>CM072345.1:12060833-13355000 GCA_036874045.1 Cymodocea nodosa
TGTATAATAGATTGAAATAAGATACTTTATATGCAATTTTAGACAAGTTTGGATTTTCTGGTAAATTTGTACTTCTTGTAAAAGAGAGCATAGAAGATAACCCTTTCTCCAATATCATTAATGGTGCATCTACGGATTTCTTCTAGGCTTCCGGGTGTATGTAGCAAGGGAACCCTCTTTTCTCTGAGGAGGTCAAAAGAACCTTAGGAGTTTCTCAAGTTTGCAGGAAGGGAACACAAGTTCCAGCCAATTAGTGATGAAGATGACTCTTTCAGATGGTAGTGGACGGCGGAAGGCTGTGAAATCAACCTGGGAATGCACCAGGAGAAGAGCTGAGCACACCTCTTGGAATGATGGAATCTAGAAAAACTTTATTCCCACTAACATTTCATTCTTCCTTTGGAGGATGATGCAAAATGCATTGCCAACTGACAACAATTTGCAACGAAGAGGAGCTGCAGGAATTTTAAAGACGTGGATAGCATGGAGCATCTGCGCCATAAAGGTGGGTGGACAATTTGTGGAGATGATGGTGTTGCAGATTGTTTGACGTGCAGTTGAAGAATCAGTTTATGTGGAGGAATTTTGTTATGAATACACTTAAAAAGAAATCAGAAAAGATGGTAGCACAATTTCAGGAAATTCAATGTCGCTAATTAATTTACTTTGGGAATGTTGGAAGGAGAGGTTTAATATTCTATTTTTTGGTAATTAAGAAGGGGTCCTTTGCAGACATAAAGCATAAGGTGGAAAATAGTCTGAAAATTTTCGAATTGGCTTATGGAGACTAGAGACAGATTGAGAGGGATGGGCACACTTGCATAGAACTTAACATCAGATGGATCAAATGGCTAAGACAGGCTAGGGTGAGCGTAAGTTGAATACAGATGGAGCTTGCGAGACCCGCTACATAAATAGATTGAAGAATTTGATAAAAAAAACACACACACACACATCTTCAAGGCATGCATGCACGAAATAGATTATTGATCTTTAGAAGGTGAATGCTGTTGTCCAAGCAAAGCAAGATGTATGGGTAAGTTTTTGATTTATTTGTTCACGTGAATTTAAAAAAACTAATTTGCCGTCCATACTTGAAGAGTACGTACTAACCGAAAATTCACAACCTCCTGGCCGGTTTTCAGAAGAGATTGTACTGGTCAATGGTATGATTCACGATGATCTCGTAGGCTCTCTCCGTCAGGTGGTAGCTGTCCCAGAACATGAATCTCCGGTGGTCGGCGCAAGTCACGGGTGTCAGTCTATTGCAGGTGACCGCCGTCTCGATCGCTCCGGTGCCGCAGCACCCCCTCGTCACCTCTTCGAATCCTGAAGAACAAATAATATATATATATATATATATATATATATATATATATATATTCGACTGCTTATCATTATACTTCTACCACCACCACTGGTAGACTCACTGAATTCGATCTCAATAACATACCGAATTCCGAAGGTCGCTGGATCATGTCGGACATGATTGCGTAGATGTCAAGGAACTGGAATGTTGTGCCCGGCAGCTTCTCCCGAAGCTCCGGTAGCAACAGGGCCACCCTGGAGTTGTACGTCCGGGCTGCATCGTTGCTGGCAGCACTGCACATTCTCCAGACTCCTCCTCCGAGGGTTCTTTGCGACGGTAAACAGCCCACGGGTGGAAGTGACATGATCGCAATCTTTCTTGCCCCCTCCTTGAACAAGCCCTGTCCATGCATGTAACAACAGATCGCAGAGGTCACATATATACCTATATATATGTACTATTAAAGGAAGACGCAATTCTAGTACTGGATTATTATTATTATTATTAAAAGATGGTTAAATATATGGTTCACCTCTAGAAAAGCAGCAGTTAGGTTGGTGATCATCTCGACGTAAGACGGAAGTTGATACTGCGTTCTACGTACGGAAGCGCCGAAGTAGGTGTTGGCGATGTCGTCGGTGCCGGCGTTGATGGTGTACACGGCGCCGGTGACAATGGCGGTAGCCCTGTCTTCCCCGGCTGCAAGCCTCAATCTCTGCTTGTATTCCTTGAAGAGGTTCAGCTGCTGTTGCATCGATAGCACGGCCTGCACCACGAACAAATTGGTTAAGCGACAATTAATATATATACGATCGGATTGCAACTTATTGGCATACGACCACTAGATCGATAATGTTATAATAAGGAGAAATTTGCACTGATATCTTCATAGATATATATATATGTACGTACGTACCGCCATTTGGGAGGTTAGAGGGTCGTATCCGGTTCCTCCGGAAGCGAAGCTGACACCGGTGAGGAAGTCCTCGAGTCGCAGTTGCACACCGACGTACGGCGGCACATACTCCTTCACGCCTAGCCTCGAAGCTGCGGAATTGATTGCCACATTCATTTCTGTGGGGCAGTTTACATGTACATATATGTGCCTTAAATATGAACGATCAAAATAGGAAGTTGGCCTCATTAATTTCACAATTTACTCAATTAAGTTTCCAGCAAATGAATTTGTCCAGTTTCGTTTCCATTCTCCCCTGGACCCCACAAATTAAATGATTAATGAGAGCGGAAAAGTTGGCACTCGTGATCGACCCCGACGAACGAAGCGTGATCAACGATCGATGAAGCTCAGAATTAACAAAACAAATTAACGAGGTGTCCTTATTTGGAGAGAAAAAACCCTCAGAACGTCCCTTCCCAACCTGGAATCGATAGTTTTCCTCATCCTTCGACAGTCCAGACGGAGAGATGGATCACTGTGTTTTTCGTGGACTTTTCTTCTACTCGCGGGCCGACGAAGGTAGGTAGTGGTGTTTCGGATGAATTGTTGATGGCTTTCACCAAAGGACTAGGAAAAAGAATATATACATATATATATAGGAAAGGGAAAAACTTAAGACTACTGTGGCTAACTAGTTTTGCAAAATTTATATGAATACATACATATATATATGCATGCGTACCTATGAGATCGCTAGGGATCTTTCCATTGCTGAACCTTCCGGTGGGCCTGGTTCCTAGGAAGTCGCTTCCATAAGGTGGGAAGTCGCACCTCATCTGGGTCGGAAGTGCGTTGTTGTTACCTGGGTCGACTGTTGAAGCTCCGAACATAAACAGTGCCGGAGGAGGAGCGGCCCCTCCATCGTTGGTTTGCGCCATGGCTACACAGAATTGAGCCACCAACAGAGCAAAGTGCACCGCACCTGCAACGGCAACTTCAGCCATATTACTGCTAGACATGTTAATATATCCTTCTTTCTCGATCTGTGGCTGGCTAGTGTCCGCTCCCCCTTTCGATGTTGTAGAGTGAGCACCTACGCGGGTCGTGGGTTCTGGAATCAAACCACGCCTTGTCCTTGGCCTTGCCTTCCTTTATACTATAAATAAGCAAGCTATATAGAAACCCACACTGGTGTCGACCAAGCACAAACATATACAAATATCACCCGCAACTAATTATAACGGCGTGACTTGCTTTCATTCGCAGGCCAGCAACAAAATGTTGGGATGTTTTATGCAGAGTTTCTACTTTTCTAACGCATTCAATTATTCAAATGGGGTTGGGGACCATGGGCGTATCAAAGCTAACCGGCCTTGCTGACCACTGGATGGACCAGAATGCTCTCTAATTAAGGAAAGACTTTTTTTCTTTTTTACACTTGCTCTCGTATATCTTATCTATCCACCGATCTTTCTATCTACGTAGATAGTTAGATATCCATCTATCTATCTGGTCTAACTAGATATTCTGCACTTGGGGCAATTGCAATTGCCATTGCCAATTGAACCTTACATAGTCAAAACTCTAAAGCTACAGAGACATCATCGCATCATTAATGTGGTCTGCCTGGTGGCTCATAGCACTTACCTACTTCAGTTGGACCTTCTTAATATGTTGTTCCAACGGATTTTATTTTTTCTTCAAGTTGAAAAGAATTAAATTTGGGTTGAAAATTATTAATTTTAAGTTGTAAATCGTAACTTATGAATACAAATTATTACAACATTTATATATTCCTAAACTATTTTACACAACTTACGATTGAAAAAAACCATGTCACGCAATATATCCAGGTCATACATATTTACCAAATTGTGGCCTAGATCATCTGGTGCTACGACAGGACATCATAACTGAAAATTAGAAAATTAGGAAACCGGGCGAAAATAGAATAAAATGGCATTCAACAAATTACACGAAGAAAATGCATACGTTGCCTAAAAATCGTTATGACAGTTGGATCAGTTAAAAAGTATTTCCATCCTGTCTTGAGCATATGTCACAAACCACACCACATCTTTATTAATTTCTGAAGTTCATGATAGTTTTCATACATTTCGATAAAGTGTGAGCTAACCCTGTTTAAATGTTATATTGAATTAGTTCAGTATTGTATATCTTGTCACAAGATGAAACCCAACGTCCACGTCTGATTCAAGGTAAGTCCAAAGTAAAGAATAACAACAATGTAGAAGCAATAACTCCAAAAAAAGAAAGAAAAAGAAGCTGCTGCACTGAAAGCCAGCTAGTAAAGAAATAACATAAGAATGCACGCTATTAGAAAGTGGACTACAAATATCCCATGCTCAACAAAAATTTATAAAAAAAGAAAAGAAAATATGCAAAGGGCCCCTGAGTTCTCCCCCACCAGGGAGTTAAAGAAGGGTGTCACAAATTTGAAATAGAGATGGAGGGAAGAACAAATGACCCTCGTTGAAATAGTTCGTGATTAACAATTTTGTTGGGCATTTTCAATTCACTTCTTACCATGTACTATGTATTTCACGGACGATACTCTCCATTATACTCGAAGAATTCGAGATTCACATAAACGTTCGTTCATTTCCAAACAATTATCTGTAACCTGTTCCATTCACGAGATTACTCACACGATATAATCGAGATTCTATCATATATATATAAACAATATACAAAGGTATCAACGAGCGCTGACGAGAAATGGATGTTGACAAACGGCGCATTCAACTGTTTCAGAGCCCGAACTAGGAAGTTCCACCTGAAAAGAAAACGAAGGAACAAAATTTGGTACAAGGAATAGATTCATGCATCTGTGAAAAAAATTGTTGCAGGGAAAACCTGTAGATGGACCGTGCATGTCGGACAAACGACGTCTCTCGTTCGCCTTCCCGAACTGTTTGATTTATTTTTCGAACCTAATTAAAAGTTTAAGGGGGCATGCTAAGAATCCACATAACAAGATAATGGCAAAAAATTACTATACATTCATCAAGCAATACCTGTTGATACCCTTAACTTCTTGTCCATTTCCTCCTGTGAAAGAAAAACAGGTAATTAGCAATGGGGAAAGTAGCATAAAAGATAAAACAAGTGACTTAGCAAGAAAAAAAGTGAAACAACGTCCACGACAAGAATAAAATTTCTTTTGGTGTCAGCTCCATCTGTTTGTCTGTGCTGTCATCTGTGATTGTTTGAAATTTTTTGCTTTCTCCTAGGACACAAAACATTCATTTATGTAAAATGTTTTCTATTTTCCATAATAACGTATTAGAGATGGTGTTTCTTATGTTTCCATGACTTTCCGTTTCAAAAGATCTGACTCCGTGCTCCAGTTCATTAAAAATAAACGCTACCCATTTGGAATTTCTGATGCCTCATATGTACACCTTCCTCAAAGTTAACTTTAAAAGATTGTTAATCAATAGCAAGATTGTACAGTTGATCTTTAAAAATCATAGGTTTAATTTCAGGCAAACACTACCATCATCTAAAAAACACCCTACAAGATGTTTTCTCTTTTCTTAATTTACAAAATAACCAAGCAATTCTGCTTACAACCTTAAACCTTCCCATCCAACCATCACTGACTCAATGAGTAGTACTCTGTGCTATACATGGCACTGCATATTGCAACACAAAAGGATATAAATGGCCAATGGCATTTGGATATAAATGTAAAATGCAACACATGGGCGTAAATGGCAGACGAGGTAGGGAAAGCTTTTCCAATGAACAATACACTAGTTAATTTTATTGCATGATATTTAAGATATACCAAGAAAACAAATGAAGGATCAACTTCTGATGCCAGAAAATAATATTCGGCCTGTGACTTGGAGTACAAAACAAGGTGCAACTCCTACTTTCTTTCTTCCAAATAAAATTGTTTTTTAACTTATCCTTTAGAGTATTCACTTATCCATTTAAGCATACACACCTCAATAACACTAATATTTTACATATGATCATGTTTTACAATCCAATATTCTGAGTCAAAAAATGTAACTAAGCAAATAACAGTTTTATAAGATTTTCATTTTCATTATAAGGGATTCCTCTTACCATAGAGGAAGCTTGAAAATGGCATTAAAAAAGAATGTCGTGATAGATACAAATAAATAGAGTAGAAAGATACATGTTTCTGATCCCATGGAGTAGAAAGCACCCAACAACTTCTACCTGGGCATTGCCTTACTCCCATCATAAGCCTCAACATTGCCTTGTTCTACATTGCCCATTGAAACACCCTTAGCTACCTATTCATCAGTGTCTTAATGCCTTCATGCTTTGTGTTTCTAAAATACATAAATTTTCATTACTTATTTTTTGTGAAAATAACTTTAATTCCCACTTGCTTTGGATTATATTTAATTAGCACTCCTTGTCATATACAATATTTTCAGTATTTTGTGACTTGTCTAATGTCCATCAACATAAGAAAAACACAAAAGATAATATTTTCATGTGTCCTTGTAAAAAATATTTTTCATTTGTCGAAATATTGATTAACAGTAGCTATGGAATTTTGTAAACGAGATGATAATATCTTTTCTATATGGTACAACCCTCAAGAAATTTATATGAGCTGAAATCCACAACCCTAGACTTGTGCAACAATCTACAAGGTCCTTAATCCTTTTTTGGAAGCAAAAAACAAATGCTTATTGTGATTTATTGTATGTATATACATTTGCTCACAAAGTCATTGACAAAAACAAACCAAGAAAGAATGATAAGTTAGTTAGGTACAAAATAAGATGTGAAATAAATAAGAGAACCTGTGAAAAAGGATCACTTCTTATAGATTACACATATTTACCTGGAGCTTCCTAGCAAGATCTTCATGAGTTCGAGGTCCAGCTGGTTTGTTAGAAATTTCCTTTGCAATGCTTAATCTTCGAGATACATTTACCTACGAAGATAAAGGAGGATTTCCAATACTACATAAGTTTCAAAGTCATCAATATAATTAAAAACAAAAAAGGTTAAATGGCCATTTGTATCATATAAAACACAAGCATCAATAACCTACCAAAATTTCTAAAACTAACTAGGCTGGCTGTAATTATCCACCAATGCCCATCAAAGCACCAAGAAAATCATTAACCTAGGACACCTTCAACACCTAGTTGACCACCTAAGCAACACCTAGGTACCATAAGTAAATCTTAAATTTGGCCTCCCTTAATCTTTAGCGCATATGCTTATTGTCAATTAAACCTAGTATAAGAAGGTTGTAATGTAGAAGAGCAAAGCAATATTAGATATAAAATAATGAAATTTTTTATTATGTCTAGGAATTTTACCAGGCATTGATGCCTAGTTGGGCACTTTAATATCTCCACCAGGCAGACTTAAGTAAGAAACACATCACACAATAGCATAGCGTACGTATAATTTAGACAAAGATCATAGACTGATGTACAAGGAAAGTTACAGTCGCAATTTTTTGTGGAAATAGAGGTTTTTCATAAAAAGAATGATAATAAAGAAAGATATAATGATAAAATCACCCTGCTCAACTGATCGAGAAAAAATAACCCTTTCTCAGAAAAGGTAAAATAAGCCAATGGACATATATCAATGCTCTTAAAAAGATTATTGCTATTTAATAAAAAGTCATAAGTAATAAATAGAAAGAATACATCTCACGTTCATAAAAGCTACAAAGACTTTAATGAATTGATGACCATGGGACTGGTAACAAAGTTAGGAATCAATACCAGACAAGTTAAAATCAAGATTGGACGGTCAAGTAGAAATATAAGTCAACATGGTAAACAGTAATATATTTGCACATACTCCCTCCAAATACAGTTTGGAAGCTATGCGATCGAGAAAATGCATCTCTCATTAACACAATCAATTCCTTTATTGTGCAATCCTAGTCCCAGATTTTATTTACAAAGGAATGCATTCTAGCATATCAATGGGTGATTTGATCTCGTTCATTCGTACCTAATGGTTTTCCTTTTATTTGGGAAAACAATGTTGAATGCAACTAAGACATCCTTGGTTCCAGACTATAAAATGTAAGAAATAATGATGTTTTGCTTTCTTTTCGGTTATTCTTTTCATTTACACAGAATTCAACAGACAAAGTTTAAATTTCTGATATTTATTGGACAACCAATTGGAAATAATTTGTAAACAAGAATGTAACACTCCATACATTACACAGATTCCCAAATCTTGTCACAACAATGGGAGTTGGTAACTTGGTAGAAATTTATGTTGGATTGCTCCACATATAGTAATGTTCCAGAAGAAATTAAAATCATCATTCAAACATTTTTGGAAGGTAAATGGAGTGTAATAATGCTGTTTTCCAATTTTGGCTGTTTAAACAGCCTAAGGACCATAAACATCAGTTGTTTATTGATGCTTCCTAAGAAAAATAATATTGCGACATTGCATGTTAAGTGAGAGAAAATACAGCCTAGGGAACATACCATGCATTCATCACAAACTCGAACTAGCGGAGCTTCTACATCTGCAGTGAGAGCAATTCTACCACTGGTGCATTTATCACAGAATATATCACCGCAATTTCGACAATGATGCTGGAAAAAAGAGGATAAAATTCTCAATAATATTCCTTTCAGACAAATACAAGCAAACTATTCACTTTTTAATACCTTCCTCAAAAATGCTCCAAAATCTGCCCCACAGCTTGTACATTTGCTAACCACATCATCAGGGACCTGATGTAACAAATGTAAATCAAATAAGTCACCAAGTCCATTAGCTGAAAATAATCACCAAATCATTAAAAATTAAGAATAGGGTAAATGATAAGAATCTTTTCCCTTTTCAAGGAAAGATTTGAACACAATAAAAAAGTAAAAAATAACAAAATATCACAGTACCACAAACTCCTCGTTACAGTCTATAACTATAAGAAAACACTCAGGTTGGAAGACAAGCAAATAAAATAATTACAAATTTCTTGTTGATATTTCAACTGCCACCACAGAAAGCTTGGCATATGAACTTCCAAGCATGAGAATATAAATCTCTACATATATTTGACAATCATTACTTGGTTGTTTATTGTTGTCTTAGATTATGCATGTCAAATTCCTATTTTACTTAACTTTAACAATGTAAATCAAAATTTCTAGTTCATTTGTTAGAATGAAACATTCGTTTGCATATCATAACACATGCTTACCAAAACAAGTAAGGAACTTTAAAAAAAAAAAAAATCAAGTAGCTGAGAGGGTAACAGGAATACAAGGTCCTTGTACAACTTATTTAGCAATTTTAAGATCCAGAAAGTAATACAAAAAAAAACCATTATTACAGGACATTTCTTTTGAAAATTACCCAATGGTCCTTTTCCTCATTAGCAGGCTTTATCATGTTCATCCAATCAATAATACCCTTCTTCTTTTCAGGCTGCTCAGGTATTTTACTAGAATCAGAAGTTCCTCTGCTTCCATCAATTCCACCACCATCTGTACCACCGATCTCTTTGAGCTGTTGTAAGAAACATGAGAACAAGTTGGAACAATGTCATTCTCAAATTTATAAGTACCACTATACTATTGAAAGATGTATCAAGATTCAAAAATGTAAAGACCGAAGCATAAAAAGAAAGGATTATTTGCATTCTATATATGGTAAGCTAATTACACATTTAGTTCATTCCTAAGAAAGATCGACAGGCCTCCTAAAACAGGAAAGGCACAAGCCCTTAACCATGATACACATTGTCATTTGCATTTATATTCTTCTTTCCGTTAGAAGTTCAATGCAAAAGAAATTTCTGAAAAAATACATTGTCAAACTCAGAAGCATAGTTTGTAATTCATTTGTTTGATATGTCACAATAGGGCACATGATAACATTTAGAAGTAGTAAACTGTTCCTCTTTAATTTCCATTGTTTGGCAGAGTCCTAATGCCTAAAATCAGAAAAACTCAAGAAACACTTGCAACCATTCAGACATGCAGGTATAGGAACACTAAAAGTTGCAAGATACCTCCCTATGATACATTAGATCCACAGATTCATTTTTTCCCATTGATTTGTGGTTCACTGATCACATTTAAATTAACAGTATTAATGTAGAAAAAGACTCAAGAAGATTTTTTGCTTCCAACAAAATGCAAGAAGTAAGAGAACCAAACAACAAATAGTCAAATCCATTTAAATTTAAGCACATGACCTGAACCGTAGCTGCAGCTATAGTATCCAGAAGGGTATTGGTAGTGTATTTGTTTGATTGTAGCCTTATACGTCTTGGCTCAATATCCACAGGGCTTTTGGACCAAAATGAATAGGTAGAATCTGCAGCCTGAAAATGGAAGAAGTGGGGAGAAATTATTCCATTGAGTTAAAGGATGTAGTGACTTTTTAGAAACAAAAAGCAAATAACTTACTTCCCATCTTGTCACGTTCTCCAGTGGATAGATTCTTAGTGTCCGGTTGGTGTTTGGATCAAGAATACGAATACCATCCAAACCAATCTGGAACAAAAACATTTTTCATTTTTCAGTAACAAAATAATAAAGTTGTTGCAAACTTGCAATACAAGAATTCAACAAAAATTATAAATATACAACTCATAACTCAATAATGACCACTGGCACATGATTTCTCCAAAAAATGATTACATATTGATATTAAGAATTTGACATATGCAAAATTTTCAAAATTAGTTGTGCAATCTGAATCCCATATCAAGGGCATTAGGGCTGAAAATTGAAAAAGAAAAACATTGCCTACAATGTCACATATAGCTCAAAAATGATTAAAAAAAATTCACTTATATTTCACAAAAAATATAAGTTAAATGCAGGGAACTTAGCAAGGGTGACCTCCTTTGACATGTGAGCACCATAGCATCAACTATCTGAAGTAACTTGTAATACAATAATGCAACAAAAATTACATACATAAAACTCATAATATTGATAACTACCACATGATTTCCCTAAAAAACCAATCACATAGTTAATAAAACATCATCAACAACAAATGAATTAATCCCACTAGCACAAAACAAATGCATTAATCACACTATACGAGGTAAATCATATGAATCCTTTCTTCCCATTCTTTCCCATCTATCACTCAACTTTCTTTTCTATTATGTAATTTTATATATTTTTTCGTTATTTCTAACCAAGTAATTTTTAGTCTTCCTTTATCATGCTTTTTAAAGCAAGCACTTAGGTGCCAAGACATGAATTGGTCATGCCTTGATTGCTCACCTTGTCTTGTCTGAATTAAGTGGATCTTTTGTCAAATCTATTTAATTAAATATATATATATTAAGGTAATTTTAAATGTTTTTCCTTGTAAAAAAACTTAAATATAATTTTTATAGAATACTACCAAAATATACAAAATTATTGATAATATACCAGCCAAGGCCCTATACTACACACAAGTGGCAATTCAAGAGCCCTATCCCTCATGACAGAAGTCAAAAATGATGACAAGGTCAATGGAGAGCGGTAGAGGGTGGTAGAGTTGGAAGGCTTCCTATCCTTCTGTAGAGATTCCCAAGCAATTGAGAATGCTGGTGGTGCTGCCATGATGAGGGCTCTTCCTCAATGTCGATCATCTCCTCCACCTACATGTTCTCCATCAACAAGGACTCATTGTTGATTGAAGGTAAGAGGCACATTGAGGGTGTTGGATTTCGTGGAAGCGGTGGAGGATGGTGGGTTCTCTTCTTCAAGAGGTGGAGGAGGTGGTGAGATGGGACCTAGATGTTTTATCACTTGTAGTTGTGGTGATCACCCAAACAGGGATGCCTTGGAGAAGATGGCAAGTAAGATGGCATACTTGGGGAAGGGAGATTTTAGGTGGGATGGTGAAGGTGGTGATGGACAATAACCAAGATGGCTTCCTGTCCTCAGGTAGGGATTCTCAAGAGATGGAGGACAGTCTTGTCATGATAAGGGCTCTTCTCCAAAGTTGAACACCACCTCTATCTCCATGTTCCCCTTCAATGAGGTTTCATCATTAATTGAAAGCGATAAGGCATGTCAAGGGCGTGGGATTTGGTGGAAGAGGTAGGATATATATATCATGCTTGTGTGGGTGTGTCACTCTTTGTATTTCGATGTTAGCTTAGGATTATTTTATGAATATTATTTAGGAAATAATATATCTAAAAATATGCATAATTACTATTGAATATTTATAAAAAATAATGTAAGCATAAAAATTAAAAACTTCTATATTTTAATGGGCACCTTAAAAAGTATGCCTGTGCCTCTCCGAATTTCACCTAAATTAATTAATTCTCCTTTTCTTACAGGTGCAACTATAAGTCTTCTATGGATAAATAAGATATACATAAATTTAAGATAGTTACTAATATTAAAAATTTAAGATATGCATAACTATAAAAATTGGTTGTGCAATCTAAATCCAACATCATAGGAATTAAGGTCTGCAAATTGAAAAAAAATGCATCACCTCTCATTTGCACGTAGCTCAAAAATGATAACGAACTTCATTATATTTCATCATAAATGTAAATGAAATAAGGGGAACTTGGGTGAGGAAGATTATCAAACAAACCTCCATTGGCCCAAAGTGTCACATATCAACTATTACAACAAGAAGAAGAGAGTAGATGCAGGAAGAACAATGTCATAATGACTGGAAAAGGGACTTTCATGAAAAAAATGCCAAACCATCAAAGCAACAAAAAATAAAATTAAACATATGGCATCCATGCAACCAACAACATAAACCAAGTTGAATCAGCATGTAGAACTATCATTCAAACAAAGTAATCAAAATGAAATGCATAGTGGGAAATTGGGAATACATGTAATCTTCATGCATTCAACCATAAGAAATTTAATTTTAAATCATAAATGAAGATATAGACAGGTAACTAGCGTATTTAAAGAATCAAATAATTGGCCAATTAAGATATGTTGATGCCAATATGCCATCTGAAGACTACAAAGATACAGGTTCCTTTACGAAAATAACTGTTTTCATGTTTTGTTATTCAAAGGAAGCAGCTTCAACAAACTAATTCCAGTAAAATAGATTTTTTCCGTTTTTAGAATAGAGGAGGAGAATAAAGAAAATAACATGCAAATATAGAAAGAGCGATGTCTAACAGATTCATGGGATAGATGCAATGCATATTATGCAAACATGTAGAACTCTAGCTTAATAAGTAATTTGCAAAAGCAGAAACACTTGGCAATCAAGAATGCTAAGAAACCATGGAATTTTCATTCCAGAGCATCAAGAAAGAATCATACCGCTGCATAAAAAATTTCAATCCTTTTAGACATTTACTAGTATAACCATGGAAAATTGATAAAGCAAAAGATGTCACGATCTTTGGAAAATACACTACTCTTCCATGACTTCAAAAACTTTCACGTTAAGAAAAATCAATGAGTGCTAATCAATGTAATACAATTTTATAGTTTATATTGCTCAAGCAATTATGTAGAAATTTCAACACTGAAGCATTTGACTCTAAAAGACCATTATTAGCTAACCTGGCAATCTATTATTAGGTAGTGGAAAAACTGTTAGAAATTATCTAAAATGTCAGGTAGATGCAGTGATTTAGCTGGCACATAGTTGGGGTTTGTTTGACAGCACATTCAATAACCAATTAATAAGGTGCTATATACAGACTAAACTTTCAAAAAGATAATGTAAATATTAACATGTCTTAAAACTAGTACATGACTGATGTTTTTCTGCAATCAAGTGATAAATCATCAGATAGCATTTCTTGTATTGTAATATCTTTTTTGTTGGGCCCCCACCCCATTAATAGATTGGGGAACTTATATAAAAAAAAAATCATCAGATGGCACAATGAAAAGTGCAAAGTAATAAATGTTACATGCACAGACTAACTACAACAAATCATTACCAAAAGAATCAATGATCCTTTTTTCAGGTGAAGAGTGCATCAAGTAATCACAGGTTATTTACTTGTTCCAGCTATGCAGTGGGAAATCTAACTTTAGGAGACAGAATCAAAACTAGCTTTTATATAGATACAGACCCAAACTGGTGCTAAGCAGTTTTGCCGCAAAACTATGGTCCAACTTCTGAAAAGCAGACATGCACTAGTTTGCATCAGTGAAATTAGTAATCATTTTCTAACTCATTAACTCTCATTCTCTTAGAAGTGTCAAAAGTGGATGGGATGGTTTGTAATACATGAAAATTAAGAAGTTATCCAACTGTCAATGAATTCCAAAAACACTTAAAGAATAATGGGAAACTAGAAATTGGCCTTGAGAGAAAAAAATGCTTCAAATTCATTATTTACGAAAATGTGCGTAATTATATATGTCATAACCAACATTCAGGTAATATCCTTAACTGTCCAAAAATTTCTGTTACTAAGGCTACAAATTCTCCAGCAATTAAAAGAAAGTTGGAAAACCTTCCTGAATCTAATGTTAGCGATTCTGCTTTATCATTACTCTCGATTACTAACTCTACTTGTCTCTCCCATGAGGCTGATAAAATTTCGGGGAAGCTATTGGCCAATGGGATTTATTCAGTTAGATCATGTCATAATTCCTTAATTTTATAAGCAAATCAAGAAAGCTAAGGGCCAGCTTAAAACAAAAATTTTATCTTGGTTTTATATTCAAGACAAGCTTCTTACTAAGGAAAATTTTAAAAAAACGGGTTGGAGAGGAAACTACTCACATTGTAATTTTATGCCATGAAAATACTAATCACCCATTCATGGACTGTGAGATTCCTTTTGAATTCTAGTCCTTCCTAGTTTATAATGGCCACACTCTCTTGGATGAAGACTTCCTTCTTTCAGCCTTTTCACCTTCCTTTAATTGCAAGTATTTTTCTTCCAACTTTGTCTGCTTTTCTTTTCTTATTATTTTTTTGGAACTGTTGGCTGTAAAGGAATAATAAAATTTTTGGTAGACCTGTTTTGGATATCACCTTGATATTTGAAAACAGGGTTAACCTTTCTTATTTTTTATTAGAAAATTTGGCAACTGGCTCTTGTGTGAATCTTGTGAAAGAAGTTTAATCAAAGAGGGAAATCTCAAGCAGCTAGGATCACCAACATATCTACGGGAACATCTCATATGGCTGCAGCCAATACTGAAGCTAAGGGTTCCATAATGCGCGACTTGGGTGACGAAATGGAAAGAGAGGACAACAATTGATTTTTTTTTTTTCTTTATCTCCTCCTGAGATTGGGAACTTAACCATTTAGGTATAAACAGAAAGCTTTGTACGATGCAAAGGACAAAACAAGCAATTAACAACCTGCTTAAGGCAGTACAATAAAGAAAGAATAAATATACCTGACAAAGGACATCCATAGTGCCCTGACCCGAACTCTCCGCCAAAAGCTTGACACGGAATTTCTGCACCCCACACTTGACATCCTGTTGCGTCTCCGCCTTCGGAACAGCCTTCAGAACCTTCCCCGGACTCCCAAACTGTTCCTTATTTGAAGAGGACGAGAAGCTCGTACTCCTCCCATAATCATCGAGGCCGGACCACGAAGATGCCGACTTGGTACCCCTCGCTCCGTAAGGCTCCGACTTCCCACCATCATATTGATAGACCCCATCACCAAACACATCATCATGTCGCTGAGATCCAACCCGATCATACTGCCCACCAACAAATCCGCCATAATTAACACGACCACCACCACCTCCTCCTCCTCCAAAATCTATTCCAGCACCAGACTCGTACAGGCCGTCATAGGCAGGATACGAGCTGGGGGTTGAATTCGGTGGAGGCGCATAGGAAGAAACAGATTGACTGGTAGGAGGCGGCGCGTATCCATCGTAGGCATAGTAGGAGCTCTGCGAGTAGGCGGTAGCGGCCGGAGCAACCTGCTCCGGTGAGTAGGGCCTTGGCGGGGGAGGGGAGGTATAGGGCTGGAAAGGAGGAGCCTTCTGCTGAGGCGGCGGCGGCGGAGCGTAAGAAGGGGCGGTGGGAAGGAGATTCGGGTCGGGATCGGAAGTGTGGGGATAGGAGGGGTAAGAAGAAGGGAAAGGGGAGCTATAGGCTTGGGAGTAATCGGAGTAATTGGAATAGGGAGGGGCGGAGGCGGAGGGGGAGGGGGAGGCGGAGGCGGCGGCAAAAGACGGAGGAGGGAGAGATCCAGTGGGATTAGGGGTGGGGTTTGGAGGGACGGACAGATAATAGGACGACGAGGAGAGGGAGGGGAATTCGCCACTTCCCGGTTGCTGCATCATGGCCGACGGGGTGGGGGTCGGAGGAGACCGAGGAGGTCGACGAAACAGCGGGAGTCCAGGTTTAGAAGGACGAGGATGATCGCCGAAGACAACACGATCGAGGTGAGATTCCCTGATTTGCTTGATGTAGAAGTGGTTTCATATTTTTAATCAACTATAATAAGACTACTCATAATTTTTAACGAGCAGAGAATTAATACGTTATCATAAAATTATTTAATGATATTTTTACTTAGTTTTAAATATTGATGATTACACGTTCTTATTAATTTTAAAAATTAGACAGACGGAAGATTTTAACATATTTATTATAATATTTTTGGAATTTCAAATTCTCATTTTAAAAATAATTATCATAATTCTCAATAAAAAGAATACGTTTACGAGATAGCCTACTATATACCCTTCAGTATATGATAAAATTTTATTGTGCGCTAAAATCTTTAAATATTAATCATTTAGTCGGATACATAGTAACCTAAATTTAAATCTAAATCAAATACTTGTAATTACCAAAATATGGTTATTTGTAGGATTTATCATGAGTATTTTTCATAATTATATAATACATTATACACACTCACAGATATATAGACACACTATTATTAAGGAACAATGAGAAATAATAGATCAATGAAATATTATCAAGGAAAAATGAGAAAGATTTATTCACCAAATTCATTAAGAAGATGGTTTCGATCTTTTCAATCAAATACTTATTTCAACCTTAACCACTTGATTACGCACTCTCGGGAGAACAACACCTTCCGAAGAAACACTTGAGAATGGAAGAAATGACCGTGAAGATACACGAGCAGGTTTTTTTGTCATTCTAAATACTCAACATTTGTTTTGAAAGATGATTATTGACATTTGATGAAAGTAACCAACAGAGTAACGTAGTTAATCTTCTATTTCACTTTGAGGGAAGGAGACATTATTTTAAATTATTGCAAAATTATCGTCAATAAAAAAACATTTATTGAAAACATAAATGAGAGAATAAAAGATAAATGGATTAACCTTGTCAAAAAAATTTAGTAATCCATTGTTAACATTTAAGGATACAAAAGAAATTCTCGTAAACATTATTAATGTTCCATTTGTACCACCTAAAAACTTAAGAAAATCAAAAAACAGAAAGTTAAAAAAGTTAAGAATTAGAAAATCAATAAAATATAATTTGAGAATATTTGTGTCATCGACGAAAAATTAGAAAAATGTTACAGTTGTTAAAATTTTTTCCTTAATTTACTTATAATACAAATTTGAAATTAAAAACAAATTAATTAGACATTATCTCTTGTTACTTTTGTGATTTGAATATGAAAATCACAAATCATTTATCTTAATTATTTATGAACATAAATTTTATAAGGCATAAATCAAAAATATTGAAATGAAAGTAAATTGTCAAACATATCTATAATATAATTTGTTAAATATTTATTTAATTTTTTTTTTTGTAATATATTTTAATATAATATTTATTATTTAAATTTCATTATTTACATTTTCATATTTTTTTTATTACTTTTATTTAACAAAATAACTTAAAGTATGATGGCAAAATAAGAGTTGAAGATAACAAAATAACACACAATTGAGATGAACATTTGTATCACTCTAACATTCTAAAGACACGAATCATAAAGTATAATAAGGTAATAAGATAACTTAAAAAAGAAATAGAAACAATTCCTATACGCAGGAAAAACGTATCAAAATTAATCAAATTGTCGATGAACGTATCAAATCATGTTTGATGATTAACAGAAATCTATTTAACGAATACAACAACAAAGACGGTCGTTTGAACTGAAGTGAAACATCACACATTACGAACCAAAGATCGCAGGAATACAACCCGTCGAGAAAAAAACAATTAGCGAATTTAAAGTTAACCAACTAGAGTGGCATCATACAAACATTACTCAAAAGAACGTTACAAATTAAAAAAAGATAAACCATCACATGAGAGAAATAACAGAATCACTCAAAAGACATACTCTTAAGTGGATTTATCAAATTCATATAAATGAAAAGCAACAGAAGGTGTAAAAAAGCAAATGAGCTATAAAGCAAAAAATGCTCAACTCTCTTTGTCGATAAGTATTTCACTAGATCCAAGAACCACCGACAATTATCTTCACCATCAACATCCAACAAAGAGTTTGAAACAAACTAGAAATCAAGATTTTTGATGTCAACGAAGTTTACATCGACAAACAAAAATACCGTGATAATACGTCTATATGACAGATTCATTTATGAAGAGTCAAAAATAGTGAATTATCAACAATAAAAGAAAAAGATGACTAAAATTAAATTATCCAGCTGAATTATGAGAGCCTCCAAATGCTAGTGGGTCTGATAGCTTCATGGGCTCCTTCGGCATTGCTGACCTTTTTGAAGCATATTCCTTTATCCTTGGAAGCGTAATTCCGGTCATATCTGTAGCAATGTTTTGCAAACAAAAATTATCCACTTCAAAAAAGGCGATCAAATTCTATTATCATAAGAATAGTAGCAGCTTACTGGAAATGACAATTAATGAGATAATATAACAAAAAGAGAGAGAACGAAATCAACATTGTAGTTAGCAAATCTAAGTGGGTTAGAATAAAGTTATTAAGCCTATTCTAAATGGTTTATTAGAAATATAGTATTTGGAGGAAATTCTCGTCCCATGGTTATCAAACCATTCCCCAAAACAGACAGCACATAAATTCTTTTCTGAAAGTCTATGTCATGTATATAGAACAAGTGAAAATAATGTCTACTATTTTTATATAAAAAATCCATTTTCAAGAAGAATAATTCAATACAGGACTTGTATTCATAAATGCATTGACGATGAAACGGTACGCACATTGGAAATTTTGATTAGTTTAACAAATTCATGGAAAGAACAACAAGAAATCAATGCCAAGATAATGACATTCCCATCACCTACAAACCTAAAAATGATCTAAATGTTAGAGCAAAGAAATGGATAAAAATTGAATTATTCATTAACAAGATAATATCTCTACATATGGAAGATACAAGGAAAGCAACGATAATAGTCTTTTGTTATAATCTCACTATTTAAGGTCAACCACACAAATCCTTTTCGTTCAAATACTACTATCTATAGTCAAATTTTTAATTACATTACACAAATTTAAAACTTTTCATACAATTACTAGTTGAGTGATTTTAAGTTTTCTTCTAATTCTATTAATTCCTTTTATACTAATTAATTTTTCCCTCCTAACTAGTACATCATTTAACTTAAGTCAATTTTCTTTTATTTTATCTTTAATTAGTACAAATTTCTACTCTATTCCTAATAATTTTTTCTTTAACTTATCTCTTATAATATCATCACTCATTCATTTAAACATTTGCATCTCTACAATACTAATTTTTGTATATAATCTTGCTTTATAAAACAACATTCCATATTACATAGCAATTCTATAAAATTTTCTTTTTAATTTTAAGAGTATCATCTTATCACATAACACTTTTTTTTATTTCATCCATGCTACTTTAATTTTATAAATAACATGTTGGCTACTAGCAATAGGATGGTGGTTAGAGTTCCCATGTAGATCTGTCGCATCCTTTAACTTCTAACACCTTAAGCTCTATACCATGTCAAAATAAAGAAATATATAAAACTTAAGTTATTCATTAGTAAAAATAATGTCTTCATGTATAGAAATAATCAATATAACTCTAGCAATATAATGAATATGAAGCAAACCAGATAATTTACCTCTTCTAATGACCAATAAGAATCCTTCTCGCCAGTAAAAATGGAAACATGAAAAAAGTGCTTGATGTATCCAGGATACTGCACAAGAAGTTGGATTTTTGGGCTTTCAGATTGATTCGATCGATAACAAATGCCAATTCAGCCTTCAAAATATTGTTCTCTAGCTTAAGCTGTAACGATGACATCCATCAGATATATTTACTTCACTTGTAAGGAAAAGCTAACTTGAGAAGCAAGATTACCTTATGCAAATCCCATTGAAGTTCTTTTACAGATTGTTGCAACAATGAAATTGTTCTGCTTGCAACATCTTCATAGGCTGATTGAATGCCCTCAGATAAAACTGGATCAAACATAATACCTTCCAACATAAACAATTCTTCCAGCAGGTTCACATTTTCAATACTTAGACTCTCACGCAACTGTCCACACATAATATTTGGGTGAACAAAATTAATGTCACCCGCCAAAATAACATGCTGTACAAACTTTAAAGTGATTTTGCACGGACCTTGTCAATTATTTTGCAACACAAACTGTTTCTTTCCGCATAGAGCATGGTCTGTTTCTCTTCGTCAGCCATCATTCTGGTATTTACTTGCAGTTCTTCCTCAGAGGTAACAACTTGCTTCTGATTTTCAATATTCATAGGTGATACTGTCTTTAAAAGCTTGGATCTGCAAAACTTTCAAATATCAGAATCCATTTAAGATTTTCAAGTGAGAAGCATCTTTCATCTAATAGACACACCTAGTGCCAAAACGGAGAGTTGAGAGGCTCTCTGATGCATTCAGACAACTTGGAGAACAGCAGCATAATAGAGCACAACGTGAGTTGCCACCCTGTGATAAAGACCACTGACTCAGTTTGTGTAATTATAGCATGGATTAAATCAAGTGGTCAAGTAACCAGAGCATCTTGAAGAATGCGTGTCAGCTTTGAGTCACGATAAGGTATGTGATTTGCCTTGCCTGCAATTATTGATAGCAATCTGAATGCTAGATTAATTCTCTAAAAGAAAGTAGTACTCATAAATAATCCAACTCTATAGCTGACCAGATGTCAATGCGTTAACAACATTTCCAAGAGAAGAAAGGGATTTATTGATGGTCTTTGCCTCTTCAAGGATTTTTCCTTCAGCTCCTGTTTTTTCAACTTTCTCGGAACCAGCAAGGTCCACAAGAACCAGTTTACTATTCTTTGATCTGATTATAAAAAGGATTATCTTTATTGGCATTTAAACATTTGTGTTAATTATGTTATGTTAAAGATGATTTGTAGTTAAAAAGTCCTAAATAGAAAAATACCATCAAAAAGCAGTTGTTTGAGCAAAATGAACACCAGTCATGTATGCCACAATAGACGTATAAATTGTAATATTCAAACTTAGATGGAAAACATCAACTAAAATTATCTGGAAGAGACGAGGGTTTGAATGCAAAATCAATAATACAAATTAAAGTACAAATCAACTCCCATGAATCTTGCAACATAAACAACAAAAAGCAAACAAGGCAAAACACATTTACTACAAGTATACAAACAACTTTAAAAAGTTAGTGCCATAAAACCATTTCCAATTGAAATAGATTCTTTAATCATATAAAGAAAAGTTACAGAAGGAAGAAGTATGTGAGATGTTACGACATCGTTAGCTAACACCATATGCTCACAGTAACAATTGGCTCAGGTCACATTTATGTTGAAGCTAGATGGCACCATTGAATGGGAAAAGTTCAATTTTACACCCTAAGATCCTTTCATTTAGCCCTGCTACAATAAGAAACTCCTAATTCCATCAACCATATTGTGTATTTTGGCAAATGAACTCAAATGCCTAACGTTTACAGTGAGCAACTACATTTCACCTTTCATTCTTTGGTGACACCTTCTGTACTGAAAATATGTAAAGACAATGGCTTCGACTGCTTGACATATTCATCTCTAATCATGTTACAGAAAAATGAGGATTTGCAATAAGAGTGGCAGAACAAAACTCCCAGTAATAATAAATATTTTCTTAATCTCTTTAGACTCATATGATTGTAAAAGGATACGTGTCTCTCCAACTGTTCTGTTAGAAATTCCTTGCTGTAAATGATGTTAGAAATTAGGTGAATGAAAATTATTCAATGTATGGCATATATCAAAATATTTTTCTTACCATGATGCATGTCAAAGCATGTGCATTGTCCAGGATGGGGATCTAAAAAGAAATTTATTTTGGTGTAGTCACAGAGATAGCATAGTTCTAGAAACAAAAGTTGGAACAGCTATGCTTGTGACTCTCTACCTCTGTGACCCCTGATAGGAATATGCCTTGCATCTTTCCTTCCTTGATTTGCAGGTTATCTTTTGTCAAATCAAGAAGATCTCTGAAATAAGAATCTGAGCTCTTAGTTGGATTCATGTCAAATCTTAGATTTTTCACATCATAGAATAAGTATGTGACATTATTTCACAAATTTTAACCCATTCACGTGCATTGCCAAAACATATGAGATCCGATTTTGTGTTTGAGAATGAAGCATTTCAAGCAGATCTTCCTAGAATCTACATACCTTACTTTCTCCATATATATCTCCACCTAAATAGTGATAAGATACGTTGCATCAGATTTCAAGCGTAGGACAAAAGGTAAGCACATACAGATCTCTGCATTTGTTACCATTGTCAACCTGACTATGTATGAATCCATTTCACCGATAGATGCAATAGAGCTAAATAGACCATCTATAACTCGTGGAAGCAATCCCTTTCTATTCTCTTCACAGTTGGAAATATAAGGACCCTGTTATAATAAGAGTGAAAAGGAGTACTTTGAGCAAGACGAAAAAAATTGAGTTGGTTAAAATCTGAACTGCTAGGATCAATTGGTTTGAAAAATTATATTATCCGGATTACTGAAAATTGTGTAAAATAGGAATCATACAGATTATTAAAAATGATGTTGGGAATAAATAACATGAATTATTATATGGGAAAAAACTAATTAAATCAATTTTCTTTTTTAATTGAAATGACAGATCTTCATCAATTTATAAAAATTCAATGTCAAGTTGCTGTAGTTTTCATGTGAAAACAATGGTTGTTTTGGTAATGTTGATGCTAAGAAGAAAAGTCTCACCAAAGTTGAATTGTCTTTTCCAAGCAAAAATTTCACATGGTTTTATGTGCATACCCATCATTAAAAAAATCAACATTTTTTATTAAAAAAAATCGCCAATTAAATCATTAAACTAATTTTTGGTGGATTATAATCCACCAAATAATAACCCCTAGTCTAGCAAAAAGAAGTTCTTTCAGGACCAATGGCATTGATTATTGAAGTATTCTATCTTATTTCGAGTCAGCAAGCACGAAATAAAATGATTCAATTTCCCCACCTCCATTGTATATGTCTTTCCAGCTCCAGTCTGTGTCGAGAACAAGGTTTGAAAGTGAATTGTCAGTAAGAATATCATCTTGAAAAACGAATCATGAAGTACAAAATAGTGAAACAAGATAAAAGGGAAGAACTTACACAACATTCACGCTTAAAAACAAAGAGTGCAATAAGGTAACTTTAGGTGTAGATTTTGTTAGTATTTACTGAGAAGTACATTGAACAATTGAAAATGTATCGGTGGTCTTTACCAATTTATTATGCAACCGAATGGTTAACATTGTCAAGAAAAAGTGAAAAACAGAAAGAAGACGAAGAAGATTAAAACATCCAAAAAGTAGTACTATTAACGACTCACCTGCCCATATACAATGATCGTTCCATTTGTCAAATTGACAGTATCTGTTAATAACCCCAATAAGCAAAAAAAAAAAAAAGTTAAGCAAACGCAACAAGCAACAGCATTGCACGATGAGATCTTCTAGAAACACGAACCTTCAACAACAGGTCTAGCGAGAAACTCATAAACATCTTCCTGCTTGGAATCCTGGTAGAAAACCTTGTCAAAGCAAAATGCTAACTCATCCTCCTCCGCCGCCTAATACCACAAACAACAAAAACGTGAAAACTAAATATTCAGGTAAAGACCTAAATATCAAAATAAAATGATAAATTACTTTCAAACAAAAATAATGATATGTAAAAGAAATCGAGTGACGACGAAGCAAAATCGAGAAGACCTTGAAGAGAAAGGACTCGTCATCCAGCGCTTTGATGCAGAGCATTTCTTCTTTCTGCGCCGTCTCGGCCGAATTCAGTGGCCGAAACCGCACGCACACTCTGACATTCGACATTCCTACAGAAACAGTTTTTTGTTTCGTTCTTCCTTCTTTTGGCTGGGGGAATAGACTTCGGAAAGCTTGGAATGGTACCTACAGTTGGAGGCGGATTTGTGCTGCGGCGTCGAGTACAGATCAGTTGGCGAAATGCGGTGAGAACTCGGGCGGCGAATCGGTGAACTTCCACCGGCCACTTCACTGATGCTCCGACGAGTGGCGGGAAAAAGCGGAACCAAAAGGAAACGATGAAAGATGAAGGTATTTATAGCAGGCAGAGAATCGGGAAGCTTCTCTCGCCTTTTTTTTCAGGATAATATATAAAAAAATAATAGACCGCCCTGATTATCGGACCCGAACTTGTACCTGAATCCGACTTAACTGAACAAGTGAAACCCGATGTTATTTGAGTTTGGGTTCGAGACCTAGACCGGTCGAATCCATTACACCTGATTCTCTTTAAAAAAATAAATTTCCATTATACTTGATTAAGTTTTTTAAAAAAGAACCTTTCAAAAAAAAAGGTCAAAGTTCGAACCCAATCCGCTGACAAACTCCAACCCACCACCCATAGAGTCACGTCAGACCTGACCCGATCGGTTTGACAGCCGTGCCACGGTTGAAAGGCCGCAGCGCCATTTAAGGGAAAATAATAAAAATAACGGACGTGGAAGATTGTTCTTAAAAAAAGCAGAAACAGATTAAAGAGTAGCAGACGTTACATGTCACATCAGTAATATTATAATTAATTACAAAGCTTAATGTTGTTGTAGCTTAGGTAAATGAATTTATAAATATTACAATGAAAACAGATATTTTAAAAAAATATTTGACATCTCCTTTTGCCGTTAATTAAATTGTAAACTTCTATTATCGCCAAGGCGTCGTTATTGCACCTTGTGTTGTTTTGTTCTCGCTCGATGCATCAAGTTGGGATCCTTTTTCTGTTTCTTTCACGTATAAATCATCTTACATTCGTAAGAGCCGGTTTCGCATTTAATGCCCTTTTCGCGATTTAATCAAACTTGTGTAATATTTTAAAAGAAAAGAATGTGGAGAGGGCGGGACAACGTCGACATCTAAATTGTGGCTGTTGGTCCATCATTTACAGAAAAGATTCGACAATTCATATGATGATAATAAACAGGAAAACGGCTGCTGCCAGTGCCAGTTCAGAGTGTTTCCTGACGGTAATGGTTGGCGTTCGTTCGATGCATTGACCGAACGATGCCGACAAGGAGATGGATCTTGATCAAGACACGAGCACCTCGATGCAACATTTCTTGACGCAGCCACACAGGGGGCAGGAGTCGAAGAGGCCGGCGCAGGCGGTGCAGAAGCACAGGTGCCGACATGGGAAGAACAGCACGTTGGGTTCGTGGGAGTTGCAGCCCCTGCACATCATCCCTCCCGTCGTCGGGAGTGAGCAGGAGCCGGAGGAGGAGGAGGCCGGGGACGTCGTTTCGTCGTCGCGTTGTCTCGGTGGGTGGGTGCCGTTGTAGTAGTTTTGCTGTCGGACGAGTTCGAGGTTGTTGCTGAGGTCGAGGAACGCGGCCTCCCGTTCCTTGGCAATCCTCTGCCACGTCTCGTTCTCGACTTGTGTTCGCTGGAGGTCGTTCATGAGTTCGGCGGTCCTCCGGTTGGCTCTTTCGACCTCCTCCTGCTTTTGCCTCAGCAACACGGACGCCTTGGTTTCCACCACCTTCATCAAAGAGCCGAGGTGACGCCGACGCTGCTGCTGCAGAGCCAACAGCAGGCTCTCGTTCTGTGTCAATCAAGCGTGAGACGGAGAGAGAGATGGTCGTCGGATGGGAAGACCGAAGAAAGACCCACCACCACCACAACAAGAAGAATTGCTAAATTTTCGTAAAATGAAAAACAAAACGCCACCGCCACTCTTATGGAAACATAAACGGACGAATTAATTGGGTCGGACCTGTTTCTGGACGAGGCGGTCGAGTTCACGCTTCTGGTTTTCCAAAATCCAGGCAAGTTGATGGCAGGCATCGGCAGATCTCACAAGACCACCGGTGGACGAAGGCTGATGATATGCGGAAACAGGAGGAACACCCTTCATCATCATTGCCATCATCTGCTCTTGCTGTTTGCGTTGCTGCAGCAGACAAAGATCGAAATCCCCCAGCGTCGACAACTCGCCGGTGTTACCACCCATCCAATCCCGAGTAATCTGCCGACCCTTGGAAGATCAATACCCAATACCCAAACCGCAGCAAAGCGCGGCAAAGCGCGAAGCATCCAGACGAAGACGAGGAGCCGAAGAACGGGGCAAGTGCGTGGGATGGAGAAGGTTACGACGAGTCACCACCGATGGGGTGTGGTTGAAGCAGAGCAAGTGCATGATGATCTCTAACCCCTTCCCCCCCCCCCCCCCTCTCCTTTTCTTTAATTTATTTAAATAGGGAGGGGAGGGAGGAGGAGCGTTGAGCGTCTATCTTCAGCAACACGCGTCCAGACGTGAACACGAACCGCTCTCACGATTTTGAACGGCGAGGCTTCGGTGTTTTGTTCGGGTCTTTTGATGGGAAGGCGTGCAAGGGGGACGGGTCGCCACCAAATTGCAATTCTTATTAATAGTCACCACCCCCCGTGACGTAATTACGGTAGATCCGTGGTAAAACTCTTTGGATTCGCTCCATACCACTCTTTAACTCCCAGTTTGTATATTGTCAGTAAATAAATAAATAATTACAGCAATAGAGATCTTGTTGTTTACGTGCGTTACCTTAATTAACTACTGATACGAGCAGTGGTAACGTGGGTGGATTGACGTCAGTAACTTTATTGGTATTATTATTATTGTTGTTGGTGGTGGTGGTGGTGGTGGTGGCGTTGTCAACCAAGAGAAGCAACTGGGTCTACGTTGGTGTCAGTTTTTGTTGGCACCGGGGGAGGAAGGGGGTTGGGGCCGTGAGAGACAATGGATCCGGTCGGACTGATTGTTTCTAGGCGTAAGCAACTTGGACAGAAGGGTACGGCCCTCTGTACAAGACGATACACATGTAGGTGGACGGCGACGCAATAATCAACTTCTATTATTGGGTTGGGAAGGATCCACATGTATACTTAAGCCTCGGGTTGTCGTCGTTGGATCCTCGATCACATTGCATCACAAATATTTATTTCAATTGTCATGATCATATGTAGAACCTGGCATATGAATATATATATATAAAAGCCGAACGATGACTAAATATTAATTCG
Organism: Cymodocea nodosa; assembly: GCA_036874045.1. Classification (NCBI taxonomy): domain Eukaryota; kingdom Viridiplantae; phylum Streptophyta; class Magnoliopsida; order Alismatales; family Cymodoceaceae; genus Cymodocea; species Cymodocea nodosa. The sequence continues at coordinate 12,088,499 of CM072345.1, forward strand.
GCGCGATCATCGCCACCGCACGAGATCACCCTTCCTTGGGAGCGGTGGTTCCACGTTGTTTGGGCCATGCAGAGCTTTAATTTTACCGAAAACGGGAACGTTCCGCCTTTTCCACCGGTTATCATGGTCATCTGGGTTTTTGCTTCCTATTTACCAAATGCAGGTGGTTGTCGGTTATCGTAATAATGATAGATAGATTGACAGTGATTTTATTAAATGGCCGATATTAATTTGAACGATATAATGATGAAAATGGTAGATCGAATTATTGTTACAAATGGACCTAAAGGGAGAGGGGACTGCGGTTGTTGTTGGGTTTGTTGGTGCATGCATGTGCTGGCCTCTACTTCTTCTTCTTCCTACATCTAACCCAACCTCCCTCGTTAGCACCAGTACCATCCCTTAATTTCCTCCTCCTTCCCTCCTTGGCCCTTTCCCGACCGATCTGCAAGTGCAAGCACCGCACCGTGTGACGAATGGTCTCGTCATGTGGCAGATCAGAACCCAACCTCAGACAACAACACACCCTTCTGGTTTTTTATTTTACTGGACCACCGCACCATCCATATATATATATAACAATAATATGCATGGATTCCCTTCCCCTCGTCATCGGTGAAATTTTCTACAACCATGTACGTGTTGACACTTCTTCCGTTTCGTTGGTACCGATCACGGCAACAGCAAGCTAGCTTAAACTAACTTCCATCTCCGCGCTGGTCAGTGGTCACTGGCAATTCATGATCGAAAAAGAGCTCGGACCATGCACTGCACCGTACATTTTTATTATTAATTGCCAGGGTAGGGTGGTGAAGATCGAAGATGAAACGCAACGAACGGTAAATACACGTACGTACGCCTGGCGCCAGCAAATAAATACACGTTCGGCTCCACTCTTTTGGTGCCGTTACCACCACGACGTCCATCCTTAAATTTTCGCAAGCTCTGTTATGATCGGTCCATCCCACCTCCCTTCCTCTCTCTCTCTCTCTCTTATTTTCTCCAGGTGAAAGGAAATTCTGCAACTAATTTTAAATAATTGAGTTAACTAAAACGGTATGGTTTCGTAAATCGTAACCTTCCTTTACGAAGGTTCAAATCTCCTAACATTTAAGTACCCAGCCTTTGTCAGTTGAAAAAATTGGTGCAATATATAATTCTAAATGATCAAGATAACCAAGCTGGTTTAAATAATTTTATATTCTTTACAATTAAGACAGAAATCTTAGTGACCACTTTTTGGATAACCATATAACTTTTCCGTTCGTACAGGCAAGATCGAATTAAGAGAGTATGTCATGATCGCACGCTATCTCTTCCTTAATTTTATATAAAAAAGTGTACGCTTACTTACTGAAGTATGCATGCATACAATATTGTAAATTAAGCAGCGGAAGGGGACACAGGTGGGTGCGCCGATTCAACCGATTGACGACAGTTTTGGCTCTGTGGACGGACGATTGTCGCGGCCAAGTCCGTGAATGCAACCCCACCGTCCACCCACGGGAGGTAGCGTGCATGTGCTAGCTGTTGATCAACAACCGGTCCTGGTGCCGGGGGGAGACGTGGGCGAGATGCTCCTCTGCTTTTGGTACCCACGTCTGAGCACACGACGCTTCCATGTGACCTTCGGCTTTTGCCGGTAGGGGTGGAATCATGGAAGTCATGTGATCATCTCTCTCTCTCTCTCTCTCTCTCTCTCTCTCTCTCTATATATATATATATATATATATATATATATATCGCGAAAGATCGACATCTTACCTCTCTCTCTCTCTCCGTCATCTGTCTGCGTCTGAATTGACGTATCGTCGCTGGATATATGCATGACTCGAGTCAAAACTTCTACTCTTGAGAAGAGTAACCCTTACTTGTGGCATCCGTATCCGATGCATGCAAGTAACATTGATGACCCACAAAAAAGAAACCACAGATTTTACGTACGTATTAACTTTCGCATGTTCAGGTTTTTTCCTCCGCTTATAAGATCATTGATGGGAAAACTTAAAATCCACGTAAAAATATTATCGATATCAAGAAATTAAGAAAACGTTTGCAACTAAGAAATCATACATTAGGAAATTTGTCTTTCCCAAAATAAACAAATCTATCACATTTATTAAAGCATGCAACATATAAAAAATAACCCCATGTTTCTTTCCTTAGAATAAATATTTAGCTCATTTAATGCCAAATCAATTCACTGTTGTTTTAAATCATAAATGAGGCACACATGTTTCTTCTTCTTTTTCAACCTGGTTCTTGATTTTTTGATGTTCTAAATAAAATTCAATTATCATTATAAATTAACACATTTAATATGACGTGTACATATATATCTGATCTAATTTTCCCAACACATTCACTCTTCAAGAAGAAAAGTAATGCTATCAAAAGGTTAATTTCCAAGCATTCTTTACGAAAAAGATCTCAACTAAATAATTCCCACTGTCAAATGCTAGGAGCTCAAATTATCTATCGATGTCTCTATAGCAAATATGATGGTAGAAATCCCTTTTGCATCTAATTGCCTGGGAGAAAGAAAAAAAAATTTCTATAACCCAAAGACTGGAAACCGTACGTCTGTGAGCCTGATTCTAGCCCAACCCAGCTCAGCACGCGCACTCATGCAATTGTGGTCACATACGACTACACAAGCTCTTGAAAACACTTGTATTGGAACTTACAAGAAATAAGGTTTAAGAAGACACTCCTTTAGCAACGTAGCTTCAAAGAAGACCAACACACTTTATCTTAAGGCACAAAATCTTCCCTCAATTAATCCCTCCAAATGACTTACACCACAATATCATTGCAAGTCCACCTAATATGCTCGCAGATGCACTTTACAAGGACTTAGCGTGCAAACGTTGCCTCACAACACAGATCATCATTAAATCCAATTTATGAAGATAATGTCTTTGTTACGTGCACGTGAAATTTATTGAGAGGGCATTATGTAGATTATGTTTCTTAGTTATCTTCCCAAATTACTCGCATACCATACATGATATCCTTGCAACTTATACCGACTCAGTTGATGAAGTGAGGATACTGCAAGGGCATCATGTGTGAGTTATTAGTAATTTGCAAGGACATAGATAGGAAAAATAAAGAAAAATAATCTCCATACAATGTGCTCCATTGATGAACCCGCTATATACCCATATATAGAGATAGGCGGAGAAAGATACACTAATTCCCATTTGGTTTTCTACACTAAGAAACAACATTTAATGATTCTACAAATATAAAATTAAACTCAACTGTATAATATTTTTGAACCAAACCAAATCATAAAAAAATGTATATTGCAGAGTGATAAATAGAAAAGAATGGGATTTGTTATAAAGAAGAAGAAACAAAATTAAACAAAGTATGACCATATGCAAAAAGAAATATTGCTAAGATGCGTGTGCTTAAATGAATGGGTAATATTATAAAGGATAAAATAAAAAATAATTCTATTAAGAATAAAGTAATAGTTGCACTAATTAAATATAAAATAAGATAAGAGAAAATCGACATAAGTGATTTGGCCAAAACATATACTTAGGAGGCCAAAAAATAAACAAATTAAAATAGTGGAATTAATTAATGTAGAAGAAACTAAAAGAAATAGAAAAAACTTAAATCTACTTGATTAAGAGTAGTAAGAAAAGATTTAAATTTACATACTTTAATTGAAGGTTTAGTCATAAAAAACAAACACTTGGAAGAAAAAAAATTCATGTGAACAACCCCACCTAATGAGATCATGACCCAAATTGTTATTGTAAAATACTACACTTAATATTCCACTCTATCTTGAAGAAAAAAACTTTAGATTCAAATCCAAACAAGGTACTATAATTATTAATAAAAAAAGAAATAAATTCCTCCCATGGATATGAATATATAATATATTTTCTATTTTACGTTGCTTCCACCTTACAGTAATATGTGAATAAACAAGACTCAAATGAATTCATATTAATAATTTACATTATTTCTCACAAAAATGTCAAAGAGCATTATAAAGCTAAAATCCAGACTCAAAAAGCACATGATACTTTTACCTTTTGATTGCACATTACACTGATCGACAACAAGATAGTCGTCTTCGCTGTTTTGCATTGTCGTCATCATTTATGGCGGGTTATTGCTGTACGGAGAGACCTCCTGTTCAGTTGTTGGCATAATGAGATGTTCCATATTTGAAGAAAATCTTCTTCGGCTCAAAAGACCCTGGTGCAAAACAAACAGATGAAATTTGCTAAGCATCTACGAAGTGCAAATTACCGTTTCTTCACAACATTGTTCTTAAAAACAAGGTATCCTTGCTTGTGCCAAGCAGGCCAGCATAAGACTCTAAATCACCAGATATTTGAAAACTGCACATGAAACACTGCAAGGAGCTGGCAAAGTGTTCGATGTTGTTAGATTGCATTAAAAGAATAATGTATCGTGAATAGACAGCCTCTCTAGTCAATAACGGTATATGTGTTATTAGTAGTCAATTACTAATCCAATCTTCAAATCCAGGCCGCACTTCTCATAAGCTAAAGATGTTATAAAATGGATATTCAAACTTGTCTGTGTATGGAATGGTGTTCATTAAAGTATGGCTGAATTTGAAATTATGGTTCGTTCCACTGTAACATCTTCAGAAAAACATTTTTTATCAAAATACATTACCAAGCACACCCAACAATTTTCACTTTCTTGAATACACAACTTTTTAGAAAAACATTTCGAAAACTTGATGAAAACCCAGAAAAGTTGTGAAAAGATTGTTTTTTCGTAACATTTTGCATTAAAAAACTGCTTGAAAGCAGCAAATATTACTGCTTTAGAATACTCTAGCTTTTTCAAAATGTTATGATCCCGACCAAAGTTTCAAACATTATCAATTCTTTTTAAACTCGGCATAAGTCTATGTTATAATTGTAAGACAGTTCAAAACAAGATTTATTTTTTATTCAATGCAATTCAAGGTCCAGTTAGTGACATGTAGGCAACATACTGGCAGATTTGAGGATGATAAAGCTGGACTAATACCAGTGTAAGAATAGTCACTATTTACAAGGAGAATGTGAGAGAAGTCATGTATTGTGTTTAAGTATATTATGAGTAAATGGGTAGCCATTACCGTAGGATCTCATTACTCACACACACACCCTTGTACTCTTTCTTGGAAATGACAGTTTTTTTCCCATAATCTTTCTCCTCACATGGCACCAGAGCCCAGGAAACCATAACTCCATTCCGATCAGCACCTCTTCCATCCCTACAGCCCTCCCTCATGCCTCTCCATCCCCAGGGCCAGTCAATGAGAACCCTTCCTTCACCCACCCAGCCACCCCCCCTCCCAAGGCTGAGCTGGCCTGTCTTGGTCCTGACAGGCCACCAGAAGCACCTGCCAGGCTTTGGCCTGCAATGTCGGCCACCTACTGCATCCCCATTTCTGGGATTTTTACACTCTTCCCTTGCCATCGGATGTATTAATGGTGATCTCTGTGCCTCTACAACTACTGCTCAGCCCTAAACAAAACTGAGTTTCTGCCACTACTGTCTCCATGCCTCCCAAAGGTTCTCTACCTACATTCTGGCCTGTGTTTTCTCACTGGATCACTGTTGTTACGGAAAAATCTGACTGAAGTAAAAATTCTGTCATCCATCCACAATCCCAACAATGAGGTTTGCCACTGTTGTTTAAACATCAACCATGGCCATATCCATTTTATGCAACTTCACCACGATCATGAGGTGGCAAGTGCTGATTAATTTGTCACGTGTCATTGGTGTAGCTATGGGATCTGAAGCACTTTGGAGAACATAGACTGTATTTTTGGAACTCTGTCAGCACGTAAGATTTATCCACATATTTGAGATGAGAGCTCTAGGTTGAGATTTGAGGAACAGATAGTGGTTGCCAGTTTGTCCCCATATCGTTTCATCTTGTTGATCTCAGATGTCTGTTGTCAATCGTCAAGCTCATCTAGAAGTGCATGGAAGAGAGTGAAGTGCTCTTATACTAAAGAGTTACCTTTTTTGTGGCATTCTATACTAAAGAGTTACCTTGTCAGAATATAAACTACTCATGTACCTTGACTCTAGAGATATTCTTTGCATGTTTATAAGTCATCTTCAACATGCTCCATTTTTCTTTGCTAAAAGAAGCATCATGACCCCACAAGTAATGGTTGACTCCATGATGCTGCTCATCTATGAAACAATTCCACATAATCTGCATACCAATCCTTAGAGGAAACATCCTTGTAATTTTAATTTTATTTCTTTTGGAAAATCAATTCATCATGGAACAAGTGGCATATTAGAAAATACTAAGGTAAAATGCTTCTAGTTTTATCTTTATGAGGGTGTTATGTATGACTTACGTGTTTATACATTTATTATTTTTCTTTTATTTATATTTTAAAACTTGTTATTATTGTCATTCATATCATTATCATTTATACAAAGTTCTTGAACATGTTTTGTTGTTGACATTTTGATAATGTGTGGTTCGTTTCTTTTTTTTATTTACCTATTATTATTGTTCAACAATAATTAAATATATCTTAAATTTGTATAGCATACACACACATGTATATGGCCAGCAATAACAATAATAAATGGCACCTAAGCATCACTTAGGCCAAAAGAAGCCTCAAGAAGCATGCATCTAGAATCAATGACGAATCAGTGTTGGATCAACAGGGAACCATTGAGCCAACTGTAACCTTGCAAAAACATCAAAATATGATTATATTTCAGTGGATTGAAGCTAATTAGTTTCTATTGAATAGGCCAATTAAATTGAATGTTGTTACTGCTACAGTGGATAGAGCATTTTCTGCACTATGAAATTAAATGTGAGATAAAAATGTTGAATAATATGACCAATACCTGTTTTACATGAGATATCTTCTTATACAAATGATAACATAGCCATTGAGCGATGTTTTCAGGAAAAGGGGAACAAAAATAAGTATTGTGCTTTTTATTGGTTAATTTTATCAAATTGGAGCTCACCAAGAAAAATTCAAAGAAACACTATTCTATAAAACTTCGCCCAAATGCAATTCACATTTGTCTTTCTGAGAAATACTTCAAACATACAAAGCTAGTGAAAATTCTCAAACCTACAAAAATTCATCATTTCGATGCATGAAATTCTTTCTTGAAGGTAACCATAACTAGGACGTTTTGTTAAACATTAAGAGCATAAACATGTTAATAAGAAAGCAAAGAGATACAAAAATAATAGCAACAAATAGATTACCTGAAATACTCAATCCTCGTCATCTTCATCAGAGCTTCCAACCTCACTGCTATAATCACTGCCATACTCATCCTCTGGGTTGATGTCAAGCTGAACATGTCTGACCTCAATTGGCTTAGGCTGCCTCGGTTGCATGGGTGGCAAATTGGGCATTACTGGTGCGCCTACTGTCTGTTGATTCTCACCCTTATTAGGAGGTAAAAACCCATCCAATAGAGTCAATGGAATAGGATCCCCAGGCTTCCAGCCTGGCGGTGCAGGGGGTAGTTCTATTGGTAGATTGGGTGGAATGCCTTTTTGCCATCCACCAGGAGCATTTACCCAAGGCAGAGGTGGTGGCAGCTCATCTCTTGGTGGCGTGGGTTCAATTAGGACGTCCAGTACCCTGTCTACCATATTATCTTTAGCATCAGACGATTTCGGCAAACTAACGTCCATCTCACTAACACGATAAAGCTGAGAAGCTCTCATTTGCTCATCCTGCGGAGCAGGCGGGAGAGCACCACGGAGCGGCGCCTGACCTGCACCAAACTCTGGCGGAGCAAACGTAGTATAGCTAATCCGGTGGGAATAGGACAAGATATCCTTAATATCAATGGAGGAGGATCCCTTCACCTCTTCCTCCTCCTCCGGCGATACCTCCTGCCGGGGACGCTTGTACCGACGATAATCAGCGTAATCATCGACAAGCAAGTCTAGCACCTGTTCCGCCTCCTTGATCTTCTTGGCAAAGGCAAGCAAGGTAGCGTCTTTCTTACGAATCTCTCCGGCAATCCTGACCTTGGAATCCTGGAGATCGAGACTCTCCTGAAGTTCTGCCACGGCCTCGAAGAGCTGCGTCTGGAGAGAAGTGAACAACGCGATGGCTTCCTTGGTGGACGAGATGTTCGGGAGATCCGGTGCGGCTACACCGGGAGGGGGCGAGGACAGGAAGGCGGGGAAGGAGCCGCGGAAGGAGGAGAGCCAGAGGTGGCGATTGGGGGAGACCTCGAAGAGCTTCACGGCGAGGGAGGACATCTGGAGGAGGAGGGCTTGGGCGCGGGAAAGAGGGGGAAGGAGGGGGAGGAGGGCGGAGGAGTTGGTGGAGAGGCGGTTGTAGGGGAAAGAGGACGAGGAGGTGGTGATGGTGGTCGTCGTCGTCGTCGTGGCGGTAGTTGTGGTGGTGGGGGGGGTGGTAATGGTGGAAGTCAGTGGTTTGGGATTAGGGTTGGAGGAGAAGGAGGGAGAGTGGGGGCCTGTGAGGCCGAGTCTGGCCGGCGACGGAACGATCGATGTGCCGTGGCTCTGCATCATCGTCGGGAAGGGTTGGAGGACGCAAAACGTGATGAGCCGTAGAACGGGAGATCTAGTCACACTTCAATTTTTTCTGTCTTATAAATACATTAGAGTTTAAAGTAACTATATAAATTTTATACCAAAATAATTATATATGTAGTAAAATTTTATTTAAATTTAATATTTTTGTTAAATTTTAACCATTAATTTTTAAATATAAATATAATAAGAATATAACTTAGATAACCATGAAATTTCAATTCATAGTTTATTATAACATGGAATAACTAGATATATGATTAATAAAATAATAATAATAATGGTGGCGTTGGTGGAAAAAGTTTCACTTAAATACCACTAAGAACTTTTTACATAATACACATCGCGCCGTGTACCGACGTGGTGAGACAGAAATCTCGCCTACTCAGTAATACAGCATTTTCCTTCATGTCATTACTGTCTTTTTACACCTAAAAAAAAATCCACCACTTTAGTAGAGATCAATCTCTACTTAAGCGACAATTTTTTATAAGTTACCGTATTGTTAAATGATGTCATCCTTACTGATAAATGTACTTTAGCCATGAAAATGAAATTTTTAACATTAGAATTGAAGAAACCCATAAAAGAAGACAAATAAACTTTAGAAACAATTAACAGTAAAGGGATAAAATAGTAGTACCAACTGAACAAAAGAAAAGATTTAACACGAAAAAAAAGTTGGAATACGCTATAGTAAATTATTTTACATATTCGTTTTCGATTTTGCCAATCGATCTCTTAAGAAAAATAGAATTTAAATTTAAACCATTGTCAACATTATTAGTATTGTTGGAACAATTTAATAAAGATGTAATATATTAGTCTGAAACAAAAATAACATCACTTATAGAGAATATTAACGCACGACACGTGAATACGAGTAAAGATGTCAATTAGGCTAGGTCATTGCAAGTTAGTTCGACTTTGTCCATTATAGGCTAGGCTAGTCCAACTCAATTTAAAAAATTAGGTCGGGCTAGGTTATAATATATTAGAAAATCAGTTTGCGAGTTGGGCTAACCTGTAGGCCAATTTGGATCGAGCTAGGCTGGCTCACAAGTCAATTTGAGTCGGGTTAATCTAGCTTGCAGGTCAATTCGGGTCAAACATTCATAACGCTTTCAATGTTTTGTAAAAAAAGTACGAACATTGAAATAGCGTTCGTAAAAAATAAACGTTGGAATAACATTCTTTTTTACGAATGTTTAAACCAACGATAAAAAAAGGAAAGAAAAAAAATGAAGAGAAGGGATGAAAGGGAGAAATGAATAGTGATAAAAAAATCTATAAATAGAGAATAATGTTACAAATTTTTTTACAATTTATATTCATTGAATCTTCTCTATTTCTTTTACAAAATACAAAGATCATCTTTTAGTCTTCAACTTTCTTCAACTCTAAAGTCAAATTCTTTGCAAAAATGGTGCACAACTTCAACGACTTCATCTTTAATAACATTGTCAATGCTAGCGATAATTTTAAGCAGGAACAACAATTCTCTCAAACTCAAACTACACTAGAAGGTGGAGCATCGACTTCAACTATTGCTACTAAATAAAGAAGAAGGTCAAATTTATGGTCAAAGTTTACAATAAATATGAAAAAGTTGGAAGATGATACTATGATGAAGAGGGACTACTATAACATTTACAATGCAGACTTTTCATGCAAAGCTTCAGGTGGTACAAGTCATTTATCTAGACATGTAAGTAGTTATTCATCTAAAAATCTTGAAAAAAATAAAATGATTCAAACACAACTTAATTTTAACACTAAAGCTAATATAACACAATGACATTATAATCCTAGTAAGGTTAGAGAATTACATGCTAAATTTATTGTTATTCAAAATTTACCTATTAATTATAGTGATAGTCAATATTTTCAAAAATATATTTCACAAGCTTATTATCCACAATTTAAAAAGGTTTCTAGAAATACAACTAGGTAAGATATTATTGAACTTTATAATAAACTTAAAATGAAATTAGTTAATATAATAGGTTCTATTAACACATCTATAGCATGCACATTTGATATTTAGGAGGGTAGAAGTAAAGTAGGATATATTGTTATTATTACACATTTTATTGATGATAATTAGATTTTACAAAAAAGATTAATAGGATTTTGAAGAATAAATCATCCACATAATGCTCAAAATATTTTTTCTACTATTATGAAAATTTTTGAATTTTATGGAATTAAAGAAAAAATAGGTAGTATTATATTTGATAATGCATCTAGTAATAATGCAACTATCCCTATGTTTAAAACTAGATTAACTCCACCAAATGGTTTTGATTTATTTCACCAAAGATGTATATATCATATAATTAATCTTATAGTTTAAGTAGGTGTTGAAGAATTAAAACCTTTTCTAGAAAATATTAGAACTACATTAGGTTACATTTATCTAGTGGTAGATGACAACAATAATTTAATCATGTATGTGACTCATTTGAATTATCACATAAAACATTTACAATGGATGTATCTCATAGGTAGAATTCATTATATTTAATGTTAAATAATTGTTTACCTTATAAAGAAGCTATAAAAACTTATTATAATAGTATAATAGATGACATTACAACATCACTAGATGAAAATGATTTTGCAATAGCTAATTGCTTTCTTGAATTTTTAAAACCATTTTATAATGCAACGGAACATTTATCAGGAACATATTATTGTACATCTGTTTATGCAATTCACCACTTATATAATATTGTAAGAGTTTTTAATAATTATAGTAATTATCCATTTTTTGCACCTATAGTTTTCAAAATGAAAGAAATTTTTTTAAAATATTGGAATAAGATATCTCTCTTATATACATTAAGTACCTGTTTTGATCCTAGGACTAAAGTAAAAGTTGTTAAAAAATTAATAAATGTAATACAAACTTATTTAAATGTAGAACTTGATGTAACAATTGAAAATATAGAATAAAATTTAAATAATATGTTTGATATGTATGTTATAAAATATGGAATACAACAACAAACACAAAATATGTATTATTTTTTACAACCATCGTCATCATCATCAATAATTGATTATAGTGTATTTAATGATGTATATGGTGATTTTAATGTAACAAATAGGAAAGAATTAAATAATTTTAATAATACTAATCATAACTATTTAATAAGAGATAATCCTGATTTTCTAAATTTTGATGTAATAAATTGGGGGAAAACACAAAAATGTACATTTCCTATTTTATCATTAATGACTAGAGATTTACTAACAATTCCAATTTCTTCTATAACATATGAATAGACATTTAGTATTAGTGTTAATATATTAGATGATAGAAGAGTAAAATTAAAAAATGATATTTTAGAAGCATTAATGTGTGTTAAAGATTGGGAGCTTGCTCGTATTTGTGGACATCAACAGAAAGATGATTTCGTTAATGAATTTGAAATTTAAATATGATTATGTATATTAAACGTAAATATATTTGATGTAATTACAAAAATAATGTATTTTTAATTTGAATTTAAAAATAAAATAATTATCTTAACTTTATGACTTATCTTTGAATGTGTCAATGAATTATATGAATGGTATGTTTGATAATATATTGATATTGATGTTAATGTGACAAATGAATGATAATTTATGTTTGATGTTTATATATTTATAAATAAAATAATGTATTTAAATGATGAATTGATTATCAGATAACATTGACATTTTTTTATTTTTTATTTTAATTTAAAATTAAAAAATAAATAAATAAAATTAAAATAAATAAACCTTAGGTTGAACCAAAAGTGAGATACAATATAACTGAAGAAATAAATAAAAGGAAAAAAAATTCAATCGAATTGAATTGATCGAAGGATAGGCTTCGATCTGATGAAAGAAATAAACAAAAAAAATCGATTGAATTGAAGTTTAATCTAAAAAATAAAAAACTTTGATTAGACTGAAATTTAAACTTTGATTTGATCAAAAAAAATAAATAAGAAATAAAAAACTTCAATCATCAAATCAAAGTTCAATCAAAATTTGATCAGACTGAAAAGAAATAAAAAGTAAAAAAAACTTCGATTCGAACTTCGATCTGATCAAAGAAAATAGACCAAAGTTTGTGTTTCAATCTGATTAGACTAAGCTATCCTGAAAATATTTTAAGCTAAATTGAGTTACCTCGAAATAATTTCAAATCAGACTAAATTAAAAAGTTTTCGACCCGACCCGACCCGTAGCCCGCACGGACAATTACTTTTTGGACCGGGCCCTCTAAAGACGAGCGTTCTTTCCTCGGTAAACATAAAAGCTCACGTGAATATTAAATTTAATTTCTAGATAAGCTAAAATTGGCGCACAGGTCTTTTAACAAAAATTATACCATAGAAGCGTCTAAAAATGATTTAGCAATAATAAAAAATAACACGAACTAAAATAAATTTTTATTATCTATACAATTATCGGCTAAAATTAAACTGCCCTGGTTTATTCGATAAGTTAATAGGCTAGCTATAAAATCCATCCTAAATAAATTACATTGCAAATACTAGAAGTGAAAGCGACCGTATAATTTCTATTTGTCGATGATGATAGGTATATAATAAAATATTATCTAAATTAAATAAATATTAGTCGTTTTTTAAAGTTCATAAAATTTACTGATTTTGTAATTTAATTTATAGATTAATTAATGATATAGTTACATTTTAATTTTAAAAATAAATTAAGCCGTCGGCGAGCTCGGGAAATCGTCGAGCGCAGCTCCCACGGGACGGGAGGAGAGCCATGAGAGGGAGCAAGGCTCTGCTCGGCGACGCCGGTGCCATCGGCAAGGTCCTCACCGAGTTCCTGGTCTGTCCCCTTTCCAAACAGCCCCTGAGGTATATACCCAACGTCTCAAGCTCATCTCAAATTCCACAGAAAGCCCTAAGATTTCTTTCGTCGGTGCCCCCAATTTGGTACCCTACTTTGGGTTTCTCCCCTTTTTCCCACGCAGGCAGTGCCCCGACACTCGGTCCATCGTCAGCGATGCGATCGGAGTATCCTTCCCGGTGCGTATTCTAAAGCCCAAAGTACATACCCGTAGTTTTTTTGATCTAGGACGGCATGCCGACGAACCTGCGGTGATGGGTTTTCCTTTTACGTCGTTGATAGGTAGTGGATGGCATTCCTTGCTTGGTACCAAAGGATGGCAAGTTACTCGAGGATAACGACATCGCTGCCAGCCCCAACCAGTGTGACTGATGATATTGGTGCTTCATAGGGGATTTGGATGGAGGAGCATATGCAGAGAAAAAATTGTCCCACAAATTCGTATGATTAGTTTTTTTCTAAAATTTCCTTAGAATATCCTCATGTATCGTATAAATACTGATCGATATGAAAGAATCGTATTCCAACATATTTCGTGTGGTATCAGAGTCGAACTTGTCATCTTTCTCATCTACTTCTTCTCAAATCTGGGCACCATTCATGTGTTTGAATAAGCAGAACCATGAGCTGTGGCGTGCTATGATTTCAGCAATGCTATGTGACAAACATGTTGTAGTTGATCGGAGATGGCCTGAGAAAGCATCGTACCCTCTCCGGCGATGCGAATCTCCAACTACTCAGCTTCAACACTCATGTGAGGCTTGGTTTCCCCAAGGTTAAGGCCGAATACTGCGGCGGCCCAGCCAGAAGGTCGGTAGGAATGGTCTGACGACTGGACCATGGCAGGGACTTACAATGCACTAGAATGCAAAGCAAAAGGCCTTGCAAAGAAGGGTCAGAGCTCCTACCTTGAACGATGCTGCTCATCTCACATCTGCTATAGAGAAAGGGAAAGGAGAAATTTAAGAGGACAGCCACATCGATTCACCAGGTGAGCTCCCCACCAAGCAACCTCTCACCTGGAAGGCGTCCCCGTACCACCCCCCTACCAACAATGGCTTCACTATGGGGCCAAACCTGCTTCTTCTCGGAAGCATCAGAGGATCTGCCAAAATGAGAATCCTAAGTTTGAATTTTCGGGGTTTGAGAGCCATCTCTAACCTCCTCTCTAGCTCCTCCTCCCCACACATTTGCTTCTTTTGCGAAACCAAATGCAGTAGAGAGGAGTGTAATCTATCGGTCATAAAACCACGCTTAGATAATTCTTTTTTGGTAGTTCCTGATGGTTGGGTAGCTGGTCCTCAACATTTGACATTTACCATCCTCTATGCCTGCAAGTTTGCTATAGCAAGGATATGTGAAGCTTTCTTGGTAAGGAAAAACGAAGGAACTGCCTTCCACTCATGCTCTTGGTGCATTGGGCTATTCGAAAGAGAAGACCCTCACCTGTTTTTTTTAAGGTTCAAATATTCTTTGTGTGTTTTAAATCTTTAATTTTCACAAGATTCGAATTCACGTTCCTCACCACCAAATCAAGACCCTCACCAGTTAGCAGAGAAAATATTTCAGGCCCGGTCTACCAAAGCCTTTTTGTGTCGATTTCTGGTTTAGGATGTACTATTGAGCTGATGCAAGCCTTGTAGTCAATAACTACCCTAGGCCTTACTGCATCTGCAATCTAGCTGTATGAACCTTTTTCCCTGTGAACGCAATGGATTTCAACCTGTCGGAAAAAAAAGTTGCAGTTATCTGATACTTGGACTGATGGGCAGGTTGAAGAACAGTACCACTGGTAATAAGTCAGTAGCTTGACATTAATTCTGGTTGCTATTTTGGATTTTCATTGCAAGTTTTACCCCGTCAGCTACTGCTCCAGCCATACTAGTAGCATGGCATTGGCACCGTGAAAATAAGTAATTTTTTGCAGATTGCATAATAATTCGGTAGAAATATCCTTGTTTCTTTGGTAAAATTCACATTTCACAAAAGAAAGTTTTAGAATGTTTGGAAACTTTGCATCTTTTAGGTGTCAACCCGAATTCACAATGAAGAAATTCTTAGGAAGCTATGCAACAATTGGGATATGCTTCTTTCTTTTGTCCAGTTGGGTGGTATAAATGCTTCTTGCTTCACGTCAAACTGTTATCCATGCCCGCCCTCGATTTTTCATGCCAATATGAAGCAGCGTGATGGCTCATAAGAGTCATGATAGCCTAAAGTAGAGTGAATTTTTTTGGTTTTTTGTGAGCAGCAATAGAAGTAAATATCAACTCTGTAGTCTCTGTGCTGCATATACAATAACGTGTGGATTGGCAATAGTTATTTAACCAAATAGTTGGTGCTTGGTAGCAGTTCTGATGTCAGTTGATATGTTGTTATCTAACGATGAAGTAGGACTCGGGTGCACGTCATTTGGTGCAACTGCCACTTACGTAACACCGAGGTCACTTCTAGACCAAGCGAAAATACCAGAGAAACAGACACACCATACACAGAACACAAACCTTCTTTACATTGCAAGTTAAAGACCATGCCTTTCTTATGCTGTGCATCAGACACTAGACCATGGTGGACGCCCTTGTTGATTTCATCTCTCAGGTTACGGGCATGAGTTGCAAAACTGGCGGGCGAATCCATCTGTTCCTTGACTGGAGCTGGGCTGCTCCCGCGGGCAAAGGGAATCTCTTCAATGGTGATGAATTGGAGTGCTCGGTGTGCTTATCGGTATTAACCAATGGTGATCATTGCACCAGAAGGCTACCCTGCCACCACTTGTTCCACAGGGCCTGCATCGACAAATGGCTGGATGGTCTCGGTGGAACCTGTCCGCTTTGCCGCCTGCCCGTGGGTCGGGAACCGATTGCCGGAACCCACGAGCTTACGGATGAGATGGTCGTATGGTTCTCTTCCTTCCATGTCGCCGGGTTTTGAACTTCTGGTTCCTTCTAGTAATGCAGTCCATCGTATATGCATAAATTGGAAGCACAATGCCATCGTTTAGATTTTCACACTTGGAAGATGGAGCATCTCCTTTTCCCTATCTTCGTGTAATCCGCAAAGCGCCGGTCACAGTAGTTGTATTCGCAAATTAATAGTTTACATGTTCTAAGATTTAGCCGAAGAAGAAGACTAAAACCAATCACCACCTTCCATCTACGCACCCTGAAAACTGTCCAAGTATTGGAGAAGGTTCGATCAATTCCGCCTACGGTTTTGTAGGTCAAACCTTCTAATCACAAAATTTTACTTACTTACTCCTGGTATTCCCATACAATCAATCATACGTCAAAGTTGGAGTTGGATTCAAGATGATGCAAGTGCTCAAGCTACCAAACAAAAATTTTACACCTTCACTTTTGAAAAAAAGAAAAATAAAGTACCCGGGCACGCAGGCAGAAACGAACAGGTGAGCGTCGGGAAGCTTTTCGTGGTCCTCCCAATCTTTTAGGCCGATGCTTTCCCAGATAACAAAGCATCCTACGTTCGTTGAAATGGAAATTCGTCTATTGTCTCGTTTGGTCCGGATACCACGAACCAGATGAACTCAGCAAAGCGTCGACGTCGATTATAGAGTCGTGGTACAACTATAGACGAAGAAAGTAACAAATTATTTTAAACTTCCACGAATTAAATTTTGATACATCAATGCTCATTACTAGTCTAATCGGTTATTCTTTACCGTGAGGTCAAAACCAAACCATCGGTGTAAAGGAACCCTACCGAAGGAAGCAATATTTTTATAGAAATTGTCAGAACACTCCAAAACCTTAAGGTGTACAACTCAACTGCAAATAACCGTCTCAAATATTAAGAATACTGATTTGGATGTATGTTGATGGGATGCGTACCATATATATATATATATATATATGGTTTTCTCATACCACTACTGGTTCCAGGACTATTAATTAATTAATTCCCCTTATGATGCTTTAAACTTAAACGATCAATCTTTTTCTTTAGGTAACATCCAAGTGCAACTACCGAAGATCACGGTTAAGGAGGAGAAGCAGACTTGCATGCCATCGTTTTGAACAATTAATGATGAATTGTCAGCCCTTGCGGTAGTGAATTGAAGAAGACTTGGTTGAATTGGGATGCTTATCCAATGTTTAGCACAAGAAGTTGATATCGCGAAGGCTTTTAACTACGTTAGTGCTTCATGTTCCCTCTCACGAACGTAACCTTTCATGTAATCAAAATCCCAGAGCTTGAAGAATATTGTGATGCATTCACTTTAAATTAGAAATAAAAGATAAGAAGAAGAAGGAATCTGATCTGGA
This sequence comes from Cymodocea nodosa, assembly GCA_036874045.1. Classification (NCBI taxonomy): domain Eukaryota; kingdom Viridiplantae; phylum Streptophyta; class Magnoliopsida; order Alismatales; family Cymodoceaceae; genus Cymodocea; species Cymodocea nodosa. Next base: position 12,106,226 of record CM072345.1, read on the forward strand.
GTTACATAGCCATTTATCGGACCTAACAAGATCCAACGGCTTCCAGGAGCACTCTTCGATCTATTGTCACCCCTGGGAACAACCACGCACGCCGCCATCCAGGGACTACGGACGAAGGGATTACGTACCCCGCCGTCGATCCATCACCGTTCGTTCCTTCGACCGTCCACGCACGCCTGCCGTCGATTCATCACCGTTCGTTCCTTCGACCGTTTGGTCAAGAGACACTAGTGCTCGAAACTCTCCATCTTCAAATCCATCCAAGCTCGGCGGGGATGACTTTTTATTTTGGTACAAGTTGAACGTCACATTCAAACCTTGATGAAACATGTTAGGAGTCTCCGATCAATTAAGTTATGTCACACTCAAGTCTAAATTGGACCATACGGTTTTACAAAGAGGCTCTTTTGACCGGTACCTTCTCTCACTGACCTTGTAAAGAGAATTCCCACTTTTATGTGTCTCTGTTCAAGCAGTGATGCGTGCATCTGGAGCCCACTTAAATATACATATATTTATATACCATACCATGTTGAGAATTTAAGTTGTGCCCATAAAAGAATTTCTATTCCACGCGACAACCGCTTTTGACAGATAAATTTCCTGTCTGGAATTACCTAGCTAGTGCATTAAAAGTCAAATATTGACCTTTTGCCTTTTTAACCGAGAACACACACACGGTACCTGTTTTTCCAGGTAGGGCATCCGTAATTTTAAAGTAATGTAATTAAATCATGTAATCAAATACAGATTAATTATAATATTACATTGAAAAATCAATTTTATCATGTTTCTAAGAACTCCACTTCTTGTGACTAAAAATTTCAAATATCATAATTTAAATAGGAAAAAAATATAATTACATCACATTACATACTTACATGTTGGTTATGATCAACAAAACCAAACCTTAATTACGTTTGCATTTAGAGTGTGGAAAATAATTACTCGCATGAAGCTCTTGAGACAAAATCACGTTGGTTTTGTCCAATGAAACCTAATCTTACCAATCGCATGTCTATTATTGTTTAGCAGTTACGTTAAATGGGAGAACTATAATATTATTTCCAAATTCAAATTAGCATATCCTTCAATTGTAAACTGCACTTATAGATCGAATCCTACCCTATTGATTTCATTAGAACGTTACCGAGAATTTTTTTTTTCTTCTTTTTTTATGGAAATACACGACTCATGCCTATTTGCAGACACAATTTTCACATTCAATCAAATCTAATGCAATTTCAAAGATTTAAAAGGATACCAGCTAATAAAAAAAATTCTCTTACGTTTTCACAATTACCTTCGTAACATTTTTATAACACATAATCACCAAAAAAAAGCTAAACACCACCATTTCTCAATAAGAAATTATGATTTCAACCACAACAGGAAGAAGAACCCCAGAAAGAAAGGAGGAGTTCAGAAGAGCATAAGCTTGTAGAAAAGAATCCGAAGAAAGTCTTTTGAAATTTTGATTCAAAGGATGAATTAAAGCACTGATTGATAGCAAGTAAATGAGAACCACAAGAATAAAAGAGATGATGAATCGCGTGGCATTGCATTACTTATTGGAGAAAAATGGAATCGCATGGAATGAAAGAAGCACAAGCAGGAAGGGGGAGGGTGGCTCTGTGCTCAAAACTCTAGGGTTGCAAGTTTACAGAGGAAATTTTAATGGTTTTGCGGTAAGCAAGTAGCAAAATATAGCAGCAGATGTAAAATGCTGTTTAAAAAAATGTACATTGCAAATATAAAAGTTGGAAGTGGGAAACAGAGCTAAAGGTCTCCCGCGGCAGGTGGAAACAGGCATGAGTAAATATCGTTGTAGATGTCAAACTCAACCAGACATGGAAATTAAGAAACGGCAAACCTCCCATATATGGATAGACAGATGGATGGATGCACTTAAAACACACATGAATTGTAGATACCAAGTATTCTGCAATAAAGGAGAAAAAGAGGTAACTAATAAAGTTGTCCGAACCATGAAAGATGGATCACTCCCATATGTGCTGCAGTTCCTCCCCTGGCTTTCTATTATCAGGCAAAAACAACGTACCCATTCGGCCGTCGACAGCAAAAGAGCTGCATTCCAGTCTTCACTACTTGTATATGTACAGAGGCAAGAAGGACAAAAGACAGTTCAATTTGGGAGCCTTGAAAACCCACTAGGTTGGCAAAATCTATCTAATCTAAAATGGGGCGGTCGAGGTCCTCAACAGTTTCCTCTTCACAGGTAGCTGTGCCGCCATTACCTCTTTCAGCTGTGAATCGGAAGGATAACATGTAAAGAGGAAACCTAGAATAGATAAGGGGCATGAGCATGTATAATAGGGGTTTTTGTTCCTTCTCACCTTGGCATATTCTTTCTTTAGCATATTGTTCTCTTCCGTAAGGTTTCTGACCAGCACCTCCAACTCATTGGTGTAAGCCTGAGAAAGAACCATTCAGGCGAATACGGTAAACAATCAGATCTATGGTGGCGTACGGTAAATGTAAGACCGTAGTTTGGATTCGTAACAGAAAAACCCAAATCGGAATTTTAGCTTTCTGGCTAAAGAAGAACAATTTGTGAAAATAATGTGAAGGAGAATTTTGCCTGCTTTCTGGCTCTCGACCTTGCAGCCGATTGCCTGTTCTTGATCATACGACTACGCCGCCGATCCCCAGACTCTGCGGAGCCATCCATCTGCTGCTGCTGCTCCGACGATCTTTTCTCGCCACAGAAGGAGAAGATTCCCGGCTGGTCCTGAAAGCCGACGGCGTCGACGAAAGGTATGTTGGACGTGAAAGGAGAAGGCGGAGGAGGATGGTGAAGGGGGCGGTGGTTGCCATCGTCGTCCGCTGCCTGGTAGCGGGAGGAATCGGGAGTGGCGACGAAGTTGAGGCAGGAGTTGAGGCTGAGGATGGTAGCCGGCGGATGATGCAACGCGGCGTCGGAGACCATCGAGGACGGCGTTTCGGGCGTGGACGTCGCGGTCGTCTGCTTCTGTGGACCAGCCAGGAAGTCCTGCAGGACCATGCCTCTCATGGGGGTTTTCTGACGTGCGGTGATGATGGTGCTGTGACTGTGATGAGAGCGTGAATATTGCTGATCCCGGTTATGGTGGTGGGTGATGCTGTTCCACACCTCCTCCATGGTTCCGCCTGCTCCTCTGGCCGTCGGCTGGAAGAAGAGGAGTTTGGAAAAGTGGGAGGACGCACCTCTGATTCCGAAGATGTTTTGCCTCTCACAGACCACACGATGGAATTGATCTACTTAATCAGATGCGCGAAGATGTTGCCGTGACCATATGCGAGCGAGGTCGAGAGCACCAGTAAACAAGCAAGACAAGTCTGTGACCGACGAAGGATGATCGATGGAAGCGGAGAGTGCGGAAGGGCAAGCAAGCGTGGGGTCTTCTCTACCCCTGGGAGGCTGCAAGGAAAGAGAAAATATGTTATCTGTTCCTGGGGCCTGGTAATGCAAGAAAAGAGAGGGGAGGAGCAGTCTCTGCAATCATAACTTGAATTCTTTACTCACATCTCATTCATCCTTTGTTCCCTTGTCGGGGGCAATACGCCGGATACGGCAGCCCATAGGTGGGTATTCATTCTCCACAAGATCCACGGAAGAACCCAACGGTAGATTAATGAGGTTTATGATGCCAAAAGCATATAAAATTAATGCTAGAATATGTAAAATTTGAACTAGTCTGCCGCTTAACATTAAATGAATCATCTCACATACGTTGTCCGATGTCCGGATTATAAAATTTATGGCTAGAATATACAAAACCTGATTACGATTGGAATCCATATATAATCAATCTCTGCTGTAACTGAAGGGTTACCCTTTTACCGATTAATTAAGTCGAATGTTCGAACTTCACATTTATACTTAAAATACGTAATTTTTTGAAATACACGTATCATGCGGAAAAATGTATATAATCTCTGGGAAACGGTCGACCGTGTCACATTCCATCACATCATTACAAAATTAAGACGTCAAGTCAGCAACAAGGCTTGTGGATGAATACGGCCCAGACGCAATACACCGTCCGTACGATCTTGGATTCAATTTATACGTAATCTCATTCAGACTTTAACATACGAGTATTTAAAGACTCGAGTTGGTGCGGCTTTTCGCTTCCTCTCTCTCGGAGAGTTAAATACGACAGAATTTTTAAGTTCGTTTCTGTAACATAACCTTATCTTTAAAATTCGTACTGGAACAATAATTTTTTAATTCTTTTAATTATTTAATGTAGAATTACGTACGTATTTTTAGAAGTTTTTTTTTTCTTTTTCTTTTTTCATTTATCAATTAATTACTCACGACGCATTTAATTTACCACTTGTAAGTATCATTTAATTTACTCATTTACCATGTCACTTGTAATCACCTGTGATGTTTTCCTCTCTCTCTCTCTCCAAAGGTATTAAAAAATAAACCAATCCGTTCGATTTTATTTTATTTTTTTAAATCAAACGTACGATGCCGTACAATTTTCGTCAAAAATAAATAAATAATAATATAGTTTTTATGTAAACGCCTACCGTAAAATTCCTGTAGTTATGGTTCAAGGAAGGGAGAATAAGTTGGTATGCAATTTAACAATATATATATCGTGAATGAAATTAAATTACAATCATTCAATTATGATACTTACGACAAAATTCTTGTAAATACCTAATATTTAGAATTTAATGTTTAAAATTCGAGTCTATGTTTAAATACCTAGCAAAGATATACGTTAATGTTTTATTATCGTAGTTCGGAAGCTTCCTTATTTGTCTAATTTTCTTTTCCTTTAGGTCGTAAAGTTTCGATTTTATGAAATTTTAAATTAAGCTACGCCCGTAAGTAACTATTTTCAAAACGCAACTGGTATAACGTAGTTAAATTACTATTCATGGTTACTAATTCTGTTGAAAGTTGATGATACATGCTTCACAATAATATAATTTCAAAACATATGCATTTCGTAAATGTTGATATTGATCGTAATTTTTTTTTAAAAATACATTTATTTTTAATATGCATTTTGAAAAATACATAAATAAATAACACAAATAAAGTTAAGAATAATTTAAAAAATTTCCATTTTCATTTTATAGAACTAAAAAGTTTATCAAACACAACTCAAAACTTTTCGGACGAAAATCGGAGATACTAACTCTCAATCCGTAATTTTCAGTTTTCAACCTTTATAAGGTAAGGTCGAGAGGCTATCGAACACATCCTAAGTTATATCGCGATCTTTAAAATAGGGAATTGAAAATGAAGATATTATACATGAATGAGTGTGTGCGTCAATGATATATAGTCAAAATCAATTATTTTTTCATCAACATTTCATTATTCTTTTGTGATTTTTACTTAACTATTAAGTATCTACACTTATGCATATATATCTATATATAGACATCTACACACGCATTGACTTCCTTCGACGCTACCACGTCAGTCGTCCAAAACGCTATGCATGTTTCCACCATATATATATATATATATATATATATATGTATACACACACACACACAAATAATGTACATGTCACATTCGATGGATTCTATCCTGCAAATATAATCAATCTTGATCCTTCAACTTTTCGTTAATTCCTTATTCCAGTATTCCTCCTCCGCCCGTGCAACAACAACACTTGTCACCCGTGGATTCAACACTCGCTATGGATGCCCAGTGGAAGCAATCCAAGCCCCCTTCTTCATGTGTACGTGCGTTCGCAGGAAGGTTTGTTCCAATTCCGTGAGTGCGTATTGATTATGGAATATTTTATAAATATAGCATGTTATCAATCGCACGAGGACATGGTCATCAACCCCGGAAGACGAGTCTCAAGCTAGCAAACTACTTATCACGTAATTAACTAACTTGCTCTATAGATTGTTATTTATTATGTTTTTGAAATGTAAGTATCGAAGACTGTAAATATAGAGTTTACGTATAAAAATGCTTATCTTTAACATGAAATATACCAAGTATAAGTATTCTGTAACACGTACGTAACTTTATTTATATTGTAATCTCTTAATTACTCAATTTCTTAGTTCTAACTTTAATCTGCCACCCACCCACCCACCGTGTGGAGAAGTTCAGCATACGTACGTACCAAGTACGTAGTTTCCACTTCTTCTTTTTACGTACACGTGCACGAAGATTATGGTGGCAGCGGTCCACTGTTGAAGATTATGGTGGTAACGCTCACTCTCCTGCTTGCCATCATCAACTTCTGACCTGACGGGAGGATGGAGGTATACGCATGTACGGTGCTCTCTCTCTCTCTCTCTCTATCCGTCGATGGTACGGTATCTTCTTACTCCGAGATGCACAGTTCCGGCTAGCTGTAACAGAGATGGATGGGATGGATTATTCACACGGGTTCCAACGAAAGAGAGAGATGACTGAAAGATTTCATTTCTCGTTTCAACCCTTTGCACATAATGGTGAGCCACCATCTTGTGCACCACGGATATTTCATGGATCTCATCCTCAGCTGTGGTTTCTTTTTCGGTTTTTTAAAAGGTAAAGGTAGATTAGATTGAGATGGATCTTTTAGTTATTTAAGTCATCGTTAGGAGCAGCAACATGTAACAAAATTCAAAAATAACATAACACGACGAAGATAACAACATGCAAAGGAGAAAGTTCGATCCAGCTCGAGTACTATTTTAGTCTCTCTTTCCGTCATATTAACTTAACTTTTAAGTCTAAAGATAACAACATTTAAAGGTGTATTTTAATGATGACAAGAATTGTTGATGCCGGTTCAGTCTTTATGTTTGAACCCATGTGTTCTGGAGTTTCCAAGTATTGACGCAGGTTCAAAGTCTTTAATCTCCTTTTCAATTATATTAACTTCACTTTTAAGCCTAAAAGCAATACTTAGAGGCGTACCTTAACGGTAACAAAGATTTCTTAATGTAGATTCATGTCCTTAAGTTCGTATTTGTGATTGAAAAGATATATATACTTTTAAATCATACCTAAAAGAATGCTTTAATGATGTTAAAAAACTTGAATTCGAATCTTTACACTCACATTTGATTAAATTTCTTACCACAGGTTTAACAACAACAACAACAAAAAACCTTTGAGCCCGAAAACATTGAGATTTTAAGTAAAAGTCAATCAAATATTCCTTCGTAACAGAATTAAAGTATTTTAAGAGATATATATTAACAATTTGATCCATCCTCCTCGGCTGATCTCCTTCCCTTGCCAACCTTTGCTTTTAGAGGGGAACCACACGAACCCCACCCCAACTCACTGCCAGCAGCTGACCTTTTTCTTCTTTTCCTCGGTGGGCGGGTTTGGAGATTTGGGTGATGTGACGAAAGGATTGCGAACTTATATATTTATACTTACCCAATCCGTCTGCTTCTGGATTATTATATCTATTAACTATAAAAGAAATTTGAATGATTGGGAGGGAAGAGTGGGAAAAAAAGATGCGGGTACGTTTTATCTCGATTGCAAACCATGTTTTAAGCTGAAGGGTGGTGATGTTGAGATGTGATTTGCCAAGGAGTACGGCTTGGACCTCACTTTTGTTTTATAAACCGTCGGCCCATTGCCCGCTGCTGGTGAGGTTTTTCGCGTTTTCTTAAAAAAAATGTTTTTGTATTTTTATTATAAAATATATATATATTTTTTTTTTAAAAAAAAAAAAAAAATTCTTACTTTTTTAAAAAAAAAATTTATATGTTAGTATTTATATTTAATTTTTATTTAACAAAAAAATTTCTAAAATTTTACCCTCTTCTTAAGATTCTATAAATAAATACCTTCATTTATCTCGTCCCAACTCTCAGCTCCCTTTCTCAAATCTCTACTGTCTTTCTCAGGTAAGAAATTTACTTCCATAATTCTCCAATAAGAATAAATGAGAAAGAGAAGCATCATAGATGACATTAATAATTTCCATTTCGAATACCAAGATGCTCAAGGAATTACCAGATTATTATATGTAACACTTTTTAGTAATTTTAGTACTAAATTAATAATTTTAGTACTCTCTATTTGATCACTTTAAAGTGAAGACTTATAGAAAGAATATATAAGGAAAAATCTAATATTTCCTGAAAAAATTGAAGTAAAATGTTTATCAATTTTTATTCTTCTCGTTACACACAAATACCTTATATTTTATTTTAACTTTTTGTTATTTTTATTGTTACTTTTCATTGTGCATACAACTCCTTAAACATGTGATTTGTAAAAAAAAAAAAAAAAACTCGTCGATGTAAACTAGAAGAAGATACAAGACGTCTTGATGAAGAAAAGTTTGGAGACGTAAATACCATAGCTACAAAGACTGACTGCTTCAAGCTGTAGATGGTTTTTCTAAGTCGGCAGACGTTCAAAATCGATCGATTGTCTCATGTAAAAATGCATTGTGCACGTCCAATTGTCGTAAAGACCATCCATCGTTAACGGCCAGAGAGATAAGTGTTCGAATTGTAGCGTGCTTGACGACAGAGATGTAGGTGAGGTCATGGTTGGCTCCATCTAGTTGGTGGTGATAGCCTTGAGCTACCAGTTGTGACTTGTAGCGATCTATGCTACCATCTAGTTGTCATTTTATTTTGAAGACCCATCGACTGCCAAGGACGATGAGGGCAGAAGAGGAAGGGACCAAAGTCCCAAGTATCGCTGCATAGCAAGGTTATGTATTCTTTAGACATAGGATCCCGCCAATGAGAAACCTTTAGAAGATTCGACAAAGGAAGCAAACTCTCGTTCCAGTACAACAGTAGAAGTAAAAGTGTAAAGATTCGAGGGAGAGAGCGATAACAATGTGGTGGTGTTTAGCAGGCGAATCAAGGGAAGATGATACGGTAGGCTTTAGAGAAAGAGAACGAGATATCGACACAGCAGCAGAAGAGGCAGCGTGTGAATTGGAATTTGTAAAAGCTTGAAGAAAATGTAGATAGAGTGGGATCTGTGGTGTGGCGTCATCATGAGAAGACGCTTGTGTGTGTGTGTCTGGATACGTTGCTTTGTCAAACACGACGTGTCTAGAGAGAGAGAGAGAGAGAGGAAAATTTGTCCCCGTAGAAGGCAGAAAGCAACGATAACCTCTCGACATTGTGAATCACACCCCCAGGAAAACACAACTGGAGTATTGAGGTTGCAGCTTGAATGTAGTAGGTGGCTAGTTGTGTGGAAAGCACGTGTAACCAAAGGGGGGTTGGAGAGTGGTGCAATCAGGTGGCGATTGATACAACAGCTGATGGGGAGACAGATTAGCCAATATAGGCATAGGCAATCGATTGACGAGAAGGGCTGCTGTGGCAAGGAAGATCGGCTTGCAGCAATAAACAACATGTAACATTTAGCAAACGACAGACAGTGTTTACGCTCTATACTTCCTTTCTGCTGAGACAGACGTACTTAGGGCATGTCTTCCAATGGAAAATACCATGCCGAGAGAAAAAAATTTCGTGACACCTGGTTAACCAATTCACCACTGCCATCAATTTGAATAAACATAATGGAATGGCTATATTGATTTTGGAGCAGCAATAACAACGTAGGCAACAAAAGAAATATGATGAATCAGAACGACCCACGGTAACCTCGAGTAATCATCAAGAACAGCAAAATAATAAATATAACCTTCTCTATTAGGAGTAGGGGAAGGACCCCAAACATTAGCATATATAATAAATATAGCGGTTTAACAACATATTCATGACAGTGTTCAAAAGGCAAGTTAATAGATTTTGCCATGCAACAACAATGACATTTGGAGTTTTTCAGCTTAGATAGAAAGCAAGCCGCGATTTGAGAATTAGAAACCAAATAATGAAGAATTAAAAAGGAGGGCTGACCCAATCTGGAGTGTCAAATAGAAGCAGTCGTTTGATCACCTGTCAAAATACTGTAAAGGGCACGACAAGTACGACGATTCGCAGCATGAATATGATAGATGTTGTCGAGACTATGGCCATGGAGCCTTGTTTCGCTGATTAGCTTGTCTTGGATGAGAAAACCATCAAAATCAAGTAGAAAGAAGTAGTTATCATCCGCAGCGAAGCATTGAATAGAAATAAGATTGGTTTTAAGATTGGGAACATAGAGCACCCATCTCAAAAAAAAAAGATCGGTTGAAGTATGGAACTGAAGATTTCCAATATGAGATATAGGTAAATTATGACTACTTTCAGCGATAACAAATGTAGTACTTGAGTACGACTGAACATCAATCATCTAAGAAGATGAAGATGCCATTTGTTCAAAGGCGCCAGAGTCCAGATGCCAAGCCTTGTTGTTATCAGAGGGACTCACAGACAACAGATCATCTGCTATAGAACTGGCTTGGAAGGTGAAATTAGCATGTTTATTACGACAACAATATGGGCCATAGTGTGACATGGAGTTGGTAGCAATGAAGGCTGCGAAGTAGGTGGAGGAAGAGCATGTGGCAATTGAAGCTTTGAGTACGGGGGTTGCTAAATAAAAAAGGGAGCATAGGAGTCGGCAACAGAGTCGGCAACAGATGCACAGACTGTTACAAGGTCATCAATATAAGTTTTAGCTTGTAACGTTTTAAAAGGATTTATGGATTTGAAATATATATCAATACCACTATAACTATATCATGCATTATTCTAAAATGTGTAACAATAATGATAAGTATTTATGAATATAATTACATAAATCATCATCTCATCTTTGTTAAAACTATGCACAAATCTTTAATAATATTAAAATTTTAAACTAAAAATAATAAAAACTTACCTAAAGATGAAAATTGTAAAAACACAATAATATTTTTTATCTTCTTTTTTTTTACTTTTCTTTTTCTTTTTCTTCTTCTTCTTCCCCCACACCCCCCCCTCTCTCTCTCTCTCTCTCTCTCTCTCTCTCTCTCTCTCTCTCTCTCTCTCTCTCTATTTCACGTATTTTCACCGCCGTACTTATATAATAGTTGAATATATAAGCATGACGTCACCTATGACGTCACATAGCTCACAGAAGATAATCGACCATAAAAAAGTCAGAAGGCTTCTGTAAGCTTTAGCGATGTTCCTGAAGGGTATTGACATGGATCTTGCTTGCAGGAGAAAGATGATGTTCCTGAACTTGTCGAGCTTCGATAGATATTTTGTAGGGAAGAAGCATGGTATGAATTGGGAGAGAGGCAATAGTCAGAGATCAAGCTACGAACGAGCTTTCCAGCATCAACCCATCATTCGTGATTTGAATTCGGACTGTTGTTGGCAAGAGTCAGAGCATGAGGAGAATCGATAAGTATAAAATCCAGATGGTGAAGTTCCAGGACCATCTAAGAAGACTGATCTTTCCAACGGTAGAAAGACTTTTGATCCATTTTGGTGGTGAAGCAGTTTCCGACATCAAAGGTGCAGGGAAGAGGATGAGAGAGTGGAAAGGAGGGATTTGCCATGAGAAAAGATCTGATTAGGCTGATGCCATGTGAAAAGAAGAAAGGAGTAGAGGGTGACTAGAAACAATGCAAATATAGTTTCCTCCTGATCAATACAGGAGGAGAAAACACTATATAACGAATGTACAATAAAAGAATGGCAACAAAGGTTAAGGTAATTGCACTCGAAGACAAACGATGTACATGGTAAAATAATACCAACTTTAGGGCTAGTATAATGATCATGTTTCCTATAGATTTCTATAATTGTGATTTATCATTTGTACCCAAGGGCATTTGTTGTCCAAATTGAAAATTTTCTGGACAAGCTTACACTGGTAGGCCTTGTTGAAATTTCAGGCATTTATCATTCACATGCTACCCTGTTCTCTAAGTTTGATTTACTAAGTGTCACCTAGATCTGTTCTCATTCGAGGTCCAAGGGAAATTACTTCTAATATTGTTCATCTCTTTTACAAGTGTAATTTGAAGGTGAAGGGACAAAAGATAATACGCAGGTGTGACACACATAAGACTGAATTTATTAGGATAATCCTCCCCACAAGGAGAGAAGCTTGTCTTTCCATCCTTCAAAGCGACAATTAAACTTGCTGATTATAGGAGCCCCATATTTCTAGTTGTAGCCAATTGCGATGAAGAGGGAACCAAGATATTTGGTAGAGAAACTCTTCGGTAGTGGATCTCATGATGTCAATTTTTCGCTTGCAGCACCAATTCTAGTTATCGAACATCTACCGTATATAAGGTTTATTTTAAATCTGAGTGGAGCTGGAGGTAATAATGAATCATTTTGAGTTGATTTGAGGTGGGTAGGAAAAAAATGTTGTCATCTACATATCGTGGATTAAGAAGAACTACTGGCCCATCATATGGGAGCTTAATGCCTTGGATTAAGCTATCATTTCTTGTTAAGGACGATACTTTATTTAGCACATGCATTTGTTAGGTCGTTTGATGCTTTGAATTGAACCTCAACCGATCCTTTTATATATAAGAATAGAGAAATGCGTTGATGAGACAACAAAATTTTATCCATATATTGAACCCATCTATCTCCAAAGTAATATAACCTCTAAGAGTATCAAGCAAGAAATCCGATCTTACATTCTCGAAAGCTATTTCCGAGAAGAAAGCCCTCCCTCCTTGTAGGTGGAGGGATTAAAAACGAATGTTTTCTTGAGCTGTAAGAAAGCAATCTTAAGATATTTTGATCTATGAGGAAGGCATGTTAAGTATTAACAAAGATATTGTTAAGAATTGGACTTCGCCACATTGTATGACATTTAACTATTACTTCATAGTTTCTATTTAAATGGCTGTAGATCTGTCGTCAGATACTTAGTCATCAGCCACAATATAATACGTTCACACAAACCATCTCTCAAAATGTAGTAGTCCGTAAGAAGTTATGGTCAAACTCGAAGGTCAATGTTGATAAAAAGTGAAAACAAATTATTTTTCAAATACATGCATCCCACACATGACACGTAAGATGCATGGTTCGGGTGGACCCATAAATATGGGCCCCCGCCACGAAATTTCCGAACAAAGGCAGAAACGTGGGCCGACAGAAAAATGGGCCGGGACCCACAACCGCCATCCCCATCCATCAAGAAACATATTGACTACCAAAATTACCCGCGGGAACACCACACCATATCGCCCCGTCTTTTGCCAAGGCGGTTACGTCCCACGCCACACCAGCAAATCCCAAAAAAGTAAAAAAAAGAAGAAGAACAAAATTAACAAAAAATAAATTTTTAAAAAAAACAACATCAACGGAAGAGCGAAAGGCTGGAGGGTCTCGAAGCGTTCGTTGCGGAGCGAACGAAAGCAAACCACGATGGCGGCCCCAGCCCCAAAGGCCAGCGCACCCCATGCAGCAAGCCAGTGCGACCGCCGTCCTCCCGCGCCGGCGGCAGCGGGATTCACCGACATGGAGCTGGAGGCGGCCGTGAACCTGGTGATGCTGAGCGAGAGCAGCAGCATGGGAGGAGGATCCGGGACGGGGGGGTTGGGAGAGGTGGAAGGTGGTGTGGCCATGTCACGCACAGGAAGGTTCGCGAACAACAGGTCCAGCTGCTCGTCCTCGTCTTCCTCCGTCCCCTCCGTCAACACCCGGCCCCTCGGCACGCTCGACGAGGACGGCGCCATGGACGAGGAACTGACCGGCCCATGGGCGAGGACGCAGCGGTACCGCTCGGTCGCCGACGTGTACAGGAGGACAGCGCGGATCGACGAGGACGCGGTGGCGAAGCAACAGAAAAGGAGGAGGAGGAAGAAGGTGGAGGAAGGGGTGGACGGCTCTTCTTTTCCTCCGTTCAGGAAGGGAAGGGGTTAGGAAGATTTCAAATTTGAGATCTCTTCATCTTCTTCTTTGCTTCCGATGATGTAAAATTTGCAGAAGAGGAGATGTGTATAGATTTTATTTTTTGCCCGATCATGGTTTCTTCTTAATTTCATCGTTGCCGTTGGTTTCTGGAGAATTGCTTACATACCACGCCATTTCATCCTCATGCTTCCTTTGGTTGAAATGGGGAATTAGGGTTCTTCCCGGCCGAGCTTCAAATTCCAGCCCAGGAATTCTCCTTGGCGATGTGCTTCTCGGCAATGATTTTTTTTCTTCTCTTTTTTCTTTTTTCCTACAGGAGATGACGATGATTCTATAATTTGATCGGTGATTATGGTTTTAATTTCTACAACACTTGAAATCATGGATTGTCGTCAGATGCCTACGAAGAAAGTGATTAGTCAATAAAGATTTATTTCTTGACTTCCAGCTCTTGCAAAATTAAGCTTGACTGGAGAAAGCTGTTCGAGCTTTATTTGATTACTCCCCGGTCATGTTCTTCTTCATCGCCCTCTTTCTACTTTTTCTTCTTGATAATAATAATAATTTAATGCCTGGGATCTCTTCCAATCTTGTTAGACTCATCTTAATAATAATGACAATATAATTATTATATACATGTTCAAATTATCTTCCTTACTATTGTTAATAATAATAATAATTTGAACTCAATCCTTTCTTCATTGATCATTAACAATATCATGGTTGTTGTTTAATTATTTGACGGCAGTGATGGAAGTGTGGATGGAGATCAGTACAAAAGATTTATTCCGCAAGCCGTTCGAAGTAATTGATCTGATCTGCATCTTCTCACGTGGTTTCGTTAACGGCTACCTGCATTTTCTGTCTGCGGAAGAATATATACATGTATCGAACGATCATTTTAATCTACGTTAGGTTAATTTGTTTCCTTAATTCCCTCGAAATAGAAGAAAAAATAAATTACATTACCATCCGTCCGTTGTTTTGTTTTCGATATATATATATATATATATATATATAGATTTAAACACTCACGCTAGCTCTTAATAATTAAGTTGAGCAAGCTCAATCACGAGAAATTAAACCTCCCTCCGATCCCCAGAAAACTTAGAATTGCAGAGAACCAACGATCGATGATGGAGAAGTGAAACCTCTCAGCACATCATCATCATCGTCACTTCCAGATGAGTTCAGATATGTTGTTACGTACAATATTACATATATATCTGGGTTAAATTAGAAATTATCGATCGCACTTTGTACAGTAATGTGTATGTGGACGTGCATGCAACAGAATAATTTACGGAAACTGGTCCCCATGTATATGTATAGATATATATATATTTATAACGTTGAACAGAAAGGAGAAACAACGAGATATATATATATATATATATATAAGCTTATGGAGAGATAGAACATATACGTGATGGAGGACCTCGTATCTTTTTTGAACGTGCAGTCGTCGATCGGCTGGTGTTTTTGCTTTCTCTCAGAAATGCTTGCTTCACTGTTGATCGTTAATTTCCATGGGGATCGATCTCGCGTACCACCCGCCCACGCCATGCAACATCATCCTCTCCTCCTCTTCGTTTGTGGTCGACGGTCATGTTCAAAAATCAATGGGGGTAAACTTGCAGTGTTCAAGTAATATGTAGATTTCACCACCAGAATTAATTAAAACACCATTTTTTTTATTTAAATATATATATATACTGAAGTACTGTTTAGTTTTACGACGTACAATATTTTTTTCTTTCCCTGATTTTATATCAAAAATCTCTTCGATCTCACGTAACTAATAGAGTGAGAATTGTTATTTTACAGGGTAATACAGGATGATCTATAGAAAGTATTGTTAAATATTCCATCTTAAAATTAACCAACCTTTACACTCATCTTTCTAAATATAGATCCTTTTATTCATTAGTGTTACTCTACTTATAATTAATTTGCATAGGGATGAGAAAACTAACATGCTAATTTCCTTGAAAAATATATAGGATATGAAAGACTGGGTTATATTTATATATACCATGGCATTGGAGAGTAAACCCATAGGTTAAGGTAGAAATCCGTAGATCAAATCAAATAAGTAATAAAGTAAAAATATTCGTACTCTTACCTGCACTAAATGGAACGAGGCAAGGTAGTTTGGCAAAATGCCCATCTTAGTAATTTACACCCTTGCAGTGGGGCTGCGTTTGGTAGAGGAGCTGGAGCGCGCCTTTGCATTGGAACGTGTGTCAAGAGCGCGTTTTAAACAAACAGTTGAGCTCTTCATCGACTTCAGAAGCGCTGGAGGTGCAGTGACGGTCAACAAAGCATATTTTTAGGTGTTGTATTTTCCCAACTCCAAGAAGGCGTCATCGATCGAAAGTCTAGAATACCCTCGTCACCATCATAGCGCCTCCGCGACTTTCACCCTAAACAGCGCCTCCGTCGATCTGCAATGGAGTAAACTCCTCTTTCACCTTCGTAGATCTCCATCAATCTGATTTTTTCTTTTGTCGATTTGCGACCATCGTATATTTGAAGCTTCTTTTGTCGATCTGCGACCATCATTTATTTGAAGCTTCTTTTGTCGATTTGCAACCAAACTATATTTTAAAAGCTTCTTTTGTCGATCTGCGACAAAAGTATATTTTAGCTTTCTCCTGTTAAGTGGGTTCATGCAGTTTTATCGTTGTCGTTAATTTTCTATTTTTTCCTGCAATTTTAGTGCATTGTTTTCATATGCATATGTAGGGGTTAGTAGAGAATTTAATCTACAGTTGATCGTGTATGATTGATGTTAATTTTAGTGATTTTTTCAATGCTTTCTGCAACATATTTATCGGCAAATGTAAAGATTCATTTACTATCATAAAAGTATCTAAAAATGGTACAGAATAAAATTATAATTTTCAATTTATGAACTTTTCTTGAAAGATCAACCAAATATCTATTAGTAGATGTTGGTTTTGTTGGATTTCACTTAATATTGAGGGAGTTACGAAGATTTCAAGTTAGAGGTGTTTTAATGTTTTTATTGGAACAACCATGTTGCCATCCTCTGATATTTGTGCTACCGCTTGTGAATGATTAAGTGATTTACTTAAAAAATATTTTTCCTAGTTAGAGGACTTTCTCCTAATATGATCTACGACCATCGTATATGATTGCTGTTAATTTTAGTGATTTCTTTTGTCTTCTGTGCAGCCTTGAGCTTTTTTTTTTAGCTTTTTCTCCTTTGTCTGAGAGGAGAAATATTTTAGACAATAAGAAGAAATAGTAGTGGTAGTAGTAGTAGAAAAAAAAGTCTATGGATTGGATAAGAAATCTATGCAACTTGTAAAATTTTGAGTTATGTTGTTTCATTATTTTTATTAAATGAATATGGAAACTATATTTTTATTGATGGGAGTCATATGAATCATGCTTATTTTTATTTGAATGTTTTCAATCACTAGTTTATTTGAATAGTTTTTATTTTAAATCATTTTGTGTTTGTTTCATGCAATTATATCTAAACTTACACTATCCTATTTTTGCATTTGTTCAGTACAATGGAGAAATTTTTAGAAACTGGTGATTTGATGGAACTTGAAGTTGAGGAAATTTTTGAGTTAATTCTATTGTTTTATGCATACATAATACAATTGTTGCAAACTTATAATTCAACCAAAAGTCAACGAGTGCATAGCATGACTTATTCTGGAAAAGATGTTATTGACAACATGTTAGGAGGATATTGGAAAGTTTGTTTTGACATGTGTCATATGATCCCATCCACTTTTATCACTTTGCGTCAAATATTGAAGGGGAAAAATCTTTTGGAGAATGGAAGGTGGGTTACTGTTGAGGAGCAAGTGAAGATTTTTTTGAAAACAGTTGGGCATGGACATAAAAATAGAGTACTACAAAACTATCAACAACATTCTGGGGAAACAATTAGTAAATATGTTTATAAAGTTTTAGATGCGTTACTATGGGCACCTGAGGTTATTCAGCCTAAGGAATCTTTTAATGAAACACCACAATTTCTTAAGGACAACCCTAGATTTATGCCATATTTCGAAGATGCAATAGGAGCGCTTGATGGTACACATGTTCATTGTGTTGTTAGGAAAAATAAACAAATCTCATTTAGATGTGGTAGACATGGCAAGCAGACAACTCAAAATGTATTGGGCATATGTGACTTCAACATGCGATTCATTTTTGCATCAGCCAAGTGGGAGGACATTGCACATGATTGTCGAGTACTTAAGCATGCAATGTCTGATCTACGTCATAAATTTCCTAATCCACCTACAGGTACTATATTTTCAATTTATTAAGAACATTGTAAGTCTACCTTGAACATATTTTTGAACTAATATTGTTGGCAAATTTATAGGTAAGTACTACTTGGTTGACTCTGGTTATCCAAATGCAGTTGGTTTTCTTGCACCATATAGGACCACTAGATATCACTTACCAGAATTCCAATCCTCACAACCACACGGTGTAAAGGAACATTTCAATTATTTACATTCTTCTTTGAGGAATGTTGTTTAGCGTGCATTTGGAGTATTGAAGAGGAGGTGGCACATTTTGAATCATATGACGCCATTTCCATACACTACTCAAGTAAAGTTAGTGGTCGCTTGCATGGTCTTACACAACTTCATAATTGATCAGAAGTCTATAATGGATTAAGAAGCATTATTGATCAATCAAGATGAAGAACATGTTGAAGTTCATGATCAAGAAATGTTAACAAGTACCAACTATGAAGTTCCTGTTATGTTAGACGAGTTGGACATGGGTACTATGCGTGACAACATTAGAGATCTAATAATGCAAAATGAATGATTTATTTGATAACTCAAATTTCAAACATTTTATTCCATTGTTTTGTTATTTATATTGTTTAAATGTTATCTTTATTGTTCAAATATGATTTGTAGTATAAATTGGTCTGTATTGTTATTATTCCATTATTGAATGTCATTTCTATTGCTTAAATATTTTCAGTGTTTGAATGTTATTTGTTATTGTTGGACTTCTCTAATGTTTGCTAACAAAATGTATATGAATCTCTTAAGGGGAGAGCAGGCATCAAAACGTGTCCCAAAGACAAGCGCTCCTAGAGTAGTATGGGAAGATGATCTAGTTTCTACATTGCTAGATATTTGCATAGAGCTTACTGACTTGGGACACAAACCTGGCACACACTTGGATGCAAAAGGATATGACTTATGCGAACAAAAATTATTGGAGAGGATAGGAATGAGGCGAACAAGATCACACTTAAAGAATAAATTGGAAAAATTGAGGAAGGATTGGCAATTGTGGAAAACAATTGGCTCTCAAATAGGTATCAGATGGAATCTTACAACCATGACTTGGGAAGGTGCAGATGACACATGGTGGGAAAATTTTCAAAAGGTATGTAATTGTTCTGTAATAATTTTGTTTGATATTTTTATTTTATTTCATTATTCACCAACTTATTTGATAATTTTGTTTGATACATGTAGGTCGAACCAAATTGTGAGAAATTTTGCTATCGAGGCATAAAATTTGTTGGCAAGTTGGAGAGACTTTTTGATGGCACTGTTGCAGTAGGTGAGTCTGTTTATATCCCAAGCTCTGAAGTAAATCCATCCCAAAGTAGTGAGCAGATGTCTGTAGAGGATTTGAATGTGGAAGCGGACATCAACACACCCATTGTTGGAAGTACACCAACGTCAACATCCACTGCATCTTCTACAGGTAGAAGACGTCAACATGTTGCAAGCCTAAATGATTGGATTGATTTATTAGAGTCAATTATTTTGAAATTTGAAGAACGTAAACAGATGTATGATTATCCTCAATGCATCAAGAAACTTAAAGAGATTGGATTTGTGGAAGGCACAAAAATATGGGTGTATGCCATGTTGAAGTTTGAGAAACAAGTCACTCGAGAAAGCTTTCTAAAGGTAGAACCAAATTCAGTGAAGGTCCAATGGCTAGAAATGGCCTTCATGAATTGGAAGAGAACGGAGACGATATGAAGACTTTTAGTTACATGCATGAACATCTAAAAATTAGAAGACTTTAATATTTTCAAGACATTTCTACTATTAGAAGACTTTAATGTTTTAACTTTAATTATTTCAACTTTATTACTTGTGTTTGAATGATTCATGAATGAAGACTTATGTTTGATGTTCATATATTTATAAATTTATTAATGTGTTTGAATGATGAATTGATTATTGAATAACGTTGTAATTTTTTATTTTAATTTCAAATAGAAAATGTAAAAAATAAAAAATGTCAGTCCAACTGAATTTAAGCTTCGATCAAACCAAAGGAAAAATAATAATAAAATATTTAAAAAAATCAAAAACTTCTGTCAGACCGAAGTTAGTTAGATCGAAGAAAAATAATAATAATATATTAAAAAAAATCAAAAACTTCGATCAGACCGAAGTCGGGTTAGACCGAAGAAAAATAATAATAGAATATTTAAAAAAATCAAAAACTTCGATCGAACCGAAGTTGGGCTTCGGTCAGATCGAAGAAAAATAATAATAAAATGTTTAAAAAATCAAAAACTTCGGTCTGACCGAAGTTGGGTTAGTGTCTATTGTATTAGTGTGCAAATACAGGTCGAACTCACAGGGAATTGCTTAAGAATTGAGAACTGTTCCGCGTTTAACAATCAAATATATATATTCAATAAACTCTCTGTTGAATTATAGTTAACTCAACGGACTAAGTTCGTTGAGTTATTGCTAACTCAACGAACTAACCTCGTGGACTTAAGTTAACTCCACGAGCTTGATTTTTCAATTTAATACTGCTATTTACGAGCCTGATTTTTCAATTTTTTTTTTTCTTCCAACTGTTTGTTCCTGCAACCGCTATAGTGGCATATTAGAAAATATACGGTCCATGGAATTACAAATAACTCAACGGACTTGCTTCGTTGATTTAACTATAAAACACGTGTATAAATTTAACTATCCGATGCTCAGGTGCATTTCAGATAGTTACAGATAACTCACCGATATTATGCTAAATATTATGCAATTAACCATCATTTAATCGTTAATATTATACACTTTTTCATTCTAAACACCAATTGACACTTTTAGACTGAAGTTAAATTTCAGGCTGGGTTGGGCTACCTCAAAAAAGTTATTTACACAATATTTTGATGTTTTGATACATCATATTTATTTAAGTATAAATAGTAAGGGTATAATCGTCAAAAGATATAACATTAGTTAAAAAAAATAAAAATAAGAGCTGTGACATTAGTAGTCCCAACCAAACGACTATTAGGAGTTCTTCAAGAGCTGGAGTTAGAGCCAACACGTCTTCCAAAGTTAAGCTGCTCCAACTCCTTAGGAGCTAAAATTAGTGCTACCAAACGCAGCCTGGGTCTTATTTCTCACAACTCAATGAATATAATTATCATCGTAAATTTTGTGTGTTACGATTAGACTAAAGTAAATTGTAAAATTTACAATGAAATTTCACCCAAGGATGATAAATAGTGAATCATAAGAAATTATAATCTAATTATAATTATTATGAAATTCACAATATTAATTGATAATAATGATGTAGTAATATTTTGATTAAAATAAGAGATAATAATATCCAGCAAATGATGTTGTTTTGGGTTAAAAATTTGTGGTCATTAATTTGACACCTACCTTGTTAAATTCATCCCTTATCACTTATAAATCCTCCTCACATCCCAAGAAAATAAACTTTACAATACTTGGATTGCTTAATTCCTACAAGTAGTCTACTCTTTATGGATAAAGGCTACGTAGCAGTGCAAAATAATAAATTTCCCTTGAAAAATTAAATGAAGTATAATTAGGAGATTGGTTGAGAAATTAATTGTACATTCAAGTCTCGTTATTCAAGTGTCACTTAAATGGTTTTTCTCTTCACCTTAACGATCACTTCTAGAGTTTAATTAATTAACAGCCGTACTGAATGTTAAAACTTATATTTTGTAAGCATCATATTCCTTGTTGAGATGTCTGTACTGGTACTTGTGCTTTTGCTCCTTCAAGCTCTCTTATGAATGATAGAAAAAGCGATCTTGATTGGAATTTAGAAGCATGAAAAGGCTAATTATTACACTTTCTAATATAAATTTTCTCGTACAGCGAAAGATTTGGATAAACAACTGCACATTTTCTTACGGGAAAAAAGAACAAGAACAAGAACACGCTTTTTTCCGGAAAAGAAAAAACAAGTGCACGATCGGGTGGTGTTCTTTTCTTTGTGGAGTCAAAGATGCTTAAGGGAAGGTATGTTGTAATCATTCTCTTGAAGATGCTTTCAACAGATGCGATTGATGTGATGCATTCACGCTGGAAAATGTTTCAACTTATGTTTTTTTTTTGTACGTTGATGCTTCAACATATGTCCCTACTGCAATTTTACAAATTTATTATATTTCCTAGAACTTTAAGATGTTTCAACATATGTCCCTACTGCAATTTTACAAATTTATTATATTTCCTAGAACTTTAAACGTAATCAATGTCTTCCATCGTCTTGTTTTTGGAAATGTTAGTCATGTAAATTGTTTTATTCAAATAATTTAATAATAATTGTGATTGTATATTTGTAAAAGTCTTTATATGTATTTACTTCTAATTTCTGCCATCTTTCAAAAAAAAAAAGCCAACTCAGACAATCATTAAAAAAAGTTTTCCCCTTACCTATAAAATGACTGTTTTCCTTTTTATAATGTAGTTTGTAACAGCACCTTTTATGGTGTATAAATTTATAGATTAAAATAAATAAAGTGAGCGTTAGTGTAAACTTGAAAATAAGAGAAAGAAAAAAGAAAACTTAAAGATTTTTTTCTTCTTCTTGTGTTGATGACTGTGGAAAATCTAAGGAAAGTAATTTTCTAAATTTTTGACTATTTAAATTCTTAATAAAAAAATTTTCTTACCTCAAAAATGAGAAAATTCTGGAAAAAAGTCTCCTCCAGTGCACGTTCTAACTTTTACCCTCCTGTCCTCGCTCACGCGTTAGCCCTCATGTTGCCTGTCTTATCGAAAACTTGCACCTACAAGAGCGATCTTCGTTCGACTTACCCTCACATGCATGCCCACCTTTGCATTACCTATTTATCTTTTAATAATAATATTCATCTTTTATTATTATCGTAAAAATTAATTTAAAATATAAAAATTATTTATTTATAATTTATATTACTTTACTTTTCTTTATTTTCTGAACATATACTAACTTCTTTAAATTGTTAAAATTTTTAAATATTTCTTCAATTTTTTGAACATATACTAATATCTTCAAAATTTTTTTAATTTTTTAAACTTTCTTTAAATTTCTATTTCTCTTATTTTTCAAATTTTCTTGAACTTATCAACATCATCCCTAGCATCGGCATCTTTATTTAGCTCTGTCGTGACAGAAGGACCCGAAAAGGTTTACACTTCCCTTTAGCAAGTTATTTATTTCAACCGCCTGTAATAGAAATGCACTCGTGGATAGGAGAAACTTTTGTGCTTTGCACTTTTAGTTCTGTTTTTCTGATCTGTGTAAGTGTCAACCATCCTTAAATGACAAGAAGGAAAATTTCAAGGCATCACAGATAGAACCTGCAAATTGAAATCATTGAAAACGACTTCAGTTGCGAATTTGACACGCTAAATTTGTAGACAGATACACGAAACTACTCTCAACCAACACCAAATAAACATCCATCGGCCACGTGCACAAGCATTCCATGCATGTCTCTAACTCTACTTGACTACCGTTCACAACTATACCAAAGATCAACTCAGTTTGCACGATGTCGTAGGAACTAGAGTTGGAAGGTATCCCTTCCAATTGCATTTCATGTTTTCTTTGATGTGGTTGCCTTTTTACAGTTTGACCAGGTAAGGAAGAATTATTTTCCTTGTGTTTGGAAACTACATAAGGATATCTTTTTTTTATCGTGTATATTAAACTAGTTAAAATCAAAGGACCTACGGTAAGGTTAAAACCAAAACTCAAAATTAAGACTTAACAAGCTTCACAGGAGAAACTCACTAGAATAAGTAGGAAGAAACAAGACCAAAAAGCAGAAAACAACAAAAACACCAAGGGCAAAATAAAGACTAAATTATGTCAAAACTAAGGACAACAAGATAAACCGAAAAACACCTTAAGGAGTGACTAAAGATTGTAGCCACACCCAAATTTCTGTATCGTCGAAGGATCGTTTGTCTGCCAAGATATCAACCACTCCACAACATAGTTTATTACCTTAGTCCACAAGTACTAGTCATCATAGCAAATACCATGAAACATTCTGCGGTTCATTTGCAATGATCATGCCCACTAGATTGTGTGAGGAATAGTGAGCCAAATTTTCTTTATCGTTGCCTCTAACCCCACTTTACTCGTCCATCTCTCTTAGAACTGGTTCATGTCCCATCGTCTAAGGTCATCTACGCCCATCCATGCATACCAATATCTTCCCATCGAGTAGTCAAATAAAAGGTGCCACTAATCTTCCTCCTGAGTCACAAAACCTGCATGCACTAGCAAGGGAAAAGACCCTCCTAAGGAAGCATTCTGTTAAAGATAATCTCATGTCACCTCTGCCAAGCAAAGAACTGAACTTCAGTTGAAATCTAGTATCATCAGACATACTTCAGCACACTGAATTTGACACACACAAAGGTCTATATCTGATGCAGTGATTTGACAATGACTCTCCCATCCTTGTACTTTTGCCACACCTACAAAGGATCCTCTATTGAAATCAGAAGAGAATCGTGAGTATAAAGAAAGAAAACTAATAAGGTCAGAAGATTTTGAATCACTCAAAGTTTCTTTGAAATCAAATATCTTACACTATCCCTATTTCTGAACGCTCAAAGCATTCTACAACACTCCAATTGGTGAAAGATGCCATAGAAAGTCAAGCCGAAAAAATAAAAGCTAAGGGAAGCCATCTAGACAATGATATATTGAGAAACACAAAGAGTAGAAAAACCAACTAGACAAAACTAGATCACTGGGTCATGTTTGTTTGAAATCTAATTTAACTCCACATAGTGAAAAACTACTTTGAAGGTTGAATTCCATAAATGAGTAACGTGGGCTCCCACTTGGAGTGGAAATCTTCGATGCTCCCCCTGCTGTATGTTACGAAGGAATGGGGTGTAGATTAGCAACAATACTGCTGGGAGAAAATATTTTTGGGGTGTGAAAAGTCCAAATCATCCAGGCTCAAGATGAAAAACCAACAACCGTGAACTTTCAACACAATGAGCCAACAGTAATGCAAGCATTGTGCAACTGTAAATGATATTGGGAGGGAGGCAATCAGTGACTCTGGCAGGGGAGGGTGTGAAGAGAAGAAGCTTGTGCACAAGCACTAGGTAATTCTTGAAGGGATGTAACTACTGATGCTTTAGGTGAGGAGGGTGTGAAGAGAACCTTTCAATAGTGGTGGTAGGGGAGGGGAGGGGGGGGGAGGAGACGTGTTATTGTCAACTCGGAGGGGATGATGTAAAGGTGAGGGTATGAAGTACGAGTGACAATTCTTGACATGATTTGTGTAACTGCTACATCAACCTAAAATTAAATGAGTTAAGGTTGAGCATAAACAAGTTTAGGTCGTAAATGGGCCGACCTATTTAGCCCATTTAATAAATGAATTGAGATTGGGTTTAACAAAGTTGACCCATCTATGACCCACCGACCATTTAATTTTTTTTGTAAGTAAAGTGTTAAAATATTTATGTTTTGTTTTTTGAGGCATATTTGTGTTTTAGTGAACATGTATTTCAATATTGATTAGTATAGAATTATCATTTATACTTATTTTGCTTTAATACTTTAAGTTTTAAACAAATTCTGATATATATTTTGTTAAATAGGTTAAACAAATTGAGTTCAATATTTGATTAAATGAGTTAAATAGGTTAAACATGTCAACCTATTTACTAAACAAGTCAGGTTCAGGTTTGGCTTTTCAATATGTTTATTAAACATGTTGGGTTCAAGTTTGGTTTAATGAAGTCAAGTTGTAATCATGTTGGACTCCAACTCAACAAATCGACCCATTTTGCCACCGCTAACATGAGAGAGGCAATTTTATTTCAAACTTAATAGATAAATGGTAGAAATGTAAAACACTATTTATGAGTATCCTACCATCCAAACATCAATCTATACTATCACGACTTCTCAATATCATAGAATTGCTATAATTGTAAGTTTCACTTTTCAGAAGATCTCAAATTCTCTAAACAAACACAACCTTAGCTTAGATGAAAGCACATGAAAGTAATGACAATGATGGAAAAAATAAAACTAAGAGGTGCGCAATGATCAGATAGGCATAAAATCATCAAACTCTAAATTCCAACAGTAATCTACCACATTAGCAATTTATTCAAGGGATGGTACACTTTACTCTAGAGACAAACAAGACAATATCTAGACAATCATCGGATAAAATAATTTGAAAAATAATAACAGGCAAGAAGGAGATAAATTAGGGACAATAAATGACATTTGAGAGAAATGTACCATCCATATCTTTTATCTGTTGGATAAAAGAAGCAATTGTAGCCTGTCAGATCGTCTTTTCTGATCCATGTGCAGAAAATCTGATCTACCTACAGAGATATATTTTCAAAACCAATAACGTTACCACTAATCAAATGAGAAGTACCAAACAAGGTAACATTCTATGCTTTTCTAATTCTCATGATTTGTGTTGCCAAATCATTTTCACCACTTCTTTTCAATACATCTACCAGTGAATCAACAGAGGAAGATCCAATGGGTACTTGTCGCTTCAGCATTCCTTTAGCCAATAAAATTGCTTCATGCAAAGGACCAGATCGACATAACCCCGCCAAAAGAACTGAGTATGCATCAGAATCAAACGATAACCCTTTATTCCACATTGCTGATACCCACTTGAAACCATCCAAGTACCTTCCAATGGAGCATAACCCTCTTACCAAAGAACTACAGACTGCACGATCTGGCTGCACTCCCAATGCCAACATCTTCTCCACAAGTTTCTCTGCCTCTTCCATATTCTTATTCCCCAACAGAGACATCACGAGAGAACTGTAACAGTCTTCACTAGAAACATTCATCCTGGTAACAAGTCTCTCTGCCAACTTGTATGCCTCATCCACTCGTCCATCTTCAACAAAACCTCTCAAGATTATCATAATAGAAACTCTGTTTGGATAACACCCATGCCTCACCATCCTGTCCAACACCCCCACTGCATCATTCAATTTTTTCTTCTCACAAAGGCATTGCATCAAGCAGGTGTAGGACACAACATTTGGTTTATCCCTTCCATTGACATTCTCCAACTCCACCAGCAGTTCCATGGCTGAATCGGGATCCCCGCACTTGCAAGCTCCATCGATAAGTGCAGTGTAAACGACTACGTTGGGTACACACCCATGGATCCGCATTTTCCCAACAAGCACTCTAGCGTCTTCCAACCTATTGACACCACACAACCCCTTCACCATCACCAGACAGGTAACTATGTCAGGCCGCACGCCGCAGAGCATCATCTCCTCCAAAACTCTTTCCGCCGCATCAACACCATCTCCTCCACCACCGACAAGCAAACGGAGCACAGCATTGTACGAGGGAGTATCGGGCCGGCAATTAAACTCCCCCATCCTCTTGAGAACCAGAACAGCTTCGTCAGCAAGATCCGCCTGCCTGCAGAGCTCAAGGATGATCTTCAATGTCCTCGCCGATACGACCGTCCCATCCCTGCGGTACTCGTCGAGAACTTGGCACACCAATCCAGGATTCCTTCCGAGATCGAGCCGCTTGCACGCTCTGCTGAAGGCAGTAGTGCTGTGGCGGTAGGACCGTTGCAGTCCAGCCCAGACGAAGAACCGGAACAGCGCCGACAGGTTGCCTGGGGTGGAGCGTCGTAGGACGGAGTCGACGATGTAAGAGTTGAGAGTCGGGGAGGAGGAGGTCAGGGATAGGGTTTGGGAGAGCGCCTTCTCCAGGTTGGGTTTGGCGGTGGCGGGAGTGACGTGGAAGTGGAGGAGGCGGGAGTAGCGTTCGGCGGCCTCAGTGGAGAAGAGGTGTGGGAGGAGGAGATGGTGGAGAGGCGAGGATTCGAGCTGTCCGGAAGAAGAAGGGAAGCGTCGAGCAATGGCGTGAAGGGAGTTGGACATGGGTGGATCGGGGGAACGGCATACCGGAGATGGTGTGATGGGGTTCGGAGACCAGAAATTCCTCCTCGAATTGCAGGGATCTCCGAGTTGAGAAATATTATTATTATTATTATTTTTTAATCGATAACTTCTATTTTTACTTTAAATATCTAATTATATTGTCCTATCATTATGAATGCAGAAAATTTTTAAACAACGTTTGAGCATGAGGTTTTGTGCGAGATTCGTATGGTTAGTTTATCTGGTAAAAATATGAGACTAAACTGGTAGATTGATAAAAAAAGAGCAATTAGCATCTTAAAATCATTATTGTTTTTTTTTTTTTTTTTTTTTTTTAACGTTACGCAAAGGCCACCGTTCGAATGTTGGATTGGACACGCTGCTGCTTCCTCGAGTGCCCACGTCACGTTCATCACATCCCTTCCAATTCAGCGAGGTTTCGGCCTTTCATAGAGAAAGAAGGTAGAAGGGGATATGGCGGGGAAAAGAGAGAAAAAACGTGGTGTGTGCAGGGCACAGAGCTTGTGAAGGGGACGACGGCATGGTGTCAGCATTCCTCCATTGTTTGAACTCTTACGGTGTGCTACCTCCAGTCCGTGCCAGAGGGAATGGTAGTGAAGTAGGAGGAGGAGGAGGAAGTGGAAGGGACGCCGTCGCTCCGGTTCAACTCCCAGAGAAGGCGCGGAATTCGAAGGTGCTCGTCCTCGGAGGGACAGGGAGAGTAGGTGGTTCCACTGCCATAGCACTCGCCAAGTTCTGCCCCACGCTTCGCCTCCTCATCGCTGGAAGGAACAGGTAGTCATTTTTTCCCTTCTTTGTCGTTTCCCTCAATTCCGGCGACGTCTTCGTTTTTGTTTCTTCTGAAACGTTCCCGTTCCCAGGCTTAGGATAGTGTCGTGGATTTTTGTTTTTTTTTCGGTTTTGGTAACGTTCGGGACTACCTATAGACACCTTTTAAGGCTTGTGCATATGCGCGTCGCATGAATTAGTCGACAACTCGCGTCTTCTTATCCTGATTGAGTAGACGCGTTTGATTAAATATACCTTTTTTGAAAAATAAATACAAATAGTTACAGACAGATACCGACGATTATAGACAACTACAACAAAATATTACGTGCCACTTCAAACTATTACCGACTAACAATGAATGTGGTCAGAGCAAAGACACGAGATCACCCTAGAAAACCATGTCAACCATTCGTTATCAGCGAGAACTTTATGTAGCCTTGATAAAACTGAATTTGCTTGAAAATTGGACCAAGTGAATCTCAAATTCTCACAGCTCACATCTGTTAACTCTATGTCTTCATTCCAGAATGAAAAACTGCGCATCTTCTCTGTAATGCTGCCCCCTGTTGACATCTCTGTTGGCCCTCTAATTCTGTTAAAACCCGCAGCTAAAATGCTTGGGTGTTCCCATTGTTGCTAGCAAATGTAGGCTCCTCTAGCAGCAAAGGTTTGTCTGCACAACCAGGTCCTTAACTGTAGACATTAGATAGAATCCAGGTCCTGCCCATATTAACATCTGAGTGGTAATTGAATAAGCTCAAACCATTGAATCAACCACTTAAAAACTACCACTGTCCCAAGCAGTGAGAATTGCCCCTGAAGATCTAACAACTTCTTCATCAAAAAAAGAATCTAATTTCTCACCACAAATGACGCAAAGAGAATAGGGATCTATCTTCCCTCTCTTTGTTTCCTGTGGACAAATGATGTGAACTTTGTTCTTTCCTATCCTTTCACCTAACAACCTTTGTTTTTCCCTATCATTGCTCCCACGGATTTTCCAGCATAGCAGCTTCAACTTTCAACATGGTCAGACTGCTTACCATCTTTTGCATCAAGCTCACTCCAACCTCTTTTGAAGAGGGTGACTTGCTTTTTTAATTTAATGCCTCCTGCCTCTGCTCTCCTGCGAATGAGATCATTGTCCCAGCCAGAGTTGAGTCCCCTTTTCCAGCAGAGGAGGGTCAGAAGAGGAGTACTGCAGGCTGCCTAGGCTATGTGCTGAATGTTCTGCATTGCACAAACGTGGCTTGCTGGCTTCTTTCTCAGATCCCCTGAGAAGCTCCTCCAAGCTCTGCAGTGTTGAGCTGGTGAATCTCCCATGACACTACATTATCCACTGAGACAACAGGACCTAGGCTAAGAGAAGTCACAGGGAAAAATGGACCTGGGTTGGCCCAATTTGCCTTGGCACCACCATTATGTGGTATCGTTGCATCCTTGTACCCAACTTGCAGAATAGCTGACCCATTAGGAGAAGAAGATTCATTGATTAAAGGCCTAACATGTGAAAGAACATTCTTTCTACTGATAGTTGCGAGCCTAGTGTTAAGCTTGCCCCAACAATTTCCATAAATGAAATGGATTAAGGGAGGATTGATCATTGGGTTTTTGAAATTTATCTATCACCACTTCCTTGAGCTACTCCCAAATCCTCTCTCTTTCCTCATTCATGAACTCTTCATCATTTTTAGATTTTGAAAAAGTTCTGAAAACTAGTGTCTTATCTTGATCACCTTCCAATTTCAGTCCACTTTCCAAAATAGCTCCTTGTTGTTCAAATGGCTTCCTTTCGGGATACTATGCCCTTCAAGAGAGGTTAGAGGGTTTTAGATAGGGGTCATAGTGATGGTGGAGGAAAATATTTTGCACTTTGGAGGAATTCAGATGGGTTTCATTGGTCATGCATGAAACCCATCTGAATTCCTTGATTGGATGATGATGCATAAGGAAGTCTTGACAGTAGTTCTAGCACTATAGTGGGAGGGTTGGCACCTGGTCAACATATGCTGCTTCTGTTGCTCAGAGGTGGAAACTCTTAGGCACTTGTTTTTTGATTTTTTTGATATAGTTTGCTGGTGGGGCTCATTTATTGGCTCCTCTTGATGCTGATTTAGTAAACTCTCTATGTTCTGGGAGGTTCAGTGTCTGGGCCCTGCCTTCCAAGGGTATCAGAGGAAGATTGGGGGCTTACTCTCACTAGCTTGTTGGTGATTTAGATCTCTATGGAAGAACATGAGGACCTTTCAATGTGTTCTGTCCATTTCACATATTGTTGGAGTAGGTTTTGGACATGGCGTTTTAGCCTACACGTGGGAGTAGAGGGGTCAGCATGGATGTGGTGTTGAGAGGTTGGGTGTCTCATGTGGCATTGGTGGTTGGATTCTCTCTTGGCCTCTTGGCCTTTTTTGAGTTTGGGTTATCACTGTTAGAGTTTGGTCAGTCCATTATTGCGGGTTATAGTCTTCAGTCTATTTCTGCATTTGTTATGTCTTTGGAGTCTTGTTGGCACTGTATAATGGAGTCTTGACTTATCTCTTTCATGATATTGTACCTTTGCATTTTTTCCCTTCGTATTTAATATATTGTTTTCCTTGCTTTATGCTTAAAAAACACCAAGTCCAAGTAAGTGATTCTCACTTTTTAGTTATTCTCTTCAGGTGGATAGCTGTTTTTACAATTCTGGACATCCTTGTTTTAACTCCACCTATTTTAAGCTTTCAATTCCTTCGTTAGATTGACTTTTTGTTATGCCTACAACTGGTGCAGAGGGAGTGCTTTTTGAGACCTGACAATGACTGGGTTGTATGGGATCTTTGACTTTTTGAGGGATCTTAATTTATGTAGTTTCTCTGCTTGATTTTTTGGGAAATTCTTTCTTGTCCGATAATCTTTGTTCCTTTGCTTCAGACTTCCTTTCTGGTGATGGGACATTGATGAAAACAGTCACACCTTTTTATCTTATCCTTGGTGGTTGACTGCTTGTTATTCAACTTGTCCTTTTGGATGATGACTTCTTGACTTTCTGGATTTGGGAGGTATCACTACTGGGCCGTTTTCATCTGACCTGGATGCTCCTTTCTCCTGCTATTTTTTGGGATTGTTGGCTTGAGTGAAACCATCAAATCATTCATGGTGAAGCATGTCATCCACCTTGTCCAAGGAGAAGCACATATTCTGGAATGGCTTGAATGTCATTACATCTCACTTTACCCTTATTTTTTAGTTTCTTTTGCCCCCTTCTTTTATTTGTTTTGCTTATACTTTTTATCTTTTGGATTATTAGTACTCCTTCTTAACACTTGAAAAGGTAGTTTGTTATCCAGAAAAGGTTAACCAACATGGGTGACTAATAATTAACATTAACCAGATGCTTCTATTAAAGTATAAGTGTTTTATCATTAGAATTTCCTAAAGGCAGATCCCTACTTCTTGAACAGGTCTAAGGGTTCTTCTCTGGTGTCAACAATTGGTGAAAATTCAGAGTTTATAGAAGTGGATATTGATGATAGAGACAAATTACAGGCAGCACTAAATGGTATGCATCTTATTCTTGCACTTTAGTTAGTATCAACCAATATATTGTATGTGTACTCTTGTCCTTTTTTTACTATGCCATTGCTCTCAAATGATTAAAAGTTTTTCCTAGATAGTTGAAAATCTCAGTGAAGGGGAAATGTTAATGTGAAGCACTAGTGCATGCAAATATGCTATCTTCACTATTAATATAACATGGTTTTTTCCCATATCTTTCTGATAGAAAATAAATGCTGAGATTATGCTACAAAGATGCAACACATTTTTTTAAAGGGATGCCTTTAGACATGTCATCTCTACATTATTCTAAATAATAATAAAGCCCAGTATATGCTGTTTGTAGAAGATTTTCCATCTTCCAAGCACCAAATGTTATCCACTTTTTCTTGTACCTTTCTGAGCCTAGTAAGGATTAGTATATCTATGAGGTTAGGGTGATGCAATTATAATAGCTATGGTTTGTTAATAATCTAAAACACAGAGGATTAAATTTATTCCTAAGAGATTTTTACACTAAAAAATTAAATATTTAATTAAACTTCACATGCATATTTAAGCATAAGGTCACAAAATCTATCTTGGTTTCATTTTTTATGTTGGTTCCTTTTTTTAACATCGTGAGTTTTGGTAAATTAGTCAAATTTATAAATAAGCACAAATTATGAGACAATAAATGTTAATGTACATAGACATGAAGAGAAATTAGAACTAGTAGGTGTGATGTTGATAGTTTCAAGTAGAATGATGAAGAGGAAAATTGCAAATTTACCCAAAGTTTATAGAAAGTATATGACAAATAAACCTCCTTTATATAATAGTATAATGATCTATGATCAATTTTAGTTTAAAAATATTACACAAAGAATCTCCCTTCTGACAGAGAAAATAGATGCCTTCTATTTGGCAATTACTTTGCCGAGGTTTGATGATAAATCTGTATTGTTAATACACAATAAATTATGCCATCATAAAACCAATCTAAAAGTATTTTATGTTGATGGTTTCTTCGTGGCTATTCTTTCCTTTTTTCTGAAAGGTGCCTCATCCTTATTCTTTCAACCCAATTATGATTCACAACCTTGATCATCAATAACCCAATGGACATTATGCCAATTATCAGCATAGGATACATACAAATCAAAGGTATTCTAATTATGACTCCAGTGTCACATAGAAAACTGTTGTTTTCATGCATGAATAGATTCAGATGTTGGAGCTTTCATTCATGAATTATTTTGTTCACCTAATCTAAAGCATGCAATGATAATCCAATTAAGCATTTTGATTTTAAGCTTTTACATTGGGTTAGAATAATTCTTGCCTTAAAACCATTGAAATTACGGATTATCAAACATTTGAATTTTTTATTTACATACGCTAAATGTGTACTTCAAGATCCATCAATTGGGTTTTGAATTTCAAACACTTATTAAAATATTGAAACGAGGACATCTCTCAACTGATATGCTTCCTATTTCCAATAATTATATTTTCAGTTGATCAGTTGTAGAAGTTATGATCATGTCATGCACATGATTACATCCCTGGATTAGGACATGAAAAACGAAGTTAACCAGAAGGAAGGCAGCACTGGTTTCTCATTGGACATCATATAAATATATAATAATGGAGTGTGGGGATGAACAACTTTGGCTTCCATCTTTTTTAAGTAAATGAATACAATGACTTGGAAGGATAGAGAAATTATAGATTTCATTGGCCTAGTAAAGTAAAGCCAAAGAAAAGAGAGGACCGCAAATATGGACTTAAGAATTATGATCAATGCTGTGTAAACTAAGGAGAGGATCTGTTGATGACAGATGAGCAGCTTGATCAGTGAGGCAGTGATCATTACAAGTTGACCAACAGCAACCTTAGCTGTAGAAGTCTGCCATGTGTACCTCTTAACTATGAGAGCAATATGACTTATGATAATTTGATCTTCAGGGTGGTGAAAGCATGTCGGGTTCTAGGAGTATAATGTTATCGATTACATTTAGGATCTTCTGGTTTCAATTTATTGTGAACTGCTTTTCAGACTGCAGCTTATTGTGTAAGGCTAACCTCTTTTTACAAAAAGGATATATAATACCACTTTGTTCTCAACAATTTTGTGTGCAAAATCACATAAAAGCTTATTATTATTTTCCAATATAGTTAAAGAATAAGTTTGATGTAATCTGCTGGTCAATCTGGCTATGCAAAAAATGCCAAGTTTTTTAATGGGAAGGTGGTATTTGAAGGGGACGCTTATGTTTGGGCCTTGCCTTTTTACAACTTTTGGGTCTTGGTCTCATTGAAGGCTTAAATTTCATCGTGGGAGGGGGCTTTCCTTCTCCTTTCTAGTCTGACCTTCTCGTTTGGACCTTTTGCAAGGATCTTTTCTTATGATTAATAATATTCCAGCCTACTCTTACTTAAAAAAAGGGGTTATAGAATAAAATTTATCTGAAATGGTATTTCCTGAATAAACATTTTTTGTTAAAATCTGCACTTCAATGAGTAGTTACAAAGGCACCCTTAGCATTATGTGTTTCAGGCTTTCAACCAATATGAATTCTAAAAGTATCATGTATACAGTGAGAAAAATTCATTATTTTCTTTGTACTTCATTTCTGATACAGGTGTTGATCTGGTGGTTCATGCTGCTGGGCCTTTTCAGCAGGCAGAGAAGTGCAGTGTATTGGAAGCTGCAATTTGTACCAAGGTGAGCACTTCAATGGCAAAAGACAAGTTCTTTAAATACTAGATGTAAAAAACTTAAATAATTTTTTGCAACTAACCTAGATGTTGAAGTTATATGAAAATATTTTTCAGATTTTGTCCATGAAATTTGAATTTTCTCTTAGCTTTACATTTTCTTTTGGTTTACTTGAGTTCAGTCATCAATCTCAGGGTGGAATTGTGTTGTTCCTTTATGGTTGGGAAGGGTTGAAATATTGTTTTTGTTTGGAATCATGCTTTTCAGACCCAGGCTGGAGTCAAACATATTTGAGGTCACTCAACTCCAGTTCACCATTCAAACAGGATTGCATCAGAATGCCATCGTAGATCACCACTCTAGAAAAAGGAATTTCATCATAAATCATTAAATAAGGAAAATCAAACTGGTTTGTTGTAATAATATCCATTGGTCACTGGTCTGATCATCAAGGTTTGCATGTTTGACTGTCCAAATCATCGGTTCAAGAGGTTCAGGTGAAAAAGGTCAGTCACTGATTCATGACTTGGAGTTCCTGCTGATCATTATTTTGGGAGTATTTGTGTACTTAGAATCTAACAAAAAGTGAATTCTAGTAGAAAATAAAAGTGACAGAAAATATTTTTCCTTCAAATCTAATGGAATTGAAATTTGAGTGATTATACATGTTTAGAAAAGTGATAAAATTTGAAATTTGTGTGTTTATGCATATTTAAAAAAATGACGAAATTTAAAGTAATTAGTTTAAAATTTTAACTTTGTATATACATGATTAACTTCAACTTTATTACTAGTAATTAAAATTTAACATTTCCATTAATCTAGTATTAATAATGAAACATCAATTCATGTCATTAACCTATAATAAAACTTTAATTATCATAAATTGAAAATTTATATGCATAAAGTTCGATTGTGGTTAATACTATGTTGTTCAATTGTGACACAACTATTCATTGTAAATATATTCAATTGTAAAATTTTCATTATTTGTGAATAACCATGAAGAAATTAGAAAAGTAAAAAAATCAAAAACCCTAAACTAGAGGAAGAGGAAGATGAAGATGACAAAAATGGATACCTTTGAAATTTTGACACACAAGCAAAGGATGCTAGAAGAGGTGATGTCTCATGTATAGGGTTGTAGACTCGTGCAAACAAAGATGAAAGAGGTTGGGTCAACAGCCACCACAAAAAAAGATGGACGTAGTTGGGGGTAGGAACCCTATTGCATGTGATTGGAAGATGGATGCTTCGGAAGGGTTATTGGGGTTGAGGGGAAAGGGGTTTGAAATTCAATTTTAGACCCATGATTGTGGAAATCACATTTTGCGAGAAAGCTCCTGGTCTTGTATACTAAGAATTTGAAAGAAATCCAATTCTCTCTATGAAATGTCCATAAACACCCCCATTCCTAGAATTTGAATTCTGCAAATTCCTTCCAACCAATTTTTGGATGTAAAAACACCCTCTTCAACTTCTTTGACTATACTATTTGGTCCAATTCTACTAGCTCTAATTGAGAATGAAGAATTATTTTGACAAAACTTATGAAACATATCGTTGTTACAATTATTGTTGCTAACAAAAGGATGATAATTAGTTGTAGGGTGGTAACTTTGACTCCTTGCCATTGTGACTTTGATGAAAAGAAGAGTAATAGAGTCACTAATTAGTCTAATTCTAAATATAAATTAGGAAAAACTTATATGACATACAAGTGGAAATGAAAAAAGTGACTCCTAAACCACTAAGTGGTTCGATTGTGATCTAGGTAAATTAGAAGAGTGGATAAACAATTTGGATACATACAAGGAATGCGTTAGGCACCTTGAATGTGGCTTGACCTCTCAAGTTTGGTGTGTGGGTCTTAGGTGTAGGTGATGTGAATGCTAATATTGTAAACCTAAGTGTCAAATTAAAAGAGATGAAATAGAGGGGGTCTCTTTGTCCCACTTGGGATGAGACTAAAATGAGAAGAGTTGAGTAGGTTTACTGGCCCACAAAGATGGGAGGGAAGAGAAGAGTCATAGTAGCTTTACCCAACCCACAGAGGTGAAAGGGTTTGGAATCACTTAATCTAAGGAAGAAAAGGTAAGAAAGAGGAGAGGTTGTGCATTTTACTTAGATCCATGTGGAGTGTGAGTTCATGTAGATGATCTAGTGTTGTGTGAGATGCCCTAGGTTGTGGTATTGGGTGAAGTTACATTGATTATTCAATTTAGTTTGTGCAAAATGCAAAGTAAATGAAAGTACAAGCAAAACACAAAGGTGAGGATTCATTTATGAAAATAGTTTATGAATTTTACTATTAGGTGTTCTGATTTATTAAAAGTTTGCTATATAGATTAATTAAGTGATTTAATTTGTTAAATGTTTGTGGTGATTTTTACTATTTTGGTGTTCTGATTATTATATTAAAATGCATTATCATTATTTGAGGGACTAGTGTAGCGTGCTAGGTGGAAAAGGTAAAGGGGTGGGTTGGCCTTTTAGACCATTGGATGAAGATAGGAGAGGAGAATGGTAGGCCCTTTGGCCTAAGGGAAGAAATGATGAGAAGAGGGGCTGATTGGACCCTTGGAGTGGAGATGAGAGGAAATTAGGAGTGAGTGCATCTCTAATGTGTCTTAGATTGGTGTATGTAGATGGCACCTGCACATCTCCTAAAAAGGGTTCCTAGGGAGGAGAGAAGAAGAGAGATGGAGAGAAGGGGTGAAGAGGAAATTTGTCTTAGTGTATCTTCAAGTGATCTACCTTAGATTTCTTTCATTAGTTTTAAGTTTTGTTTGCATTTTGTCATGAAGGAATTGGCAACGTAAAAATGAACCAGTAACTAGGGAGATTTGTGATAATGAAGGTGATATTCTTTAAATAGTTCAGTAGCAAGAAAACATAAATTAGAACATTCATCACATTGAAGTTGCATTCTTTCATGTAATTCAAAAAAACTAGATGCAAGAATTCACTCACAAGGAAATCACAAAAGTAGCATTCATATGTAATCAAACAAGGCCAGTAGTAAAGATTAACCATGGTGAATTACATTTTCATGCTATCAAACCAGGCAGACCATAAGGAAATAGCTAGGAAAAACATATCCATTGTAGTGGCAATACTCAGTGCATTTTGTCAATATAAAAACAATAATCTAAGCCATAATCCAACTATGTGGGGGTGGGCCACATGAATACTTTTTTAAATATTTTTATCTATTATCAAATTTTTAGTTAAATTATATAAATTTAAATCTTTTATTACAAATTTTAACCAAGTAGTTTTCGGTCTACTTCTATTTCTTTTAATATCTTCAACATTAATTAATTTTTTTCTCCTAATTAGTGCATTCCTTCGTCTTCTAAGGATATGATCAAACTCTTAGCCAATATTAACTTATTTTATTGTCAATAGTTGTAACTCATATTTTATTTCTAATAAAATCGTTTTTAAAATTATCCCTTATGGTATTACCACTTATCTATTTTAGCAACACTATTTTTTTTTTTTACATTTGCTCACGTTTTACAACATTAAGTATAATTGAGTGAATGATTGTTTTATATAATTTTCCATTTAATTTTAAGGTATTCTCCTATTACATAATACTTCAAAAGCATTTCTCCATTTCATTCATTCTACTTTAATCTCATGACTAACATCTTTTATAACTCCACCATTGCTATTTATCATGGAGCCTAAGTGGAGGTGCATTCAGTCAATGCCAACAAAATAAGAGGTGCATTCAACCTGAAGGAGGGGGTCGGCACTAAACAAAACCAACGAGAAACAAAGAAATTTGAAGTAGCAGATTGGCACTAAAAATATGTTGGAGAAAACAGAAACCCACGAGAAATAGAGAAGCCCAAAAAAGGAAACCCAAGTCCCTTAAGGACCATTGAAGGTCTCTTTTCAGTATCATCACTCTAGAAACGAGAAAAGGGTGTAGAGGACCAAGAAAATAGCATAGCAAAGGTAAGGAAAAAGGAAAACAATAAGGAAGTAAATGGCAACTGACAGATCAAGGACAAACGTGGTTGGAAAGACAGAAAACCCTAGAGAGTAAAAAAGCATTAGAAAGAAGAGATCCATGCCCCTGGTTGACCATTAAAACTCCATTGTACATCACAGCTCAAAGAGAAAGATGCAAAGGAGAGGAGACTTCATGCCTCAAAAGTTACCTTCAGAGAGGTTTCACAACAAAGTTAGGGATCAGATGGTGTGAAGGTTCTGTAACAATAGATTGTAATGGATTGGAGTTATCAGAAAGTTAGAGGGCTTGGGTTTGGATGAAGGAAGCAATAGAGAGCAAAGGTGTGAACAGGTGGTACGAATGGCAAAGGCATGCACAGGTGTAGTGAATGACAAATGTGTAAATGAGGATTTGTGTCTGCAATATGCCCCGACACTAATTTCAAATCACAACTCTTGATTGGTATTTGTGGTAGGGGACTCCAATTCAGTGGAATCTTCTTTGTTGCAAGACAAAGGCTCTAACATCATTTTGGGATGTGCTCAATGGTGAGTGCTTGCTAGACCATCTGGCTTGCTGGCAACCTATCTAGAAGGACTTTCATGGAAAGGCCGGGTATTGGTTGTTAGGCTAGAACTTAGGTGAGGAAATGGGGAGTAAGATAAAGGAAACGAGGGAGGTTATGAGATGCAATACTTGCTACTTGTTATGTTTACCATGCACATATATGGTATACTTTTAGGCAACAATGCTCTATATGCATGGAAATAAAAAGTAAGCTACGGAAAATAAAAAGCAGTCCTCTGTGCCCTCTTCTCTCTGTAGTTGCCCTGCAATGGTCTGTGCTGCTACACTGTTCATAAAATGACCTTTGCAGCTTTGTGGGCCTGCCTGTCTGTGCTGTCACCTGGCAGCAATCCTGGAGCACCACCATTGCCACTGCCCATTGCTGCTGCTGCAGCTAGGGTGGTAGTTGAACTTCATCACACAATTTGAATTTTGTTATATATATATATAATTTTGATTTTCTAATTTGGAAAATACATGAAACCCCATTTTCTCCAGCACAATTTGTTTGCAATTTTGTATGATTCATATTCTTTAATATTCATTTATTTATCTTATGGACGCCATAGATTGTTGTTTTTCAGTTTGTAATGACATCTTAAAATTTGTTAATTGTTAAAAAACATTATTTAAATTGTGAGATTACTTTTGCGTTCTCCAATTTGATTTTTTTTTTAATTTGGAAGGTCATGCACATTTTCTCCAGCATACAATGTAGTATACGTCATGTACATTTCATGTTCTTTAATATTTGTTGTTGTATGTTGCAGACACCTTATATTGATGTTTGTGATGACACAAGTTATTCTTGGCGTGCAAAATCCTTTCATAAGGATGCTGTTGATGCTGAAATTCCAGCCATAACAACCTGTGGAATTTATCCTGGAGTTAGTAATGGTACCACCATTCAATGTTTAGCACTAGCTTTTGCCTGCAGACTATCTATTTTTAAACTTTAAAACCATCTTTTTAGAATAATCTCACATTAGTAAAAGTGAGGTTGTTTTTTCTTGATGGGGTTATCACCCAGGAGGCCAATGATTAGTTAAGTTTCTTATCTGACAGATGATCGGATTCTTTCTTCATTTTTGAATTTTGTCTTTTCCTCATGCCAAATGTCTCTCATCCTTATCTCTTTCCTGATGCTTCTTTTCCTTCAAGTCACTTTTCCTTTTTTCTTTTAAATGCACACTTTTTGACAGGTTTCAAACATGTGGCCTGAACCTCAATTTTCAGTGGAAGTGCCACCTTGATACAGCTGTGACTGTGTGAGGTCATCATATATAGATGGCTCCTATTCATTATCTATTGTTTTGTTTGGATGCCTGTATTTCATCATAGTATTTGATTCAAAAAGAGCCTCAAGCTGGCCCAAACCTGTATGCATACATGTGTTTAAATTTGTTGGAACTAGAAAGATGGCACAAATGAGAGGAATTATTTCACTGTCCCTCATTGGACAAAATGAGTTCTGTATTTGTGGATGCATTATAAATGAATCATGAATCCCTCCACTAGTTGTGAGTTGGAAACTTGGGATGAGGTGTTGACAATATATTATACCAAAAAATTAAAATCAGCTTGAATTAGAAATGAGTCTAGTCGAGTACCTCAATCGGGGCAGCCCTCAAACTTGTAAATGAACAAGTTAGAGTACACTACCTAGTAATGCACAAATGTTAATACTTTTCCTTGACAAACAAGCTCAAGATCTTATTCATGGCTCTGACTATCACGTATATATAGCCCTTGTTGTTAACAGGGTCACACTTTTAAGATTTGTGCATTAAATCATCTTATACTTCATAACTAAACGATGCAATACAACCTCCTTACAGTGTTCCTTTCTTTTGTACACAATGTTTCCCTTTAATATTTCATTGGAAACTTTCAGATAACATTCTTTTTACCAATTTCCCATTATTTCATACAAAATTCTTCATTTCCAAGCCTAATTTTAGCCCATTCATCTAATTTAGGATTTGCTTGATGTGCAAGATCATGTGATTACTATTTCAAAGTATTAACATTTCTAATTCAAAAAAATGATGCATGTTTTTGAAAATAATTAGGAACACAATTTATAAAATAGGAAAAATCTTAGAAACACAATAAATACGAGTGTGGTGAACCAAAAAAAAAGTATGGGTGAGTTAGGTTTAAATTTTAGAGACTTGCTGTTGCTATGAATGATGGTTCATATATTTTTAAGTTTCACAAATTTGTTTTCACTTGACAAATTTGACAAAGTTGGAGTGCCAATTCTTGTCATGAAATGAAATATTGACACATGCTAGGGAAATTTCATTGACATATGTTGATTTTTCAACTTGTCAACATGACATTGAAATAGATGTTTACATGGTAATTTTATTTACAAAGGGTAGTTTTCTTTTCTGTGTTTTCATCGACATGACTTAACATGTCAAAATTTTACTAGTATGTGTCAAAATTTCAACCACTGAAGTATAACATGAAATTGATGTTTGAACTCCTTAATTCCCATCCAGACGTTGAAATTTGATATCATGTTTTTTCCAAGTAGTGATTGTAAAAATGTTGTGTTCTCTCTTTTTTTAAAAACAAAACTCTATTCTATTTATGAGGCAGGGACACAAGGTCAATGATTACATATGGGGAGGACTAGACCTATGCCCTACCAACGATAGAAAAGATGTGTTTGTTTTGACCATATGAAATCTATGTCTATGCTTCTCTTTACATCTATGACTCTTTGTACTCATTGCTGTTGATCTCGACCATATGCAATGTCATGCTCTCTTGCTATAATCTGTTATGATTTTTATTGATTTAATATTATTTTCCACCTTCTTCTCAAAAGGCAAATTTGTACAGCATTTGGTGGGTCTTTACCACATAAATGAACCTTAATCTGAAATTCTTATATAGATTCCATTAAGTTAATTGTAAATCTAACTTTGGATTGACTTTGTAAAGTTGATTGTAGGTCCCCAAGCTTCTATGAAATTTATAAATCTTCCGCTAATTTTCAAAGTATACATTTTATCCTCTTTACTAGGCATTGCCTCTTATGCTATCGATACATTCCCTCGTAATCTTGCCCCTCTAATTCCCAAGGAAAACTATTTCTTGCATGGACAACTCAAAGGACCACATTTGTACAGATAGAGCCTAACTAGTTACCTTTTTGAATAATGGAAACAAAGAAAAAAAAAAACATCAAAATCGGTAAAACACTGTCTATTATTCTTTATGTTTTAGTACTGAATTGAATTTGTTGGTTAATAATCATTTCCTATTTACCTACTTTTTATGGACGTATACTGATAGCTTATTTTTTTAATCTTACTTCAGAACTAATTTTAGTTATTTCTGATGTTTGGCTTATAACTTCTATGGCAGTTATGGCAGCTGAATTGGTTCATGCAGCACTCAGCGATGAATCTGGTGAACCCGATAAGCTAAGGTAAATATATTGTATTCTAACATCAAAAATAATGATATGCATGCTTTATAGTTTCAACTTTCAGGTGTCACTTCTCCTTTTCTAGCATGTGTAACTATTTAGGGTTACCAATTGGTGTATCATGATGGTTAAGTCACAAACCTCACTAGTCACCATTGTCTAGTCATAGGATCGAATATTGCCATTGCATGGAGCTTGAAACCACAATCTCCTATGGAAAGTTGGGTTGTTGATGATTAATATAGCAGCTTAGCTATCACAATGCATAATTATAGGAATTGTTATAAAGAAACTAAGCTTAATCATAAATGGTCGAAGTCACATCATCTTTCACATTGTTTATGCTATAGATGTGTACTTTATTTTTAGAGTTGAACAAGACATCACATTTTGTTTCTTCTTTATTTAACCCAAAATGTCATTCACATAAGTGTAGTAACTTGATGTTGACTTGTCACCTCTGTAGCTAGAATCAAAGATGATTACAATATGTGAATGACAATTCCTCTTGTATATCAAGTCTTTGCCTAGATTGCCTTTTAACATAAGTGTAATATTCCAAATTGAAACACTATAGAGTGGACTATCTAAAAAAGATGGGAAATTGAGTTGTCATTTAGTTTATTGAGAGAAAACTAAGAAAACCAGAGGGAGAAAAATTTTCCTCGCAGGATAAGATGTTGAGAAGGTGTTGATCTATGTTAGAGACATTGGATAAGTATTTAGAGTATGAGATGAGAAAGTGTTAGACATTCACCTTGTCTAACTAAAATTTAGCCTCCCAAGTGCAATAAGATGTAACTCAACTGGAGTGCAGTGACATGTCACAAAGATAAATGATATGTAGACAAGAAAGAGATAAACCTATAAGAATTCATATAAGTTAAAAGCTAAGGAGTGGAGTTTAGACCATAAAGATTCATGCAAAGTTTGAAATCTAAATAGCTAAGCTAAGGTAATAGGGAACCTATAAGGATTTATGCAGGTTCCAAACAAACGATAGTGAACTATAATAATTCATGCAGAACACATAAAACATAATTAAATGACAATAAAGATATTGAACCTACAAGGATTCATGTAGGTTCAGGTTAAAGAAATAAATATGAACAACAAGGATCCATGCTACTACAAGGTCAATTAAGGAAATAAATGTTGGGTTAGTACCTATAAGGATGTATGTAGGTAGTTTCCTAAAGAGGAAGAACATGAACTACATGGATTTATGTAGTTACAAGGCAAAGTGAAGTCATACTAGTTGAGTTGAATAATAGCTGTAAGGATTTATACAACCCAAAGGAGTTCTCATGACCATCCCAGGTCATTGAGAACCCAATGCTATATTTTATATGGATAAGAGGATCTTGGATTTGTTGATTCACTTACTTATGTTGCGAATGGTGTTCTCATCGAGGACTACTTCTGTTAGTTCAGATGCTTGAAGGTTTGTCGAAAGATGAGAGCAATGACCAATGCTAATGTGTTGATGTGTCCCCCTCTGTTGATGTGTCCCCTTTGTTCTAAGGACTTCAATTTCCTTATACTTTCCCCTTCTTTTCTTCCTATGGCCTCTACTTCTTTCATGTGACATTTCCACCATTTTTACTTGGTTCCTTTACCTTTATGTTTGTTGATTTCTTTCTTGATAAGTCTAAAGTTTTACTC
This sequence comes from Cymodocea nodosa, assembly GCA_036874045.1. Classification (NCBI taxonomy): domain Eukaryota; kingdom Viridiplantae; phylum Streptophyta; class Magnoliopsida; order Alismatales; family Cymodoceaceae; genus Cymodocea; species Cymodocea nodosa. The sequence continues at coordinate 12,150,856 of CM072345.1, forward strand.
TACCTTGGTCTTTAAAGCATGAGTTTATCGTTCCCTTGGATATTTCTCAAACTCTACCATGGAAAAGGAAATGCCCATCCATGCTTGTTTTTGTTGAAAATTCTCGTTATTGGCTTCTTTGATTAAGATATCTTCTATGTCATCCATATGCCCATTTACCAAGTGAAAAACATATTGGCGCGAACTTGCATTATGTGTATATCTCTTAGGTGATGAAGAGATCTCTTAGATTTTGGAGGTATGCTTAATAGAAAAAAAGAATGCAGAAAAGACTGTTCTGTTAAGAGCCATGCATGAGACATCACAACAATAATTTTGGAAGCTTTGTCACTAGAGGCAGCTCTGACACCTTCAAAAGTTCGATCTTACATTGTTATGTTGGGGACTTACGATAGGTTAGATAGTTTTGACAGGAGGCTAGACTGTTTTGTTTGGAATAGGATGATGTTTAACTAAAATAAGGTGTACTCGATCTGATCGAATGGAACTGTCTAATAAGACAAAATTGGAGTTGTTCTTGTCAGGAGTACCATTTGTTTTGATCAAGGAAAGCTAGAAGAGGTGATTGGATGTATGTTTGGTCTAGCCAATAAGGCATTCGGTCAAACACGAAATGTCAGGTGTTCATGACATGACTTCTAGGAAATGTTGGATGAGGTAAATTTGTATCAGTTCAATCGATAAGGAATTTGGTTAAACCAATAGGAGAGGTTGGGTTAAGACCTGTGGAGAGTTTCATTTAGACCAAAAGCAGATTCAATCTAGGTAATGTCAGTTATTATTTACTCAACAAAAGAAAATGGCAGATGGAGTTATCTGGTGGATACCGGTCTAGTTGGGAAAAGCTTTGGCTAGGTTGAATAGACAATCGGTTATGGAATAATTAATTTTATTTAACCTAGTTAGAAAATAGGAAATATTAAATATGGGTCAATTAGTAGGGATTTGACTAGATTGGGAAATAAAATAAGGGGTAAGAAATGAAGAAGTTAAGTGAACTTACCCGATGAATGATCAGTTAGACTGGAGTATTTTAGTTAGACCGAGGGGATAAAATAAGGAATAAGATGGGAAATATTACGTGAAGTTTACCCAACAAAAGGGAGAAATGTCAGGTGAAACAAAGGGTTGATCAGATTGGAAAGATAAAACAGAGGGAAAATAAGAAATATTAGGTGCTGTCAACTCAAAAATAAGAGAAAATGTCAGATGAGTCTCTTCCACAGAGGTTTGGTCAGACCAGATTGCTTCAATTAGACTGAGATAATAAAATAAAAAGGGAAAAATAGAAAATATTGAGTATTGTTAGCCTAACAAAATGAGGAAATGTTGGATAAGTTTTTTCGATAGAGATCAATTTGACCAAAGTGATCTAGTTAGAGAAGGATTGGTTAAATCGGGTTACTTTGATCAGATCAGGTTACTTCAGTTAGGTTAAGGGAATAAAATAAGAGGGAAAATAGAAACCGTTAGGTGTGGATCACCCAACAATGGAGAATGTCGATAAAAGCAAAATATTCAAAGAAATTGAATGTAAGGTGTCAACAAAAACACAGTACACTCTACAAGTACACCAACTTGGGCTTATAAATTGATTAAGGAGTCCTACTATATAGACTAGGTTTGGTCGAGTGACATTTAAGTAGATCAATTTACCAACAAGCCGAAGATATTTGTCAATGTCCTTAAATACATCTATTGTATTGTCTCAAAAAGGAGGAGTTTGTTTAGCATATGTACTCTCTAGTCTGCATCTCAGCTATTTAGTCTCTTGGAGAAAGTCAGTGACATACATCCTCTATGAAAGTACCCTTCTAGCATGTTCATAGGCAAATTCTATACCCAAGAAATATCTAGGTTTACTTAAATCCTTTGTCACAAAAATTTGAACATGATAGGTCTTTGTTTCTAAATTCCTAATTGTATCACTACTTGTCAAAAGGATATCATCTACATATATAACCAAAAAGAAACATCTTCTTAATGAACATAGAGTGGTCTATTGCACATTTACCAAAGTCATTGTCTATTATCAATACAACTTCTCAAACCATATCAACAAGCTTTAGTTGAAACCATAAATGGTCTTTCTAAGAAGGCAGCATGATCTTCCCTCCCAAGTAATATACCTTAATGGTTATTCTATATAAACTTGTTTAAAAAGGTCACACAAAGAATGTATTCTCCACATCAACTCTGTAGAGTACCCATAATTGGTTGATGACAAAAGATAGGAAGTATCCATATGAAGTTTGAGTGAATGCATCTCTTCATTAAGTCAAGACGTTTAGACCAAGGATTGATACCTATTTAAATTAATACAAATGTTATTGTGTATTATAGTTATCTAATAACTTAATCTATACAAGTACTTCTATCTCTTCTATATTTATAGAGGAAATGATTTTCAATGTAATAATTTGTTTAATTTTCAACGATCTATTACTCTAGTGTAGGAATTTTTTGGTTTACTGTTCTTATTTAAGGACTTCTTTAGATTCCTATACTACACAGCAGGGACTGGTGGTGCTGGTCCAACAATATTGGCAACAAGTTTTTTGCTTCTTGGTGATGATGTTATTGCTTACAATAAAGGTCAGTTAATCAATAAAATGGGCCCTCTTTGGTGCATTTTTAGTCAATTTGCATTCAGATATGCCGGTCTTGTATAATTTTTTATATTTTCTAATCAGGTAAAAAGACCAAGCTAAAGCCTTATAGTGGAATGGTCAATGTTGACTTTGGGAAAGGGGTTCGAAAAAGAGATGTTCACCTGTTGTAAGTTCTCAGAAAGGATTCCATAAGAATATATCCATCTTGTCTTTTGTGAGTTATCACTTGGTAACTTAACAAATTACTAGTTTTTCTGTTTGACAATGTCAGTATTAATAGTTTTTTAAGTTTTCCTATGTAGTTAATAGCTATTTGAATATTGACTTTAAATTTTGATATTTTTTTTGGAGAAGTCAACACCAAAATATACTGAAATGAAACTGAATCGAAAACAGTAGAAACAGAAATAATCAAGAAATGTCTACAATTGGAAGAAAAAAGCATGAAGTTCACTGAGCAATAGAGAAACCACATCCATCACCCCTTCACCGGGCAACAACTGCAAGCCAAGTTGAAATGGACACATCCTTGACCACATCAGCATTTCATTTAAAAGAACACCTCTCAATCAAAACCTGAATCACCATTTCTTTCCATATCTGATGTTCTAATGGAACATCAGCAAGAAATTATTGATTGCAAGCCATTAAAATCACCAAATTGTATGTGGCAGCATCCCATGAAGCTTCCCGCTACCAACATCCTCATTTGGTATTCTGTGTTCCAAAAAGGAGATCTTGTCACTCCCTCATTTGGTATTCTGTGTTCCAAAAAGGAGATCTTGTCACCCCACCCTCAAGTCCCCAAAACCAAATTTAGTATATTATTCCGCCAGTGGCATATGGCTGAACAAAAAGTGCTACTCCATGTCATGGTAAAAAGAGAAACTACTTGCAAATTAGAATCGTGAGAAATTGTCAACTAAGAACTGATCTTTTTTTAAGGGAAGGATGATTCTTCATCGATTTGCTACATCCTATCCAATTTGCACCACCTCAATAACCTGATAAAAGAATATTGTAAAAACATCCCCAGAAGGGGATTAGATATCTCATGGTTCTATTCATAAGTAATGTATACTAATTGATGATTACTAAAACATCTAATTGCTCAAATTCTGAAGTAAATTACAAAAACAATAAGGACAGCAATAATCAAGTCTTGATCCCTCTATCTAGGGTCAACAATATGGATCGATTCTTTCTATCTATTCATGTCCATCACAAATTTTTTTGCTATATTATGTAACTTTTAAAGTAAGGTGTCAAGAAATCTCATCAAATTATATCTCCTAAAAATGTCTAGAAGTGGCAAAAAACTATCCAACTCCTAGTTCACTTATAAACAGGGCTTAAACAATCAAATTGGTCAAGCATACAACTTATAAACACTTTTTGCTGTAATTGTACCAGAGTTAGCACCCTTACTATCTAAAAAAATGCAATCTTGAGGTCAACCTAATTTTCTTGAAAACACCTCATATGTATGCCCAAGTAGTTGTTGCTTCTAGACATGTCATGCAATCAAAATGAGTAGACCAATATAGGTCTTGAACACCTTCTGTGGAGTTTCTGTGCTTCTAAAGCCTATGGTAATCTGATCATGCAATGAAACCTTTTTTCAGGCTACTTGTCATTTGTAAATTGAAACCCCAAGTCAACAAAGGCTTGGCATGGGTTTTGCCCAAATTTAAGATCATAGTAGCCGGATGAGGTTCTTTTGGGCCTCTCTCCCTTCTGAATCCACAGTAAATATTGCCAAGTTGGATTCTTCCCCATCACAAATCTGCCAGCATCTACTTGGCTGCAAGGATTGCAGGTTATCCCATAAAGTGTCTCCTGCCATCCCCACACAGGTTATAAATGTTCATGCTGCATTCGACATCATATCTTTATTTCTCAAACTCCACCACCATCATCATTGTAATCCACTGAGTACAAGTGTACAAAGAGCCACCCACCTATTAAACAATCCACCAGAATTAATGGAAGCTTGTCACTATTGATTTCACCAATTTACAAAGTTGAGAGAAGCTTATTTTATTGGTAGAGCTTTAGGGTGAGATGGATTGCTGCTTGGAAAAAGTATTGATGGGATAATACTCTGCTGTAAAAAAATGGCTGTCATGCTTTGTTTTCATCACGTTAGTGCCCTTGCAATGTGCAAAGCTCTAGCCTTTCAAAAATAGAATATTTATGTGAGCAGACTGTAATCACATACCTTAATCGCACAGGTGCTATCCCTTGCCATCACTGCTCCTTGTGGAACTCTTCCCTAACAAGTTTGCAAAATATATTAGAATATTTTCACTTTTTACATACCTTTTAAGGTAGTTAACCCCATGTCCTAAATTCTAAATCAATATACAATATTTCAAGTTTATTGTGAAAGAGAATGGTAAATTTACCACATTGAACATTATTATTTCAATCATATGTATTTATTCTTTACATATTATGTGAACCTGAGGTTTTTACTTCATAGGCATAAGTCAGATCTCGTTCACAGTGGCATCTACCACATTATGCCTGGCATATAAAGAATTTTTCTACATATTAATAATACTTCGTGGAATATGATTTTCCTATCAAAGATAAATTGATGGTGATTTTTATTTTTTTGTTTAGAATTTTTTGCGATTGGTACATAAGCAGTTTAATGTTTCCAAATGTGCCATCTGTTGTTCGCTTAAAAGCATTTTGTTCTTAGGAATTTGCCTGAGGTTAGAAGTGCCCATGAGATACTAGGTGTACCAACCGTAAGTGCACGTTTTGGCACATCTCCTTTCTTCTGGAATTGGGGAATGGAGGCAATGACAAAGCTTTTTCCACAAGTAAGTTTGCATACACACACATATTATCCTTGCATAAAGGTTCTCAATTACTTACATATTTCAACTGTGTAAACTGTGAACTTGCATTAAATTTATAAATATTTGTGAAAAGCATGTGAAAATTTGCATGTCAAAAGGTGATCTTTATATAAAAATTTGTTGGTGAATAATGTAAATACTAAATGATAATATAATTTAGAAGTAGTTAATTAATGTATGTATTTCGAATGTTTAAAAAGTTGAAACTATACTTGATTTTATGGAGATAAGAAATGATGAAAGAGTTCATTGGTACAATAATAATAATCCTAAATATGATCCCACTCTGTGTGGCTGACCATATGAATCTTTCTTTTTCAAATATTTCTACTTATGGTCAAATCTTTGGGTTTTTTATAATTTCTAACCAAATAGTTTTAGATTTTTTTCTACTTTTTTAGTTTTTTCTACATTATTTAATTCTCTTCTTGTAACTAGTATATTCATTGGTCTGATAAACATATGATCAAATCACCTAAGTCGATTTTCTTTTATCCTATCTTTATCATCCATCCATCTATGCGTATGCATTTTATCAACACCAACTTTTTGCATATAGTTATGCTTTACCCTAGTATTTTGTGTCATAAAGTATAGTTGGATGAATAGTAATTTTATAGAAATTTTCTTTTAAATTTAAAGGTATCCTCTTATAATATAACACTTTAGAAGTATTTCTCCACTTTATCCATCTTACTTTAATCCTATGAATAATATCCTTTATAATTTCACCATTACTAATTATAAATCTTATGTATTTAAAAGTCTTATTTTTAAGTATCTCTTGATCATCTAAGTGAATGCCTTCATCATTATTTCTATTTTCATTAAATCTACATTTCATATTTTCAATTTTTGACTTACTTTTTTGTACAATTGATTTGACCTACTTAATTTAAATTCTTTGAACTCTAAAGTATCTCTCCATAATTTTAATTTAGATCTCGCCTTATTTTCATCAATTAAGACTATCATCAGCAAATAACATGCATCAAGATATTTTTCCTTAAAATTCTTTAGTCATTTTATCTATAACTAAGACAAACAAATATAGATTTAAATAGGATCTTTGGTATAAACCTAGTATATTACAAACCCATGTCTCTGATCAGAATTCATCCATGAATAATGTCTGACGTTTTCCCACAGTGAGGTGCTATTAAAGACCTGTAAACACATTCTAAATAGTTGGTGTGAAGGATAGACAGTCATTATAACCCTACTTGCTTGTAACACTGTCATCGGTTTGTAGTCCTATTTGTATCTATGTTCATTTTCATATTGATGTGGGGTAGCTTGTTGGACTGCCTTGATGTGGTTGGTCGGTCAAATTGGCTCCCCACGTAGGCTTGGAGTGACCTGACTTGTTAAGTGGCCTTTGTGCCAATTGTTTGCTTGAGTTAGATAGATTGCGTGTGTGACCCATACCTCTCTCATCTCAACAACGTAGGTGGCTTGGCCGAAATGACCATACCACTTGTCTTGGTTACCCTATTCACAAGAGGCATTCCCAACCACCTTTAACGGGGCAAACTAACAAGGCTAAGCAAGCCAAGCAAGCTTTGTGAATGGACCAACCCTGTTATGCTGAGTGATGTAGGGCTAGTTCGTACAATGCTATTGATGTGACCGTTGGCCAGCTGTATAGGCACTATCTTATCTTCCAAGTGTTTATCACTATGGAGTCATACGGCAGTGTGGGATTCATTGGTTGCCAAATACCCTTAGTTATCACCTTTAGGTATAAATGTTATAGTAAATGATGTATTATAGCATACTTATCCAACCCTGTAACATAATCTACCTCTTGTTAGTACATTTTGTTAACTTAAGCATCAGAGGTGACTCAATGGACTACAATTTAGTTAGTCTTATCTGCTGTTTTGTAAGTCAAGATTGCTGACCAGCCCAAGTTTGTCGAACTAGCCAACCGGTCCAATGCAGTAGGAGGCAGATCACATACCATAAAACAAATTTTCCATGAGCAAAGGAGTCCCAAATTAATATAAGTTGCTTGCTTATTTTGTGCTTGCTTGATGTTGAATAATCTCTAGCAATAAGCATAATGATATATTTCTTAGACTTTGAGATTCTAGAAGTAAAATGAATTGTCAACATTATTTTTAATTGTGGTGCATTATTTTTTATTGATCTTAAAATATTATTAAATTGTTTTTTTTTCATAATTAAAATTAATATTTTGTGATGATGTATGTTACCATTGTATCTTAACAATTTAATAGTACCATGGTATAATGCAGGTTTTGTAATAGAATTAAAATGCAAATGCCTAAGTGAGGCATATTTGTTGCTGAGAAACAGAGTGTTTTGTGTCAAATGCAGGTCTTGTTTTTATTGAAGTAAAATATCTATATTATAGATTTCTAGCAAAGGATATACTAGCTTTGTTTTCTTATGCACATCTTTCTACCATCAAGCTTTCATTTCTTCTGCTTATGACTTTTGTTATTTCTGTTACCTCAAATCTTTTAATTCTGTACATATTTATCAATATTCTATTCAGACTAAATGATACATGAACAAATTAGGATTTTCTGAGAGATAGAACTAAAGTCAAACAGTTGGTTCAAATCTTTGACCCCCTTGTACGTGCAGTTGATGTTATTGCAGGAGAACGAGTATCAATGAGAGTAAGTGTGCAGAAAATAAATTTTTTGAACTTACATATTTTGATCCACCATGCCTAATTCATTTTATTCTATTGCAAACCGTATTAGGTGGAACTGGAGTGCACAAATGGTCGCAACACATTGGGCATATTCACCCATAAAAACCTTTCAATGTAAGTATCTATTACCCTATATGTATCTGTTACCCTCTATAAAAAATAAGAAAATTTTCACATAATATTTGATTTCGTAATGTACTTGTTAGGAGAAGTAAATTTAATGTTGATTAAGATTGGGAGTCATTACATGTATATAGGATGGATCCATTTACCTTAACACAACCTTATATCTCTAATGCTCCCCCTCTAGTTGGAATATATACATCAACCATGTCCATCTTATGATACAATGACTTAAAAACTCCTACACTTCCCTTTGTATGCTCATAAAGGATTGAGTATAAAGCGTGACTGTATTAACATTCATTGTCATATCCTTAAGAAAGTGACAATTTACTTTAATATACTTTGTATGCTCATAGAAAGTTAAGTCTTTTACAACAATAAGTATAATGGTTTGATTATCACAATGCATATTTATAAGGATCGAAATAGAGAAATCAAGGATTCACACTCAAACTAGACATCACATTTTGTTTCTTTTCCATGTAACTGGATTATTATCTACATATGTGTGATAGCCTGATGCTGATTTTCCACCAACTTATCACTTGCATGACCAAAATCAAGGACCTCAATATGTAAGTGATCATGCCTTGTATCAATGAAGCCTTTGCTTGAATTGCCTTTGACATATGCAAGAACATAGTTCATTACCCATGCATCAAATTGGGTCATGATAAATTGATTGAGGACCCAACTGCATTAACTATGTTTGATTGAGTAGTAGTCAAGTGGATCAAACATGCCAATAAGCCTAGCATATTGACTAACATCCTTGAAAACCCCCAATTTGCTATTCCAAAATGGAGTTTACTCAATAGTTGTACCCTATGGTCTAGTCTACATCCCAACTACTCAATCTCTTGAAGAAGATTAATGACATACTTTTTTTGTGAAGGTATCATGCCTAGGCATCCCTAGGCAAACTTCGTGCTTAAAAATTTTCTAGACTTTCCTAAATCCTTCATGATAAAATGGCAAGCAAGATAGCAAGCAAGATGGGCCATGTCTCTGCAATCCTAAAAGTATCGCACCCTTTTGAAAGAATACTGTCTAGATATATGAGCAAAAACATATTCTATTGTGTTCTTTGTAATGACTTTAGAGTGGTCCACTACAATAGTAGATTTAGGGTTTGGCAATGTGTGGTTGATGCAATGACAACTATAGGAGTAGGGTTTGGTATGATGGAGGTGGTGGTTTAGGTTTTTCTTCCCTAATCATATTTTGGTAAAATGTTAAGAGAAGAAGATTTTAATGTTTGTTGAGATTAGGAGACCACACTTGTGGTCACACACACAGAAACATTTAAATTTCCCCATGGATTATTTTAGTTCTTGCAGTTATTGCATTGTTTTTTTTTTTCGGGCAAGGCTTTAAATGTTTTCTATATATTGATTGATCTGTTGGGTTTCAGTCCTTAGAAAATCAAAAGTCGATGGACATATTGGTAAAGAAAATGAAGACATAACAATTTCGAATATCATTTATGCTCTCTTAAAAATGTTACAAAATTTGTTATAATAGGATTCACTACTCAAGCATATTATGTTGATGAAAGCTTTCAACTACAGGTGAACTATTATGGTCCACCCTTATTTTTTAAAGAAAAAATAACAACAATCTGAACTATAATCTCACTTTGTGGGATTAACCACATGAATCCTTTTCTTTCAAGTATTTCTATTTGTTATTAAATCTTTGATTAAATTACATAAATTTAAATATTTTCTTAAAGAAAAAATAACAAATGAAAAAAATTTAACCATGATATGTATTAGAGTAAATAATGTATTAAGATTATGTGTGTATAATGGGTTTAGTCTCACATTACTAATGTTATGATGATTATGTCTTTGTAGTCTCTATACATAGAGGCATTATCAATCTATTTTCATCTATTTCCTGTGTTCCATAGTATGAAAAAAAATAGTTTTTGTTTCACTTGTTTTATTGATGTTTATTGGTTCCTTAAATTATATATGGAGAACTGTTTTTGTTACATCATGAAGTGATGAAAAGAGATTAGAGATCTAAGAACAACATTATCAGTTACTATAACATATACATACTTTCTAAGCTATGCTTTTTAAGGTAGGTGCCCTGGTCATTTTGGTGCCAAGGTGTGTATTAAGGTTGCCTTGGCTGCTCACCTCACATTGTCTTAATTAAACAAATTTTTTGTTGGATCAGTTTAATTATATGTATATAAAGGTTTTTAAATATTTTTCCTCGTAAAAAACTCAAATATACATTTTTTAATGGAATCTTATTGATATATATATATATATCAGTATTATTACACTTTGTATATTGATGTTATCTATTATTTAGGAAAGAATAGAGTTAAATGTATATGTGGATGCAAGCTCCTTGGGAATATCTCCACAAACCAACATGTCGACTCCATGACTTCTATTATGCCCCAAGCCAATCTTCCTCCCTATTTTTAAATCCTAAAAGGTACAGTGAAATAAGAAAAAAGTTACACAAGATGGTAATTAAACTAATGGATAAAAGATTTACAGGGAATTTAAGGACATTAGAAAACTTTGCCCGTGGTCAACCAAGATGTGACATGAATAGTGCCTTGTCTAGAAACTAGACAAGTTCTCCTATTGGTAATGGCAATGGATTTAATATTAGATAAATAAGTAAAAAGGTCCTTAGAACCAAACTTGTGTGATGAGATTCCAAATTTGATGATCTATCTCTAGAGGCTAAATGGTTAATAATACCTAAGATGGATGTAAATGTAGAAGCATAGGGAGTAATGGTAATAGACTAACGCTCTTGAAGCTTTAGAGACTGGGCATACTCATCCTGAGTTAGAGTAACTGTCGAAGTACTTATCAAAGTGGAGTCAATAACAAGAGTGGAGGTACTTGATGTCTTTGTGGACCCCTGAGCCTAGGCAGGCTTTCCAAATTTCTCCTAGCAATGACCAAACTTATGATTATATCACTCCATTGCTTGCATGGCACTTGTCCCATGGTATCTGTGCAGCCACCACATCCTCCTCATCTAGAATCACAACCATGCCCTCTTATAGCAGCCATGCTCTTCTTGATATTGATGCATGGTATCAACATTGGATGACAACAATTGATAAATCTCCAACTCAAACAAGAGAGCCATATTGATTTGTAGCTCATACGAAGAGTGAATATCTACTCATAGACTTTGAACACCTTAGAGATGTTTTTCTCATGCCCATATGTCTGTCACTGTATCTCAAATCCTCTTTGCAGACAAAGTAACATGATACTCCTTGCAACTGCAAACTTAATACTGTTCACTATCTAGGATACAATGAAGGAATCATTCTCATACTAGTCATTGTATTTATCATCCTTCACATTCGGTGGTGACTTGGTGAGATGGTCAATCTTGGGATGTGCAGCAATAAATGCCTTGAAACTTTCAGCCCATGGCAAATAATTACATCCATTCAATTTCTCAATGGTGCCACATAAGTTTTTGGTGAGAGGATCCTTTCCTACCATGAAAAACATTAGGAAGATAGGTTTGATCTCCGAGAGATGGGTCTGAAAATGGGTTTTCTTTGACCATGTGGTAGAAAAGCGAGTGGACAGCAAGAATCCACCTTCAGTAGTGCAGAAGTAGTGAGATCTTAGCCTGTATCATAGGCTACTCAGCAGCATGAATCACCGGAAAGACTCCTAGTGACAGGTCATAGATTTCCTGGTCCTCAAAGGGGCATTGGACAGACCAGAAGGCCTGTCCAAAGGTGGCCTGCAGTGATGGAAGGTCAGCTATGCCCTATTGACGTTGGAGAGGGGCCAGACAAGCTCGGCCCATGGAAGGAAGAGGCCCTGCTTTATGGCTGAACAAGGTGTAAATCGTGGTTCTAATGGTGGTAGGGGCAGCAAGGCTTGTGGTTAAGGTTTCCAAGTTGGTGGTGAGCGGCAGTTAGGGTTTCTCCCTCTTACTCTGATAACATGTTAGAATAAATATATAAGTGGAAGTTTTGAGAGTAATTTATTAGCAAAGACAATACGTCTATATATAGAGGTTATAAGGAAATAATCAATGCAATTCCAATAAAGTGAGAAAACTAATTTACACACATAACTCTAATACATTAATATACTTCAACATAGTTAAATATGTGCTTAGGAGCTCAGGCACCTTGCTTACTGTATGGGTACTTTAAAAAGTATGTTCTGAGCTATCAAAAAAGAATTTTCATCAAAAAACTCTCGAAGCAGGTTTAACGAAAATACATGGATATTATCCAACATCCTGGCCATGGACCAAAGAAATTGGAAACTGAGATCACTAAGAAATAGCTGCTTTATTCGATAATGTCAGCTGAAAAACCCAAAATGAAACTCCAACCCTGTTGATTTACTCTCATTTGTGCATGTCTAGCTGATACGGGGAAAACCTTTTTAACACGGTCAAAGTTACTATCTTCCTCTCCATTATCACCTCCTTCCTTGCACATATAAATTTTATTTTATTACTTCCCAACAGCAAGTCCAAAATGTTGCAATAGCTACTCCAACTTGCTTACTCCAACAATAGCTAGATGAACAAAAATTGGTCATCTAGCCATATTGATCTTCTGATCTTAAGATCTGCAGGCTTCCATATTTTTTGCAATCCCTCTATAGTGTTGTTATTACGAAATTACATATGTGATTTGAGTTTCGTTCGAGTTTCTGATATTCTCTTTAAATTTTGTTTTTATAATGCTAATATTCTGCCTATTTAGAATACACGTCACTTGAATATGATAACTGTTGTATATGGTAATTCATTTAAGCTCGGTTGGAATTTGCACTGCTGCATTTGCTCTGGCTGTTCTTGAGGGAAGCTCACAACCTGGAGTTTGGTTTCCAGAGGAGGTATCCAATATAGAAATAAAATTGATAAATACTTACAACTTCTCGAGAAAGATAAATTTCCTATCTTTTGTGAACTGCAGCCGGAGGGACTCTCAATTGAGGCGAGAGAAAGACTGTTGAAACGTGCATCTCAAGGAACAATAAATTTTTTGATGAACAAGTAATTTTCCGATTTTTATTTTTGTTTACTTTGTCAAACTCTACATGCTCTGCCAAGTTTACTGGCATTCTACACAGGCCTCCATGGATGGTGGAGACAGATCCCAAACAAGTTATATTGGGCATCTATGTCTAAAAATGCTCACGTAGTATTCTAACAGTTGAGTTCTTGAACCCTCGGCACTTCAGTAAAGACAATCACAATGTTTTTCTCTGATTATACGACTGTTGGATTGCAGAATTGATGGCCAAATTGGCTGTTGGAAGACACACAAGAAATCAACTCAAGTTTCACATCCTATTCTCTCGGCATTCTTACAAGAAGGGATGGTCATCACATACGTGGAGTGACATTTTCTGAAAGTACTGTCATGTTGAACACTCAGTTTTGGGCAAAGTTCAGCCTCAAGCATGAGACGTTCTTGCATCGTACAGCACTTCGACAAGTTCAGTTCAGATTGATTTGGTTTCGTTTGGAATGTTAAAACCAAGTTCCATGTACCTTAATTTTACAATTTGAATAATAAGGTACTGATATATAAGAGCCTAAAAAAGCTTGTCACCCGTCTACTCCTATTTGTCCCTGTGTTTCGGCTAAGAAGGTGATGCCCTGATCCCGATGTCATATAGAACAATTTGGGTCTCATTGTAAAGTCAATTCTTGGGCTGTGCAATGTTTAATAGTTTGGGTGAAATAGCAGTGGTTGTTACCTAACTTAGAGAAATTAACAGAGTCAAGTTCGAGATTTCTCACAGTGAATAGCTGCATAAAGTGTACTATCCTTCACTTTATGAATTGAAATTTTAATTTTTGGGTAAGATTTGATTGGATTTGTAAAAGGAATGCTTTATTGTTGCAAATTGTAATTAAATTTGAACAAATTAGTTTTTATTGTTCGATTAATGGAGTTCAGCTTAAGTTAATCTTAAATTAGGAAAGTGAAAATTTTGGGTGATTTTATAATTCAAGAAGGAAATATCATAAAGAGTACTCAATCATATCCTTTCTATACACGGCTTAAAAGGGTATTTAATTTTTGTAGTACAAGGTTTGGAACAAGGAGAAAGAGGGAGAATATAAAAGACAATAAAAAAAGAGAGTGATTTATGATAATGAAAGTTTGTTAAGTTAAATTATTTTTTTAATCTTTGTCAAGATTTATTTTGTTTTTTTTTTTGTATGAAATATTATATTTCAAATGAGCTGAGGAATACGTCTTACGATTCTCATAAACACTTCCAATAATCGAATATTTAAATTTAATGTTATAGATGTCACGACCACTGTTCAGTAGATCGTATATGTGTGATTGAGTTCACAGTGATCTTACTAATGATTGAGGCAAGGATATTGATGATCTTCATTTTGGCGTTCTTTAGACGATTTAATCATTTATTAAGGATATTATTGAGTTCTGAATGACTGCGATGAATATTATTTTTTAATATGATAACCGTTTGTAAAATTTCTTTCTAATTTTCTTATTAATGATATCTAAGTTCTCTAAATTTTGAAACTTTGGAATTATGCATGATTGAAGATCAAGGACGTTCCATGGAATGACCAATTTCAAAACAAAATTGGGTGTTATTGAGCTTCATGGAAAATTATATTTGATATCAGCAAGTTGTGATTGATGATTGAATATTCTATGGAGGCTATGAGGGTTCTCCCCATTGAGCACAATATCATGACCAAGAAGCTATTGCCATTCAATGCCAAAGGATTGATCCAGTTAGCTCTCTCTAAAGTTCTCTCCTTTCTTTGGCATTTCCTCTCCGACGGTTCCTCTAACGTTCTTCTACTTCGTGTTAACTGACAAATAAACCCGCCTGAGTCACAAATAACAACATCTGGTTTCATATGATCACATCTAATTTGCATCATCCAACATAAATATTCCTATCTAGGACATAAATAACAACAACCAGTTTATAAATGAGCACTCCTAGGTCGTAAAATGTACCAAGTAGTTCTAAATAAGTTCTAAATGAGCAGGTTGGAAATATATACATTCGTGTCACAAATGACTACATCTGCCCAGCTAAAAATATCCTCGTCAAGGCAACGATATATTATTGATGAATCCTAACCGAGTTCTAAATTAGGTCTTAAATAAGCCCATCCAGGATGCGAACAATCACGTCTAGATATTAAGCAAACAATTTTTTTAATAATAATAAAAAAAAAAAAAAAAAAAACAGAAAACAAGAGGCGAGGTAGATTTCTAGTAGATAAATCATTTTTAATGACGTGTAAAATCGCATATTTGAATTTACGTAAAAGTAATAATTTAAGAGTTGAACGGAATATACCTTAAAAAAATTAAAAATAAAAGCGAGGGTGGATTTCGAGAAGACAGCGAATGTTACAGGCAGTCGGACCAGTTTCCTCCTGTCTCCTGTCCATCTTCCCCACGTTCGAGGTCACTCGCTCGCTCTCTCACTCACTCGACACTTCAGAAACCCTAGAAGTAAAAAGGAAGAGAGCGAGGAACCGATCGGGAAGGCTAATGACGTGGTGGTGGCCCGTGTTGGTGCTGGGCGTGGCCTACGCCATCTGCCGCTTCCTCCTCATGCTCATCCCACCCAATGTCCCTTCTATCGAAGTCGACGCTTCCGATGGTACGCTATCCTTTTTCCTTTTTTCTTTTCGAAAATGATGATGATGGCGCTTGGTCGTGACCCTCGTTTGTTTGCTTCCGCAGTGTTGGACGACGACGGGATCCATACCAAGGAGAACAGTTACATATATGTCAGTTATGCCTGTTTCTTGCATTTTTTTTAGTTTTTCTGCTTCGCCCTCTTGATTACTTCCTGTTGCAGAGCTATAAAGGAATTTCTTCATTCTGTTATGCTTTTGTTAGCTCCTCATATTTATCATGGACATCAGGCTACTACTTGATTCTATCGTCCTTGTACATCTCTTAGAAGTTAGAACACCTGATTTCAGTGATATGGAGTTGTTCGTTTTCTTATCTGTTTAGGGTATAGCACGAATATCTGGACTTGTTATTTTGCATTGTCCTCTTGTCAGAGACAGGAAGCTTCTCTCTGAAGTTTTGATGATAAAGTAGTTTGATTCTAGAGATGAATTTTGAAGCTCATCTTCTCCGTGGGATGCGTTGTTTCTCCAGCTCAAGTTGTTTTGGATACTATTTTACTTATATAGTACATTTACTATATAGGTTGCTTCTCTTTGGAATTATGAAGTTTTTCATTGAAATTTTAGAGTTCAAATTGTCCAATGCTTTGTTTCTGCAGAACCGTATATTCTCTTTTTTTCTTCCTGGTTCTCTATGTTGGGGTTTCTTATTCTTGTCTTATGCATTGTTGGTTTATGAATGTAGATTCCCAGAAAAGGAGGAATGACTCCGACTGATGAAGTTCAGTGTTATGAGCCCGCCACAATGAAATATTTGGGATATTTTCCTGCATTGACACCTGAGGAGGTTACTATCTGCATCAACAAATTTACTTGTTCCCTTTTCCAATTTTTTCGTTGATATTGTGGGCTGTTCCAATGAATAGGATTTCAATCAAAAGAATATGTTCAAGCCATTTGCAAGGAAAAACATTAAAAACCTAACTACTACATGGATCCTTGCCGGATCCCTTTACCTGATCCTACAAGGATGAAGTATCCAGTCAGATATCAAGATGTGAATCACATAGAGAGAGTATTTCATGCTTGGGGAAGAAGGCACCTACTTCATTATATTTGGAACCACACATATGCTGGGATGCAGTACAAAAGTTAACAGGCTATTGCTCTTGCCTATTTGTTGCTGAATGATCATTGTGATGGGTTATTTTCCTCTCTTCCTACTGCTAAGCAGTCAACATAATTTCCTTTTATTCGTGCCGACCTATTTAAGAAAAGATAAATGTGATTGTCTATTGTTAGAAAGTCAATGTGATTGACTTTTGTCCATACCCACAATCAATTTGATTGATCATTGTTAGATGTCTACCTATTGCCGTTAGTATTGCTACAACTATTACTTATCTGCCTATTGTTATTGCTTACGTGACTGTATACAACTTCTAAATGTATTTTTTATGTAGGTATTCTTTCTTAGATGTTTGTCTATTGCAAGCTATGCACATTACATGTACCGGCTTGAAAGGGAATGCTAGAATAAATGAATTCCTATATAGACCTTGATTAGGTTACTTCTTGATGAAGTTGTTATTTGCATGTCAAGTAATAGTTCTCCTGTATAAAGGAGATTATACTCTTTCTCAACAACAATATTAATTTCCTTTTATTCACTACTTCACATTTTGACAGTGTCCCTTCTTGGTCATTCTCGTATATGGTATTATGATTTTAAATTTTTTCTTAGCTGAAGAAAAACTTGACAGATTTTTTTTAACCATCTCATGTTTGGCATTTGGATTGTTGAGAGGAAGAAACGCATTTGCTCTAAGGATCTCAATTTTTAATTGGCCTAGAAAATCAATGACTAATTCTTCTTTTCTACCTTTATGCTCTTCATGCTACCATCTAAAATTATAATATCTTGGTCAAATATTCTCTTACTGTTTGCTGTAAGTGAAATAAAGTGCATTTTGAGTGGTGCATCATTATCCACTGTTATTCATGTAAACCTTTAAAATTACTCCAAGTTTTGAAAACCCTCTGAATTCTGAACGCATTGTGGCCCTTACATAAGGTCTAACATCAATTTTGAGTAACTTCCTAACTGTTTGTAGCCAATATTTGTTAGTTATTGGATTGAAAGGAGCAATAACCTCCCCAAATTTATTCATTAACATTCATTCATTAAACTCAGTTTTCTCAGGTTGACCTCATTTTTAAAATTCTAATGTATACTTTCCAAGTTTCTGGCATGCCTTCTTCACTTGATCTTTGTATAGAACGTGTTACAAAGAGAACAATTTGATGGTTATTAACAAGGATTCTGTGAAAATGAATTTGAGTGATAACATGGTCCTTTATAGTAAAACCCGGTAGTGTTGCTTGAAAATAGGCAGAACAATGCACCCAAATGTCAAGGATCATATAAATTTGGGTTAAATTGTAGGGATCTGTATGAAAATTGCCCTATTTATTCCATATGATAGTCACTCTTCTCCATGTATGCATGGGATTTGTGTTTATATTCGTTAGTTTCTGATTAACACATATGTACTAGGTAAAAGAGCATGTGAGACAAGCAAGGAGGGCCCAAAAGATTTGGGAAAAAAGTAGTTTTAAGCAACGACGTCAGTTTCTACGGATTATTCTAAAATACATAATTGAGCATCAAGAACTTATATGCGAGTAAGTGATATGTTCTTTTGCAATTATTAGCATTACATATAACCTAAGTGCTCTGGAGAACCATTTTTATGCTTTTATTATCAAGTCATTCTTACATTATCATGGTTGATTGATTAGGTATTTGCCTAGGGAGTAAGATATAAAATTTTTTGAGAGAAGTTAGGGACTAATAGTTGTATATTTTTTTTTTGACATTGAAGGATCATTTACAGTATGGAAAAGTCAAAGATGACACTAATGATTCATGGTTCATAAATAATTTTGTGTTGATGGGCTTTTTTTCCTCTGATTTAAGGACACAAAAAGTGATTACTTTGACTGTTTGATATGCCTAAGGGTTGGGAAAAATGTTTTTAGCTGTCATTGTGACAGACACGAACACATAATCCATGTAGAAGTTATCTGCTTCATTGGAAATGGTACTCTGTTGCATACTTTCATTCTTTCTGATGGTAGTCTGGATTTGTAAAGCATCTGTAATCTTCATTAACCTATTCCCTTTTATAGATATACATTCCATCTGGCTTGAATGGAAATTATTTTGTTAATTTCATTACATCCAAATCATCTACATTATTTAGTGAAAGATTACGTGGAATGTTATTTCATGCCCTATGTTGTCAAGTTCTTGACAGTATTTCCTATAAGGTGAAAGGAGCTTCTTTGATAAAAATATTCACATATTTTTACATACTTTATCAAACTGATAGCACTCTGTTGCCTGCATGCAATTATTCTTATAGAGCAGCAAATGGAAATTTTTTTGTATTTTTATATGCTTAGAAAGCACGTACACCATTTGGTCGTGCTTGCACATGGATACACACAGAAGAGGGAGAGAATATGTACTAAGCATACACTTCCACAGCTTTGATAAAAACAATTCTCGTGTATTCCTGCCTACCTCATTCTAGAGATGGCACCCAATGATATACTTGCAATCCTTTTCATTTAACAACATATTATATCTGATTAAAATTTCGGAGTTTTCAAAATAGCCATGCCATGTTTATTTTAAAAATTTACAGTAGCATATCTATACAGTGAAAACCTTTATCTGAACTGGAGGAATATTGTTTGGTAGAACTTCTTCTCGAGACACTGGGAAAACAATGGTGGATGCTTCCTTGGGGGAGATAATGACAACGTGTGAGAAGATCACATGGCTTTTGTCAGAGGGTGAGCGATGGCTAAAGCCTGAATACAGGTCAATTTTGGATGGAAAGAGTTATTTTTCTATTGTTGATTTTTTCTTGAAATATTTAGTTTATTTTTAAAATAGCACTTGTTTTAGGCTCTACTTAGATTGCATTATAGCTTTCTGTGTGAGTGTATTACTTTTTATTTAATTTATGTTGGTTATACTTATGTGTTTCAGGTCATCAGGTAGATCAATGTTGCATAAAAGGGCGAAGGTAGAATTTTATCCTCTTGGTGTAATTGGTGCGATTGTTTCTTGGAATTATCCCTTTCACAACATTTTCAATCCCATGCTGGCTGCAGTATTTTCAGGAAATGGTGTCGTGATTAAGGTAAAAGTATGAACTTATAGTATTAAGTTCTGAATATGCTCATCAAGTAAAGTTTCTAGTGTCTAAATATAAAGATATAAGCTTATATTTTGCAGGTTTCGGAGCATGCAAGCTGGTCTGGATGTTTCTACCTAAGAATTATTCAGGCTGCTCTTGCTGCTGTAGGAGCTCCAGAGAATCTCGTCCATGTAATAACAGGGTACTCTTTGCCATCTTATTTGTATACTTCGATCTTTCTATTTTTTATGAAAGATAAGTAGGATTTTAGGATAGCATTGATAGCTATGACCATGGATGTACTTTGTCTTTATTTGATTTGCTAACTAGTGGCTTTTTACACGGCAGTTTTGCTGAGACAGGACAAGCTCTGGTGTCTTCTGTTGACAAAGTCATTTTTGTGGGGTCACCTGGTGTAGGCAAGATGGTAGATTTTTTCTTCCTGATTTGCTGAATATCATCTTGTTGTTTTCAATTTTGCTACTATTTATAAAAACACTCGTATAGCCTTTCAATTGCTACTTTCCTTTATTTCTTGAAACTTTTACCTAATCCGTAGATGGTATTGGGCTTGGTCTATCTCACTTCACAACCTGCTCAAAATTACCACAAGAAGCATATAGTAACACTCACGTAAGATAGTATATGTTTCTAGGATTTCTATGTATCTAATTTCTAGTTATGGAATTTATCTTGGTTATTTCATCTTATGCATACCTGATTTGGTTTCCTTTGAGGGCATCAAAAATTTTATCTTATATTATTCGTTCAAATTGATTTCTTGTGTGCCCATTTATCTTGTGTAATACCACTCCTGAAATTGGTAATATACTTGTTGATTTTATGTGAATATGTAAAATAAGAATGTCATTACTTTTTATTTATAGTAGTAGATTCTATTTGAGTGCAAGACTTGGTGCAACTGTAAGGTTGTTCTATCATGACTTAGAGATCACAAGGTTGAATCTTAAGAAACATGATCTCCATTTATGGAGGCAAGACTATACATTTGGGTTCTCTACAAATCTCACATTGGATACATTGGATGAAGTCTTATGCATTAGGTTTGCCCCTTTAATAGGTAGTATTTGGCCCATGCTTATAATGGCTTCAAGGCATCATGGTAATGAGTAATGGAGCCTTGGTTGCATGAATATCTCGGTGGTTCCCAAAATTATAAATTTCCCATTTTTTTGAGAATTCTGAATGTGTGTTTATAATTATATTTATAATTTACAAGTCATTAACAGAATATTAATAGTGATCAACAAATCAACATCAAATTTTCTATGTATTTAGAAATAAGAAGACATAAAACCATGTATTTGCATGAAAAATAGAAAAAGAAATGATGATGACAAAGGTAAAAAATAGAAGAGAATCAATAATTAAGCACCAAAAAGAGATGAAGAAGAGGATGTATAAATAGATGAGAGCAATAAAAAGAGGAAGATAAAGTTGTTTAAGGAACCAAAATATAAGTATAGAACATAAGTGGAAAATAATACACGAAAAGTTAAAAGCACTGTGAAAAGTATCAAATTTCAATAAAATGACCCAGGCAATTAAGGTGATGAGGTGGTCAAAGTATATCAATGTGATTTAAGGTGATTGTTTGATTCAATGGATTCATCTGTAGACTGTTGGTTACCCCCTTGATGACTCAGCAATATTTCATCTAGTTTTTTCAGTATTAACTTTGATCATTAGGCAAATATGTATGACATATGCATATTTTTTGATATATGCGAACTGTGTTTTTTATTATATTTGCAGATTATGAAGAATGCAGCAGATACATTAGCGCCTGTTACACTTGAACTTGGTGGAAAAGATGCTTTTATTGTTTGTGAAGATGTGGATGTATCCCAAGTATGTTTCTTTTTCTGCTTCTGTATCTATATGCTGTAATTTGATCAACACCTTATTTTCTATAATTTTACTTCTAATGCTGGTATCGCTTTGTATCTTCGAATTTTCTCAAAGATCATATTGACATTGATCCATGCTATCTTACCTGTAGGTAGCCCAAGTTGCTGTTAGGGCTGCTCTTCAATCCAGTGGGCAGAATTGTGCAGGTGCTGAGAGATTTTATGTTCATCGAGCCATTTATTCTGATTTTGTTGATCAAATTGTCAAACTTGTTAAATCGTTATCCGTTGTAAGTATCTTTCTTAAACTGTTCTTTATAAGTTGGAGATGTTTAAGATTGTTTTTTGATCGTACCTTTCTTGCTCTGAGGGTATTTCCCTGTCCCATGAACTATTACTGTCAAGGTGATATTTGCAGGGCATGCAATAATGCATGTAATTTGTGGGAAGATGTTTTGAAATTTTAAGGGACAAGCTTGACTTCAGTTTAAGCTGTGTTCCAAGACTAACCTAGCATGTAGGACTGTCTGGTTTGACGTTATTGTGGAAGCACTACATTTTTTATTCTTCAGAATCTCTACTGGCATAATCTGATACTCTTTCAAGTTAAAGAATTTGGGTTGGCTTAATTCAACTGACCCATGAAGGATGTTATAACCGAACATGCTTCTTACCACATGAGGTGATGACGCAACAATCATCTATTACTGTCAAGGTGTCTATGTCAAAAAGTTGCTGATACACTGTGCTCTGACACCTTCACTGTTCTTGATACTATGAAATAATTTCAGTTGTTAATCTCTTTTTCCTCCCCATCTTCTTTTCAGCCACCGCATGTTGCTATCATACAAGTAATTACATACGATAAAACATTAGAACCAAAAGAATAGGGACCTGCAAATCTATCCATGCAAGCAAATAATTTGGAAATCTTCTTTTATAAATTATAACAAAATCTGGCTGAATAATGGCAATGCAAACACAGAACAAAGAACTTTTTCTTGTGTAAATAAGTGTAAATGTTGCCTCGTCTTATGAGATAACAATTACAGTTTAGTGGCCTAAAACGAATGTTTTATGTAGTAGTGAGTTTATTTGAGATTGCAGAAGGTACTGAATTTAATTAAATTTATCAAATATTTGTTTTATGTAGGGCCCACCACTTGCTGGCAAGTATGATATGGGAGCCATCTGCTTGCAAGAGCATGCTGATAAACTTCAAGGTCTTGTTAATGATGCATTGGAAAAAGGTGCTGAAATTGTTTGCAGAGGAAGTTTTGGCAATCTAGGAGAAGATGCTGTTGATCAGTTCTTTCCTCCTACTGTTCTTGTCAATGTTGACCACACAATGAAATTGATGCAAGTGGAGGTAATTGGTGGATATTACTACTATGTTGTCTGTTGCGTTGTTAACAATAAACGCTTGTTGTCTTGCAGGCATTTGGACCTATTATCCCAATCATGAAATTTAGTTATGATGATGAAGTAGTTAGGCTTGCAAATGACTCATCCTATGGGCTTGGGTGTGCAGTGTTTTCTGGAAACCAGAAACGAGCAATAGAAATTGCATCTCAGCTGCACTGCGGAGTTGCGGCTATCAATGATTTTGCATCAACTTACATGTGTCAGGTGATGCCTTGATACAGTGTATGACTTGATTTGTGTTTGTTTCCAACTGCATTGTTTGGTTGTTTTTGCGCAAATCTTGACTGTATATAAACAGTAGTATTGCTTAACCATGGAATCAGGGTATGTGGAAATCTGTACCTAGCATATACTTGTTT
The DNA here is from genome assembly GCA_036874045.1 of Cymodocea nodosa. Lineage (NCBI taxonomy): Eukaryota > Viridiplantae > Streptophyta > Magnoliopsida > Alismatales > Cymodoceaceae > Cymodocea > Cymodocea nodosa. The sequence goes on from CM072345.1 coordinate 12,174,660, forward strand.
AGCAGGAGCAAGTCTTTCTTTTACATGACGGATTTTCTGCTTCCTATTTTTGAATCCTATGTTGCAAGACAGAAGTTTTTCTTTTACATGGCATTTTGTAATACCAGTTTGGCTTCCATGATATCGTGGTTCAATAAAATCGTTGCACCACTTACTACCTATATAACTTGTCTTATCACTACAGTCGCTACCGTTTGGTGGCGTGAAGCACAGTGGTTTTGGAAGGTTTGCTGGGGTGGAGGGACTGCGATCTTGCTGTCTCGTTAAAGCAGTCGTGGAGGACAGATGGTGGCCATACATCAAAACCAAGATACCCAAGCCCATCCAGGTTTGCTAAAATGGTATCCTTGCCCCCTTTTTTAAATGATGATCTTTTTTATTCACACTGATCCGTTTTCTCCCGTGCAGTATCCAGTTGCCGAAAATGCGTTCGAGTTTCAGGAGTCGCTTGTCGGAGCTCTATATGGACTAAACGTGTGGGATAGGTTGCGAGCTCTCGTCAATGTCCTGAAGATGCTTTCCGAACCGGCTCCAGCTAGAACTAGGAGAAGCCGCTAACCAGCACTGACGACTGCATTGCAATTACTCGCGTCATTAGAATCTCCTTTGGTGAATCAATGTCCTGGAAAAAGTTCTTCCTTCCATGGTTTCTTATTTTTTATGCTTGGTTGCAGGTAAAATCTCCTGCTTTATAATTGTTAAAAATAAGCTTACGGGATCTTTTAAGTTAAAAGAGAAGTGATATAAACCTACCTTTTTTTTGTTTGTAAGGGGATTCTTCCGTACTGCTTTTTACAACCTGATGAACCAACGTCCTTTCTCTCAAGTTTTCACTCGCCACATTACTACAAAACTTGTAATATTTAACAAAAATCGACACTTTCACCGGTAATTTGTTTTCAGGACGATGAGGTGGGGGTGACGTGTACTGCCGCTTTGTAGGACTTGTTACAAGTTGTGTTTTGGAGAATGTGAAAATTTTTATTGGAATAATCGTAGCCAATCAGTTGCCCTACCATATAACTATAGTTGTGTATCAATATTGTCATATCGAATGGTTCCTCAATGTCATCCACAAATGTTATTATCTTCCCTCACGTTCTTACCATATGATTTTCTTCAACAATGTAATATGATGTTATTCATTTTAGACATTTTTTACGTAAAACTTATTTGATGAATATATTTTTTTTTTACACTTTATTCAGGTTATTTGTAATTATTTGATATGCAGTAGATATCTGGAATACGTTTGGGTTTTATAAATATGATTTTAATTTTCGTATTTAGCATATTTTCATATTCATATTTGTATTAACATTTAAAAATAAATAGAAATAGGATACAAATGTATTCAATCCGAAAATAATAATCATCTATGTACTCACGTGTGCGTCTGTGCAGCCTCTTTTTTCCTTACCATTGATGAGGTTAAATTTTTTTATGTACACTTGCAGAAAACGTTTCCCGTAAGTCGTAAACGTCTTCAATTAAATGGTTATAAACACAAAGTAAACTTTTTATTAAGATCAAATAAGGTATTAAATTCTACTAATTTCTATTTATTTTCAACCCTAGATTAGTAAATAAAAAATTCTATCAAATATATTTTAAATTTTAATCTATATTGGATATTATATAATAGATTAATTAACTATATAATTATTTTTTAAATATAATTAAAAATATTAAGAACCTTCGCCGAAGAAAAAAGAGAATCCTATAGCCGACGGCAAAATTTTTTGCTATAATCGAGACTGATGCATTTTTCTCTCTCTTTCTGTTGTAACCAGAGGTAAGCTAGGGTTGGGGTTCGCTGCGTCGATGTCGAAGAGGAAGTTCGGATTCGAAGGGTTTGGCATTAATCGCCCTGCAACCTACACCTTTGAGCGCTCCCAGCCCCCGCAGCGTCTCTACGTCCCACCCTCCTCCCGAGCCGGTGGCCACGACAACTATGAAGACGACGACGTCGACAACATTGAGTACGAAGAAGGCCAACAACAAACTTCCACTACAACCGCCACCGCTGGTGATGATGACGGGGAAATCGACCCCCTCGACGCCTTCATGGAGGGGATCAAAGAGGACCTACGGGCGCCGCAGCCTCTGACCGTGAAGGGGGGAGGGAATGAAAGGGCCGACAGGTACAAGGCGGAGGACGAGGAGGACACGCCCGTTGAGAGCTTTTTGAGGGCTAAGAAGGACATAGGGCTCACCCTCGCGTCTGACGCGCTTCATGCTGGATACGGCTCCGACGAGGAGGTGTACGCTGCTGCCAAGGCTGTCGATGCTGGGATGCTGGAGTATGATTCCGATGATAACCCCATTGTTATGGATAAGAAGAAGATCGAGCCCATACCTGCCCTCGATCATGCTAGTATCGACTACGAGCCCTTCAACAAGGACTTTTACGAAGAGAATGCCTCCATATCTGGTAAATTTCTTTCCTGCGTCCTCTTCACTTACATTGCTGCTCCTGCGTTATTGCGGCGCCAGTGATAATAATCGAATTTGTGTTTGTTAGCTGCCAATGCTTTATGTTGTTTGCTCCTGCAGCGATTATCTGTTTCCTTTGTTATGGGTTTCAACGTTTCTTTTGTCAACTTAGTAGTGCCTAGGATTAGGAGGATAAGTAGTGCTTTAATATAAAGAATCGTTTTTGAGTGTGAAAATAAGTATTGTATTTGCAACCAAATAAAGTCACTGAATTAGTTTGGCTGCGTGGTGTACTACTCCCCAGGAGTCAAATCCGGGTGATGTGTTCTTATGTGAAGACTTTGATATCCACGGCAAACAACAAGGTGAAAACCCTCTCAACTGGACTGTTCTTGAACACTAGGGTCAGCACGCAGCTTCCGAGTTTGAATAATTATATGCTTGAGATAGCTTCCGTGTTTGAACATTCATTATTTTTGTTACTTTTTTGATATCTTATGCACACAAACACCTGATACGCTTTTACTTTCTGCCGTTTTTCTTGCGGGTGGGGGGATTCATGCTTTTTGACAAAAACTTCACATTACTGTAGTCTCTGATAATGGATAGTATTCTGTTTCACTTATTTTAACATTTTTGTTCTGTGTTAATGGTGATTTGTATTATTTCCACAGGAATGAGTGATCAGGAAGTTTCTGACTATCGGAAAAGCTTAGGGATACGTGTTTCTGGATTTGATGTGCCAAAGCCAATCAAGGCATTTGCAGATTGTGCATTCTCTGCGAGCCTGATGAGTGCTATTTCAAAACAGGGCTATGAGAAGCCGACAGCAATACAATGCCAAGCAATGCCGTTAGTGCTTTCTGGTAGTGATATTATAGGCATTGCAAAGACAGGATCTGGTAAAACTGCCGCATTTGTACTACCAATGATTGTTCATATAATGGACCAACCTGAACTTGCAAAGGGGGAGGGTCCTATAGGTGTTGTATGTGCACCTACAAGAGAATTGGCACATCAGATATTTCTAGAGGCCAAGAAGTTTGCAAAGCCTCATGGGATACATGTTTCTGCAGTCTATGGAGGAATGTCAAAACTTGAGCAATTCAAAGAACTGAAAGCAGGTTGTGAGATTGTTGTTGCTACTCCAGGAAGATTAATTGACTTGTTGAAGATGAAAGCATTAACAATGATGAAAACAACATACTTAGTTCTTGATGAAGCTGATCGGATGTTTGATCTTGGATTTGAGCCACAAGTTAGGTCAATAGTTGGCCAAATTCGGCCAGATCGACAAACACTTCTTTTTTCTGCCACCATGCCACGCAAAATTGAAAAGCTAGCCAGAGAAATTCTCAGTGATCCTGTAAGAGTTACCGTTGGAGAGGTTGGAATGGCTAATGAAGACATCACCCAAGTTGTACATGTAATATCATCTGATGCAGAAAAGATGCCTTGGCTTCTTGAAAAGTTGCCTGGGATGATTGATGATGGTGATGTTCTTGTATTTGCTTCCAAGAAAGCTACAGTGGATGAGATAGAGAATCAGTTGACTCAAAGAGGTTTTAAAGTCGCTGCGCTTCATGGAGACAAGGATCAGGCATCACGAATGGAGATCTTGCAGAAGTTTAAATCAGGAACCTATCATGTTCTTATTGCTACAGATGTGGCTGCCCGTGGTTTAGATATCAAGTCCATTAAGTCTGTTGTCAACTTTGACATTGCTAGAGATATGGACATGCATGTCCACCGTATTGGGAGAACTGGCCGTGCTGGGGATAAGGAGGGGACCGCTTATACTCTCATTACACAGAAAGAAGCTCGCTTTGCCGGTGAATTAGTTCATAGCTTGGTTGCAGCTGGACAAAATGTATCGTCTGAATTGATGGTTCTTGCTATGAAGGTAAGATGTATTTATATTCCCACTTGATTTGATGGCCCTAGATCTCTAAGAAAAATTTCCAATTTGCCCATTTTAGTTGTCTTCCAAAAATCCTATCCCTCAGAAGCATTGCTGCATTAGGATACACAGGCTTTCCTTTTCCTTTTATTTTTTGTTTTGTTCCCAAGGGTTTTTATATCCAAGGCAATTATTTTTCTAAAAAAATGGAAAAAAGTTATTTTTTAAATTTTCTTTCTAGAATAACTATTAATTTGGTCCTCATTGATTATCAGGATGGAAGATTCAAATCTAAAAGAGATGCAAAGAAAGGTAAGTGCATACGGTTCTGACTTATGACCTGCTAAGGATACTGTTTCATTGACTAGTTACTCTTTGTTGATAAGATATGGACAGTACTTAAATTGTTGCTATTTTTTACTCAGGTGGACGAAAAGGCGGAGGAAGTGGTAGAGGTGTTCGTGGTGTTGATTTTGGTCTTGGCATTGGTTATAGCCATGACTCAGGGAACATCTCATCTCAACAAATTCCATGTCGATCTGCTACTGTAAATTCACTAAAGATGGGAATGGCTGCACAGTTCAAGAGCAATTTTGTTGCAGCTTCATCCAATACGCAAAGTAGTGTTGGAAATCAATCAGGTAAGAAGCCAGTGCTAGCCGGTTTTGTTTCTGGTGGTTCAATAGGTGGTGGATCATATGGAACAAAAACAGCCTCAGTTGTTCCTTCCATTCCAAAAACTGGAAATGTGGGAGAGAATTCGAAAGAGAACGCGAAAAACAACTCAGAAAGGTTAGATTGTTATGTTGGAAGGATTATACTGTGAACTGCTGCTTTTCCTGCTTTATTGTATTAACTGAACCCTTCATGAACTGTTATACTGATCATTAAAACTTTTCCTCTTTATGCTTTCTGATTGAAAATCCAACTTGAATGCAGTTCTAGAGAGATGCGTAGGGAAAGACGCCGCCCTTCCGGTTGGGATCGGTAGTATTCTTCATGTGCAAAGGTCTCTTCTTCAGATGTTTCTTTTGGTTAAAATTATCAGCAAATATTTGTACCATCAGGCATCGGATTTTTCCCCTGTAAGCTTCTCATGTTTCATATGTTTCTCAATCAATCAGATATTTTCTTTTTAAAAAGATCATACGCAGCTTATTATTGGTGGAATTAAGTTTTGGCAGTTTTGTACACTAGTAAACAAAGTATAAATGTATCGTTTCGTCTGCCTGTATTTTATTTCAAAGTACATTTTCTCTTGATTGGACCTTTGAAAATCGGGAATCGCGGCCATACCCTGCTAGTGGAAGATTAGAAAATTTTCGTACTATTAACATTATCGATCACTGGGGCCGTCTTTGTTTTTCATCTCCCCTATAGTGGTCTACTTGATTGTTGATTTCCTTAATACCATTTTGAAAAATAGTCTGCTATTAGTGATGAGTTGTTTCAGCCGGTTTACCTGGTTTATTTTATAGCGGTATCTATTTCTGATCATTGGTACATGTTCTTGTTTCTTTCCAATTCTCTAGTTGACTTGCCATTTCATTGTTCATGCAGTTATAAACTACCAAACAATAACTGAAAGAATCATAAACATAAATCTCTCTAAACAAACAAACTTAAAAAAAAAACTTGTATTGATGAAAACAAAGCTATTTTCATATTACCATCTTAGATTTTGCTTGATTCTCATTTTTAATTTTAAAAGTTAACTACGTCAAAAAAATTCTTTTCTTCTTACTATGTCATTAGAAATAATTTCTTTTTGTTAATGCCATTGGTTTTTGTATTCGTTAGAATTTAAATCTTGATGGAAGTTGTGTATACTATTGTCTCTAGTTTTTTTTTGTTTTGGGTAATGTTACTATTGTCTCTAGTTGATTGAATTATTGCAATTGATTTAGAGAAGTCGTCAATTTTTCTTCCCTTTTCTTTCTCATGTCACAAAACCCCAATCAGCGTAAAGCATAAAACATGCTACGAGTTGTTACGTTGAGTTTTGATGAATAAAATCGCATCACACTTCCCTAGAGTAACCCAAGGGAATTGTGTAGGTAACGAGGAAATTGTGTAATGAACATGGTAGCAGAAATTATGTAGTTCTTGAATGGTTCGGGTTTGGAGTGCCTCTAGTGATTATTTTCCTCCCTCTTAATTATTAATGATTGACAAAAAGTACATAACAATTCATAAAAAGTATAAATCATGTCTCGAGTGACTCTATACATGTTAGAAAGTATGAAAGCCATACCTCCAAAGTTATTATTATCATACCATGGACCTACCATGTCATAAAGTCATTGATAGCTTTCTAGAAAATAAAATTTGACCCAATTGTTCCAAACCTACAAATCACTGCAATCATGTCATGAAATCTACAATCATGTAAAAAAAGATCTCAACCATATTCATGCATGACATGATGGTCATGGACTCTAGTTTACAATTTTTGGGTAATGATAATTTTCATTGCATAAGTTAAAAGATTAATTAAATTATCCAATTTTGGTTCAACTCAAGTTAACTACAATAGCAAGGATGCTGTTGTGGTTAACTTTTTGGGCTAGGCTAAGTTTTTTTTTTAACAACTAATGTTGGTGGTAGGGTTCTTGGATGAGGAACTCACATCTACAATCAGAAATAGAGAAGAAAAAGAGATTGTAAGCGGAAGGAAGGGAAGAAAATGAAGAAAAATGGAAAAGGAATCGATGCAAAGAAGAATACACTAAAAAGGGATGTTCTCATTCAAAAAATTATAAAACATAAAAATCTTATCATAAGTATTAATGTGAACGATGCTTATGGTTGGAAGTACTAAACATAGTCATTTTTAAAATGAGGATATTGTAGTGCCGATAATGGAAAGCTGAGGACATATGGAAGTAAGCAATTAATTTGTCCAATTTAAGTGTAATCTTATCTAAACATGATTTTTAATAGATGTGAATGATAATTCAAGATTATGATAACGATAAATACCAAGTAAAACATGCAAAAGATTCTCTCCGATTCTATATTCAAACTACACATTTAAATACATGTTGGACGGTAGGATTCGAGTGATGTTTTTTTTTAAAAAGAAGAAGATAAAGATTAGTTAAATAAAATCTTTCCATACATGGCACAATAGACAGTGTAGATCTAATTAGTTGGGCTCTCCAATTTTTAAGAATTAAAGAGGATCTCAATTTCAAAATCTTATTTATTTTGACACAACACATTATAAATGGTGATTGACGATTTAAGATTTTGATTGATTTAATATTGAAGAAAATAATTATAAGGATTGCAAATTAGATATAAAAATGAGAATAAGTTAGTCATTTCAACAAGGAAAAGAAAAATTAAATGTTAACTAAAAGCACACATGACTTTAACAACGGCATATATGAATTTAAAAGGCAAAACGATGGTGTACATGATATTTTGAAAAAGTCAAATGTATTTTATAATTTCATGTATTTGAAATATTATACATGAAATTCTCCCTTTTAGAAAAAACCTAACTTTAAAAGAATATATCATTAAATAGGTATTCAACAACGGCGTGCATGATATTTTCAAATCACACGTAACTAAAAAATTTTCAATGACATTAAAGTAATTTGACAAATTTTCAGGAAGTAAAAATTAAAAAAAGGGTGCGGCAGATTGGAAATCAGATCAGGCTGGTTTTGGTGTGCATAAATGAACACTCTTCCCGGTGATCTCCTCGTCGTTCCGGCCGATTCTTAGCCATCCTCATATCCGCCCCTCCACTTCCGGGTCAGCCGCCTTGAAAGCGTTATGGTGGCAGGTTGGTTTGCTCCGTCGGACGATGGGTTAGTAATCGTTTTTGTTTTATTCGCTTGCTTCGACGTTGAATCCGCCTGTTTTTGTTTTACAGACATGTATTTTTGTTGTCTCCTTCTAGCGGCGGATCCACAATGATGAAAGTGGCCGTATCCGCTGCTGCTTCTTCGCTTGCCAAACGCGCATCTTACCGTCTAATCCGGCCCTTATTCGCAAGCACATCTCCTCCTCGGGACGTAAGGTGGGAGAGTCGTTTCCTACGTCTGGACGATGCCCTGGAGCTGTTCGATGGATTGCTTCACTCGAATCCAGCACCGCCCACACACACTTTCAACGACCTTTTTACCAAAATGAAGAAGTCAGGCAATCACAAAATGATATTCGCTCTTTATCAGACGATGGTTCAGGAAGTGAAAGTGTCACCGGACAGTTTCACATATAGCATTCTTATCGATTGCTGCCGTCATATTGGTGGAGTTGATTTGGATTTTGCTTTCTTGGCTGATATGTTCAAGAGGAATTGCCAGCCGGATACTGTAATTTTGAGTGGCCTCCTTAATGGACTGTGTGATGTAAAAAGAATTGGTGATGCAGTGAAGTTGTTCAAGAGAATGCCTGTGATGGGTTGTACACCGGATGTTGTTACCTATTGTACGATGATGAATCTTTGCTGCATCATGGATAAGGTGGGTTTGGGATCAGGGCTGTTCGGAGATATGTTGAAGCATGGGTACTTGCCAAATACAGCAGTATTGAATGCTCTGATCAATGGACTCTCTCGTTCTAAGATGTTCATAGATGTGGGCAGGGCATTTATCAGAATGACTGAGATAGGATGTCCTCCTGATGTCATAACTTATAATACAGTGATCAACTGTTGTTGCCAGATGGAACAGATAGATCATGCCTTTGCCGTCTTTGCAATTATGCTGAAAGAGGGTTGTTGTCCATCCACTGCAACGTTTACTACCATGATCAATGGCCTTTTCTTGGCTGGAAGAGTTTATGATGCAGAAATGCTATTTAGGAGGGTGTCTGAGCTAGGACTTGCTGATGTCTTGACCTATGGAGTCCTTATTAACGGTTACTGCCAAATTAAAATGGTAGATCTGGCATTTAAGGTACTTGGTACAATGTTGAAGCAAGGGTACCAACCAAGTGAAGTAATCATAAGTGAGTTAATTAACGGGATGTGTATGTCTGATAGGATTGCTGATGCAGCAGCACTGGTTGAGAGAATGCCTGCTATGGGGTACTCTGTGGATGTTGTAATATACAGTACACTTATTAAGGGTCTGTGTTGCATGAACAACACTAAGATGGCTATTGAATTGCTCAATAAAATGACGAGGTTTACAGATAGTTGCAAACCTGATGTGATCACCTACAATACAATTATTTCACACCTTTGCAAAGAAGGGGATATGAATGGGGCCAATAAGCTGTTTGAAGAAATGAATGCAAATGGCATTGTCCCAACTTATATTACATTTAAAAGTTTAATTACAGGCTATTGTGTTCAAGGGAAATGGAATGATGCTTCTAATCTTTATGAAAAAATGGTTCAAAATGGAATTTATCGAAGTGCACCTTCTTAATTTTTCCACAATTTTACAGATGTTCAAGGTTATTTCTTCACTATGCAAGGATAGTGGCAAAGAGAATCATAATGTAAGTTTCTTAATGTAGTTCCCCTTGTTAGTTTTAAGGATTTTTTAATCCAGGTTTTTCTCAATGACTAGTTTCTTTCTCTATGATTCATTATTATCAAAATTGGAAACTGCTAGTGTATTGCTTCATCTCATGTTATATTATTTTTGATATGAAGGAACATCCTTTTATCAACAACAATGCACGCAATAACAGAAGGGTTTGATTCCGCATGTTCTTCCTTTTGGAGGCGGAGATATCTGGGATCAATGGCTCACTGTTGTCCTTGTATCTGTCTTCTCTAGCCTACTTATTCGTGCAGCTTTTGGTTGAGAGTTAGAAGAAAAGAAATGAGGATACGGATCTAAGAGCTTCTAATTGCATTCAATAATAAAATATTTAATGGTATGATAGTCTAAGAAAGACCCTTGAAATTTGATTCGTTTCTGCTACTAGCTTTACATGATGTATTTGAGCAGAAGGCACGAGCTTTATTTGCTGTTATTTCTCTGATTTTCATTCTGGCAGGAGCCAAATGACTTTTTCCTGCCCTTTATCCATGGCAAGAAGTTTGTTGAATTCTGAAGTTTTAGGTTTTTTCAAGTTTTTTCCCATCACTAGTATGATCTCTACTTTTAACATAGCCTTCTATGAACATTTTTTGTTTCTATTAGCTCTGGAGCAGATGAACGTATGTGATGCTTGGTTCCCTGCATTTCTATTTAATTATTCAACTCAGACGCAATGATGACCATTGATGTAAGTTGTCTTCCATGCAACTACTTGATTGTTATCTTTTTTTTAGGCTTATACCTCAAAAAATTAGGCACTTGTGCGTAATTGCTTTATTTTCATTCTCCAGGTTTATGTTGCTCCAGTTGAGTGCGCACACATTTGACCCTAATGCAAGAAACAAGCATAATAGGAGGTCTTTCTTTTGCCATCTTATAAGTTTCTTTTGCCGTCTTGGATTAATCTTTTTTAAACTTGATAATTGGTTAGATGTGGTAGTGTCTCATGCATCACTTTATGTTTTATGGTATACATATTCTAGTATCAGATTTTGTTTATGGCAGTGAAAATTTTTAATAACATAAATGATCAATTGTATGTTAACACACCTCATTTGGACGCAGGAAATTTTGTGTTTTCATTTTCAAAGTTGCCATGGCTGACGCCTGATGTCTTCCTCTACAATGAAAGTGTTGGTATATCCAGCATCCTTAATGTTTCTACTAATGGAATATTTTATATTTATAGTTTAAATCTTTTATCTCCAATTATTTTTGTTGAGCCTAGATTTCATGTTGTTGTATACACTTCTATGTAAACTCACTCATTTTTTGCTAAATATATTTCATGTTTCTATAAACAACTTGGATGCCAGAAATAATCATATAAATTCTGCTATCGGATACCTAAAAATATATGGTGAGATTTTCAATTGAATTATCCTTGAGTTTTCCGTGCAAGAGATTTTGTGTGCAAACCTTGGGGAACACATTAGCACAGATTTAGGATTTTAGGGACCCCTTGGTAGTTGGAACCTATTCTTCTCGCCATCCGAGGGGATCTAGGGGATTTCTAGGTATTCGATTAAATTATATAAATTATAAACGTACTATTTAAAGGCCTTAAAATTTCAACCATTAGAATTTAGGTGAAAAATTAACAAATATAACTTAAAATAAGATGAAATTTCAATGCGCAATTGATTATCGTGTATTTTAACCAACCATATGATTAAATGTTATTTTTAAAAATGAAAAATTGAAACCAATGGGTACCTAGAAGAAAATATCATATAGCACCTACAAGAATATGTTTTTTTGTAGTTCATGCTTTTAACAAAACATTAGATTTTTTATTTCTTAAATTCAATACACCGTTGAAATATGCCCTCTCAAAACATTGCATGTTATTGAATCTCCTTAATGATTCTGATTTTTCGAAAAAAGGATGATTGTCTAATAGAAATGCCTTTTTATATAATCACACTTGCTCAAAACTAAGATTTTGAGATTTTTCGATGAAAACTAATTTGGGCTTGATACATAAATCTTGATATGAAAGTGCACCTTCACAATATGATTTCGTACAAGTATGGTTTTAGAGATTCCATGCCAATTCTAACTGGGGGGAAAACACATACCGGTTACAGAAAAAAACGTTTAAAGTGGACGAGTAATTCTAGTCAGTTTAAGGCTTCAAGTTTTACGTTAGGTATGAAAAACTTTAGAGCCGACATTGTCACACTTTTGGGTGGTAATACAGACAGCTGCAGAACCTGAGAGGCTTCCACCAGTCAGAATCACTAGTTTGCATGTTTCTCTGCGTTACCACACTCTGTTCCTATTATGTTCAACGGTCTTCGAAATACATATGTTACATCCAATGTTGCACAAGTCACTGGTCATTGTCCCTTGCCAGGGCAATCTGCCAATTGTTAACTTGTTAGCAGTGGTAGGTGACCATTCATAAGTCAGTTGTAGATATTCTTGAGCCTCTTTGCTGCCCGGATAAAACCTGCAATTACCTGCAACTCATCCAATTGCTTCAACATAGAATAGCAATTGGATTTCGAACCTCCTATAAGTAAATTCTCCCCAGATCTCTTTGACTTGAAGATTCACAAGATATATAGATTTCAGGCGAGTATACCTGGGACATGAAGTGCCTTTTGACAGCGTCGACTAACTGCTCCTTCGAAGTGTCCGGACAAATGCCACCCCCCTGTTGCACACAACATTCTATGAGCTGCAACGAATGGAAAGAGGAAAACACAGTCAACAGAACTATCACTCTTCCTCGATACCATTTCCTTTTTGTAAAGTTGCACTACCAATTAGAAAACTTACAAGATTGTAATGACGCCAATATCTCCATAATGTTGCGGTTTCTAGCTTGCCTAGGTCCACCTTCTGCAATGATGGCAAGGAGTGGAAAACATATTTTCAGCAAAAGAAATACGATTGCTTATAAATTTCAACACATGAAAAGTGCATATCATACCATTCGAACATTGGCAGGAAAGACGGACCCCTTTGTTTTTGAATCGCAAGAACGAGATCGGCACGTGTTCTTTGGAACCGGTACCACAATTTTATGGGGCCTGTGCCTTGGTTTTTGTGGCTTCTGGACATCATCAGATGCTGCAAGATAACATAATGGATGCATAGATGAAGAGGATGAGGAACCGAAGAAGCAAAACAACAGCGGTAGCGGTAGCGGTAGCAGTTTCTTATGCCACTAGGCATTCGAAACTGGTCAGGTGTGAGTGTAAATTGCTCGCGGCCGTGTGTTTTCTCAAAGGTCACTGCACCTTGGTAGTAAACAATTACGTTGACATTTGGTTGTTTTTGAAAACATTGAAAGAGCCAAGATACTTGGATAAGTCAAAATTATTGAAAGATCGCATCAATAAATTGACGAGTACAGCAAGACAGAGCATGATGTTTGTGCTCTAAGGCAAATTGACAAGCACAGTAATGAACAAATTTTGGTTTGGTAACTGCAACGATTTAACATTCTTGTGTATTATAAGAAATAAAGAAATTAGTTATAGTCATCCTCTTTAAATCATTGATAACTGGTGAAAAATGCATTCAAATTGTATATTGATTTATATTTGATACGCATTAATTATCAAAATGAAATAAATTCTAAAAAATGATGGTAATAAAAGACTACATATAAAATATTAAGAAATATATGAAGAAAAAAACTCAACTTGCTTTCTACATTGCTCCATATCTTGAATGTTGTTTCTAGGATTCTTGTCTCCTATGGGTTTTTTTTCTAGTCCACTGAATGGAGCAATGGCGAGTAATATATGAAACACGAAATTTTGAAGGGTGTCACTAAATAGGAAATTTTACTGATTAATGCAGAATTGCCATGATGATTTTTTAATAGGAAATTTTTCAACACTGATTGATGGCAATGTTCTATCATTAAGGAGAATATTTAGGAGAGTTCAATGGTATTGCCAATTTAATTTATTGAGATTAGGCAATGAGAGTGTGCAATCAAAGTTGAGGATGTTTTGACGATGAAACTGTAAAGTTACAGAGTGAAGGATGATGAAGGAATAAGGACAAGCACCAGTATCTCCGACAGTGATATATGTATACTTACCCATGTCTGAGCCGTTGCATTGCACATTTTCATATTCTCTGTCATTGTCATCTTCTTCCTCTTGACCCGTTGGTGCCTCGATCACGCTGAGTGCATTCCTTTGCAACTTAACCTCGATGCCATTAGTAAGAACCTGTAACATTTGTAGCAAATTTCAAAATAAATCTCAAGACCCAATATTCCAATTCCTGGGAAGGCAAGAGCAATCCCACGGTAATTGGAGATGGAGAATGACCCAATGAACACAGCCAGATATTTCTGACAGTAACATTAGAGCGAAATGAGACAAAAATAGCACGGTAAATCTTCCACCTCTCTGTGAAAGAAAGGATTTTAGATTCAGATTCAAACAATAGCAGCACCATTATCAAAAAAAGAAAAAGAAAAGAAAAGCCAACTGATGAATAAATCTTAAAGTAAGTGCAACTACGACCCAACGATTCCGCGCTAGTAGCGATAAGCATGTTTCCGTGACGGATGGAAGAAGACCAACAATGTATCATAGGTCTCGGTCTTGTTTGCGTGGGTTTCAAATTGAGGGAAAAAGGAAAGCTTTCCCGTGTCAAGAGGGCGATGTAGAACAACGAGCGAAATGGCCCGGATCCGGATACAAGTAAAGGAAGATTTAAATAATATGGAATTTCACAGAATAACTAATTTTCGTAAGAAATTGATCTATTCGAACTTTGAAGAAGTCGAATTTAAAATGAAAAAAATTCGCTCAAGAAAAATGCGTAGATCGATTTACGCACAATTTGAAGGGTAATAATTCTAATAGAGAAGCAGATGTTGGTTGTCACATGCCACGAAGCGCGAATTCGCTAGATTGTATACCCGAACTGTGATGGAAATATCAAACGAGCAAAATGCAGGAGATAACGGAGAAATGGGAAAAGACATTCTCCTCACAAGATTAGATTATTTGCATGATCGATTTCAAAACCCATAGTTCAGAAATACGAACGGAACTCATGCACAAGAGAGAAGAGTGGAAAAGGGTACCAAACTTCTCAAACCCAAAACATGATCCCACCGATTTCCACCACATTGTCCAAGAAACCCAGAATCACGGCAATTTCTCAGTCGAAAAAGGTGCAAGAGAAACGATAAAATTCACCCAAACGTTGAACAAAATCCACAAACCACTTTTGATCTGTAACCAGACCAACAAACCAACATCAATATCAGTTCACCTGAGCGAAGAAAGAGCACCACTCACCAGCCAATGCCAACCGCCGAGCCCCACCGCCTTCTTCACCACACCCTGCAGCCCGACCAGCACCGACTTGGTCCTGTTGTTCCCCGTCACCACCACCTTCGTATGCCTCGGCAACACCGAAAGCTCCTCCTCGCCGCTGTCCCCACTCCCGTGCGCACACTCGCAGGCACCCGCCTCACCGCCAACACTGCCCCCATTCGTAGCATTCTCCTCCGTCCCCATCATCGGCACCGAATTCTGCATATCAGGAGACACCCAAGTCGTGGAATCGCATGTCGATGATCACGCAATGCGGGGTTGGAAGGAGACCCCCTCCGGAAGGACGACGAAGTCGAGAGTGGAAACCGGGAGCAGCGCTGCACAGTTCTCTCTTTCCTTTCCACACCTTTTTCTTCCCAATTATAATTATTGTTTTATTTACCATGTCTCTGTTTTGAATCCCGAAGACAACGACTTCTCCATTCAACGATCGCCACGTGTCCACGGTGCGCGTCGTGGGTGCGGCGTTGGGAGTTTTTTACGTCGTAATAACCATTTTACCCTCCGGGCCCCGACCTTCCACCTCCCGAGATCCGAACGAATCACGACCGTTGGTTACGGCACGGAAGTGACGGATGTGGACGGTAAACGGCCCGTGACGGTGGTGGCGGGAAGTGGCGCGTCCTTCCCGCCCGAAGTTGGGAAGACTGTGGGGTTTTGTTGGGGGTATAATGGGCAAAACGGAAATAGTGTTATTTGAAACATAATAAATAACGGAGACTGGCGAAGAAACCTTAAAAATGGAACCGCTGGTCTGACCCTCCCTGCCCGGTGCCGTGGTGGTGTGACGCCTCTTTCTTCTTCTTCTTCTTCTTCTTCTTCTTCTTCTTCTTCTTCTTCTTCTTCTTCTTCTTCTTCTTCTTCTTCTCGCGCAATGACGAGTTAACGGAGTCGCCCACCCCAACCCATCGGTTTTGGCTTCCAGAAGTTGGAATTTCCATTTCCCGTCTGCGTTGCTGGAACCCAAGAGCTGTCTTGGTCCACACAGCTGTAAAGAAGTTAACAACAGGTACGCACACCCCTTCCCTTTAGTATTTTAGGGCTTCGCTTCTTTTAAAGTTAAGGTTTTTGTGTTTCATTTGTACCAGTGTTGATAATAGTAGTGCAAGATAAACGTGTTGTTGGTAATAAATGCTTGACATTTTTATTAAGTCAATGGGATTATTTCTTATTCTTTGTTCTTCGGTCGAAGCATTCTGACAGCCCAGGGAAAACCAACGTAGGGTTGGAGAGAGGAATGAGGGAAAAATGTGCAAGGGATGAAAAATTCAATTAATCTTCAACAGCGTTTCATGACACATCAGCTCATAATCTCAAAAGCAATTCCCGAGCTGATCATGAAGACATCATCCAGCCGATTTTGATTATTCTCCAAATCTATCCCTTCACATCACATTTAAATTACATGAGACCATCGTTTTTTGTAGTCGTTGGCGTGGACTATTGTGTCGGTACAAGGAATTACAAATCTAAAGCAAATGTGATTTTCAATGGTACTTGGGAGATTCTGAAAAGGACTCAATCATTTTGGTAGATGTTTATATCAACTCAAAGATAAAAATGATGTTAGCATCCCTTGATAAGACAAAGATTACCGATAAATATGATTGGATGTAGTGATAACCCTGCTAGAGAAATCCTACACCTTCGAGATTACTCTCATAACATTTCCTGCTCCTTTGAAAATGAAATACCTGCGCCTCTACGATCCAGCTTAAATTGTCCATAAAGGAAACTGTAAAAAAAGCAGCAAAGAGCCCAGGGTACTGCCATTAGCGAGAAAAGCCCCCTTGAGAGAGCATATGCCTCTCTAGGGGAACCGCCCAGCGGAACTACAGCATTTGGGTCATAGCCATAAATTTTCTCTGAGACAATACCAACAGCAGGTGCGGCAAAAGATGAGAAGGATCCTTCAAAACAACGATCAAAGGCATAAATCATTGTCCGATGTTTTAAAGGGACAACTTCAGCAAAGATTGGGCTATTGGCACAGGTGGAACACCAGCTGATGGTAAGGCCCATAAAGAACAAGGTAGCGGCAAAAGTATTCATATTGGTTGTAGATTGTGGGATGACCCTGAGCAGGAACCAAGAGAATGGTATACTAATGAAAGCACTGAATTGTGCACACATGGTACGGCCTGTGTCTGGATAGAACTGTGTAGCCTTATCTGCTAGCAGTCCACCCAGAAGGGACCCCACGGCACATCCAACAGCGAAAAGGCTGAGAAGGGCAGCCGTGTTGTTATGATCAAACCCTGCAGAAAGAAAAAGTGAATCTGTTAAAAGACTAACGCAACGATTGCCTGTCCCATATCACTGCTACTTTTAAAAGGTAGCTTTTGAAGAAAATAGAAACCTGGATCATTTTATCTCCCCAATAAAATGATGACATGACGTCAACCCAATGTTACATATTTATTCATCCTACAGAGGTATATAATGTTACCACGTGTTTACATGTGCACAGTATGCATAAGTACATAAGGCATTTTTACAGGACATAAGAGCCCAAAAATCCTTTTAAAAGATGAATACAAGGGTTCCTCCTAATGTATTAGAGGAGAGGTCTTTCTTCAGTAAATTTTATGCCGCATAAAAAAAGTAAATCGAGTGTAAGAAACCCCATCCAATGTGAGGTTGGAAGAAGGCCCAATTATATGCAACATTATCCCTATAAATGAAGAGACTGTTTCTTAATATTTTTTGTATCAAACTGTTTCCTAATATTTGAATATGTAACCTGTAAATCACAATGGTGCAACTTTACCATTGCATCTAAGCTTGCCCAATTTATTCCTCATATTTTAAAATATTGGAAAGATGGGGAAAAATATTTTGAAGGAAATTAATGAATAAAGTGGGATTTAAATGCTTGAAAATTTCAGAAGAAACTGTGTCAGTATTGAGTGCAACAATAAAAATCTCCACACCTATCAGTTCAAACCACATTGTGAAGAACACCATTGCTGTCCAAGGCAGTGATCCTACAATTCCCTGCACAACGATAATTTGAAATGTTTTCACCTTCATAACAGCTTTCATAGCTGCCCATGATTCAGCCCAGACTGAAGAGTGAACTGTGCTGACCTTTTCAAGCAAATCAATCCTGGAAAGGAATATTCACAGCCATTCTAAACCAGTCAAAGGATTTCTGTACAAGCAAGCTAATCGTTTCTGAAAACAACCAAAAGTTCTTGTATTCAATCCAGTGTATTATCATATCGACACTTGGTACTTTAGTTCTCAAGTTATAGAAGGCTTCTAGAATGTTGTTAGTTGTAACTAGGTCAGTACACGGTACATCTGTTCAAGACAAGGAAAAAGGAAGTTGAAGTACAAAAAGGCCCAAAGGCTTTCAGAAAAACCATAGTTGTGAGGCAAAGGAAAACCAAAAGAACTTGCTAAGTCAAGATGTGTCTATTTAACATTACTTTGGCCATTTTATTCTTGATATGGTTATCATATATCTGTTGGATATCTACATTTTACTTATTTGGTATCTTTGTTGGTAGGGTGATTAAAAGCATTATTTTCATGTTAAGCATCTTTTCTGTTGTGGTTTTTGTAATTGATTGCTTATTTGGCATTTTTCCTAATAAATTATGTCAATGAACTAGTGAGCAAAGTTTTCTTCTTTGTTGAGAAATCAAGGACCAATGAATGTAGCTTACATTGCTCAACAATAATACAAGATTACACGAGTTTGATAGATGGCATGTGATGCATGTGATGCATGTGATAGATGGCACACTTGACACTGGAAGAGTGCTAGACCGATGCCACTCTTGACAAGGATCATCAAATGAGGCCTAAATCATTAGGAGAAATTGAAAAAGATGAAACAATTGATATAATGAGGATCATCAATTCACTCATGGAACAGAAAGTCAAACATCAAAAGCATCTGTTGGCTTCCATTTTGAATTATTTGCTTACTGTAGAAAGTATTTTACTTGTTTGAAAACCAAAGTAGCGGAAAAAAAAAAATAAAAAATCCTTTGAATTGATTTGAAAAATTTAGCTGCTTGATCAATTTGAGAATAGATATTTTGCAGAACTACCCTGGATTCAAAGCTCAAATTATCGTGGAAAGGGATCTTCTGTTTCTTTGGAGCAGATTATCCTTACTGCGATGGACATATTCATCTTTTTCAATTCCTCCTAATGGGTCAAACTCGTGAGAAAAGGGACTCTTTCGTTGTTTCTTATATTAAGCACTATATAATGTTGCCAACTTACTTATATGATTTAAAAGGGAAAAAAGATAAGTTATGTACCCCTAAATGGGCATACAATGTGATAGCAAAGATTACTGTAATGGGCTATAGAAAGAATCAGAAAATAATTTCAGTGCTTCCAATGGTAAAGCAAGGGATGGTAGATTGATGAACAAACAATGGATGTATGGAGCACATTATCTATAAATAAATGTGTGGTACCTTTCAGAGTTTGCCTCTTTTCCATGAACATCGAATTGTTTTCTCCCTGGGTCAATGACAAAAAGGTAAACAAGGATTCCAATCAACAAACTGAAGAATGCCATCAAGATGAAAGCACATCGCCATCCTGAGATACCCCAAAATTCCTGCCCAGCCATAACAGTGGCCAGGACTCCACCTCCTATTCCTCCGACGGAACCAACAAGACTCAGCAATCCAAAACCAGTACCTCGTTCACTATCTTGATAGCTGTCAGCAATGAAAGATTGAAGTGCCGGTATCACAATCGCCAATCCAAACCCATTTACAGCTCTCCAACATGCCACCACCCAAAAATGCTGACTTGCAGCAACTGCAGCTGTTGACAGGGCCCAGCATGCAGTGCCCATTGCAAGAATGGCAGGTCGATCATAATGAAGAACTAATACACCTGCCAGTGGCGATGCTAGTGCCTGCACGAAGTTCCTTATGAATGTAAGGTATCCCAGGTCAGTAGGTCCGGCTTTAAAAGCCTCACTGACTTCTTTGTAAACGGAAGGGAGAAGATTCTCATCCGCCTTCTCCATTACAGCAGCCATGTTGATGAGAATAAGCGAGAGAGAAATGCCATATATCTTTCGGGTTCTGTTAAAGTCGACAATCACAGGTAAAGGCACAAAAGAAAGATTAAAGTCATATACACACCTAGGACATAGATAAACCATACAAACGACATCCTTTAAAAAAAAGAAGAAGTTATCTTAGGGTTTATTTGTGTACGTTAAAAAGTTAAAAAAAACAAAAGAAATGAAAAGTTTAGAATAATTGAATATAAAAAAAAAATCAAGGTATTTGTACATACAAATTAAAAAATTTAAAATTCTCAAATTTATTTATGCGTAATGTATGGAAATTAATTATTTTTATTTTTAATCAAGGTATTTCAACAATTATTAGTTATTTATTTTCATTTCTTCACTTTGATAATAATTTTATTTTCAAAAAAGTTATTTGTTTTTATTATTAATTGTACTTCTTTATTTATTAATAATGTTATAAACAATAACCATAAATTATTGAAGGTCGCACGTGGAGAGGTCATTGGCATGGAGGTCGCACGCACGTGGGGAGGTCATGTGCGGAGAGGTTGTGCATGAAGAGCTCGTTGGCAGGGAGGTCGCGCACAAAGAGGTTTCGGGTGGAGAGGTCACGTGCAAAAAGGTCACAGTCAGGGAGATCGCATGTAGAGAGTTCGTGGGCAAAGAGGTCACAGGTGGGGAGGTCATGTGCGGAGAGGTCACACACAGGGAGGTTGCTAGCAGGGGAAGGTTGTAGGCGAGGGGAAGTTGCACGGGGAGGATTTCCCTGATTTTCGAAGGTATAGATGTGAAATTTTGAGAATCTTATTTCTTTTATATCAAGGAAAGATTTTTTCTAATTCTTAAAATTCTAAAAGGCAGAAATAGATCTTAAATTTTTCAAATCTTTCTTTTCCTTAATTTCCTGAAATTTAAAGAGACACAAGCACCCTCTCCACCCCCACCCCCCCCCTCCTCCTCAAAGGAAACAATGATCCTTTAGCAAAATTTCAAGTAAAAACAGCGGCAACAGGACACTGTGTTTGCGGCCCACCCACGTAGGATTAATTGGTACAAATGGACAATTCTATGACACTCATCCAAGTACTCGTATACTTCAAATTGCCCAGGAGCCAGAACTAAGGAGGAGGAGGAGGAGGAGGAGGAGGAGGAGGAGGAGGAGGAGGGGAGGCAACTCATATTTCCACTTCAGTCAAAAGCCCGGAAAGACGTGTGCTGCTGGCTGCTTGGATCTCTTTGGTTTCGGACTTTCCCACTGAGGTATTGTTTTATACCATTTATCTTGCAAAATAAAATCCCGGAAAGAAAGACGTCACAGCTCAGATTTGATAGTCGATGGGAAACAGATGCACCTCCAAAAAGAACCAACTTTACATGATGACACTCTCCGAGATACCTCTGTTTCGTCGTAGGAATGGGAAGAAAACCGTCTGGCTTTCAAAATCAGATAGATGAGTAGGGAGAGCACACCTCATGGCTGCTGGAAAACCGGAAGGGGAAGCCCCGAAGCGGCGGCGGAGGACGCCGGGTAACATCGGCGCGGCTACGACTGGGTCGCGGATTCGGCCGTCGTGGTTGAGAAGGGATGTGATGAGGATCTGGGTTGGCGCATTAAGTGAGGTCAAGATCAGGGGAATTGATTAGACAATTTTCCTTTGGTTTTTTCTTTTCCCGATCGAAGGTGTGGGGCCGTCTGCAGATCTATGAGGCCACCGTGGACGGAAGGAATTGATCGTAGTTGACCTTCACGAAAATTTTATTTTTAATTAATATAATAATAAAAAATATCGATAATATATGTCGTATTTAAAAAAAAAAAAAGATATGCTATTTTCCAAATTTCGGTAATTTCAAATGGTATAAATGAAATTATCCCTTTTATTAGTGTGTAA
Organism: Cymodocea nodosa; assembly: GCA_036874045.1. NCBI lineage: Eukaryota > Viridiplantae > Streptophyta > Magnoliopsida > Alismatales > Cymodoceaceae > Cymodocea > Cymodocea nodosa. The sequence continues at coordinate 12,196,748 of CM072345.1, forward strand.
CCGTACCTGCTGCTAGTTGTACGACGGCCTCTGCTCTTCCCCCACTCCTTCAAGAGCGGGGATTCACCAAACAAAGGGGATGCCGAAGTTTGGTCGGAGGTAGCGGATCTCTGATTCTGTACTTCTTCCCGGCAGGGTTTGGCGAGGCTTGTTGGACTTGGCAGGGTGCTGGAGTTTGTGGTTTCGGAGCACTATCTAATTCTGGAGGCCGACTCCACTGCGTCCGATCTGATTCGGGATGTTGCTGAGGAATGCGCGGTTGATTTCGATGAAGTGAGTAGTGAGCTTCGTTTCAAAGAGTTGTGTTTTTTCTTTTCTAGTTGTTTTTAAGGTATTCTGATTGCGCGGGGTTCTTTTTGCAGGATCCTTCTACTACGCTTGTCGACCGCTTGGGTTATGCAGTGTTCGATGTTGAAGAGGATCATATTTTCATTGCAAGTGATGATTTCATCAAGTCCAATGTGATTTTGGGGTGAGAAGAAAATTGGAGCAAGAAAGAACAAACGCCCACACACGGAAACACACCTGTTTGAATTTTTCCTGTATTTTCTGAATTACATCCTCATTGCCATCTGATATGTTGTGTGATTTATGAAAAATTTCCAACTTAGCTATGACTTTTCTTCAATGCATACTAATAAAAAGCACGTGCAATATGCACGTAATTGAAAATAGATTTAAAATTTACAAAAAAATTTGTAGCTTTAATAAAAATATGATATACGAAGTGTAGAGTTGCATCGATTGAGATAAAAATAGAGAAAATCATCTTATGTGTTTTAATCATGGTGAAGGAGAACGATAGGTGCACCCATAAGAAAGGAGGCTTCCGTAAATTTAGATGAAGCTAAAAGCATCAGATAGAAGGCCCATGGTTAGAATTTAGATGAAACTAAAGTTAGATGAAACATGGTTAGAATTAGTGATGGATAGGATAAATTGCCCATCGGATACATGCATCAAATATGATCCATCAGATAAATTACCCATCAAATAAATCAGATAGAAATTAATTAGATAGGATTTGAAATTACATATTCTAACTGATAATTTAGTGATGGATAGAATGAAAGAAATGATTCCTTTGTCAACTCTACATGGTGTGACTAAGGCATTGACTGATTTTGTCTTGGGTTTAGTGGTAAATTGGTAACCTATGTTTAAATTGTACTTTAGTATTTTACTAATGTGATTGCTAAATTGATTATTTTGTTTTAGTTTTACTAAAAGTGCCACAAGATGGTACACGCAATAAGAAAAAAATATCTGGATTATTTTTTCTTGAATGCATAGGCAACATGGAACCCAAATACCACTATGGGAAGAGTTGTAGCAACATGTAGTTGTTGCATCGACAAACAACATTGACTTTCAGTCATCATCCACTCTCCAAGCATGTGCCATCTGTGTCGATGTCACATCATCAACAGGTGTATTTTGCAACTTTTCTACCCCCATGTCTTTTGCAAGAGATGCATCAATTGCCATTTCATGGCAGTTACAGGCCAGCATGGTTGTGCGTGGCATGCCAGCATTGCCTATGAGGAATTGTTGGGGTTATAGTAGTGTAGAGATTGAGCCTAAGAGGTGCAATGTGGTCTTGAGGGATTGGTGCAGAGCCAATAACAGTGATTGGTATCTCATCTCAAGCCTGAGCCAATTGAGGTGGGTGAAAATGGAATAGAATGACAACATGGTTACCCACGAACTCAAACAGTTGCTTGAGTAGCAACTCCAAGTAATGTAGGTTGGTCCTTTGGAACATGATTGATGCCCAAGGGAAAAATGAATCATGGCTTGAGAGGGAGGGGGATTGTGGGGACAGGTTCAAGAGAAGAGGGAAGGGAGTGTAGGTAGGAGTTAGAAAAGTTTGGAGACTAGGAGGTAGAGAATGTTAGAAGAGGGTGTGATTGTTGGTGAATTTAGCACGTGGTTCTTTCAAAACTGTTTTATAAGAAAAAAAGTTCTTATATTTCCATGATAATGTGTGCCCATATTGTCCTCATTTGATCTTTACTTGTATGCATGCACGTGCACGTGCACGCACACAAAGTCAAGCATCACAAATTTGGTGAAGTAGAGGAACCTGCAATATACCAGATCAAAGATGATTTGGTGATTTGATTTCTCATAAACTCAGAAGCAACGAGGAGATATATGATACAATGTTGGTTTCTTCTTTGAATTGTTCACGAGTTTTTTTCAAGAATACTACATTGAAATTTGTGTGTGGTCTGGAAGGAGAGCTAATCTATTGAAATTCATGAGTGTTCTGGAACAAGCTGGAAGCCATACACGGCCGATGATGTTCAAGTTCAGTTCTACATGTTGAATCCCTGCAACTCAAAAACCTTTTCTACTGATCAGAAGGTATGTGTGAAATGCACATTATTTTTTATGGCTGTGGCCTGTGTGAAACTTCTGCAATAATCACCTGTTGCAACTTGCAGCTTATCCTCATAACGAGATTAATACACTATTGTTGTTGTTAATCATGTTGCAACCTGTTGCAGAGTCTTTATTCCATATCCTTAGGATTTTTACAGTGTTTTCCAATTTAAGGAGGAATACACAAGTTTGTATCTTTCAAAACATGTTTGATTTTTTTAAATCATTACAATTTTAATGAGATATCCATTGTATAATTAATTGCCATATCCAAGTCCATTTTCATTAGACGAGGAATTCAGAGTCATTATACATTGTGATACTTGAAAGTTTAGTTCGATGTTTTTAAGTCTGAACACCTATAAGTTGATGTCAAAAGGCTGAACCACCTGAGTCACCATTTTTTAATAATTTTTTGTAAATTCAATGATGAAGATCCATTCATGACCTTGGAAAAGCAATAGCCTCAGTAAGGTTGCAAACTGTTTTCTTATGCAATATAGTCTTTTTCTGTTATTCTGTAACATTATTATTCTATGAAAAAATGTTCATTCCTTCATAAAAGGATGGGATATTTTAAAAAAATTGCAGTAAACCAAACATAACGATTCTTGAACCAATGATTAATTTGTTGAACTCGAGCAACACTGGAAATGCTATTATGTTGGCTATATCTTATTTTGTTTTGTTTGGATTGTAGATTCCCGTTCAGCCTTTCAAACACAATGACTACAAATGTAGGAAAGGTTTGTGGCAGAAGCATACGCCTATTACAGAGCCGCAATTTTAACTATAAGTGCATCATTTATTGTGGTTATTCTAAGTTTAAGATTCTAAGTTTGCGGTACACCCTTCTGCATGCGATGGTTGGATTCTTCATATTCACAATTGTCTACTTGTACAATGAATAAAAATCAGATGTGGAGAAGGCAAGCGTCTGGAATTTTGCAAATGTGCAACTTATTGTCAGAATTGTCTGAAAGCTGCAAGTAAATTGAAGTACCAGTTTGCAAATGCACAGTACTTTTCTTTCACGTTTGTCAAGCACCTTCAATATCCATATCTTCTTCACTGATACTGATGCAATCATCATTGTCGTTGTCGTCACTGTCTTCTGCATCACCACTGCTGCCTTCTTCACTTGTGCTGTCTACAGGCTTGGCGTATCTTTCACAGTGTTCTGTTAATGCAGGGTCTGTGAATCAGCATTGTTTAATTGATATGCAAAGGGGCTTATCGGGCTTATTCAATTTAAGTACCTTTAACCTTTTGCTCATAGGCTTCTTTGTCTTTTACCATGAAGGCTGCAGCCTCTCCATTCAATGGGTCTGCGGCATTTGGATAGAGCAACAACTGTGGCAGAAACACCTCAAAGACGTTCACAAGATCTGCATGGAAATGAGAATTCCACAACAAATTTGAGGTAATGAACATCATCGGCTTACTTCTTATTACATTGAACGAGTTAAAAGATGCAAAGAATACCGAACATGGGACTCCATGTCTGATTGATAACATCAAGGCATACAGATCCAGACCTACCAGAGAATGAATGCATGTAACAAGTCAAGCATGCAGTTGTGGGCTAAAATTTTCAGAACAATCATGGACTCACGCCTCATCAATGTTTGGATGGTAGATACGGTTAACAAATCCAATTGAAGGGGATTTGTAAGGATAAGCATCTGGTAATTCCACCTTAACCTTCCATACGCCTCCGGAGTATATACCTGTGCTCAACAAGATGTTTTCATGACCAGTGTGGGACAATACCTCGGTAAAATTGTATGGGTGGTAAAGGCGTAAAGCTCACTTTTGGGAGGCCCGTGGAATTCCACGAAGAATTCAGACATTGAATCATTAATCGTCTCCACTTTGTAATCTGTCATCATTCTGCAAAGATCAAGGGTATCAAAATTGTTGAATCATCACACGGGCTAGAGGAAAATTGGTAAAAAAGAATTGGTGATGAGGATAGGAATGAAATTTTGGAAGATACAGTTTCATCACATCCATGTCTCTTCGTTTGGTTGGTGATGACATCTTGTTTGGACTATAGTTCCTTTCTTTTATATCTCCTGCTTTATTTCGAAGATTAGATGTTAGTGCATATGTGGTTCAAAAGGGCTCTCAAATCTATTCTGCGGTGAATTCTGGGAAAAGAAAACGCTTGATCAAAACCAACGAAGGCCCATGCTTTTAAAGGTGGAGCCGATCATGTCTACAGAACCTAGTCGGTAAATCCATCAAAGGGAGAAATAAAATACGGGAAAAAAAGTCGTTTCCACAGAGGAAGAGCAACAGATATAGCGATTAGGAAATAACTGCTAGCTTTGCCTAAACAAAATGATGATAACTCAAAGAAGTACGAGAGAGAGAGAGAGAGAGAGAGAGAGAGAGAGAACCTTCAAGATCCCAATTCAATGTCTGCAAGGATTGGAGAGAAACCAAATTCGTCTTTCCAGTCGTGATGGGTGACTTGTATGTTCTTCCCGTATGAGGAGACTTAAAGATAGAATGAAGGTGGGCAACGAAAGGTGCTGGCGTAACAGCACAAGAAAAGAGAAGATTGCCATGGAAGTTTACATAAAATCCCCTAAATGATTAGCTACCCTTTAGATGCCCTTCTACGGCCGATCATCCTCAAAGCAAGAGCAAAATGTTGGTCGCCAAATAAAAAAATAAACGTGAGAGGAAGTCAATTCTTAGGTTATACGAGGATAAAACTACCTTTCTTTCTAAAATTATTTTGATGGTTTCATGTGTATGCCTAGGTATTTCTTCCTTTGAAGAGCATTCTTTGACTTTTATCATGAAAAGCCTTTTTTTTAATGATAGTATTTTTTACATTAGCTTAAAAAACATCTATACTTATTAATCAACCGTGGTAACTTATCGAGAATAGTGGTATTCATGGCTTCTTGCGAATAGAAAAATCACATTTATAAAAAAATAGCATTCATACTTCGATTATTAATACCATTCATGGAAGTCAGAGCCGCATACCGTGATGCAGTTATGGCAGATAATTAAGAGCCGTGCAAGTTTGGGACCGTGGCCGACAACAAATATTTATACAGCGGAGTGGGAGTGGCGTATCAGAATTGCTTAGGTATATCATTGCACCGAGAACGTAAATAATGATGGAAAGAAAACGGTAGGAAGCATCGTCAAGAGTTAAACCTGACGGAAAACACTAAACCACCAAGTTCTAATCAACTCAACCGATCAGAATTGGTAAAATACTACGACGTCGTTTTCTTTCAACAGAGAATGATCGGACTATGTCGATTTTGGGTTGCAACAAAGATGTTCCAACTACTAGCGTGTTCTAACTTCTTCTACCGTCACGATTTTTCCAGGTGATGCAGCGCTTCTTTCCGTGAGAAAGATGTTTCTCTCTTCACGCCAGGTATGGCTGATGGAACGCTCCGGCCTCTCCCATTCGAAGCCTGCTTTGCTTGCATGCGAAGCGCGACATCGGCCCATGTCTCACGGATGAAGGTTTTCATAGTGTACTTAAAACGAAGTAAAAAATTACCTACATTCAAATTTCAGCGTAAATTCTACCAAATTGTTGTGAACGAAGATTTTCAGTTTACAGGGCGGCCCCCAAAAAGTAAAAAAAAATTAACGCCGTTGCCGGGGATCGAACCCGGGTCACCCGCGTGACAGGCGGGAATACTTACCACTATACTACAACGACCTTCTTGTTAACGTGAAAGTTATTAATAAACAATTTCCGTAAGTTTGTTAACCAAGAAATAAATGGAAGATATAAAAACATTTTTACCCATAACTATATTGCCAGAACAGGCCGAAGAAGATCGTTAGTAGAAACATAACCCACCTACATCAGACGGATCATGACGAGTATTGCAGAAACTCTACTCGTGATCATGAGTTCGGAGTATACTGTAATTAGGGTGGGCATTTCAGTAACATGCCTTCGTTCAGGTGTGTTTAACTTATTCTCTTACCACAATGGATTTTTTTCAAACGCGAGAATACTTTTTAAAACGACAAATAAGTAAGGGTATTCATGTCTTTTCACATCAAAAATTAACCTACTTCCAACTGCTTCTCCTTTCCTTGTTTAAAATGTTTTGTAAAAGATCCGTATCTCCTTTCCCTAAGATAAGAATTGTACTTACAATATGTTAATCTACCATTTACAATTTTTATACGATATCAAAATAAATTCACGATGTAAGTACTTATTAACATATGAATAAATCGTAAATGAATGGCATATTAAATAAAAGTCTCGTATAAATTAAAATGAAACAACACTATTCTAACAAATAGACATTATTTTTAAACTTTTATTCTTCTATTAAAACTGTCTCATTCAAGTCATAACTACAGTATCGTTTTAATTTAAAATTATCACATTCCATACATAAAATAAACGTAATTTAAATCTTACGCAAAAATAACATATAAATTCATGATGTTTCTCCTTGAAAAATAACTTGCAAATATGCACCTTCTTAAGTTAAGCACGTAAAATATATTTGTGTCAACTTTAGGCACAGTGTTGAGTTTTTTATGCTCATTTAGGATGGCGGTTATTTTTGCTACTCATGAGGGGACCAATATGCAATTTAACCTGTATCAACGGCTAAGATCCGATCTCTTGTATCGAACGGCCACGATATTTTTCCCAGATCAATAAAAACTTTGTTATTAATCGTCGAAAACATTATCCTTCGTCTTCCTGCGTTCCTTTGCCATTGCGGCGCTCTCTCTCACCTTGTTCTTTTGGGACTTGAACCAGCGCCCGACACAAGGATTCCGACGAGGTTCATCACAGGTACACCCAAACTCATCCACCGATCATCGGATCATGGCTAGCAAACCCACACACGTTGCGCTCTTCGCAGGCCCTGGTATGGGCCTCGTCATCCCCAATCTCGTCCTCGCCCGTCGGCTTGCCACCCTCGACGACCACCTCCAGATCACGCTCTTCATCATCGCTACCGATGCTTCCCGGTCGACCCAGCTCCCCGTAGCCACCCTCGAACCCGCCAACCTCCACATCATCATGCTCCCACCGCCCGACGTCTCTGCCATCCTCCCACCTGACGCCAAGGTGGTGTCCCGCATGTCCGTCACGATTCGCGCGTCACTCCCATCTTTACGCTCGTCCCTCTCTGCTCTCTCGCCACCGCCCGCTGTGCTCATCCTGCCACTCTTCTCCGTCTCCGCGATGGATGTGGCCGACGAGCTCAACATGTCCAAGTACTTGTACTTCACCTCGTCTGCGGACATGCTGGCTTTCATGATGCACCTACCGGCCTTGGATAGAGAAATCCAAGGCCAGTATGTTGACCAACCTGAACCCATCAAGGTGCCTGGCTGCAAGCCCATCGAGATTGAGGACCTCGTCAGCCCCGTACTAGATCGGGGCGACAAGGGCTACAGGTTGTTCTTGGAACTGGCGAAGGCATTTCCACTTGCGGATGGACTTCTGATCAACACTTGCGAGGTGGTAGACGCAAGTGCCTTGAACGCGCTTCGAACGGAGAAGGCCTTCGTCGACATGAAGATCCCAAAATTGTATCCGATCGGACCGCTGACGGGACCTCCGGAGGACGAGAGGGTGCCGTGGCTGGACTCGCAACCAGATGATTCCGTTCTGTACGTGTCGTTCGGTAGCGGTGGTACGTTGTCGGTGGAGCAGACGAAGGCGTTGGCCGAGGGGTTGGGGAAGAGTGGACAGAGATTTCTCTGGGTGTCACGACCGCCGTCGCTCGAAGATCCATCAGTGTCGTACTTATCTCGTGCACAGGTAGAGCATTGAAAGAACGAACCCAATTCATCGGCGTCGGCGTCGTACTTATCTCGCGAATCACTTGGTTTGGTTTTTTTATCGTGATTTTAAATATTTAAGGAGGAATGGAATTATGTTTCTTCAATTCCATTTTTCATCCTCTCCAACAGGACAGCGACGACCCGGCCACGTACTTGCCGGAGGGCTTCTTGGAGAGGACGAAGAACGTCGGACTAGTGATGCGGTCGTGGGCGCCGCAGGTGTCGGTGCTGTCCCACAGAGCGGTCGCGGCGTTCCTGACGCACGGTGGGTGGAGTTCCGTGCTGGAGTGTCTGCTTCAGGGCAAGCCGATGATCGTGTGGCCCTTGTTCGCGGAGCAGGGGATGAACGCGGCCAAGTTGGAGGAGATGGGAGTGGGGAAGAGGGTGAGGGGTAAGGGTAGGGGTAGGGGTGGTGGGAAGGCGGTGGTGGGAGTGGAGGAGGTGGAGGAGGCGGTGAGGGCGGTCGTGGTTGGGGAGGAAGGGAAGGAGATGAGGAGGAGGGCGGTGGAGGCGAAGGAGAAGATGCTGTGGGGGTTGGAAGAAGAGGAAGGTGGTCCTTCGCACACGTGCCTGGTGGAAGCAGTAAATGAGTGGAAGAGAAGGGCGGCGTCACGTGCTTAGTTTGGTTTAATCTGGTGCTTAGGAAATGTGTGTGGTAAACACATTGAGCCAAAAAAGAAGTCCGTGGTAAACATGAGTCAATCTGTTTTTCTTATGTGTGGAGGAAATAAGGAGATCAGAATTTGTGGTCTGGGTCATGTTGACGAAGTTCTTTGTCTTGGGAGTAGTTGAATTGTGACGGTAAAAGCCTTAATTACTCTTCAACAAGAAGGGCATACGCATGCATGTATGTGTTGAGTTCCGTTTCCAATCGAAATAATGGCATTAGCTGCCTATCGTTGAGACTGATGGAGGTCCCGGATGTTAGGGGGGAATTGACGACGCATTGTTGATTTTGATGCATCATCAAAAATGTTCGTTAGGACTCGCTACAAGAACGTTTGAGAGATGCCATGCCAGACGTGTTTAATAACACTCAAAGAAAACTGTTATAATATATGACAATTTTACCCCCTTTCGGAGCACACACACTTCAGATTATAATAACAGTTTTTTCTACTTTTATAATAAATTTATCTATTTGAATCCTTATATCTTAAATCCTAATTTTAATATTAATTACCACATCTTTATTTTTGTAATAGTTACAATAATCAAATAAATGTATTAAATTAAGCACATTATCACATATCATTACCATTAATTGTCACCTATATATAATAATAAATAATATTGTTATAAAAAATTAATTGTAACAAAAATAGAATCTCCAGTGATATTAAATAAATTATATCGATTAAAACAAAATTTTTTACAAGGCAGCATCTATCAAGGTGGTAACTACAAAATAAACCCATACTTACCACCATAGTAGATTCATAACTCAAAAAATAGGAACCTTAATGCCATTTCAAAAATATAGCGTTCCCACAAAGAAAAAGTGAACTATGCATGAAAGAAATGTTAAAAATTATGCTTTCAAAGTTAGACCTTCTCTAGTTTCCATTTGAACAAGAAACCTTTCTTTTTGAACTCAAATGTATAAAACAATTTTCTCCTATGATAGAATCCACAAAGACAGCGAGGATGAATTCAGTTGCCTTGTGTTTCCACAAAAAAAAAAAGACAAATGACAATAAATAAAAAGAATATGCAGTAAAGAATCCTCCTTTTGTCATTTAACAACTTTAGCAATACATGACAAATTTAAGCAAAGCAATTTCAAATTTCAACCAATGCAAGTTATCATCCCCACCCCTCAAAAAAAACATTTTCTAAGGAAAAAAAAATAAAACAACAAGTTGTCACTAAGGAGTTATTTGTACATTGGAAAATAGTGAAAAGAAAATTATCAAATATCATAAAAAATGATAGAAAGTAACATAAAATCAAGTTATTTGTGTATAAAATAGAAAATGATAGAATTTGAAATATATGTATTTGTATATAAAATAAAAAATAATGAAAAATCATAAAATATAAAATATATATGTTTATTTATAAAATAAAAATATTTTTTTATTTATCTACAAGATAGAGAATAATAAAATTTGTTATAGATAATATAAGATAAAGTCATTTATGATAATTGTTACAATATAAAATATATTTTACACATCTTTATTATAATATCAATTTTCATCTATTAAATACATAAATAATTTCTATATCAAAATTACATATTGTTAATATATTCTGTGATATTTTATTTTTTCTTCATTTTTCATCAATTTCAAAGATTAAAATGTTAGAAAATAAAAGAAAATTTTTCTTATATATTTTTAAAAAAAAGATAAAAAATCATTTAATATACAAACACTCAAAAAATAATAAAAAAATTTCCACCATTTTCGATATTTTCCATCAATTTTCTGAGTCTACAGACACCCCTTAAAAACAACTGACACATCATCCAAATATGCTAAAGAGTTGACAATATACAAATATATAAAGAAAGGAACATTGCCAAAGTTAAAAGTTGCACGGTAGCTTTCCTTTCGCAAGCAAATTTGCAAACAAAAAACACATTTGAGTTCAAAAGGAAAGGTTTCTTGTTGTCTCGATTCGATTGCGCCTGCCGATTGTCCTAAAGCTGACGTCGCTCCCCACCGCCCAGCCACTGTCTTAGATCGAGAAGATTTACCGTTGCCTGTTTCGCCCATTCGTTGTTGGTAAGAAGCTCTGTTTAGCTCATAATAAAATATCACCGCCCGCCGATTGTTTAGCATGTATTTTGTTTAGCATTACCTGAATGAAATATCACCGTCAGATCGAGAAGACTTACTATTGTCTAAACGAATGTTATCTCGGAAGCGTCAGAGAGTATTGTGTAGCATGTATTTTGTTTTAATGTATGTCTGTTTCAATATATGAGGGTATGAATGTTGGTATGTATATATTGTTTACATCTGTTTAGTATTATTTTAATGAATGTTTAGCTGTGTATTGTATTGTTTAGCTCTATTTGCTATATAGACTTCTCAGGCACTACAATGAAGTTCCTATTTTTGTATATACGTCTATTTGGAATTTTAGATTACCAAAGTGAGTCCATTTTAACGACGGTCTAATGCGACATCTACTGTGACAGATGGAGTTTTTGTGACGGTAAAAATACGACGTTTGGATAAATGATCATTTTGTCATTGGAGTATTGCACCAGATTATTTAATTTTTGTGACAAAGAGTTTGTCGCATTTTTACAAATATTACGGCAGACGTTTCATCTTTTAATGACAGTTTTTGTTAATGTTACTAAAATATAAATATATAATAATAATTTTCTTTCACTTGATGTTATTGTTCCAAGGTTGTGCTTTTTGTCAATTTCAACATTATAGGTACATTTATACCTATTATCAATTACCCAATTTTATAATAACTTTAGAATTAACTGTGTTTGAGTGAGAGTAAAATTAAGATGAGTGATCATTTAAGAAGTTCTCATGTATTGCCTATAGACAGTAGTGCTGGCTCTGCTCAAGCATTGACAAATTGTAAGTTTGTACACCACTTATCCAATTCACATGCCAATATTGTGAGTATTGCTTTAGTAATCTTAACTGAGTTGTTAGATAAGACCACTTAGGATACTCTTAACTAATTGAAAATCTTTGCGGGATAAGTACATGATACTTGAAGAAATTTACCATGTTAGAGTCTAGCAATGCCTTCTACAAGTTTTCGTCTTCTTTGATACTCTTGGTATATATCAAGTCATTTGAGTATCTATTAAGACTCGCATGTTATAAACTTCATAGATACTCTTAAAGGATTAAAAAAAAAAAAATAGTTTTAAGAAAAAAAAAAGTTCCAACGTTGTAGCCTCTATGGTTATGTAAATTTGGCAAGTATCATTGTTAACAATAGAGGTGGCAAACTTTGAAAAAAATATATATAGAGAGGCAGAAAATGAGGGAAATTAAATTTTTGTGGCCTCTTTGACATTGCCTTCGTTGTAAATGCAAAGATATTTGTATACGTTCAAAAATAGGAAAAAGTACAGAAATATAAATTATTACTTTAATTTTTTCATAAAATAACTGTTAGTATCGATAAGCTCACCAGAGTGGAGGTGAATGGTGAAAGTGTGTATTTTTAAAATTATTTTAATGTTGAATTTGATTCAACAAAAAATGAAATGAGATGAAACAAATATAATGTAAATTAACAGAGATAATAAACACAGCAAATTTTTAGGTGTTTCACCAATTTGGCTAGTCCACCCCTAAGGTTCACTTGAACTTCACTAAGTGTTCCAACACTTACACACTTGCTTTCAAGTCAAAGTAAAAACCAACTACACAGAAGTTTTCAGGTAAAAACTTCAGTAAACCCACCTCTAGAGTTTTCAGGTCGAAACTCAAGCCAACACTGTATGTAGCTTTCAGGTTGAAGCCACGAACCAACAGCTTTAAACCTTAAATCAGAGTTTTGGCACAAGAGCTTTTTCTACAATGGATCTTCTAAATATTCTTCACTGTTTGCAGACTTAAGTATGAATGAAATTGGAGTGTAGCTCACTATATATCTCACCTGTATATCCGTTGTCTGTATTTTGAATATATACTTGATATGTACAACGATCATATTTTCCTCCAACGGATGTATTCTACTGTACTTGATTAGGATCAAGTCCCAATACGGCAAGTGATCGTTCAGAAAAACGTTTCAAGTCAACTTAACGATTTTACTGTTCTTTTAGATAGTTAGCTATGCAACTCTCCGAAGAGTAACTATAACTCACCGTAAGATCACTTATCCTTTACTGTCAAGTAGGATTCCAGAATATTTAAATGTGAACTGTCATTCAATCGAATACTTATAACTGTAACTCATCGAACAGTTATATACTTGACTCTGTCAACTTTCTGATTTTAATTTAGCACGTGCATAAAAGACTGACTTAAGTTTCAGAAGGTTATCTTGTAACTCACCGAAATTCTTCAAGATTTTGGATAGTTATTTTTCTAACTCTTTGAAAACTTATTTGAGCCACTGTCTGAAATTTTACACATGGGAAATTCAATGACTTAAGTTTCAGATGGTTAAACTGTAACTCACCGAAACTCTTTTGAAATTTCGGATAGTTATCCTTCTAACTCTCTGAAAACCTATTTGAGCATCTGTCTGGATTTCTGCACGTGGGAAATTCACTGACTTAAGTTTCGGATAGTTAAACTGTAACTTACCGAAACTCTCTTTTAAATTTCGGATAGTTATCTAACTCTTCGATTTTCCCATTTAAACTTTCAACTGTCGGCTTCTCCATTTTGCATGTGCGTAATAAAATGACTTAAGTTCTGGAAAGTTATGCCTGTAACTTACCGAAAAACTCGAATAGTTATCTAACTCTCCGAAAAGAAAACTCGGATAGTTATCTAACTCTCCGACAAGTCTTTTAAGCTTCCGTTCTGTATTTCTGCACGTGGTTTATTGAATGACTTAACTTTCAGATAGTTATACTTGTAACTCTCCGAAAAGTCCTTTAGGCTTCCAAATAGTTATCTCCTTAACTATTTGATCATTCAATCCATTTAACTGTCTGATTAAATAACTCTCCGAAGACTTTGTAAAATTAGATAGTTATTCTTTTAACTGTCCGATAGCATTGCTGCTACTTTAAATTTGCTCTTCAGATACTTAGACTTGTAACTGTCCGATTTTGCTGAATCTTCTTGATCTGTTCATCTGGAACCTTCTTGATTTTTTCATCTGCCTGGAAATTATTCTAACAGCCTTCTGATCTAATGCAGTAATACTTAACTGTGAAATACAATATGTTTCCTCACATAGGTTTTACATTATCAAAATACTCGGGTAATAACAATAACAAATAACAATAATGTTAAATAATGAAATTATAAAAATTTATTACTATTTAAAAGTTGAATAATTTCTTTAAATGAAATAAGCATTACATTATGACAAATATTATAATTTTCTTTATAATGCTCATTTACAAATTTATTTGAAAATTTTGAACTCATTTATCATTTCTACAAAACATACATAATATTTTCTCCGACTTTCAAATACATCTAGATCGAAAATCTAAATGTTAAATTTCCTTTGTAGTCATAAAATTGAGAAAAGTATTCACATTTTTCCTTATCTTCTTTTTCCCTTTAATTTCCTTCTCCTTTTCATCCGCAGAAACACCACCCCAAGTTCTTGGAATTTTGGATCAAGATCGACCGTTTGTATATATACTGATAATTGTTGGATAAGTGTTGTATCAAACATGGGTTGTTCTCCTATAATAAACGAACTCACCCACACTTCACATGTTCATCCGACACACTTGGTACTTCATCACTATATATATTTATAAGCACCACCCAAAACCGCCCGCCCCTCAACCAGATTCATCCACAGATTATGGGAGGCAAACCACTTCACGTTGCGCTCTTCGCAGGCCCTGGTATGGGCCACATCCTCCCCACCCTTCACATCTTCATCCTTGGTAATTCATCACTATATATATATATATATAAGCACAACCCGAAACCGCCCCGCCCCGAAACCAGATTCGTCCACAGATTATGGGTGGCAAGCCACTTCAGGTTGCGCTCTTCGCAGGCCCTGGTATGGGCCACATCCTCCCCACCCTCGTCCTCGCCCGTCGGCTTGCCACCCTCGACGACCACCTCCAGATCACGCTCTTCCTCATCCCCCCCCATGCTTCCTGGTCGACCCAGTCCCTCTCAGCCGCCCCCGAACACGCCAACCTCCACATCACCGTCCTCACACCTGACGCCCACCTCGAGACCCGCATGTGCGTCACGATCCGCGAGTCACTCCCTTCCTTACGCTCGTCCCTCTCTGCCCTCTCGCCACCACCCGCTGCGCTCATCGTGGCACCTTTTTCCGTCTCCGCGCTCGATGTGGCCGACGAGCTCAACATATCAAAGTACGTCTACATCACGTCTACTGCAGACTTGCTGGCTTTCATGATGCACCTGCCGGCCTTGGATAGAGAAATCCAAGGCCAGTACGTGGACCAACCCAAGCCCATCAAGGTCCCTGGCTGCAAGCCCGTCCAGATCGAGGACCTTGTCAGCCCCGTCCTCGACCGCAGCGACGACGCCTACAGGTCCTTCTTCGAACTGGCAAAGCCATTACCGCATGCGGATGGAATTCTGATCAACACTTCCGAGGTAGTGGACGCAAGGGCCCTCAACGCGCTTCGAACTGAGAAGGCCTTCGTCGACATGAAGGTCCCAAAAGTTTATCCGATCGGACCGCTGACACGACCACCGGAGGACGAGAGGGTGCCGTGGCTTGACTCCCAACCAGATGACTCCGTTCTGTTCGTGTCGTTCGGTAGCGGAGGTACGTTGTCGGTGGAGCAGACGAAGGCGTTGGCCGGCGGGCTGGAGAAGAGCGGACAGAGATTTCTCTGGGTGTCACGACCGCCGTCCCTCGGAGACGATCCATCGGCGTCCTACTTATCTCGTGCACAGGTAGAGCGTTGAAAGAACGAACCCAATCCATTGTCGTCCTACTTATCTCGCGAATCACTTGGTTTGTTTTTTATCGTGGTTTTAAATATTTAAGGAGGAATGGAATTATGTTTCTTCAATTCCATTTTTCATCCTCTCCAACAGGACAGCGACGACCCGGCCACGTATCTGCCGGAGGGCTTCCTGGAGAGGACGAAGAACGTCGGACTAGTGGTGCCGTCGTGGGCGCCGCAGGTGTCAGTGCTGTCCCACAGAGCGGTCACGGCGTTCCTGACACACGGTGGGTGGAACTCCACACTGGAGTGTCTGGTTCAGGGAAAGCCGATGATCGTGTGGCCCTTGTTCGCGGAGCAGGGGATGAACGCGACCAAGTTGGAGGAGATGGGAGTGGGGAAGAGGGTGAGGGGTAGGGGTAGGGGTGGTGGGAAGGCGGTGGTGGGAGTGGAGGAGGTGGAGGAGGCGGTGAGGGCGGTCGTGGTTGGGGAGGAAGGGAAGGAGATGAGGAGGAGGGCGGTGGAGGCGAAGGAGAAGATGCTGTGGGGGTTGGAAGAAGAGGAAGGTGGTCCTTCGCACACGTGCCTGGTGGAAGCAGTAAATGAGTGGAAGAGAAGGGCGGCGTCACGTGCTTAGTTTGGTTAATCTGGTGCTTAGGAAATGTCTTTGGCAACGTGAATAAATCTGTTATTTATATGTAGAAGTAAATCGGACTTTGTGGTTTGTGACTGATTTAAAGTTGGAGGGTAAAATTTTAGTCAAGAGTAATTGATTCTTGACAATTTAGAGAAAGCAGAAATTGAAAAGTGATGTTTGTTTGTTAAAATAAAATTGTTTGTAAATTTTTAAATTTGTTTTTAATCAATTTTTAAGGAAAATAAGTATTGTAATGAATATTTGGTTGTTATAAATTATTTTTATTGATATCGAAATATTATAAAATAAAAATTTATATTTATATTGTGAAATTATTTTTTCAAGTTGTATGTTATAATTTTGATATGGCATATTACATAAACTTTTTTCAAAATTTGAGTAAACTTGTTGTACAGAGTATAAAAAATATATTCAAATATATAATTTCATCAAATTATATATCGATCTACTTGTTTACGTTATATAATGATTTTTTAGTTTGCAATAATTTTAAGGTTTACATAACATAATAATAGAAGGATACTATTTTCGATAAATATTTAGAATTTGTTTTACCATTTTCATTCCCTTCTTCTTCTTCTTCTTCTTTTTCTCTTTTTTTTTTTGTTTTATTATTTTCCCTTTTATTTTCTCTTTTCTTCTTCTTTTTTTTCCCTCCTCCTGTCCGACACCTCCTTTCTTCTCCCATATCAGCAACACCTCTCTTGAGCAAATCGTCGATCTACAATACCCAATGTCATAGTTTAATGTTGCAATAACTGATCATCAGATAGTTCTCGTCCTCCCTACGTGAATCAAAGATCATAGTGAGGTAAGGAAGATATTTACCAGATGAAGCTTGGACGCATGATTCAATTGCATGCAACCTTATCGAATGGACGAACTCAATCAACCTACACCAGTCAAACTCAAGATTCGTGATTGAGGAATAGCGCGTACTCTTCATCAATCGGTGGTGGGAATAAGAGGAGAAACGGTCAGACCAGTGGATGAAGCTTGAACAGACCAGAACGACACAGGCTTTGATTGGGCAAGCATGAGGAAGAAGAGAACAGCATCGAGCATGCGAGAAGGAACCAGAGCGATATACTTCGATTAGGGAGAACATGTAAGGAGAACTCTGGCTTTAGTCAAGTGTCAAGTACAGCAGTGGACTTCATCAAGAACTCTAACGAATATCTACTTAGAGCGGATAACGAGCATCAAACATAGCCGGCAGACCGCACCTCATCTTCTACTTTTTCAAGTTATAACTTGGAGTTATCCGCTTCTAGAAGAAATGAAACATACTTGTGTTTATTTAACTTTACTTTGTGTGTGGAGAAATGAAACATACTTGACTCCTATCACAGATTAAAATGCGTCCTTTGTATCATGTGGGTGAAGTTTTTCGTTTTAGTAATAGTTAAATGATAATTTTCTCTTCAAGTAAAAGAGCATACAAGAATACGTATAAATTTATTTACTCATAGTCAGCGTGAGAACGATAGGCGCGACAAAATAAGGCGGTTGCACGTGACACTGTCATTAATGGTGTGGTTTTGGCGTTTTGCCGAGCGTGCACGCATCTTAACGTTCGATCGAGATGAATATTTTTAAAAAAAATTCTACCACCCCTAATATACCAGATTTTATGGCCCTAACGTCCTTCCATTTTCAATTTTAGTCTTTTTTTAATGATAATTTTATTTTCCTCGCAATAGAGTTCTTGTGGTCGCCGATTTTTCATTTTTGGTGGTAAATACATCAATTTCTAGAGGTTACTTCGTCATTGCATTCAATTCATTCCCCAATCTAACTACAGGAGCACCTCTTTCCTAGAGGTGCTTTTCAATTTCTAAGATAAATTTTAGCAATAGCCGATTATAAATACATAGAAAGTCTTACCTATATTAAATAACAATTGGTTATTGGTTTAAGGATATTAACATTAACCCATTTCTTCTAAATTTAATTATTGATTTTAAATAAATAATCTTAATCAATATGATTCATATTATAACATTTTAAACCAATAACATTACATAGAATCCATTTACAAGTGGGACTCATACTGTCACACCTCAGAAAAGGGTACAACTGCCACAATAAACGAGAGAAGAAGATCCACAAATTTTAAAAAATAAAATTAAATAACATAAAAAAACTCCCCCGTCTATTTTTATCATAAGGTTGGTACCTAAAAATAAGTTTCACATAACAATATGCTAAAATAAAACAAAAAACATTTCAATCTAAAGTGGAGATCAAACTAAGCCGTCACACACGACCAAAATACAATTTAAAAAGGTAACCAAAAACATGCAAAACACAAAAAGAGAGTTCTACAACGCATTGTAACTAAAATAAAAGCATAAACAATCGCCTCAGCTATAGCCTTCCTTGTGTGTCACCTAATGAGCTTAAAACCACGATGAAATAAGGAATAAGCTAAAAGTCTAGTAATTAATCTACTGTATAACCAACAACAATAATAAAAGTGAGACTTCGCGATAAATGTAAATAATAACAAAAACATTACAAGGCATGTAAATAATATTAGAAATATTACAATGCTATCCTGTACAGTCATGAACTAGCTAACTACAGTATACAAGTACATAACCACTATAGTTACTTAACCAGCAACCTAGCTTTAACCACATATCAACTTTATAACAATGTCCATGGTCACATACAAGTCTTATGACAAAGTCCAAGATAGCCACACCAATCCACTAAGCACAAACAACAAATGTACATGCTTATTAAGATACAAATGTACACGCATCAACCATAATATGCATCTTTAAACAATATCATAGACTAATAGGCCACGAGCGGCGTTAGTGTAGTTTAATAAGCATTGACCACTTCAGGGGGCACCCCGACACACAAGGACCCACAATCTTGAGTGATATCAACATTGCAAGGATAGCCAACTCACTACTCAATTGTGGTTCATCATTGACAAAACATATCCATGTGAGCAACACATTTGCAAGCATGGCAAACAATAACTAGTAAGGAGGCATCTTTAAGCATGCACATTCAATATTGGCATGTGTTTGATTGCTATAGCACGGCTTATCAAACGATAAACGGCCATAATCAAAAGAGGTATAAATCAATCGACATTAACGCACTAAGTATGCCTTATTGTCATCGGCAAACCAAAATTCCCGATGATAGCCATCATTAATAATCGCGTAGGAATCAACATGAAGCATAGTTCAGTCGTATTATACATATAACCATGATAATGTGCCACAACCAACGCTACTATGCAAGCAACATCCATATCAAGCCATAATCAACACCACCATGTAATATGCAATAATCATCGATATTAAGCGTTGTCCATCAATATGCATGCACTAATCTTCAAACCTACCAACAGAGTGGCCCAAAATGCAAAAGCCCTAAATGCCCTCCGTCATCTACCGACGTTCACGGGAGGATAGCACCAGCCCAAGGCGACGGAGTTGAACCCGCCACGCACCTGCCTACTCGAACCCGAGCAGCTCGGCGATGGCACCTCCACCTGTGCTCGGAGCCCACCGGATTTGATCTCCCGTCCGTCCGTCCGTCCGTTCGCCTTCGCTCTCTCTCCCTCGTCAGGTGGGGGGGGAGGGTCTGCAAGGAAAAAGGGGGCGACGAAGCGGTGAACGGGAAAATCCCCGTCAACCAAAAATATCAAGGGGGTAAAATGCTTACATATGCAGTTAAATCTTGTTATGTTATTTTAACATATGGAGGAATTTGTTTTAAATTTTATAAAAAAAATTTGAAAGGCTAAAACTTTTCTTAAGCCAAAAATTTTAACTTGATGTTATATGTAGGACAAATCTCTTTTTTAAAGGAAACCTAGAAAAAGAAAGGTTGAAGAGGAAATATCATCTGTTCTGTTTGTAATATCTACAAAGAAAATACTAAGCACATCTTTATGAATTGTAAAATTCCTTACAATTTCTAATCTTTCCTACCTTATGATAACTGTCATAATTACAACACCATCTCACTTTTATCATTCTCTCCTTCCTTCAGTTGTAAACTTCTATCTTATAGTTACATTCATTTCTTATTTGCATATCATCTCAAAATTTGATAAGATGGTCAACCTCTCGTGGTCTTGGCTAAAAAATTTGACAACTAATTCTAATGTAGATGTGATTAAAGAAGTCTAATTCAATTGAAATACCCAAGCAATAAGACTAAAGTAGAGGATTCTCTTTTACCCCGTTAGAGTAGTGATTTAAAAGGCAAAAGAAATAACTAGTTGTGTTGTTTTGTTTCTTGTTTGAGATCGGACTCTTCTACCATTATTTGCCAGATTGGTGTTTGTATTTTATTTAGACTTTTAACCTTGGTCGTGGTTACACATATAACTAGGGCTCTAACATTTATCTTAATTCTTTACCAAAAAAAAAAGGTATTCACGTTTGTCCATTTCAGCGGAAAAAAAGAACGTTAGATTTAGAACACACACACACACATATATATATATATATATGTACATTTTGTCGACCAGTCATCCGAGCGGAACTGAGGCCATTGGACTAAACACTAATTTAATCAGTAATGAATATATTATGACATATATTGACAATTGCACCAGAACAAAAGAAAGGAAGAAGGGAAACCCGTTAATCACATCCCGTAAGGGTTCAGCAAGCCCAGCATATCCACGTACGCGTTGTACTCGTTTATGTACACAAGCTCCTCTCCCTCTGTCCCAATGCCGCCTCCATGGAGCCCGTAGGCGGCGTCCAACGAGAACGAGGCTGTGCTTGGGCTGGCGCTGCTCATCTCCCCGCCCCCACCGTTTCCTCCTCCTCCGCCACCGCAGAACCCGCAGGAGAGTTTCCTCATCTCCTCATGGGCCCTTGAGAGCTGCTCCTTCAGCTTCAAGATCTTGACAAAAATTTATATCAAAGAGACGTAGTGTTAAGCTAAGGTTATAACGGGAGCTTCATATATCGATAAACAAATTAAGCTCCACTCGGCCCGATGTTCCTTGTATAATACGATTAAAAAAAAAAAAAGACTCCTACGGAGAACACATCATCCAACTAGGGAAAATAAGAGAAGAAGCCATAACATGAATTAAATACCAGGAGTGGAGCTAGCAAGCTTTCCCGCACATGACAGAAGAATACCAGTGCACATATATCATTATCAATCAATGCATGCTTACTTAAATAGTACTGTCGGACTTCCAGGTAAAATTAGTACATTATCATTATAAAATAACACGAAATCAAAAAAAGATAGTGTAGACGACCTATGAGAAAAGAGGTTCTAAACCAGAAACATTATCATTATCAAAAAAAATAATGCACATTTTTCCTGCCTCTCTTCTTCCAAAAATATATTGCCAAAACTAAGGTTTGGTCACCTACGAAAATACTAGATGTCATAAAATTAAGTAGTAGCAGAGAAATTAACACCAAATCAAAGAATTGCCCAAAATCATGTGTATATAATCGATGAGTGCATGCATCACAAGTTAAATGGTAGAAGAAAAATGGGGTGAGTAATATGAGCCATAGATGTACCAACAGTGATATATATAGCAATGGTGAGATAGGTCTTTCGTTCTAAGATATCTTAGATTTGAACCTAGGAGAAAAAGAAGAAGAAGCATTATCAAATATATGTGTGTGTGTGTATACAAATATACCAACCATGACATATATAAGCTTTGATTCCAAACTTAATAAAAAAAAATTATTAATGGAGGCAAAAAACGCATAAGCTGTAGGTATGTGTATGGGTTGGAGCAATGGAAGGTTGAAACCTCGGACTCAAGGTGACATTTCTGGAGGACGATGGACTCGTGTTGGGACTTGAGCTTGGCATACTCCTCCTCCAGCTGCTTGCTCTTCGACCTCGCCCTCCGATTCTGGAACCAAACCGCCACCTGCTTGGGGTCGATGCCGAGGTCCGTCGCCAGCTGGGCCTTCCTTCCGGACTCCAGCTTTCTCTCCTTCCAGAAGCACATCTCGAGGTACCTCACCTGCTCCTCGCTCAATCTCCTCTTCTTCGCCTCCGCCCCCTCCACCCTCACCTTCTTCCTCCTCCGCTTCCTCGCTGCCTTCTGATCACCTGCAAAAAGACGGAACAAAACTAAAACATCAAAGTAGAAGAGGAAGAGGGTGGAAGAATAAGAAGAACAGAAGGCAGTGATCGAGGTCAGGCTAGGTTTGATTCGTGCTCACTGACCCTTGGGCTTGTCGAGCAAACGGGTGCAGCAGACATCAGCAGAGCCCGAGAGTTCCATGATGGCCTTCTCTACTGCTTGGGTTAACGTGCTCATTCTCCTCTCCTCTCCTCTCTCTCTCTCTCTTCTTCCCCACCTCAGAATCAAGGAGCAGCTAGCTCTAGGAGGCGGAGGTCTTATTATAGAAAGGCAGGAAGTAGTCTTCCCATAATACCCCCGTTACCACGATTATTTCCCCAAGAATGCCACTACCAACCCAGCGGCACATAACCCACGTCCGTCCTCCCGTAGACCCCGGAGAGAGAGATAAAGCAGAAGAAGCGTGTGGGGGCTTAGGGCATTAATCCCGGAAACATGGGGATGCACCTTATCGATCATCACATGCTGTTCTGGGTTTTCTCTTTCGATGGATGGCTCTAATTCACCCCCCGGCCGGACGAGGGCCGCCGTGTCTGGCTCTCTCCACCGTCGGCGGCGCGACTCCTCCGACCTGTATGTAGGTTTCCGGTTTGGTTGCCCCGGCCGCAGCCTCCTTCCTCCCGTGACTCGGACGCATATTTTCGACCAAGCAAGAGCCGCCGGTAAATAAGTCCACTCCGTTCGGCCGTCGTTGATGTCGTCTATTTAAAAAAATTACAATTTAAGCTAAAAATGTCGATCGGAAAAGGTAAAAGTCTGCAATTTTTTAAATGGTAAACTTATGTTCACTAACCACCGATCAAAGATTATAGTAGGTGTAATCTTCTTTGGGTTTCAAATTTCAGAAAACGCAAAAATTATTAGTATTACCGAAGGCCGACAGTCAGTCCAAGTCCTCGTCGATGTACGTGAGCCTTCGGTTTCCATGCATGGACCGGCCGCTGGATTTCGCTTCGTGCACGTACGCGTTTGAGTTGTATTATTATTATTATTATTATTATTATTATTATTATTATTATTATTATTATTATTATTATGTGTTCGTGAGAACGGAACAGTGAGTTAACGTGAGCCATGCGTCATGTATGACGTTAAATGTTTTATCGATAAATAATCAAATAAGAATGTTTCCAACATTGAACGATAATGCGTTCCTACCGCAGAAGCCAGTGTGATTAATTAGTCTCAAAGAAAGTCAATAAAAGAACAAAAATATTGTTCTTTTAATAAAAAAAAGGTTCAAAATTCTGCTATTCGTACTTATTTTCCACCGAAAAGTAAGTTACTTTTAATGAATTGTATACTTTTCTCTTAAAAAATTTAAAAGAAAAATAATTTCCTTTTCTTTTCATATATACATACACAAGCACTTTATTGAAGTTAAACATATATAAAATAAAATTGTATGAACTTATTTTTCTTTGGACTATATATATATGTTTTTCTCTCTCTTTGATTTCAATCATTGGGACAAACACCCTTAAAATACAAAAACATAATCATAGTGTTTATATTTGATTCTCTTATTTTTCTTGGGCCATGATCCTTAGGCAATGGGGATGAACGGGATTTATTAGTCATGGTTAAAATCTAAACCATTGATCGGTTGCAAATAATTGTACTGTTCTCTGTGCAGTTGTATTTATTTTATAATAGAATGTTGTTCTAATAATTGCACACATGCTGGTAATATACAAACCTTTTTTCCTTCCTTAAACAATTTGTTCGGATAAATGAAGGAATCTAACTAAATCGGCCCTCGGCTGAACTACAACATTCCCGAATCCACGTTCTGAATCGGTACGTTCATTAAAACCGTAGAATGATTAACGGAGTTCCATGAGATTCCAAAAGTTATCAATGATTAATCATCATAATCGCGCGTGAATAATCCTGTTCTTGCAACAATCAGAGTGTATTTAGTCAATCAGGTAACCAAGAGTAGACAGACAAGTCTCCCACTTCGCAACAAAAAAACAAATGTCACGGAAACATTAGCATCATCATAATTACATGAAGGAATAATTGAAGAGGCGGATGGACCACGCACACGATCGAGTACGTCCATTCCCCGACGTCCCCCCCCCCCCCCCCCCCCCCCCCTTCCGGAGGCCGCCACACCCGCGTCGGCCGCCCCACGATCTTAGGGGCGGGGCCGGGGACTGAGACCTGAATAGGAACCCGACGCCATCCACCAGCCCGGCCGAGTGGAATCTAATAGACATGCATCGCTTCTATGTACGTAACTCTCATCTCATCTTGTTTGATTTCTTCTCTTCTGCTCCGCCCTGTCGATCGACGACGGGTTGGGAGTTAGACACGTACGCCGGAGCAGCGAATGACGCCGTGACAAGAGGCTGCCAACCTCGGCCATCGTGCCGGCGTGCTGCACCTACGGGCCACGGGGAAAGGAAAGCCTTCTTTCCTTGCCTTTGGTCAACTTGCGGTCTTGCATTTTGTGCTTGGATTGCATGTTAATTACGTACGTGGCCACTTTCCACGTATCTGATTGCCATAGGTTTCTCCCCTCCTTTCTCCTTACATTATTATGACATATCTTGGAATCTCTCGCTTTCATCTTCTTAGTTAAGGTGAAAATTAAAAGAGATATTATTATTATTATCATTATTATTTAAGTATGGTCACTAACCACTTCTTTTTTTAACTAAAAGATACGGACATGGGGATGCGTCTGCTTTACAGAATGCAAGAGCCAACCACCATCAGCCTGCACTTAGTTTTTAATTTTTAAACACGAGGATAAGGATTAAGAGATCGAGAGAGAAAGCTTCCTATGGCTATGGATGAGATAAGCTATCTGCAGCTGTAGATTGTGAATGTCGATGGATTTATTTACATGGAGACCGACAAATATGGTGATGAGTGTGTGTGCACGGGAGTGAACGAGGACAACCATGCTGCAGCCTTGGGTTGGATTCCTCCACACGAGACGCCGCTGTCTCCGAGAATTCTTTCTTTCTTTCTTTCGTGCTCTCTTTCGTTCTTCCTTTTCCTTTCATACTAATTAATGAATGGCGACGTCAGCTCAGAGCTTAAACAAACGGTGTCATCCTTATCCCAGACACTCCCCACCCATGTTCCCCATCTTCCAACTTTCCAAGCCGCTCACATGCATGCGAGCACCAGTACTCCATTCCTCCACTCCGCACAAAATTAATGCTCAGCTCATCATCTGTGATCTAGATCTGTCATGCTTTAATTAATTAATTCTTCCTTCGAGTAGTTAAATCCCTCATCGACATACATGCCCTTTTTAAATAGCCAGCCTGGAAATCTGTATGCAATATTGCCGCGTGCTGGCCGGAATATTTATATTCCTGACGGATTTTTCCTCTTTTCAGCAGATCTACTTTCACGTCTCCGGCCCTTTTTCTATTCTAAACTGAGATCATAAAGATGTGTTACCCGTAACCATAATTACTAACACAAAAATTTCTCCTTTTCAGAAAGCTAATTCAATTCGTGACGTCGCTTTAAGTCCTCAAATCTTGCCACGATTCGAGCCAGGATTTCAGGGAGACAGATCCCATTCCCACACGAAGTTGAAGTCTCAGCTTCGCAGAAAAGGTCTCTCCTGTTCTTGCATATATGCTCATCGAAATCCTTAACAAGATTTACCAAGATTATTATTCAGTTAATTTAATCCAAAGCAACGATCGATACTGCTTGTAGCTTTTTTCTTTTAATTTAAATTTTAAAAAATATAAAAAGAACGTTATCATCATAAAAAAGAAAGAATGGCCTATTATGAGCTACAGCTCTAATATATATATATATATATATATATATATATATATAGTCTGACCGATCTACAGACTACAGCCACTGGGGGAGGAGGAAGAGGAGATGATCGATCGGGAAATTAAATAATCGAATAAGAATCTCGGCAACTGCGTCAACATTAAGTCTTCTCTGTACGTAGCAAAGGAAAGCAAGGAAGTTTTCAACAAAGTGCAACAACGCCTTGGTCGTAATTAATTGGTAGGGGACCTTGCGGACGAAAACACTTTAAAAGTTTCTTAAAAAGATGAATGCATGATTATTAATTCATGGAGCAATTAATGGAAATAATGACACGGTGGTCGATGCTACATAATAATTCGTAACCATCATGTCTGGGTGGTATTATTAATTAAAAATGAGAAGCATATGGCACTTTACATAATTAGTTGATCCTTCTTCCTTTGAAGGTAGAAGACAAATTAAGCAGCGTTGCTTGCTGGTTAATTATGGGAAGGTAGAGGGCACGACCACTGGTAATTATCATCATCGGTATCTTTTTTCCATTGTTATTATTATGGGCAGTAGGGGGATGCACAGTCACGACTAGGTGATTTTCTCCTGTACGTTTTGATTGGTATTCGTGCTGGGGCAATACTCGGGGCTCTAGATCGGTGGAATATATATATATATATATGCCCGTTTCTTTTTCATGTAGATGTGACGAATGGCGTGACGCCTGCGGTTTACCACCTGAGCAGGATCGTCCCAAGCTCGGACCTCAAAAGAACAACAATTTCTTCGTTGGTAGTTTGAATGAATGTTAAATTGCAAGAGAGCGTAATTGCATGCTTAGGTCTAAATATCCATAGTAGCTAAGACTTGGTTGGCTGCCCAACGTCGACGGAAAGGTCTCCATCATTTTTATCCGAGACTAGAAAGAAATTCATAGTAAAATCTTTAAAAAATATGTAATAAAAGACGAATTTTGCTATCTGATGGTCAAACTCCACGCCAAAGTCTATCATGACTGGTACCATCAGTGGTACCGCCCATTAGTAGCCTGGTGTAGAAGCATCCCACTAGAGTTAACGATGCTTGCGGGATCTTTTTCTTAGACTTAAATCCAAGCTTTGAATGCATATAAAGTAAATCTTAGGTTCACAGTTATTCTATATATAATGTACTGTAATTATATTTCGAAATTAGATTACAGTATCATTTGAAATTTCATAATTATAAGCTTTGTAGTTTTAAGTATTTAGCTAGGTTCCATGAGATATCACTCGACCATTCAAATGTGAATTTAAGTGATAAACTAAACTTTTTTATATAATTTATTTATGTTTTGATACAAACATTATAGTTTAATTAAGTAATTCAACTGCATTGAACTGTGACATCACAGGCTACGTACCTATCAAACAAGGTCTTAGAACCTATGATATTTTGTCTCATCCTTCCGTTATTTATGATCAGTTACTCCTTCCATATCATCCACATAATTTTAATCTTGGTTTCCGCCTTTAATTTCGATTTTATTTTCGTTTTCGGTTTTCATTTCTTTTAATAAATTTCTTTGTTAAAGATACTTCCATGTCCTCGACGAGATTTTTCTCCCATTCTTTGAAATTTTCTTTTAAAAGGCCTTCTGCTATGATACCGAGTTGAAGCTACGTACGCCCATGAAACATCTCCATCGCAAACATTAACGACGACGATCATTCTAATAAAGTCGAGCATCTCGTGATATTTCAACAACTGCTTCTCGATCTGTATTATCTACATATCCCTTAAAAATTATCAACTTCCGGCAATCAATTGGAGAATTATGGTCATGAGAAATCTGTCGCACAAATAAAATGCATGTGATTATCAGAGTCTATTCAAAATAAAATGTCGTCCTCCCGCGATCTTGGCGCGTGTAGTTGTAGCATCACAGACTCCTGTCAAATTTGCACTTCTTTTCATATTGCATAGTGATTTACTTGATGTAGACTTTTTATTGGATATTGTATCAACTGCAAAACATCTGTGCTCTATACTTCTACGGAGTATAGATTTTATGGCTTTTTCCTAAATCTATACAGATTGTCACGTTCCACTTTGTAAGACAATAGAATTAGTAGCTAAACAAGTTACTGTAAACTCAGCCACAAAATGATATGAAATTGAAATTTTCCATCCTGGCCAGTCGGTCCACCGATTTGGGTATTGGATTTCCAATAAACTTGTAACATAATATATCCTTGGAAAAGTGGTTAATTCAAATTCTTCACTGCTAAATGATATATACCACTGTTGTGGTGTACAGATTGAACCTCCGCGACCGTGAACTCCCTTGCCATTAGTGAACAATACATTCTGCATGGGCTTGAATATAAAAACAATGAAGTCTCGTACAGAAGTGCTCTCAAATAAAGAAAAAACATGCAATTGGAGATTCAGAATATATGTTCCACAAATCTACGTGTTTACTGCAGTTTCATTCCAAAAAAGAAACATGGTAATTCCTCTTTCCCATGATTAATTGTCGGGATAGTGTTGCTTACTGTAAGATCAGTACCCATACGTGAAAGTAATTGATTAATTATGGCCACATAAGTTTACTAACACCGTTATCATCCAATGGAAGACAGAAAATTGGTTTCTTATAAGTAAATGTTTGTAAAAAAACTACATTAGAATAAATAATAGAGAGGGATTGATTCCTCCTTTACAGATATAATCCTAAAATAAATTAAGAAGTACAAAACTGTGATTGATTTCCAACTTTTTGTCTGAGATAACCAAAATTCACCTAAGCATATGGGAAAGAATGGCAGCTTTGCAACAAAGAAGATAAAATTATCCATTTTCCATATCAACGCATTTTGTTGGATTTCAAATGAATTCTATTACTTTTGAAAATATATTTAGAAACCACTGCTAAAAGATTGTTACAACTTGCAACTCATTGGAAAAAATAAAGCTACAGTGATTCCCTAAATTTGTGGTTCCTTAAATAAAGTTACGGTAAAAAATAAATTTTGTCCGATGCAGGATGAAGCTTGGACAAATTTACACAAAAATGATCAAATTTATATTACATATACCCTGCAATTGGCCATAACTACCAAAAATTGATATACATGATTACACAAAACAAGTCCAAAGATGAATGTTGTACTTTAATTCAAATGATCAATCGATAGATTGAATACCTAAATTTGTTAGTGTGTACGACGATGGAAATTTTTAGCTGTTATTTGTTACCTAGGGAATTTTTTTTTGAACTAACCCGAAGAGTTTAATCGGTATCCAATGCAAAATTGAAATTTTTTTTTTTCTTCTAAAAATCGATTTCACCGTTAAATCAAAGTGAAGCAGAGTTAAAAATCAGATCAAACAGATTCATTGGTTAAACTGCTAAGGTTGACCAACTATTCAATCCTTTGTATATACACCGGAAGATCAAAAATAAAAAGGGTACAAACCTTCAATGGAAATTCGAATCACTAATGTGCATACATACATAAAAATATAAGATATTATAATTATTATCACTTGTTATCATACACTAGCAATATATATTATATATGATATAAATATATTATAATGCTTTTTAATAATCTAAGTCACAAAAACAATAGACCCAAACATTAACGATGAGTCTAATTCTAAAAATCTTTGAAGTGATCATTTAAAGACCCATATCTTTGTGTACAAATTTAGACCTGTGTTAAGTCCAAACCAAGCCTCAGATATATCAGATTATGCTATCCCAAATTTGTTAAGATTGTGATTCAGGCATAATCCATTGAGTTTTGACCTATTATTGATATAAATAATATATCAATTTTAAAAATAAATCTTGTCGTGGAAACTAATATATTTAAGCCAAATCATACTGACATGATCTAATTTTATTAAATGATCACCCAAGACGATCTTTAGCAATAATAATATAATTTGACTAAATCAAATCAATTAAACCTAATCTAATTGACATTTATCCTGACCCATTGGTTAGTCTTATCGGCAGGAAGCTGTGGGCTAGGTGCTCACATGTCGACTGGAGACGATCAGGCACAACGCGGACACGCGCCACATCGTCGGACGAACCCCAAACTCGGCCACCTTCCCTCGGATCCGAGCCTTGATACCTCCGAAACACCCCCACACGTCGAGCATGCACTCCTCCGCCTGCAGGCCTCCACGTACGCCTCCCTCGACACCGATTATATATCGATCATCATGCGCGTCTCCCCCTCGCCGATGAGGTATACGGCGGAAAAGCCCTGGGGCGAGCTAGATGGAGGTCGATGTCGCCACTGCTCTTTCTGTCAGGAGGTGCCTGTCGATGTTGCAGTTGCTCCTCCTCCTTATGTTGGGGACCTCCTCTCGTATTCGTGCAAGTGGAATCCATTCAGGCCCCTTGGTCTCCAAGGAGCAGATGACAACCGTGATCCGAACAGAAAACGGCGTGGTCTCCGCCGTCGACGTTGATGACGGGTACCGAGGGCCGTACCACCTCGAGTTCATCTCCTTGGAACCGGATTCTCTTTTTCTACCTGTTCTTCTCCACACCGACATGGTGTTCTATGTTCAAACGGGTATGTACGTGGTATATATGACTGAACATTCTTGATTTTATCGTATAAATATTTTTTTCATGGTTAAGGCGTGCATGCATGCCATATTGATGCTTGGTGGTGTAGGTAAGGGCACGGTGAGTTGGATCACAGAAGACGAAGCAAGCCACATGGAAGTCGAGAGTGGCGACATCTACAGAATCGAAACCGGCTCTGTGATCTACGTAAAAAGCCAGCCAGATCCGATGAGAGAGAAGCTCAGGATCAATGCTCTGTTCAGAAGCATGATAGAAGACAAGCCACAGGTATATATGATGATTCATCGAACATACATATTCGCCCATCTTGAGCACCCAATCATGCGATCGAGTTGCTAAAGTGGTCAGTCATTGCTGGCAGCATACGTGCATTGGTGCGTACTCCAATCTTACAGATCTGGTTCGAGGTTTCGACGAACGAGTTCTTCAAATGGGATTCAGGGTAAGGAAATGTTATGTACGTATTCTATTGTTCACGAAGAGTCGTCATCTCTAATGGCTTGGGTGAAACGTGATTGTAAGGTTTCCGAGGAAGTCATTGCAAGGTTGAAAGGGGCAGAGAAGCCTCCAGCGATCGTCCCTTACCCACGTAGAAACGAGACACAAGTCCCTGGATGGGAGTGGGAGGAGGAGGTTCTCGAGGCTCTGATAGGTGGAAGATCACTCCAACGTCTGAACAAGAAGAAGAAGAAAAAGAATTCCAAACCGAAAGCTTTCAACATTGCGAGGGAGAAGCCAGAGGTTGAGAACTGCTACGGGTGGAGTACTACGGTCACGAGGGAAGATCTCCACGCCCTCAAAGGATCCGATGTTGGAGTGTTCATGGTCAACCTGACTAAGGTCGTATCATACCACTTCTTGTGTCGTCGAGAATCGAAGGATTTGATTAAAATGCTCGATGTTGATGTCGTTTGCAGGGGTCGATGATGGGGCCTCACTGGAACCCAATGGCAAGTGAGGTCACCGTAGTCACGCAAGGGGAAGGGATGGTTCAGATCGTGTTTCCAGGTACAACACCGAACGAGGAGCAGAGAAACATAAGGTTCAGAGTTCAGCAGGGCGACGTGTTCGTCGTGCCGAGGTACCACCCCATGGCTCAGATGTCATTCAACAATGACTCGTTGGTGTTCATGGGGTTCAGCACCATGGCTGAGAAGAACCGCCCGCAGTATCTCGCCGGGAGCAGGTCGGTTTTCCAGGTCCTGGACAAAGAGATCCTCGCGTTGTCGTTTAAGGTTTCGAACGCAACCGTCGACGAGATCTTCACTGCTAAGGATGAGGCGATTTTGCTCGACTGTACGTCTTGTGCCGAGGAAGCTGAGAGGAGAATGGAGGAAGATATCGAGAGGAAGAGGGAGGAGGAAGAAAGGAGAAGGCAGGAGGAAGAAGAGAGACGAAGGCGGGAGGAAGAGAAAAGGAGGAGAAGGCAAGAGGAGGAAGAGAGACGAAGACAGGAGAAGGAGAGAAGGGAAGAAGAAGAGAGGAGAAGGCAGGAGGAAAAAGAGAGACGAATACGAGAGGAGGAGGAAAGGAGGAGAAGGCAGGAGGAAGAAGAGACACGAAGACGGGAGGAGGAGGAGGAGGAGGAGGAGGAGGAGGAAAGGAGGAGGCAAGAGGAAGAAGAGAGACGAAGACGGGAGAAGGAGAGAAGGGAAGAGGAAGAGAGGAGAAGACGGGAGGAAAAAGAGAGACGAAGACGAAAGGAAGAGGAAAGGAGGAGGCAGAAGGATAAAGAGAGAGGACGACGTGAGGAGCAGGAAAGGAGGAGGCAAGAGAAGGAAGAGGGACGAAGGGGGGAGAAAGAGAGAAGGGAAGAGGAAGAGAGGAGAAGGCAGAAGGAAAAAGAGAGACGAAGACGAGAGGAAGAGGAAAGGAGGAGGCAAGAGGAGGAAGAAGCCAGAAGACAAGAAGAAGAGGAGGAAGAGGAAATAAGAGAGGCAGAGGCCAAATGCAACTGATGGAAGAAGAGGAAAATGAAGCAACGAGTAAACAAGAAAGGTCAAGGAAGGAGGTGACCATGCCAACGGTCCAAAATAAATCGTAAATAGCGGTGGTGGAAGTGTAGTACCCTCATCTTGTACTCTCTTTGTCGGGTCCAAAATAAATCGTATTTTTCTCTTATCACTCTAGTTTCATGTTATTAGAAAAAATTGCATATATTTCCAGAAAATGCGTTTTACCGTGAAGATTACATAAGTTTGATCAACTCCTTGAAGTTTCTGGGTTTAATGAAGCTCTTCGATAATATTTTTCTGAAAATATTATTCCTCGCGGGCAGTATATATAGGTTGCAAGATTCATTAATTGATATGATAGTGGAACCAAGAGAATGATTTTCTCGTCACCACGCAAATAATACTTAGGGGAGAATAAATAAATAAATAAATCTATATCACAAAAGGAACCAGTCACTTTGAATATCCTTAAAATCGATGTTAACAAACTTCGTCCCTATCTCTTTTCTAATGATAGTTATTTTAGCAATATTAGAATTTAAAATTTAACGAAAACTTTTCTAATTTTCCTTCATTTTTTCTTTTTTCTTTTTAATTTCGTGAATGGAATGTTACAAAATTCATACATGTCAAACACGATTCAAATAAAAACCGATGGATTTGTGGAAACACGATTCAAATAAAAACCAATGGATTTGTGGATACCATTTCAGCCATCATATTGTATGTTCTCTTTGATTCAACAATCTTGTAAATATTCTACTTTACATTCTTCTCGTCTTATCTTCACTTTACAATTTTTAATAAACGCAAATTATTAACAAACTAATTGGTCGTGACTGTAAATTATTACGTTTGTTTTCTTTTAAAATCAATTCACGTGGAATTATTTATTATTCCAACATTTTTTAACTTGCAATTTTTAAGCCATACATATGCGATCCTTTTTACCAACAAAGGATTTATGTTTGCGTATCAATGGATGTAGGTTCAAAACAATTAACGAGTAGAATATAGCAGATACTACATTAATTATTTATATAAATTATCTTTTAATGAAATTAATTAAATATATATATAAAGAAAGGCAAAATCTTATAGGCCTAGGAGGAGATCTGGAAAGTTAGGAAACGTCAATTATAAAAAGTCAAGAAAAAAAAATTATATGTGCAAGATAGAAAATCAGAAATTCAATATTAATAAAAACATATAAATTAATGTAAATAAATTAGATACAAATGCATAAATCATTGATATTACTTTTTTTTATTAAAATTTATATTACTTTTTATACTTTTCGTAAAACTTAAAAAAAAAAATTCAAAAGATTTAAATATTTACATCAAATAAAATTTAAAATTATTTTCAAGCTTCTTATCAACGCTAATACGCTTGCTTAATTTTCAAACCTTTCTTTTGCCCTTCCAACCACACAGGGAAATCATTTCGAGTCTATCAGTTCCTCTCCGTCCTCTCCCTCCAAAACCCCCGCGGCTTTGGAAGCCGGATTTAGAGATGGACAGCGTCCTGGCGACTGCGGCGGCGGTGTCGGACCAGAGGCAGAAGATCGAGCAGTACAAGCTTATCCTCTCCTCCCTCCTCTCTTCCCCCATCGACATCCCCAAGGCAAAGCGCTTCATCGACCATAGTAATTCGGCACCGCCCCCCGAATCCATCGCCCTCTCTTGTTTTTTTTTTTGTTTTTTTGTTTTTTTTTCCTGTTTTTCTTATTGTTCTCCTCTTTCCAGTGGTATCCGACGACGTCCCTCTCGTGGTGTCGAGGCAGCTGCTCCAGTGCTTCGCGCAGGAACTGGGAAGACTCACGCCCGAGGTGCAGAAGGAGATCGCACACTATGCCCTCGCGCAGATCCAGCCCCGCGTCGTGTCATTTGAGGAACAGGTTATCTTGTTGCTCCTTCCTTCATTTGATGTCGAAGGGGATTTTCGGTAAACGATTGGGAAATTCATATTCTTCCTTGATCTAGGCGATGATCTGCGTATGTTGATGTGCCCTGTACTTGTAGCTTTCATTTTGCATGAAAATGATTGTCATTGTTAATTTCGGAGATATGCAGGTATTGTTGATCAGAGAAAAGCTTGCTGAGTTGTATGAATCCGAGCAGCAGTGGTCGAAAGCGGCACAGATGCTCAGTGGAATTGATTTGGATTCAGGAATAAGGTTTTGAGATCGATTTTTTCTCGCAGATTGTTGTCTGGTATTTTCTGATGTTTAAGCCTTATTTTTCTGGTGGAACAGAATAGTTGATGATACATACAGGTTATCTAAATGTGTCCAAATAGCTCGTCTCTACCTTGAGGTCTGTTTATATCACATCGTGCTCTAAGAACATGATATTGGGCATGGGAAACTTGGTGTTGATGTTCCATTTGACATGGTTGATAGGATGATGATGCTGTAAATGCAGAAGCTTTTATCAACAAAGCTTCTTTCTTAGTGAGCAATAGTCAACACGAAGTCTTAAATTTGCAATATAAGGTAAAAGCAATTGTAATTTATCTTTTTTCTTAAGGAAAAGCCAAATCCAAAAATGCCTTGTGTCAAAGTTGGAGGCATATTTGCACAGTAGTCAAAAGTAAAATCCTGCTTCCAGAATTAGTGTATTGCCTACATGTACTTATTGTTCTCTTTAGGTTTGTTATGCAAGAATTTTGGATCTGAAGCGGAAGTTTCTGGAGGCTGCACTGCGTTACTATGACATTTCTCAAATTGAAAAACGACAGATTGGAGATGAGTATGGATGGCAAAAAAGTTTTTTTTTTCCTTTATGTCTTCATGCCACTATAGTTTGTTACTTCTGCATTTTTCTTGTCAAGGTTTTGATGAGTTACATGATTTAATGAGTTTACATATGTTGTAAATTCAGGGAGATTGATGAGGATGCTCTAGAACAAGCATTAACTGCTGCTGTTACCTGCACTATTTTGGCTGCTGCTGGACCACAACGTTCTCGTGTCCTTGCTACACTATATAAGGTGCTCGCTTTCACTTTTACATGTAGAACCACAATTTTTATTGTATCGTGTTTGATCTGTCTACAACTACAAGTTACTGATCAAATAAGGAGATTATTCTTGTTCTTTTCAGCCACTTGGCCTAAATTATGCTATCAATTTATTGTCTGATGGAAATTTATGTGATTTATTTATTTTCTCTTAATTTAGTTCACCCATTGTTATTATCAGAATTATCCCATTACAGAAAAGGTTCATGATATATATTTTCAA
Organism: Cymodocea nodosa; assembly: GCA_036874045.1. Classification (NCBI taxonomy): domain Eukaryota; kingdom Viridiplantae; phylum Streptophyta; class Magnoliopsida; order Alismatales; family Cymodoceaceae; genus Cymodocea; species Cymodocea nodosa. The sequence continues at coordinate 12,232,805 of CM072345.1, forward strand.
TAAAGGTTTTACTTTTATGCCCTAAGATTCCAAGTAATTTGAAGACGACATTTGTAGATTGTTTATTATTTTCCTAGCTAACAGTTCAAAATAAAAATACTTATTGAAGCAGAGGGAAAATTTTGTAGGTTGTGTTTGGTAGTATTTTTGACTTGTTTCATTCAAAAATAATCTGGCTTCAGCCACTTCGGCTTTTGATGAAATTTGGCTTCTACCAGATCCATGTACAATAAGATAGGATAACTTCTAGGGTTAAGGTGACCTTGTTTCATCATTTGTTAACATCTCAAGCAGTCAAGTTAAACAATGCGTCATACCAGAAATTGTGTGCCATGGCCATTAAGTAACACACTTTTACCCTCATTGCTGCCTCATCTAGATGATTATGAGATAGTCTTGTTCACCTTCACATTTGAAAAAACATATGTTTACATAACTTTTTGTTGATTTGTGGGTTCTTCCCATTTAGAAAATATTGAACTTTTCTTAGGCTTGTTGTAGGTATCAAACAAGAAAACTTGGCATTTTCAAGTAAAATTAGAGTATAATTCTTCAGAATCAGGTCAACTGATAATTTATCATTTACGTTAATCATATGCTTGAAACATTAACTGATGTATTTTGCTGTTCTCAGGATGAAAGATGTTCAAAATTGAAAATCTACCCCATATTGCAGAAGGTGTGAGATTGCATTCTTTGCACCCTCTAAAGTTTATTTCAATAAGTTTTTTTGAGCAACATTTCTTTGAAAAGTTATCTCCACCATTCATAGCATTCTAATTTGATGTGCTTTTTGAAAGGTATATTTTGAGAGAATCCTGAGAAAACCTGAAATTGATGCATTTTCTGAAGAGCTGAAAGCACACCAGGTACATTCTCATTTTTTATATTTTTAATCAAATCATTCTCCATGACTTGGTGGTTATCAATTTTAGTCTTCTAATATTGTTTAAACTTATACCACTGCCAGAAAGCTCTTCTGCCAGATAATTTCACCGTGCTGGATCGTGCAATGATTGAGCACAATCTTTTGAGTGCAAGCAAACTATACACAAACATAAGGTTCACCATTTTAAATTTATTTTCTGAAAAAGGATTTGATCATTTGAGAATGTCTGTTACAATCCAGTTTTATCAGTTTAATTTTTTTTTTTTAACTATCCAGCTTTGAAGAATTGGGCACACTCTTGGGTATCTCACCTCAAAAGGTACACTTGCCATGAGCATTACTACATATAATATTAGAATATATTCTATCTAGTATCAGGCTTCAATAAATGAACCAGTATCTGCCAAATGATTTGTTTTGTTTTTTGCATGTACTGTGGTACCACCCGAACCTTATAATGCGTATAAAGCATTTTTTAATATTATGTATTTTTTCTTGTTTTATAATATTGATATATTTATAGATTTATCTCAACTTTTTGGTCCCGACAATTATCATTTATCCAAGGTTGTATTATTGATATATTCATGGATTATATTCTTGCAGTCTAATTTAATAAATTGATATTTTGTCAGATCTAGTTTTTTCGTTGACTGTTAATATGTTAATAAATTAATTTTAGTTTTTACATCATTTTTTCTTATTTAAGAAGTATAAGACATTATTAGTCTCTTATATTTTTGTTTAAATAAGACTTATAAAAGTTAATCTTATTAATTTTAAACTGTTTAGATGCTATATTGTTAATTTGTGTTTATTTTTGATGTTAGGATGTCATTTAGTATATATTTCATGCTGCTAATCACTGTTAACTTTCGAAAAAATGGACTGGTAAAAAACGAGCATTTTCCCTATGCATTGTTCCATTTTAAACGTTTTAAAGGACGTTGACATTTTTTAAGAAAGAATAGTCTAAATGTTCTATTACTAAATCGCCAAACACCACTGAGTAATGATGCTACTATTGAATCTTACCGGTGACTAGCACAAATCCCATCATGCCACACTCAATCAAGGCAATCTAATTGAAATCAACATCAACTATCAGTATGGACACATTGCCAGAGATAATTCTATTACTAATACCGGAGTTCTCAAAATCACACAATAAGATTAACTAGTTAAACTAGTGTAAACCAACTCTACACATCATACTTGAATGTCTGTTCAAAATTAATTTAGATATTGATTACAAGAAAGGAAATTTAAGTCCAACTAAGAAAATTCAGGGTGAAATATCCTAGTGCATACTATTTGCCGATGTTAACTTATAGTTTTGGTTTACGAAAGTAAAGTGGAAATAGTTGTAAATTAGAATTGCGGAAAGACACTTAGAGTTCAAAGGATTTAAATTGAGTAGGTTAAAAATTGAATATGTGAAGTGTAGGTTCTAAAAAATAGATATAATAATGAAGGCATTCAATTAGATGATCATGAAATTCATAAAAGTATGACCTTTAAATAATTAAGATCCGTAATAAGTAGCAATGGAGAATTTATAGATGTTATTTATAGGATTAAAATGGAGTGAATGAAATATTGAAATGCTTTTGAAGAGTTACGTGAAAGGAAGACCTTTAAAATTAAAAGGAAAATTTTATAAAACTATTGTTTTTCTGGTTATACTTTATAATTCAGAATGTTGGATTATAAAGCATGAGCATCTACAAAAAGTTAATACTGCAAAGATGCAAATGCTTATATTAGTAAGTGGTAATTTTATAAGAGATAAGTTAAAAAATAATTTTATTAAGGACAAAGTAGGAGTTGCACCAATTGAAGATAAGATGAAAAAGATTGATTTAAGTGATTAGATCATATCTTTAAGAAACCAAAAGATGCAACAGTTAGAAAAGAAAAATTAATTAGTAAGGAAAAAGATAAAAGAAGTAGAGGAATACCTAAAACTGCATAGGAATTGTGAGAAAAGATTTTAGTTTATGTAATTTAACTGAAGATTTAGCTATTGATAGAAATATATGGAAAAAAAGGATTCACGTGATTGACCTTAAATAGTGGGTTTATGGTATGGGTTATTGTTGTGGTATGCTCTAATATCCCTTTTAACTTTCTTTGGCACTTCCATGGCCATTTGAACATCAATGCTAGTGGGCTGGATTGAAGAATGTGTTGAGCTGTTGCTCGATAATGGAGGGTTTGGAAGACTTTTGTCATTAATAGGGTTATATTATTCGGGTTGGGGATAGCAGAATGCTCAAGAATAAAGCTTCTAACATCAATTTCTGTTGGAGTTCTAACCTTTTTTCCCTGTTGTAGTTTTTCTCTTACTTTTCCTGGCTCCTGTTTAGAACTCTTTTTCTTTGAAATTTTTTTTTCCTGTTTATATCTTTTTCTATTTTCAATGAAATCTGCTTGATTGTTTTCAAAAAAAGCATTGATGTTGTTAATGCTTTTCTGTGACTTCTGTCAGGATGCTTAAATATTAGTAGTGCCCTTGACTGATGACCAATTAGGTTTTTCTAAAGGAGTAGAGGTTTCTATTCCGAAGCATAATGCTACTTATTCTTTTCTCAATTTTTTTCAAAGAAATACAGAAATTTCTAAAATATTTTAAACAGGTGTACTTGTATGAAAATGATGGAATTGCAAAACTTTGCAATTGAACCATCTTCCATACGAATGCTAAATTTTTCTTCAAAAAATTTGATGTAGTTCCTGTTGTTTAAGTGTTTTGCTTCTGAACAGCACCATTAGGAGCTTTAATACTGACTGGCCCAGTTTAGAAGAGAGGAAATTGCATTTTCAATAAGGATAAATAAAATATATTTTTGATCTGGTCGTATGAGAGGCTTTTATTACACTATTTTCTCAAAATTTACCTAGCCAGGTAACTTGCAATATTTCCTGTAGTTCTATACCAACATTTTGTGCTTTATGATTTGCCTTGACTTGCACTTCAATACTTGTTTTGTAGCAGTTTTACTTACCTAATATTTCAAGATTTTTTGGTAGGTAATTACTCGTGCTGACTATTTTAATCTAAATTGTCACTTCTTTCTTCTGGTAGGCTGAAAAGATAGCATCAAGAATGATTTATGAGGATAGGATGAGGGGTTCGATTGACCAGGTAATTCTTCGGATTTTTGTGTCTTACAAGTCCTTCGGTAAAAAGAAAATTCAATTTGAAGATTTTTGAACCGCTAGGGATGGTTTTGTTTGTGGTTTTGGGTATGAATTAAGAGTCTAACAGTATCCACTACAGCTAAATTCCCTTTCTCTGTCGAGGAAATATATTTATATTATATGTCCCTGGACATGTCTTAAAGTATGCATGAATCCTATCGGTATTCATGTTGCCTATCTCAAATGTTAGGACGAAGACATTTATTGTTATACTTCCAAACAAAATCTCAAATCTATCGGTATTGCTTGTCTGGTGATGGTGAACCTGAACCAGATCATGTGAAACCCTTGGCCGTAACTTCTGAAATGACGACCTGAAATTCCATGGTTGATACTGGAGTAATAAGAAAAGGGTGAATTTGGTGCAATTGTAAGATTGCTTTATTGCGACCTAGTCGTGGGTTTGATTTTAGTAATTAGCTTGTCTATTTTGGGGGTAAGGCTGCATACAAATAAACCCTTTTTTGATCCTACATTTGATCAAAGTTTCATGCACTAGATTTGCCCTTTTATACGTCAGTGTGAACATGCGGTTCAACCGATGTTATAAAGAGCTTTTCTATACATCTTTGTGTAAATCTACATGATAATTATTATGTTCATTTTTATGGTACTTGCCCTGCTTACTGCTATTTCTGTACCAGGTTGAAGCAGTCATACATTTTGAGGATGACACCGAAGAGTTGCAGCAATGGGATCATCAGGTTAGATGCTTTGTCGTGTTTTGTAATGTGTTGCTTTATTTGAACTTCAAAATTTTGGAAATCATCACTCTGCTTAGATTGGGTCCCCCTCCTACTCTCACTTCAGGTATTTCGGGTTTTGGGGTTATACACTTCTATTTATTGATTGTTATGGCATACAGAAATTCACCTTTCCTGGTTCTCACTTTCAGATTGTGGGTCTCTGCCAAGCTCTCAATGACATTCTCGACAGCATGTCCAGCAAAGGGATGTCCATTCCCGTGTAATTTTTTTGTGGAATTCGTTTCCTGTGTGAATTATCCTACAGTTTTGGCCATTGGCACACATGCCGCTTATGTGATCTTCGGCAACGTGTGCACAGATCATTTTAATTCTTGTTTCTGCAAGCATTTAAAGTCCCGTTTCTTTTTTTCCGTATAAAATGGATAAATGATTGTTCGTAAAATGATAGATTAGACATGTAACAACGTGTCACTTATGTAGTCGTGCTAGTGTCGTAATATTTCAATTTCTTCGTGGAGTAATGTTTTTGACAAATGATACATTTAGATTTCAGATGACCTAAATATGGTTAAATAAATGTAGTAGATCGTAGTCATAGGAATTGAAGATCTCTCTACTACAAAATCTTTTTATACTATTAAAACAAATGTACGCTTTCTAATTATATTAGAACAAAATTAATCGAATAACCTTAATGGATAAAGAAAATTTTTAATTCAAATCGGAGCTATACTAATTCGAGAAAAGGCAGATTGATAAAGTTCTAGCGAAAATCTTTAACCTGGAGTCTATGTAATGAGACCTATTAGGTATGATCTTGTTTAACTTGAAAGTTCTTTATGAATTAATTAAAGCTCTAAGTGTTTGTCAACATTCGGGCAAGGTTGTTGACTTGAGGGAACAATGACTACAATAGATAGATTTATAAAATGGGTGAGTCATAATCGTTCCACTTACCAATTATATTTATACTTTATTATCCTAGTTCTTTTTTTTTTTACAACATACCTTTCAACAACTGCCTCCAATATACCAAAAAATACTTCATGATATTTAAAGGGTCGCGTGGACTTAAGAAAATAATTTTTTTGAACAAAAGTTACCTTTCACCGTGGTTTGATGTTTTCAAATTGTTCTATAGAAGTCATTTTTAAGAGTAAAATTGACACAAAAGTAATTACATATGCACACGTACATGTACGTAGTCAGATGTACATATATACATACGTATATATACATGTTTGGAGAAACGATCTAATGATTCGTATTTTTAAACAAATGACCAAGGTTGAAAAATTATGCCTTCCATCAAAATCCCCCCGCATTGCCACAAACAGATTAACCTAGAACCACCAAATTACCAGAATGAACCGTGGTGAATTACACGGTTCCATTGAAGAGGGCAGTGGCAGTAGACTTTGACGCGACCCATGATGATAGCCTGACAAGGATTGGGAGGCAACGGAACACACGTACCAACGGAGCATGAGAAGAGAGGGCGATGCCGTCACCTTCGCTCGTGGGTCCAACAAGGTGGACCGTAGGGATTTGCGATCTGAAGCGAATTGCTGGACGTTAACCACAATGTAATTGGCAGCCATTGCGAACTTGACTGGTACATGATCGAAAGAATCTGTACAAATCAAGTCATCAGAGAAGTATATTATATACATGTTATTCTACATGTTCCTCTCTCAATGCCTAGTGCAGGATTCCCAGAGTCCATGTTTCTCTGTTTGAAATTTTCTCCAGCGTCCATGCCTCCAGCCAAATATACTTTAGGAGATCTATCTCGACTCTCCTCTGAAATATCAAAAGAGAAAATTCCATTCTGATGCTTGGTTATGAGTACAAATTATTTGTTATGGTGCATCCTTCACGTAGCAGCCGATTATGTATGAGATGCAATAATTTTAAAAAAAAAGTCACGATGCCGAACCCCGAGCTGGTGATGAAGCATTAGAGGTCTTCCCACTTTGCATCAGCACATCATAATTAATCGATGCCAACTGTGAAAGGTTCTGGCAACGGTAAGACATGTTATTCCAATTCAGCTGGCATTAAAAACTCCTTGTGCATCTTTACAGGACCAAAATAGAGTGGAAAAAAGCATAGTTCATTTGGTATTACCCAGTTGGAGAACTGTAGATTCAAATCACAACGGGTGCATAATTTTCTTTCAGAAAAGGTTAAGTTGGCGTCAGGGGGCATACCTTGAAAGAGAAATTCACCAAGGAGAAATCTAGGGCGCTGGAAGATTCCTCCTCGTATTCACCAAACTGTGCAGCAAACACAGGGAATTTAGTCACTTTTCGACACCAAACATAGAATTACTGTGCTTGTGTGTGCAGGTGGAAGGAATTAATAAGGGCTGGCTAAATGTGTGAAGTACGGCAAAGTGGTAAGGCAGTGATTTTTGATACCGACATGAAAATATTCGAATTATTTTACTTGACCCAGTCAGATATGTCAACACACCCTACTCTTACATATGCAAAGTTTAGTAAGAATGTCAAGTGATTTTCCTTTCAGATTGCAAAAGACTCAATCAATATTTCCATTCCTTTGTCTGTTCCCTCTTTTCTTGAATTTCGACTATTCTTTTACTCAATAGACAACTGTCATTTCTCTTCTTGCATCGTTTATCTACCCGTTTTTTTAAGAAAAGTGAACAAAATACCCATCTTTTTTATATATATGGTTCAATGGCACCAAGTTGGCATAATATTAACACGATGCTGGGAGGTCCTATAAGATGATGTCGAACTATAATTCAATATTATTTCTAAGGAAAATCTGCCCATGATGTACCAAACACAGAATCAAATGCGAAATAGCTGGTTGAGCAATTCATGAAGTAATTTCACTGAGCACACCAGTCTCTCACCACTTTATCCTACTAAAAAACAGTCAAAAGGATGTCAAAACAATCCTAAGATCATTTCTTCATGCCACTTTTATTCGAGAACCTATGGTGAGAATAGAGAAGTCAATATTTAGTGGACCAAGTGATTACCCATGACAAGAAATATAAGTTGCTCATGAGTATCAGCTTGTTATTTTAGTTATGAACAGAAAGAGAGTTCTTCAATTGTCTAAGTTTGAATTTTTTTTGGGTATCCTAGAACCCTCCTAGACTTGCCATCCTTCGGGTTCAATTCTGAATTAGGGGTTTATGCATATTATCCTTGTTGGGTTTTCCCTAAACTGTGTTTGTATGTGTTCCCCAAGGTTCAAACCCGTCTCTCTCACATGGTCTTTCAGAAAGGTAACTGACTACAGCCAACCTGCCAAGGGTTAAGCCTAAATTTGGTATTATGAAAATTACTTGATAATTCCTCATCTAAAATTAGAAATATTCTGACAATCAGTTTCCAAGTAATCAGGAAGTATGCTTGGGAAGGCAGAAGAGATATACATACATTTGCATCATGGGTGACACTTGAGTTAGAACTGGTGGCATTAGAGGTAAGATCACTCAAGTGGTCCTCCACAATGTTCAAAGAACTTTGAGAATACCGTGACAGAAAATAACTTGTATCGTCAGCACTGTCAGGTCTTGGTACGAAGGCAGCCTGAAAAATCCAAGTTAACATTATTTTTATCATTTTGGTTAAAAAAATTATTTTTATCCTTTGAAAAAAAGAATGAGGTATAATTATGTAAAAATGTTTGTAGATAAGCTGCCAGTACACAAGTAAAGCATGGGGGTGTTGCTTCTCCTGAACATGTAAATGTTTTCCATTGTGAAGTTCAGATCCATAAAGGCAATGGAAAAATAAGAAACTGACATTCTTACAAGCAGCTTAGTATACCTTTTGATGGATAAGGTTGTCCCAGTCCACCTTCCTGAAGAAAGGATGCGCTTTTACCTATACAAAACAACAATGAATAGTTGGTTTTCCAAATCAAAAACAAAACCATTCATGCAACTTCAAACTTCCCAAATTGATTGCAGAATCGTTTGTGCAATGTGCATGCATGGAAAAAACTTAGTTATCAACCTCACCTTATCTTAATTAAGCAGATCTACTGCCAGATCCATTTCATTACATATTATGTGTGTGTGAGAGAGAGCATATGTTCCAGAGAGGAAAAATAGTATTTCACCACTACAGATAATGATTATTGAAAAGAATAAGATACGTTATTTGGATATTTCTCATCAATTCTTTAAATATTTTATTTTTGATTCAATACTTTGATGCAAATAGTTGAAGTAGATTCTATGAAGAGAATGGACTATGAGAGTAATCATAGTCAAATCTAGGTTTAGACAGAAATAAGTGAAGAGAAGAGGAATTAGGGTTTCCATTAAGGTGAGAAAAATACATACAACATACTTGTGTAAATGGATCTTCAAGATCTATATACCCACTACACTTAACTCAATGCAATGCATATAATCTAACACTCCCCCTCAACCTGGAGAGTGCAAATTAAACAAACCCAACTTGTTACAAAACTCTTAAAGGGACCCACATGAAGTCCCTTAGTAAAAACATCCACAATTTGGTGAGAAGACCGAGTATAATGGGTACCAATGATGCCTCTCACAAGCAGAACACAAATGTAATGGTAATCCATTTTGATAAACTTGGGGGACTAATGAAAAGTAATATAAATGGTAGTCTGATTATCACAATGCACGATCATAAGACAAGATATTCAAAGTCCAAGCTCTATTAATAATGAACAAATCGAAACCAATTCACTCTCAATTTGAGACATTCAGTTTCTACATTAGATTTTGCAATTACATTCTGTTTCTTGTTCCTTTAGGTTATAAAATTGCCTCTAACATACTTTGAAGTAGATTTTCTATCAGATTTATCATCTACATATCTCAACATTGAGATGACCATAATTGGAATAAATTAGATACCTTCCTAGATGCCCCTTAATATATGCTACCACCCATAGAGCACCATGTCAATAAACTATTCTAGGATTTTACATAAATTGACTAAGAAGACTAACAACAAAGGAGATATCTAAGTATGTCATGGTCAAGTAAATTAGTTTTCCAATCAATCTCTAGTACCAACCAACATCCTCAAATGCCTCAAAACTTTTATCCCAAAATGGTGGATTGGGATCTATTAGTGATTTTTTTGGTTTGCATCTCAAGAGACCTATTTCATTCAACAAATTAAATACATATTTTCTTTGAAATAGAGTCATCTTGCCTTTAGCATATGTGAACTTTATCCTTAAGAAGTGTCTTGATTTTCCCATATTCCTAAGAACAAAGTGCTTTCCAAAAAAGGTTTTAGTTGTGCATTAAGTCTAGCTACATTATCACTTGCCAACAAAATATCAACATAAATCACCAAGATGGTAGAACTAATTGAGAACTTCCTAAAGAAGAGGGAACTATCAACAACACATTTATTGAACCCTTAGACAACATAACAAAGTTAACCTTAGCAAACCAAGCACACAAACTCTGTTTGAGTCCATATATAGTCTTGCACAAACAACACACATGAGCCTCCCTTTGAACAACATATCTTATAGATCACTATAAAGAAAGGTATGTCATGTGAGTGATAGTCCAAGTCTTGCAGACGGCAAGCAAAAGAAGAATCCGGATAGAGTTTAAATGAACAATGAGAGATAATGTCTAGAAATAGTCAACACTATGAGTCCAGGTGAATCCTCGTGCAACAAGGTGAGCTTTATGACATTCAACAATGCCATTAGGTTTATACTTGATAGAACAAGCCTAACAACTACCAACAACCAAAGTATCTTTGGGTCTTAGAATCAACTCTTAGATCTATTGAGCAAGTAGTACTTGCATTTCAACATCCATAACTTTCTTCCAATAAGAAAAGGTAAACACTTCTTTATAATTGTTAGGTATAAATAAAGAAATAAGGGTGAAGGTAAACCATTTGCATTCAAAAGATAAAGCATCATAAGAAACAAAGTTTAAAATAAGATGGATGGTACAAAAATGAATACCTTTACAAATGACAATGGGTTAGTTAAGATGAATCAGATTTGCCACGATGAAGGAGGATGGTATAGTATGAGAAGTTGATGAAGAAGGGAGGCTATGAAGAGAGAACAATTGATGAAGAAGAAAGTTTAATAGGAATGGTGGAAGGATTAACAATCAAGACTTGGGTAGCAAAGGAGTGAAATCAACATTAGTTGAAATGAAATAAGGAACATCTTCTAGAAAGATCACATCAGTATAAGTAAGATAGCGACATATGGAAGGATGATAGCAATAATATCCTTTAATAGTTCAAGAATAATTAACAAAAATACATTTGATAGAACAAGAAAAGGGTTAAACAAGTCCCTAAGTGAAATTTTTGACAAAAGTTGTACATCCAAAAACCTAAGGAGGAAAAGGAAAAAGTTCCTTATCTAGAGAGACACTACAAAGAAATAACACCACCTAAGAGAGAGAAGGGCATTTGATTGATCAAATAAGAAGTTGTAGTAACAATAATTAGAGCAAAGGTACATAGACACATGTATTTCAATAAAAAAGGTACGAGAAACATTAAGAATATGATGATGTTTTCATTCTGCAACTTCATTTTATTGAGATGTGTATAAGTAGTCTAATGAATGATACCACAAATAGCATAAAAAAAAGTAAGATCAAATTAAGTGAACTCAAGAGCATTGTTAGTTTAAAATTTTTTTAAAGTAACACCAAATTGATTTTGAATTTCATAAAAGAAAGTATGGATAACATCAAACATAGTTTGACGAATCTTTAACAAATATACCAAGACACCTTAAAAAAATCGTCAATAAAGACAACATAATAATGGAAACCAAAAACAAATGCAACCCTAAATGGTCTCCAAACATCACAATGAACCACATCAAATAACTTCAAAGCAAATGCTAACTCCCAACTCACATAGGTAGCACAAAATTACTTACCTATGATATAAGATTGACAATTAAAATGATGAATAGACACCCAAGGAAGTGTCTCTTGGAGTTTGCAATGAGATAAGTGACCAAGACGACAATGTTATAACAAAAAAAAGTCATTAGAAGTTACCATCGACGTCAAACCATAAGAAATATCATCCTTCGTAAGAATACAAATGTCATGACCTCAATCATGGCCAATAACAATCCTCCTCACTATCTACAAATCCTAAAAGGTACAATGAAATAGAAAGAAGTTGACTAAGCAATATAGTCGTTTAGTAATGACACTAATAGAAGTAGATTAATTAAAAAATCAGGAACATAAAGAACTTTGTCAAGATGCAAATCAAAGGTAACAAGTCAATGTCTTCCCAAAAATAAGGCAACTATGACCATCAGAAATGGTTATAGATTTAATGTTGAAAAGTTGGTTAAGTTGTTGAAATAAGGAACCATTGTCAAAAACATGGTTAGAGCCCTTGAATCTATAATCTAAGAATTAGAAAGAGCAAATGTATGAAATGTAGATATACCTGAAGAGAGAACATGGGTAGTTGTAGCCTCGTGGTTTTGCTAAGCACATAGAATTATATCTAATCATAATCTACTTGAAGCATCTAAATCATGTTGGAACTAGGTGTTTGAGGTGCCTCCTTGGTGGTATAACAAAACGATCAAACTTGTCCCAACAATGATCAAATGGTGATTCTGTCTTTCACAATAGACACAAGGTGCATGTGACTGACCACGATTCTCAGACTTCCCTTTTCCACACTACTGACTGTTACTATTTTGATTATTGAATCTACTACTTGAGGAGACAGAAAGGGAAAATGCATCAACAGGAAAGGACAAAGTTACTGTTGAGATACGAAGCACCTTATTGAAGGCAGTCCGCAATGAAGGAAGTGTATCAATAGTGAGAACATAACTTCAAATTTGATTTGCAAGATCCAGATGAAAACAAGAGAGAAAGAGAGTGACTACAAGTTCCTCCTAGTAACACCACTAGACAATAAGATCAATGGCATAGGGTTGGTAAACATCTAGTTCATCCAAGAGCAAATGTAGCTTGGTATAGTATGCATGCACTATTTTGTCCCCTTGCTTATGGGAAAATAGGCTATCATACACCTCACACACTCATGAGATGTTTTAGTCATTGTCATAGGTAAATTGCAATGTCTCCTAGATGCATCAAGCAAGTTTAATTCATGAAATGCTACAAACAATGTGATCATCCATGTTGTTGATCAACCAAGATATGATTGCAATATCGACAACTTGCCAAGCAAAGTAGCCTTCCACCTTGACGTCTAGCGGGTCTTCGTACAAATGCTTTCTTGTTACTATGCAATGACAAAAGTTTCAAAGGCAAACACCCAATGGTGGTAGTTTGTTTTATTGAGCTTTATGCTGGTGATTGTCAACTTTGTTAGCCATGAATCCAATGGAGAAGTAGATGAAGCCATCACACTCAATAGACAAGAATTGGTAGTTAGGTGATGACGAGAATACTAGTCAACTATTCAATAGGTGCTAACTACAAACCCAATTACCATTGGACGACAATCTTGATAGAGAGCAACGAATGAGACAATCACTCATCGTCAAGGAAGAAGATAGGAACGAGACGAGACACCAATCAAAACTATCAAAACTCAAATACTAAGTCAAATCTAGGTTTAGAGAGTAATTAGCAAAGAGAAGAGGAATTAGGGTTTCCATTAAGGTGAGAAGAATACATATAGTATACTTGTGTAAATGGATCTTGAAGATCCATTTAACTGATACACTTAACATAGTACATATAATCTAACAACCATGATTCCACTTTGGGATTATGAAAGAGAACCTATTTTGTGATTGCAATCATGATCCCACTCTAGGATTTTTTCTTAAGATTTCATTTTGGGGTTGAGATGTCTTTTTTTAATTTTCATTTGTGCTTTGATTTTGTTTAAGAGATGATGGAAATAGGGCATGCAATAGAGGGACGACCATGGTGCAAATGTAGTGGTAAAATAATACAACAATTTGAGTCATAATCTTACGACATGAGATTAGTCATGAAGTGGTGGTGAAAGAATAAAAACAAAAAATCATAATACTAAGGTATGGTTTGGATATGATTTTGAGGGAAAATTTTACAAAATTATGATTTTACATTGATTTGAGTCACTATCCAAAATCCATTTGAAATCTTTCTCAATTTTAGCATTGGATTTTGTGTCAAAGGAGGAAACTATACAAAATTGTCCAAATCAAACTTTTCTTGATTCTATGATTTTGAAAAAATAAACTAAAATTGTGCAAAGTCTTCAACATTTCATGCAAAATTTGTTATATCAATTATTGTTTGGATAGGATTTTCACCAAAATCCTGAAAAGAAAATTGACTAGTCCAAAATCATAGCTAAAATGAAAATTTTTAAAAGTTGTAAAACTAAAGTTGTTATCCCAAAATAGCATTTTAAAGTAAGATGTAATAGAAACCTTCCATGCATGTGTGTATGGTCAATATTAGATGAAGTTAGGCTTCATTGATACAACTTTTTTGTATTTTGATTTTAGTTTCTAGGGATTTGTAATCTATTTTGCAAGAGATTTGATAGAAGTGGCATAATGATGACTATTTTGGAAAGGTCAGAAATGACAATAGGAACAAGGTGTGCAAGGGAGAGGTGGATGATGGTGGTGAAGAAGAGGTAGGCAACACAAGTAGAGGGGTTGTGGTAGGGCAATGGGAGGGATGTAGGTCCAAAAGTAGATGGCAAACAATAAATACATCTTGAAAGAAAAGACAATAGCAAGAAGATTCACAATGTAGGGGGAGGGGGGATCAAAAACACACCAATCATGAATATAAGGGGAGGATTTCTTTAACACAAAAGGCACACATTGGAAAAGGGAGTATCATGAATGATGCAAGCATGATGGGAGGAATCACAAATGCCCCAAGCAAGCATGTATGTATGTATATCTATATATTTTTATACATAAAATAACAACAATCTAAATCATAATCTTACTACACAAGATCAATTATATAAGTCTTTTTCTTTTATGTATTTCTATTTATAGTAAAATCTTTAATTAAATTATATAAATATAAATCTTTTTTTACATTTCCAAAGTAGTTTCTCCTTTTAGTGTCTGCCACACTAATTAATTTTTGTCCTCTTAAGGATGTATAACCAAGCCAATCAATTTTTGCTTACCTTCCATTGGTGCAACTCTTATTTTATTCTTAAAAAATTTATTTTTTAATTAATCCCTAATAATATTACCACTCATTCATCTAAGCATACATATATTAGTAACATTAACTTTTTGCATGTAGCTATGCTTTATAGCTCAACATTTTGATAATTAGATGAATAGTAGTTCTATAAAATTTTCCTTTTTATATATACCAATAATAAATAATAACTTGACAATGAAGGAAGACTTGGAAAGTGGGGAGGTACATCATTGACGATCAATAGGAAATGCGAGGGTCAATGTTTCAAAAAGGTTGTTTGATAGTATTATTTAAGATGACTAGGTGAGTATATTGAAGGGTGTTATGCATCTAAAAGCTTAAAAAGATGAAAGATGAGTTAAAAGTGGTTAGGAGAATCTAGCAAGTTGTGACAAGAGGGTAACCACACACTAGTTAGTGCCACTACTAGTCAAAAAACGGTCTACCACATCGACACAAGGCAATATTGCATTGATGGGTGTAGTGGAGAAAGTTAGCACAAAGCAAAGTTGCCACTAGAGTAAATGTTGTGATCATTTTTTTTTTTTAATCCTTTAGGAGTATCCATGGAGGTGATAACATGTGAGTTTCAATAGATACTCAAACAGCCTAGTATATATCAAGAGTATTCAATGAGGCGAAAACTTGTAGGAGGCCTTGCTAGGTCCTAACATGGTAGATTTCTCCAAGTATCGCGCACTTTGTCCTAAAGAGATTCCCAACTAGTTAAAGGTACCCTAAGTGGCCCCATCCACCAACTCAATTGAGATTACTAACTGAGGCAAGACCTGCAATGTTGACACATGAATTGGGTAAATGGTGCACACACCTACAGCTTGCCAACACTTGAGTGGAGTCAGCATTATTACCCATAAACACTGTACGAGAACTTCCCAAGTGGTCACCCATTTTGATTCTACTCCCACCCAAACACAGTTAACTCCAGAGTTCTTACAGGAGTAGGTGCTTGGTAGTAGGTGTAAATGTACCTAATGTTGTGATCATTGGAAGCTCCTAATATGCTCAATGGATAATTTCAAGGAAAGGAAAGTCAAGGGAAGTAATATGGGTAATTTGTCTCAAGCACAATTTTAAAAATCAACCCAAACTAATCAATTTAGACAGATTAAATTGAAATGGCAAGAAAATTGAGTTTTTCATGTTAAGAACTCAATTTTACTTGATACATTTTTCAAAAATATCCCTAAGTAAATTATTAAAAGTGAAAGCTTGTTCATTATTTTGAATCTTACATCCATGCTCAGTCCGTTATTGTGTATTCTTCCACCTTTCAATAAATTTTATGACATAATTATTTTTCATGTTTCAAGGTATATTTAACTTAAAAGAGATCTTTTTGGTGATATTATGGAGTAATGCCCAAGGAATAAAGACAAAGAAAGTAATGACTCATAAATAGTTATTTGTACACAATTTTTTATTTCAAATATTAATTACCTTATTCTTAAGTCATTAGGTGATAATTCATGAAAAAGAAATATTAATTATTATGCTTGATTTCTTAAAGAAACTATCATAATAGTACCCTATGTATGATCAATTTAAATTGGATTAAACCATTAATGAAATCTCAAAAAATAATTGAGTCAATTTTTTGACTGATTTAGTATATGATGATGTCATCACCAGTTCAAACCACCGATTGAAGTGCTTTGAACCAAAACTGACGGAATTCTGGTTTAATGCCTAGCTCAATTTTAATAACATTGGTCTCAAGTGACATTGGAAGAGTGTAGAAATGGATTGGTATGTCAGAGATGCCGAGGTTTGTGACAATGAGATGTGAATTGCCAATATACTAAAGAGATGGAAAAAGAAATCTTAATTGGTAGGAGGGAGAGAATACAGCCACCTTTCTCTAAATAGATGGAAAAATCTAGCACAAGGGAAATCTTTCAAAGGTGCATTATTACAATCAAGGAGCAAATATGTAGACAACCATGATAGGGTAAACAATAGATAAATTGATTCTAGTGAAATATTGCCTCCTTTCTATCTCCATTTCATTTTTATGATGATTTCAGCAGTTTTTTTTTCTTTTCTACTAGTTTTTAGCTTGTTATTCTCTATTGTGATTGAGTGATCTTCATTAAGTAGTATTTTTATTGTTCTTTGTGTCTTTCTTATTAACGGATCTATAAGATTACTTCAATAATTCAATTGATTAATTGAACATCACAGAAGTTGGTGATTTTCCCTACCTACGGTGCAAGACTATCCCTAGTTCTCCATGAATATAACATCCATATAGTTCTCCCTTAGAACCCAAAAAAACTAGAACTATTTTGTGGTACCTGTGTATTCATACTCTACGGATTTCTAGGTGAATTTTTCCAAACATGCAATGTATTTTTGCAATCAATGATTTAAAAAATCTTCTTTTAATTCAATATGTACCCTATTTCTAAATGTAGCAGCCATATAATCTAAATTTCTGCATTTAAGTTGTGCATTATTTAATAGGAATATTAAGCCAAAATCTTATTTCATATTCCTAGATGTTTATACTTATGGCCAACTTCTTGTATTTAGACTGTGAATGCCTAGAGAGATGCATTAAATTTTATAAGAAAACCTCAGATGCTCCATTTACACCAAGGCGCTGGTGCGGATCTTGAGTGAGAAGCCTGCAAAAATATAAAGTAAATATCAGCCATGATGTAACAGAAACATCAAACTGAACATCAAATGGGGACTACATTAGTTTATACTTTGTTTTAGCTGAACACTGAAATGACCAATCCATAATTAGCGCCTGAAAGATGTCTTCAAAATACAAACTCTTGGCAGACAGAAAAATTATCCCCTAAAAATTCATGCTTTGCAGGTTAAGGTAGAACTGTCTTCTAGAAATAAATAATGTTGGAAAAACATACTTTATCATAAATAAATAAAACACATATTAATAATACATGGTATCAAAGCTATTAAATAATTCATTTTCCAATCAGAAAGTCTAACTCATTTAATAGATTTTTTAACACATGCCAACAATCTCTTTTGTAGGTTTTTTCTAGTGAAAGTTGACATATAAGAGACTAACATCCTGTAAATTTGGCACCTGACTTCTGAAAATAACCTTAACTCCGTATGGAAATTAAGCAAACTTAAAAACTCTATGAATTGAATCTGAAAGTTAAGATCATAAAATTTAAAAAAAAAAGAAATGTAACCTGTCAATTAAGTCTTTGGCCTCAAATGACATATCTTTGGGAATACGTGGCCAAGGAATTCTTCTATTCAGGATGTTGTCAAATATTATCTGTTCACAAACAACGAAACCTTCATGAAAGCACATTATTGCAGAAACTTTTTCATGTGGAAAAATTACAGATTATTTGGTAGATACTAATAGATACAGTTATTGCCATTGTTTGTTGCACTTCATTAAATTAAAAAATCAGTTTATCTCATTATCACTTTACATTCTTCTTGTCAAGTGTTTCAATTAAATTCATGAACAGATTTACAAAAACAGGAGCAATGGTACTTATGCCAAAAGAAAATTCATGGAATAGCTCCTCAATCATCTTTTGAACAAGCAAAGAAAACTTGGTGCTGACCCACAAATCATCAAGGAGATGTAAACAAGAGAATCTAAAACTATTTAGCTGGTGCGGTAGAATAAAGGATCATATTAATTTCATTTCTAACCTCAGGAAGCTGAGCCGCAAAAGGTGGAATTCCAGTTAAGAACTCAAATAATATAATTCCTACTGACCACCAATCGGCAGAATAACCTACAGAAATCCCAAGGAGTTAAACAAAACTAATAAAGACAGACAATTGCCAAAAAAGAACAAGATGGCATTTTGTTCACCTACCATGCTCTGTTCCCAAAAGTATTTCAGGAGCTAAATAGTCAGGTGTCCCCACAGCGGACATCTGGCTTCTCCTTTTTCTTCCCTCAATTTGCCCAGGAGAGGCTTGCAGATTCTGTGTATCCAGGAGAATAGCACTATTTGTTCCAGATAAATCCATCGAACTGTTTATGAGACCAATTTTTGAAAGCCCAAAGTCTGTCAACTGGAAGCATGCACATGTCAGTTTATGTCATGCAATTGTTGCTGATAAAAATTTAGTTTTAAAAAACAAATAGCTTAACGACTTATTGCCTCTGCACATTATATACTTATCAGAAACCGTCTATATTGGGTAAAAGTAAAAAAGCATAACCTTAATGTGCCCATCTCTTGCAACCAGTATGTTGTCTGGCTTCAAATCACGATGCACAATCCCATGAGAATGCAAGTATTCCAAAGCAAGAACCTAGAAAATATCAAATCCTCAAATTAAAACAAAAGAAGAATATATATTAATGGCTTTTCAATAGAGAATTTAGTAATATCTCCTTGGAAATTCAAAAAAATGTAATTTTGTTGGAAAGAGGTCTGAATATTGTCATTACGAGGGATGTACTATGTAACATAGAAAGAGATGAATATAAAAGTTTAAGGTTCTAGATTCAGTTTAATTTCTTTTAATCCATGCTTTAGATCTATCGTACAAAGCTTCTACATATTTATCCTAGATTTTTCATATTATGAAGGATATCATTCATAGGATTAAAGTAAGATTGATGAAGTAGAGAAATGTTTCTGAAGTATAATATGATAGGAGTATACTTTTAAAATTAAAAAAAAAATTCTATAAAACTGGCATTCACATAGTTATATTTATGTTTCAAAATGCTAAATTGTAAAGTACGATTATAAACAAAAAGTTAGTGTTGCTAAAATATTTATGCTTAAATGGATGAATGATAATACCATAAAGAATAAGCTAAAAAAAGATTTTATTAGAAATAAAGTATGAGTTACATAAGATAAAATAAGAGAAAAATGACTTTAAGTGGATTAGTCATATCTTTAGGAAATCAAATAATGCATCAATTAGAAGAGAGAATTTAATTAGTATAAAAGAAATTAAAAGAATTAAAAGTAGGCCTAAAATTACTTGGTTAGAAAGAGTAATAAAAGATTTAAATTTATGTAATTTAATTAAAAATTTGATGATAGATAAAAATACTTGAAAGAAAAAGATCCATGTAATCAATCCCATGTAGTGGGATTATGACTTGGATTGTTGTTATTGTTTTTGTTATTTATTTTTCATATTATAGAGGGAACGTCAATACATTTACCAATTCAGCAATATAAATGCAAGCCACATCTTCTTCCAAGCATCCGATCTTCCTAAGCAACGAATATAGATCACCACCATTAAGATATTCCATAACCAAGTAAAGGTTATCTCTACAAGTGAAAGAGTAATAAAACCGAACCTGAAAAAAATATAGCAAGTTAATTTGATTAAAAGCACAGTTCAACTCAAGCAAAGATAAAAAATATAAGCAACTTTCTTCATTGAAATAATAACAGTTAATAATATAATATTATGTGAAAAACACAGTTTGGTAATTTTTCAAGTTCTATTGAGGAATGGTGACATTCCTCAGCTACAAATATGAGAATCTGACAGTGACAAAATTTGCAAGGTTAAGGAGTTTAAAAAAGAAAAAGAGAAAATGCAGTCACATTTATATTTCACATATGAAGCCAGGCTGTACATAATAAATCAAATCCAATTAACCAACACCAAGATGCAACACCAAAAAACTCATTTCAACTTGAATCTTCTAGCTTCTTCAGGAAGTCCCGTGCAATTATTCTTGATAACAATTCCTAATCCCTAAACCTGCAATATGTGACTAAATGTAGTACATCTTCTGTCAAATGGCCAAGAGTTGGTATGCATCCCCACTTCTTTGACCTGAAACTACCAAGAAACTTTAAACATGGGAGGTTCAATCCACTAATCATTATTACAGAAGGGGCCTGGAGAGGAGTTCAAATGACAGATAAGACATAGTACAAAATTGTAGAAATAAGATCTAGCTACATTGACATTGAAAATGCATAAAATAGTGGCTGGCAATAGTTAGCTCTCAATTAAATTTTCTACGAAATGAATGGATATATAACAAGGACAAGGAAAACCAAACTAACAAATCGACAAACTATTCTTCAAAAATAGAAATCATTGAACAATGAATTTCAATTCTAAGGAATCCACAAGAAAAGATGAAGGCAACTATTACATTTTTCCCTAGAAAAGAACTTGCACTAATCACTTCATTGGCATTCACACAATGATTTAGTTTGAATTTTACAATGGCATTTTGAGATATTGATGGGAAACAGTAAATCAATACTTACAACAAAGGGATTTCTGACTGTAATCAATATCTTGCGCTCTGCCAATATCTGTTCGATGTCATTTTTCCTTATCATGTCCAATTTCTTGAGAACCTACGTCAATGAAGCAACAGTAATTCTTGCATTTATTTGATGATTAAATTTAAACTTAGGGAAAAGAAGAGGATCTTATATGTTGATGCAAGTCACAGCAATTTACAGAACATTCTAACGCAGTAAATTGATAAAACCAAACATCTAGTATAATAAGCACCCCTAAAATGGTTCCTGGTTTTTAAGCACCAGAGCACACCAGCCATGATGTACTCGTTCTGGTTGTCCATAGATTCTGTACGCTATTTCCAGGACAAGATAAGACAACATGAGAACACAATAGCAAATGCAGTATAGTGCATAAAAAATTCAGGGTGAACCATCAAGGTTTTCAAGTTTTAAGGAAAAAAATAAAGATGGAAATGATACCCAACCATCATATAATCATTTCAAAGTGTCTAGAGATGTTAATATTGCACCTATTGTTTGACACTACAGAAATAAACTGATAAATACCTTTATTGCAAACAGGTCCCCTGTTGTTCGCTTGCGTGCAAGAAAAACCTTTCCAAAAGCACCTCTGCTTATGGGTTTGATGATGTCAAAGTCATCAATGCTTGTCCTCTCTTTATGCAAGGGAGTGGATTGACCTGACACCCTTTGCTGGCTTGCATTGATGACAGAATATTTTGTGTCTTCTTCTGGATTCCCCTGACTTCCATTTTTATCATATAAAAAGTCATCTGCTAGAAGGTACTTTTCTCTGAAACCAAAATCACAAGATACTGGGAATTAGAAGCCATTCAACATTATTTGAAGAAGAAAAAACTTCAGAAACTCCGAACATGTACAGACTCCACTATTCAAACAAATAGCTTACCTAAGAGAATTTCCTAAACGACTTCCAAAAGTATCAATCACAAGAGCTTTGAGCTTGCTGCATCGTAAAATATCCTTTAATTTGTTCATATATTGGGTCAATTTCTCAGAAGCACTTTTATCTGTAACATCAATGTATGCAGCATTCCGAGCAATATCAGCAAGTTCAGTCATCTGTTACAAGGGGGCATCAAATGAATGGCATATATAAAAATAAAGCATATGTGACAGTCACAGAACAACAAATGAAGGACGTACAAGTACAATATGATAACTTGATTATAGTGATACTTGAAACTGAGACAGCAGGAACAAAAAGAGTTGCACAGTTCCAGATAGCACACCTGTTCCCTATCCTCTTGCTGATTGTTGTACTCTAACCAAAACAGATCAATGTGGCTAGACCTTGGAGTGTTTGTGGAAGATGCAGGAGTCATGCTTCCATTTGAAGAAGCCGCTGCAGAAACTCCAAGCTTCTGAGCTAGATGACTCTTCAGAAAATTGTAATTTGAAACATGGGGTTCATCTATTGAAGCAGTATCCATCTCATGGAGATCTTCAAACATTCCTTCTGCTCCTTTATTATGCCATTCAATGACTTTAGGAGATTGGCAATTAGATCCAATTACTGAGTTACAATCTAATGCTTTAGTCATCTCATTACTGCTATAGAAAGGTGAATTCTGAACATATGACTCCACAATTTTTTCCAATATGTCTGCAATGCTAATCAAGCGCTCATCCACATCATATCCTTCCAAATCACATTTATCAGCATATGCACATATATATGAGTGGGATTCCAGATGAAAGGATGGAATGTTATCCTCACAAATCCTGCACATTACATAATCAGGCCCCTCAGATGATTCCTCAAGATCATGAAGTGCATCCAAACTGGATTGCCCCAAGTCTCTAGGAGCATTTTGCAAACTACCATCAACAGGCTTGGGAAACAAATTTTCTGCACTGCAACATTCTGCAGAATTATCATCAATCTGTGAAAAGCATTAAATTAGCATTCTAAGCAATGGGATACAATAGGATATCCTTTATAAACACTTACCAACTGAAAAACAAAAACAGGAGAATTTCCTTTGATAAGATGTACCTTACTGGGACTTTCTGTTTTGTGATGCAGAACAACTCTTTGTCTGAGATTAATATCTACATGTTTTGGTACCCTGTTAAATTCAACTGCTGGAATGCTATCCAGACATTTCTTAAGTTTATGTATAGAATCCTCATTTATTATTCTTCCATCTTTCTGAAGTTGCAATAGCCGTGTACAACGTGTTAAAATGAAGAGCATGCGGGTAGAAAGCTGCTTCAGTAATCCTGATTGATATTGTTGCCTTCTCTTGGCCAGATCTTGAACAATCCCTTTGCATTTTTCACGAAATTCTTGTGAAGACATCTCAGAACATTTTTTAGCAAGAATGAAGAGATCTTCAGCTGTTTCCCTTGATTTTGAAAATGATTCCTTTCTAAGAAAATCAAGAACATCTCCTGTAAAAAATGCAAGCTCTGTGTTGACCTCTTCTTTAACAACATCAAATTTTGAATGCAGTGATGCCAAGAGCTCCTGGATTTCAAAAAGAGATCCAGTATAAGTGAGAAGTCAGGAAAAAGAATTCATATAAACCACTATGATTATACTCCATTATGGTACCTCTAAGTCATTGTAGCTACGGGCTCGTGGTTGAATTGGTTGAATTCCACTGCATGGTCCTAATTCATGTGAAAAGCTTTTTTTCCCTTTTGACTTTCTTTTGACACAGGTATGATTTCTATTCAGTTCAAAGTATCCCTTCCTATCAAGCATTTTGACTCCTTGCTTCCTTGCATCCACCTGTGAAACTATAATTGAGCAATTCTCTTACCATGCCAATAGAAAATGGCAATGACTAATAGTTTTTGAAACTGAAAGGTTAACTACACCTTATCAGAGTTGTTACTCTTGTTTGTGAGGTATGATGTAAGCCATCTGACAATTCTATTCCCTTTGCGAAGTCCTAAACAAAGGTTCATTACAATGTAAGATTCCATAAAAACTCAAAACCTTCTTAGCAAATAAATTAATTCACTTCACTTTCAAGTGGAGAAATGATGAGACTCATTTGTGATTTGCTCCTCTACAATATTGCATAAGAAAGTGGTGGAAAAGGAAGATTGAGTAAAGTAAAACATTCAAAACATGAAATAAATGTTTCTTCACTAGACATCCATTTTGTAATACTAAATCTTCACCAGTTCATAGAGGTGAATATATGGTATTGTTGGAACAACAACCATTTCTCCATGTTTCTGTGCATCTTCTATATAGTCAATTATTGGAAAAAAAACCGATCATTCCCAAGGTTAGAAATTAAACTAGACTAAAAGGTAAAGTTCCACAGTAATCTCTTTCATGTATTGCGTTCATATGCACCATGTATAATTCTAATATTTATGTTTCTCCATGCAAGAAGTCTATGTCAAATTCCTTGCACAACCAGCCTACCCATCTCATCTAAAACATCAACATGCTACGTACATGAAAATATGGCAATGAAAACAACACCAAAACTTTCCACGCATAAAATCCTACTCAGCTCATCTTCTTTTTTGGACAAGCTTCACATACTTTTCGTCCCGAGCATGACAAAAGAGGTTGTCAATTTATTACACTCCTTACATCCAAAAAACCTGTCATACAATCCTACTTTGTATCGTCTTCCTTTTTTGTGGGAAAACTTCGCATCCTCGTGGCCTTGAACATAACAAAAGTTGTTGCCTATCTATTACATTCAAAAGATCGTGTGGATAAAGGAGCTACCTTTGTAGTTACCATTACGACCTCCTCTACGACACTTATCCCCAGCAAACTCCTCTTCAGCCACACCCCACAAAGCGCCACCTCTATCGAAATCCCTCGCCCTACCCTGGTCATCTGACGTAGCGGGAGAATCATCTCCACCGGAGCTCGACCGGTCGGTGGCGGGACTAGGAAGGCGCGTCTTGATCCGATTCAACCCGGAAGGAATGCCAATTCTATCATTCATTGCTTATCTCGCCGTGGCTCCAGCCCTTCCTTTGTTACAGCTCCTACAACGCTACGGCTACCACGAACCAGGTTCTTCCTGTGCCCGTCCTTCCTCCACCGGAGCCGGCGGACCAACGAGTATCTCTCTCCTCCATGCGGCGAGATTGCGAGGTCATAGAACAGAGATGGAGGTGCTGCGACGGTCCCGTGGTTGCGCCGCAGCCCTCCAATCCCCGCGATGACGGAGAAAAGGAAGCACCCTTTCGTCCCTCTTCCCTTCCCTCCTCTCCCTCTCGTTTACATGGAAAGATTTTTCAAAATAGCAGATTAGGAGAAAAAACAAATTTTACGTAAATTTCCTTGGAACTATGCGTATTTGCATGATTAACGTCTACTCTACGTCCCTACCGAATGCGCATTGGTCCTTATCTTCTAAAGTTTAAGCGAAGATAATATCTGAAATTTAATTTCAAATAAAATATTATCGATATCATAAATAAATAAATGTATGGTCTATCTCTTCACGGATGATTAACAATTCATCGTATGGTTAACAAGCTAATCAAGAGAATAGGATGATCTCTCTAATCGAATTGACCGTAGTGCAAAAATGAAGAAGGACGATTAATACGAGGTGATCGATTTTCACGAAAGCAATCCGTCAAATCAAGGCACTTGTGATAGAAATCGACGATTCCAAGCAAAAATTGTTTATGATTACATAGACTAATCTTCTAAATAATACAATTTGATCTTGATTTTTAAAGATAAAAAATATTATATTTAAAATCCATCAAAAATATTATCATCACTTACAAAATCGCTGATTTAAGTATGTGAATAGTTTTGTTTTCGAACGCAGGATCAATAAACGTGAAGTCTAAGGATTTTCTTGGAATTTTCTCGAGGTCGCTTCGCGTTCGGGGCTTCCGCCGGCAGCCGACGCCGGATCCACCGGCTTACCCACCGAACGGGGAAGGTTCGGCCAGCCCTCCTCCGGCGGCGAAGGGGCCGGATAAGCTTGTGGATTATCGGTTGTCCACACACGCCGAAGACAGAGGCGACGTCTGATGACGATTTAATAATCATTATTTTTTTAAGAACCAAAGAACGTGAACTAAATATTTTACCACTTGTTATTAATTAATTAATATCATCGTCGGGAACGTTCGCCTTTATTTTCTCACGTCAATGGAATCTGATTTCTGTATACGGTATGGTTATTAATATAGGTGAGAGAATCGAACTGTAGATATTTCTTTTTAAATATTAATTTCTTTTATAATATTTATATGTTTCTTCGTCTTCAAAAAATTAACCGTCTTATTATTTTAGTATTTTTTGCTATATTCTTTTAATCGGGTTTATCTTCATCAATATTCATAAATAGAAATATATGTATATACATACATAAGAAAAAGGATTACCCAGATAATATGATTATAACATAGATTATCGTTGTTGTTTCATAAATTTGTCGACATTGCAATTAAACAATTTAAAGATCAAAAATTATCTGTAAACATAAAGGCTAACTTTAAAATTTTTAGATAATGTGAAATGCCGGTGCATTCAGATGAGATCATAAGTCACGGAAAACGCCGAAAAAAGAAAAAAAGAAAAAACTTTGAAAAGGAGCAGCTTAAAAATTAACTCATTTAAAAATGAAAATTTAAAATAATCATTTCGTACCAAAAAGAATAAGCAGAGCCTTTTACACCTACGTCCCTGTACTCGACGAACTTTTCGCTCCGGGACGCCGTTGGAAATCCACGACCACCGAGGAAACCGTTTAGCTTTGATGGGCCGGCAATCGGGTGGGCCCATTCCATCACCACCAATCTATTATTTTCATGTACTACTCGGTATCAGAATTTGATGTGGACCTCTTTTAAATATTTGCCGTTTACCAGTATTTTTTTATAATTTTATTAAAATTTATGTTTTAAAATAAATTATGTGTATTGTTACTATTAATTAAATTATCTCTTTGAGTCATGATTTTTCGTAGATTTATTTATGAACGCTCTTCATTTGTGATTAATTTATTCATACATTTTTATAGATATCAAAATATTTACAAATGTATAAAGGTCCGTTTGTGTGCAAATGAAAGTTTAAAAATAAAGGAAATATAAAGTCTAGAATAATCGAAAATAGAAATGCTAAAAAGTTAGAAAAAGGAAGGTGTTTGAAAGTTAAAAAAAGATAAAAATTCATATTTATGCTTGACAAAAAATCAAAAAATGAAATGCTAGGAAATTATGCAATTTCAACAGTTGTATAAATTTGTACCATAAACTGTATAATATTAAAGTTTTTAATGATAACGTAAACAATAACTATAGAATATTAGAAGAATTTCTCGATATAATAAAGGTCAAATATTACAATAAATATTTATAACATAACACAAATTATTACAAAAATCAAAGTAGAAACACAAGTTCTTGGCACTTTCAAACAACCAATTTAAAATAATTCAACAAGTACATCTAAACGACGAAGGCGGCATCATAAATAATTTAATAATAAATATTCACAAGTACATTTAAACGACGAAGCGGCCGGCAGAGTCCCGTCAATCGACATAATTCTCATAAAAAAAGCGCTTGATCACTAGCGTTGCCCGCAAACGGAAGAGTTTCTCAACTTTCTTAGGGGAGAGACAGAATCCTTGGCCTTCTTTGATACTAGAAAAAGTGAACGTATTCTTTCTCAAAAATCCGTTTAGCATAACCAAATTATTTATTATGTTGACATTCTTTTTCTTCCATTTTTTGAGTTTCCCCCAAGTACAAACTCCTTCTGAGTGTACTCTTGATACATTTTACAAGTATCAATATTGCATGTACTTTTGATATATTTCACATTTGTAGTAATTTATAATCGATTTGTTTAATTTATCATTAAAAAAAAATTCTAACCCAAACGTTACTATTACGAGGAAAATTTCAGATTACATGTAATAATAGTCCATGGAAAAAGAATCATGACCTCAGGGTAATTATTATATTAGTATCCTGAACATGGGACTATTATGACTATATGTAATAATAGTTATTTTCTGAAAGGTTACCATTTGTGATTTTAGTAAACCTAAAGGTGTGCAGGAACTTCCACTTGTCGCTGATATAATTTGTACTTAATTAAATTTCTACTTGAATAAAAAAAACTATTTGTGGTTTTAAATAAGTGTCGTTGACATGAAATTTTGCAAAATTATAACTTAGAAAATGGCACGATTATCACGACAGCATACTCATCCACGAATTCTTTGGACAGCAATAAATAGTTGGAATCATAAATTTTTCATGAAAGTTGACTTATCAAAAACTAGTATTGTTTATAAGTTTTTTTAATCAATACAATTTCAGTATAGCTTATTGTCAACCTTTTCAGAGACTTGCTTCCATCAGTTTTTTGCTAAAAACGTTGAATTTAAACTAAAATGTGAAAGCTGTGTTTGAAAAAATATAAACCACCAGGTACGTTAGAAAACATGCCTAAATAAAAACTATTTTTGACAAAAAGTTGTAAAAAAGAGAGAATTAGTAACTTGTGACCTTTGGTAGAACTTTTAAGCGAGTAAGGAGGTCAATTTTTCGTCAATTGTTATGATTTAATTAGTTTGAAGTAAAAAGGTATTTATAAATTTTATCAGAATTTTAATTTTAATAAATGTAAAAATTACTGGCATCATTAAAAAAAGTAACAAGAACTATTTTAATAATTTTCAGTAAAGATGGAACATCCAAACAGTTTTGAGCAAAAGCAGCCAATTTTAAGCTCGACGATTTGAATGACATCAAAATAATGGAAGTTATATACACAGAAATTAGTAAATACATAGCTCTACACTTTCAGGAAATATTACTCGTATTTTTGCAGTAGTCAGATTTCCAGCATATAAATTTAACTAGGGATGTGAACAGTGGGATAAAGTCCGATTACTTGACCCAAATAACAAGGATGGACTGGTCGACTTGTAAAGGGATGGAGGAGAAGTTATCGCTTACCTGAAAGAACAAAATCATTTTATAATAAACTACCTTTCAATAAATGTTTTCAAATACAGTTGAAATAAACAATTATCATAAAAAAACTATACGTACTTGACAATTCATTTTACCGCTTATTCAATAAGATATTCTCAAATAACTTATCCAACAAGTTACATTTTTAAAACAAAAACTTATTCAATTAACAATTTTTTGATAGTTTATTCAACAAATCGTTTTCAGACAGATTTTTTAAAAAGCCGCTTCTTAAAAAATACTTTCAAAGGAGAAAAGTACCAAAGAATATGCTGTGAATCAGACCTACCTGACGTTCATCACAAGCATGGGATGATGCAACGTGCCCTCGAAGCAACCACAGATTGCAGAAATAAAATAACCTGGGTGTTTGTCAACTGAATATAATCGTCAGAGACTGGACCATGCTTGAAGGAGGAAGGTCCTGCAGACTTCGCAAAAATCTTTGAGTTGTAAAATCAGATCTCCATCATCCTTCGCAAATCCTTTCTATCAATGTTTCTTCTTGGGTATGCTTCAGATAGAATTTTAGGGAAAACAATAAAAGCATGAAATCTAAAGTTATTGTATAAAATTAGTTCAAAATCTTTCTCGATTTAACTCAATTTTACCATTAAACTTTACACAAAAAGAGAACTGTATAAAATTGACAAAATTGATTAGAATCAAACATTTTCATGACTATACAATTTTAGAAAAATGGACTACAGCGTACTGCTCAAAGTCTTTTTCTTCAAAATTTGTCATGGCAATGATATTTGTGAAAGATTTCTCAAAATCATGACTACACAAATCCAGAATTTCTAAAATTGATCCCAAATGTAGTCTTAGTCAGCAATACCTGCAAATGGTAAATAGAGGTGTCAATCTATACAGACTATAGATCAGGCCAGGTCAAATTAATTTTTTTTAAATTTTTTTGGAACAGTCCGATCAAACCTAAATTTTTTTTAAGATAATCCAATCTAATCTAAAAATTTTTTAATACAATCCAACCCAACCCATAGCTCGGATCACTTTTATATATATTTTTTTCTTCTTCTATCGAAGTTCAACTTCAATCAAATCAAAGTTTTTTATTTTTATATTAATTTGATTGAATTTTTTATTTTTTTTATTTTTTTATTCGGTCTAACTAAAGCTCAACTTTGATTTAATTGAAGTTTTTTATTTTTTTCTTTGATTTCACCGAAATTTTTTATTTTTTCCTTTAATCAGACTAAAATTTTTTAATTTTTTTCTTCAATCTCACTAAAGATAATCTTCAATTCAACTGAAGTTTTTTTTTTTTTTTTGATCTGATCAAATCTTAACTTCGATCTAATTGAAGTTTTTTATTTTTTCCTTCGATCTAATCAAATCTCAACTTTAGTTTAACTGAGGTTTTTATTTTTTTTATATTTATTTTTTTAATTTTAAATTAAAAAAAAAAATTACAACATTTTCAATAATCAATTCATCATTCAAATGTATTATTTTATTTATAAATACATAAACATCAAACATAAGTCATCATTCATAAATCATAATTCATCACATTAACATCAATATCATGACATCATCAACGTATCATTTATAAATCATGATTCATCATATTAACATCAATATCATGACATCATCAAGACATCATTCATGATTCATCATCCATCGACACATTCAAACATAAGTCAAAAAGTTAAAATAATTATTTTATTTTAGAATTCAAATGAAAAATACATTATTATTGTAATTACATCAAATATTTTTACATTTAATATACATAATTATATTTAAACATTTAAATTTACAAATTCATCAATGAAGTTATCTTTCTATTACTATCTACAAATAAGATCAAGCTCTCAATCTTTAATACATATTAATACTTCTAAAATATCATTTTTTAATCTTACTCTTCTATCATCTAATATATTACCACTAATACTAAATGTCTTTTACATGCTACAGAAGAAATTGAAATTGTTATTAAATCTCTAACTATTAATGATAAAATAGAAAATGTGTGTTTTTGCGTTTTCTATTAATTTATTACATTAAAATCTAGAAAATCAAAATTATCTCTTATTAAATAGTTATGATTAAAATTATTTAATTCTTTCCTATTTGTTACATTAAAATCATTATGTTCATCATCAAATATATCATAATCAATTATTGATGATGATGACAATGATTGTGAAAAATAAGATATTTTGTGTTTGTTGTATTTCATATTTTGTAACATATATATCAAACATATTATTTAAATGTTGTTCTACATTTTCAATTGTTACATCAAGTTCTATGTTTAAATAAGTTTGTATTGTATTTATTATTTTTTTAACAACTTTTATTTTAATCTTAAGATCTAAATAAGTACTTAATGTATATAAGAGAGATATTTTATTTCAATATATATATATATATTGATTGATTTCAACGTTCGCATTTTACGAATATTGAAAAACAAATGTTATTTTAACATTTGTAAAAAAGAATATTGAAAAACATACATGGACTTACGGGTTAAGCCTACAAGCCACCTAAGTTAGGCTTAAATCGATCCACGAGCCAACCCAACCTATAGACCAATTTTCTAATATATTGTAGTCCGACCTGGCTCAATTGATACCTCTAATGATAAAATGAAAATAAACTAAAAAAATAACTGAAAATTGTAATTTCAAATAGATTTTATGACAGTAAAAATAGTCAGATTGTAGGTCACTACATGAAAGGTTAAGGCAGCCACTGAAACTTGTAGATATCATGATTCAAACCACAATCTATGCACGTCAATTCATCCCAAGTAAGAAAAGTTCAATGAGAAAGTTATGCAGACAAGACGATATAAGGACAATCTTTCAAAATGATTTCCAAATTACCAGGGATTATGACAGCAATCCAATCTGGCAAAGCATCAACGTCCATCATCCATTAAGATTGAAAATTCGTGCTGCAGCACATATGCACTTTGCCTCAGCTGTAAAAACAAGAAAAACTGTTAGGATGGATTAATCTAACTACTACTACACTATACCCTCTAGGAAAAGTGGTGAAGAAATAGGGTGAAAGTCACAACCATAATGATAAAGAAAAACTAAAGAGTAATACTTCAAATCTTTTAATCACAAACTAAAATATCCAATAAGAAAAGGTCTAGGTTCTTTTACCAGCCGTTTTTGCCACAGAAAAATCAGAAGGCACATTCGCTTCAGTTTCAACTGCTGCTTTTGCTGCTGATATAGCGACAGCCATGCTTTGTACAATGTCCAAACCAGAGCAGATGGAAGCAATCATACCACCGACTAAGCAATCACCAGCCCCCGTCAGTTTCACCACTGATGCTGGTAGTGCTGGAAAATGCAAAGCATATGTACGAAAAAGGTTTTGTTCAGAGTTTGCACAACTGATGACTCTGTTTGGTGTACAACCACTTAAGAGTTGATACAGTTGACGTCCAAAATGGTCGGAAGTGCCACTTTTCACGTTGTTCTTCAAGAAATCTGGATCCTGTCTTGAACATAAAAGAACGCCATCTGACCCAATAGTCAATGCAACTATCTTTACGCCCTTTTCTAAAAGTAAATTTACGGCAGGTTTAAGCAACTGCAGTAAAGTTCCTAGCGACTGTCTTTCTCCATTGTTTGCAACCATCTGATGCATCTCTAGTAGATGCCCAGAAGAAAGAAAATTTGCCATTGCAATAAGCTCATCTACATTAGGAGAAACACACGTTACCTGCCAAATGAATGGAGGAATTCATCAATTCAGATATTAATAGGCAATTTTTAATCCTCAGGAACAAAAAAATCCCAGAAGTACACAAGCAGAATTCCAGATGATCGTTATCAAGTATTTGCAAGAAAAATAATAACTATTCAAAAAAAGAAAGAGGAAACAACAATCGAGGATGAAAGCAGAAAGCCCTTTTGACAAGGTGGATCTTATGTAGGGCAGACAAAGCATACAGTTTACTCCATGATGTCATGATGATGGCAAAGAATATAAGGAAAACTAAGCAGAATATTGGGCAGAAATTACACAGAAGCACAAAGGCAGACAAATGGTGGCAAGCAAGAAGTTTAACTGATTGCAGGGAAATAGTGTAATAGAGAGGCACACATGTAAGAAATGTAAGAAAGAACTGTTTTTGTACTCACATACTCAACAATGGATGCAAATCTCCTGGACTTCATTACAGAAACAGGTTCGAACCACACTGGAACATGATGTTCTGCCGCTACTAAAATAACAAACAAGAGATAATCATGTAATGTATGATATGAAGGCTAAAATTTCACTTCTGAAATTAAAAAACTCAAAAAAGAACCTCCAAATTGTTACAGTGAAAATCTTTCATTATACTTTCAAAATTAGATTAAATTAGAGAAAACCAAACAAAATTGTAATAGTGGAAGCAACAATTGCACAATTCTATTATTTAAAGTATGGAGAGATGAAAGTGAAATGCACACAGTAGGAAAACCACTTGTGACAGGGAAAAAAAGGGTAAACGTGTGTATGAGACTCCCATCAATGTGGAGTCTGAGGAGGATCTAATTACACACAGCCTCACCCACATAAGTGGAGATATTTTCTAGAATTCGAACTCCTGACCCCTAGGTCATAGTGAAGCAACAATACCATTGCAACAATCCTCATCCTCTACTTGTAACAGTGATTATAAATTATTTATATATAACCATAGTAATATTAAAAAATGAAACAAGAAGGTCCGAACTAATACAATAAGATAGATCTATTTTTATTCAGAATGATAAAACTATTTTTATTAAGAAAGATATCTGCACAAATTCTGACTGACAAATGAATGCAACACCATATAATACACATTGTTTAGGAATTGAACAAATAAAATAACTATTTTTATATATGACAATTTTCTACAATTCAGCTTAAATTGACACTTGCTGCAGCATCCTCTAGTAAACATGTAACCAGTTAATGAAGTAGACGCAAGCATGTCTTTGGAATTACTTAACGAACAACTTTTGTTTGACAACCTTTTTTTCAAAAAATAGTTCCAAACAATTTTACCACAGCTTTTTGCTGATACATATGGTAACTTTTCTGTGATCTTGAACAAAAAATACTGAAAAACTATAATAATTAAATATAAGTCCTTGGAGAAAACTGGCATTTTCATTATATATTGTAGTTCAAAAAAGAGTTCCAAGTACAACCAAAGAGAAAATTATTGAGATGTGGAATTACTTCGACATGCAACTTCAAGCGACTTTGGATGTAGGTTAGCATCAACCACCAGTATAGGTGCAGAGCATATATTAAATGTGAATCTTTCTATCCACTTATGAGTCAAATATTCTTCCTGCATAAAAAGGAATGATGGTTCAGTATTCAGAAGTAGAATATCTAGTGATTCAACAAGCAAGTAGATGAATCACCAGCACAAAACTAATTGAAAAATTGGGGAAAAAGGACCCTTGGTATGGAAGAAAGAGGCATAAGGAAACATCTTACAACAGCTTCAACACTTGCAACACCAGAAGCCACTTCCCCATTAGCATCAAATATGTTTGAAACAACGGGAGTGGTGATATTCTCAAGTGTCAATATACCTATATCATCCATTTTTGTCACGGTACAGTCACACTGAGAAGCTTATATTACAACGCTTTAAAAATGGAGACAAAACAAGCACTGATATGGTATGATTTTAGGACATTCAAGAATAAATCAGAGGTGACACAATTTAGGGTGTATGTACCTTCTGTAGCCAGGCCGATAGATTTCCAGTGATCCAACAGAATATTCCCTTAAAAGGCATTTTTCAGATACCACGACAAGTGATGATGCAGCAACAACCACAAGAAAGATAGCATATTCAGTAATTCAGTACCTGCCATGTCATTTCCAACAACACTGATCATGAAGGGCTTAGAGCCAAGTTTTGCCATGCATTCTGCAACATTCCTCGCCACTCCCCCTCTTACATACTGAACCTGTTATACCAACTGTTGTTAGAACAAAGTACGAACAAAAATACGAGCATTCCTCGCCACTCACTTAGGCGGTACTGAAGAGCAGGTAGAAGAATTCCCTCCGCTTCAAAATGCAAACTTTTTACATCTAAGTTAGGTTTCGCCAAACCATCACAACACCATACCTTTCCAGGAGTGGTCGTTCCGGGGCTTGTTCTGGAGTTTGGCTTGGCATGGATGTCGAGAACCATGCCTCCTATGACAACAGGGCAGTGGGAACAATCGCCAGCACGCACGGGATTCTGAAAGCGCGGAAACGACACGGTAATACCTACTTCCCTCGCTCAAAAACGGAGGAGGTGAGAGTTGGGGGGTGGGGGTGTAGTTCTTACTGGCCGGAGGAGGTCGGAAGCAGGTGGTTCCCGTGCGAGGAGATGGCGGGAGATGGACCGCAGACGTCTATGTGCCGTCTCCCCCATAGCGTGAGAGTACGCAGGAAAGACGCTTGGGTTTGGGCTGATTGGAGGAGAGGGTAAAATGGGGAATGAACGCAAATACCAGCGATCGACTTAGAAATGGAGAGCAATTTAAGTGTATTACGTGTCTATTATTATGATTTATACCATTGAATTTTTTTTTTAAAAAAGTAGCATATATATCATTCAATTAGATTTTGAGTAAAACATGAGAAAAAGGAATTTGCTTGAAAGTACTTTGCATTCCGTTCAATGATTCTTCTATTTTTCTTCTTAAGAACTGACATTATACTTAAATGTTATTTCCATGCTACGTATGAAATGACTAAATTACTCTCTTCTTCCCAAGCGTTATAGACAACTAGGATTGTCAACAATTTTACCCATTACCTGACCGAGCGTTTTAGGAGAATGTAGGTTGATGTTCATGCACGTTGGCATTCAAGCCCTACACCACACACTCCAGCCACAGCATCAAGCTCTACTCTTGTCAACCTTGAAATCTTCACATGTTGCCTCTTACATAGCACAAGAGAATGGCGAGAACAAGAAGTTTTAACTTTAGGATGTTAGTGTTAGGCATGGTGACTGTGATGTTGGTAATATTTGGAACAGGATTAGGTAGTACAGGAAGAGGACAACAAAGGTTGAAGAGGATGAGGAAGAGGTAGAGGGAGGGAAAATGTGACAACGGTGATCGTGGAAGAGAAAGAAAAACCTGCAGGTGAGACAAACGGTGGATTGAGTGCTGGAGGAAAATAAGCCGAGTGGAAGGATAAAAGTCTTTCTACATACATAACGATCTAAACAAAGGTGTAGTCATCACTCTTAACAACAAAGCTATTTTAGACAAAATAGCTTTATTGAAGACATACGAATGAATGCCTTATTATGATATACATAACAATACATTTTTTTACGATGGCATCCCAACTTTTTCAACTTACACCACATAAACGTCATGGTAAACTAACAATCTATTACCATGCCATATTGTCATTGGTATTCTTCCATGTGACCATTATACTTCGGCATTCATATTTGAAGAAAAGTCTCTTTTTACTAAATAGGCTTACACAAGGTACTATAAGTGTAATAATCCCTTCTCCAAAAAGGAGAAATATCACAAAGACTAATGGGTTATAACTGATTTCTTCAACAAAATGATATGCTAATTTTGTGCAAGAGAAAGGTATTATGTTTACATGATTTTTTAGATAACTGCTAAAGCAAAGCACCAAATAGCTTACTGGTAAGACTCATAAGAAAAAAGTTCATTTAGTCAATTAGAATTTATTCATGTTTCTTTCATGGAATTTCTTGGAGCCTTCTTTTGCAACTTAAACGCAGCTAACTGATAAGCAGCTTGAGTTTCGGAGATTGGACTTCTAACCCTTTGGTCTACCACCTGCTGCTGATCCGAATGCCAAGAAGAGCGACGTAGAATTTGAAAAAGAGAAAGTTTAGGGCTTGAGACATCTGTAGACTCAGTCTTGGCAACAACTAATTTCGATTGAGAAAAACTGGACTTAGTTGATGCACTCCTAGCAGCCTGGAGTTCTTTATTATCCTGCATGTTCTGAAATAAAAAATTATTTTGCTAGATAACCAAAAATAAGACAGTATTCTTCATCAAAGTAGATTCAATTCAAACATGACTAGAGATTTGAAAAACCAAAGAAAATCTCTTAAGGCATGATTGATTGCTCGTAATAGATATGTAATATAATGTAATGTAATTGAATTGAATTATTTTCCTTAATTAAATTACAATATTTGAGTTTTATGATTATATACTTTAAAATTTTATTATAAGAAATTAAGTTATTTGAGACATTATTCAACTGAATGTGTTTAAATAATAAATTTGATTCCATATATAATATTACAATTAATTTATATTTAATTAACATTGTAATTTGATCATATTACATTAAGATAACCATAAACCAAATGGAATCTTAGTGGTTCCCCGTATCCTTGTTTGTAATAATTTTTTAAAGAAAACTCTATATCTAAAAAAAAAAGAAGACATTATATGGCATCCAAGAATCTCTTTTACATCGTAACTATCAATAGATGCAATTGTTTATTCACAGTTATAAACCCTGCCATATAGATAACTACATGAATGGTTAAGATTTAGCACCATTAAAAAGACAACCAGTACACAGTTTCCATTATTTAGTACCTATAAAATATTTAAGGTGCCCACACCTTTTTAATGTTTATGTAAGTTGAAACATGGTTAAACGGTAAGAATTACCCCCATTATCCTGCTCAATACATTGATGGGATGAAAGAAAAGGAGAAATTGAAAAAGGAATTCAGGATTCACAATGCATGTGAACTCCTTGACTGTCTACTCATCTTCTAGCATGGTAAAAATATCATGTCTCGTCCCATTTTTGAAAGGTTATAATTCTAGCTTAAATGTACATTTACTGATCACAACAGAATGAAGTGCATCTATTAGTCTTGTCAGTGCGTTTTTCCGAAAATCAATGTTAGTATCATGTTATCCGCTCCAAAGTCAATTATTAAATAAATGGTGCTATGCTCATTTGAAAGACAAAACCAACAGTTTTAAGATAGAATGAAGTATCAGATATATTCCTCTTGGAAACCAAGATTTCTCAGTTTTTGTTGGTTTAAGCAAATTCTGTAACCGTACCATAAAATTTTCAGAATTTCCAAAGGTTACCATTTCAGAAATGTTGTCAGATGCTGAGATCCCATTCCGGCTGTTGCTGTCATCACGTCCAAAAATGAATGACCTAAAGGTGCTTGGACCTTTCTTAATGGAAAATGGAAGTGAATTGCTTTTAGTTCGTCCAAGAAAGGATGACTGCATGGTCAACATAGAAAATGAGTGACGTTTATCACAAAAAACAGGATGAAAAAGTAGAAACTGTATGACACCAAAAGCCACATCAACATATTATTTTGCCAATTTTTATTAGCATTTGAAATGGTAGAACATCCAACTCAGTGATATACATTATTTAAAAGTTGCAGTAATGTACAAAATTAACCATTGATAAGTGTGCTACAAGTCCAAGAACTTGGAAAGCTATCAAAATGCAATGTTAAAATGATGGAAAGAAATTAATGATTCACCTTAGAAGAGCTATTGCTATTTTCACCCGTAAGCAGTATGTCATAGCTGGCTGCAAATGCACTAAGCATATTAAAATTCAAAATAAGTAGATCTGTATATATAGAAGGTAGAAACTAAATGTAAGATATTTACGTGTGGCTGCTTTTGTTCTCCTCTTGGGATTTGGTGCAATGTTCAATTTTTTTATGAGGCTGAAAACTTCTCTAGAGTTCTCACCCTCATCTGGACCAAAACCTGATGGGAAGTTTTTCTGAAAGTATATGAAACAACTAATAAATATCAAAGAACTAAGCGTTGAACAAAGTGCTAATTTAATCTTGAAGAGTATCTTTTTGAAAACTCAGCATACTAATCCATGTCTTACTTCTAGTTTTTTGTTTAAGGTCAAAGTCAATATCAGGCACTTCTGAGTATTAACTAGTTGGTGATTAATAAACATTATTCTAACATTAACTGAGAGTGAATGATTCAGAGACTCACTACTTGTTTCGGAAGACACTGATGGGCTAACCTCTCGGTTTCCTCATCAGATGATACATAACCTTCATCTCTGTCATCAAACATCTGTATTATTGACTTTTTTTGCCTTTTTAATTGATGATGAGCATTATTTTCTGAGAAATCGTCAATTAAGGAAGCATTGCCAGAATCTTTAGAACAATCTTCGATGAAATCATCATCTTCAATAATAGATGTTTCCCTCTGCTTCACCCTCTTCTTTATCCTCTGTAAAACATTTTCTGTGTCAGCAGCATCCTGTTGCTCAAGCCACTTTCGATGAAGCATGTCACGCCTTTCTTGATCAATGGGCTTCTCCTCGAAAGAAGTGATTATAATGTCATTAAGTCCATTTTCTTCACCTTCATCATCTTCGTCATTTTCCTGAAATCTCATCAGGTCATGGTCACTGTCATCTTCTTCTTCTGCTTCGTCATCAATAAATGTATTTGCAATATCAGTTGTCCCAAAAGAATCCGGATGTACAGGCTTATCCTTAAGTGGATCAGTATTTTCCTTGTTAAAGTCCTCTTCGTCAGATGAACTGAAATAAGTTTGAATTGGCAAAAAAATAACTGTCAAATAGGGGCACTCAAAAGCAGAATCATCAATGCTTGTTATCACCCATAATGTTTCATGAAATATTTATGATCTTACTGAGGAAGAAGTCAAGCTTAAAGAAAAATAAAATTGAGACAAACCTATCATCTAAAAGATTAGAATAAGAGTCAGTTCCTTTATCATGCAAAGACTCTGAACTACTTATTTGCTCCTTGAAGCCAATGATCTCTTCTCTGACTGGAGAATCAATAGTGGAATCCTGAGACCAGAAAAGCAAAGGAACAATTTTTTAATAGTATCCCTAACATAAAATCGGTAGAATTCAAATATTAAAGGTGGAGCATGGAACCTGTATATCAGCTACTGACGTCTGATGATCATTTCTTGATGCAAGCAAGTCCTGCATATCACAAACCAATGTAAATTATACATCACCCAAGTTTATTTCAATTGTAACTGAGGGTGCAAATGGTGGATCAAATAAGGATCATATTTATCATTTACCATATTCATATTTATTTTTATTTTTCGAATAAGGATACAAATAGATGTATGTCAGATATAAAAATTTAAAACCATATTTGAAAAGATTCAGATACACATATTTTTAAAATATTTGTTGAATATTGAATACGAATAACCCAAATAAAGTATAAAAATATAAGTATTCATCAAAGAATTATAAATCAAGAACATTTTAAAATGAACCAATATCAAGGTTTATATTATTGTATATTTATTTTCAATTTTAAAATACTTATATGATAAATATGTATTAGGATTTAACTATTTTATGGTTGTTTGAATAAAACAAAGTATAGATTAAATCTAATTAGGTACTTGATAATATAAATAAATTTTGTTTTAGTAATTATTATTATATTTTGTAAATAATTATTAACTTAAATTAAATATTTTTATTTGACATGATTACAATATTTGTATGTCTAATAATATCGATATATAACTTTTATGTATCTCTTCGGAAATGCTATGCTTTTATGTGCGATTTGGTGGCTCAACTAGAAATGCCATGCCTACACACAAGACTACACCTCTTCCCAAAAGCTTCGTAGGTCCCCTTTACAATGCCAGAGGACAACCACCCATAAGGAATTTACCACACAAGGCCCCTACAGAGGATGCCTTTCTTACTGGATTTCCCTATTTCTTCTTGGGTTAAGAGCAATTCCTATATTCTTCTTTTTTAAAATTTAAAAACCCCAATCTATTAAGGGGCAGGGACCCTATAGAAAAACAGGGATACAAGTGTGGAGGGTACATTCCACCAAGGAAAGTAAAATTAATAAGAGAAAATTTGCAGGAAGGAGTAGTGCACAATGAGAAATGATATTGGGAAGAGCACCCCCACCTACATTCTGAAAGATCATCTCTAGAAGAGTCTTCTCTTATCACTTTGGGATAAGGAAGGAGACCTTTCTATCATATTGTCTTTCTTAAAATTAGGCGTAGAAATTTCTACCTTCTATCCAAAGGCTCATTTAATACAAAAAAGGGAGTTTTGAGATGCCTTAATAGGATCCCGCATAAAGGCATTGGAACTTAGGTTTTGTGCAGTAAAACCCAGAATGATTATCATTGCTTATAGTCAAAATAAATAACTAAAATGTCAAAATG
The DNA here is from genome assembly GCA_036874045.1 of Cymodocea nodosa. NCBI lineage: Eukaryota > Viridiplantae > Streptophyta > Magnoliopsida > Alismatales > Cymodoceaceae > Cymodocea > Cymodocea nodosa. The sequence continues at coordinate 12,274,213 of CM072345.1, forward strand.
GATAATAATGATAACAAAGATGGACTTACGAAATTCATATATATTTAGCACGATCTAGAACTTAGTCGTTGATAAGAAACAAAAAAATTGCTTATGCACTAAAAAGTGAAGCAATAAGTCCAAAGTGTGACCTTTGTATTACCTACACAAGTGATAATGGTTCTTCAAGTGAATGTAAGAAATTCTAACCTCATCTTGTTTAGCATATTCTTTGGAACCAAGAGGTGCTTCTGTAGCATCATCCAAAGGAATATCCCTACCTCTAGTAAAAGTATCCTGGAATTGTGAAAAAATCATAAAGAAACATCAGAAACCTTAAACTACAAAAAGCAAAACATGATTAAATGTAATTTAGCATACAAACCAGATCCACAGCTTCAGTGTTTTCTTCATTAGATAGCTTAGAATATGCTGCATCCAAGTTGTGGATATGTTCACTTATTGAGTCATTCGCTACAACAGGACAATCAGGTTTACTAGAAATGCCAAATCTGCAACTAACATTTGACAGTACAATAAGAAATGTAATGACAAAAAAATATCATATATTGAACGCAAGCTAGCAATGGGAAGTAGCCGCACACTTTTTAGACACCTCCAACTTCCTAAGTCGTATTTTCTCCAGAACTGAAGATATTGACTTCTGAACAAGGGGTGCAGGTTTGAATGAAGCATCCCTGGTCTCTGAATAATTGTAAGATAATCAGTGAATCAGACCAAATAAAATGGATTCCATGTTATTCTAGGAGAAAGTGCTTCACTAACAAATCAGGTATATTTATGCAATATTCAAAAAGACATGAGTAATGCAGGAATAAATCCCAATGCACTAAAAAGAGTTGTATAAAACAGTTGGCTCCTGTTGAACTATAGAACAGTTGGAAATGGATTGATTTCATTAACCTACTACATAAAAGCTATCAAATATATAGAGAAAACAAATACATTTAAGCAATGTGAGATTAAACCTAAAATACACATAAACCTACTACATTATTTATTTTAGCACTCTTCTTGAAGCTAAAACATCAAACTTACCACAGGCTCAATAATAACTTAACAAACTTGAACATAGCAAAAACAACGAATACATGAAAAATATTAGTTGTTGCAGCAAAAGTCAATAATGATTGTTGTAGTAGTAGTAATATGGAATAAGTCTAAGAGAAAATATACCTCAAATAATAGTAGATTAACTATTGGATGATACAATGTAAGGCAATAATGATTGTTATAGAAAAATTAACAACAAAAATAATTTGAGATAAATCCAAGATCTATATCTTAGATGATAGTAGATGAACTATTAGATGATAGAATTTGAAGCAATAAAATAGATAAAACAATGTGATCTATCTTCAAAAAACAAGTAGATAAATGCAATCTACCTTCAAAATTTTTTGTGAATTTTTTCCTTTTTTATATACTTCCACCATTTTTTATCTTTTTTAAATAAGTTTTTCCCCTTTTGTCATTTTTTCCTCTTTTCTCTCACCCTTTTTTCTCTCTTTTTCTTTTCTTTTTTTCTCCAGCCTCTTTCTCTCACCTGCTTTTCATTCAAGCACAACACTTCCCCATCCTCCTCCTCTCTTTCTCCCTATCTTCCTTTCCTTCTTGGGCACAACATATGAACATCACTGTCAATCACAACTCCAACATATGAATAAGTTGTGCCCTTTCCATTGCCTCTGTCATCATCACATCATCCACCACTATAACATTTCCATGGCATCACATTCATTCCTCAAGCAATGCATGTTGGTGTTACATCCATTCTTCAAGAGTCATGCAATCCAATGCCCTAAGTTTGTTGACGGTATTGTTCTCCAAGATGTGCACATCATTGACAATACTATTTTCCATTACTTAGGTTGCTAGTTAGGTCACAAGAATGAAGGCATCCCACACATGGAAAAGAATGACTTGGCATGAGTTTCACACAAATGGCACTGATACATTGGAGGTTGATGATGGAAGTCTTCCTAATTCTATAGGCAATCTTTGAATTCTTGGTGACCTTGGGCATCACTGCTAACACCATTGCAAATGTGACTATAGTAGACAAGGGTGGGTAAGAGATGGGTTGAGTGGCCAATAGTAGACAAGAAGAGGAAGACAAGAATAAAGCCCAAGATGAGAGAGGGGCCTAGATGTAGGAGGAGCACCAATTTCCTGGAAGTTGAATTGCTTAAGGTTAGGAGGAGGGCAATGGCTAGGAGTTCCCTCCTCCCAACCAAGATCTCTCAAAAACCTATGCTTTAATGTTATATTGAAACAAAAGAATGTGGAAGTGAATTATTTTCATTAACATAAGACCTCTCTGTATAGAAGTTATATAAAAAAGACAAATATAATGTAAGCAATATAAGACTAAAGCCACAATACACATATAATCCAAATAGGTTATTTACTTTAACAACTCTACACTTTATGTAAAACTACATTATTTACTCTTCCAAGATCTCTTACAATTTCTAGACTATCAAAATCAAATTTCTAACATTATGCTAAGACAAAGAAATAGGTGAAAGTGTATTGATTTTATTAGCAAACATAATGCCTCTATAAATAGAGGCCACATGGAGAAGACAAATACAGGTTAAGTAATATAAAATTGAACACAAAACATGCATACAACCCTAAACATTATTTACCCTAACAACTCCACTTTCTAAAAATTTGGGAAAACAATTGACCAAGATTGCTATTTTTTTCTGAAAATTGTGAGCTAACATAGCGATTATGAAACATAGTGATCAGTATTGTTAAACATAGCGATTTCAGAGAAATGGTTGAAAAAAATTCTAACAAAAGAGAACACTATAATGAGGTTACTTGTCATTTCTAACAAAAAAGGCTGTTGTACCAAACAGTTAATTTCATTTGTATAAAAATCTGAGACGACAAATAACCAAGGCTCTTATATGTTTTCATAAAATTGTAATTCAATGCAATTAATATTGTTCAACATAGCAATTTCAGTGAGACAGTTGATAAAATTTCTGACCAAAGAAAAGACTACGACAATGTAGCATGCCATTGGAGGAACGTTATACCTCGTAAGAGCCTCTGAGATTCCACATGTAGTTGCTCCAAATAAATTTTCCTCTCCTGTCGTGACAATAATGACAAAGCAATCAATACGAGTATTTCAGGTATGAAAATGCGCGCTTAGGAATGAAACACATACCCTTTCAAGTTTTCTCTTGCTCCCAGTAGTTTCTATAGGCGTCCAATCCCCGTCAGCTCCTTCATCACCTTCAATCACATTCTTTATTTTCTTCTTTTTCTTCTTCCTCTTAGTCAAATCCTCCTCTCCCCATTCCAATTTGAGCTGCTTCTTTTTCTGAGCAGTTCCTGTAAGCATCAAGCCCCCATCAACTCCATCGTCACTTTCGATCACATTCTTTCTTTTATGCTTATTTCCCTTGTCCGAATCCTCCTCGCCCCATTCCAAATCAAGCCGCTTCTTGACCGATCTCTTCTTCCTAAATCGATCACCCTCCTTACTCCCAGCTCCACCACTAAACACCCCCAAATCCTCACTCGTCATACCGCATTCCGGCGCCGCAGCCGCACAGCCCGTGAACTCTCCCCGCTCCCCGAACAAGGGATCCAACTCCTCGTCCTCCTCCATCACATCCTTGTCCAACCCTACCAGGGGCGAGACTCGATCCCCCTGCTTCTCGACTATCTGCGCAGGGAAAATCGGGGAAGGGGGGACAGTGGTTCGGGATTGGGCGGGGGGCGGAGAGGACACCTCAGGAGGCTGTTCTTCCACGGAAACCATAGATGCCTTCCTCAGCCGCTTCAGATTGGTGGGGTGGAGCGGGGTGGAGTTTTCCGATGGCGGAGGGAAGAAGGCGTCGTCGTCGCTCTCCATCGGAGCTTGAGATGGGACGGCGGATGTTGGGGGCTTAGGGATTTGGGGAAGACTGAAGAGCGTGGGGTGGTGCGCGGGGGAGGAAGAAATTGGCGCCAAAACGTTTTGAGGGTTTTTTTTTTTCACCAAAAAAACGTCTCCGTGTTTGTCTCTTCAATTAGAAGCTGTAATATGATCAAATTTTGACGAAGAACTGAGTAATTCAGTTGGCTCTTTTTAGGTTACCAGGGAAAAGCATTGTCATTAGCATTATCTGTTAAGAATAAATTTATTTGAACAAATAGGATTAGCATGTCAAACGGATCAAGTTTTTATCTATTTCAAAATCAGAGAAACTTATTTAATTAGCTTTATTTATCTTAAAATATATCTCAACTTTTTAAAATAATAGATAAATCAACAAATTATGGTATTTATTTGAATCGATCCTAATACTTTCAGAAATAAAGAACTAAACCAAACCATAATATACCATTTAACAAAATCAAACCAAAAAAAATGGTTAACTTTAATTTTTGTCGACTGGTTCTAACCAAACCATAAACACCCCTAGTTGTATCATTTTCCTTATGGATTGCACTTGATCTAGTTGGTAGGACGTTTAGATCACATATAAACGGATCATATGCAACGCTGAGATAAGTCTTGTGGTACTATAATCATGCTACTAATTATTATGTTCGATTGAGATTATGGATATCCGATTATAATACTAAAAATGTATAATCTCGTAACTTACGCTTTATATATTTTGAGCTTTATTTTTTATCATGATCTCGAACAGTTATATTCTAAATTTAGATGAGCGTACATGCTAATCTTAAATACTTTTAATTTAAACGTATACGATTATATTTGAAATTTTTTTACTAGACATTGATATGATCTATATAATTTCTCGCAGCTTGATATATAAAAGGTAAGATATACATAAAAAATTTCAAGTAAATAGCACATTTTCTCTTGCATGTTTTTCCTTATCATTTCTGCCATTAATCCTAATTAATTATCTGTTAAACTTAAATAAATATATGTAGAATTTTAAAACCAAATGTTAGTTTAATTTATATCTTCTTTCTCTTCTTCTCTCAACAATATTATATGCATTCCGTGGAAATTGGAATCGCATGAATTCGGAACTGCATGTCTTTACCTTTTTTGATAACTTTTTTTTTTTGCAAGTACGATGATTTTTTAATTTCGATAAAAAATTTACGAATGCGGTTATTTCCAAGCAATTGAATTATTCATTTAGTTACACGTGTCTCCAATTTTTTTTATTTTCTTTGTTTCTAGAGAAAACACGTCTCTTCTTCCAGCGCTAACCACGTCAGCACAAGTTTCCCGCCAAAAAAAAAAAAAAACCAGCAGCACAAGTTTGACGACTCCGCCCGTGGGACTGTGAAGTCGGCAGAAACCGACCGAGCATCGCCCCACCTGCGGTGGTCTCGTCCGCGCGTGTCGTCGTCGGACGTCGTCACTCCTTGACCTGCCAGCGCCACGCGTGGAAGTTCGGAAGACCGACGGTCGTCGGCCCGCGCTTCTGTCGTTTTCCGCCGCTTATCGGGACCACTCCGACGACGACCCGTGTGGGGTCGAACCCGTCCGTCAAAGGGCCGTCCTCGTGGAGGGTGCCGGGGATGTCTCCATGCGGGCAAGGTTGCAGTGGTGCTCGGCCCAGCTGTTCACGTGCTCGTGGCGACATCGATCAACGGGTTGCAGTGGGACTATTCTAATTCAAGCAGCAAGTTTCCAAGGGGAAACGCTTTAAGGTTTTCCTGCAGTAAACTTGAACGTCGACACACGTGAGAGAAAATAGTGGATCAACAATATTAATAATTGTAGGTGAAATAACAAGTTTATCTGTAACTTCTATTATTGAGCCATTAAAGATTTTGGAGAATAATTACACACTAATTTCCATAAGAGTTGGAGTTACAAGGTCCACTCGGTAATGCATATTTTAATTAATATATGAAAATAAGTTGACATTTAAAAAAAAAAAATGAAAAACTCATTTTTTTTCATTTAATATTTTCAATTTAAATTATAGTTTTTTAAAAACCTATTTACATATTTTTATATGTCAATTGATATTACCAAAAGCAGCAATAGTTTCTTAATACAAACGTACTCGAAGGAAATGTTTGACGACGATTATTTTAATCAACATATGAAAATATATTACCATTTTTCGTCATCAAACATATTATTTATGCACTGACACTAAAACATACCTATTTTAGTCGACATGTGAAACTTATTTCTATACGTCAGCTTAGAAAATTACAATTTGTACTTGAATAGAAAAAAAGTTAGGTTCTCCATAATTTTTTTGAAAACATTAATTTATTTTCATACTATATTAAAATAATCGTTATGAAATGAACTTTAATTATTTAATTGAAAAATAAGGAGATCATGGATGCTCTCCATGATCCAACTCCACCCAACCTTTTCCTTCTCTCGTCATCATTTTCTAACTTTTTTCCCTGCATGTTAACCCTACTGTCATTATCGTGTAACTCAAATATATGATGGTGTTAAATAATCCAAATCTAAACAATTAATTCACTCTACAATTTGAACGAAAAACATTAAATGGAAAAATTAAAGTTGGATTCTAAAGTATTTTTTATAAAACGTCAACTTATTTATATTTATTGTATTTAAATAAATATTTACCAAATGAACTACAAAAATTACAAATATCATCGTTTCTAGCTGATCTTATTATGACAAAATTTTCATTAATTATTTACTGATCTTGAAATGAAATATTTTATACGGCATCGAAGTTGATTCATATATATTTATTGTAAATTTAAAATAAATCATAGATATAGAAGAGAGCACACGACGAGGTTCAGACGAACGAGAGAGCTAAGGATGAAATTTGATTATATATATATACACACGTAGACACGGTGAATTCCATCGCTCTTTGCAGTTTCATATAAATAATTTACATTGGCTAGATTAACAACTTCATAAATCTTGGTACCGTACCGTGAGACCGACCTGGTGAATATTAGAATCATCACCAGATGTCCTTCAGACCTATTCTAAAAGGTAGACGATTAATGTGAGGAGAAGAAGAACACACGGAAGACGCTGAAAGAGGAATTGCATGATGCCGTCACTGATCAACTATAGAACATGTGCACGGTCGGTGACTCAAGAGATCCATGGATGATGGGAAACGTGTGTGTGGACGCAAGGGTGACATATGGGGACGGACCGCAAAAAGGAGGCCGGAGGATTCAACGTACGCTGCTTTTAACGCCACCCGAATCAAAAGCCAGAAGATTTGGAAATTTCTAGTGTCGTGCAGATTTTGGTGAAATCGACAGGTCAAGTGGTCGAAAGTGGTTCTCGGAAAATTTGGTGGTGGGCGTCCAACCTCCCTCCAATCATGCCAATCCCTTTATTTAAATTTAAATGTTAAATAAAACAAAGATTAACGATCTTTAATATATATATATATATATATATGCTTTTTTGCAACGTACGTCAGCGCTTTATCAGTTTGTGGTGTGGCCACTTTCCATCAGAATGATTTCATTTTATTAGAATTGGTTGGTATTTGTAAAACGTGCTCTTCTCAATATATATATGTTTGCGTTCTCTCTCTCCCTCTCGCTAGATCTCTCCGGCCTCTTCCATGGAGATTAATAAAATACCACCGTCTTCTGACATTTTTTGGAAGAAGATTAATCAATGGAAAAGGAAAGATTCTCTCTAGGATTCGGTGTTCTATACATAAAAGCTACAAAAGCTAACAAATTATTCTGAATCTAACACATTAAGCAGCAAATCATATGCATTAGTCGGAATATTATATATTAAGCCAAATCAAGTCGTTCTACTGTACTAGGCCATGCAAATTAGGGAAATTAATACTTTCGTGACTTGATAAATTTGGATACCTACCTCTACACAAATAATTCAAGATTAAAATGATATGGAAGAGAGATGGAGATGGAGAGCACATGTTGGAGGGGATATGATTTTTCTTTGGAGACGACATGGCTAGAACATTACAGGACATCTGTCTTTTTCATTTTTGCCTTTTGCCCTGATGTTGTTGTATTACTATCTTGTGGTGGATATTAATTAGTTCCGGTAGGCCATTAATTGGAGGGTGCGGGGTTGATACTTAACTTATACCCCAACTGTAGATGATTTTACATCTGCCTAGGTGGATGAAGGCAAAGGAGACTGATTGTTGTTCTTCACCGAAAGGTATGGCCTTAATTTGAGCACCGTTACAAGAGGGGGCCTTGGCCATTTCTTAATTAATCATTGTTATATATTAACCTAGCTAGTGGTTGGTAAAATGCATATGGTTCAAACCCATTTACCACTTCATGACTCATTTAACTTCAATCAGAATTTGACTTGTTTATTAAACAGGAAGTTGAAAATCCTAACTCAAATTCGATATCCACCGGACCGAGTTTAGACCGATCGATAGCGAAACTCTCGAGGGATTCATTCTCCTTCGGTTTTAGACTTGGTCTTCTTTGATGGTCTTTTGCACGTTGACCAGCTAAAATTGAAAGCAAGTAGTTAACGATAACTTCAAATTTTAACAAAATCAAACGTCCAGTTGAACCATCGATTGGGTACACACACACACACACACACACATATGTATATATAGATGCGTGTACCAAGTTGCCGACGATTCCATATGCACCTCAGCGGCGTTTCAAGTCCAACATCTTCTCCACGGGAAAACAAACCAAAAAATCATGATGTATACATGCATGAATCTGGCATGGGCGCCCAAAACCTAACACTGGAGATGTACATACTGTTTAGAAATAGGGTACGTCCACGTGATAGGGCATGCAATCCCCGTCATCGATGATACCAACAAGCTACGGCAAAAACCTTGATATATATGAACCACACATAATTGAAGGATAGCTTTTTGGAAAGCATCGATCGTTGATCTCATCCCAGAACACTGCTTGAGATCGACTGATTAAAGTTGCCGGACCTTCGTTTTCGGCTCCTTCACTCAACCTTAGTTGGTGTGGGACGTCAACGTCCTCGTCCATCTGGAGATTCAATCCTCACGCGTAAAACCCGGCACTCGACGACAACGTTCATGTGAGCCCCTGAAAGCGAAGCACGAGCTAATCCCATCCCACATCATATATCATACATATATATTACGAGAAGTTGCGGAAATTGCATGTGTAAACCACACAACTATAATTAACGTTTCGGCGTTTTGCAGGCCGTGCCATGAGGATTTGTTTCCATCGTCGATGTGTATATAATTGCAGACGGGCGGGTCGTCGATGTATGCCTCATCATCATGTTCTAGCTGGCTGTAGATAGATGGCGTTCCATTCATGTAATGGGTTGAATCCAAATCTGGATTACTCTGGGGTGTGCGTGCATGAAATTTCTAAATTAAACATAGAACGTGCTGGCATGAAGGAAGCCAATAAATTAATTAATAATATGCTTCCTGAACGACGAATACTTTCATGGTAGCCCATATGAATGCGAGCTAATAAGTCCACACATCCGTCCTTCGCATTATGTTAGATCGATCTATACCCCTTCTTCTTTTCTTTTCTTTTTATAAAATGGCATTATGTTGGATCGATCCGTACTTGTTTGATTGGGCGATCATACGTGGTAGGCAAGACGATTTACATGCCGACGTACCCTTCGCACGTGTACAGCATTCCAGAGATGAGACTCCGATTCATTAATTTTCCATCATTTATTGTAATACCGGTGTGGTTGGATTTTAATTAATTAATTAATTATTCTTGATCTCTTTTCAAAAAAACTGCATTATACATATCTCACCATTTAATACCCATGCATTTAAATATGTAGTCTTCAAAATTAGATCTCTCCTATCGGAGAGATTCCAAATCCACCCACCGCTTCTCCTTCTGTTCGCCAACCTCTTCTCCGTTCTTTTTTTTGTTCCCCCTCTCTCTTTCCCGTGCTCTCTCCTTCCAACTTCCCTCCCACTTCGTCTTAAAATATAGATTTCATGCCATTTTATACATTATTCATGTCATCCTGTCATTTCCGTGACGAATGGTAGGGATTATTCTTTAGCCATACATCTCTTCATGCATACACGCCTCCTGTCTAGTGGAAGGGATATTGTTATATGAACCATTTAAAAAAAAAAAAAAAACTTTCCCGGTGATGTCACCGGGAAAGTTCCCCGGCACACAACCTTCCACCTTCGTAATAATATTTTTTATTTTTTAAATTAAAATAATTATATAATTAATTAATCTGTGATATAAATTATTATATATGTATTAAATTTCCATATCAATACAGGTTACAATAATTAATTACTTTATTTTTCGTTAAACTTCAATAGTTGAAATTTAACATAGAAGTATTAGATTTTGGGTCCCTTAAATGATAAATTAAGGATCGAAATTAATACGGTTACTTCCATTTTCCATTTATTTACAAGAAAAAAAATGTAGGATACCACTAAAAAATAAATTAATATCACGGGAATCATTCTTCTAATTGCACGTACATTTAGGAATTATTTTACGAACCTCGACTTTTTGCGTAATCTCGAAAATCCCATCCTCCAAGTGATCAGATGGGGAAAGATTCCATGAAGAATAAACATCTAAAACGCATTCAACCAAAGGGACGTCACCGAGATCAAAGGTTTCCTATCAGGGCCCATAAATGGATAATAAGCGTGGATCACGTAAAAATTATCCTTGATTACTTTGCTAAATTAAATGTAAAGAAATTATTAGAATAGATTGGTATTACGTGCAAATGGAAACAGAATTTATACAATTAAATAACAATATTACGACCCTCCCTCTCTCTCTCTCTCTCTCTCTCTCTCTCTCTCTTTATATACAGTTAATTGATTTTAATTTCCTGTTTTACATTTTACTACGATGACGGAGCTTTGTTACGGTCTTTTAAACCCAAGTCCCCGTACGCATATTCGATTCAAAGATAAGAACATTTAATTTGTAAGATTTAAAAAAGGTCGCAAATAAAGATTACACGTTCTATTGATAAGCTCGAGTCAATAGAATTAAAAAAATATTATATCGTTATAATATGAAATAGACTGGAATGAGACAAGATCGCTGGTACGACAAGCTCACCGTCCTATTCCCCGTTGATTTCACATGCAGCAGATCAATCGATGGGTTGGATATATATATATATATATATATATATATATATAGAGAGAGAGAGAGAGAGAGAGAGAGAGAGAGAGAGAGAGAGATCTCATAAACCACACATGACTCTTGGATGGATGCTCCGAAAATAAGAATGTGCATGACCAAATTAGCCATGTACGCTCCAGTATCCACCAAAAACCAAGCATTTTTGTGAAATTCAAAAGTTAATTAACAGCACGGGTTCGCCGTCCATGCAAGCGCGAAGATTTTACAATGTGATGTAAAATTATTCGTTAATTTGAAAATTAAATGATTGGAATTTAACAAAGATGAACGAACAGTGGTTATTTAATTTGAACAGAAACTTTAGTTTCCTCATGCATATATATGTACGTACTAATCATCTTACGCTAAAATTATACATATAGTTATTAAGGGCCTTCAAGAGCGTACGTTAAAAATGACACGGTAGCTGATTAGAGAAGTTTCCGTCGCATCTTTCTTTGGTGATAAGTTGGAAATTTACGGAAAAGAAAGGAGGCGGTGATTTATCCTCTCTTATCCGGGGGCCGTACGGGAAGCGGCCACGAACATTAAGGAGTGTCCTGATCTGCGCTCTTCTCGATCGGATTTAAGGGAATGATACGGCCGGCGATCTATTTAAAAGCATTACCCTCGCGTAAAAAAACGTCACACCCCAGCAAAGTTTTAACCTTGCCAAATGGGTTGATCTCGGCACAAGGAGGACGAAGTGGGCAGGTCTTTCTCCTCGCTCTATAAATACCTGTCCTCTTCTTCACTTGCCTGCACTGCAGGGACTCCCCTGGCAGATAGAGCTTCCTCCTCCCTCTTTTCTTTCCAGAGAGACGATCTCTCTTCTCAGGGAGACGATGGAAGACAAGAAGGAGATGAAGAAGGCCCTGACGGCGGGAGCCATGGAGGCAGCACCAGTACCGCAGAAACGCAATAACAAGAAGTTCGCTTTTGCCTGTGCCATGCTTGCCTCCATGACCTCCATTCTCCTGGGCTATGGTCATTAATTACGCAGCAATTTCTATTTTGTTGCTGTTAATTAATTCAATTTGTTGTCTCTGCTTCTTCACGAGTACTGTTTTGATTTGTTGGTGGGCAGATATTGGAGTCATGAGCGGAGCAGCCATCTTCATCAAGGACGACCTGAAGGTGAACGACACCCAGATCGAGATCCTTCTCGGGATCCTCAACATATACTCCCTCCTCGGCTCCGCCGCAGCCGGGAGGACCTCCGACTGGATCGGGAGGAGGTACACCATCGTCTTTGCCGGCGCCATCTTCTTCGTGGGGGCTCTCCTTATGGGATTCGCCACCAACTACACCTTCCTCATGGTCGGCCGCTTCGTCGCCGGCGTAGGGGTCGGCTACGCTCTCATGATCGCGCCCGTGTACACTGCGGAGGTGTCGCCGGCTTCCACGAGGGGGTTCCTAACGTCCTTCCCCGAGGTGTTCATCAACACCGGCATCCTCCTAGGCTACGTTTCCAACTACGCCTTCTCCCACTTCTCCACCCACCTCGGGTGGCGTCTCATGCTCGGCGTCGGTGCCATTCCTTCCATGATCCTTGCCATAGGCGTGTTTGCCATGCCGGAGTCTCCCCGGTGGCTTGTCTTGCAGGGACGGTTGGGCGACGCGAGGAAGGTTCTGTTAAAGACGTCGGACTCGGACGAGGAAGCCGAGTGGCGGCTCTCCGACATCAAGGCTGCCGTCGGTAAGTTTGTTCTATATATACTTGTGCGAACTGAAAAGAGTAGAGGCCGGTGCTCGACTTAATTAATTATCCATGTTGTCCATGCATCCGTAACGCTCAGGTATCCCGGAGCACTGCACCGACGACGTCGTCGCCGTGCCGAAGAAAAGCCACGGAGAAGGAGTCTGGAAGGAGCTCCTCCTAAAGCCAACCCCAACCGTCCGTCGCATACTTATCGCGGCCATCGGCATCCATTTCTTTCAGCAGTCCTCTGGCATCGATGCGGTCGTCCTGTACAGCCCCCGGGTCTTCCAGAAAGCAGGGATAGAAGACAATAATAAGCTCCTCCTCGCCACCGTAGCCGTGGGCTTCACCAAGACCATCTTCATCCTCGTTGCTACCTTCCTCCTCGACCGCATCGGTCGCCGTCCCTTGCTCCTCACAAGTGCGGGCGGGATGATCTTATCCCTAATGGGCCTCGGCATCGGCCTCACGATCAGCGACAACCACCACAGCGGCACGGTCACCTCCGCCATCGCCTTGAGCATCGCCAGCATCCTCGCCTTCGTCGCTACCTTCTCGATAGGTTTGGGCCCGATTACATGGGTCTACAGCTCCGAGATCTTCCCGCTGCGACTGAGGGCGCAAGGCACGAGCATGGGCGTGGCGGTGAACCGGGTGACCAGCGGCGTGGTGTCCATGACCTTCATATCCCTCTACAAGGCCATAACAATCGGCGGTGTCTTCTTCCTGTTCGCCGGGGCCGCGACGGCGTCGTGGATTTTCTTCTTCATGCTCCTGCCGGAGACGAGGGGAGAGCCTCTCGAGAAGATCCAGAAGTTGTTTGGGCAGGTTGACGACGATGAGAGGGAGGAGAACAAGAAGGTGGAGGGGGGGGCGGGGGGGGGGCGGTGGGCAAGTGCAGATGGCAACTGGAGTTGCCGGAGTTGTGCAGCACTAGATCGCCGGAGATGGTTTGCGGTGAATGTGACAAAGGAAACAAGCGCCGCCGTTTCTTCCCGTAATCCAACCCCGCTGGGTGAAAAAAAAAGAAGGCACGGGGTTGGAAACGTGGGGGCAGGCGTCGGCTCTTGGCTCAGCTTGATCAATAGAAATAATTAGGGAAATATTAATTATTGTGGCAAAAGATGCCCGTATGAACTGTGAAGTTGTCGTTTATATTTATTATTAAAATGAGCAACTGTAATAACTTTTTTAAACTTAGTGTATTGTTGTGTGTACTTACATATATATAATATGTTGTATATATATATATATAATAGAATATGAAATGTGAGGGTATATAAATATGTATTGATATATATATCTCAATAGTATAAAAAAAATAATATGTTTTGGTTGACCTTTACGTAAATTTTTACTATAGATGTTTAAATCAATATATTAAATTTAATTATAACATATCGTCTGGTGATACAAAATATATAATTTATGAGAAAAATAAAGATGTAATTAAATATAATAATATAAGATATATTTTTACACGACAAAAGTAAACATACAACCAAAAAAACAGTTATCTACTTACGTACACCGGAAAAGACGACTTTGGGTGCGGTACCGCTAAAGAAACACGTGTATCTGCGTCACGAGTGGAATTATTCATCGTTGCAAGTAAACGTTAAACGAATGTTTTCCCACCGTCAGATGCGCAATGATAATAACTACAGCAAACTTTACGAAGAGTGCCGACAGGCATATTTTTCTGTTTTTTATTTTACTAAAAAAATAACATATTCAAATTCTTTCCTCGCTGAGAACTTATTCCTTCCGTTTCTTTCACAAACTTCAAAAATATTACATTCATTTTCCATCAAAAAAAGAGAGAATTTGAAAGGAAAATATTTTATTTTAGTTTCAGGGCATGCACGAACGTGTTCGACGGAGTCGAGTGCTTCCTTTGTTGTCGTAACAATATTTCATATTTCCTTTATGTTTCCTTGTCGTAAAATTTTATGGTATGCTTAAAGATATTATGGTCTCTGCTTATTATTGTAATTAACTACCAAAAAAATTTTCTAAGTTCAAATTCAAGATTCCTTGAACAATATCATCTAATCATTTAGGCTACAGCTATCATTGAGAGACACTTTGTTTTTTTTTCCGAGAAACACTTCAATCAGTATTGGTACGATGACCACCTTTACACGTCGTTTCCAGAAAATTTCAGAAATTCCAATATTACAGTTCTACCGTTCTAGTAGTTGTTTTGAAAAGGGCAACGATTTTACCTTATACCTTTCATATATCTCGTTGGATGGGAAAAAAATTTGAAGACAAGCTTAGTAGTGAGAGAGAGGAGCTATTAAATTTTCCTTCCGGAGTTAATTAGTCTCATGACAATAAATCATTGAGATTAAGTCTAATCAACATAACATTTTATGGTAGACAGAAGTCCAATTAAACCACCACAACAAAAACAATTAATATATTGATTTCACGTCGTGGCATCTCGTTGATCTTGATAAATTAAGAAAAAGTAAAATAAATCAACGAATGCAACATCGATGGGCAGCAACTTACAAGTAAATCGCAACAACAATGGACAAATCTATGCTCTTCGAATAATGTGGTAAAGGAAAGCATTAAGTGGAAGGTAGGCCGGAAGCAATGGACGAGTGTACTATACTTGAGATTGACTTCTGTTTTCACCTCGTTTGTTAGATACAGACCGACAAAAACGCAGACGTCAAGAGCTTCACCGTTCGTAGATTCCTACCAATAAAGCCGCTCTAAAAAGGTTGAGAAATCAGAAAAAGAACACGTAAACAAGGGTGGCTTGAAACATTTACAGATGGTTCAGTACCTGCACCGGTGATTGCATTGTATGTAAACTCTACATTAAGCTTCCTAATTAATCCTCAACGCTCTGGATTTCACCCATCATTATCCGGTTACTAACCACGTTAAACCCTAAAACCGATGGGCTGACCTTTTTCCCTTTCTTTCCCTTCTTCTTGCCCGCTCCCCCCTTGGTGCCTTCGTTTCCAAGCTCGATGTTGTCTTTTGGCCCAGTATCAATATTTTCATGGCTAGCAGAATTACCAGTGGGCTTGATGTCGTGAACTTGAAAGGCAATGTCAATCACATCTGTGGGCAGCATTTCTTTGCAGTTGAGAAACTTTTCAATAAAAGAATGGTAAGGATCAAATGAGCCGAGGTTCTCTACGAGAAGAGTTTTAGCTTCTGCTGTCGACTGCTTCAAGCAAAATTCTAGGAAACTTGTATCTGAAAAGGAAAAAAAAAAACAGACAAATTGAAAGAATGACACAAGGATGTACGTTCATGATCTATAGGTGTTAGAAAATAAAGAACGTGGAAAATGGTACGTTTTAAATACACTAATGAATTCACAAAAAGGTACCTTTGGTGCCAGTAAGCCTGAGCAACTCACCCTCGCACCATTCCCGGAAATCCATGGCCTCTGCAAGTAAAGATTAATGCAATGAGCTACAAGAACATTGCAAATACCAACAAACACTGCCATACGCTGCTTACCTGAATAATTATTCATGGCATCTTTTCTTCCCCCAGAAAAAGAGTTAGCAACGTTAGTGGGTGATGATGAAAGAGGAGGCTTCTGCCGGTTTGAAACCAACACAGGAGCTCCTTTCACAGGGGTATTTTTTGCCCCTAAGCTGGAAGTTCCAAGCGAAGGAAAGTTGGATCTGTGTCCCACAAAAAGCAAAATATTAGGTGATAGTACTGAATCACAACCACGTAACAAATTTCCTGCATGCATAACGATCAAGCAATCTTTGTCCATTCACTTAGGAGGCAAGATCAACCATTTGGTTGTAGATCAGAGAGGATTTAAATTTACTCCCATGCAAGATGAATTGTTGGTTGAGAATCAAAGAACTCAGATTTAATTATTTGCGATACAAAATACATAAATCTTCTTTTTGGATAGTTATTACAGGTAGATTATCACTACCATATCCAAATATGCAACCGTGATTAGATGATCCAGAAACATTTCATTTCATACATGACCAAAAAGCATAGAAAAGGTCCAAAGATTAATGTCCATGTATCTACCTAACGTGTAAAAAACTATTAGAGCTAATATACCATTAAGAAGTCAACTATATAAGTTAAGATGATGCTCAAAGGAAAAGGCAATACAAAATATATGGATAATAATAATCTGCCAATTAATGGAAGGCAAAGATCCAGAGAACATACAGTTTAGAATCTTGCTTCGCCTGATCAAGTGGGCCCCAAAATAAATCATCTTCCAGTTTTGATTTTGAGGAAGCAGGAGAAACTTGAGTGGTTTTTGCAGGTGGCACGCCCTTAGAAGGTGATGAGCCAGCCATGCTCCATGAAGTGCCACTTCCATGGTTATTCCGATTTGATTGTGTTTTGGCTGGACTTGGTGTAGGAATTTGTTGTGGAGATGATACCTTTCTTTCCTGTTCCTTCAAGATGTCTCTTAGTGATGTGGGCTTCGGAACTTTTGCTGCATCGGTAGACCATGCTGCAGCAGGTACTGACGAAGCCTGCTCCCCTTTCCAATGAACAAAATCACCCAAAGAAAAACCTGCTGGAGGAGAAGGCAGAGACTCTTTTTCTTGTTGAACAAGGCGAGAGCTTTTTCCTTTCTCACCTGGAAGTGTGGATGGAGATTGCTCAAGAGAGACAACAGGAAGTGAAGATTTGGACCCCGCCAACTTAGCCTTTGCAGCCTTTCTGCGGCTTTTCTTAGTGTCCTTAGCTTCAACAAAGTCATCATCGATAACTGATGCATCGGGTTGAGGCAAAACATTACCTTTTTCTACACTACCAAGAACATCCATAGGAGTTTCAGCAGACTTTGACAAAACTTCTTCTGCTAATAAATCATGTGATGTACTCTTCCTGCTTTTTGAATTCACAATATTTTCAGTATCAACCATGGATGGTTGCGTGCTATCTTCACACTGAAGATTCTTAATGGACTTGCTCTCCAAGCTGTTAACTCCAACACATGAAGCAGGCACAGTAATAGATGGGGCAACTTCAGAGACAACTTTTTCTGTCTGAGCCTTTCTCTGCTGCTCCTCTTGAATCTCCAAAAGGGACTTGGCCTTGAACCCAGGAGCAGATTTCCAAACCTGAGGAACAGGATCTTGATCAGCAGACACCAAATTACGATCACCTACTGACTGACCTTTAGATTTATTTTCTTCAACAATTTCAGGATCTAGGGCTTCTATGGTAGATACTCCAGATTTTATATCAATTGCTTTAGAAGTGTTCCCTGTACATTTGCTTGCTGCTTCATTTGAGGCCTCAACCTGTGGCTCTGCCATATTTATATCATGTACTTCAGCATTATTTTTTGACTGCTGTTTTGATATTTCCTTTGATGATCCCTTCCCCTGTTCATTAGTAGACAGAGATTTTGAACTCTTTTGTTTTCTGGACTTCTTTTCTGAAGTTTTTTTTATCTCACGTCCTTCTAACGTTTTGGTTTCTTTGGTAGAGGGTGGCTCATTCCAAACCAATTCGTTAGTATTTCCAGAATTAAATTCTGGTTCATTAACGTCTATGTCAAAAGAAGTTATCACATCTGTAGAAACTCCAGCAATTTCTCCAGAAGAATTGTCTTTCACAGCTTCACTTGTTTGTGAATCAACCAATGGTACGTGTGGAATTGAATCCCCTTCCACAATGATGCCTTGTTGTGGAACCACATCGTCATTTCTTGATGTCTTTACGAACTCTGGACCCAACAAGACCTCTGATGTTCCCACCGTAGATACATCTTCATTTTGAATATTCCCTGCTTGCTGTGGTTGAGTAGGTAATTCTTTAGACACTGCAGTATTGTGTAACTGGTGTGGCAGATGCAGAGGGGGCATCCCAGACTGAGATACATGACTAACATTCAGAGATAATTGGGGTACATTTGGAACGGTAGGAATGTAATCCTGTAAGACATGGGCGGGCATTGGAGAACTAATTTGGAATCCTCCTTGTGAGTGCTGAATACCCTGCTGATGTCCAGATGAACTTCCCCCAGAGAAAGGACTTTGTACCAGATGCCCATATGGGTCATTAAAATGTTGACGAGATTGTTCAGATAAAACCTGGGAAAGAAGCTGTTGCTGCTGCTGCATAAGCTGTTGCTGTTGTTGTTCCTGCTGCTGCCTCAGAAATAACAGCTTATCCAGAACAGACAACTGAGGGGAAGGGGATTGTGGCTGTAATTGAAGTTGAGATAATAAATATTGCTGCTGCAATAAATTTAAGGCTTGTGGATCTTGAGAAATCATAGAAGAAAGCAGCTTTTCATGTGACCCAAAAGAAGACTGAAAATCACCAGACTGGCTACTAATTAAATGAGGTATTAGTGGTTGATTAGGTGACTGCAATTTTAGTTGTTGTGCCACCAACATTGTTTGAGTGTTCAGTTGTTGACCAGGATGAATGTCCTTTTTATCATGAAGAATGTCCAAGCCACTATGTGTAGCACTACTCAGGGATTGTGCCTCCGACAAATTTGACCGAACAGAAACTCCAGTATTAGCAGCAGGGATGGAAGACTTGTCTGATGCTTTGTGCAGCATAGCCAGCAAATCCACATGTTGAGGAGCCTGAGAGATGTGATGGGGATCTGGAGAATCTGAAACAACTTCATTCTTTGATGCCATGGGAACAGCATCCCTTCTTGCCCAATATGCATGATGATTGGGTGATGAGAACTGTTGTTCCAGTGACTGTCTTTGAGCCAGAAGATTATTCAAATCACTTGCACTTTCTCCCTTTGAAGCAGAAACGTCACTTCCATCTACTTGTTTTCCTGCAGATTCAGAGAAGATAAAATAATAAATACATCATAAAAAGAAATAGCATAAAGAATGATTGGTAATTTTCAATAACACATCACCTTCAGAAGAAGAAATAGGTTGTCCCGAAGAATCATTCAAGTGTCCTGACATAAATGACTCCAGATACTGATTCTCCTTACTTGCTGACAATTCACTGAAACCAGAAGTAATTGCTCCTGAACCACCACTGATCCCCCTACCTGGGAATTCTAGCTTGTCGATTGGTTTAGGTACAGCAAAACCAGGTGGTGGTTGTCCTTTCATTCTTAAATGTGGCATGACATCTCCAAGCAGTGAAAATGGAGAATTCACTGGAGCATTTGATGGGCGAACTTGCAAGTCAATGCCAAAATATCCAGCATCAAACCATCCAATTAAGTCACTACCAGAAAAGGGGCCTTGTATGTGACCCTGTGGATCTTTGTAATATAAGGATAAGTCTTCTGGAGATGGATAAGACTGGGATGACTGTGATATCCTAGAATGCATATTATCTCTGGAAGCAAATGGATCCAGTGATCCTGTCACAACATTGGCCACTCTTTCTCGGTCCAAAACTTCAGATGCTTGCTTTTGAGTTTTCAAGTTACTACTTAATTCGGAAAGAAAACCAACATTTGATGGAAGGTGAATTTCATTTTTATAGTGAGGAGAGACAGAGAAATTATTTCTCAATTCTGATTCTCGCTCATTCTGCAAGTCCATATTGGCCATTCTGGTCTTGGCATCAGAGCAAAAATCTTTCCAGTCATCGGTTAAACCATGACTCTGCTCTCCCACTGACTGAAATCTCCATGGTGCTTGATAGGGAGATGGTCTTTCCTGCAAGGTTCCATCTTCCCTAAATGCAGTGTCATCCTTCCTCCTATGAATCTCTATTACAAAAAAAGGTACCATTCAAACCACTTAAACATGTTGGGAAGGTTTGCAGAAAAAGGAACTAGTTGGATGCATGCCTGGTTGCATACAACAACAACAAATTATCCTTAGGATTCATATTCATCAGAGGTTGACAAGTTTTTGTCTACCCTATGCCTGGTTGCATAAAATTTTAAATTTGAAGAATAATGTAAAAACAGAAATTTCCTTTAATAAGAAGTTAAAGGAACTAGAAACACCAGGTAAATCAAATTTTAAAGTAACCAAAGTGAAGAGTCATAAATATTATAGATACAAAGATCAAACCTTTCTCAACTTAAAAGAACAAAACAAGCAAGTGAGAAAAAAATTAGGATGAAATTTTATTGCTACAACAGCATACTGCTAGATGAGACAAAGAAACGTTGCATGTAGCAAATGACAAAAAATTTTACCAGCATGAATGAAGGTTTTGTCCTGAGCCACATTTGAAATATCGACAATGGAATCCTTATCATCCAAGGAAGATAATAAATATTCTCCATTTCCTGCACATAACTTAAATGCTAAATGAGAATGATAATAAGATGGTAAATGAGAAATAAATTGTATTACCAGACTTGCTTTGCCTCAAATAAACACTATCAGCATGGTTACGCCCAACAGAGCCTTCTTTGGAAATGTGAGGTGTCCCACTGCTCACAATATCCCCTTTGTCAATTCCCTTTAAAACAACCTGTCAAAAATGACATTAAAAATATGCAACAAAATTAAGTCTTCCACAGAAATTTCATATATAAGAAAAATTACCGATTCTTCAGGCATGGGGATAGAAAGTGCAAGAGGTTCCAATGGTTCTCCTTGTGTTAATGATGGAAAATCTGTGAAATCATCTAATAGCTTTCTGCAATTTGAGAAATTGATTGTTCTGTATATGTCAAGCAATTTGGTCCTACTGTATTTGAGGACAGTAGCATCTCCATGGTCACCATTTGATTTCTCCAAGATACCACCAAGAGAATGAGAATGCGGAGTGCCAATATTAACGCTATTAGCACTCAAACTAGTCTTTCCCCAACCAGGAGAGAAAATAGGTGCACCATTTTCACCCCTACCCCTTCCATGAGAGAACATCGGTCCTTGTTTACTTGGTGTCAAACCTTGGTGATGCAAGAGATCACCTCTTCCACGACCATGCAAAGAATTCAATCTCCAAGGACGAGAATAATGGTCTCCTTTTTCCATATCCTTCACTTGGTTATTTGGATGTATTATTCCTTTATCACGAGATCCTTCACCGTCCTTGCTAAAATCAGACCACTTTTCACGCCAACTGTCAGGTTCCTTGTCATCAGGACCCCAACGACTATTCCATTTACTCTCACGGCGTTGATCATTGTTTTTTTCCCTGCTACTAGTATCATTCCATCTTTCAGATGGAGCACGGCGGCCTTCTCCAAGACGCCTCAATGAAGTGTCACCCCAATGTTCTGTCCGACGAGAATCGCCAATTTCCTTCTCTCCCTCTCTCCAATGATCCTTACGAATTGAACAATCTCTTTCCCTCTCTTCATCATGCCATCTCCCACGTCGTCCAGTTTCTGCATCACGTGCAGATGGCCTGAAAATATCCCACCTTTTTTCAGCATCAGGCAATTCTTCCCCATCACCCAATGTTTTACCAGAACTGGGGTGGTTGCCATGATTAGAGCTGAAAGGAGATTCCTGCAATAAAGAAAATGAAAAAGGTGTAATATCAGAGATATAGAATCATAAGAATCAAGCTATGACTATACTGGACTATAACAAGATAAAAGAGAATGATAGAGTAACATTGTTCACCATGCAAACTAATTATAATTGTTAAGATATGCAACTTCTGCAAAAGAATAACCACTACATACCACAAAAGAATTGCCTTAGAGAAGGTAATGGTGTAATTTTCGTTAATAGTAAAAGAATAACAATTACATGCCGCAAAAGAATTGTAAGAAAAGTAGAAACTAAGTATTGTACCACAGAGAGCAATCCTTGCTTTGTATCTCCAGGTTTTGGAAGAAGCCATTGAGGGGAAAGTGGAATAGGAACGTCAGATCCTTGCATCTCTGCAAATCACCAATATAAAAAATTAACATCCTGCAACAGGATAAAAGCAATCATCCTGGCAAGTAACCAAAGTCAGACATCAATTAGTACAATTACGAAAAGGAAGAGAAACTTTAACATCAGCAATATAGCCCATGTCTCTCTCATAATGCAAGTGCACAACTAAGTAATAATAATATGGAATGTATTTTGGATGATGTACATTGCAGTCGGGTCATGCTCCAAGAAAAAAGTGACAGGCATTGTGTACTCAGAAACTGTGTAAGGTGAGATAACGTACAAAGAACTTTTAAATGGAATATTGATTTACTTGAAACCATACAACTAATTATCAAGACGTTTATTAAGTATGAATTTCCCTTCATAACTCAGGTGGAAGCTTATACGACCACATTACATCAACAAAGTAGCTTTCCAACGGCATGCATTGGATCCCACGTGTTTTTTGCTAAGAGGCAGAGTGTGTAGATTGAAGGACTTGCAACTCCAGGAACCTAGTATAGTACACTTGTGAAATAATCACTGCTGGCTGCACTAGCTAATCAGGTGCATCGATGTCAATAGAGTTGCTTAGTTGTGCCACAGGTGGTCAATCATACTTATCTCAACACTTATCTGACATGTGATTGGTTGTGCCACAGTGATCATACTTCCTGTCAAATCCGCCTCTATGACCATCCTACCATGTATACTCTTGCCGCCATGACCTCAATCAGTAGATACCATATTGACAGCTCCCTCATGGATGCAAGCATGGTATTGAAAATACACATAACTTAAAGAAAAAGTGGTTTGACGTGTGGGAATGGTCACACTGGCATCAAAGGTCTGTTGCGGAAGAATTGTTTATGAAGAAAAGTAAGGTGAATCTCATTAATCAAATAAGATCATCCAGAATTAGATACCAACTTCAGCATCTATGCTTGAAAGGTGGTTTATCAGACCTAGCATCAAAGGTCTGTTGCGGAAGAATTTTTTATGAAGAAAAGTAAGGTGAATCTCATTAATCAAATAAGATCATCCAGAATTAGATACCAACTTCAGCATCTATGCTTGAAAGGTGGTTTATCAGACCTAGCATCAAAGGTCTGTTGCGGAAGAATTTTTTATGAAGAAAAGTAAGGTGAATCTCATTAATCAAATAAGATCATCCAGAATTAGATACCAACTTCAGCATCTATGCTTGAAAGGTGGTTTATCAGACCTAGCTTTTTCTCAGTTAACCATTTCCATTAATTTAAAGCCCTTTCTATGCAAGGATTTCCAGAACAAAGAGAGCACATATTATCTGCTTCAAATGGCTAATAGGTGGATTATTGCAGAATCTTTAAGATCTACCTAATAAAAACATTTAAGTGATCACAATAATAATCAAAATAAAAATACAAAATAAACACAAACAACAGAAAATTGTGCTACTTGTTGAAATTAGTCAAAGACGATATAATATCTAAAATGCATGGCAATGCCATGATCGCACACAATCTTCTTGGCCTTCGAGAGTTTGAATAGAAAATCTCGTAAGCTAAAAACTTGAATCCTTGGAACTTTTAAATTCCTGAATATTTTAACGGATTAGTTCTATCCAAAAAATAGTATGGTTGCCCCAGTACTAAGTCTAATCCTAATTATATAAAGGGAAAATTTCTAATAAAAGTAGAAATTGAACGGCATCAAACGAAACAGGTAGAAAGCGTCCCGTTGCGTATAAATAAATATATTATAGCATTCTTATTTTTCAAGCAGGCGAATAACGAAGAAAGGTATACTCTTCGGAAGGAATCTACACATAGACGATCAACTTCAGCTGTCCAGCAATATCCCTTCTTGAGAACCTACGAATAAGCTACGTCAATGGGAAATGAGCCTTAATCCGATGATCAAAACGATTCCCCCAGAAGATGAGAGAAAAACAAAAGATCAACCGCAAAGCTGGTCTCTGCTTAGAAAAGCCCAACATCGTCCCCAGTAGCAGCAATACCAAAACCCTAGAAACCAAATAGCCGCCTCATCGCAATCTGCCACAATCCTAGGCCTCCAAAGCCTTTATCTTGACGGAGACTCTCATCCAAAGACCCGAGAGACGAGAAACTAGTACAAAGGAGAGAGCGAGAAGCGGCGGTTGCACCTTTCGTTATGGGCGGCGGAGTGGGAGGGAAGACGATGAGATTGCGTCGGGAATCAGCATTGCCGGTCCGGTCGGCCATGTTCGATCTCCAGTCGCTTCGGAAGCCCTAATCCTTTTGTCTCGTTCGCACTGTGGTGGTGACTCTTGGGGGAAACGGAGGGGAGGTGAAATAGAAGAGGTTGTCCGAAGCGAAACCGCCAGCCATGGTCAGGGGTTTATTCCTGATTATCGCAAATTCAGGAACGAAAGTGCAAAGTGTACGGGAGGAGTTGGTTCTTCGTCGTTAAATCGAAAGAATTTTTTTTCTTTTATTTTCTTCTCACTAAAATGAATGGAATAAATCACTAAGACATAATACAATTGGTTTTTTCTTTTCTTGTGAGTTTCAGGAAAAAAAATTCTTAAGTTGTATTTAGGTAGAATTTTAGATATCAATTTTTATTGATTTTTAATGTGATCTTAAAATTCTATTTTGTACACAAAAACTATATGAAAAGATAAATTCTATATAAAATCTAATCAATTTCGTATAGTATTTCTAGAAAGATTTTAAATATATTTTCTATAGTGATTTAAAATTTCGCAATTTTCATTATTTGAAAATTGACATAAAATCCCGATTTAACAATCTTTTTCTCTTTAAAATCATATCCAAATGCAATTTTAGATTAAATCCAAAAAATACTATTAATATCAAACAAAATTGATTAAAAGGGTATAAGTTTCGAATCAAAATCAGCTAAAAAAATTACATTATCAAAAACAAGCATAGAGAAATGAACTACCACGGCTCGAGTGACTGGAGTAAGTATACGTAATTTTTATCAATATCTAAATTTTAACGAATATAAAAATATTATTATTATTTGTTGGTAATAATAAATTTTACGTTTATTATAATTTAAAATTTAATGAAAAATATAAAATACCGAACGTGGAGCAGGTATTTTTGCAGAATATCTTACATTTCTTGCTAATTTGGAAATAGTCCAAGGACGATAAGATGCACATCATGTCAGTTCGTTGACCCTGGAGAGCGGCGGCTTATCTTTGATCAACGGTCTGGATTTGTTTTTGCAGGAGAGTGGGGCTTTGGTACAATCGGACGGTCGGTTTTGATTGACCATGAAACCCTAAATCAGGGGGTTAAAATCTAGTTTTTCTTACATGATAATCAAAAGAGCATCTCAAGGTTTGACCTAAAACTATAATATAGTTTTTAAATATAATTTTAAAGGTAAAAATTATACCAAATGAATAGAGAAAGAGATATTTAATATCAATATTCAAGAATGCAGAAACACATATGAAATTGTAATATTTATTGTGGTATTAAGTTAATAAGTTATGCTATAAATTTATGGAAAAAGATAGTTTAGCAAGAATTAAGACATATAAATAAACTCATGGAAAATTTAATATAAATTTATGTTAGATAGGCTAAAGATAGAAACTAGATAACTAATAAAATTGTTTGCAATGGTAATTATCCATTTCAATCAAAATATAACACATCATCCGCTCGACCGCTACGGATGATTAATGAGTCTCATATTATCTCTTTGATTGCGAGTACAAGCCTATTGAAAATCAATATTCGAAGCCCTTCGATATTCATGGTGGCTAAAGTTTTATTTTCAATAGACATCATGTATTCCTTGGTTGACTTTGATGGTATCTGGTTGTTGATCAATCAAGTCTTATTTTTAATAATGACTATCTCGGACCTTATGCAAGTGCTAAACATGCATGAATTGTCTTATTCCATGATACCTGATATGCTGTCTAGTTTTACAAGTTTAGAGAATAAAAAAAATGAGAGACCATATGGTGAAATAAAACTAAAAATTAGTTTATTGAAATTTAGATTACATGGGAAACAAAAATACATAAAAGAAAATTTAAAATATTATGTGAACTACAATAAAAGGAAATTTGGCTACCAAAGTTCATATTATCGATATCAAAATCATGTTCGCCTGTTCTCTTACTTGACCGATTTTAGACATATCATGATTAAAAGTAATTTACAAGTTAAGATACAATTACTTAACCCTCAATACATAGAATTTCACCCATGCGGTGCATCAACATTTATAAATATTTTAAGATAAATCAAAAGAATCACAAATATAATCAAATCTCAAATAGCACGATGTTGATGTTATTTAGTCCATATTAATCAAATGAACAAATGAAAGCGTTGATAATAGCATGATGACATAAACGCTTTTTTCTGAACAAATGAAAGCCTTGTATGACATGATGTTCAATATAATCACAAATAGCATCACTTTTTTTAATCATTTACTTCGTTTATAATACCATATTGAATTATAATGTTAATTGTAAGACATGCATCTGATCTCTAGCAAGAGTAGAATAAAGTAATAACACTTGATGGATGTGATCATTTTTTAATACACCGAAATATGTAGTTGCAATCTTACTAGCAAAATACATTGTCAAACATAATATTACAAACTATATTCAATCCATGAAATGAGCAAAAAAAACTACATTATAACCCTTTAGCAAAGATGGCTCAAGGGATGATCCTGTCCTCCTCATACGTCCGTTAATTTCTGAACATCAATCAGTGACAATGGAGAGAAGATTTGGTGATCAGTACGGGTAACCTTGATATATTAACATGTAATATATAATTGACTTACTATAACATTATTGACAATCTCCTTGATTTCGTTATTCATTGCAAAATTTATGTTGCATGAACTTAAAATTTTGCTGTGTTAATTGGCACCATCATATATAAAGAATAGGAGGTCCATTTTTCTTTCACAGTCGCAATAAAAACATTTACATTTTCATCGTACATAAAAATATAAAGACGATGTTATCATAGGATCAGCAAACATCAGATCAAAAAGCAAATCAGCGATGTTCATTCCTGCTTTGGTTTAATTTCATTTATACGCCATACCAATATCCAACTTAAATATCTCATTTCTACCGCATACAAGAGAAAAAACGATACTAATAATAGCAATACTAAAAGCACGTAAAAATCCTTATATATTGTGTCAATAAAGTACACGAAAGAAATTAAGCATTTAGAGACTAGAACATAAGTGGGCAAATTAAATATGCAATCGACGTCCTTCACATTAATTACACGTACGACGATCTCGATCAATATCGTTCGATCAGCAGATGAATAAACCAACGTCAACGACTTCCTTCTATTATATATATATATATATATATATATATCAGAGTGCTTGGCTTGGTTTTCTTCCCCCGGAGGAAGAAGAGTTCACTTGGGTTTCGTATTCTCTGGTGCCGCCGTACTCACTGCTGCCAAACTCCTCACTTCCCATGGCCATCATTTGGAACCTTTTCATCTGTGAGTTGTAGGAGGCGGAGTCGATCTCGGAGCTCCCGGACGAGCTGAACATGGCACTGGCACTGGTTCCATGCTTCATTCCATCGCGCAAGTCCTCAAGGGAGGAGTCCCCTTCCAGTGCTCGCACTATCTACTCACGTACACCATAAAGAATGAATCGTACGTTCGTTCTCCATTCATGATCATAAAATCAGATTATAAGATCGATGAGCATGCAAATTGAACTCTCGGGCCGGGTAGAATGAGTTCTTGATGATATATTTCTTCTATCTAACTAGCTATCTACCTGACTCATCTTGGGGCGTCTCCTTGCAGAATGACGGACGCTTGCAGCAGCACAGGTAACCAACCGTGCCATGTCCACCGATTCATAATCGCTTCCCAATCTGGGGTCCATGAACTCATCGTAATTCCCATCGCTCAGCGCTCTTTCTAGCAGCGGTCTTGCCTGGAATAATCCACCGTTTATCCATCGATGGACATCAAGCATGCAATAATTAGTCATAAAGAAGAATACCTATTTATCTGTAAGTTAATAACGTCGAAATGAACAAACCTGACTGATGTTATTAAATTATACATCCTATATAATTATAAGATAGATAATTACAATCAATAGATGTCAAAAATGTGATATGCGATTGGGACTAACCCAGTCTACTAGACTATCTTCCATCATGGAAGAGTCCACCGGGCGACGACCTGTTATCAACTCCAGCAGCATCACGCCGAAGGAGAATACGTCAGATTTCTCGGTGAGTTTGCCGCTTGATGCATATTCTGGAGCTAAATAACTGCACTCAGAACAAAAAACAAAAAGGACATGCATTATCATCTTAATTAGTATGTATTTGAAGACGAATATATATATATATACTTTCAGAATTTTCAACTAGATCG
The DNA here is from genome assembly GCA_036874045.1 of Cymodocea nodosa. Classification (NCBI taxonomy): domain Eukaryota; kingdom Viridiplantae; phylum Streptophyta; class Magnoliopsida; order Alismatales; family Cymodoceaceae; genus Cymodocea; species Cymodocea nodosa. The sequence goes on from CM072345.1 coordinate 12,303,183, forward strand.
ATACTTCCGACTAATTTTCAATATATACCAGAATCAAAATTTCAAATTGTTTTACGTACGTATTCGATCAATATCTCTGACGTATTTATAATTCAATTTTCAATCCATTTGGAATTTTTTATTTGAAACACACACGCATATATGCAAAGATGGACAGAGTGAGAGATATATATATATAATTTGCTCGATTACCCAAATGTCCCCATGATACGCGTGGACACGTGGGTGTAGTTGTCGGCTGAGAGCTTGGCCAATCCGAAGTCCGCAACCTAGATTATATATATTTTTTCCAACGTCAATTTATGTATAATAAATCTCAAGGAATGCGTAATAATAATCGACATGCATGCATATGGACGGGTGAACAAAAACTTCATATAATTACCATGGCCTCGAAAGTGAAGTCCAGCAGGATGTTGGCTGCTTTGATGTCGCGGTGTATAATTTTAGGATGACCTTGATGATACAAACGAAGAGCGTGATCAGAATATAAATACTATTATTACTATAATTTTGTAAAAAAAATGAATACATATATATCATTTAATTGAGGCAAAGTTATGGACGGTATTTGACATGATTAATGGTTCATTAGTTGCGCGCTTACAATCTTCATGTAGGTAAGCAAGTCCCTTGGCCGATCCAAGTGCGATCTTCATACGAGTGGGGAAATCCAATGCTTGACCACCCTTTCCTGCAATTGATATATAACAACAGTTAGTTAATTAATTAACTTGACACACTCGAACCTGTTTCAATGTGTTTGATAAGAAACATATTCATTCTTGTTTGATAATTATTAGTGCATACGTGTCATGGTACCAGAACAATGTATATTTTTTAAAATAATATTTTCAGCAAAAGTTGAATCATTAATTATATGTAACAACTAAAATAAGCCATAATTCTACCACTTGAGTTAGCCATATCCATGAATATTTTCTTCCGTAAATTTCTATTATAGCCAAATCTTATATTTTTATTCCATACGTGAATTCTTTTTCTATAATTCTAATTTAAAACTACTTCTTACCTTCATAACTCAAATCAAAAGTATGTTATTAACAAATAGCTAACATGAAAATATTTTTCCTTGAATTCCTTTACTTATTTCACATGTAACTAAGTCAATCAGTCGTAAACCGATTACAGAAGAACCTTTGTGTAAACTTGTCTATTATAAATTCTTTATAAGTCTTGATTTTTAACTTCATAAATATTTTTCTTGATATTCCTTATTGTTAGCTTATACCTTTTTAAATTTTCCTCCTTTCTACATTTTCAATAGCCTTTATAACATTATCTCTTTTCTTTTATTAATTATCTTTTGTACATCTTCATTCCAGTACAATTTTTCTTTTCATGGTAGAGCTATTTTACAAAACTCTTTTAAAAATTTTATAACAATCTTTTTAATACAAATAATCAATTCATATCAAAGTTGATTTAAATTTCTATCCAATCCCCATGCTTCCAAGTTATATCTAACTAACTGTCCTCTTTCTTCCCTTCTAGATTCCTCTGCCTAGTTTATCATGATGTGTGTAATGCTCTACTCTCTTTTTCTGTTTCCGTTGCATCTAAGGAAGCAAATTTGAATGATTAATTCTAGTGACTGCAATAAAAAGTGGGTATACTTATATTTAGTTTAATTTCGTGTGTGCACAGACACCCACAACATACATGTAAACGTAGAGATCATTTTATTGATAATCAAATTATTTGAAGAAAAGCGTATATGGGAAGTTCAATAATTCTGAACATTTTTTATTTTTTGTTTTCGATATATTCCAAAATAAATATTATTTTTATGAATGGCCTTGAAATGAATATTAACGTGAGCAGCTAGCTAGCTAGAGATGAAGAAGCTATAGCACCACTTACCATGAAGATGGAATTCGAGAGTGTTGTTGGGCACAAACTCGTAGACCAGCATCCTTTGATTGGCAGCAATGCAATAGCCAACGAGAGAGACAAGGTGTCGATGGTGAACTCTGCTGATGATCTCCACCTCGGCCTGGAACTCCCGCTCTCCCTGTCCGCTGCCGGACTTGAGGGATTTCACGGCAATCTCCTTCCCATTGGGCAGAACTCCCTTGTGGACGTACCCGAACCCACCTTGCCCCAGTAGATTCGCATGGGAGAACCCATTTGTGGCTGCCGCCAGCTCGTCGTAGCTGAACGTGCTCTTGTTGAACCCTAACGCAATGTTTGGGGATGGTGGCGGAAGAACGGGACCGTGGGGGCCGGAGTAGGCGGAGCTCATCTCGCCGCTGGTCGTCATGGGAGGAAGAGGTTGAGGTGGGGCATGCCACCCCGGCGGTGGTGGAACCTTCGCAACATGGTCCATGGGTGGACCCCATGAAGGGGGTCCTGGATGATAGTAGTCAACTGCTGCACTCACGTTTGACCAATTTAATTAGAGTTCACGATCTCTTATCTGTGGTTTACTTAATTAATTACATTCAGAAAATTAAGTTAATTACCAACCTTTGCTCATGCGTGCACCGCTACGTGAAGGATCGGTATAGTAATTCATGACGTGATCATGGGGTCTTTTCTTCTTTCTATTGCAACAAAGGAATATGACGACCAGCATGATGAGAAACAGCGCCACTCCCGTCGTCATCCCCACCACAAGAGGAAGGTTTACGTTCTCCGACGAACCCATTGTCGAGCTGCCATCTACGTCATCGGATTTTCCCGTCTGCGGTGGCGATAACGCGCTTGAATTTGGCGAGTGTGTATGTCGTGTCGGCGGCGATGATGGTGTATGTCTCTGTTGCTGAAGTGGTGGCGGGGGCGATTGAGAAGAACCAGAAGAAGAGTCTTCGCCATTGGCGGACGACGGAAGTGGTGGTTCCAATGAAGAGGTATTTGATGAGGACGGTGGTGGCGGAGGTGACGGCGACGAAGAAGAAGAAGTGTCTTCATTATTCGATGGTGGTGGCGGGCCCGACGTGGAGGTGTCGTTTGTCGAAGGTGACGAATCGGACTTATCGGGAGGAGGTGCCGAAGACGAGGAGGAGTTGTCGGAAGGTGGAGTCTTTGAAGTCGGAGGCGTCGACGATGAAGACAAGTCGGGATCCGACGGGGGAGACGTCGTAGGAGATGATGCCATCTTGACCAAGACAAGGCAACGTATCCCGACGATCTCCGAACTACCAATCTTCCCCCTTCTACTTCCTTTTCTTCTTTCTTCCTCTTGCCTTCCCTGATGCTTTTGTGACTTGTGCTATTTTTAACTCTAACTTGTTGGGTGGATGATCAATTCCTGCTGTCATCCTACATTAACCTAGCGAATAAAACTAATAGGTAAAAGGCAAGGTCCTCTTTCTTTTTTTTCAAAACAAAAGCATGCAGAAGTTAATTAATCACTACCTTTGGTTTTTAGTTCTTTTGTTTGTTTATTTTCTCTATTTTGGGATGGTTTCTATTTGGAGATTTTTACCAGCTCCTACTTCCTCAGCCAACCATAACAATAGAGGGTATGAATTCACCTTGAATGTTTTCTATTTTTGAAGATTGACAATTAAACTATATTAATTTGTACGTTCATCTCATACTTCCATCAATTTACCTCTCTTTTTTCTGAATATTCTAACCACTGATCATCGCTAGTTCTATTATCAACGAAAGAACGGAAACCATTAAACCTTCCCAGGCACTCCTGGTATTTTGATATTTACAATAATTATTATTCCACGATGTTGATTATTTGATTTTCCTCTTTTTCAGTCAATACTTCCCTGTGGAGACTTTGCAAACACTTGGTGATAACAGTCAACTGCTATGGTGTTCTAGTGATTTAAAGGCTTCACATTGTGATTCTTAAGAATGCCGGGTTAAGATTTTTCTATTTTTATTATAGTAGCTTGGGTATATATAAGTATTGCCCGAGGACCACTGGCATAAATGAATGTGAGGGTATTTGTTGAATATAAATCCATGCATATATATATTTAATCTCTCATATTCATTCATTATTTGCTATTTATAGATAATGCTGCTTAGGGTATTTTGTAGGTTTTTAATGTAATTCGGTGGAATATGGAAGAAATCAGAATATACTTGGATTGTTGAAGAAGACATGCCAATCGAACTTCCTTAATCTGTCTTTGAATTTTGTGTGTGGAATTGTAAATGGGTTATATTTGTGACCAGGTGATGTCCCGTCAATCTATAGAAAGACACCATCTGTGATGAGAAACATACTCGTTGGTATTGGAATTTGATATTGTAGGGCACTCATTTTGTTATTTTCCTTTATTGTTGAAAGTAACTTCGAAGTCTTCGTTGTTTGGTAATAAATATTACGTTCCACCAATAAAGTCAATGTTTTTCTTTCAATTGAGTACGTATACCAAATATATATTTCATAGATTGGTCATAAAATTGATAAAAGTTGTAAATCGAATATTATTTTCAACTTTTTATATGGTTTATATTCAAGGAAGAACGACATGATGGCTGTGTGTAAGTTTCGGTTCATTCTACATCATTTGATTTTAATTGGTACATATATATATTTTTACTCCTCACTTTTTTATGGTGCATTGTATATATATAGTTTATGCTTGTTGGGAGAAAAATCATCCAATCCAATCATTTAGATTTAGAAAATGAGAATGAGTGGATAATCTTCAAATTCACACCAATGGATTCATAATCCTAGGTTTCTAATCATGCTGATTTCATATTGTTTAGGGATTAGCATCCAGCCTCAAAAACACAAAGCATTAGATTTTTTGCAGGATTACCTATAGTTAGGGACTTGTTTCTTCCTATATCATGCACTTATGATTAATTAAAGTGAACATATAAAAACATGAGACAATCATAGAGGAAAAAAAAAAAAAACATAAACGTGAAAGTCACCGTAAGGTGACATGAGGTGCTTTTAAGACTAATTTTCTTCACTCTCTTATGGTAATTTTCGATGTCATCTATTATATTGTATGGTACAGTCAAATATTCAATTATTCTTGTAATTGCATCTACACTTCATAATATAACGAGTTCTACGTCATACTTGTTGCTGTCTATATACATTCATTTTAGGAGCCATCTGAACACATAATACAATCAACTATTGTGAGAGTTCTTATCTACGAGAACGATAACAATTAGAAATTCGTAAATGAATTTTTCTATTATATAATTTATATGTTAGAAGTAGTAAACAAACATGAATCAAAGATAGGAAAAAATTGTTTATTCGTCAAAAAGCAGTATAATGTTGAAATTTTAATTGCATCTATTTTTAAAAATTATTTTATTACCATAATTGAAATTTATTCATATGATTATTTAATATATGTTATAATATAGTATGCGTTAAAATTTCAACTTAATGTAAGTAATATTTATTATCTTTTTAAATTTTAAAATATTTATTAAAAATTAATAAATGTAGATGAATTTTAAAACTTTATTTAATTTAATTAAAAAATATTATTTATTTAAAATAAATATAATAACAAAATCTGTGATATTAATTTCACTTATGACGAGGGAAAAAAAATTATAATACTAAATAAAGTTATATGACATCACCAATCATCGAAAAATACAATCCCAGCAAATTACTCAGTAAAAAATTGAAATCTATAAAAGCCGAAGCCCGGCTGTCCAACATTTCCTTTCGTTTCCTTTTTGAGCGCTCAACCACCACCCATTAGAACCCTAGTCAATTTCCACTCACCTGGTTCGATTCGTCGATTCCGTTGCCTCTCGCCACCCATTTCTACGGAAGACATCGGTCTCCTCCGATCTCCCCGCTCTCCGCCATGGGAGACGCCAACGACGCCTTCATGCGCAACCAAAGCGCAAGCAACGTCCAGGCCCGGACTAAGGCGCAGAATCGCGCCACCGTCTTACAGCTTAAGCTGGTATGCCTCTCTTCCTCTACGGGATGTAGTAGATCTATTCATTTGACGACTTCTAACATGGAGATTTTGTTGTACGTTGGATTTTTGGTTCGGGACAGATCGGGCAGAGCCATCCGACTGGCTTGACGCCGAATCTCCTAAAGCTTTTCGAGCCGAGGCCGCCTTTGGAGTTCAAGCCTCCTCCGGAGAAGAGGAAGTGCGCGATTTATACTGGTACCGCAGGAGAACTCTATCATTGTTTTTGTTTTTGCTTTGGTCCCATTCGTTGCTTTGTCATTCTTTCTATGGAAATTATTTTTGGTATTATTAGGGACTTGTGGTTGTCTGAGTTGCAGGTATGGCTGAATTCGTTAAACAATTTGCCGAGCCGGGTGACGCAGAGTACTCTCCGCCTGTAGTGAAGGGTGAAACCCCAGTATGTTCCTTGATTCCCACTTGGTTTTCTGTTTTCCTCTTTACTTCTAGAACGTAAATCGATTTCTGATAGGTTTTGTTGGTTTCTTCTTTGCATCTAGGATTGCAAAAAAATATTATGATAAAATTTCTAATCCGTAATAAGATTTTCTGATATTTCAGTTGTTGCTTTTCTTGATTTAATAATTCAAACAACTTTTTCTGGCACACGTTGTTGTATATTTCTGTGGATTTAACTTTTAAACAGAAAAACAAAGTTCAATTCTATTTGATTTTCCGGAAACGAAAATTTTAATGCTTTAACTCTTAGATCTTGAACTGTACGTATGAGGCATGCTGTGATTAAGTATTTTCATTTTAAAGCTTTACCTTAATACTTTATTTGAAAAAGCTTCTGCTATTGTATGATTGTTTAGCTTATGCAATCATCTGTTTCTGGTCGAAAGCTTTTAATCAATAAGAGATGATGTTTATTGTGTGATATTTGGTCAAAATTTCAAGTGACACTTTAGAGTAGCTTGCCACCAATAATTACATTAGACAAAACGACAATAATCTATGCCTTAGTGACACCGTGGCTCAGAAATCACCAATAATTCACATAGGATATTTTACCAATGTGATTGCCTGTCACCATTCCATTATCACAGCATCTGATGCTAACTGCATGCTTGCCTCAATTCTTCACCAATGTTGGTCTGCTTTTTCATTGCATCTATCTCAAAGCTTCAACTTTAAGTTTTCTTGTATCTGCGTAGATAATTTTATTTGTTACAACTTTTTTGGGAAAACAGTTACAGAAACGAGCTAGAATCAACAAACTTCGACTGGAGAAGGGTGCTCAAAAGGCAGCTGAAGAGCTTCAAAATTGTACATATGTTTTGTTATTTGATTAGTTGGTTTTATTGGGACATTTCACCATATTTAAACTTTGTTCTGTAGATGATCCATCTAAAGGCCATAATATTACTGGCGATCCTTACAAGACATTGTTTGTAGCAAGACTTGTAAGTATTAAATGAGCCTGTATCTATGTTAATTATTTTAGTACCTATTTTGCTGCCTTGTTTACCTTGTGAAATGTTTTAATACAGAATTATGAGACTACCGAACACAGAATCAAAAGGGAGTTTGAAACATATGGACCAATCAAACGGGTAAGTATCATCAAGCATTGTCCTTTGGGAGATCGTTTTGACCTTGGCATGGGTAAGGATTCAGTCATATATAGACAAGTAAACAGATTTCAAACTTACCTGTCTTTGCGCATTACACATCCTAAGTAGCTTACTTTTGGTACATTAACCGAAATTAATATATGTGCTATTTCTTTGGATAGACTGATGGCACACACTAGCTGCATGATCCCCGTGTTTTTAAGTGGTGGTTTAAGCATTGCTCCTCTCCAACTTTAAAGGCACAATACATTGTGTGGTATTTAATGCTGGAAAAAATTGAACTTCTTAATGAGTCAGGCTTGACACCAGGACATCAATATAAACAATAACCTACTCTTCAGGAAAGTGCACCGCTTTGTAAATTCAGTATATAGTCAATATATGGTATACTAGCAACATGAAGCCACGGCTAACAATTGAAAACCATTTTTTAAAATTTGAATGTCTTTGATTTGTTGGCCAAGTCCTTACCTATTGTACTGGAGTATATAAGAGAGCATATGATACTTTATTTTTGCAAAATGTGTTACAAATATCAACACACATCTGGTATGGTTACACAAGCTGCAATAATAAGAAATGATGTTATCTGATTTAGTGGGTAGCTTTGTGACAATTTGGTTTGCATAGGACATAGCACAGGGTTTTACTTCTGATTTTAGGTTTTGTTATCCGTGTTCCTTTTTATACATCTGCCTTTCCTGTATACGTGTGTAGCTACAAGTTTTTGAGTATCTATCAACCTTCCAAACCCACTTCCTTTTTCTTATTGTTAGATCAGATTCCTATAGTCATTTCAGATGTGACTATTTCTTGCGTAATATATTTTGGAGTCCTACAGGTATAATTGTCCCCGAAATCTATCACTATGATTGGAATAAATGTTACAATAGCACATATTCTTGAGTATGGCAGGTATTTGTCCCCTAAAAACTCTTAATGTAGGGTATTTGCTTGCACCGTTTGCAACAAACATCTTGATGTGACGGTGGTGGGTGATCAATCTGGGATGGCAAATACAATGGTAAACCAAGTTGTTGGTTAAAAACCCTTGAATGGGAAGTTCTGCAATTTCATTAAGTTTTATTGCTGTTGACTTAGCATGCATCTTCACACCAGGTATATGGGCTGGAGTATCAGTTTATTCCAGCTTTCATTTTGATCCTTGCCTTCCTTCATCTTGTAGTTTATGGTTAGTGGAAACTCCTATGCTACGAATCGTATGTCCAGATGGCACACCTCTGGGTAGTAAATATCGTGTGGTAATGACAGCCATTTTTGCCAAAATTGGCAGCCAATATCTTTGTTTTGTACATCTTTTCTCCGGGAAATCCTTAAGCACTTAGAAACTGAAGAGACCTCCTAAATTTGATATGTACCACCCAGTGAAGCTGCGATAGTCCATCTTTCTGGTAAGGAATATATGTGGCTCTCTAATTTTATTTAATTAATTTTTCTGCAACTTCTCTTTTGGAAATACACACCTTGAGTTGCCCAGTGCTGCATAAACAACACGTGGAGCACTAACAGGTTTCTTTTTTGTTGTTTTGAACTTTATTATGTTCCTATTAAAATTTTATTTTTATGTTTAAGGCTGAAATGTTATTCTTATGAATGTGGTGGAGATGCCCTTGTATTTATCTATTATTTGAGTTGCTTCTCTCTTGTATACTTTTTATTCCCTGGTAAGGGGATTGTTATATATTCAACATCTGGCAATCCACCGCTTAGTTGACTTTCTATCATATTGATTGCAATGGTGGTGACATCCTGCGTGGGCGAAGCTGTTATTTTAAGGTGAGCACGGCTAGTGAGGCATGGTGCCTGTCTGCCGTGCCATGTAGAAATTTTGCTTTAACACCTTATTTGGATGCAATCACTAAAAAAGTCAAATAATCTCCGGATTTAATCATTTACTTGTATTATTCTGATTACTCGAATCTCTATTTTTTTCTTCTTTTTGAATCCCCTAGGTTCGACTGGTCACTGACAAAAAGACAGGTAAGCCCAGAGGATATGCATTCATCGAGTACATGCATACAAGGGACATGAAAAGTATGCACTCGCTTAGTCAACTCTAACTCAGCACTACTTTTTTTTTTCGTTGTGCTTATATTCTGCAATTTCTTTTTTGCAGCTGCTTATAAACAAGCTGATGGTAGAAAATTAGATAATAGAAGAGTGCTTGTTGACGTCGAGCGTGGTAGAACTGTTGCAAATTGGCGACCCAGAAGACTTGGTGGTGGGCTTGGATCAACTAGAATAGGGGGTGAAGATCTCAATCAGAAATATTCTGGCAGGTATTTTGAGGATATGCTTGTGATTTTTGTAAGAAATATATTTATTTGGTTGCATTGGTATTTTTTGCGGTGGGGTTCAAAAATCATGCAAGTGGACTCACTGAGGTTTAGCAAATATCCCATTTGTGTCAAGGATTTAAGCAAGTCAACATACAAGTGAAGCAAATGTATCATGCTATTTATAAACTTGATTTATTCAGAAGATCAGTTGCCATATAATTGTTACTACTAATGAATTTTATCAAGTCAAGTATTTTGCCGCTCTTAGATTATTTTATGACCTTTACTAGGGAACCCCAACAGCATGCTTCTGGAGTATCTCGTAGATCAGAAGAGCCTAGAGGACGAGAAGATCGACACCAAGATAGGTAAATTGGTATTACATTTGGAAGCACGTTTCATAACGTGGTTTCAGATCCACTTTTTTCATCGGTCTTTTAGTTCTATTAACTAATCATCTGATTGACAGGGAGAGCGAGAAATCAAGGGACAGAGGTAGGGAGAGGGAAAGAGAACGTGAAAAATCTCATGATAGATCGCGGGATCGCGATTACAGAGAGGAGAGGTACCATCATAGAGACCGTGACAGGAACAGAGATAGAGATAGGGAGAGGGATCGGAATCGTGGACGTGATCCTGAGAGAACTCGGGATGGGGATCGTGGTCGTGATCCTGAGAGAACTCGGGATGGGGATCGTGGTCGTGATCGTGATCGGGATCGTCCACGAGAGAGGGAACGTGACAGAGAAAGAGACTATTATGATCATGGTAGTCATGGTCATGACCGCAGTCTTGCTCGTGAGAGGCGGCCGGACTTTGACATGGAGCAGAAGCATAACTGGGAGGAACATGGGGAGATGAGAGGCTATGATTATGAACCTGCACGTGGACAAGATTGGTATGATGAACCTGCTAATCATGGCCGTGTCCATAAATACGAGGCTTATGAACACCCGCAACATGAAAATCTTGAGTCTGATCGTGGAGCATCGAAGAGACATGGGCACGAAGAATACCGGGAGGGATATGACAAGATGGAAGTCGAAGAAGGTTATCTTGGCCATTATGATCGTGCTGATTCAAATACCCGTACCAAAGAAATGGCACTTGACAGGGATTACGAGTACGGGCGGTCTGAGAGGTCTCTTTCCCGGGAATACGAACATTGATAAAGACGTAAGGTACGTTAATATTGCAGTTGTTGCCTTTGGAAAATTACGAAATATTTGAACGAAACAGCTTCGGTATTTTCCCTCGTTCCAGATTAGGCCTTATCGATCGACGGCACGTTAAGGGAGGGATCAAGTTTTGTTATCGGCTTTGATGCTTTTGGGTCACGCGCTGGACGTCTCAGATTCTAGTTTATGTGGTTTTTGCCCTTGCTTTTTCCACCTCCACCTGAGTAGCTAGTTCCCCTTCACCCAATGGTGCTATAATGGTTAAGATAACACTGTTGCTACACTAGAAACAAGCTCTCCTGTTTTATCTCGGTTCTTTCATGTTGTCATGTGCTTGTACGGTTTAATAGTGGATGATTTTCTCTCTTCTTTGCAGTTCGAAGATTCCCAAGGTCTATCGCTTCATCGGGCTTCCCAATGAAGCTACGGCTCGGTTAAATTGCTCCATTGCGTTGTGTCTGAACTTCGGATTTCATGTTTTAAAGTTAATTTGTATATTAAAGCGCTTTTAATTCCATCAGCCGCAAATTTCAGAAAAAAATCATTATCTGGAAATACATCCTTTGTAACATTCAATCTATCCGTTATAGCCTGTAATAAGTTGCCTATAGGGTACACCGTAGTATAATGGAAGGAAACGCATACTAATAAAGGCCATTTGTGGTTAGCGTTAAAAGAGAATTATCGTAAAACCACTGAAATTGTTTTCTCCAAAAAAAATTATGGAACTTGAGCGTCATGCGTTAAATTTGAACAACTTATTTTCAAAGATTTCGAGTCATTATTTAAGCCTGCAGAAATAATTAACTGGATTTCAAATATTGGTAGAGAAAGAAAAAGAGATCCAGATAAACACGGTAGAAAGGAGTAGAGTTTTTGTACAAAAGGGAGATGATCACCAGATAAATACGACAACATGCATACTAATGTTAACGCCAATGGAGGTCATAATTTTTAATTTTAAAATGACCAGAAATATGCTTTCTTCAGCAATCAAAGTATGAATACCAAGTTAAAGCACCATCCTCATCCCACCGAACGCCCATATCTGCAGCAATATTTCGACAATTTTAGGGGGGAAAAAATCCAATATGAGAATTGGTGTCCAGAATTTCAACAAGGTTCGAAACAGTTGTAGGTGCCTGTAGCTAAAGCAGATAGACACTCTTAATTTTACAAATAAATACATGAAATCTAATAGATATTGTTATTAGAGATAAATATACATTGAAGATTACACTTCAATTAAACTAATATTAGTTCAGATTTTGAGATTCAAATCAATGTTAAACCACAACTATTACAACAATTTGAACCATAATCTTATTACATGAGGTCAGTCAAAATTTCAACCATTAGTGAATATAACTTGGATTAATAAACAGTAAATTCTAAATTAGCTAATCATGTAATCAGATTTTATGATTAAAAATAATGTGTTCACATTTCTTCGACAAGGTCCACGTCTTTAGGTGAGGTGAACTCTCTGAAACAGACATCACGAAGGAAAAAAATCTTCAATTGAAAGACTCCAGAACTATGTTTAGGGGGCAGTTTAGATGATTATTGATCAATCGATTCATTATTTGGTTGTAATAATATAAAACCATTGGATTTGTTCTAAACCCAGATTGATGACGAGAAATTGTTTAAATAAGGAATCTCCGGTGATCCCATTTCAAACCACTACGCATCAATCCCTCTTTGCTTTCAAAAAATACTATTGTAGGGACATGCAAGAACATTTTCTTGGCTTTTTTGGGGTCGTAAAAGAAAGATGTACTTCAAATAATCATATTTGACTGTAGACAATGGTAAAAGTCAATTACCTTAACTTCATAGTAGGCAAGAACGAACTTAGGCCAAAACTTAAGATTTAAGGACAAAAAGAGCAGGTAAAGAAACTATAGTCGTCACCACCTTGTTGCTGTGCTGACAGACCCCCTAGCACGTGCACATGGTTGTGCCTCTCAATCCTATCTTGCATGCATACAATGCATTTTATATTTTTGTACTAAATAATGCCTATTCGATATGATGAATACATATCTGAAATTTACTTTTCACCTATACCTTTCTCCCTGGAAACAATTATTTACCTCTAAAAGGATATCATTTCCGGATAGTACTGTGTTTCTAAATTTCTACGTCCAAAGAACCATGGGTTCTACTCAAGATCCAGAGATGGGTATAAGGATCAAATATTGCTCCATATTTGGATTTAGATAGATAACAAAGCTATCAAACAAAAAATAATTATTATTAGCAAAGAACATACCTTTAGGTTCTTGTCCCAACTTCCTGTGCACAATGCGCTCCCATCAGCTGATAAACCCAGACAGGTTATTCGGTCATGATGTGAATTGTGGAGCTCTCTCAAGTTCAGAACCACCTGAAAGGTAAAAACTTAGGTACACATTTCTTTGTTTCATCAAGAAAGGTAAAAAAAGGAAAGGAAGGGCACAAGTAAAAACCCAAATTTTGTTTAAATAGGCATATAGCAGTGGAAGAAAGAACTGCATACCCGTGCCAATAAAGTATCCCAAATGTAACAATCACCATTTGAGTATCCAGCAAACAACAGCCTGCCTGATATGGAGAAGGCAATAGATGTAACAATGGGTGCACCATCATCACTATTATCATGCTGTTGGTTGTAAACTTGAAGCTGGTGACCTGTCCTCAAGTCAAACAACCGGCATGTACCATCATCTGAGCCAGTTCCAAATCGACAACCATCTGGAAAGAATTTCACTGCATTAACATCCCCCTCATGACCAGTATATGTTCTGACTGCTCGACTTGCAATTCGAGTATCCCAGAATCGAGCAGTTGAATCACATGAACCAGAGACAAACATCTTTGAGTTGGCACTGTTGACAGAGACACTGAAAGAAAATAGAATTGTCCATAAAAGTGAGAGTTTATAGGTATAGTTTTATATATAGGAACTACTGAGATCAGCATGTCTACCTTAATACATCCGCTGTGTGTCCTGAAGGAAATTCACCTCCAAAAACAGACATCCTCTGACCAGTAGTAACATCCCATAAGACACATGTCTGATCACCAGAACCAGTTATTATGTGTGTTTCCTCATCTGGCACATACTGACATGATGATACGTAACCTTTATGACCACTGAGGACTCTTGATACCGGAAGATTACTATCCCTATCAGACTGAGAGTTGAGGTTGAATATTGAACACATACTATCAAGTCCGCCACAAGCAACGGATTGACCGTTGGGGGAGAAAGCACATGTCATAACCCAGGCACAGGGTAGCTTTATTGCATGGGTTTTCTGGCTCGTCAATGCATTCCATACAATCAGTCTCCCATCTTGCGAGGCACTGACTATCCGATTCCTTTCAGCAGTCCAATCCAATGAATACACCTAAAAGTTTACAAGGAATATGATATCCACTTAATAAACTCCATGGAAATGATATTCTATTAAAAAATAACTGTATTCTTACTTATATGTTCATGGTCCTTCAACATTCAGAGATATTATCAATAATCAAGTAGATAAGACAAAAATGCAACCAACATTACCATGTCCAGAATGGCTCAAACAAAAGAACACACAATGCAAGGAAGGTTTAGATCAAATGCTGCTCTTTTCTAAAGGAGACAAAAGAAAATTCCTTTTGATGCTAATAGCATTACTAAAGTACATAGCACAAATTGCAACCAAAGATTCTTAACCACGTCTACAATGCCTAACTTAGGCCAGATTTGGTTAGAATTTTGTTCAACTTTTGGGAGCGGACTTTTGGCATGGAACTCTCAACCAAACAAATGTCGAAGATGTGCCCAGCTTGTAAGTTTTTTGGCTTTTGGCCTATTATTTCAATGCCTTCTTCAGAAGCCAAAAATTGTCACTTTTGGAGTCTTTGGTTGGTAACTTGGCTTTTGGAAATTTACGTGTAAAACATCCTCAAGTCGCGAATGTTAAAAAAAATATTAATTTACGAAAAATGCCGCTGGCCCATTTTTAACCTAATGCGTACTTGGAACAGACATGCCCCTCTGGTTGTGATAAAACGACAATGTCAATCCTGCAATTAGAACATAACAAACCTAGACGGCAAAGGTTTTCACTTTGCTGTGGTAGTTACATCAATCGACTTCGTTTTTACCATGATATTATGGCATAGATTTGTATGTGAAAAGAAACAAAATCCTCGTTGTAGTACATGTGCATTTTTTACGATTGGTAATTTTAGACTTTCTAAGGGAATGGAATATCATGAAGCACGCTCGCGCTAATAGTTGGCACCAACTTCACGTAGGGAGAAAAAAAGAGTAAACAAAATCATCCTACCTTCCCAGTATGACCCTGAAGCACCCTGCAGCAAATAAGATCCGTCGGGCCGAATCTCACCGGTGTCTTCCCATGCGTTCTTGCGTATTCGGAAACTAAAACGAACAAACTTCTGGTCAGGCACGAACAATTACCAAATATCACGCAAAGAACAAAAAAAAAATCAAAACAGTTACTGTCGGTGTCGAGAAGCTGCGCTCTCCGCTGCTTCAAATTCTCCCGAAGGGAATTCACCGCGGCGGTGGCGGCCACATGCTTCTCCTTCAGCTCGTTGATCGACATCTCGGAACCCTAGCACCTGAGCCCCCCCAGCTTACCGAGCACACACGATCCACAACCTTGAGCTAAATCAGACCCTAATTCTCCATCCCCAAGGTTTATTCGTCGAAAGCAGGAGATCATCAGTGTATGGGGACGGAGCAAGTCGCGGCCACGGCCATGGCGAAGCGGAGATGGAGGAGGACGAGGGGAACGGAAAAGGGGTCGTGGTGGAGTGGCTACGCCGAGGAGCAGAGTTATTTGTGCTTGGGCTTGGGGAGACGGCGTCCAGCTGTGCCGGACTGGACTAGGTTGACGAGAAGGACACGTGGAGTCCGTACATTGGTAGGTGTCGAGATGTGGTCGGTATTATCGACAATTAAAATATTTTCCAACACTAGTTTATTGAAGTTATATGTTTATTTGAATATTTTTCATTTCCTTTTAAGACAGTTCTCGTTACCAAGTAAAAAAGAAAATTCTTATTCTGCCTCAAGGAAGCAGACGAGGACAAAATTTTTTGCCTTCATTGTTGGCTGCTACTGATTTTAGCTAAAAAAATCTTTCGTGATATCTTTTTCACAAATTCGAATCTAAAATATACGAAAAATATCTTAATCTTGAAAAAAAAAGGGTAACTATGACTACCTAGGCATTTAAATAGATATTCACATTTCAAATTCAATCTCATTTCAAATATGTTTAAAACGAGAGTTTTCGAATTAATTAGGAATCTTATCATAAACCAGAGGAAACAGCTGTAGGCGTGGAGAATGGATCGAGTCTTCGTTGACGAACATCGCCTTGCAGAGGTCTGAACAGTCTAGATGAATATATCTAACAATATACTTCCTTAAAATATCCGGTTCAAGGATAAAATAGTTTTTGACGAATGTGTTGGACTAATTAAGGTACGTTGTCTTCAAACTTTAAAACTTGAAAATCAAGGTAAAAACTCAATATAGGAAAATTAAACAGGATAATGTCCTTTAGCATTTTACCTTTTATGGTTTATGTATTGGGATTTGACGTGACTTTGATTGGTAAAAGAAGAAGAAGAAAACTTGAACATCCTCTTCACTTAAGCTTAGCTGATATTATGAAGTTTTGTTTATCGCCTCTTACTTCCCTGTACAAGGACGTGGGTAGCAAGTAAGGGGTCGCTTTTTCACCGCCTTGCACCATTTACGCAAGGAGAGAAGAAAGACAGGGACAATGGGAGAAAAAAGGAAGAAGAAAATGACAGACAAGATCCGGAAGAAATGGTGAAGAATATTTGAGGCATGTAATTTATTTAGTAGAATAATTATGTTGTTTAGTAATAAATGAATTTAATCATACGAAAACAGATAAATAATAACTATCATAATTTAGAACCAAATTAAAGAGGTTATTAGGAAAGACAATAAGAATAATCATCAATTTGGTGATGATTTAGTACGTGCAATTGAGTTATTTTTGATGATGGAGGATTAGATTTTCAGTTAACTATTTGAAAGATGGTAGTGTGATGTTCTTCGTTGTTCTACCTGTAGGAATGTGAAGTAAGAGAAAATAAGTAATGAAATTACTTCATCAAGCATATCAAGTAAGCAATTTCAATGATATTACCTGAATCATATATTTTAACTACCTTTGGTATCAGATGTATTTTTATGAGAATGTTAAGTTCGATTATGAATTATTGAGACGTGGGTCTATTATGTTCATTAAATCAAATTTTGCGTGTTTTACGTGAATATTCGTACCACATGATAATTATGATTATTGCTCTTTTGCACTTGGAATGATTATATAATTAACTAATTATATAATGGAATTTTATAATTTAAAAATAAAAAGTGGCTTTAAAAAAGTTGACTAAAGATGCAAAAAGATATAGTTTTAGAATATTTTTCAGTAATTAATTTATATCATATAATTTTATGGTACAAACGGGAACTTTTTCCTTCCCGTCTTTATTATTCTTCCATTACAGAAAGACCCACAAACGTCTGGTCTTCCTCCGCCAGCGCCGGTCTGGATCAAACATCCACTTCCCAACTGTGAGATTGGTCCTCCTGATCAACACCCTCAATTCCCAGTGTAGATGCATCCATCATGACCTGCGCGCGTCGTGGAAAGATGAGAAGATTGACTGATTGGATTAAGCAGCTGCAGCTCCGACGAGAAATTAGCAAGCACAATCCTAGCTAGTTGAGGTTTCACAAGCGAAGGGCACGGCTGCCCGAGAAATTATTTATTGCAATTAAATATAGAAACACAAAACGCACGTACTTGGGTTCTGGGAAGTGATGGTGGCGGTCTGGCTGAAGTCGCAGTTCCAAGGGTGCTCGCCGGAAGACTGGTAGAGCAGGTTCATGGCGTACGCCGCGTGGGAGGCCAAGGTGTTGGGTTGGTAGCACGCGCCCCCTGGTTGGATCGGCCCGCAGTCGATTTCCGGCTTCGAGCAAGCGTAGTCGATGTTTGCCTGAAGCTCCGCCTCCGACACGCCTGACTTCGGCACGCACCAGCCGGCGGTGGCCTTCCTCCTCTGTTCTCGACTCGCCTGCGTAACATCAACGTTGTTAGCTGACGTGGTCCACCCTCGATTTTTTAAAAAAAAAAAAGATTCATGAAAGTGAGTTTGGTACATCGGCTTACCGCTGTTACCAGAAAAAGAAAAATATGACTCTCATCGACACCGCACCATCTGCCAGGTGTGGTTGTGGCACAGATGATCGCTCGTGAGACTTAAAATTAAACGATGGTGAGGATTATTTACTTTCTCATGACAACTACAGTCGAACAACGGATAATATAATTTATCCATTATCGTATAGGTTATTGAAAAAAGAAAATCTTAGGTTTACCTTCACAGAAAATATTACCAATGTAAAAGAAAAATTATACGAGAACGGCACATCAAGCAGCCGAAAGCGACTTCCAGGGAAAAACACGTAGAAGAACTGGGCAACGATGCATGTGTTGCTGACCATTTGTCATTTGTGTTCGTGGAAGTGTTCTTTAGCGGAATATATTCTTTGCCAATATTTCATCAAATTCTAATGAGCGTGTTTGTCAAATATAATCATGAATTTATATAAATAATCAACAATAAAATAGTATTGTCTGTCAAATAAATGCTGTGCGCACTAGCAGAGAACAAATGCTGTGTTTCTTATTCTGAAAAGACTACCGCAGAAATACAATCCAAAATTTGAATGAAAATAAAAATAATATCAATATCAAGAAAATAATTATATTTTATCTTTCATCCTGTTACCAAGATAATAACGTCATTAACGTAAAAAACTCATTCATTTAAATTGGCGTTGTATAAAATCTAGAGTTGAACGGTGGAAGTCAGAGAAAGGCAGGTTGTACCGAGACAGGGGATATAGCAAGGCCGACGTCGTAGGTCATGGTAAGATCCGGCTTGTAAAGGCCGAATGAGCGCTCCGACGCGGGACCAGGCTTGAGGTTCTCGTCGTAGAGTTCGAAGATGTACGTGTCCAACGACTTCCCGGGCATCAACGGCGTTCCGACCAGGGACCTCAGGTGGGCGACCAGATTCCCATTGTAAGCCTTGGCATTCTCCACGCTCGCCCCGACCTCGTTACCGTCGCCGTTGTACGGCCACCCCGTCTCCGCCACTACGATCTCCACGTCCTTGAACCCCAAGGCGTTGATCGCCGATCTGACCGCGTCGACCTGTGCGTCGAACATGTTGGTGTACTTGATGTTGGTGTTCCCGTCGACGCGTCCGGAGTTCGGCTGGAAAAGGCAGAAGGCAAGGGTCTCCGGCCTGGGGTCGCTCTGGTAGGCGAAGAAGGGATAGGGATTGATCATGAAAGGACCGCCTGTTTGCTTCAGAAATCCCAAGATTCCCCGCAACGTGTCAGCGTGGGCGGGATCAAAAGCGCCGGCGGAAGGTGGATCGGATTGGTGCAGCACCGACATGGGATGGACGGTGGAGATTTTGATCTTGCCGTCGAGAGAGCGGGCGGAGAGGGCGTCCTGCAGGTTCTGCATCGCCGGGAGGAGCTGGGATATGAGGGTGGCATCTCCGTAGAGCAGCACTTCATTGCCCACGGAGACGGTGGAGATGGTCGACGCCGGATAGAAGGGGGCGACGTTGTTGTCGACCCATTTGGCCGCAGCGGCGGGGTCGGTGGCGATCGAAGCGATGTCACCGTTGGAGGTACCGACGACGATGGATATGTTCGTGTGCGCAAGGGCTTGGATGATGGCGGGATTGGCATCGTAGAGTCGGAGCTTGGTGATGGTGGTGGATTGGAGGAGCTTCGCAGTGGTTGCCGGCGGCGGAAGATTGTCGGCTACTTGGCCGTAGTTCACGCCGACGAATGACTGCGAGGCTGCACAACCCAAAATAGAAACGTTCAAGTCTTAACCATGTTCTGTGCTTAATAACCAATAAAAAAACTAGAAAGCGATAACGGAGTGGAAAAGGTCGTCAGCCTGAGGGCTTACTCGCTGGTTTTGGGAGAATTCTGAGGACGAGGAGGAGAGTGGAGACGGAAAGCTGGAGAAATCTTGCTGCCTTGTCCATGGTTGCGACGGCGAGAGGAGTAGCCTAGACTTTGGAGAAATGGGAGACGAAGGCTGAGAACTGCAAAGAGAAGACGGGGAAAGTGAACAAAATAGGCAAAAACCGAAGTACTCTTGTCCATTTTTCTGTGGCTCATTCTGCGGCACTTTCTTGGATGTTGTTTTCTTCGTAAAAATGGTTTTTGACCTTCTTTAATATGTATATATATATATATTCTAGTGTACTGAACTCTTTTTTCGCATTTTATAACAGGGGCATCTTAAATGTTAAACATTACAAAAAGGGAATGGGTGAGGTAGGTCACTTGCTCTTGTTCAGTTGAAAATGTTAAATATTCATTTATTGGTTATATTTGCTCAAATAATATTTAGTGTTTCCTGTTTAAAAATACAAATGTTTGATTATTAGATATTTTTTTAATTCCATTTTCTTCCTCTCAAGAGAGTTGAACTTTAATTTTCCTATATTCTTTTGTGTGTGCTTTTCATTTAGTTGAATAAGAATAACATTATTCTTGTCCATTCCGTTGGAAATATTATTCTAGAAAATTTAGAATCTAACTAATTTTATTGTTTAAAATTTTGTCTCCAGGAACAATAGATGAAAAAATAAATAAAGCGCAATTCTGAGACCAACTTATTCCAAATCTTCCAAGTAGATCATTCAACGCAAATGACTTCGATAATCCCAAACCTGCCATCTCTCAAGGTTGGGGTGAAGGCTGAAGGAAACCAGAAGTATATAAACATATTACCTTTTCTGTTCGAAATATATTACTTCTTTTTATTTATATCGATGAAACTTTATTTTTCTTCCCTCCTTTTCTTATGGTTTTCAATAAAAATTTTTAGTAACACTCGTTGTCTTAAAAAAAGTGTTCTAAATATATTACATTTTTGTTTTGAAAGGAAAAACAAGACCCGAAGAGTCAGCACATGCGCCCACGTGCTTTGTCGCTTTTAAAGCTGTACTTGATCGTGTCAGAACCCCGACGGTCGTGTTGGATCGTGGTAAAGATATTTATGAATCTATCACATATTTTAAATCTTTTAATATTTAAATTTACGTGAAAAAAAAAGATGATAAGAAGGCTTATCGTCTAACTGCAAAAGTTTATGTTCTTTTTAACGTAGCAGTAGATTTGAATATAGAGTGATGAGAAATTATCTGATGATATTTTTAAGTTAACTCAGTTTTAATATCATATTTTTACTTCTATGTCGTCATAAAGATCTTCATTTTGTTTTAATATCTTCGTCATTATCGCCGATATATTAATCATAGTTAACTCGATAGCCGTCGTATGTAAATTTAACGGTAATTCAACATACGTTACTAAATACATGCAAGTACACCAACAACTGGTTTTTAAAATTTGTTAGAATAAATCAAGATAATATATTCTGTTATATTACCTTATGCCATCTATAAAGTACTTGCCTTATTTATTTGCTTGAAATTAATTGAACTTCTATGGTTTGGATTATAAAGTGTTGCTTTCTTATTAATTCGTATTTCTCTCTTCAAGAATTTTCTCTAACATCATAATATAATTATCAGACGTCGTTTAATTAGATTCAGCTAATATTATCACATTTCGATTAATTTTGATGCATATTCTCGATTATTATGCGCACTTGTCCCGACCTTATTCTGAATCATCCTTTCTAGGTTTCTCTATAATTTTGGAGTACTTAATAGTCTTCCTTGTTTTGTATTGCAGCGCTTGTTTCATCAAAATTTTTCTGATTGAGCAACTTTATTCTCAGAGAGTAGTTTAAGACATTTGGATTTATCGATTCACTAGATCATGCTATTGTCTTATTCATGGCTTACGAAAATTACTACAGTTAGTAGTTGGCTAACTTACTATTTACATGGTTTAAATTTTGTTTACATATCACTTGTTCATTAAATTAATAGTAAGTCAATATTGCAGTCGGTCTCACTTTACACGTTACAAAATGTTTCAGTAGCCTGTAATTAATATGAAATTTGTTGTTAATGTTTGTATTTTAGAGAATATAATAAATCAACTTAATAAACTTGTAGTATCAGTAGGTTTGTTTAATTTTACTTTTTTAAATTTATTTATTATAAATTAGTTCATTTTAAAATTATTATTAACATTGAAGAAATTATTTTAAAAATTTATATATAAGTACTATTTAGTAGTTGTTGATTATTTAAATCATCTTTTCTCTGAAACCCCTTTGTTATCGTGTACCTTTTCATCGTGGAAAGAACCGTTTGATGTGATGGAGCACCTACCTTTTCTTTTTTCACGGTTATGCCACACCGACCATCGTGCGTCGGGCATCAAGCACCGTCGCTTTTTTTTTATAAAAAAAAAAGAAAAAGAAAAAGGAGTGAACTTTCGGTTCTCTTTTTCAAAGAAAAAAAGTGTGTTCTTCCTTCCCGTTCAATCCATGTTTTCCGTGGTCTTTTTTAAGAATAGCCGAGTAAAAATTCGGTTTTATTCTTTGACAAATCCATTTTTTGCATTTCATAGCTTATCTTATTCATTTGACAATATTTTTTATTATGAGTAAAAATCTTAAACCTTAATTTCAAGTATTCACAGTAACTTAATAAAAGTTGAGGTGTACAGGTGGAGAAGAAGAGGAGACCATGACAATTCTACTGCAGGAGGAGCGGATCGTTTGATCATGACAACTGAGATGACTTGGGCAATGTTGTGGACATAGAAGTAAATATCAAGGTAGATCTTTCTAAGATCGAATAATATCATAAAGGCTAAGAATATGAGAGGTGCAGGAGCTGTATTAGATTGAAATGAATAAAGAGATGCACTTTTGTGACGAATGTGACATTCATTACAGGGTCTATAACATTTTATGATGTTACATTTACATTTTATGCTGCATCTTTTCGTAGCTTTTGAAGATGATAAATTTTTGGGAAGGAGGATAGTGAATGCCGTGTGTGTTTTCGACTGAATAGTTGACTTAAATTAAAGGAAAATCCTGTGACGTCCTGTTAAAACATTTAACCGCACTGTTTAAAACTGTATTAAGTAACGGTCTAAACATTAATGTGTGATTTGTGCACGAAATCTAATAGATTTGAAAAAAAATTATTTGAGAAGATGAATTTTAAACATGTATAAAGGTTTAGAAAATAAATTTTTAATCTAAAATATTAAAATTCAACTTCTCTCCTTGTAATCTATTGTTTCTTGTCTGTTGCACTTGTCTCCTTGCAGTTTGCTCATCCATTGCTCTCGTCTCCTAACAATCGAATGTCACCTCACGATTGTTTGTCTACTCACGGTTTACTGTTGCTTGGGGTTTGTGCGCTCGTCTCCTTGTGTGGTACCTAGATTTGCCTGTGCTAGTTGTAGTGTTGCACATCTCTACCATTGGAATCTGAAAATACTAGACTTGTCCATGTGGTTTGGTGAGGAAGTTGTGGTTGATGGCAGACCATGTGGTCAGTGTTAAGGAGATCGACGAGGAGCTCGACACCATGCTAAGCTTCCAAGGGATTTGAGGTTAGTCACCGGAAGAGTTCAAGGTCTACGTGGTGACGTCACTACACATGATGAAAGAGTTTAAAGCCTTGGTGTCATGGAGAAATCCGAGGGCCACTGAAATATTTGTGGTGATTGTTTCCTCGTCTCCATCCTCCTCTGCATGTTCCCTTTTAAGGTGATGGTGGCTGAAATGAGATTCTACTACATGCGGCGTTCTATGTTTCATGAACGGATGTCACCACCTATGCTCAACTTCTTTCATTGACTCTTACCTCTCTTCGATAATTTTCTGTAGTCTTTATAGGTGTTATAAATGACAAGTAAATTGTGAAATTATGCATTAACATTTTAAAATGATAGAATTTAATTTAAATGTATCATTTTATCATGTTAAATATAAAATTTAATTTAGAAAAACAACAAAATAAAATACATCTAATTTAGTTCAAATAATAGTTAATATGTTAATTTATTAATGTAAATAATTAATTATATTTTCATTAATTACTTAATTTCATTAAAAATTAATTTTGTTCAATTATCTTACATACACAAATACCTAAATTTTAATTTTTATTAAATTTTTAAACATATACAAACTTTTAAATTTCTTTGATCAAATTTTATGAAATTTAAATTCTAAATACAGACTAAGTTACAACTATATTTGAAACCTATTTCTATTTTTGTATTGTTTTTTTCGATAACATGATGGAAAATAATATTGCAACTATAATTTAAAGGTCTGTTTGTTTATGATTTATAGGTTTTTTTTTTGACAATCATCTTTTAGCTGAAGCCTAATTTTTTAATATTTTTTAAAAAATCATATCTGGCAAACGAAGTTTACATGGAAGAAATAAACATTGATTGAAAAAAACTCACGCTCTCGAGTTTTATTCAATCATACAAAATAAATTATTTTTTGTTTCGATGTTTTAGACATTTTCTCCCGTTCCATTACCACCGCAGACGGTGAAGGTGATCATTTCCTACCTTATAAAGTTTTTAAGGAAAAATGGTGAATTTGATCGTACGATCTGTTTGGTATTTATAATGGAGTATGTTATGATCGATTTCTACGAAAGATCGTGTGCTGTTGGGATGACTTTGCATACAATTGTTAACATTGAAGTTGTTTTTTACAATAAAATAGTAAGAAGACGAAAAAAATATTTAACTTTTTGTTGATTTTGGAGACGGCTTTTCTATGTTTCATTGTATTTACTTTTGTACTTTGTAATTTAACTAGTGTTTATGTAACTAGAAAATGACAGAAAATATTAGAAATTTTTTTTTTATTTTTTAATTATTCGTGTATCATATGATTTTATATCATTTTTTGTTATTTTCTCTTGACATATAAGAATTTTTAATTTTTAACATTCTAATCTCTGAATCCAATGAAAAATAAAAGAAAAGAAAATATGAATTATCACATAATATATTAACCATATGTAATTTTGATATATAAATTATTTATGTATTTAATAGATGAAAATTGATATTATAAGAGATATGTGGAATAATAAAGATGTGTAAAATATATTTTATATTGTAATAATTATCATAAATGACTTTATTTTATATTATTTATAATAAATTTTGTTATTTTCTATCTTATAGATAAATATAAGAAAAATTTAATTTATTAATTTTAATATTTTTATTTTGTAAATAAACATATATATTTTATAATTTTTTATTCTGTACATAAATACATATATTTTAAATTTCATCATCTTTTATTGTATACACAGATAACTTAATTTTTTACTAATTTTCTGTTATTTATCATTATTTTTTATTTCATCTATAATATTTTATTATTTTTTATTTGTCATTTTTCAATATATAAACATCCTCTTAGAACATTTTCTCGTAATGTTTTTTGCATTATTGACACCTTTTAATTTCATCCAACTTATTATAAAAGAAGCTTATACGAAAGTCACTGTGAGAAATCTTACTTTCCATTATATTTTCAACTTATTTTTTCCATTGATATAATATTTTGTCTTTTTTATGTTTACAACACAAACAAACCATTGTCCACCACTTCACGCGTACGCCGACAAGACGTGTTCGCCACGTTCACTCCGCCCACCTACGAAAACTCTTGCGTCTCCCCCTTTTTTCCACTTTTTTTTCCTGCCCTTTGCATGCTTACAAGTCAGGTACGTAATTAATTAATAACGATAGATTCTTATCATATAAATTTTAATTTTTGTTAACGTAAAATTTTATATCAATAACTTTTCCAATCTCTCGTTTCGCAAGAAAGGAATCATTTTTTTTGAAAGTAGAAAGACGAGCATATACGAACAAGTTAGAACATATCAATTTTTGTCGCGTCGTTAATATCATTTATTGGACATTTAAAATGATATTTTTATTATTGTAATTTCCTTAATTATTTTCATAATTAAAATTATTAATAGAAAAATAAAGTAAATTGATTTTTTTAAAAATAGACTAACTTAAATAACATGTTAAACGAATAAATAAGTTTGAATGCCAAACGAAGACGGCAACCAATAAATATAACACCACCGATAACATTATTCTAAGATCCAACGGTCCACCGCTATTTTCCTATCACTCGTAGCACACGGTTTTGAAGATAAATCCACGTTCGATTGCGTGGACCGGGACAACTGCGGCAAACTCACGCAAGCTGATGGGTGACAGCTGCGAATGACATTTGCGATGACGTGGTCTCGTAGAAATCGTCCGTTCCACATCCACCACCGCAGACCAAGGGGCGACTCAAAGTTCTCCACGTTAAATCCATCGAGCCGTTCCTCGACACGTAACCGCTTAATCTCAACCGTCCGTTACTAGTAGGGTTCTATATAACACGACCCCTTCCGTCTTGCTTTTGCATTCCTTCAGATCTTTCCGTCTAGAGGGTGCCGGCTGCTTCCTTGATCATCCATTATCGCCGATCTGATTAGCCCCCTTTTTTGCCGTTATCTTGTTATTTGAGTAGCGTGTAGGATGGATCTTCTGGCGTTTTCCTTCGATCTTTTTCCTTTTTTGCAGATGATTGACGATCGCGTGGTTCGCTTCGAACGACGTCAACGTTGTTCTATCTTAGGATCCGAGTGCTTCCGGTGTAGATCTGGATTTGCAGATCGGAGGCTTGAGGTGTGATGCGTGAATCCATGAGTTCTTCTGACTACTTCTTGATAAGGGAGGTGAGATTTGCGTTGGTCCCTTGATGGATGATGCATTATTATGCCTGTATTGTTCAAAACGTCCTTGTTCGTTGGGAAAAGGTGAGAGGTTTGTTGATATGTCCGTTAGATGTGATGTATCAGCCCCGGCCTTTGCCATGTTGGGTGCGCTCGCATGGCAGGCCACAGGAACCCTAATAAAAAATCTTTGTTTTTGTCGGGGAGGAGATCGCACGGGGGTTATTTCTCCTGGTGCCCCGGGTTCTCCTCTCCTTGTGTTTTGTCTCGTTTCCTTGTTCCGTTCTTCCCTGCTATGACGCCTCGTTCCTTCATTATCGACAAGCGGTAGCGTGCCATCGATATGGAGTTCGGCCGTTCTTCTTATAGCAGATCCAAGTATCCAAATTTTTCTGAGGGAACAGACGTTCTTACTGAGGTTATTTTTCGACCCAACCATCGGCATCTTCCGAGAGGTACTAAATCTAAATTCACGACACTAATTTATGGTCAAATGCACGGTTCTATATTCTCCGTATCAATATTTCGTTGCATCTACTAAGTTAATTCATTTGGTAACTTATTAGTAACTCAATCTAGCAAATAGAAATTTCATTGTTCTTTCCATGAACATTTTTTATCTCTCAATGTTGTTAATATGGCCCGAACTTCTCAATTTCTGTTGTGGATCCCTAACGAGAAACTGCTTCGATGTTTTTGGCGAATAGTTTCGCCCTCCCGTTTATGAAACATTGAAGTCCTTGTTCCAAAATAAGTATTGTATATGATTTGTATGATAATCTTTTGTAATAAATGGTTCATGTAGAGTCTACGTAGTTTGTCATTGTAAGAAATCTGGTATTATCTACCACTGCAAATGCACAAGTACTTTGGAGGACTACGGTTGCTGTACGGAAGGATAGGGATTTCGTGCCGACTTCGCCGTTGCCTGTCAGAAGGTTTGCGGGAAGGTTCTCCGGGATTCGCCGTCTAAAGTAAAGCTTATGGTCGGTCGGGATTGGCAGACTATGTTAACATGTCAATTTCATCGTTCCGTGGAAAACTTTATTGATGCAATTGGCGCCGTCTAAAGTACCCTGTTGGGTTTGGCGATTGATTTTATATTTCGTTCGTTTTTATACTAACAAATAGCATTCCTTGAATGACATTTGTAGTAGAAAGTGGTATTATATTGTGTTTTATTTCTTTAATTATTTGAAGTCAGAGCAGCTTAAAAGTTTCGGGAATTTAGTGAAAGAGCTTTCTTCTTTAGCTCCATTCCGTTGTCAGGTATTAAAATGTTTTTTTTCATTATTGATAATTGTGTATGCCGAGTGTGGTGCTGAGGTTTGTTATATGATATTCTTTTTTGATGTTCTGCTGCGATACGAGTTTAATTTTACAAGTAAAGGCTTCTATTATTGTGGGAGATGTGAAGCAAATTTTATCATAAATTGTTTCGGATACGTAATATGTTTGTATTTAAGAAATTATTTGTCGAAGAGTTTATTCTTTTTATGTTCGGGTCAGATAAAAAATTAATCTTTTTGATCTGTTGTCCTGTTTTTATTATAAAATTTAGCTTCGCATGTGATGATAACTTTTTAATCTTCCCACTGTGGTCTCCTTATATCGCGTCGTTTTTCTTTGCGTTGTTCCCATTGTGTTTTATGCTTATAATATTGTGGCGTGGGACTTTCGCATTTATTACTCTTTTATGCCAGCCTTTTTAGGGGTCGATGGTGCGATTTTGTGCTTGAATGAACGCTTTGTTTTGTGGTTTTTTTCTGCGGCCAGTCGCCTTTTTATCTCAATTTTTTTGGTTTGCGTGACGAGTAGTTGCCATTGATTTATGCTTGTAATTCTGTGGCGTTGGAGTTTCGCATTTATTCGTCTTTTATGTCTTTTTTGTGGTCAATGGTTCGATTTTGTTCTTTGAATGAACGCTTTGTTTTGAGACTTTTCTGCAGTCGGTCGTCTACCTCATCTTCTTTGGTTTGCGTGACGAATTGTTCCATTGACCTATTCCTCATTTATGTCAGTATTTTCTGTGGTCGATGGTTCTATTTTGTGCTTTGAAGGAACGCTTTGTTTTGTGATTTTCCTGTGGTCAGTCGTCTTCTACCTTGGCTTTTTGGGTTTTCTCCTTCGAAATCCTGTTTTCGGGTTTTTTAACGGTTTTTGCTTTTCCTCAATTATCAGAGTAATTTACTAAGAATAAATATTTTATTCGGCATTTTTGGGGTATTTTAATATTTTACAAATTTTCTTCGAGTTTCTTTGTTCGTGTATACATTTTAGACCTTGTGTGGTGGGGCGTTGGTTTTATATATTTTGTATATTATATCTGTCTTCGTTAGTGGTATTAGGTCGCGTGTATACATATCGATCGTCAATTTTGTGGTTACCTCCTTCGTTAGTAATTTAAAGTTTTCAAGTTTCGTCTTCTTAAACGAGATGGTCATTGGTGTTAACGTTTGTTACATTTCTCGACTATTCAATTTATTGTCTTTTATTTGTTTGTATTTTATGTTGTTTCTTCTGGTAGATGTTTTAAATTCTAGTCTTTATTTGAAGTACTTTGCGTTTTGCGCTGTTGCCAATGATTTGCTTGTAGTTTATAGCAGTTTTAAATTGTTTTATGGCAATCGGTCCTTGTAATGCTGTTCTTATCGATTTATGTATATAACTTTTACAAGATTTAGCAATTCGTAGCCGTTTATTTTGAAATTAGGTTTGGTAATCTCTTAGT
This sequence comes from Cymodocea nodosa, assembly GCA_036874045.1. NCBI lineage: Eukaryota > Viridiplantae > Streptophyta > Magnoliopsida > Alismatales > Cymodoceaceae > Cymodocea > Cymodocea nodosa. Next base: position 12,332,709 of record CM072345.1, read on the forward strand.
TTATGGTCAATTTTTTTAGTAGTGTTTCCGTTATGTGATAATTCAAAATATGGTTAAATTATAGCATTATAGCATTACTTTTGGAATGGTATTGGTTATATAGCATTATAGCATTACTTTTTATGAAAATATTGTTTAAAATTTGCTTTAGCTTCAGATTTTTTTCTAATGATGTCTTTAACGTTTGTTCTCTTGCCGGTATTTTTTTATTAAATTCCTAAATTAATTAAATTATAATCTTTTGAGTGAGGTTAGTTTCTACTTGTTCTGTGATATCATGCTTTTGTATTGTGGCAGTTTTGTTAAAATGTTAAAAATGTCTCGTGCCGAAGTTTTTATAGGTTATCTCTACTTGTGTATGTATATGATTTAGGAATGTGGTGAAAAGAGTGAGAGAGATGCTTGATCCAGTTGCGCTACCTTTAACTCCGCCTATGGTCCTGCCATTGCCGGTCCCCAGCCCGGATAAAGGAGGAGGGGAGGGGTTGCTTTCGTTGCTTTGTGTGTTTATTTTCTTCTGACGTTGTTATCCGTCGTTTGCGTCTCTGGTGGTTGGAAGCGTTGTGATGTGCTGGTGCCATGCGTTGCGTCTGGAGGAGCATTCTCCGAAACGGAACAACGTACTGCTACAATGAGACGTGTTGGGGTAGTGTACCGCAGAAGTAATGGTGTCACTGCTACCGCTCGGGAAGGTGGCATCTACTTGTTCCTTGGCGAATTTGGAGCTTTTTTTGTTTAATCGATCCCCCACCGTCTATGTAACAATTGTAAAGGAAGGAAATGGAGGAGAACTGTTTTATGTTATTGTTATCTTTGTCTCGGAATGCATGATTGGTACTTCATCCGTTTCGTGGTTTGATAGAAATCTGCTTCGAGTAGATGAGAACCATCATAAAACCTGGATTTATGATCTACTTTTTGAAGTAATGAATGGTAATATAAATATCATTAATATGTAAATATAATCTGCTAAACATGAAAGTTTTTCTAATATTTGAAATGATTTAACAGCTGTAGACAATGCTTATTTTTAAAATATAAAGAATTATAGTAGTGTTGAGTTCCCTAATTTTATAGTCTTTGTATAATAAGAAAAATATAGATAATACGAAAATAGTGCATTAAAATATAATACGAAAATTTTCATAATTATAATATGCTGCACTCATTGTTATTAAAAAAACTCTACATAGTATAGTTTATGTACTGGTTTTGCAAACATAAAAGGTACAATATAGTCTATGTTTTGTTTGTTTTACTCTATCAAAATTTTAATTACTCAATGTTTACCTACAAAATTAACGTGTCCTTAGTGGAAACTCTTTTTTACATTTATGAACTTATCTGTGGTAATAATCGTAAAGTCATCAAGTTATATCATAATAGGTTGTGAGTTAAAATTTTACCATTCTACTTTATCTTGAATGCATAAAAATCTAAGTAAAAATCTTTAGAAAAATTGATGTATTTATAAAAATAATTTATTTCATAAAATAAAAGTTAATATTGTGAACGGTTAGAAGGCCATTTTTAGGCAACCACAAAAAATCTTGTACACCGATGTAAGAACTACGAATCCTTTTCTCTTCGTGTTTTTGTGAAATCATTTTAACCTCAGAGACATTGAAAGGCATCGTCGAGTGATAATTTTTTTTTAGTGAAGTTAGTAATGGCCTCTCATCTCTCATTCTAGCCTAAGTATATGAAGAAAGAATTATCAACATCAAAAGAATTGAAAGAAGCATAAGAATATTCCAAAGACAGTTACCAGAAATATAAAAAAATTTGCAAAAAGTCAATCATAGTAAAAGACAACATGAAATAAATAAGCAAAATTGGTTTGAGTTGGATTGGTTTCAACAGATGCTTAGACACATAGGCGTGCTTTTAAATGGAAAAACATACAAGAGAATAAAGTAAAATCTTACATCTTTAATGCATATTCAGGACAACGAAATGGCGTAAAAAACATTGTCTTTAGCTGTGCTCGGCGCAACAGTCAGAAACAATGTAAGAAGATTTTGCAACTTCAACTTGACATACCACTTATTCATTCATCTCTGCAGACACTGCAACTCGTTCACGACGGTATTGTTGCAAGGACTGACAACAAATACAAAAATATGTCAACAAAAGGATGACCGATAAAATGATTAGCAAAAAATAATATGCTTGTGCATGCAAAAAGAGCTATGAAAAAGGCTGCAGAAAATACACCAGTTCAGACAGAGGGAGAGAAAATACTAATCTTGATTAATTAAGACAAACAAGATTACAAAGATATACATATATGTCTAACAACCAAATGTATCCTAATAACATAACATAATATAACACTTCCTCAAGGTGAAGTATATATATTTGATAGATTCAACTTATTACAAAGATATTCAAAAATCCTAATTCCCAAGTCCTTGATAAGAATGTCAATCAATTGATCACCAGATAAGATGAAAAGAGTAGACATTACACCTTTAAGAACATTGTCTCATAAAACAATAGTCAACTTCAATAAACTCAATGTCCAAGAAGTACCTGAATTTTCACATGTCCTTAGTAGCAAAGTGTTTGTTTAGAAATTACTTTGTCTCTTCAATATCTTGAATATCATTGTCATTTAATGTCATGTCATCCACATAAATTACAAGTAGAACAATACCCTTAGAAATTCTCTTAATGAAAATAAAGTGATCAACTCAAAAATTATCAAAACCACCACTCCACATGATGGCACAAAATTTTTTAAACCATACTTTTGGACTCTACTTAAGATCATAAATGACTTTGTGAAGAAGATAGACTTGAGAGATCTCTCCCTAAGCAACATAATCAAGAGGTTATTCTATATAAATAGTTTTATCAAGATCTTCATATAGAAAATTATTTTTGACATCGAGTTGGACAAAATGCAAAGAGTGATTTATAACCATAGAAAGCAACACCTATATAAAATCAAGTTGAACATGAGAGAATGTCTTTAGAGTAATCTACTCTATTATTGGGAAAAATCATATACCACTAAACAAAAGGAGGTTTTGAAAGAAGACAATACATCCAAAATCCTTAAGAGTAATAGAAAAGAATTCAACTTCTAAATAAAGACATTGAAGAAGGGTATTCCTGCCTAAAAGAGTAGTGAACATATGATTGATCAAGTAGACAACAATCAGAATGACATCAGATCAAAGAAACTTGAAAACACACATTTATAACATAAGTGTACGGGCAACATAAAAAATATAATGATGTTTACGTTCGATGAAATTTTGCCTAACATAGGCAACCAAGTTGATAATGCCACAAGATCGATGGATATATGCTTGACACACATACAATCAAGCCACGAGATATATAATCATGGACTAACAAATAAACTCCAAAAGATTGAGGTCTACACTCTAAACTAATTCTCTATCTCATCTACAAGTCTCAAAAGACACAATGAAAAGGGAAAAAGATAACTAAGCACTATAATTAGACTGTAATAGCACTGATAAACAATAAGTTAAAAGAAAATTTAGAAATATAAAGAATGTCATTCAATCTTATTTGAGAGGAAGCCTAAACTTTCTCTTAACCAGATACATAATATGACCTAGAGTTTATCATCCAAGAGTTATTATTGGATGCAAGTAGAGTAGTACTTGGAAGAGAAGGAGCTTAAACACTCATGGTAGTGGAATTTGATTTCTGTAGTTGTAGAAGATGATCATAATCTACTTGTGAAATAGTGATTGTGGCAGATGAGACAATAGCATTCTCTAAACTAAGATGAGCTTGTTGTAGTTTCAAATGAGAAAATTTGTCCCAACAATTTGTACGTTGACGTTCACCACATCCTCCACTACCACAACCACAACTGCATTTACTAGAGGCTATAAGGGCAGACTAATCAGTAAGTATTATGGCCACAGGGGTAGACCAATAGAATCAATGATGACTGTAAATTGTAATGTTTGGTCTATGTTTAATATATTAAATAAATCAGTGAAGTAAAATAAGGAATTCATAAATAATGTAATCCTTTACCCTTGGCCTGCCTTCTTTGTACTTAACAAACATAATAATTCAGTTTTGGCCTATTCCAGAATAAAATGAAAAATATATGCACAACACTAGATGGCAATATGGCAGTCAGAGTATGTAACATCCAACTGGATTCCTTGCATTCCACAACTGAAGCCCCTCTAAGCCATCAAATGTGAAAATCCTGAACACAGGACTAATTCACAAAATTCTTATACCAAAGTTCTAATAGGATACATGATTATGTTGGAGTACCAGGGATCATAGAACAATTAGTGCGTCAAACAAAAAAAAACTAAACAGAATGTTTTTGCGAACTGTATGCTAGTAAAGACGCGAACTTAACCACAATTTTTTTACAATTGCCATAAAAAAATAATTTGAACTATCATGGAAGTGTATCAGTTATAGAAAATTTGTCATTTGAATGATTATTTAGAATGACTTAGCAGACAGATGATTGTAATAAACATGGTAATCTTAAGTATATATCATCTAAGATTCACTTAAACATACATTGGCACCTTCAATTGACGAGTCATGACTTCACAAATCATAATAATGCAACTTTCCAGAGAACAATGAGGAAAATTACGATATTCTAATACCTATTATTTCAAAATAAGCTAAAAAATATAGGAATAATATGAATAAGGACAAAAATCATATCAATGGGTTTCATATTATCATCATGATTCATCAATCAAACCTAGATGGAAGTAGACACCAAGTGAAAAACAGGTTCCCAACTCAAACTCATGGTGTATTGAGACACTATTAAAACAACATGATTGAGGAGTTCATAGATTGTATATGTATGAATTAATTTATAATCAGAAAATATGGATATGATTTACTGGAATTTGATTAGTGCATAAAGGACTAAGAATTTTTTATTTTAAGCACTAGAAAAGGTCAGGTTAAAATCAAACAGAAACGAACAACCATGTCATTTTGTGTGTAATATTCCAGATAATAAAATTGTATTGAAAGTAGGGACACTAAAAACCTTGGATCCTGATCTATAATATTATTCTCACCTTTCCTTCTATTTTGCACACAATAAAATTGTATTGCACCACATTAGATATGTAGATGATAATTGAAACGTTATAAACAAAAAAAAAACATTAATTTTCGCCTAGGAAACATGGATCCTGATCTATAATATTATTTTCTGGATTCACCTTCCTTTATATCTTTGCAGCCATGATTCTCACTTGTCCTTTAAACCTATGCACATATTAATACAACAAAATCATGACTTTGGAAAACATTTGAAAAATGGAAAGGTAATTCAGAACATCTGCAACAACACAATGCACTCATACCATTGAAATTCAAACAACTAAAGGGAAAGGAACTGCTTCTTAAGACAACCACAGAAAATCAAACATGTCTTTAAACCTATGAACAAATTAACATATCACAGACTTAAATTTGGAAAATCATTCTAAAAAAGCAAAGGTAATTTGAAAAAATTGCAAATTGCATTAACATAGCCCAAAATTCCAATACCATATCAATCCAAACTAAAACAAAAAAAGGAATGGAACTGCTAGTGAAGAAAGCCTAAGAATATAAAAACTACGTGGGATGGCCCATGTTAACTGCTAGTCAAAATAAGCAATCATGTGTCTACAAAATAGCAGCAATCATATCAACAAAAGTGCAAAAAAAGAATGGGCTAACCAAAGTTCTACAAAAGAATCAACTGGGGTGTTCTATTTGGCAGACAAAGTAGACTTGTAAATAAAATTATGGGCAGTCATTTGCAACATGTTATCATTTGCCATCTAGCGTAATCATTTTGAACTACCTCTATTTATGCATATCTTACTAATGAAATAATTGAGAATCTTATTTTGCAACAAATGCCAGTAATTTTAGAAAGTGAAACAAATGAACCTTGAACTTGTTAGATAATGAACGGTAGAAACTGACTTTTGCAAGAATCTAAGAAGAACTTCCAAACACAACCTAGATGAAAAACAGCACTTTCTGAAAAACGAAGAATTGAGATAAACATATGTACATGTTTCAGTGGAAAATGCTTTATTGTTAGGAACATTGCATGTTTGTGATCCTTTAAAACAGTTTATTGAAAAGCAATTCTTCTAAAAGGGCCCAATATTCTTTTACTTAGAAACACATGATTACCTATTCCAATGAACTGAAACAACCAACGGTTCAATTTCCTTACCTCTACCCTTTCCTCCTAGCTCGACTCAGTTGTCCTCCATTAATCCTATGCAACATCACCAAAATCAGAACTTTCAAAATCCAGAAGGGAAACAAAGGTCTTCGCACAAACACAAGTACTGGCATACCAAAGACTCACTACAACATACAAATGGTGTGTAGGGTGCCACCATACAGGTTTTGGCAAAAAACGCTTATTCAAAGTCCAAAAGTACGTATTAACTACACAATACAGAAAAATCCGACGGCGGATACTAACAGACCATTCCAGCATACCGCTGGGAGGATAAGCCAAAAAAATTAGCATGTATTACTAAGTGGAGATAAGACAGAAGAAAAATCACCTAGTGAAAGGCGGGACCAGTAGGAGGACTCCTGCGCGATGAAGGAATTGAGACGAGCAGAGGCGATGGCACTGTGAAGCGGCATCATTGATCCCACGCTCCCAAGTGCCGCATAAACCGGCCTATTTGCACAGTAACAACAATAAAACAAAATGAAATCTGAGTTCCTCGTTTCGTTCACTACGGCCGCGGTGCATACGGAGGTAAGAGGGATAGAAAAGGGAGGGAGGGAGAGCCGTACATCACCTGGAAACGAGAGGGGCGAATCGTTTGGAAGGAATTGACTTGGGGATCGAGGTCTTGGATGGGAAGTTGGCCTTCCTCACGGTGGAGACGGCAGCCGTTCTGACGGTAGAGAAGGCGGCGGCGGCCCTGCACATGGAGGCCATCGCTGTCGGTGTCCGTCCGACTCTAGCGAGCGAATGCTTGTGGGCGAGACACGGAAAGGGGGCTGGCGCCTGGCGAACCGAAGCCCTCCCGGTTAAACCCTGATCGAATATGGGCTGAGGGGTTTTAACAGTACAGGGTTTTCTTTTTTATTATCGTACCTGTAAATGTAATTACGCAACAAAATTTTTGTTATAATATAAATATAACATAAGCTAAGAACATTATAACGAATGACATTCAAGTGGGGCCATCGTTGTTAAAATTGGCTCGACAACTTTCCACGGAAGAAGTAATTATACGAATTTTAAGATTCGACGATTATAAACGTACGATAAAAGTGTTTCTTTAATTTAATAACTATTGATTTTTGATTTAAATTTCTTACATTAACAGATTTTTATTAAATTTCAGGCAATGATTTTTAAATAAAAAATCTTAATGAATATAACTTAGACTAAGTCAAAAACTTAATACATACTAAATTATAACGTATAAAATCTTTAGAAATACCTTCATTGTATTCAAATATATAACATAACATGTTTATTTTAAAAGATGCGTTGATGCTACCCATGATAATATGAGAAAATTTGATGGTGTCGTAGTTTTTTAAATCTTGGTCGCCTGTTCAGGATGGTTTGATTTAAGACTAGAACTATACAGTGATAATTAATGATGATAACATAGGAGTTGACCTCATATCTATATAAAGTGTTTAAAGTTCAAAATTTCTAAAAAGACCTGACATACTTCTCGTTTTTTTTTTGGATCATGTGGTTAAATAAAAATAATATCATATTTACAAACTAATGTTGAAATATTACCTTGATATTTTGTTATCTTCGTATTTCTACACTCTCTTTTTTACCTTGTTCCATTTTTAACGTTACTTGATTAAAACTTAGGATTTATCTCTTTTCGTTGGTTTCGTATTAAGGTATTAACAATATAAGGCTACTTATTATTAAAGAAAAAGAGATAATATAGAAAATTTCTATTTTAAATATTTAATGTAGATATGCTGATCGGTTTGATTCGATTTGGATGACATGATAGTACTTTTACGGTTTTGTTCACAAATATTTTGTAGGTTTGGAATCTTGAATTTGTAATTTAAAATACTACTTACTATTGCATTATACGATGACATTGTTTCGTATTTGTTTGAAAGTGTAATCGTAGAGATGAACTTATTATAAACTACCACTACATAACAAAATTTACATTTCAATCGTATAAAATAACAGCCCTTGATCAATGTTGTGTAGCTGTCCACGGGTGTAGACACCCTTTTCAAAATATCTTATTGTTAAAATAAAAATTATATATATATATGTGTTATTAACCTATAGTATAATTAATCTTAATCTAACTTATATTCGTCAGGATTTTTAGATTTAAAAATTAAATAAAAATGATTAATTTTAATATATTTAAATAGAAGATCAATATTTATTTAGTTTTTCTCTCTCTTCTATTTACATCATCATAATTTTTTTTTCTTTTTATTATTTCGCAAACTACTTAATTCAAACGTACGGCTGATCACGTATCAATAACCTTTTGGTGGTTATTCGGGCTAATGGTCATGTTAATGTATTTGTTAGTCGGGTTAACGATCGTTTTGACATCGCGGACGGGGGCAGAATCGGAACAGGGGAGAAGAAACTACAATTTAGTACCACATCGAATGGAATGACCTTTTTGTATTCTCTAACAAAGACATTGAAACGATTACAATCACGACCTTACTTGAACAGGATCTGTTCTATAGGTTCGTACATCTGACTCCTTGAGTTTAAAGGAGACAAGCCTCAGAATCTGGTTGATGCAACGAACCTCTTGGCCTGAGCGTGATTAGCGGTTGAATCCCAACCTACATGGGAATCGGATTACTTCTGCGGAGGATCGTTTCCGGTATCTACTTGGTGGTGCTGGTGTGGCCTTGAGGTTGGCTGACAGATCATATGAATTTTTTGTTGAAACTTAGAATAAAGTGAACAAACAGACATGTACATTAATGTCTTCGATATTTGAAGAGTAAATGTACGTACGACTGAATGTATATGATTCTAAAGATATATATAATATACATGTAAAGAACCCTTATTAGTTAAAATACATGAATGTTGTATTTAAATTAAAAAAATACTTATACCTACAAACAGTGTCATCTCTTTATAAAGAGACCATAGACAATTTGATTTTAAAAACACATTGCCTGTCTGAGCAATAAATGGACAAAACTTCCTATTGGATACAAAGAGATCTATATCATCTGACAAGGAATATCTTTACCCGCATAAATGATACAACATATTGAATATGCGAAAAGGAAAATCAAAATATCTTTCCTTTTTGACTGAATCCCAATAAAATATTTGAACCAAGTCAGGATTTATACACGTGAACTTCTAATATTCTGTGTATATCAGTGTTTCTACGGAGACCAGAAATAGGTTCGTACGATTCTTTCGTGAGGCAGAATCACCAACGGTTCTGACTTCACCCAGATGTCGGCGGCCATGTAACAAAATCCACCAGAGGATCTCAAACTTGAAACATAAGACGAATATTATCAAGAGTTATGCGTGCAGATTTAACGTGGAATGAAAATGTAATATTACAAACCCGTTTGCTGTCGCATGTTCGAGTGGTAAAAGCTTATTTATCACCCTATAATTAATTTATAAAGCAACCTCAAGATATCATGTGCAAATAATGCCAACTAATATCAAACAATGGAATAGGCCTTCACAAGTTCGTAACGAGGACCAAGGAAGATACAAAATATGAAAACACCCAGTCTTTCAAATTTACAATTCCCGAAACAAATCACGCGAAAAGGGAAAACTGGCAGCTCAATCCTATGAGTAAAAAAATAAAATGAAAACGACATGCTTACAGTGATAAAACCCAATATCTATGAAGCTATTACCTGGATCAACAGCAACCTAGCAGCAATAACCAAAACAATGCCTTAATCCGGTTATGTGCATTCTTTACCCCTCATCAAGTCTGATAAAGTCCAGACTAGGTTCCATAAACTTCCAAGGATGTCCATGAACATCAGTAGTTTCGGCATCCTTGGGTTCAGCGAAATAACAATTGAATCTAGTGAAACAATGGCATACCTGCACACCTTTCCTCTACACTTCTATGTCTATGGATCTCCATCCAGACAGCAAATAAGTACTACTAGATGCAGATGGTAGGCACACAAATGGGATGCCCACCGTATATCCTTGCCAATTACATTATGAAATTTTTTTTAATCTTCAGTATCATGAGAATGATTAGATGGTTCGGGAAAAATATCTTTTGAAAGCTTTCTGCGGTTAAAAGAGTTCTCTCCTCCACTCCCTTGAGAACCTACGGTGCCAAAATGTCTTATAATGGGCATCTCCCTAGGTGGTGCTGATGCAGATGCTACATCTGAGGAGGTCCTCCAACTACCAAAGAGAGCTGCATTCCAAGATCCTCGAGATGATGTAGCTCTCAGCCGAGCAGAACTAGAACCAGCTTCCTCTCTCACAACTTTTAATGGATTTTCCAAAGCTTTCAAGATGTATTTAACAGGTGGTCTTTTCGTGGGTTTCGAATTCAAACAGGATTTCGCAACAATAGCCATTGCCCACACCTCCTCCATCAAATCCTCATCCACAACAAGAGAAGGGTCCAGAATCTTTGTCAAGAGTTCCCTTTCATTGATGCTAATGCAAGGCATGGTCTGTTCCAACCATTGATTTGTCATGTCCTCATTTGATCCACTAATGCCAAGCTTACCTGTCACCAACTCAAGCAAAACTTTCCCAAAGCAGTATACATCGTAGGCGCATGTTGCAGGTGATGGACCTGATTTACCAAAAATAAAAAGAATTAGAATTTGTCTGGAGTTTCAAAGTATAAACGAGATACAGCATTAACGAGATACAAAAGAAAAAATGTTTCATTTCCATGATGTACGCACCTGATGTACTGGATTCAGCAGACCTGCCAACCACAAGTCATAAAGGAAATCTTATGAGTATCAAAAATCAATTGATACATGTTGATATTTTTTTAAAAAAAAAGCTTGAAGGATATTAGCTTAATTCACGAAGACCTATGAATTCCAACATCTTTAACAGGAATTCAACCACGCATTAGGCACGAATTTTTGAGACAGATAAATGGCAAATGCAAAAACAACATTCCTGGTCAAGGTTAACAATAGATAACAGTTTTAATTTGACACAGTTATAAAGAACTTATCCGGTGGGGTTGAACTCAAAAAGAGACTGTACTTTAAATCTAGGCCATTTGTTATTCTTGGATATAATGTGGTGGAACCTTTTTTTTGAAGGTCAATGTGTTGGAACTTATTTTTGTGGTTTTTACTGAGATAAACGCATTTGAATGTTAGGATTTATTGAGATTATATTCAAACTAGTTATTCAAATTTGAAATTATGAATTTTGAAATTTGAAATATGAATTTTGGATTTCAAAATAAGAATGTTAGAATTTATAACATAACTCCACTTGAAGGTTCATCCCTTCGTAATTGGTCCCAAACCTAGATAAAAGAAGGGGCTTAGTGTTAGGTAGACAACCTACTGCAAAAACTTATGAATCCCTCATGAATATGAATCTTAAAGATAATTCACTGGAGCAAATCCCTTAAACCTCAGGTCCAATGAAAAGAAAATAAGAAGGAAACATTGTACACCCTAAGTGCAACATTTTTAAACTAGGACTTTTGCATTGACATTTAGATATAGATAAAAATAAGCAAGAGTTCTCACACCCTTCTAGACAGGTATAAGGAAAGCAGTTAGTCCAAAATACCAAAATTAGACTAAAACCTTGGAATATAAGAACATTGATCAGTAAGAGTATGAGATTAGAGGATATAATAATAAGGAAAATTAACATATTATGCTTGCAAGAAACTAAATGGATGAAAGAAAAAAACTAGGTTAATTGCAGATAATGGCTTTAAATTGTAGTATACAGGAAAACATAAGTGTAGGAATGGAGTTGAAATAATAGTTGATGAGAGTTTAAAAGATGAAATTGTTGATGTAATAAGGATAGAAGATAGAATTATTGCACCACCAATTTCAATAGTTAGTCAACTTAGAGACAACCACCAAATCTTGCACTTAAAGCCTTAACATTTTCAATAGATCATTGATCTCTGTTTTGCATCTCCAATGGATCATCACTTCATGCTCCACATCATCTCTCCTCTAAAGCTCATTAGTTAGTCGAGCTAGAGTTCATCATCAAGTCTTGCAATCAAATCCTCAATCTTCATCACCCCCACTTTGCATCAACCTAGCATCTATTTTCACAGCCAAAACAATTTCTTATTTTAGGTGATTTGTTTGGTTGAATGCAACCATGATCCATGCCACCAAGTTCTGACCTCTACCATTTGAGTTGTCTTGTTTTGATGGTATTTTTGTTACATGAAATGCAGTGAAATTTGATGATGATCTAATTCAAAGTTTATCTGAACAAATTACAATATATTTTAAATAAAAAATCAAAATCATCCCACACCTTCACATTTTAAAGAGTTTAAAAAATGTTTTGAACTGATCAACATAACAACGATCAATGTCTTAATCTTATTATGTGAGATCAATCACATGCATTATTTTCTTTCATTTATTTCTATCCATCACTAAACCTTTTGTTAAAGTACATAATTTTAAATCTTTTTTCACTATTTTTAACCAAGTAATTTTTTGTTTTCCTCTATTTCTTTTAGTTTCACTTACATATCCATGTACATAAACCTTTATCAAGGCTTCACATAGTTTCTAGGTAATCTTATATGATTACCCAAGTAATCTTATAGACTCAGATCATTTATTTTCATTCAACAGTAATCTGGCTGAATTACTTAGTCTTCTGATGTTCAAACTTAAAAATATCAACTGAAATGCCAAAAACACGACAAACTTCCAAAGGTAATGGAAAATTGGTACAACATAAATGTGGTAAAAAAGGAAAAAATGATAAAAAATGGAATATCTAGAACAGCTTTGACAATTCCAAATAATCACCCAAATATATTACTTTCTGTTCGAAGCTTAAAAAAGGAAGATTCCAGTAGAAACACAAGATTGAAAATGCATAGGAAATTATCAAGCATTTCTAGAAACATTGAACCAAGTGAACATAAGAGGAAATGGTGATATTAATACAGGTTGAATACTTTAAGCATCAATATGAAACTTACTGTGATAAGCGAAGAAATCTGCTGACAACATTCTGACGGCCATCACCTTCTTGTGTGCATACCTCACTTAAACTTCCTAGACGTACTTCAAATTTATCATCAAGAAGGATGCTACTTGATTGTATATCCCTGCAGTGACAAAAGGTTCTCATCAGAAAGTGCATTAACAAGCAAACTTTTACAATAATTCCAGCTGAATTCAGCAGAAGAAAAACTGTATTATGAAATTTGTAAAACGCAACTAAACCTGGAGAACCCCTTCTGTTCAAAGCCACTGCTGGAAACTTTTTGTATCTAAGTTACAATAAAGGGTGCCCTGATTTTGAGATCATGTATACTTTGTATCTTATAATCTGGTTTCACTCTGATGTATAGGGCACTAATGTGAATATTTTACAGTGGGCTAATACATATCTTAGGGAATTACAAGACTACAACCGAAAATGAAGCATCACAAAAGTTGCCCAGCCACACTATCATAATGATGCCTTGATGATTTTGTTTTCTGTAACATACCCTTAGAGATGAGAAATTGTAGAAGTGGAATAATCCAATAAACAAGATAAGGCTCCATATATAAAGGCTACACAGATGACAAACACATAACTAGCAATGGGGGACTACACACAGATAACCACCCACATAAAAACAAATGCATGAAAAACATACATTTCCTGTGTTTCTCGTGCTTATTACAGCTATCTTCTTCCCCTTTTAGTTAGTTTTTTTGCTCAGTTGTATTTAAGTTTGTTGCAAGTTGAATGCTTTAGCTTGAAGGAGAGTGTTAACACATGTAACAATGAAGGGCAATTAGTAATATGTAATCAATCTTTCACCTACTCTAGCCTTCACATACCATACATGTAATAAGTTATCCCACACTAATGAACTTAGGACTATTCTAACTACTACATTTTCTTTCCAAGTGTTCTATTTTGATAGAAAATAAAGAAACAAAAAGTAGAAAAGTTCATTTCTTATGACTTTAAATATCAGCAATGAGGTTAGTTAAACTAAGTCGATATTGAATAACATATTTATCATGTTTACACAACCTACCTTTTCACGACCTATCACTTGCAGAAAAACACTTGCAGCAAACACAAAGAATAATATTTGTGTAAGATATGCAAGGACGGACTGAAACATTTCATGTCGGCAAGAAGAGTGGTATCTTAGTAGTTAATGCAACCAGGCATGTCTACAACATGTAAAACTAAGGTGGCTGTATACTGTTATACCCAGTTAAACTGTTATAATACAACTGTTCATGCCAGCGACAAGTAAAAGAAAAGTGACTATAAACTGCATCTTGTAGGTTAAATTAGACCTAATTAAACTGTTACCAACAACACCAGAATAAATTTGAGAATACCTGTGAACAATTGGTGGCACACATTCATGGTGCAAATAGCACAGACCTTCAGCCACCCCAATTGCGATCTTTAATCTTGTTATCCAATCCAAGGACTGCAAGCCCTCACCTTCATGTCCTGATTTTCTGTAGAATGACGAAGAGAGATCCCGGTGAGGCATGTATTTATACACAAGAAGTTTCTCGTGTTCATTCTCCAAACAATGCCCTAGAAGTGGAACCAGTCTTGTATGTGATGCCCGAGCAACGAAATCCAATTCCACAAGATACTGCTCCCTCTTAATTGTCCTCACATCAACTTTCTTAACAACTACCAAAGTTCCACTCTCGAAAACACCATTGTAGAGATCTCCTGAATGTCCATGTTTGATGAGATTTTCGTCACTAAAATTTGAAGTAGCCTTAAGCAGATGGTCATATGTGAAAGAATCACCCACTGCTGAAAAGATTATTGGAGGCCTCAGAGATGGGGTGGGAACATTTACTTCCCCAGAAGGTACACTGTCTGTAGTTGTCCCTCTTTGTCGACTTCTGTGCCCCCTACATATCTTCAAGTACACAACAACTATAAGAGACACAAGGATAACTGAACCCCCCAAGGCACCACTCAGAATATATGCCAAACGTCGTCGATCTACCTTGTTTTCAGGTGGCATTGACTGATCTGGGGAATCAGGTGGTATTGACTTATTCGGAAAAGTTGCTCCTTCATATGTCATTCCTCTATCTGTGTAAAATTTGGTACATTCTGCTGAACTCCTTTGATTTGAAGCATTTCTGAAACAATTGTTCACAAAAGAGATTTTTGAACTACTGTCAAAAGGCAATTCACCCTGAAAGTAGTTTCCTGTAATATCAAGAAATCTCAACCTCTGTAGGAGCCCCGTCAAGCCAGGAGGCAGAGTCCCATAATAAGAATTGTGTGAGATATTATAAACAGCATCACTAGCATTTGCATCGATTGCATCCTCCGGAAAGAAACCACTGAAATTGTTGAAAGACGCATCCATATCCTTCAGGTTCGTCAATGCCCAAAGTGAACTTGGAAGCGGGCCTGAGAAATTATTGTTGCTCAATGTGAGCGAACGAAGCTCAGTGAGTTTCAGAAACAATCTTTCCGACAGCTTCCCAGTCAAAGAGTTCTTACTCAAATCCATCACCTGAAGGCTCTTCACGTTCCCCAGATCATCCGAGAGATGACCAGAAAGGTGATTCATACTGAAATTAAGCGTAATGAGTGAGGAAAGATCCCTGAGGACATCAAGATTAGATCCATTAAAGCTGTTGTTAGAGAGGTCCAACATTTTCAGCTTGCTTAGATTTTCAATAGAAGGAACATATCCGGACAATGAATTGGATGACAGACTTAGTTCAGTGAGATTAAGCAGACTCCCAATCGACGATGGAACTTGGCCCGTCAGATTATTCCTTGAAAGATCTAAGATGCTGAGATTCCCCAGCCCACCAATAGTCTGCGGCACGCTCCCCGTCAGTAAATTCCCGGAGAGCGAGAGCTGCACAAGACTCACTAAGCTCCCCATCGATATGGGCAGATTCCCCCTAATCCCCGAACCACGGAGGTCAAGCACTTCGACGGAATCAGCTAGTCCATAACCAAACCATTCCGGTATGGGACCGGGGAGGCCGAACCCGGTGGAGTTGAAAACCTGAAGCTTCGTGAGGTTCCTCAGCCCATCGACGGCAAAGGCTGGATTGAGCTTGCCCAGTCTGGTCCGCCGGAGACCGGTGAGGTTGAGTCCCACTACCCGGCCTGCTACGCAGTGGACACCAGTCCAGTTGAAGCAGGGGTCCGTCTTCCTGGGCCAGTTCCTCGCCCGAAGCCCTAGTGACCCCCGGAGACTGTAGAGTCCGGCCAGGTCCTCGACCGATACCAACCTCCCAGTTACCTCCGCCGGCCGCGTTTGCTGCCCTAACGAGACCATTCCAAGAAAAGGAAGGAGGACCAAAAATAACAAGTAGCAATAGAAGAAGAAGAAGAGCACTGTTTCCCTAGCACGGATCTCCATGGCCCGAATGACTGTAAAAAATAAAACGGCTTCCGGAGACAGGATCAGGATTGTGCAAATGATCTTCTTCGCTTCTTTCTTCTCCACCGTGCGAACTCCATAAGAGAAGAGATCTACAGATTCTCGCCCAGCTTCTGCTTCTGCTATGGAAGGTGGTGAAGCAGGAGACGATGAGGAAGGGTGGGAGAGGGGGGTGGAAGGTTGGGTGAACAGTGAATTAATTAACAAAATGACAGGTAAGGATAAATAAATAATAGTGGAAAGGAGATTATCAGAAAAAAAGAGTAGGAGGAGGAGGAGACAGCGGCGGTGGCAGAGGTGGAGGAGGAGCTGCTACATCCGGCTCATTTATACGGTGAAGTAAATGCCCCGCCCAGGAACCCCACCAATTTCAACTGCCCCTCCTCTGCCTCTCCTATTTTTCTCTTGCACACTGGAATGAAAAATGATCGACCGGGCCGACGGTGATGTTTCATTCACGGTTTTATTGGTTGTTGACTTGGCGTGGAGAGCGGGAAAGACAGCTGGAGGAAGGAGAGAGAGAGAGAGAGAGAGAGAGAGAGAGCGTGTGTGCGTGTGTTTCTCTTCTTCTTCTTTTACCCTGATAATGTATTTCACTAAATCATTTTATTTGGGTTAATAAACTCGTGCAATGTTATTTTTTCCATCAATATTCATTCCTACAATTTTATTATCTTTTAAAAATGAAACTTCAACCGTAATGCTTCAGTTGTTAAAAAGAAAATAAAAAAGCCAGATTCCTTGGTTCATCACAATTGGATCACACGCCACGGCTACACCGGGCGCGGATGGTTTTTGATATTTTGTTGCTTGCGGTGGTCGTCAATGATCGATCGTGTATGATTTGATTGATGCCCAATGGGTCCGGGTCCGCAACCTCCCCCGACTACTCTACTCCTCCTCGGTTGCATCGCCCCTTGTCCCTCGACAAGCCACGGCCTGGTGGCCACCCCGGATGTCGCCCTCGTCGTCGCCGTCGCTCGACGATTCCCGACTTCTGCATGTGTCCGAGACGGACGACGGGACGTCCCCGTCCAGATCCCGCCGAGGCCTTCGTTCGGTCTTCCAGCTGCGGTGTCGGTGTACGTCTTTGGGCAGGTGGTTGACCCCCCCCCCCCTTTCCAGTAGAGAGAGAGAGAGGCCGGATTGTCCGTTTAGTTCGTGCGACTATTTTTTTGTTATGAATTTCAATTTACAATCAAGAAGATATAAGTCGACGACAAATATTTCGAATTTGATGTTACCAATTTTGACACGTCGTTTTTTTTTTAATTCTGTTTTCGTTGAAAGGTGGAGGTTCGGTGGTCGTTGATTGCGTGGGGGATTTGAACTTTTGTAAGGTGTGTGATTACGTAGACACAAAAGTAAGTCCACGTCCACCGGAACCAAGATTGTAGTTTATAGATTATAATAATGGATTACAACATCATAAGTCTCGTGCAAAATGATTTATTGATTGTTGGAAATTGTTGTGATGAAGTACATCACCAGCATCTATACTTATATTATTAAGGAAAGAGAAGGAAGAAAAGATGAATTACGTCAGATCCTCCGATATTCTAAAATTGTCAAAAGATCGAATCGATAAGAATATTCAACCGAAGAGAATAAATAAATGGCTCATTCATGCATATTACTTGAAGCAGCGAGATTTAATTACTTAACAGGCAATAAACAGGCACATGGGTGGTTAGGAATCAAGACCGGTTCAATCATAGCCCCCACGATTCCTCCAGATCTAATGATTACTTGATTTCTAGCTGCACCATTTTTTTTTTTTTAAACAAAAAAAAAACATAATTAAGAAGTTTTTCTCAATTTCTTTACAGTAGTGTTTACGAGACTTTTTCTTCTTCGTGTCGGTAGAATAAATGACCGATTATCTTATCCATGTTATTAGTTTAAATTTCGATCAAGGTACCGAAAGCTAATGATACGGATGAGAAAAAATGTCCCGTAAAAAACGTACACAAAATAGATACTGAAGGAACATGAGAACATGCATGTGTTGACACTGTTGGAATAATTTCAAATCGGTAAATGTAAAGATGGAATTGAAATCAATATATGTCGAGTATTATTATTCATTAATAATTGATTTTAAGATAACATGTTAGTAGATTTCCTTAAAATTGAAAGGTGACTGATATTATTCTTCGCATTTAAGACGTACGTACATCTTCAGGCTTTTTGGATGTCCGTCGACGTTGTATTTAATTAAAGGTACATGTTCTCTTGTGTTTGGGAGGAGGCAGAGCTGGGGATGAGTTGGTTCCTCCTTCCTAAGCAGGAGGAGGAAGAAGAAAGAGAACCGTACGAGCACATGGATTAGTTGGAAGATAAATTTGATTGGATAAACACGTGTTCAAAGTTACGATTCGATAGTTTTAAATTGTAAGCATCTAATGCTATTAAATTATGCATTTTATAATTTGTATAAGCAACCACGGCTAATTTTAACGTCGACACCTACAGTTTCGTAACAGTAATACAGAATATATATATATATATAAAGACAGAGAAGGTGAGGAAATGAGATTTTTAAGAATATTCGATTCCAAGCAATAGAACGAAGGAATGGTCATACGATGCACCTAATGTGGGTAAGATAAAACGACAAATGAACGGAAGTCGTGTTCCTTTCGGCCGAAGCATTAATTATTTCAAAACTTGTTAACTTGATGTTCTTTAAAATTATTTATCTTTACGTTAGAAAATCTTTGGATTGAAGTTGACAGATAACTTCAATGAGGTACATTATCTAAAATCGACAAGTTCATTTATATTAAGCAAATTTTCGTAATCGCTCTAGCAATGCTTGAATCGTGGGTTCAGTTTTCGCTCACGAGTATTCTTTAATGTTTGTACTTTTCTATCTTCTTTTTTTTTTTTTTTTTTTTTAAGCTCCTTTTATTTTCTCTAAATACTCCTTTTGACCTAAAGTATTATTATTATGGAGTTTTAATTTGTTTGCAGTTTGATTGGTTTTGAACTTTGCTTCTTTCGTAAATTTTCATGATATGTTATTTTTATCTTGAAAAAAAAGAAGAAGAAAAAAACAATACTTGTATTTGACGTCAATCATGGTATACTCCTTTTCCCAGTCAATCACCAATTGCTGACCACAACAACCATTGGACTTGTAAATAACGTAAAATTACGAAACTTCAGGTGGTCAATTAATAGACGAGCAATTTCTTTGACCTGTATCTTAACCTACTAAGATAATATAATACGTTAGTGCAGAATATATTATAAATAGATGACGAGTGAACCATTTATTTGAAATAATTAACAAGTGTAACCGATGCACCATCAATCATGTATCGTATTTATAATATATTGAACAAGACATGGTTGGTTGGAGACAACAAATTTCATTATTTTAGGTGACTTTAATATTTGCCATGGTGTCGTGCATGTGTATTTATACATTTCTTATGGACCTACTCAATTTTTTTTTTTTTTTCCTTTCAGATCGATAGTTGTTCTTACGCTTTTTTTGAATTCAAACTTTCAGTAGACTTACAAATTTCAAATTTTAGAATAAGTATATATAATAATTCAATTGACCGTAAATAGAGATATTTATAATTTTCATTAAAATTTGAATCTGATAAATGCAGAAAATATTTATGTTCAGTTTTATATTAAGAGGGAGTCTTTATATGGATTTTGATATACTATCATGCTAATTTTAAATGTACAGTTGAGTTCGATAAACTATTTTAGGATTTATGAAAATGGTTTGAAAAATGATCTACCGAATTTATAAATAATCATGGATATAAAATAAAATTCGATATAATAATTTTAATTTATAAAATAATATGTTAAAAATTTTAAATTTCTTTATTTTCAAAACGAACAAGAACAAGCTAAGCAACTAAGAGAAGAAAAGTATCGTAAGTTTTTCGTTACAACAATTGAAAGAAAAGCGAACAATCGAACCTACAGACTCTTTTGTCGTCAAATGGATAGAACGCAGTAACATATAAATTATATGTGGGTCTCAATAAATTAGGAACCAGGGAAAACTAAAAAGTCCCAACTACCAACGCCTGTCCTCGCAGGCATCTGAATTTTCAACTCCAATGACAGCGCACGCCAACCCCTCCAAAGGGGGAAAATAATGCCGGCGCTTCTTCGATCTCCTTGCCCTCCTTAACTGCTCCTGCTACCAACAACTACTCCTCCACAACGCGAGATGGCACGGTAGTTCTTATTCTTTGCTGGGTAATATGTTTTGGTGGGCATACGTCAGGATGTCCTCTTCGTTACTGCAGCAGCACAGCAACATGAGGTCAAAAGAGTTAGAACCCACACAAAAGCTAGCTAGCTAGCTAGCTAGCTTTTTATTTAATTAATTAATTGTTTTTATTTATTTATTTATGGATGATTCAAGTGCTGCGAATCTCGAGTGGTCCATTCGTATTAGTAAAAGGCCATGACCAAACCTGGCTAAGCGCGCTCTGGTTCCTCGGGAGCGAGCATTTTTGCCTTCAACAATTATCGAACCTGTATAAATATAAGCTAGTCGGATATGCATTTATTTTTAAATTGTATTTCCTCTTTGTATCTAATTATTTTCTTCAAACTTTTTATTTTATCTTTTGCTTACACGTAAATTTCCACTAATATTTAGAAACTTAATGTGTGCACAAGATGATGACATATCGGACCATCCCTCGATTCGATATCAATCTTCGTACTTGGTAAGCAACGGTTAGTTATTGCTAAACGCTCTACGGCGGTGATCCTTTCCTCACTTACCGTCCACATTAAAGAGGAGTTAGTATTTGAAGGTTATCTTTGTTGGGTTCCACACCATGTAAGTGCCGACCCCTTTAAAAATAGGCGTATGCCGCTTTTTCAGTGGCGAGCACACGGTATTCTTTAGTAAAAGGCGAAAGAATAGTTCGCTCTGTCCTCACCACACGGCTGCGTGTGGGAGACAATGGGGCCCTGTACAACACCCTTATAGGAAACCACGGGGAAGACAGATTCACGTACAACCGATGTGGTACTAACAAAAGCTCTGCCATTCACCACGCATGCGCTAAGGCAACTGGCCCAAACACGGTTTCTGAGCGACGCCTTAATGGTACGATTTTAATGTTCACCGTTTGTGTTTGTTGGCAAGATGCTTTGGATGTTGGATGTTACCTCCTTTCGTTTCAGGCAAACCGTATGGTAGTATTAAAAAAAAAAAAGCAGGGAAAGGATGAACTTTATTATTTTTCATTAATACTGACGAAGAGAAAATTGATCATAGGAACACCAACACGAGAAGTTCTGATCCTTTAGAGAGAGATGCCAGACAAGAGCACGATGAATTTAAGATGGTAGGTCGGTCTCTACTTGGCCACGGATGTCTGGAGGGGAAGATGGCTTTCGACCTCCGTTGCGTTGGATGAGCTCTTCTCGGCTACGGCCTTCGACATGCCAAACATCTAAATGTACAGAGAGTAATGTTCTGGATTAAGATGCAAGTGTTGTATATAACAAATTCATGGTGTAAGGATGCCTAACCTTCTGCATGGTCTTCTTAAAGCAGTTCTTGTGTTCCTCCATGGAAGCATGGACGAATTCGTCAATGTGGTCCCTTAGGTCTTCCATGAAGGTGCTGCTCTCCGACTTCTTCTTCCGGCAAGGAGACAACGAAGGATCAGCTGTGGGC
Source organism: Cymodocea nodosa (assembly GCA_036874045.1). Classification (NCBI taxonomy): domain Eukaryota; kingdom Viridiplantae; phylum Streptophyta; class Magnoliopsida; order Alismatales; family Cymodoceaceae; genus Cymodocea; species Cymodocea nodosa. The sequence goes on from CM072345.1 coordinate 12,355,008, forward strand.
GAAGAGATTTGGGCTTCTGATGCAGGTTTCTGGGGGTCCATGGTTGAAGACAACGTGTCCTGTTGAGAAAGCATTTAGAAACCATATAAAGCTTCAAGTCGAACTCATTTGATTTCCGATATGAAAGTGAGAGGAAAAAACAAATGGGCAAAGAATCAACGTTATTAAGTTTCAAGAAACCCAATTTATTTACCTTATATACAAGTACAACAAAGGTGTTTCCAAAATGAATACGAGGGGGGGGGGGGGGGGTGGGGGGAAATGGGCATAGAATCAACTATATAAAGTTCCAACGAGTACCTCATGTTACTAACAAACAAATAAACAAACCACTGTGGCGTTTGTTTTGAGAACTCACGACAGGAAACCACAACATTTGGGTTCATAAACTTTCCTTCAAACATTCAGTGAAGGTATAACCATCGGATCTCCAAATAAAACAATGCCATACCTGCATTTGTTACCAACAAATAAACCACCAGAAAACTACCGCCTAAATCCAAACATACATTTCTACATCACAACTGTCAAGACCATCAACTACAATAACTCAATTATTCAAGAGCAACTCACGAATCTTATTAAAATTTGAATCATAGAGAACACAAAAACCACTATATTATAAAAAAAAAAAAAAAAAAAAACAACTGCCACGGACCGGTAAGGAAAACAATCCCTGAAAAGCAGTTTAAGATCTACACCTTTTTATTATTATTCCAACGAAACCCCCACCCGTGGGGTTCCCACCTTCCTTTTTAGAGGGTACACCCATATTGGACAAAAAGTCCAAGTCTAAACACCTTCAACCCTTGAATAATTGAATTCCCGTTTCTTTCTCCACAGCAGGCATTCCACCCTGCCTATCCAGTAACACTTTCAATGACAGCTGTTTTATTTTTTCTGTCGTACCTTTTCTCGACATTCTCTATGAAGTTGAGCTGAAAAGGTTAAATAGTGATCCTAAACACCACTTTATCAAGCAAACAATGCTAACTACCTATTTTACCCCTAGAATCCTGGCTAATGGCCAGCTCGCAAAATCCATTAAAAACCTTCAGTAAATGTGAAAAAAAAAAAAAAAACTAGGATAGATTTCTAAGCTCACAAGTCGACCTAACCCTTATCTTCCTGTATGTACTTTCTCTCCCTGCAAGCGATTGACTTTATGATGCTAAATATGGTCTACTGAGCTGGTACTTCCTCTATCGCCTTAGTTGAAACCATCCCTTGAAACATTAAGAAAAATTATCCATTGTCCACGGAAACAAACCTTCTGCCTACGACAAAAAATGGCAGGGTTAAATTAAAAGCTTTAGATCTCCAAACTCACAGATTACAGCCACTTCCTCTACCTTTCTTTAAGACATTAACTTCGACTTGGACGCTGTAACGCTGAACATAAACTACTGAACTAATACTTCCTCTACCTTTCTAACTAAAACCATCCATCACCCTTGGAAACAAACAGACAAACCCAACTTCCCAGCAACAAAAAACAGCAGTTCCTCCATCACCATGCATTAATTGAAGGAAAAGCACCATAACCATTCGTCTTCCGTGAGTTTCTCGTATCAAAAACGCCAGAACGCTTGAAGATGGGACAAATTCGAATGATGAGCTACGTGTGGAAGAAGATTACCTACGGTGATACCGGAAGAACGAGACTCAACCGCGATGGTTATCTACTCCCTCCTCGAGTATTTATATAGCATCGGTTGGAGAAGAAATCCAGGTGCCACCGGAAGCTAACAGGCTGATACACGCGTGCGAGCGCCGTCGGTATAGCGGAGGACCCGACTTGCGCGGCAAGAAAGAGAGGAGAGCAGAGGAGATTGCTGGGCCGAAATAGAGAAAGCAATCGTTGTTGGGCCTGATAGAAGTTTGCGTGCCGTCACGACACGAATGGACTGGGCACAGTTTGTGGATTCCTAAAATATCGTTGATCACGCTAGTCTAGAATCGACGGAAGATCCATGAAAGATTTGGGGGAAGCGGGTTGGGTTCTTGGGAAAGAGGCGAAAGAATTCAACACCCTCACTATCTCAACCGACCTTGGTGATGGAGGCTTCCTCTTTGAAGGCACGATGATTACTGCAAATCTGCCACTTTCCATGCCATTTGCCTGCATCGGAAGCATTGCCCACAAGCTGTTTCAATCGACATTTGAGTTGTCTTTGCCGTTGATCTCCACTTGATCCAATCCTTGTTGTGGATGACATAGCCTAGCCTGGCGCAAATAGTGCTTGGGTCGAAGGAATCTTGGGTGATGTTGGCCTAACACAGTTCATTGATATATGTATATTATCGTTATGTATTCATTTGGTTTAAGCTACTTTAATGAATCTTCTGAGAGGATAGACATTAAAATGATATATAAGAGGTAATTGAATACTAAATGAAAATTTAAGCACAAAAATGATACCAAAAGGAAGGGGACATGGTGTATATTTCATTGTATTGTAACCAAAATATATGGGCAAGTGTAATATTAATGCTACAAACGCAATACAAGGGATGATTTATGATACAATTTGACACTAAAACACCAATCTTATTCATACGTCATTTATACTATTAAGTCAATTTTAAGATTTAGACAAATTTACTTTCTGTTTTTTACATTTATTTGATGTTTTATTAATCGAAATTTTAACTTATTTCATTGTTTGAAGTAGAAGTTAAGATTTTATCTATCAAAAATATATATAATAATAATTATTCTAATGCTAATTTTTAGAATTAAAATCAAACGCATCCTTAAACTTTGCTATCGAAACTCAAACCATTACTCAAGTAAACCGGTCGGTTCGACCAACCCTTGATTTAATCGCCCCTGTTGCCCTAACTCTCATCATCCACCGGTCGTGGTCGTGGTCGTGGTCGTGGTCGTGGTCGTCGTCATTCTCCGCCGCAAACCATTGGAACTCACGGTTACCCGAAATGGAAGCCAAGTACTTCCGGTTCCTAAAGATCGTAGGGGTCGGATTCAAGGCGAGGGCGGAGGCGGAGGGGCGCATGTTGTACCTCAAGCTGGGCTACAGCCACGATGTGGAGGTCGTCGTTCCTCCGGCCGTGCGGGTGTTCTGCTTCAAGCCCAACATCTTATGCTGCGCCGGGATAGACGAGCAGAGGGTGAAGCAGTTCGCCGGCGATGTGCGGAGTTGCAAGCCCCCCGACGTGTACAAGGGCAAGGGCATACTGTACATGGATGAGGTTGTCAAGAAGAAGCCCGGCAAGAAATCCAAGTGATGGATGGTGTGCGCATTGCTTGCTTATTCGTAGTCTTCTTTTCTTATTCTCCTCGCGAGAGCTTCTGGTTTTATGGTGAAGCAAACCTAGAGGAGATGGGATATATTATTTATGCGTTGATCTATTTTTTTTTTGTTTTATATCAATTAGTACATAAGAGAAATTCACATGATGGATTTCACAAGAGAAATCTTGACAGTTTTATGGATTCTAATGGTTGGTGTTCGAGGAAGTCATCATTCTTCTAACGGTGTTTTCCTGGTTTAGTGGATTTTTGGTTTCTTGTGGTCAAGAATTAAATCAATTTTTTGTTTTTTTTTCTGAACTGTTTGTCTGTAACCTTGAATTGTCGAATTGAGACTTCTTTCTGTTCACGGGATCTTAGTGGTACTGTTTGTTCATCTAGTAGATGCGAAACACGTGTCTAAGAAGAGAAGATTTGTTTACTAAAATCTAGTAGATGCTAAAATCAGACTTGATGAAAAACCCAAATGTCAAAGATTTGTTTACGGCATATTTTAGTGGTTTTCATGATTTTGGAAACAGCATGTCCACATGTTTGGATGATCATCTTTACTTCCAGTAACTATTACACTACCAGGGAGCAGAAAAAATATATTGAAGGATGAGAAATCTTCTCTTCATCAAAGAAGAGAAGATTTAAGTATGTAAACAAAAAATCAATCTTTAAAATGCTTCAGCACATTCAACTCGATAGTTTAATCTTAAAAGCAATGGCCACAAGTCATTTGATTGAAGGTAATGATGGAATAATTGGTTTTGTTAATAAAGCTTACAAAGTTGGATCAGATATGGTTCTGGGAATGTCGAAGGATGACCATTTTTTCCAGATTTCTTGTGCACTTTGCATTGGCAAGTATAATTTATCTGCCTTAAACTTTGTTACAGGTCATTTTTATGCCTAATACCAAAAAATCTTTACTTGTACCATTCAGGAGCTTTCGCTTCATGCTTATGATTTCCAAAACCAAAGAACCTGTGTTTAGCAGAAGGAAGGGCATTCTATGACCGCGATCACGAAGAAAAATGCCCATGCCAGTGTAAGTGCACCCAAGCAAACAATGTAGGGGTAACTGCAGTAGAGCATCGGGGCATATGCAAGAAGACATTTCGGACGAATTCTTTTCTTGTCAATTGACACGAGAAGAGGCGAGCGTTTCTTTATTATCAATGAATATCTTGGAAGATAATTTATTTCTTTTTCCAATAGCATGAAGATTAAGTAAGGCACGAGAAAAAAGAGGAAAGGGACAAAAACGTAAGGAGCTCAAGTGTGATTTTTTTTTGGCAATGAATTGATAAAAACCAAAATCACAATCGAGTAAAAATTCCACAAGAAATTTAAGATTCAGACAGTCCAAAATAAGCCTACAGACAAGAGGCTGAAATAAAACGAGCTCAAATGTGACGTTACATATACATATCATCCATAATGAAATTTGAATTTCTTCCCTTAAAAAAAACGAAACTTGAAATAAGCATCCCCAAGTCTATCACAACCAAGTAGTAGTTATTTAATAGGATGGCAAAATTACAACTTCCTATAGAAGTTCAAGAAACACATGAATGGTACCCAAACTTGCCATTTCGGTGTGAGATCAAGTCCAGTCATTGTTGCACAATCTCTATAAATATATGTAACTTATTTCAATTATTTATCAAATTTTACTTCCGATGTAAGTACTCTAATATTCTAGTGCCTCAAATGGACCCACTTGCCTATTTTTAACAGGCAACGAAAATCCGCTATATATTTAACACTGGCTTTCTATAGAGACTGAATTATGGCAAATGCAGCTATCATCGATGGATAAATAACGAAGGCAATTAATATTGATTGAATCTCCTCCACGATTCCACATGAAAAAAATATGAAAAAACCCTGCTCTTACAGATAATTAAATAAAATACAAGGCCCCCAAAAAATATGGCGAAATAAATAAAAAAGAAAAATCGGGGCTCCTCCCACATTCTAAATCGAATAAACTATTTGTATTGAGCTAATCACTATGCATATACTCTTCAATCAAAATGGTTAAAAAAAAAATTCTCCTGTAAGGTGGTGCAAATCCACTTTCTCAGCCATTCGACACGCTGCCTAGAAGAGGTGCTTTGGGAGTGGATGGTCTGTGACATCAATACCAGGCAGGTGGGGCGTGAAATCTGCCAGGATCTTAACGGGGTCTTGATTTCATCGTTCTCGTGTGTACATGTAGAAGACCCACTAGGGGGCTTGGCTTGCGTAGGAATCAACCTCCAGTCTTGGGGCCTTGAGCAGATACACACTTCTCACGAACCCTTTGCCTGCCCGTCCAACACTTCTAAGCACATCAATCGCCTCTCTCTTAGTCTCATCTTCCCTTTCTCTATTCCTTTTCTGTAAAATGAAATTATGAAGCATCGATTTAAAATTCAACCCACTTTAGGTCAATTGGTTCGACCATAGTTTTAAACATGAGTTGGGCCTATATAGCTAAATCATGGTTCGACCACTACAACTGAAAAAAAAGAACTTAAGGTTGATCCAAAGAGGTTGAACCACCAATTTGGTTTTTAAAACAATCATGCGTGAAGTAATATCTAGAACAAAACTGAAAAATCAGACAATCACGTGTACCTTTTTCCCCAGCTTTTCCCATGTCAAACCAATTGCATCACCCCCGAGAGAGTCATACCACACTTTTAAAGTCTCTGGGAACTCGTTCTGCAAGTTACATTTGACAATATGATATGAGGTTCTTTTCAGTATTCATATCAATCTCCATATACTGTAGAGCTTACCTTTAAATCAACAGTAAAACATCTTGTTGGATCGAAGTTGACCATCAACTTATTCCTGGTCTCTTCCAAATGATAATGTTCAATTCCAAGTGGCATGTATGGATGAAAATCTTTGCACGAATCACCCTGGATTACATGTTTTCCTACAGAGAAATGAAAAAATCAAGTTTTTTTGCCGGACACCAAATTCATTGATCTTTGTTTTGATGCAATCAATCATTGCATTAATCATCTAAAGATCCTAAGCTGAACTTATAAAAATAATAACCTTGATTCATCTGACTTGGAAACAGAAGGCGTTGAGGATATGGCAGTTTGTCAGAGTGAAGAAGAACCACCGCATCAAAATTATTCAGAGGGGTGCGAAAAAGGCACTAAGGCAAACTAGGAGTGTTATGGATACTATAAATATCAGAATATCCTTGAAATTTGCAAACATTTCCTCACCTCCCAGGTGTAGGGTCCCGTTTGACCCTTCAAGATCAAGCTAGTTAGAAGTTCTGCACTGCTTCGCGCATAAGCTATCAGCCGTTTAAGCACCTTTTCATAGAAACAACGGCTTAATAAATAATAAGATACCATTTTGACAAGGAGGCCATGTTGCAAATAGGAAATTCAAGAAGTGAAATGATGCCAGGAAATGGCTTTGATCTTCTCATGGTAGTACAATCAATCAAACCAAAGGAAATAATTGTGAAATGATATCATTTATAAACTCCTTAAATCTTTGATCGCTATCATTTTTAAACTAGAAAAGAATCAGGAATCTAAGGCAAATAATATCATAGAAACACTCCGTTAGAACTGCTGGCCTGGTTAAACAAACGTTTGGTGGATAAAACTTTGGTTTCATTATCAACTTCAACATTGGGCTCAAGCTTCTTTTGGTACACAAGGAACTTTCGTACAAATATTGCTTGTGAAGCAATTTGATTTTACTTGATTTTGCTTGAATATGGAAAAAGTAAAAAACATCAATTTTTGGGTGAGGAAGAACCCAACAAATATGGACAGTTAATTTCATGCATTTTGCAAACCTTCTTGAGATACGATCCAATTAAAAGGATTTCTGATGCAAAACAAACACTTTACACAACTATTTAAATTACACTTTTCATTAGTAGAAAACAAGTATTAAAACAAAATTACTCAACTAGAGGTGAGTATAATTGGATTTGAATTTTAGAAGAACCAAATCTGCTTGCAGAGAGAAGTTTGTGTATAATCGGTCCACTAATGAATGCCAATTTGAAGTAGTAATGACAAGAAAGAAAATCACTCACCGTTATTGTTGGAGAGTTCTTAGTCCAAGCTTCAGATACCTTATCATATGATGTGGCCAAGAACATAGATGGCTCTAGATTCCCATGATTTTCTTCAGAATTTCTTCTTAAATTGAAGTTCTCCTTTTATTTTCAAAGATACAGACAACATTGAGAAGTAAAATCTTACTATAATGGTGACATCTAATGAAAATAATGGACTAAAATTCTGTATAATCTTACAAGGATGTCTTTTTCATCGTTTGAGCTAAGATTACTGTTAATGTCAACAATCATCGGAGAAAAGTTCCAATCATAATTTGCAAGTAACCTGAGGAATCTGTCATAAAACATTTTCTTTTAGAATGACTGCATCTATTTTCCTTACAGATAAAAACATACTCAACTAGAGCTGTAAAGATAACAAAATTGTTGAAGATACTTAAGTATAACATCATCTTATTGATAATTAATGTTGCATTCATAATGAGTAGAAGAGTTATAAATATATGATTTTATCATGTTGAGAAAGATAATAAATGTTTAAGGTATGCTTTGCAACAAAATAGTCAGCTTTTGCAAGGATTAGGCTTAATGCATAATAATACAAATTAAGTCCCCAAATAGAACAGAGAGTACACTAGAAGCTGGTTGATCAAACAGATTGGTTATATTGTTTTTTGAGCTACATTGGTATACCAATAGGTTCATTAAAAAAGCCTTGGCGATAAATAGAAATATTTGGAAGAAATATATTCATATGGTTGACTCCACATAGTGGGATTATAACTTAGTTTGTTATTATTATTGTATACCAACAGGTTCACCAAAAATGCAAAACAAAATACAATCTTATCCAGAAGATAAGCTGAAACAGAGGCAAGCGGAGAAAACCACCACCTAAACTAAACATGGGACCAACTAAAATCAACCAAAGAAACTAAATATCGGCAAACAAAAATGCCCAATTGAGCGGCAGAAGGTAAACCAAATGACAGAAACTAAGAATTTGGCATCATCCGCTGCCAGCATTCATGATGAGGTCACTCCCAGCTGGATCCGCAGAGGCATGAATCCACAATACGAGCACCTCTAAACTCCAAAAGAACATCATAGGCATTTAGATTCACATGCACAAAAATCATGTATAAAAAGATGTTGGACGAATTGACCCTATCTAGCTCACAATTACATGGAATATATTTGATTAAATAATTTTTTTTGAGAAGTGTAAGGATTAGAATTTTTTCAAGATGATCTTCAAACTCATTATGATTCATTGAATATTATTCATCAAACCATAAGCCATTGTACATATCAATAGAATGATGTGATTAAACATAAACAGACATTCTAGATGTTACCTAACATTATATTGCAAATGAAAATCTCTGAAAACTTGTGATCTTATGTTGTCCTTGCTTCCAAATATTGCATAAATAAGATGCACCCTACACCTTTGACAATGAAATACATCTTAGGAAATTGTGCCTTGAGATGTTACCTCTTAAATTGTTTGGATGTGCTGCCTTTGTTCAAGACATGTATCTAGGACACGACAAGTTGTCCCTACATTCAAAGTGTGTTTTTTTGAGTATTCTCAGACTTAAAAAGGGTATAGAAATTTTCAATCTCTTACTTAATAGTATAATTTTTCTAAATATGTTAGCTTTTTAAGGTCTCAACCTTTTTATGGTTCTAGTGAACTGTCTCCAAGAGGTGTACCTCTTCCATCCCCCATTTGAGTGTTTGTCCGTGAAGGCTAATTCAATTGTTTTAAAAACGTGTATCAGCTTTTAAAAGTCTGTCATTGTCATCAGCATCCATCATAACCGCCTTCAGTTAAGTCATCCTATCTATCTATGGATCCACGTTTCTTTTAAAAAAGGACAAAGGATTTTCTTGTTAATGAAACAAGATCCCACCAAAAGATTGTGCTAGGTATTAATCAAGGAGATACGGAACTGCTTATTTTAGACCTTGTCACCTTGATATTATCATTGCTAAATAAAATGGTAAGCACTCTACCGTGGATCCTCTAATTTCCCATTTTGTCAATATGAACACCTTCACCCTGCATTTTGTACCCCTTTGGCCTTTCTCTTTCTTCTAAGTTTGTCCCCACGTATTACTGAAAAGCTATGTTTATTCCTCATTGAAAGAAAAATATACATAAAAAAATACCATCTTAGAAGCTCTACCAACTGGAATGTCAAAATACCATCTTACAACGTGACTTGATAGAATATATATAAGTACATATGAAGCAACCTTTAAGATATGTTACTCAAAAAAATGATTGTGTACTTACTCCATAAGATGATCTATAGTCCCAAGAAAAATTCATGAGCATGATTTAGAAATTTCAGCAAAGCAGTCACTGAGTGACTTCCAAAGATACATTGTGAATCACGCAATTTTTAACAAAAAGAATTCCATAAGTTGTGTTATTCATGGGCCATGGCCGTATATATTGATTTTATTGACAATTAGTGATTTTACAGGGATCAATGAGAACAAGGAGTATCTAAAGATGTTTTCAAAAAGATATGAAAAAACTTGAGTACTTTCTAAACATTAAGTTTGCCTATGAAAAACACAAATTAACTTAGTCTCAAAATATGCATTTCACCTTTAAAAACTGAGAAACAAAAATCAGTTGCAATAGTAGATGGAAAGTAAATTGCCTAATGTTTCGAAATTGGTCCAACTTCTCATGGTTGTAAAATTAGTACTCCTATAAATCTAAGCCCAATATTCTGGCACAACTCATTGTAGATATCTAAGGATGCTAGTATCACTAATGAATTGAAAACCAATTTATTTCACAGCCGAGTTAAAGAACTTAGCCAATTCATACATGAGCCTCGGATATCTCCTAGCAGGTAATCTTACAGGTTTCGGCAAGTAGAAGGGTGCATCCAAAAGATTTTGTTTGCATGAGAAAGTAATCTACAAACTGAAGCCTATCCAAAGTTACGGGAGTCAAATGGGACAAAAAGTCTAGATTTGGATATTGCACATATTGTTATATCTAAAATTAACAATAAAGCAAAGCATCATTCTATGGCAGAGATTGTGAGAGATGATGTGAGTTATGCCCTTGCTAATTGTCACTAGTGACAATAAACTTGATGTGCTTATGATAAGTTAGATTATTAATAATGAAAAACAAATGATTATCACAATACATGACCGTTGGAACAGACATGAGAAAGTCAAGTTTGACAAACAACAGCATAAATCACATCATCTCCCACAAGCACACCAAGTTTATTAAAGTTTAGTGTCACTATATTTTAATATTATGATGTGCAAAATCATATATGCTCTACACATTAATATGATGATGAGAGAAAAATATCTACTCCATACACTAAGTATTTAAAGCAACTGATAAATTTCTACAAAAGTGTTAGATATACAAGAAGCTAAGCATGGTAGAAAACAATGCTCCCACTTTATCAAGAATGTTAAAGGCTTTATTCATACTTACTAAGGCAAAAGTGCTTAGGCACCCAAGCATGATTTGGTCACTACTGGACTACTTGCCGTACCTTCTCCTAGTTAAGATCTTCCATCAGTTATATATATACGTGTGTGTGTGTGTGCACGTGCATGTAGAATATTACTAAAATATACATAATTATTGAAATAAATAATCATACATATTCCTGAAACATACACATTAGTATCATTACATTTTGTATTTTGATATTATCTTAAGAATGTTGCAATATTTCAATGTTATTTAGAAAACAATAAAACTAAAAGTATATATAATTACTATTAAATATTCATAAATATACATAACATCTAGATAAAATTAAAAAATAGATAAAGGTATTTATGTGGGTGTCCTACGCACCCTAGCTTACCATCCAACCACCTTGGCACCTGGGTGTCATGGTTATATGGGTTTATTAGATAATCACATATTAGGAAATATGTAATCCTCTCATAACAATAATATAAATTTTCATTTCTTCTGTTCAACTCAACAGTTTCCAATCCGACATATAGAACAGTTTATTGGCAGGAAGTTCATCATTTATTATCCTGAGATCGGATCCCAACTTACATTAATATTGGCTAAACCTTTCATTAATTAATGAACCTATGGATATCTTATAATCCTTTTATTGAGACATCAATTGACTCATTGACTATTGAGGAATGGCATAACTAATGACCATAAAGCTATGAAAACCATGAAATCAACTGGAACAGCACATTTATATCAAATCAATAGAGAACCCACAAAAACTAGAAAAAAGTAAATAGATGAAGTTACAACAAAGTGACCAAGTGAGAAATGGAAAATTGGAAATAGCAAGAGGTAACAATTAGTTTACAGAAATACATTGGACCACATCACCTTAAAAATCCAGCAATTCTTGAACATGGAGGTATGAAAGGGAAAGGCTTGACAAAGATGTATGCAACTAACAATTCAATGGCTTCCTCCACAAGATACGATGAGAAGAGGTGTGATGATACCCATCGTTTTGCAAGCCTTTGCAAAAATTCAAATCAATAAAAAACCAATCTCAATGGAATCATAAATCACATTCACATAAAATCTAACACCACCAGAAACTAACCTAACAACTGGGCCGTATGTAGGGAATAGACCATTTAGACCATTAATCATACTTGAATGTTGACTACGGATAAAAAGCTCCTTATCCACAGAAGATACACATCTTAGAATGCCGGTTCCTATAAAAAAAATTAAATAAATTCATCCCATACAAAATCAAGGAAGAGTAAGTTTATCATACAAAATGCATCTAATCAATTTCTGATTCAGACCTGGATTTAACAAGCTGAATGCTCTCTCATGCAATATCCTGAGAAGGAAGGCATATCCAGACACAAGGACATAGACTTCATTTTCAGTAGCAGTGCAAAACATTCCCCAGCGATCCTGGAGACTGATTCAACAAAGAAATCAAGATAAAAATAAAACATGTTTCGTGGATGAGAATTTCATAATTAAATTATCTAGGCCTTTCTGACCAACCTTTCACCAATCTTCAAAAGGAAAGCAGACTTAGTCTTCTCCATGGCTACCTCATCCAAAGGCCAGTTCCCTGATCCCTCCAACTAGATATATAACAAAATCCATTTGAAGGGTTCAAAAATACACATTATGATTTAATGATTTCCATGTTCAAGTTACAATGTTCTTTACCTGTATCATAACCTCAAGTGGCTGGATACAAGTCAAGGTAAGTTTGAGTGACTTCAAATCTACACCCTTCCCATAAGCTAACGGATGAGGTTCAGGGGGGAAAACAGCAGTATGCCTGAAAGCTGGAAAAAGAGGTACAACTGATATCTGGTAATAATAATAAAAAGATACAAGACCTTGCTAGAATATACAATCCCAATTTCTTTAAATATATAGGCCATTGCAAAAACTACTATCACTAGCACATGATTGTGATTCTACAAGTTATAAAGCTCACAGTCACAGTATTTGAAATTCTATTATGATTAAAGTGGGATGGAGAAATTTCCTAGAGAAAGTGGGAGATCTGGTGGTAGTGGGATCAATGCTTGAGCTACTCAGACTTTGGATATAGTGCAGCTGCTTGTCATGATCCAGTGTCTTGTCATCAATGTAGGCAATTCAGGCATACAGAACACGTGCCAGGAGACTCCAACAGGGGTTGGAAGATTACTTGTGTTTGAGGAGGTATATGTAGGAAGTTGGAAGGTGAAGACCATCACACAAAGATAGACATAAAGGAGGATACCTCCTTTGTTTGTCTGGAGTGGATCCTTCAACCTATTCCATTGAACAGAGCAATCAAGGAAGTGCCTGGTTGCATCACACTAGGACTGAAAGAGGAGATATAGGAGATTGGACTGAGAAGGGGTGCGGACATGATGCTAGATATTGTAGAGGAAATTCAAGGTGTTGTTCCCAAAAAAGATGAGATTTAGCCAGAAATAAAGGAAGAATATTTCACTGAAGAAGAAGGTAAAATTGGAATTGGATAGAAGATGTGGTTATTACAAAAATTCAATGCTCTGAAGCACCAAATCCTTTCCAAATTTGGGAATTGCTAAGCGGAAAACCTAACTGAAGGCTGGTTCAATCGGGTGGCAAGTGAACTATTGTCCTTGAGAAGAAGGCCAGCTCTTCACATGGTTTTTGGACACGTGGGAAAGGAATTCACATGAGCTTAGGCTCAATATTGCAGATGTCTTGCTCCAGCACCTTTGCACATGCCTGAAATTTTGGCAAGCTTTCAGGCCTTATAGCTAGGCCCATGGACCCATCATTCATATCAGGGGAATAATCTAGATGCTGAACTGGAGAAGCTTGCACTAAATCCGAAAAACATGTGTTAAATAGAAGATGGCCCATTTGACTATGCTTCAAGAAGTGGTAGTAAAGTTGAGGAGCCTACTCCACTGAACTCTAAAATTTGAGAGCACATGCTGTTTTGTGAAAAATAGAACAAAGATCAGCACAGCATTGCGGTCTATTTGGATTATGCACAATGAGTGCATTTTCTGAGACAAAAAACTAGACTGACAGGGTGTTACATTCCAATAATTTTTCATGTTTCCAATTGGGAGGTTTCCTGGCCAAGACTGTAATTTGTTTTTCTTTTTTGTGATATTGTTGTATTCCTTTCTGGATCTTTCTTATTATTAATTATAAGAATTAACCTATCAATTTTCCAAAAAAAAGGCTACAAAGCTCAAAGAACAATTTCATCCAGTATGGAAAGTGCATAAATCCTATTTTTTAAAGTGCATACTTCAAGCAACTGTAATATTCAATAATTATATGAAGAAATCACTAGCCATTTATGACAGAGGAATATAGCAGCAAAGGGAGCTCGGAAGATAATAGAGACATTCATCATTAGTTATAAAAGATTATTGGCTTTCTGACAAGTAAAATTGGGGATCCCACGAATTTTAATTTAAATTCTAGTCATTGTCTATATGTTTCAAAATACTAAAACTGGATTGTAAGCCTATATGCAGATTTCAACAAAATAAAATTAATTCCATGCCAAGAATTTTCGAAGAAAGAGTAGTTCAGTTAAATTGTCACACTAACTGAGGATTAAGATGAGAAAATATTTGTTGAAAATGGTATCAATCTGAAGTTCACAGTGAGACCATGGTAAACATAATCACTGAAGAATATGCCAGCAGTGTCACAAAGTACGAAATTGTGGCTATGGACCAAAGAAGCATACCTGGATCTAGAGGCTGGACGCTAGATACCTTCAATGGAATATTGTCCAATTGCCGCAAGCACTTTGAGAGGAATTCAAAAGATGTTCGTAGGTCAACAGAAAATGAAATAGGATCTACCAAGTAAAAAAAAAAATTATTGGTTATAATAAGGGCATAAAAAATACATGATCGTAACCATTCATATTTGAAAAAATTCATTGAGGACTGCCAATTTCTGAGTTTGGACCAGTATTACCTTTGATGCCGTGAAGAAGACAAAAGTCAAGCTGATCAACAACATGCACAATATCCTCCTCCAAAATGGAAATATGCTTGCAAAGAATAAAAGTGCTAATCTTTTTAATGATCAAGTGTCTTTGCCACTGGTCACAATTCCAAACTGTAAACAAAGGAAAAATCAGATTATGCCTCTAGTTTATCTAGATTTTGTAAGGAAACAAAACAGAAAACCAGGATTACCTGTGCTTTCTGCTATGGCTCCATCTTTAAACCTCCGGAGCTCTGCTTTCTCTCCCCAGAAATTTCTGAAATTAGCAACCTGATGCAAGAAATATGTTCCATCTATAATTTTATCATTCTTTTTATAACTAATAAGAACAGAAATGTCACCAAAGGCCTCCGGTGCCTCTTATTTTATTATTATTGGATTTTTAAAATATAAATTAAATTATATAATTAATTAATCTAGGATGTGATCTATTATGTATTAAAATTATAACTTAATCAAGTTATATTCATTAAGATATTTTGATTACAAAATATTAGCTGAAATTTACCAAAATTTGAAACGAAAATTTATCATGTATTTATAATCATGTAATAACTAAATTTGTGCGGTTATTTCTATCTTTGCATGTAATTATAAGAAAATAAGAGAGTGGCTTTAGAGAAATTCTTTAAAAGTGCCTCTAGAGAAACTAGACTACAATAAGAATAAGGTAGAACTACCTCAGCTTTATCCTCGGCATTTGGGCCAATATCAACAATCCGATGACTTTTTTCAGAAGAACTGACCAATATACCAACATAAATTGGCTCATAGACGAATCTGGAGAAACCCTATTTGAAAATGAGGATCATAGACAATTTAAAATCTAGAAAAACAGAAGATCAAAGGATGCAATCATTTTTGAGATGTTGGCTGCTGAGCTTACATCTTCCATATGCCATTTACATGGTGTGCTTTTCCAAGTGACACGAACCAATTTAGCTCTATCACTCAAAGCTCGCTCCATGAGGGAATGTATTTCTTGTTCAATCATTCTCCAGCATTCATCATCCAAACAAAAACTGAATACTTTGAACTTTTTCTTTTCTTTCAGGTTTATTCTGCAAAAAAGGAACTTTTGAGTCTGCATCCACACATAAACTTCTGTGAAAAAATTCCTACAAGTTATCTTCAAGCATTTTAGCAAAGTCAAAGGAAAAATAAAGTCAGTCAACTTAATTCATATCTGGTTTTCCAATGTCTGACAGCATATGCTTCAATATCCTTAACAAATGCAACTAGTTTTTAAACAAAACTATGCTTAAGAATGCTCGGTTAGTTTTAAAGCATGCTTTTCCCATTCACAATCTACAACAAACATGCAAATGAGATAGGGAAGAGGCCGTGCAACAGAGGGATCAAGAAAGTTCAGTTCATGCAATTCCCACTTGATATAAGGGGCATTAGAACCTTCAAGCTGGTAGGGATGTTTTGGAGATTGAAAAAAGTAGCAAGTACGATGCTAGGTAGTAACCTTCAGGCAATTGAGGTGATTATTGAGCTTGAATAGGAAGACAGACTCCAGCTCCAGATGAAACTCTAGTACAGATTGGAGGCCTTCACTGGAGTTCATAAAGCCCAGCAGGTGGGATCCAAGTGAAGGATGGCCTTGGTAGAAAAATGTTTCCTCTCAGAATGAACAGGCGGAGCCAAGGTGGTGACAGGGGGCAACGGTGCAACAAGGGCCACTTGGATTATCAAGGAAGCTCGCAGCCATAGGAGCAATCAGGAAGAGGTGGCAGGAAAAGGAATGCAAGAGGACATGTTGGAGTCCTTGGTCAGTGAAGCTGTTTTGTCATTGCCACCAAAGAAGTTGGATAAGGCAAGGGATCCAAGTTTGAGTTATGCCATTTTTGTCTTATAAATGGAAACATGGTTCAATCTAGAAGGGATTGAGAAGTTATCCCCAATGTTTTCAGAACCAGGTCAGACATCAACCTGCTGGAGTAAAAGGGTGGTTGGTTCACAAGTTTAACTGGTCACCCAGACTGGATGAACTGGTGCTTCCAGTATGATGTCATAAATAATAATTAAATAATTTAATATTATATATACATATATTAAAAACAGAAGATTTCAGAAAAATATAGAAATAACAAGGAAAATCAGGACAAAAATAAAATGGCCAATTCATGAAAATCAAAACATACCAAACTATTTCAATTATACCACAAATAAATTCAGATTTTACCCAATAAAAATCATTTGCTCAAGATTAATGAATGGAACCAATTAATGTAAAATATCATTTTTATATTTTATTTATTTTTTGCAGAATTTTGAAACAGTGTATTCCATTAATTTGATTTTGAAATAATATATACAATAGAATAATATTTTAGTAAAATAAATATTAAAAAAAAAAAATCTAACAAAACATTCAACCCTGAATAAGCTGATCTAACCAACCCGTTCACCTGGTCAAGCAGTTCAACTGCTAAAACAGTTGAAGTGGACCTTGCTGGTTCCTGGTCTGACCTGCCGGTCCAATTTTCCAAACTGTGGTTATTCCAAGATTGAGGATGTGGTGATCTGAAAAAAAAAAAGGGAACGCCTGATTCATCACAAGATTCATTCCGTATATGGAACCTCCTTGATGAAAGCATAATAAAGTGAATCAGAGATTCTGGACCAAGGTCAAGGCAAGGAACCAAGAGGCTAATCTCTTTGGGCACATCCAGTTCATGGTTTGTTGTAGGTGAAGACTTTACTGGTCTGATTATTTCCTTTGCTGAAGGTGGGCCAGACAAATCAGGCTGTGGATCATTTGCAGCAACCCCATCAAGGGATTTTTATGAGACAACTGTAGACCAGGAAGAGGAATGCACTGATGGAGCAACACACACACACACATAACAGAGGAATCATTCTTTTATTGGTTTTTGAATGTAGATTTTAGGTTTTAATGCTTGAATTTAATGCTTAATCATTAAATATAGGCATTTCCATTAGATATAGGTTTAAAACATGCAAATCTTAATAGATCTAAAGAGAAAATATATGGAAACAACAATCTACTTGTATGTCTAAATTTTTTTAAAAAATATTTACTTATTTTTAACTAATTTCCATAATTATGTTGAAATTCTAATCGAAAATATGTAGTGTAATAGATAGATGTAACAAATTGTTATATTTAAGTTATTTCTGAAATTTTTTTACTAAGTAATTTTAACTGATAATACATATATGTTGAGCACCATCTTTGGAGACATCTGATAAAATTGGAATATGTTGAGTAACATAGTTATATAAGATAGATCTAATAATAATTTTTATATAAATTTTTTCACTGATTTTAAATAATTCCCATAATCATGGTGAAATTCGACATAAAATTGCATGTATTTTGAAATACATTTTTATTATATAGATATATCAATACAATTGTATATATGAGTTTTTTTCTAAATCTTTAATGGTTGTCTGTCATTTTTAATTTTTGGTAACTTTGAAGCACTGCAATTAAATTTACTTTTGATTTCAACCATTTAATGTTTTGCAAACATTTTACATGTCTTTCTCGTTGAAACATGCTTGATCATAAATTTTCTATATCTTCTAGGGATAATCAATCATTTTAAACAAAATGTCTTCATTTTCAGGATACACAATATCTTCATCAGAAGGATTTCAACAAAACGAATTGACAATGAGGTTAGGATCAATGGATTTGAGGACCTTGGATCTGAGTAACTAACAAATTGCTTTGTATTTTGAAACAATAATCAATAACTGTGATTGACATGTTAATCACATAGATTATAAAATGGTAAGGTTTCTCTATTATGACTAAGAGGACACTGGAAATCTCTTCATTAGTGGAGCTAATGCCATGTACAATTAGACTCTCATTGGACTTCACATTGTTGTAAGCTTCATGCGTAAGGTTTACTCTAAAGTGGATAAGTTGATATGTTAAGGCACTACTGATTTTTAGTTCAAGGTATAAACATGATAACAATAATCATCCCAAATAAGATAGGAAGAGATTGATAAGATCATTGGGGAAGCCAATCCAGAAAGAGGTACCAAGACTGAATGTTAAACGCATGCTTCTATGAGATGACCTAGCCAATTATTGTGAATGATATTTTCTAGAAAATCAAGAGCATGAAACAAAATTAATTCAATAAAACTCAAGCAAGATCCCAGTAATTTGGTATCCTTTATCTAGGATATGTAAGAATTGATATGTTGATTTATCATATTTTCTTTCATTTGCATGTATAAATTATTAAATTTAGTTTACTTTTATTTATGTTTGCAAGGCTCAAAACAAATGGGACTTGGGTAATCAATTAACCACAAATTTGACAGTATGATTTTGATAGTAATAGGAGATATCTCCGAATTTGAACCCTTGAAAAATTAAATTTCACAAATACACAAGGTGCTTGGAATCTGCATATCAAACCAAATGACAATTATGCAAAAAAACTTAAGTTGGAATACCACTTGTACCCAAAAAAGGGATACTAAACTTTGAAATCTGGCTTCCAGTATGAGAATACCTCATGCAATAGTCAAACTTTGCAGGGAAGTCAACACTGGTCATGAAAATTTCTTCAAATCCACCATCTCTACATTTCTCCATGCAATGAAGTGTCCTCCTTGTCTCATCTTGAAGCTAGAATACACTCGACCAGTAAGATACTAGTTACTGAAAGATATTAGCATAATTGAAAGCGAGTCTACCTCAACAAAAGCGGCTCTACTTATGCGGAATGTCAAATTTAAGTTGCCCGAGACATCACATAAAACAATTCTGAATAATTGCAAATATCTATTTTTCTCCTGTGGTAAAGAAAAATATGAGATTTGGAACCACCAGCAATAGGTAACACCAAACAAGAAGTTACATTAAAATTGTTATCATGGAAAACTGTAAAAGCAATTGCATGTAATAGAAGTTGAAGATGGGAATAACACCGCCTACATGTACATGATGAATAAACAAAGATGAACTTCACAAACAATGAAGTAGAATTAACACACCTCTAACAATAGCTGAGGATGACCAGGAGACTGAAAAAATATACCCTTATTCCACAAATTTGAAGTTGCTGCAAAGATGCATATGAAGAGCACATTTCATAAATTATATAAGGCTACGTATCATTACCAATAAAACAAAAAACACTGCCTTAATATCAATATATAGGGCTATCATTACCAATGCTATAAAAAAATAACAATTTTATGAAGCAATAATATGAGATCAAGCACGTCTCAGTTTATATCAATAAGGAATCAAATCAATATTGTGAAAAGAAATATATATGCCTCCGTATGTGGTTTGCAAACATGAAATCACATGCAGTATCACATTAATAATTAAATTACTTTCTGATTAAGTTTCAAACCAAATTGTTTTATCCAAAACAAAAATGAAGAAATTATTGGCCATACTAAACCTTGTTTACAGCAGTGTATCACTACACAGTCACAAGCAATAGGGCAGACTAAAAGTAGCAATTCAAGTCAAGGGAACCTGTTCCAGTTGAATCAGTTGTGGGTTCAATCAATTTGTTCTCAACCTAGATACGTCTTGTTTCTCAAAATCCTAAACCAAACAAGGGTAAGTAGATATTATTAAAAGGATATGCAAATAAGCATAGATTTTTAGAATCTAGAACCAAGCAATAACATCAATTTGCACACCACTGCGCAAGAAAACAAAAGGTCACAGTAAGAATACAGCATCTTTATATATAGGGGTTGGCATTGGTTATGAAAACCCTGAACCATATAATTTATTAATGATGAAAATATGATAGAAATAGAAATTGAGGCAGCTTCAACTAGAATACAAAGATTATTTTAAGTTTATCCTTTTGGCTTGCTTTTGTGTTAAGAGAAGCCTCAAACCAAGTCCAAAGCAAGCAGGGTGTTATCTGAAAAAAAATCTTTCAAAGGTCCATTTTGGCAAAGATTACCCAAAACAGCCACTTGGCCATTCCAAACAGGATTTTTCAACATCAATACATGTTGTTGACATGTTGGCAAGATGTGTCATAAGTTCATAACCTCTATTGTTGACATGACATATGAAGATGTGCCAACATTCGCCAATGTCAAGCCCATGTCATGCAAATGTCAATTAAGACATGTTTCAATCAACATTTGTTGAATTATAGTTGTTGGTGGACCATGTCAACCAACATTTGCACATTTGGGATGTGGCTGACATGTAGCTAGCAAATGGATAACACTATGATGATTTGATTTAGTCAAGCAATTCAAGGCACAGATCCCATTGGCTCTACTGTGATTGTGACCACCTTGATGTTTGCACTCCATGTTTTGCTTTCCAGATGACATTTTGCCTTCCATGTCATGTGACTCCTTGTACTCAAGGACAAGTCGTATAAATGGAGGGGGAGGGACCTCATTTGGGCATCTTACTTTTTAGTCCATGTGACTTTTGCTATGGTTGTGCATGTGTCAAGAAGTTTAAGTCATATATCTCATCAAACCAAATTAGAGTTGTCCATTGGGTTATGCCTAAATCATGTCAACATGATGACATAAAAGAAGCATGTTGCATGCTGACAAAATAATGCCTATGGTTTGTGCTAGACCAACCCTTAAGGCGATTATGCCATGTCACCATGGAAAAATTTAGCACGCATGCCAACACAAACATGAACATGATTGTGCCATGCTCGTGTCCAAATCATGTTAGCAAAGTACGACATGCTATTTATCTAGAAAGAGAGTTCTTTTGAAAGATGGTGAGAGCATAGAAAAAATATATATATAAATATATGTTTTAATCATAAATTTTATTTTTATATACATTGTAAATGTTATATATTTCATAAATAAATATTTATAAATATTACTGATTTATTTTATAATGATATAATACACCAAAATATTTTTTATTAGACTCTAGATGAATAGATTCATATGCTAATGTCAAAACTAAAAATGACATTAAAAATACAAAAGAAATGAAAAACACAACAAAAAATATCTTCATTTGATGAATTGATGTAATATAATGTTTTAATGAATAAAAATACTTTCTAGTCTTCTACCATTTGACGCACTAAAATACAAGAAATAAGTATGAATACAAAATAGGCATGAAGCATAGAACAAAGCAAAGCACAAAACATGGCATGAAATGCAGCATGAAACAAGGAATGAGCATGATGTGGGCCGACATGAAAAAATCCTATCTTTAAGCAGTGATGACCAACCACCCCTTAGCAAATCATACTATCATGACACAACACAAAATGGCTACCATGCTTAGTCATTTTGTGTCGTGGCAGTATGGCATGGCATGCCATGATTGACACATACAAACTAGGCTAATTGAGCACCCCACATCAGCTAACTGCTTAGAGGAATGTGCAAGGTGTAAAAATAATCCTTTTATCGATATCTTGAACATGAAGAGAATCCACCTGAATATGCTTTGTCTGTTCATCAAATCTAAGATTATTAGCTATGAAATATTGATCTAATTAGTGCAATGCATAGTTAAAGGTGTCTTCATACTGAAATCAAGCTTGATCAGAAAGGACTTTAGTGAAATCATCTCACACAGTTTTTGAGCTATAGAATAATACTCAACCTTAAAATTGAACCTAAACATAACATTTTGTTATTTTCTCATCTGTGTTGACTAGCTAATCTCTCACATATATGTAAAAATCTGAGATGAACCTATCGTATCTATTTCCAACATACCAAAGTCTAAATAAGCATCGATCTACAAATGATTATTCTTCTGATACACTATTTTTTTTTCCATAATCTCCCTTCACATGGGCCAGCACACAAAGAGCTTCCTACCAATGAACCATCCTAAGTGCATACATGAACTAGCTAAGAAAACCAACAACAAAAGATGTATCTCGTTGTGAGACTGTGAACATGGCAAATACAAGTCAACTAGGATTCTCAAAGACTCTTTTCAAATATACCATGTGGCATGATGAAGGTAATTCTAGCAAAAAATAATTTGATTTCATTTTAGATACAATATTGATTCATTCAGAACATGTATCAAAGTCAAATTGTATCCTAAATTTTAGATTTTTTGAAAAAGAGTAGGATGAATCTTATAATTTTTTTAGAAAATTAACAAATCCCTAAATCCAAATCATGTCATATCTGAATCTGTGAATCATATAATGCTTCCTAACTGCAGGCACTTGCAATAATTCTTATTTGTAAGCAAAAATGCTTGCCATATTTGAATCAAATAATTTCTACCTATATAATCAAGAATGAAAAATTTTGATGTATCCATGGTTTAATGTTGAAAACACAAGTATCTCATACATGTCTCATCAAAACATATTAAGTTAATTCTGACATTTAATATTCATAATGTTTAGTTGATAGTAACATAATATTTTTACTGAAAATTTGGTAAACAAGTGACTAATTTGAAGTCCATCTTTTTTGATTTTTCCCTTTTCCACTATAAAAATGTCAAACAAAAAAGGTCATTTTCAATGTTTTTTTTCATTTTTTTAAAACATAATGGTTATTGGTTAAAAACATTTAAGCAGAAACCTTCTGTTGTTTAGAACATGGAGACATCGTTGTATGATAAAGGACATCAAAAATAATTTTACAGAAACTGAATAATGAATCAAAGAAAAATTCAATTCTTACCGATAAAATTCAAAGTCACCCGAAAAATCTGAAATGCATTCATTTCCTTAGTTAAGTGATCTTCACCAAACCCAGATGCAAGGTATGATACAATGAAAGACAGTAAGAACCCATTTAAACAGTCATGCGAGTAAATGGTGCTTCTCTGCCGAGCCCAAACCTACAGCAAAAAAAAAAACTTTACAACAAAATTTTAACACGCTTATAGTAGGAAGTCAATAGCACAATGACAGAAAGTTGCACTATGACCTAATCAGCATTAAGAAGACAAAAACCAGATGGAAATCAAAAGGTTAACGATTAAGTTACACTTACTTTGAGAAGAGTAAGAGCCTGTTCTAAACCTTTCCACTCGTCAAAAATTTTTCTAACAAAATTAGCATTTTCCTCCAAAAACATGTCCTCCAGAATGCTACTGTTGTACTTTAGAGTAGGTTGAGTTACACCACCTAATTAAAAAAAAAAATAGAACAAAACATACCAAGCTTGCAGAAATACATCGTCATAAATTTAAATAAACCAAAAAGATTTAAAAAGGAAAACGAAACCATTAACGGGAAACCAGGACGACCTCAAACGTGTCTTGTACCTTCAGTTACCGCACGAACATTATTTCGTGTCATTCGTAGTTTTGAAACATCAAAAACTGATGTAGACGTTGGGATAACTCTAACATAAAATTCAGATAGTTCAGGTTCGCTTGTATCTGCAACATTAAGCATACATAATTCATGGAATCAGCGTAACTCAGAACCCTGAATCTCTATTGATTAACAGGAAAGCAAGATAGAAATAATATATAAAAAGGGGGACCTGGATAAACATGTAGAACGGGCTTTCGAGCCTCATGTTGGAACGTCGCCCACTCTATCTTCCGAACAAAAGGCATTGACTTCAGATGCTCTTTTATCACATACAAGTACAGACATCTTCTTGCATGGTACTGATGATTTAAATAGTCCTTCTCATAAAAGCATTCCTGCAGAAAGCTCTCAACAATTAAAATGCTAATATATAGGCTAATTTTCTACACGGACAGCTTGTTTATGTTCCTACTTTCGGCATCCGAACCAAAAGGTCGACGTTAACATCCGGCCTTGTGACGGCCCGGATCGAGTGGCTACCGGCTACCGTGACGACCTCGGGCCTCCTGAAAGTAAACCTGATCTTCTCCCGGGGCGCTCCGACGTCCTCGACGAATTTGCTGATGGCCTCGGGCCCTACCTTGACCTCGGGAGTACGCCGAATTGCATCGGCCACGGCGGAGGCTGCCTCGTCTAGAGCTTTGGAGGCGGAGCAGCCGAGCTGCACTTCCTTGAGCATCTCCCGAACCTTGAGGTCCATGGAATTCGTTTCTGGACCCATGATTTTCGACACCTTCACGTACGCTTCCCGGTTCTTTTTGCCGGAGGCGGCGGTACGCGAAGGGTTTTAGGATGGTGGGGGTTACGGCCGGGAGGTGCTAAACTACTGACTACTAAATCGGCAGGTGGGCCTCTTCAGCAAATGGGCTCGATTGGGCCGATGAATTAGGTGGCGATCGGCGCTAAATTTAAAATAAAAAATATTTTCAAGTTTTAATTTTTCAAAAGTCTGTAGACTTGTACCGATGAAATCTTTTATTATTTTTAGTAATTGGTATTGTTGCGTAAACCTTGGATGAACGGTCTTGTTCTAACATTTGGAAGAGATAAAAAATCTCCACCAAAAACAAAATCAATAAATTATACTTTAAAACAATGTAACAAACTCACGACTCACACACTGGGAATCGATGTTGATTAGATTCTCGTGGTATACTAATTATGACTTGGATTTTATTAACATTTTTTATGCGACAATTGATCGGTCGGTTGCAGTGCGCCAGAGGCCTTTATCGATCAACTCTATTCCACACAAGTCACAAAGCACATAATTTTATAAATTTTCAAGAATTCTATCTTATAATTTGATGTTATCAATCTTTTTCGGGTTCTCCAACACATATCGGAGGTCTGGTCAGGACTTGATAAACGTATCGACCGCCGTTGGAGAGACGAGGATTAGCCGGAAAGCAGCATCCTCAAACCGCGAAATGCCTTGATACGGCACCAGGTTTTGAAAGCACTTTTGCGATCAAAGAGTACAAGACTTCTTCCTTTCATCCGTTACGTGACTGACAATTACTTACATCACCCGTGCGGTTTCCACAAATTATAATCCAAACCATTTTTTATCAGATTCATAGTCGATGATAAACATAGAGAAATTTCGTCAAAAATGTCGACTTTACGACACTAGGCTTTTTAGGTTGATAAATACAATATTGCTAAGGCTTGACGCCTCATATTCCTTGTCCTGGGTCGACCACAGGGGCAACATTCTGTACATCATGACGTGATTTATCCTAATCTAAGTCTAATCCAACCCATTGGCAAGCCTGTTTTCAAATAATAGAAGTTTTCCAGAGTAAAAAGGGAGTCCACCCGACTGCAGATTTTCCCCAAAAATAAATTTTGAAATTGTTGATCTTCGCATAAGAAATACATGCAATAATTAATATGACAAGGCAACATATGGTATCGTAATTCGATTGATGGAGAAACCATGCGCCCTGCCCACATCTTTTCCTTCTTTATAATCTCTCTTTCTCAACCTTTTCATGTTTCTTCTTGTAAACTTCAAGGAAATCACCAATATAATAATGTGTCCCACACAAGGTCCAGGCACCCAGATGCGTAGATGATACACATCAATCACACTTTTTAATAATTTTTTCCATAATATTTAAGTTGGGAGTCTGACAGCTGCAACTTCGGGTACTGTAAGCCGCTCGAATTTTGGTATTTAGCCTGTCACCATCCTGTCTTCCAGAACATTGCGGTGCTTCGAGTGTTGCCCTTGACGATGGGGTAGATCATACCCTTCCTTTCCATCCATCTGCTTACCTGGGCTGGTAAATTTTCTCTTCCGCCTGCCATGCTCCGGCGACTGAATATCGCAATTCTCAAATGATAGTTCCCCCTCTTCGACAGTCTCTGCAAATGAGTTGCTTACATGTTTTCCATTGACCGATCCATAATTTGGATTGAGAGTCTCCTGCCCATACAGAGGCTTTGACCAGCCGTGTTTCTTTTCCTGCTTGAATTTCCCATCTTCTGCTGCCAATTCAACACCATTCTCCAGCTCCCTCTCGATCAGATCATCCTCATCCGTTAAATCTATCTTTCTGGAAAAGTCAGGCCGAGACTTTCTCCTTTTTTCCAACGCAGCCTTGACTTTATCCTTGTTGATAGGAACCTTAGGCGAGTACCCCCTTGGACCTTCACTATGGTAAGAATTCCATTCTTTTACTTCAGCCTTTCCATTTTTCTCAGACCTTGAATCTTCAGCATGTCTTTCAGGTCCATGACCGGTTCTACTAAGAGTTTCTGCTGTGTTGTTAATAGATCCATGATGACGTCTATCCTTAAGATCATCAGCATTACCCTCCCAATTTCCACTTTTGTGCTCTTTCCCTCTATTATGATCGTTACCTTCATTTTGCACGGCTCTATGGGATACATTGAGCACGTCTGCATGTGATTGATCAACAGAAGACCGAGATGAAATGGGTGCACCGGAATGCTTTGTGACCGTTGCTGCATTAGGATGCCCAGTTTGTACAGTTGCTTCATCAGCAGACCCATGTGACTTAGCTGGGGCTCGGTGACTCGATGCACCAGCCGAATTTCCCTCTGTTTCATTTCCATGGGTAGGTGTTGCACGGTTTTGTTCATAAAGCTCCAGCATTTGATTGCTAACCTCTGCAGCCAATTCACCATGACATCAACAATATGTATAGCAGCAAACAAAGCAAGAATATAAAAACATCTGCATACATCAAATTATCATAGTTAAAACAAAAATGCACAACACATTATTAAAAGAAAAACAATAAATAGGAACTTCAAAAGAAAACACATACGCTTGATTTGACTTCAAAATCTTAACACTGAAAGCTTTGAATCAAAGAAATACAACATATAAGATGGTATAAATTAAAATAAGAAATGTTTGCATATAAAAGATAAAATTCAAGAAGAAAAATTAAATAGACTCATGAATCAGAAACAAAAAAGAGCTTCTTGCCTTTCCTTCTAACAGTCTAGAAAATCAAATCAAATATTTAAAATCTGAAATTATCTAGTCAAATAATTTACAACTTATCACAAAAATCAAAGGGAGTACGTTGTTCCTATAAAACATAAAATAACTTCAATTCATGGGAAAGAAATAGCTATGGT
Organism: Cymodocea nodosa; assembly: GCA_036874045.1. Classification (NCBI taxonomy): domain Eukaryota; kingdom Viridiplantae; phylum Streptophyta; class Magnoliopsida; order Alismatales; family Cymodoceaceae; genus Cymodocea; species Cymodocea nodosa. Next base: position 12,382,730 of record CM072345.1, read on the forward strand.
TTATCAAGTTAGGGGCGTAATTACCAGCATTACGTGATATGCTATTTGCAAAAGAATTTATCCAAAAGTGTCACAAACAAGTTCAAGACAAGGCCCACACACCTTCTAACTGGCGTGGGGTGACATCAAATTCTTGCCACCAGACCTTCTCTCCATCAGATGGCAGCTTTACCTTAAGAAACTTTGCAGCCAGAAAAATTGCACCAGCTGCAATGTGGTGGGGCTTAAATTGTAGGCAAAGTGATGTTCGAAGCCTGCATACCCCCTTTCCAGCATGCAATGAGTACAAGGCTGAAAGTTCAAAGTGGTAAAAAATGAAGAAATATCTCAGGTTTAGCATACCCATCATTTACGAAATTCCATGCAACTTGGGCAAGGGCATTTTGTGCAACTTTGAATTTCTTTATAGCCTCCACAAGTGGTTTGTAGGGGTGATGCACATTGAGGTCAAATCCAAGAGTGGCAAGAACAACCCTCTCTCCAAGTAAGATTAATTCCTTCTGTTGTTCATATACTTCCTGGTCATGGACAATTAGATTAATAAACACATAAGATTAATTATTTCTGTTGTTCGTATACTTCTGGTCATGAAGAAAATTAGCTTAACAAATGCAGAAACAACCAAAGACTATGTCTAAGAAGCATATATAAGAAACCAGCTCAAGAAAGAAGTTTTTGGCCAAGAATCAATTTTCAGAAGGAATACACATTCAGAGTGAAAAAAGAAAAGATCCCTCAGTAATAAATGTGAAACAATAATCTGAGATTAACCAAAGGCATGGACAGATGAATTCAAGAAAGTATACATCAAAGTACAAAAAGCCATATTAATATAAAATATGATGAGTCACATTGGCGGAGAAGAGGTCAAACAACAACTATCAAAGATTCAAAATAAGTACCTCCAAGGAGCAAAATTCAACTAATAATTAACAGGTTGAAAATACATTTCACACTTTTAATCAAATAATCATTTGTGCGAGAAGAAAACTTAGTATTAATTTGAATATGAAATCCAATTCCAAAACAAAATTAAATACTAGACCAAAGTAACCTTTTAAGATATAAATAAAAGATAATATTAAATCTTGGATTGTCGTTACAATCAAATTAGTCACAGAAAAATCTACCGCATTAAACAAAAGCTATATTCACAAGCATTTTGATTGTATAATTAATGAGATTGTGAACTTCCCTTTGTTCTCCCAAAAAAATTTCACAACATTGACCTTGTTTTAATCCATGGCTACCAATTATATTCAACTTTTTCAAAAGAAAATCCAACATGTCCAATAAAGCATCTTAACTACTCAATTTAACAGGCAAATTCGAAATGATCCTTTACCCTGAGTAAAGTGACTAGCCATTAGGGAATCCTGTGACTCCCAATGATATTTAAATGATTTACTTGGCAAACTATACGAACTTCTAAATTAATTTTCTCCATTCAATAATATATTTTCATGGGGTGTTTTCAATTTGTGCAGGACACACCGGATGCAACAAAGTTCCAATAACATTCAACTTAGTGTGTGGCTATAGTGGAATCTCTGTTCTGCTGTTCATCAACATAGAGCATTAGACAAGAAGATGTAGCAATGTACCTCGCCATTTTTGTCATACAGCATTTAACAATAAGTTTCACCTCTTTTAAGTAGGGCCTTCGTGGCCTACCCAATTGTGTGAAGTTACTTTTTGGTATACATACCAACTGTGTTCTTCAGGGATCTCACACTAGCTGGTGTGTTTGGGGAAAAGAAGCAGTGCAACAGGCAATGGGAACACAGGTGAAGATCTCCCACTAGCTAGTGTGTTCAGTGAAAAGACAAACTTCAGAATCTTTTGCAGTGGCTGTCAACCTCCGTTGGACACTTGAGATCACATTTCTTTCTCCCTTCCAAACTAGGCTCCTTCCCTGCCTTTTTCTGCTGATTTAAATGTTTCCATGACTTGAGCTCTTGTTTCTTGCTGCTGATTGGTCACTTCCTTTGTTTTGTATTCTTATGATTATTTTGTAGTTTTTCATTTATCTTTTTTTCTTTGCTCAAATCTTCCTTTCATTTTCCCCAAACCCTCTCTCCCCCCCCCCACACCCCCCCCCCCCCAAAAAAAAAAAAAAATTGAGAAGCAAAAGTGAAAGATTCCATAACTACCATGAAGAGGTAAAAAGATGGTCCGTGAATCATTTCAGTAAGAGTTGGTTGGTTACGAAGTAATTGTAACGTCTCTCTGTACCCTTAATCGCTTCCTCCATCAAACAGTTGATTGAAAATCATTGAGGTTTTGTTCAAATGGTACTAAATCTGTTAGATGGGATTTCAACTCGAAAACAGGCCATACAAAATATTTTTGTTGATTGGCCAGCCAATCAATATTTCAGAGAAGTATTGAAAAACGTGGTTTTGAATATTTAGTCAAACATCATGTTTATATGATGTAGAGAACCATTCAGATTGACATGTTCTTTCCTTCATAAGCACTACTGTAAATTCCCTTTTTTGAAGAGTGAATAGGATTATTCTCAACCAATCATCCAACAAAACAAGAAAACCACACAGATTCAATAAAACTCTCAGTCAGCAGATGACAGTAATGTGAATTCCTTTATTTTTAAGGATTTTTTGCTTGCATGACATTGTAAAATAACATATTGTCACTTATCCCATTATAAAAGACCTATTTATCAGCATGCCGTTTTAAATGTTAAGCCTCTTCTAAAATGTAGATGCGGTTAACAATTATAGTTTAGCATCTGTTTAAGCTGTGATTTGTGCACAAAAAGTTTAAAAGTTTTTCTGACCTCCCACACTAAATACCTCCTACATGACCCCTAAACTCTCAAACCATAAGTGGACAAGAAAAAGCTTGAATCAATGATAAAGAAATGTGTCCAATGCAATAACTTAGATTAGGTCAGAAGATAATGGGGGGTAACTTTGGCACAAGGATAACTAATTATCCAGAACTAAGTTAATAATATGACAAAAATAACACTTAGTATTAGAGAGTGTACCAATAAATAGGTATTTTAAGTAGCATATGTGACAATACAAGATTTTACAATGGCATTCAAGCATATAATCCTATTTTACTTTTAATTCAAGCAAAACCTTCAGTCTTTACAACGATTTTACCCAACAATGCCGCCTCAGGAACCATTGCACACTTTCAAAATTTGACCCTAAGAAAGTTGCACTCAAATGAATGGGAAAGCTTTACCTACATTAATGGAGGTTCCCATTGTCTCCAACAATGCTCCCACCTCTTGTGATCAATAAGAGCTTGTGGCTCTCCTATTGCAGTATTTGCCATTATCAAGCAAGAGAAGCATTTAGCACTCCATCATCTCCTGTCTTATTCAACAATAGGCCTGCCTATGGACTTAGGATTTGTTTTGTTGTACATAGCATGCATGAAAGGAGTTCAGTTGCACAATAAAACATGTGTTTTCAGAAAGTGTTTTAGGTATTGTAGATTGTATTGAAAATACAGTCTGAAATAGTATGTTGGTATGGAATATTGTAAAATATGATTGTATATTTACCTTTTTATCCTTGGTCATTTATCAATGTTTCAAAAACACTTCATCTTTCTATTTTACAATAATGCCATCAAGTAAAGCCTACCTTCCTCTTTCTCCCCCATTTCTCATTTCACTTTCAACCTCTCTCTCTCTCTATATATATATATAATACCCTTAAAAGCTAATTGCACAATTATACTATCAATGTTAACAATAATATAAGGACCCCATCCACCACATCATTATCAATGTGAGACTAAACTTTTCAATGCTCTCCTGCACTTGTAGCAAACTCTCAAATCGATAAGTATTCTTCTTTTACTATTAAGGTGAGATGTTCAAGCCGACAAATGACTTACAGGCATGTATTGTGAACCTATTTTGATATCATGTTAAATACACTCCCAGAAGTCAATCGAACAATTGGGTCCACTATATTGTAACCAATTTAGGACTAAATTTTCCAACATATATATATATAACATATGTTATATTACAATATTATAACGTATTTATATTATTGTACTACTATAAATAAAGATTCGATTATAATTATATATATAACATATATTATATTATATTCCAAATATAATATATAATACGTTTTTATTATAATTATTATTTATTTTATATATATATAATGCAACGTTACAACCAATTAAAATCACCCCTTGCAATAGAAGTCAGCAACTTGAAGACAATTATTTATTTGCATATATTTGTCCAAATTCATCCACAATCCAGAGTTCCAAGGAAGGGCCTATATCATAAATGTTTTTTATTGTTCTTAATTTTCAATGGATGGTACTATCAATAATTACTACTCGAAAAAATACTGATGATGATTAAAACACATTCCTTCTGCAAAATGGAAAATGCGACAAGCAAACAAATTTATCATCTAGCAATAATACACCAGAAAGAAGAAGATGCTTTTTGGAATTTGATTAAAGTCCAAACCTTCTAGGGGATTTCATAATCTGAGGATCAAGAACATAAAACCAAATACCAGCACAACCAATCACCACTTTACCTTCTAGGGGATATCCTCACACTGTTCTCGTTATGCTTTATTGTTATAAATTTATGGAATTGTCTTAATAACAATTTCTAGGAAATTAGACCACCATCCTATACATCATCCAATAAGGAACGATAACAATATCCCATGTCCAACCAAACTGACTGTTTGGGAATGTACAAATAAAGAATTCTTGGAAAATCAAAAGATTAAGATAGGGGAAAAGAATCATCTTATAATAATAACTAACCTTCTGTTTAATTCTCTGAACAGCAGCAGGATCTTTTTTGTGTATAATTTCATAAGATACAAGAATGACGTCTTTCAGAGGTCGAGGAGTTTCCTCAACTTTCCCAGCAAGAAACATGCATACAGTTGCAATGGTCTAGAAAAATTTATTTTGTCAAATCTAATATTATATGCAACACCACTGAAATAATATAATCACAAAGAATTTCACTGAAAATTCTGAAGCATAATCAGGAAATTTGAAAGAATGGTAAGATAGTAACATCAACAGAAAAGACTGCCAAACAAAATGCAATTCTGCTTGGTGATGGATATATAAAAGCTGTTCACACATCCAAACACCCGGGTTACTCCCAATAAAGTGGAGTTTTGAATTTTTTTTTTGGGTAAATGAAAATATAATATTTATTGTGTATAAAGCAATGAAAACTGATACAAAATTCAAAAGACATTTTCATAAGTTGAAATCAATATCTTAAATTAATTTGCCATAATCAAATCTTTAGCCATCTACATGATGCTTCAAACTTTCAATAAATTTTTGAAATCTTAAGAATATATATAAAGTTTACACATTGCATTAAAGGAAAATCAAACAAAACGGGAAGTATAAATAATGCACCTGATAAAGATTAGAAAATATGACTCACTCCAAATCGACATCCACTTCAAGATCAAGTTACAATTGTAGAATCATAACACATAAGTCATTAGTAATAAAAAATGATAAAAGAAACTTAAAGAGAATCACATGGAAAATTATAATTTTAATTGTTTGAAAATGAAAACAAATTGATGATTATGATAAATCAAGGTAATGGAAGTTCTCCTACAAGTATATCAATGATATATTTTCACAAAAAAACTAAAAGATAAACAATGTTGTAAAAAACAAAAAATGGACATTATTGGTTTGAAAATTAAATGCAGTTTTAAACAAGAATTTTCAAAAAATGACAAATAAAAAATTTGATCAGCAACAGAAGAAATATATTAAACTAGTTTAAAATCAACGTAAAAATATAAATACAAAAGTATTTACAAATGAACAATTGTCAAAGTAGTCAAATAAAACATTATAATTCAAATACATGTAATACAAGTTCAAAAACATATTTTTAATATGCATAATTGACACTCAAGAATATGTATGTATACATAAATTAAAGAATATAACTAAATATATAAGAAGTATGATTGAAGTTCTAAATAACAAAATAATTACCAAAACAGTGAAATTATTAAAAAACTCAAAGTTGAAATTTAAAAAAAAAAATATAGAAACAATCCCTACAAGGTGATGCGACAAGTAGAGTATCAATTTTACAATATGAAGAAGATACATCAATTTTTTGTAGGTCATCTAACAAGCAACTCAAGAGCATGATAATCCTACTCAGATGCTTTGAAAAGAATTCTATACACAAGCTTAGCTCGAGGAAAAGCTCTCTCATAGGAATCAATGCTCAAAAGATTATATAGGTCAGTAGACTAGAATGATTGGATGTAAAACCGAAATGATGTAAATTAGGTGCTTTGGTTTGTCTCTATCTACCAAAGCCCTAAAATGATACGATTGGCAATATTTCAGTGTTATTTTTTGATAGACAATTATTGGGTTGCCCATTACCAGTTCAGATTTTTAAGCTTTTGGGGGAGGCTAGCCTTACTCAAAAGTGTTCTAGCCAGTCTACATATGTTTCTTATGTCAGTTATAGTCCCTTCATGGCAGAGCTCCTCATTACTAAAAACTATGTCATTGACAGAGATGATCCTATCATGCTTTCTGAAGTCCGAGAGTCAATATCCTGTGGAAACTTGGTGACCACGAAGGTTTTTGAAAGGTGGCAGACTTAGTGATGATTTCCTAAATGCTGCATTGGCCCTCTCATTCCAAAGGGAATTTTGATAGTTCTTGAGAGGAAGATGAGATTTTAGCTGTGGAAAAATGGCAGATATGATTGCAGACTGCAGAGGTTTGAATTTAATCAGGCAGAGGTTATTATACAGAACAGAAATGGCAGGTTGAGAATTAGAGATTTGTAGGAATTCAACAAAATGTTGCTGAAAAAGCGGTCCTGGAGGATGGAGAGCCGTACCAAATTGGTCTGAGTTTAGATTGTTAAGTCCAAGTGTAGCAACTAGAGAGGCATCAGGTCTCAATCTTCTGCTAGAAGATCATTTCTCTGGTAGGGTATTCAGCAGACAGCAGTTGTATGACTTCTGTAAAAATCACTTGGAGCTTCACACTTCATTCTGGGAAAGTTATCTTTCTTTAGTCTGATAGGTGGCTTGCACAAGATATGTTTCACGGAAGGAGTTTAGAGTTTTATACAAACTTTTGGAGAATGAGCAAGGGGTGGTGGCGTCAATGGGCTCATATGTGAAAGGATTATGGTTTTGGAAGTTAGAACTGAAAATTCAGAAGAAATCTCAGGGATAATGGAATACAGTTTGCAGTTGAACTCAATAAGGAGATTCATAATTTTAAATCTGATTCAGGTCAAGATGACAGACCAAAATGGTTTCTTGAAACTAGGAAGTACTGGAAATTTTCAGTTAAAAGTCAGCTATGCAAGCTTAATTGAGAATGATAAAGTCTGGGATTTTTACAAGAATGTGTGGAAGCTAAATCTCCTCTGAAGATTATATTTTTTTGGAGCTTGGTCTGTCATGGTAAGATACCAACAAAAGTTTGTAGAAGTGAGTTGGCAGGGTCAGAAGATGTATTGTGTGTAGTGGGCAGGATGTGGATGATCTGAATCCTCTCTTTCATTCTAGTATTGCACCAGGTCTGTGGATGTACATTCCAATGGAATGGGCAAGTAAGGCTAATTATAAAACTTCTTCAGGTTCTAGAAAGAATTTGGCTTGAAGCTGTGGGGGAAATGTGGTTAGCAGCACCATATAGGACTAATGACAAGTATTTGTCTCAGGAAAACATCTTTATCATCTTAGATAAAATTATGCTGTATAGTTTTGCAAGTAAACATCATTAATTCATGCAAATGGCTGACATTGCATCAAAAATAAAGTAATTTATAGAAACAAGAATGTGAAAATAGTGCATAAGCTTACTCTTCTGTCATTCTTTGCATGTGATTGACGAAGGAAAAAACGATGACAAAATATAATAGCTGTGGCAATTGTAACCTGAGGCCTACATTGTAGGAAAAAAAAATATTGGTGTGTTAAGAAGAATATTTTGTAATTTATCTCGTCTACAGTTCACAAAAATGAACTGTTAATGTAATTGCATGAAAGAAAATGATTGTTAACAAAAAATATATTAAAAATATAAATAGAAAACTGAAGTTCAAACCAAAGCTACAGATCATAATGGAAGCCAATACCACACTTTCCACACTTTCAACCATATACCATTTGTATATGTCATCTTTGTGCATGGATCAAGCTAAATTTCTCTGACTCATTCCAGCCATTTTCAGATGTCCTAGAGAGATAAGCTGGCCCATGCAGGTCTCAAACCTGCAACCTTGGCATTACTAGTGCTACACTCTAACCAACCGAGCTAATAGATCATTTACCATAAGAAATCTAAATCTCCAACTGCCTTTTTTACTAGAATCGATACAGTCAAAATATAAGTCTTCAGGCAGTTTAAGTTCATGGGACAGTAAATTAGAGAAGGTACTGAGGCCCTTACACTGTCATTGCCTTGCAGCGAATAAGCATTGAAATATGAGGCAATAATGAGCCACTCATATGTTTTTGGCATAAGGTTCAAAATGACCTTCACATGCAGATTTTGCATCAAAATTCAATGTTTCATTCTGTTTAGCATAGTTCCATCAATGTTTATACTTTAAAGAAAAAGGAATTCAAGTAAAATAGGTACTTTACTGGCTAAACTTTCATTGTATTTAAAATTGAGAAAAATATACTTAGGCTACAGTGTAGAACACTAGCACCTGGATACAAGAATGCATGAAGAAGATGACAATTGAACTTTATTATAAAAAATTAACATAAAGAATATCTTACACTTTAAGCTTCATGCCCAGGTCTTGCAGAAAAGTGCAATATGATTTCCGCAAATATGTCTCTTTCTTCAGATCAATATTATCTCGCCTGGATGGTGAATTTTCTTCAATTTCCCGTCGGCTCAGGTACCATGTAGCACCCAGATGATTGTGTGTATCAATCTTGTCACGAGAACAGACATAATGCCCACTCTCTGGCACAATTTGCCGTGAAGAATCCCCCATTGATAGAACTCCTTGATGATGGGCAATACTTGATCCAATTGTTTATTTTTAAATCAGCTAAAGCAAGTGTGCTCCTTGAACATAAATCCTATATTACTGCAAAATTGAAGACCTGTATAGTTTACACAACTTATAAGCCTGTTTGATCTTGTTGCTTATTTGCTTCACATTGTAACAATACCAAAAAGAAGTCTAGAAGTGCTGAAATAACACAGTCAACATTCTAAGATGGTACAATCTAAACATCACCATTATAAAGATAATGTAATCAAGGATAGATAAAACAATGTTTTCCTATATATTTTAATATCATATAATTGACCAGATAAAGGTGTTCTAGTAAAATAGAATTGTTAATTCATCATTGTTCTGTTCTAAATAATAGGTGAGCGATTATTATATTCTATCAAAAGAGAACATACATGAAATTGTTACTCCCACAAAGATATGCAAAGGAGTATGCCAATTGTATTGTTCTAAAAAAATGGGAAAAAGCCACTAAACGGATTTAAAAATAATCCAATGGACATTTAACAGAAAATATGGCAATTTGACAGCCACTTAACATTTTTTGAAATTGTATAATAACCATTTTTCATTTTTTAGAATATTGAAAAATGTGAAAAAACATGATTTAGCCAAGCCAAACCACATACTTGATGCCAGATGTCAATGAAATTATATCACAAATTCACTCCTGTTGATTTCAACGAAATCTCTGTTGAACTGAGTGAGATAGGACTACAAGTCCAAATATTCCACCCTTGCATATTTTGATATTCGAAATATATACAACTCAACCTAATGAAAAACAAGCATGAGTCATAGTTCAAAGCCATGCCCCGAATACTTTGTAGCAGCATCCACAAAAACTGCCAGAGTTTCCCATTAAACCACGTTGCATGGCAGATCCCATGCCTCCACAATCGCCAATGTTTTGCAACTCATGTTTAATCACCTCCAGGGCACCTCACACATGTCACCCATATGTAAACTATTACAATCACAAGAAAAAAAACAAAAAAAAAAATCATCTGGCCTACTTTAATTGATAGCCATAACTCATGAGAAATAAAAAGCATTTTCTAGGTGTGGAAGCAAATAATTCCATATGTGTTTGCGCCAAGAAGATGGTCATCTCCATGCCATAAAAAAGACGGAGTTTTGTTCTTCTTTTCTCCAAAAAAACTATTGAAGTTAATTTCAACTATTTACTTTGCTCCCCACAAACCCTGCATCTAGACGAACTTGATCGAGCGTTGAAACGCCCTTCCTTTCAGAACCACCACCAGATCCTCTCTCTGCAGTCATCATCTTCCACCATAGTAGCTATTCACTCCAATGCCCCGTTCCTCGATTCCCCATACCCTAGTTGTCCCTGCTGTGCAAGTGTGCATATTCCTCTACCAGTCATCAACCCCTGCTCTAATTAGACGACAGTGAGGACTTTTTTGTTTTTTATTCCATCATTTTCTCTTCCCGATGATGTCCCTTGAAACTCTTTCCCGATTTTTAGAACCCCAGTTTTCCTCATCCCTTCTCCCAAACCTTGGATTCTACCGGACCATGAATCTTTCCGCTTCTGGAATCTTCGGAACGCCAGACCCTCCAATTCCTTATCCCTTCTCCCAATTTTGCCCCATTCTTGGGAGAGATCGAAGGGATGTGCGAGACCGACAGACCATGATTTAAGAGAGGCACGAGAGGGATCTCGGCACTCGGCAGGATTAGAGAAAATTTTATGATAGAGGGGAGGCAAGGGACTGACCTGTCAACGTCGAGCCGTGAAGCAGGAGTCTCGAGCTCTGCCGGCCCCGAGCGATGAAACCGTCAGTCCGTGATGTGAGACTGTCAGCGACCGAAAGGGAGTCGTGTCGGAGCAACGGGAGGTGTCAGCGTCGGCGGAAGGAGAGAATAAATTGGGAAGCCGATGGGCAGAAGGTGCAACGCGGACGGGAGACTTCCGCTGGCCGCTGGCGTCGAGAAGCGTCTCCCTCTCTGTCTGGGCGACGGCAAAATCCAAACAGGTTTTACCCTAAAGCGGGTTTGGGGCTACCACGCTTATATGTTGGGTCGGTCCCAGGCTCCACCCACACGTACTTGGGTTCAGGTTGTGGTCTTATAAATGTTGGTGTCTTGGTTTTTTTCTCGAAGTTGAAGGGTAGTAGCATAAAATCATACTTTTATAATCAGGGAAAAAGTTTACAAATCCAAAGAGATAAGAGCAATAAGCAAAAACTGAGATAATCTAAAAGATAACTAATTCTTGTCATTTAATAATGCTGGCCTAATTTCTATATAAGCTATAGCAATATCATCACTAAAAGTGATATAGCAGAATTAACAGTCTCTATTATAGATGCAGGAGGATTTCTGGAGAAGCACCATGTCAAACAATCCATACAGATTGCACTTCAGATAATTTTTCTTTCTAGCAAATAGATTATCGTCTAACTAAAAAAAAAAAGTAAGATCAACGATATTATTGAATATCAAAGTAATATTCGAAAAAACTTTCTAGAAATAGTATTATTTCAAATAATCTGAAAAAACAAAAGGGAAACAGCACCAAGTAGTTTGCCCAAAGAAGAAAAAAAAAAAGTAGAAAGGAGAGCAAGATAACGAGAAGAATAAAGTCGTACGAGAGAAAGAGTTTAACATTATTAATCAAGAAAAGTCAAACTTTATAGAAAAATAAGCAATTAAAAATAATTCTTCTTTTATATGACAAGATTTTTAGGAAAAAAAATTAGGCTAAAAATATTATCAATATTAACCAGTTCATATTTTCGTATCTACATGGTAACTTCATATTTAACAACAAAATCAATGGAACTTTCCATAATGTTTTTTTTAAAAAAAAAACTTTCGAAATTTTCTTCGGTATTCTCTTATACCATAAGTCGTCAAATTATTCTCCCCGAATTCTATAGTTCCAAATCACGATAAATGTCAACTTATACCTTATTTTATCTGTCCGGTGGATGTTAAGGGATTGGCAATCTATTACATTGTGATCAATGCATAACTTTCAGTTACATATTTTTGTTCTCATCGAAACTCTTGATTAGTCGAAAACCGATAAAATGTTAGAAGAATAGAATTAGCACCTTCTGTGTTCTGGAGATGATTATATTAGTGCATTTTATATTTTTAAACAAACATATTTGCTAGAAAAGTGGTGCTTAAGATCTGCTTGTTTATTAAATAAATAAGTCAAACTACACCAATCTTAAATCAAAGAAACTCATCCACTAGTACTGAGCTTGAATCTCACCATGTCTAATAAGGCCTTTCAAATGTAAAACCAAGCACAGGTTTAGCACCAAAGCACAAGTAAAAAAAAAAAAATCCAATTTTGTAAGGACAAGCCCAACACAAAGTGATATATGCATTAATGGCGTCACAATGACATGTCTTTTGATTTAAGAGTCTATAAACCAGTACGATCGACGGATAGGTCATTTGCTAAGCTAGTACATGATGGAACCTTGGCGTACCGATCGAACATGGCTCCGGCCTACGTGCTAGCTTCATGCCAAAGGCAAGACATGCGATCAGGAGCAAGTGGTTGCTACCTGCCCATTTGCTGGCTGCACCATGTCAAGTGAATAATTTAAGCGGATGGTGAGGAGCAAGCATTCATGACCAACTACCCTTGCGGCTTTCCTCGCTTGCAACCTCTTTGCTTCACTATCCTTAGTCGGCCGCACTGTAGCTTGCCCCCTTCCCCTGCTTTGTACGTTTGTGAACGTCTCGTCAAACGTTAGTTCTTGTCCATTGCCGATCAATGTCATGTCTAAGGTAAACAAAGTGACGCCTGACTGATCTAACTCGACTTAATACGGACAGTGTTAAAGAAGAAATTTAGATTGGGTCGACTCAACATAATTTATTAACATCTATAATCTAATTAAAATATTCATATTATTAAAACTTCTAATGATTTGAACTTTTAGATGTTACTAATGTTGAACCTAATGATTCTGTCTTTTGCAGATAGAGCGACAAAAAAAACATTAGCTAATCGTTCTTATTCTTTTTATATTTTTGCTGTTACTTCGAATTTTAGTTTTTGCGGCATTCTTCTTACGTATAATTTAGAGTTTCTATCCATTAATTTAACCATCACATTAAAAAAAAAATCTAACCTAAGTTATCGTGAACATTTAAATTTCGAATAAAATCCATAATATTAATATTTTCATTACGATATATACATATGTGCGTTTATTTACTTCGATACTAGAAAATATTTCTTTTATTATTTCCAAACTATCGACATTTTTATAATTAGGTTTTGTTTGTAACCTCATTCATAACTTGAAATTAATCTCAGGTTATGTTATCTTGACATTAATTTCAGGTATGCATTTATATCCGTCGGTGTGCGTTTATATATCTTTGCCATAATGATTTTCCCATTCTGTCCTGACTTTATTTCATTGTAGACGTTATAATAAATACAATTGACGAAAATTTTCAAGATAGTACCCTTTCATCTTTTATTTATATCTCATGTCCTATTCAATCTTATGGAAGCCATGAATAATGACAAATAAAACATGAGGTACCACATGTAAACGTGAGACACGTGTCAAAAAAAGAGATTCTATCAGACAATTTTATTAAATGACTCTATCTTACCATTTTAACATTTAAGTAGACTTTTCTTTAGGATTACACTATTAACTATAACTCACAATGTAAATTCAAATCTTCACACTTTTTTCCAGCAGAAAATTTATATTTCTCGAAAAATTTGCTTACTAATTCCCAAAAACGTGTGAAAGAAAATATATTTAGAATATTTTTCTGGAAAAGGTGCTTATTGAAGAAGTATACATTCATAAAAAATCTCAAAGCAACATATGCCAACAAATTTAGTTTTACTTATTCATGGCCATTCTATTGAACGTTGTTATTCTGACCAAAATTGAAGACATCTGATGATCGCTGAAAGCATAAACGTCGCGAGGAGTCAAAAAAACATGATGAAATATTTTCCTAAAACTGATTATGTGGAAATAAAAGAATTTAATGGAAAGTACTTATCCAGAAATAAGATCAGACGCAATCAAGAATGAAATTCGAATACTGCAAGTAAATGAAACTAAAAATCAAAGTAGGAGCAACATTCTTCAAACCACCAAACTGAAATCCAGAAAAGAAAAAACACTAACAAGATTTGAAAACCTGGTAATGACACAGATGCAGTACGGTTAGCATGTACCTACTACAAGGCTTCGGGAGTAAAAATCCCAAAGTTGTTCCGTGATTGCTTTCTGAGTCCCCTGCAACTCAAACATCCGATGCCAAGATATGGAAAACACTTTTCTCGAAGACTGTCATGCATCTACTTGCAGCAAGATGGTACAAATTGGCAAAATGCTTTGAAAGCACAATTGCAGGAAGGTCTCTTGCTGCCTCAAGTAATTATCCACACTGCTCTCTGGCATCAGCTGGTCGTCTCAAATAGGTGAATCTACACAATCACCCTTTTCGATTTCTTCACAATCTTCATAGCCTACAGATTTTATTGGGAAATAAGCCTGCTCATGCTGGAATTTACTGATAACTTCCCTTGCTTCAGATAAAAGAGCACTTTTTGCAGCTTTGACAACAATTGTTTTTGGTATTATGTTCTCTTTACCAGGTTCTCTATTAGCATGATTTATAGAAGTAACAGAGGCTTTTGGTTCAGCATTCCTCTGATGAAGCTGGTCAATATACTTCTCATGAATTTTCATGTTCTTTATCTTCTTTAAGACCGCAGGACTTGGTTTTTTCTTTTCTTCCAGGGCCATACATCTTACGGCTGCACTTTTATTACTCCTTCGCAAGCTAGCAGAGTTCATAATACAGTTGGAGCTAGAGGTCACTTGCAAATGAGGTCCATCAGTTACATGCCGTTTTACGGAGGTCTCAAAAACAGAAAACATATCAGTTTCTTGTTCTTGGTCGACAAGGCAGTGCTTTCTTAGTATATGTCTTGCAGTTCTCTGTGCAAGATGCTTCTGCTTATTGCCTCTGGTCTTTCTGACATTTTCTTTGAAAAGTTCATCTGGATTACCACCTAGGAAGTTGAAATGATTCAATGGAGACATGTTTTTCCTGTTCAGCCTTGAACGAGGCAGTGGTATAGGTGGGGTTACATAGTTGGAGTGCACTCTATCAAAGCATTCCTTGGCAGATTTTCCTGCTACCTAAAGTATAGAATATAAGAAGATATATTAGTGTTTTCAGATGAAGAGCAGAGAAGCATGAGATAAACATGTTTTACTTGCACAATCTCAGTTGCAGGATCCTGCATGCAATTATGATAATGTCCGTGAATTTGACCACAGCATTACATATGACACCAACTGGAAGATACATGCATATAGCAGCAAAGATAGGAATTAATTAACCTTTCAAAGATAGCTTAGAGCAAAAAATCATAATATACTCAGACAAGCAGACCGTGTGGAATGCAGGGTCACCTCCTCTTTGCAAAGAATATCCTACATACATGTATGTACATCAAAACACCCCTAACATGGCAAAACAACAATTCACATAACATAAGGTTGGCATCTCCCCATCTAAATTCTATAGTAATATTGCAACAGTTAACAACCATCAGATATTTGTACTATTACCTGTTAAATCTATTAAACATTTGCCAATTATTATCTAACTAAAGTGGACCATGCCCATAATTATGAACCTCCTGACCAGTAGCATTCTTCCTACAGTGATCATCTGAAGATCTAACTCTCTCGCATTAAAGAACAAATAAGTAATAGAAAACAAATCCCATAACAACCCAACATGGTTAAAAGGACAACACATATGTAGACATAATGGCCCTTAACCAGAAGATATAACATAATATACTACCACGTCATGTTTAAGGGGAATCCTGCCTCCTTATAAACTGGGTATTTTCCAGGCACGACTCTAAACATTGTTAGCATGTTGGACATTAATCCTAATAGTCAGCGGAACACACTACCAACGAAAAGCAGAAGATTCGATCTATGGCATTTTCATTGGACAACTATATTAACATACTTCACTAGCTAAAATAGTGCAATCAACGTGCAAACTGAAATGCAAAAGTCTACTGAAAAGAATGATATCTAAAATGCATAGCAGATCCAGTATTACACTATTAGCTCTGGTTTTCTTGTCTTTCATTCTAGAGCATTATTTTCTCTTTCTCCGTTTACTGTCAATAGGGCTAGGCGGGTTGTAATATTGCATCAACAAAACTCTGACCACTATGCAAAACAAAGCAGCATTAGGCTTGCTCATATTGAAGTAAAGGGATCTACTAAAATATGGGACAAGGATGGTTCAACCATCACTTGCATCAAGTCAATTCAACCAACAAAGAACGGACCATCTATAAAAGAAATTGTAGTGGATGGGCTTTGACCATTGTCAAATCAGTTATTTATCAAGTCCTTCCTAGCAAGTACGTCATCAAATTTTCACTGAAAAAGAAATATTTGATTGGGTGAAGTCAAGTTTTAGGTTAAAGGGATGGTTTAAAAAGAACCATCTGTTGACCTTTCCACTTTTTGAATCTGACCAAGTTGTGGAAGGTGGATGTTCATCCACAATTAATGACTAGGTGAATTTGCAACAATTTTTGGACGAACTCCAAGTCAAACACAAACTAGGTGTTTTATGTTTTTCCCCCTGTTCACTCTCTAATTATATGATTGGTTCAAAAGTTTCAAGTCCACAAACAATAATAAATTCAATTATTAGAAAGCATCATGATATATTAAATGTACAAAAATAATGTTATATATAACTGTTAGAATAGTTTCCCATTGGAAGATAAGTATAAATTTGCACATCTATGAAGAAGAAACTTCCTCACTCATACCTATTTGGCTTTGAGTAGAATGACTCACATTTAGACAATAGTATCATAGCCACAAACACAGAGTAGGATACTGCAATACAAACTTATTGGATATTTACTATATGTTGCGGACAGGGAATCAAATTTCACAAACATGTGCCATGCTAGTATTCCATACACATGAAATTTCCTAAAATACTGGCTTTTGCACTAATGTAGGAACGGAGTCAGAATGATAGTATCTTTAAACAACCTTCAATTCCAATATTAACAAAGAAAAAAATAACTTCTAATATAGAAAGTGAATTTGATGCTTCAACTTTTCAACGTAAAAATTCCATAATCTCATACACACTTAAAGAGATGTTTATATTCCAATGCATAGTAAAACATGAGAACAACATGCGCATAAAATGCAAACAAAAACAGACTTGGGTCAACGAACATACCATCTTGGAGATTTTCTTCCAAAAATGAGGCGACGGTCTTGCCAGTAAATAAGCTTTATGCAGTGCCTTATCTTGTCCACTGGTCCATCTCACACTGACACAACCTTCTTCTGACTTCTGTACATCTACATTCCCTTTCTCATTTCCCTTCTCACTGAATCCTTTTTCTACCGATGAAATCATATTGGTACTCTCGTTTCTCATCTCCTCTGCCTCTTCCAGCATACTCCGTACAACATCTGATTTGGCCGACAAATTTTCTGAACAAGGCAACATATTCTCTTCAAAATCCAACTTCCTCGGTTCAGATTCTATTTCTATCCTATTTTTACTCTTTGGCTGCATTAATGTCACAGAACCAACCACCTTCCTCTCATTCTCCACAATTCGGTCCGCATCAACCGCGTCTGCTATTCCATCCAACTTTCTCATTTTCCTCTCGGCTATTCCCTTCGACGTCTTCTTCGTTGAATCGCCATCACCCTTCTCATTCCATCTATCGCCAAGACTCTGACTCCCAACAAAACCCCTCTTCGTAACCGAATCACGGAACATCGCAGTGGTATACCTCCGCCCTCCACCTTCTGTAACACACTTCTCGATCCCACCTCCGTCAACACACCTCTTACTCACTTGAAAACCCTGCTCCCCAACTGAATCAAGGAACCTCGAAGACTTCCGCCGCCCGTTAGCTGCAAACATGCTCCCATACACCACCGAAGTGTATCCTACCACATCCTTCTCCCCCCCGACCGAATCACAGAACCCCGCAGTCCTCCGTCGCTCATTAGCTTCCAACACACTCCCTCTCACCACCGAAGAGCTTCCCCCCACCACATCCCTCCCCTCCCAACCCGAATCACTGAACCTCGCTGACCTACGCCGCCCATTAGCCGCGAACACGCTGCCGCACGCCACCACGCCCCTCTCCCCCACCTTTCCATCTGAGACAATTCTTCTCCTCACGACCGAAAACGGCATTTTCGGCGACGATTTCGAGCGGTTCGCCCGGGTTCCTCCGCCAACGGGAGTGTTCGGGAGGTCACCATTTGGATTGAGCCTCAGCGATCTCCGAAGAGGGGTTGGGCGCTCCCGATGAACTACAATCTTGGCGTCGCTCCTACGGAAGTGGTCTCTTCCATGTTGGGTGCTGTCCTCGTTATCCTTGGGCATTTCTGGCATTCGGTGGCGGACTGCTCGGTGAGTCGCGAATTTGAAATGGGGAAGGAAATTTATTGTTTTGGGAAAACTGCAAAGTTAGACTCCGATTTTGCAAGAAATCCGTAAGTATAGTTCTAACTTTTAGCCTATAGATGGGAAATTTTGATTTATACCGTCAGAACGTATGAAACTGTAAAAACTCCATTAACTCTTTTAAAATAGCATATATACGATGATACAGTTTGCGACGAAATTAACAGATTTTCTTGCACCATTAATTTTAAATGTTAAATAATCAAATTCTGTTTTCTTTAAATGTCAACTTGAGGATGATGGTAATGAACGATAACAATAGGACTACGATACGTTGAAATCAAAAAATAACTATTATATTTAAGATATTTTAAAAAATTTAAAAATATTTTAAGAAAATATTAATTTTAATACTTATAATAATTTTTCCTATATTTAAAAATGATAACATTTTACCTTCATTTGAATTACATTGTTTTATTTTTCTTTTTTACTTTTAATTTTGACATTATTTTTTTTTATGAATAATATATTTAATCTCGTTAATTGATATATCAAAATTAAATTTGATATGTTATTTTGAACATTTATAATAAAAATACTATGAATGTCTACGAAAAAAATGAATTTAAGTATTTTTATAATTGAAACAAAAAAATCAATATTGATATTCACATCTTTTGATATGAGTACTTAATTAAAAATAATCTATCAAATTTATTTTCAAGATATTATCTTACTTTTTAATGAATTATAATATTACATCTTATGTTTATATCGTCACTTTTGATTTTATAAAAATCTATTTTTATTATAAATAATCATAACAATTTTATAATAAGTATTTAAAAAATATATTAAATTTAATTTATATATATCATTTATTAAAACTAAATATACATGTTTAACTCATTAGAGTCCCATCTAAATGACAGTCATTCTATGATTCTTCTCTTTTGCATGCAACGTACGTCTCAAACCACTTTTCTTTCGCTCAAAAAAGGGAAATGCTCGTAGCCTGTAACATGCAAAATTTTAGACAAATAATTGCACACATGCATGCAACAACCTTCTCGTTAATAGATTATTTTACGCATAATACAAATCCATGGGAGCATATATATCAACAAGAATAACCAGCATATAAGACATGAGCAGATGATAAATTTGTACGTGCATTTCAACCTCAACTCATGATCGATAATATGCACCAATCGTATAAAAGTCACGTAGGGCTACGTTTATGCTATCTCGAAATTAAGAAAAAATAAAAAAATAAAAATTCAGAAAAGTTAAAAATTATAAAGTAAGAAAAATTAGAAATAAAAAATTAGAAAGTAAAATTTAAATGTATTTGTATTATCAACAGAAAGTTTAGAAAATTATATAATTGTTGATTTTTTTTAATTTACTTATAACACATATTTGAAATTAGAAATAAATTAATTTGACATTATATATTGTAATAATCATAAAATATATATTTTAATTATTTATGATCATAAATCTTAAAAAGCATAAATATAAAATATTGAAATAAACAATGAAATAGAAGTAAATTATAAGAACAAAATGTAAAGTTATATATTATGTCATTACAAATATTTCAAGACAAACTTTCAAATAAATAAAATACAAAACATAGTTCATGACTTAATAACGACGATTACGTCACATAGATTGGGATATTGTTGCACACATTTGATATGCTATTGTTTTTCATTGTTTTTGACACTATTAAATTTTCTTTCTTAACCGTGGTCTTCAACTCTTTCTATTTCATCTTCAAGTAGATATGTTTTATCTGCCTTATGAATCAAATTATGAATAAGGAAATATGTTTGAATAATCTTAACTTGTGTTTTATAAGGAAATGTCATATAACCTTGTAAAATAGAATGATGAAAATGCTCGTGTGTTACTCAATATCTTTGATTCTACCTATCACAAGGAACATTACAAGCTTCTATTCTACTATGACATATATACCATTAGACATAATTCAATTATTCATTAATAAAGTTGACAATTTGATGAAAATATCTTAACTCATTCGATATATTTTTCTACAGTTGTAAACTTGATTAGGCAATAATGAATCTAATAATCTCATTATATACTATACACATTTCTTATTGTAAATTCTTTTAGTATCTCTTAAAGTATTACTTGAATATATTATCAGAGAAATTAACAAAGTAGTCATTATAATGACGACAACATTATATATCATCTTCCTCCTCTTCCTCTTTCATTAACATCTTCAAATGTTGTAAATTGGAAGACGAAGACATGCTTGAAATGTTCTAATCCCTATATGATAAACATCAAGTATCATGTAAAGATAAAATCCAATAAAAAGTATTTTTCATAATAATAACATTCATCTTGAAAAAAGTTTCACACGTTCATAAAAAAATAAAATCCAACATTACACAACATTCAACAAAACAATACAATAACATTCATATTCAAAATAAAGATTCATTACATATCACTATAATTTATATTTTAACCATTCAACTTTTGTCTCTTTTTGCATATGCAAAAATTGATGTCTATTTTTTCTATCCTTTAAAATCTCTAAGACTTTGAACCGCTCCTCTATATTAATTTCTAGAATAAATAGAAGTTCATTTATCACAGCCTTCATTTCTTGCTTGTTTTAAGTAAGATCTTGCATGATTCAAGTTCCAATGTCTCTCTTATAATTGCATTTTGTTCTTCATTTTGATTTTTTTTTCAGCAAAAGATTCAAGTGTTCCTACAACTTTTCCTAAAACATTACACATAAGTGCATGTGGTCTTGGATGTTTTTTTGCTTAGGAAACTCACTACTTGTATTGACATCTATTGATGAAAGTTGATAAAGAGGTTCTTGTGTGGAAATTGGATGTCTTTATCTATACAATTTCTAGAAGAAGCATCCATACGATTTCCAAAAGGAATATCATGCATAGGTTCATTTGAATGGATAATATCTCTTTTTGATGTTATGTTCATTTGAAAAAATATTTTAAGTTGAGGGTAAATGGGATATGCCTTTCTCCTACACAAATTGCACTTTGAATATACCTAACCAAAAAAGAAGAAGATTAATCTATTGATATATGTATTGAGAAATAAATATAAATAATGTAAATTTTACCTTAATAAATTCTCTCATACTTCCTTTGGGATATCTATATTATCATTGACATAATCCCATCCATATCCACTTTTATTTGATATTAAAATGTAGTTCTTATACATAATTCAACATGTTTTGATTTGACTATTAGCAATTTTCTTTTCAATACTATATCATATTTCCTCATTGTATTTTTTAATTACTTTCTTCCATGTCTTTAGTTTAACTTTTTCGTCATGAGTCTTCACGTTTCCTTCATTTAAAAACTTTTGTAATATGTTTAAAAATATTTCATCATTTTAACTATTCCAATTGACATAACTTCATTTAAGTTTACTGTTGGTGTCAAAATTTTTCATAAATACTTCACTAAAAATATTTAAGTTAAAGTAATATAAACAATTAAGTAATAATTTATAAAGCAAAGGACAAGGATGATACACTTCAATAAAATCAAAGTACATATAATCACATCCAAATATACAAAAACCAATGCCCAAAACAATGAAATAAACATGCTTGTCATACTTTGGGAAACTTATTTTTAAATAATACTTTGAAGTTTAAATTTATGTTACTTATAATTGTGTACTACCTTAGCAGCTAAATATTTGAACTTCTATAATTACCTTGTTACATAGGAAAACCTTTATAATCTTCTTCTATGTGGGTACTTTGTACTAGAAAATGAAGTCTTCTAAAAAGTGAGTTTTGGGTAGTTAGGATCTATAATATTTAAATTACTATTATTTAGGATGTACAACCAACAACGTACAAATGAATTAGCTTAATGAAACACTTAATGGTCAAAACAAAACAAATGGTGTGTACGTGAACTTTATAAACATTTTTCCATAATTCATTTGTATTCATGCATGGTTTGACTTATAATTCATGAATAATTGAGCATAAAGATTTGTTTCAAATAACATTACAAAATGTTTTTTCTTCCAATCTGATATAAAAAGATAAATTCTATTTTATTTCCCTATCAATGTTCAAGTAATCGACTTCCGTTCGATCAAACTTATTCATATAACTATGTCAACATTGATACATTACAAAAAGCATTACAAACAAATCTTTTGATATCAAAAGGACCATCGATTATATGTTGATAACATTACAAAATATTTTTTGCCTAATCAAGTAGTTTTAGTTAAATTTTGTGAACAAGGCTTCTATATGAATACAATAAATTATTTTCCTAGCCCTAGCCACAATTTCAAAGGGATCAAGTGTTCTTCAACATCACTAGAAACTATGGGAATCTGTCGCTCACCCGAAACCACAAGCAATAACAGTGTCGGAGCAAGGGGAAAAAAAAATACTGAACCAACATCACCATGTAGATGGAGCTAGAGATTTGACGCATGGATGGGAGAACACGGATTGTCACCGTGCGGGCGCCTTCGCGGAGACGAGCATTGTCGCAAAAGCTAGTGGTCCTCCTCATGCAGTCACCTTCACGTTGTTACGGGAGCTAGAATTTCTCCTTACGAGCGATCAAGATTTGGAAGAAGAGTCAAACTCAAGTTTCTAGGTTTTCAAATTATTCGAGGTAAGCTAGAAAATCTTTGACTTTTATATTCTAGAAAGCTGGAAATAAATTTTCAACTTTTCAGGATGATATAAATATCAAAATATCGAAAATTTATTTCTAATTTTTTAATTCTTAACATTTTGAGTAACACAAATTCTCTCGTAGATCAAGAAAGAATGTCTTTTCGATTGAAAATAGAAGAATAATTACTTAATAAACTTAATCAATAGATTTGAACCCTTCCATTAGAACTTGCCCGTGATGCCTTGTGTATGCGGAAGACGGTTACCATGCACTCATATATATATATTAATTATGGGAAGATCGATCAAGAGGCGTGGAGGATGATGCATGGAGTTTGGTTAACTTTTGAATTTTCAAACTAATAAATCAATCAAAAACTAAGTACACCTGTGATGTTTGTTTTAATTAAGTTTTAGGGCTCAACATAAAAAATCAAACCGTCAAATTAAAGCTTGCCGCAATCCTAGCTTATTAAGATTATTAATGTCGTAGGAAAAAAACAAGCTTCGCTCTTACTATTAAAAATTAGATCCTACCAATATATTTAATTAGAAGTTGAACTTAATTTTGTTTTCAAACTGTCGTGCTGGTCATAGACACAGCCCATTCTTTGCTGAACTCCAACCACCCACGTCCCTGCCTCAACTTCACAATAAAATTAGTAGTTTGAAATCACGCTAGCTTATATATACTTATTGATGATCAAACGATTAACGTCGTGTTCATTAGCTGTTGCAACAGGTGCCCCGTTTATTCCTTCCCTTCGATTATAAATCACAGAACCATGAAGCACATCAATTAATGTCTTTCTATATATTCAAATATATATAATTACAATTTTTTTTCTTTTCTTTATAATCTTGTTGTTTTGCTTATAATTAATGGACCGTGTATAAGATGAATTATATATATATATATAAAATTAACTAACTACAATAATTTCATTAACCACAACGTAACGCATACAATTACTCGTAATCTTATAATTTTATATAAATTTACAGGTAATATTTTTTAATACTCAAGTATTAAAAAAACAAAATTTACAATTATAAAGATTGTGATATATACATATATAATCACAAGATTAACAGCTAAATTATATATTAATTTATACACGTAGGTGTACGCGGGACACGGCATCTTAAACCCATGGACTTCTCCCTCCTCCCTCCTCCCTCCTCGACGGTTGTCGTCCTCCCTATTCTCCCGCCCCACAATACCTAATCTCACACCAGACCAACACATGTAGGACAAAATACAAAGGATCGGGGAGAAATCGAGGTCGGTGCTGGTGCAGGAGGTGAGGCGATCGATCGACGCACCGATGGATCCCTGCCCCTTTTTCAGGATCATGGTGGGCAATCTGGTGCTCAACATCCCCGTGGCCTCCAAGGCATCGAGATCTGGAGTCCACCCTTCCCCTGCATCGTGCTTCTGCAAGATCAAGCTCAAAAGCCAGCGCCCCCAAATGTCCGCCGTACCTCTCGTCGGAGACCAGAACACGACCCCCTCTGCCTCCCCCTCGGCGGTCGAGATGTCCCTGACCCTGGCAGCGAGCTTCGACCTGAGCAAGTCCGAGTTCGAGAAGCTGGCGGCGAAGTCGATGTTCGTCGGGAGGAAGACGCCGGCAGTAAAGATGGCGGTATACGCCGGGAGCATGGGGGCGTCGTGCAGCAGGGGCCCCGTTGGAACGCTGGTTGGGAAGGTGTCGGTGCCGGTGGAGCTGAAGGGAGCTGACGAGGGGAGGGCTCGCTTCTTGCACGACGGGTGGGTTTCGTTAGGGAAGGGGAAGAAGGAAGGTGACGAGCGGGCTCCGGCGGTGCACGTGACCGTCATGTTGAAGCCCGACCCGCGGTTCGTGTTCGAGTTCGACGGCGAACCGGAGTGCAGCCCACAAGTTTTCCAGGTGCGTTGATCTCGAAAAGATTTCTTCGTTACTGCAGCTTTTTTTTTCTTTCCTATGGGAAACAAAAAAATATAATTAAAATATTAAATAGTTTTGATTTCTCCTCCACATAAAAAATCTGCAACTTTTACTATAATTTGCACATCTTTTAAATTATAATTTATGACATAATCTTTGATATCTTTAAAAACATAAAACTATTACTACAATATACTTTATATAGCCATCTTTCAATTAATAACACGTGCTTTTTTTTAATAATATTGGCAATATATTTTTGTTTCGTTATGAATGTAAGATGGACGTTTTTCCTCGTTACTATATATGTAAAATTAGATCATGTTCATAGTGGATTATTGCAAAATCACAACCTTTAATCTTATAATTTGATACTTTAACTTCTGAATCAAACATTAATTAATTATCAAAGGAAGACAAATTATGCTAGAGTGCTTGGGTATATCTATGGTTTAAATCTGTTAAATCAAGGGAATCGATTTTTATCCTTTAAAATTCGATAAATTTGTATTTTAGCCCATCTCTCTCTTGACAGAAATTCTAATTGTAAAATTGATACAAAATTAAGGAAAATTTCGAATCGATTTTTTATAGTGATTTAAAGTCTCACAATTGTCATTATCTTAAAATTGATCCAAATCATACATTAATTCGATATAAAAGCACTTGATTAGTTTTTATGTTATTGATTTTGATTATGATTAAATAAAGGGTAAGTCTACGGTACGTTAGGGGTATCATAAACTTTCAGGAATATTAAAATATTTAAATCTTTAACCACTTATTCAAATAGATAGGTGTTAAAAGATATAAACCTACGAATAAGCATTTGTAACTATCAAAGAGAGTTATTTTCTGCGAGGAAGATGATGGATATCATAGAATTTTTCTTAAATTAAATAACCACATGACTTGTCGGAATTAATTTGTATTTTGCAAAAACTAGAAGTATTAAATCTTATAAATTGGAATATAAGATAAGAATAAAATATCTTTGAAAAATTTCATGATATCAAGGTAATTATAACTTCTCGTAGTTATAAGATGTAAAAATAATCATCTTTATCACTGAAAAGTATATAACTTGTCGTAGTTATAATTGATTGTTTTTACATCTTAGAAAGCAATACAACAATTCAGTAAGTTATTTTACCTTAACTTACAAGGTAAATTTATAAAATTCGCATTAACAAAATTACAAGAAGAAAGCAATATCATGTGGCGTAATTAACCTTATGTACTGTACTATAATATAATTAAAATAATGTAATATATATGATATACAAGGAAATATTGAAAATAGAAAAATGTAGAATCATTTAGCTAGATTTATATAAGCTAGAATAAATGTCTGTGTTAAGCACAGGGTATGACTGATTTGCAAGAAGGTTAACATTGGATGAAAGTAACAGTTTTAATGTGCAAAAAATAACGATATGGATGATTGAAAAGTAACATGGAAATTTTGGTAGACCTAAAGGTGGAATAATGTAACCTAACGTATCCCAATCCATTGTGTTTGTCGTTTCGAAGGTTGAAACTGTTAAACCAATTCGAATGTATATCTAATAAATTCCTTCTTTCTTTCGATCCTTCTCTCCAACTTTTCCTTTCTCTCCCTTTTGCACCTTTTCACTCAAATGATCTTATAAACCATGATATTTTTTAAAGATCGTAATTTTAACTAAACTAACTTTAGAAACCATGCTTTTTCTTGTAAGAGAGAAAATTAATTTGAAAACTGAAGATTAAAAAAAAATACAGTTCAACTCTCTTGTTTGATCAAACAGACCGTATGTATGCATAAATTTATGTTTTATAAAATTTTTCGAACAATTTTTTCCTAACAATAATATCATCGTCGTCGTCATCTTCTTCTTCTTCTTCTTCGTCTTCAGGTGCGAGGCAGCATGAGGCAACCGATTTTCACATGCCGGTTCACTCTCCGGAGCCCCAGCGTCCGTAGCCCATCGTTGCGCCGGAGCTCGTCGAAGTGGCTTCGGTCCCTCGGGTCGGTGAGGGAGCGTGTGGGCAAGGAGAGGAAAGGGTGGGCGGTGACCGTCCACGACCTCTCGGGCTCCGCGGTGGCTTTCGCTTCCATGGTCACCCCCTTCGTCGCCTCCTCCGCCGGATCCGACTGTGTCGATCGGTCCAACCCCGGCGCTTGGCTCATCTTCCTTCCCGGGGACGGCACCTGGAAGTCCTGGGGCCGTCTCGAGGCGTGGAGGGCGCGCGGTGCGGTCGGTGACGAACTGGGATGCCGGTTCGAACTGGTCCCCGCGGACAACAACAACAACAACATGGGTTGTGGCCTCGATGTGGTTCTCGCGGAGACCACGTTGAGCGCCGGCAAGGGTGGCAAGTTCTGCATCGACCTCACCGGTACGCGCAAGAATTTCCGATTCTTCGTCTATCGATTGATGTTGCTGGTCGTGACATGAGAGCGTTTGGCAGGGAACAAGGACAACGTCAACATCAACGACCAAGCGCGATCTTTGTCGGCATCACCGGTGTGCAGCCTGAGGTTCGGGACGCTGCAGCACGGTTACAGAGGGTTTGTGATGTCGTCGACGGTGCAGGGGGAGGGGAAGTGCAGCAAACCGGTGGTGGAGATCGGGGTGCAGAGCGTCGGGTGTGCGGAGGACGCCGCGGCCTTCGTTGCTTTGGCGGCAGCTGTCGACCTCAGTATGGACGCCTGTAAGCCTTTCTCCCACAGGCTGAGGAGCGAGTTCGATCCGGACGTCGACGTGACTCCCATGACGATCGGTATATGACGCTCATTTCGTCTCACACACTTGCATGTTTTTGCTTGGTACACCCCAAAATGATGGTACATAGACTTCAATTCTTCGGCTTTTATTATTATAAAAAAGATATAATCTTTTATATATTTGGAGACGTTACCACACAAAGATATGGGCTCTTTGTATTTCTTGGTTTCTGTTTTATTTAAGGTAGAACTTAGATTTCCCCGTAATGTAATATCATAACACGAGAAATATGAACTAAGAAGGAACACTGAAATATCAATGAAAAACTTCAAAAAACTATTCTATCCTATTTCCCACACCCACACCAAAATAGAGTAAAGGATAACCACTTAATCAAAGAGATAGACTATCATTTTGTCGAGCTCTCTCTAACAATGACTTGCAATATTATCAGTTCATACTTCAAATCAAATATTGGTAGGCCATCTTTAGAGAATGTTGCATGTAAAAGATGTAAAAGCAATCTTCTGCGCTTCAGCCACAGACTAGTAGTCTGGTGGAGGAGATATAAAAAGAAAATGAAACATTCATGTCATATGCCAATTGACCATCAAGTAGTTCACAAGCATTATTGAATTTTGGACAAAACAGGTAGCACTAGCGAAGAACGGTGTTTGCTTCTCACAGGAAGTCTGACACAGAGACACCCTACCATCGAAGTGATGCTAAATACGAGGACTTCAATGATCTGAGCTTTTATTCTCGAAAAGACCATCAGGACCTGATAGCAATGAACATGTAAAGAGATTAGAGTGAGACAAAACAAACACACGGTCGTGAAATGGATTCATTGTTGTTTGTGAAGAGGAAAGTTGAGTTTATAGGGTTTCTTCAACTGATGGAATGTGCGACCTAGAAGACAGCGTCTTAACATTGACAGCATCACAGAGAGACACTGAGGATGAGGATTGCTCCATAAGATTTGCTCGGCTTCTATATGCTCGAATAAAAACGTTGTTGGTACAATTAAACAAGGAACATCGAGCTTCTTAGTTCACAAGAACAAGTGTAATAGATGTATATACAATTAATCAATATTAATATAGGCCAAAGAATAACGAGTGAGTAAAATTTTCAACATTCGTTTAGAGTTACTACTTGATACATTATCATATTGTAACACCTAAAGTCACACTTAGGGTACATTTAGTTTACCATAATATAATATTAACGTAATTGAATTACATTAAATAATCAAATTACAATGATTGATTTTCAAATATAAATTAAATATAAGATTATATAAAGATTCAATTTTATTATTTAAGCTTATGCTAAGTTGAGTGATAATTCAAAACTTAATTTATTATAATCAAATTTCAAAACTTATATTAATAACAAACTCAAATATTGTAATCTAATTAAAAAAAGTAATTCAATTACATTATGTTACATTAAATACTGATTACAGTCAACTATACAGAACCTTAATTGCATTTGAAATTGCAGTTACAGTACAAATTTTCTAGAAAAACGTATTTTCCAAATATATGTTTACAAACAAATGCAGCAATTCTCGCTTTTTTGGGAAACTTCTATGATTGCCTTCAAATCTAGTGTTTTTAAAAAATATTAATGATTGCCAGCTTATGAAAAAACGGTGAAAATATTATTCTAAGTTTTCAAAAGATGCATTCATAACTTTATTGTATTTTAAAAATCAGCTAAAAATCTATAAACAGTGAATTTCTAGGAAATCAATTTTTCTGTAAACTGTGATCCCAGCCGCACAAATCCAGCCTTAAATCTAGTCAATTCCAGAGTAATTACCAAGAAAATTTCCCTCTATCCACTTTATTTACATAGTTTAACATGTTCGCTAAAATACAATGGTTCTTTGAAAGGCCCTTGCAGTTTCAAGAGACTATGGTATCAAAGATAAACTTGATGTTTTATGTTGTGATGACTATGTTGCAAGATGTCAGTTTTAGTCGATAGCATTTTTAGTATATTCAATGGAAACATGAAAACCACATAAAAGAATAAGAACTTTTCCTCATTGTCGAAGGCCCTAGGTCTACCATAGAAAATGATATTTCAAAAGCCTTACCCAGGCCATTTCCTTGGTCTTAAGCTACAAGATGTTGAAAGTGAGCATCTAGACTTTTGTCCATCTCCTTGCAGTCATATAATTTTTTCCATTCCAAAGTCTCATTTCTGGATCTAACGTGCCATTTCCAGTTTTTGTCGTGCTATTCAGCAACAGCTCAATTTCTGCTTTGTAAAATCTTATTCTCCAATTATTTAATCATGTAGTATTTTTAATTGCATTTTTTTACTTTTATTTAGAGGAACGCATCATCCCTAAGAAGCTCTCCACTAAAGAGGGAGCATTTGAATTATATTCTGCCTCCCACCTTTCCATTTTCCCCATTTCTTCAACAGTGCAACCGTTATTTTCTTTCATTTTTTATATGCAAACGTTAAACCACTTGATGAACATTGTAAGATAGGTATGACCCTCAGCAAGTAATCGAGTTGAAAAACCTCATTCAGAAATAGCTCAAACTTGCAGTTGAGGATCGAAAGCTGCTAGTTATCCCTTAACCAAAATTTATTCAAGAGATGTAAATAATTGACGATGACCAACAAGGACCAACCTTTATAAACCACACCCTGCCAAAGGTAACGTACCTTACAAAGGCTGGCACAGTAGACTGCCATGGCAGGATACCATCAAAAGAACGTATGATTAAAGCCATACTTTCAATCAAGCCATGCACGTCGACCTAGATAGCTCGCTCACTAGTCAGGAAGATGACAAAAATCATATGCCACCCTGCCAAAAGGAAGGCACTTTGCAAAAGCTGGCATTGCAAACTACCATAATGGATTACCATGTATGATTAAGGACACCCCAGACCCTCCTTACATGCAAACACCCTTAAAAGGTTTTATACCAATAAATTCTCTTTGAATTAAGAATCAGAGGCTCTTTGGGTGTTCTACAGGTCTCCTAAAGGAATTCTTAGTCTTTGCAGGTGGAAAGCAGTCGATAGAGCTTACAACACCACTTCACTTAATGGTGGACAAGGTTCAAATTGAAGTGCAACAAGAAGTTCCCACTTCCAAAATCAGGGAAAGATCAATTAACACCATATGTGGGAACTCACTCTCACCATTTGCAATCCATGCACACTTCCAAGCTAACCTACCCAAAACTGTGGAATGACAACCCTCTACCAACAATTAGCAACAACCATTCTATACACTAAAACGAAGTCACATTTTGGAACAAATATTACTTGGTTAGAGGAGCAAATCACCAACCTGAAGCAAACATGCCCATTGTGGACAGGGATGCACACTATCATTTCTTAATCTTAACACATATCAATGGAAGTTCTAAAGTGAAAACTGCTCTCTGCATAGCAACAGGAGTGAGATGTCTTTTCATATATTGGAGATTCAACAGATGTAAACATCATCCTATAGCAACTCCATACTTTAAAACGCAGATAAACCACCACAATAATCTTACCCTATAACCCTAGAAGTCACTTGGATTACCAAACCACGTGGGAAGATTCTCTTCTTTCTCGTCTCTTTTTGATCTTGCCCCTTTACAAATAGAACACCTGAGTATTGGCGGTAGTAAACTAACACACATGGCACAGACAAAAGTTTCTACACATCCAATCACACGAATATCTAGAGGAGACATTCTTCTTGTACATTGAAGTTTTCAATGAAATTCACCCGACTGCTGCAAACACTAATGATGTAATATAAGCTCGACATGGTTCCAAAATCAATTCGTTTAGTTAGGAAAAAGGTCATCCTCACCTTATTCACAATGGAAACTGTCACTACTCCCAATCTCACCTAGTTACCATCTCAACCAATTAGTGACTTTACTAAGGGCTTTAGAGCAATCAATCCCTATTAACAAGGGTGTATATCATTTCTCTTCATCTCAACACATGCTAGTGGAGATCCTATAGCTGTCAGCATGTCACTCAAACCAGTCAACTATACCATGAAAGACCACACAACCACTTAAGCACAGGCATGACCCTTAGCTAACAAGGTTCGACCCTCGACCAATCTTCACAAGGGCATAATCTAGTGCCCTAAAGTGTGGGAACAACTCAGCCAATTTGGAGACATCACACGAGAATAGGTGGTTCGTAAACTGACCCTACCCTATCATATTCTGAGAGATTATTGGTTTAGCTAGTTATAATCTGTAAACGAATAAGAAAATAAACATACCCCATGGGAACTCCTTGTTGCGGACGTGCAAATAACTGTAAGCCTGTAATAAAAAACAGCATGACTGGTTACCTCTCTATCACGGGCAGAATTCTATACTATCAATCAAAATGAGAAAACCGACAAGTAATAACAATCAAAGAAAAACTACAAAAATGCATGGCCTAACTACCGGAGGTTCTTCGTGATGGGGATGACCCTTGGAGAGATTGTAGAAAGCCATAATCGTGCAGGTCGCGATCCCCAGGTATGTTATCTTCTCCCACTTCGCGGTCTCGTCTATCAAACACCATTTGAACAAAAAGGAATAATAATTTTTATTAAATTCCAATTGAAGGGATCGAAGCGGGAATGAAAAATGAAAAGCCACCAAAAACCCTAAAGACTGGGAATCATACATACGATTGGGCAAAACTGGCGGTCGTATACCTCAACCGAAGGTAAAATCTAAAGGAGGACACTAGCGAACTGGAGAGAGAAGCGGGAGAAGAATCGAAGGAAAGCAAAAGAACAAAAAAGGTGAGACGGCGAGAGAACGAGGAGGATGATTACGGGCATCGTCGTGGGCGGACGACGCGAAACTTCTCTTCCCAGAAGAAGAGGAGCCGGATCCGGTGGTTGCTCTGCTTCGGAGAGAGGCAGCTCGCAGGAAGGCAGCGCCGGATCTCACCGTCTTCTGCATCGCCATGGTCGCTGATCTGACAGGTTTTTCTTCCGATTCAGAAGGTTGGTGGTGATCCGATGGGAACAAGCGGTCTCGAGCGGTGTTGGGTAATCCAACGGAAAAAGGTTTTTTTATTGTTTTAAAAAAAATGTTTTACAAATAGGATGATGATATAATTAATCATAAAATGAAGTATGAATTCAACAAATTTCGATAAAAAAATGATCGTTATTTTTAATTAACTGTCGACCTATAAAATAATTAAAGGTCGAAGTTTCATTCTTCGTCGAAATGACTGATGTTAGTTATTTCTTCATCGTAATACTTCAATTCAAACCGTATTTTAACGATTTCATATATAGTTTCGTCTTTTTATCCTTCCCCACAACTGCAACTTTCACGTAAGCTGGTTCACATCAATAACATTTTTACATAAATATAAACTCAACCTTTTTTTTACTAATTATATGGTTACGTTTGTTAAAAAGGGCAATGATTAATTCCTAATAGAACTTATCCAGATTAAGAATAATTTCTTTTTGACAATGGATAATAGCTTATATATATATATATATATATATAGAGAGAGAGAGAGAGAGAGAGAGAGAGATGTAAAAGTTAGTTATGATTTTCTCTTTGCCATAGATTTTGGTACGTACACATAAAATTGATATTTTTCAACATTCCTTGTGAAAGAGAGCGTAGATATCACTTCGAATTTTAAAAGAATGGGTCTTCTTCCCATCAAAACTCTGATACGACTCCGCATCCGAGTGGCAAATTTTCCGGCAGGTTCAAGACTTGCGCTAACCATTTTATCACGTTACCAAAACAAACAAACTCTATTCCAATAGAATACCATGACTCCACATATGATGCATGTCACCATGGTGTGATTGATATGTTATCAAATATAATCATGCGACTAATTATGGTAGATGAGTGTATAAATTTAAACGTAGAGTTTGAATAGACTCCTTGACGAGATTGAATCTTCTATCTTCAGATTTTTGTAAATTTATGTACCACGTCAATTACGTAAGTAATTCTTACGGTACATGATTATTTGAAGAAAAAACAATTCAAAATATAAGATTGGGTCCCCACCTGGTCAAAGTGTATGTCGGCACGGCAACCACAGAAATGGAATCGTGGCATCTTTGAGAGTGTCGTGGTCGAATGTCATGACTAGCTACCTGCCCTTCGAATACATAAATAAAATACTACTGAACTGATAGAAGAAGTCGTCTTCCTTTCAACGCTAGTCTTTGATTATAATTAAGCTCGGAAATTAAAATACCATAGGACGATGAACTCATTTCCAAGGGTAAATGGAAATACAACTCAAATAGGAAATGGAATTAGACAGCCAGACTTGCCATCTTGAAACATCTATTTAGAGAATTCCATGATGTACGCATCACAGGCATTGCAGGCCACCTTGAAGCCAGAAAACCCGGCCTTCTTCGCCAGCAACTCGAACTCCTTCTCGGTCCTCTCCTTTCCTCCTGGGTTGTGCGCAAGCATTATCATGTCCACGTGGAATGTGTATCTGGCCGCGATGCTGGTCTCCGGTGCCACCGGGAGTATTCCTTCGACGATGATTACCTTTCCGTTCGTCGGCAGTGCCTTCCAGCAGTTCTTTAGTAGCTTGATGCAGTGCTCGTCGCTCCAGTCGTGGAGAATCCACTGTAAATTTCACTAATTTTCAGATGTCGATATGTACGGGTCTAGAGGAGTTGCCAATACTTGATTGTTTTATTTTTACAAAAGGGAAGCCTTTTTTTTTTGGGTAGTTAAAAAGGAAGCTTTGGACTAAGAAGTTTCTCTGTTCTTTACCTTCATGAAAATGGCGTCCCCACCGCTTGGAACACTTTCAAACATATTCCCACCCACATGCTCGATTCCTGCTCCATCGTACACATATGCCAGCAAACGATCAGTTTCCTATTTTTATCTTTTTTAAAAAAAAAAGAAAGGTAACGATTTTGGCAGATCCCAAGTGAATCACCTTTCATCTCCGGGGCATCTGCGATGACGTGCGAGAGATCGAAGTTGATTCCCTTGATGGACGGGTACTCGGAGATGATCATGTTCAGGGTTGCGCCCACTCCTCCACCAACGTCGACGATGGTGTTGAGGCCTTGGAATCCGGTGTAGGTCTCGAGGATGTTCTTCATGGTGATGGTAGAGTGGTTGGACATGCCGGCGTTGAAGATCTTGTTGAACCTCAGATCCTTCCCGTGGTACTCGAAGGCAGTCATCCCATAGGCTTTGTTGAACGGTATTCCGCCTTCCCGCACCGCATCCTTGAGGTAATACCTGCGGCACCAATGAAACTAGTGTTACGACATGGAATCATTAAGTACCAACAACGACTGATCAAGAGGTGGTGTTCGCTTACCAGCTTTCCATAAGGATCCTGTCCTGGTTCATGAGGGAGAGAGCAGCATAGGACACACCGTCGTCGTTCTTGGTGAGGTACTTGCACACTGGAGCGGCTCCATAGCGTCTTGCAACGGTGCCGTCCTCGCCGGTCGTCTCGAGATTATAGGTGAAGATCTCGTAGCTGGCAAGAACCCGAAGCATGCGATCAAGCATGACCGGGGCGTCGGGGTTCTTGATCCCAAGCTCCTGGGCGATCTCTTGCGGGGAAAGGAACCGGCCGGGGCCGGCCTTGACGACGACCTCAAGGACGCCGAGCTCGATGGCGGCCTTGAGGGTCATGGGGAGGACGGAGAAGCTGGCGAGCTGCTGGGCGTAGAGGCATGCCTCCACGTCTTGCTTGTTCTCCAAGGATCCCATGCCGATCGATCACGATTGAATCGCTGCGGCGGGCGTGCTGTTGTTTTGGGTGTTGGGCCGATGCTCTGCTCCATCACGGCGAGGTTGGGTGGTGCTTATATATTGGAGTTCCCCCACCAAACCCAACCAAAAAATTCACTAGGGAAGATAAATTAATAAATAAACGAATAAAAAATCAATACGAACCACTCTCACCTACCTTCGCCAGTGACTTTTGCGTAAGTTGGCTACTTATCGGAAAAAAAAAAAAAAAAAAAAAAAAAAAAACATTTGCGTAAGTTGGCCAGTTGTAGCCATCCGTTTTTTCTTTTCTTTTTCGAGTCCACTTTCGTCACACTCACCTACTTCCTTGCGATTTGAAGTTATACAATGAAAAGATTATTTATCAAAATAACTGTATGTTTTGGTCATAAATTTGAGCCAAACAAATAAATAAACACATAAATAAATGTGTCTGTAACGCTCCTCGCGAAACACCTTCCTTTTCCACCGAAAAAGATGAAATAGCCGTCGATTTGCTCGGATCAAAATAACTTTTTATATTACTATTATTATAACAAAAATATCTAAATCTCACATTCTACCCTCCTTAAAATAAATTTTATTTTCAATACTTAAATATCCTTAACTCCAGGTAGAAAACTTTCTTACGACATTTTCATATCGCCGGTACGTCTATTCCATGACTCTCAACAAATCCTTTACTTTTAGGAGTATCAAATCTGGTGACAATTCCTTTTTAATTTAAAACAACTTAATAGGAATATAATCACCGTAAATATTTTTTATTGAACTGTGTGAATATTTACTTTTCGCATGGGCTGGTAGAACTAACTTTTGTTTTTTTTTTTTAAATGGTGGGGTCTTTTGAATAGATTCTTTGTTAAAATCTTATCTTTTACAATGGGGGGAGGCCTCTTTGGGAAAAGAACAATAATTTTACTCTTAGAAAATAAACCGAAATTTTCACAACATGGTTCTCACATTATGCTGGACGGAGAAATCGTAGTATATATCTCCTCGAATGCTGTTGGTCATGAGCGCGCGTTGGATGCGGACTGTGAAGCAACAACTTGGAAATATAAGTAAAAGTTGTCAGGATGTTGTCACGTTTACTTCGTTCCATTTGCCATCAAGGCACCGTGAGTATACGATGGAAAATAATAAAAAGAAAAATAAAATTTTTTGTCAAAAAGGAAAAAAAAAAATAATAAAGATTTAACATTCGATAGAAAGTTTAAATAAAAATTCTGATAAAATATTAATACAGATAAAATAATAATAAAATAAATGATACATTTGTTTATTAACATACATTAACCATATTACATAAATATTATGATTAAAGTATATTAATAGAAATCAAATATTAATACATTTATATGAAATTTTATTTTCATCTACTTTGATTTGAAATTTTAAATTAGTTGTGATACATTTGTCTTTACTAAACTTTTCACATTTTTTTTATAATATATATATTTCTTTTATTATTGTATTTTTCTATTAGTTCATCTTAAGTGTTCTCTTTTATCTTTTTATATTAAGTTTTTTTATTTTTTTCATTTAACACTTCTAACAAAATATTTAAAAAAAATACATCTACATCAGTATTTTAAGTTATATAATTTCATCTTCTATTGTATATTTCTTTATCAGAAGTAATCATTTTCTATACGAGAATAAATATTAATAAAAGACACTATTAGTTAAACTTCTGATCCATTATGTTGGAAAAAATCTAAATAATTTTGAAAATTTTATTTTTGTTCGAAAAATATGCTAACCACGATCAATCACTGTAGGACCAAAAACCATGGAATAACATGAAGGCTGGTATGATGACAGCCGGGCCATAAAGGAGGATGCAAATTACATGCCAATTAAACGTATCAAAATGGGATTTAAATATGCTGCAGTTTACGTGGCCAAATATAAGCTAGTGTGGAATAACATGCAGGTGTATATGATGGCAGTCATATACAATATACAAAGATTCAATTAAAAACCAATTATATACAAAATGACTAAAATAAACCACAAGTACCGTAACATTAACTTTTAAAATAAACAAAAAACACATCAAAAAAATAAGCAAGCTTCATATCCAACAATAACAACAAATTTTTGAAAGAATAACCACTTGCACACGATCTTGACAAGTACCGTGAGATATACGTTGATCATGTCTAGAAGTGGAGTAGCAGAGTAGTGGGAGCAACAGGTGGAAGTCGCAAAAAGAAGTGGAGTAGTATCAATCATGACAGTCACGTCTATGATGATCACAATGGGCGAAATTTTTGAATGGGGGAGAAGTTAAAATTTGTTTTAACGGTAAAATTTAACTTTTCTTTCCTTAATACATTAGATGTACGTTAACAGTTTTTTAATAGAATTTATCCTTTCTGTTAGTTGAATTTATCAAACATTAACTTTTTTTCAAAGGTTACATGTATAATATCGAAAAAAGAGACGAAGAAGAAGTAAGAATTTATAAAAAAGTATTACTTTTTATATTAAAATTGGAAAATTCTAGTTATTTTATAAATAAAAATTTTACCGTTATGATCATTTTTTTAACATTACCGATAAATAAATAGACAGATGGTCGATCAAGCCATCCCCAACCACTCCTGACCCCCACCACCACCACCCACCACCCACCACCCGCCACCACCACCAACCTCTCTGTTACCTTTCACCATTCGTTGCACATGGAGAAGAAAGGCGGGCCATTTTCGATCGTCTCCTGAAAGGTAGGAAGGCGTTGGTTTGGTTGGTCTTCCGTCCACTCGAAGACCTGTTAAATTACCAATTTCCCATTACAAAATCCACAGAAAAAGAAAGACAGGGGAAGTTTCCTACGGCTTACTCCTCCAAAGGTCGTCATCCGTCAGTCACAATGCTTACGTTGGTGGGTTGCAGAATAACCATCCAATAGATAGGCCCATAATTTAACAGCAGATCGGCCTTACGATGTTTGTTCATCGTTAAAAAAATTCTTTTGTTTTCTGAAATGATTAGATTGATCAATGATAATTATAAGCGTTGTCGAAATATGAATGTAAAAATTATTCTCATTAATTTTTATCAAGCATCTGCGTTTTCCGTAGGAAGCAAGTTTGACCGCAATTTTTAAAAATAAGTTTGAACACGTAGGAAGAATGGAGATACCTCTGGTATCTATTCATGTACCCTCAGTCAATGGGGGCGGTTGTGGACGTCATTCATATTATTGATTAAAATTTTCACATGTACCCTTTTAAGTTTTCCTCAAGGATGAAAGAAAAAAGAGAGAAGGAACTTGAAACAAGGACAACATGAAAAGATAGTAAATAAACAATTCACGCGAAAGTTGTGACTATTTTTTTAATCATTTTATCGCTCTGTTTTTACCTTTTTTCTTTTGCAGCTAAAGTTGTGCAATTTTCATCGTTACTTTAACGGAATTAGGTAAGGCGGCCGCTGTCACCGTTACATTTTTTTGATTGTATGCTACTTGAATGTTAAATCTTTGTGTGGATAACAATTAATATCATTCTCTCTGAGAAAATTTTAAGAACCAGATTCAGGCAGGCTCGGTCGCCGGCGAGTTGCCATTTTGGTGGAAGAACGGCGATCGAAGCTGCAGCAGATCTTCGAAACTTGACGGTCCAAGTGTGCCGGAGCAATCGGACGTGCAGCTGAGGTGCGATTGCCCGACTGCGGAAACGGCTGTCGTTGAAGCCGACGACGGAAGGAAAAAGTATAAGCACTGGGTGTCTTGATTACGATGATAAATTAGGTGGTTGAATGATTTGAGAGAGTACATTAAGCGATTTAAAAGATTAAGTTAAATGATTTAAGTTCTTAAGTGACTTAAGGGATTTTAAACGATTAATTATTTCTCACCGTCTCTGTTTTTTGCGACGTCCGATGATCTCCCATCGAAATTTCTTGACTCTCCTCCTACGAAACAAGGAGAAATCTCAGAAGATCACACAAACTTGTCCTCGACCGTTGTCGAAGATTTTAGGAACTCACGAACTTGAGGTGTGCATCCGCGATCGTCGTCGACCGCATCTCTCTTCTTCTTCCTCCCTCTTTCGCGGATCTTCGTGTGCAACCCGATTCGCCAACAAATCCTCTTCGCTGGGTGGCTCGACGGCTAGCCCGAAGAACGACCCGGCCTCGACATGTTATGTTTAACTGAGGTCCAATATTTTTTCTTTTTTAACCTGCAGTGAGATTGAAGTTTGTTTGTTTGTTTTTGTTTTTTTAAACCTTCGATGGAATCAAAGGTTAACTTCAATTTAACTGAAGTTGGTTTTTACTTTTAAAAACTTTCGATTGGATTAAAGGAATCGAAGCCTTCTTCTTCTTTTTTTAAATTTTCTTTTTATATGTTTATGTATTTATTTAGTTATGTCTAAATGCCTAACCTTCATTTTAAATCTTTTAGGATTCTTAGAAATTTTAGGATTCTTAGAAATCTTCATATTACGTCTAAACATCTCTTTTGATTTTATTTTAGATATTTATGTTTTATATCTAAAATATTTTAATTTCATCTCTTTTCCTTTATATTTGTAACAAATTGTATTTATGTTTTAATGATGATAATTGATTTATTTATATCTTGAAACTACAACTTAAGAAGTCTTAAGTATAACTACATAATATAATTTTACAAGTGTAAACTCAACAGAATAAGTTTGTAATATTCATATAAACTTTACGATAGTTCATGACGTTTATGTAAATCTAATGAAGTTAATTTGTTGTATTTAAGTATTATGTGAACTTTACACGAGAAGTTCATGATGTTTATGTAAGCTTAAAGACGTTAATTTGTTGTATTTTACACTTATAAACTTTAGGAGGAGTTTGTAACATTTACGTAAATTTAACAAAATTAGTCTGTTATTTTTATACTTGTAAACTTGAAGAGGAGTTTGTAGTATTTATATAACTTAAATGGAGTTAGTTCATTATGTTTATACTTATATAAATATCATAAAATGTTTATGGTGTTTATGTAAATGTAACGAAGTTAATTTATTTTATTTATCATTTATATATATATAGATACTATTGAAATAAGAAGACAACAAGTGTAAATGTCTTATATTACTTGTTAAGTTTATTATTCTGATTTTATGAAATATTATTCTAAATTATTTAATAGATTTTGTGGAAGTTAGCTTTTCACAGGAAGTTTGCTTTAATTTTACTGCAAGAACAATTTGACAGGTAAATCGTAAGAGTTAAGGTTGACCAACTCAAAAGCCACATAATAGCGAGTTAGGGATGTATAGTTTAAAAGATCAAATCAAAAAGACTTTTTCAAAGAAGATCATGGAGGAATATTAATTAAACCCATGTTCTTCATGATTATTGCCGAAGAACTAGAGATTGTGGAAGGTCGTGTGATAATCATGTATGCTTTGGTACATGATTATAAATACATAGCTAAGTTGAGGTGTAAAAAAAAAAAAAACAATACAACACCATAAAAGCAACCGTATAAGCATCACATCAAGAGTATTTCAGTGTTCAATCTTTGGAGAGCTTGAAGATTACAAGTGATCAAGAAAGGGTTCTCTAATTCGATCATGCATCATATTTCAAGAAAAATGAGTATTTGTTTATGTTTTGCTTTTCAAAGTTTTTCTCCTAAGTTTTAAATGATTTTTGTTAGACCTATTCTACTTATGTTATTAATGGAGACGAATCTAATGAAGAGGTAGTTTTGTAGGTTCATGGTGTTTAAACATGGAATGTTGTTACCTTTGTTATGTTTAGAAGAAATCTATGAGTAATGTACCCTGTTGGTTCATTGTGTTTAAGTGAACTTAATGAAGTCAATATTTCGTAAATTTGTGATATTTAGGTAAACTTGATGGAGTCATTACTCTATAAGTTTGTTCTTAGAGTACGTTCAGTGTTGAGTTAACAAAAATAATTTGTTACACTAGATTGTGAAGTAAATTAAAAATTCTAGGTGTATAGTAAACACTTAAGTGCAGTTCAAATAGTAAACCCACCTAAATTTGAAAAATCACTATAAATTGGTTTGTGTATTGTCTTTTTGGTTTTTAATTGATTTAATGTCTTGTTCATTTTCGTTGTAGACCTTCAAAGAAAAAAAGTTTTAATTACACACCATCTTCTTAATTCAACTTCTCTCTTAAGTAGTCTCCATTCAATAATATTTGATATATATATATATTATATAAATAATTTATATTATTATTTAAGAGTATTTAATATTTTTTTCAATGTGACACACTTGAAGTTTCACTATTTTCATTTGTTGTCTTTTTTTTTATAATATGTGTTTCGTTATATTTTTTCATCTCCATTATTATTAATATTTTATTCATTCATCATCATATTTTGCTTTTTTTAATTTTTTATATCCATTTTTGGTCAGTCGTCTTTCTATTATTATCCTTCTATATTCTTAATTTAATATTTTTTTGCCATCAATAATTTGTCATTTAATTTATTAATTAATTTTAAAATAAAAGTATTATATTTTTATTTTTGTCTTTTTCTATAATTATACAAACACCTTAAATTTATTTTTTTGTTACTATATAAGAGTCTAAATTGTTTAAAACATTAATTTACTTATATAAATACAAAATATGTTTTTGTCTACAATATAAATTACGTTTATATACAAAACATCAAAACGCTCCTGCAAAGTCACTCTTGGATGTGGAATATAAATAAATATTAGAGAGTTTTAAAATATTAAATATTCCTAGATACAAACTTAAATTATTTAAAATATTGTATATTCCTACGTAGAAAAATAAAATGTTCACTTATTCTATGTAAGTTTTATATCATCTTCACTTGTATTTAATTCGATCTATGAAGTTGAATTGGATTTAGACGTCCTTTTCTAACATTTGTAGTCACTTCTTGACTTCAGAATTGTTAACCTTTTTCCTTCATATTCTATTCATACTTTTTTTGTAAATGTCTAGGGGGAGGTTAGTGTTTGACGGAATTCAGCTGACAAAAAGGAAAATCGTTGAATTCCATCAGAATGTTGTTAGTGTGCATAAAAAAGAAAAAAAAAATGTAAATTTACTGACATATAAATAAGTAAATTTACCGATAACCTTTTCTCGTTTCCAACCTCTCAAGTCTGAAAATTTTTCGACCTCCCTCCTCCTCAAGGTCTTCCGTCGCCCACATCCGTTGTTGCTCACGATCGTCGCTCGCATCCGTCACTCTTCGCCTCCTCCACATCCAAAGTTGTCGTTGCCGCTGCATCTGTCGTTGCCGTTGCATCTGCCACTATGGCCGCATCCGCCGCTACCGCCACATCCGAAGCTTGCAGCCCCTGCA
Organism: Cymodocea nodosa; assembly: GCA_036874045.1. NCBI lineage: Eukaryota > Viridiplantae > Streptophyta > Magnoliopsida > Alismatales > Cymodoceaceae > Cymodocea > Cymodocea nodosa. The sequence goes on from CM072345.1 coordinate 12,425,682, forward strand.
TCTGTCGCGATCGCTCGCATCCGTCGCTAACACCGCATCCGCTACGACCACTGCCGTCGCTGACGCTCGATTTGTGCCTTTGTAAATTATGTTTGAAATTCTGTTTTCAACATATGTATTTGTTTGTTAGTAATACTATGTATGTTTTGTTACTTTGTATTTGTTTGTTAGTATTATGTTTGAAATTATGTATGTTTTGATCATTTTTGATCAATCTGCCGTTGATAATGATGCCTCTTTTCCTTGTCAATCAAATGCTTATGAATATTCAAGTGTTGATAACAATGGTGTCGTGTATATGTTTAAATAAAGTAAATAAACTAGAAGTGAGATTATCCATTCAATTTCTGATTTTTGGCAATTCTACAGTTTCTAAGTCATCCTGTGCTTGGTGATCTTTTAATTGATGCATATCAGATGTGAGAAGATATGATGATTGTAATGTAGGATGTAAGAACTGCTTGATATTATTTAGTATTGTAATATTTTAATTAAGATGTATTTATATTTTTTGAATATTAGTTGTAATAAACTTTTGTCAAAATTTACATTAGAATTTTCCGTATTACACTAAACAATTCTTAGAATTTTTATTTTCATTTATGTTACAAATTTTTCATTTACTTTTTGTGAAAATTTTCTTTTTTTTTTTTCGTCAAAATTTTATATCATGACCCCTAATGTCTAACACGGTTTAGCAACGGAAAATGTTTTTTTTTTAAAAAGATAGAAAATAAATTAAAACCAACCACGAAACCACACGACTGGAGGAAAAACGAGTATAGACAAAGTTCAAAAAAGATACAAAAACATGGCTAAAGTCCAATAGAACAAATTAAACGTTATCCTCCACCATATCTGCCCAGTTGCGTGGAGCATTAGGTTATTGCCAAGGGAAGCGTGTTTTATCTACACTGAAGTTATTTCTTCAGCAGGTTACCAACTTTACACCAGGAGAGACATTTTCTAACCAAAATATGATAGTGTTAAAAATATCATGAAATATGGAGTTGATATTTACAGAAAGACCATTGAAAATGCATTCATTTCTGGAAGATCAAATAATTTAAAGAAAAACAAGAGGTAAAGACTGCCAAACTAGTGCAGAAAGTTTGAATTTAAGATTAAGACGATGGGAAAAAAAATATTTAGAATAAAATCTTCATCAATGAGATACAAGTTATCTTTGAAGATATGATTCTAAACTTCCAAATGTAATTGTAATATTTATATATAATTCTTTCATCGATAAGAAGAGCATCACCTGTAATTTGATTTATAACGTTGGATCTAATCCGGCCTTCTTTTCTAACTTTCGGTTTCACATGTGTTGCATGCCACCATGTGATTATTATGACATCGCATATAACCATGCAAGTAATTATTACAGACGGGTACACAAATTAAAACACAGTTTTATTTAGAGAATTCCATGATGTACGCAAAACAGGCGTTGCAGACGACCTTGAAGCCAGAAAATCCGGTCTTCCTCGCCAGCAACTCGAACTCCTTCTCGGTCCTCTCCCTTCCTCCTAGGCATTGCGCAAGCATGATCATGTCCGAGTGCAATACGTATTTCGCCGCAGCGCCGGTTTCCGGTACCACCGGGAGTATTCCCTCGGCGATTATCACCTTCCCGTTCGTTGGTAGTGCCTTCCAGCAGTTCTTTAGTAGCTTGATGCAGTGCTTGTCGCTCCAGTCATGGAGAATCCACTGCAAATTTCATTAATCTTCGGCAATCCATAGCTTTAGAGGAGTTGTAAATTAAGTCTTATCGTTTTATTTTTTTTAAAAAGGGAAGATTTTGGCTATGAAATTACGAAGATGCGGCACTGTTGTTGACCTTCATGAAAATGGCGTCGCCTCCGCTTGGAACACATTCAAACATGTTCCCACCCACATGCTCGATTTCTGCTCAATAACAACGTACCGTCACAGACATATATATTTCACCGCAAACCACTAATTTCCGATTTTTTCAAAAGAAAGAACCGATCACCTTTCTTCTCTGGAGCAACAGCGATGACGTGCGGGAGATCGAAGTTGATTCCCTTTATGGACGGGTACTTGGAGATGATCATGTTCAGGGTTGCGCCCACTCCTCCACCGACATCGACGATGGTGTGGAGGCCCTGGAATCCGGTGTAGGCCTCGAGGATGTTCTTCATGATGAAGGTGGAGTGGTTGGCCATGGCAGCGTTGAAGATCTTGTTGAACCTCAGATCCTTCCCGAGGTACTCGAAGAGCATGATCCCGTGGGCTTTGTTAAACGGTGTTCCGCCTTCCAGCACTGCATCCTTGAGGTAATACCTACGGAACCAACGATAATCACAGTATATATTGAAATTAACTTTACGACATGGATTGATTAATTAAGTACGGCTGACAAATTATCACGAGATGGTCTTCGCGTACCAGCATTCCATGAGAACCCTGTCATGGAACAGTTGGAAGACGGCGTCGTAGGACACGCCGTCCTCATTCTTGGTGAGGTACTTGCACACTGGGGCGGCACCGTAGCGTCTGGCAACTGTGCCGTCCTCGCCAGTCGTCTCGAGATCGTAGGTGAAGATCTCGTAGCTGGCAAGAGCTCGGAGCATGCGATCAAGCATGGCCGGGGCGTCGGGGTTCTTGATCCCAAGCTCCTCGGCGATCTCTTGCGGGGAAAGGAACCGGCCGGGGCCAGCCTTGACGACGACCTCAAGGACGCCGAGCTCGATGGCGGCCTTGAGGGTCATGGGGAGGACGGAGAAGCTGGCGAGCTGCTGTGCGTAGAGGCATGCCTCCACGTCTTGCTTGTTCTCCATGGAACCCATGCCGATCGATCAGCGACACCGCTGACTGAATAATCACTCCGGCGCTCGTGACGTTGTTTTGGGTATGCGCCGATGCTCTGCTGCGTGGTGCTTATATATATTCCTGAGTTCATGCATGACCGAACCCATCCAATAAACTCGCCATGAAAAGTAAATTAATAAATAAATGTGAACATCCCAAATATAATCCTGATTTCGTCGTATCAGGATTTTCTACTGAAGCAACTGAATAAAAGTATATATAATCACTGTAAAAAGTATTTTATTAACTGGTCACTTGTAGGAGGCTTTCCCGGATGAAGGCAATAATTTTACTTTGATTAGAAAATAAATTTAGTATTTCAGAAAATGTTACTTGGAGCGAGAATATATTGCACTTGAACCGAGAATAAATTTAATATATCTATAAGAGGCATTATATATATATATATATATCTTTCGTTCCGTTGGTCCGAGAATTATTGCACTTGAACGATATTGGTAACGCGTGCGCTTGAATGCTGTTGCTCGGAAACGTAAATACAAATTGTTATGAAGTTGTTGCATTAGAAATATTTGTTTCTAAAAAAGTATGGAAAACGTGAATTTGTCTTCCATTCGCTCTACATGGAAAATTTAAGACCAGACACATTATTATTATTATTATCAAAAAGATAGACCGAATTAAAAAAATAAAAAGCCACAGTTATATATGAATCACATGATTTCTTTTATATCTTGCAAATTACATAACGATGGATTTTTTTTAACCTTATGATAATCAACGATCTCTAACATCTTAATTCTACGTTTCTTGTCTCACAGAAAGAATTACAAATGTTAATTTGTTTCTAAAAAAGTTGTCAAAAAAAAAACCGTTAGTGGTCTGTAAAAGCAAAACTTGAGAGGCAGCTTCACGTTTATATAAGATGTTCTAGCAGAATCCACGGTAGACCGCTCGAGCACCGAAAAGTGGAATCCAAACGGTCGCATGGAAATTTCTACTATCGTCCACTAGAAATTGTCGTAGCATCCATTTATTTTTCGGAGTTGGTAAAATGCCGTGGTTCTTGATCTCTAGCCGATGCAGTTGACGAAAAGGCCTTTCATAGATAAAATCAATTTTCCAATGACATTTAAATGTTGTTCGTGTCTTTATAAAGTTTGAAAATTAGTAAAAATAAAAGGTTCAGAAAACTCACAAAAGTTAAAAAAATTTAAAGATATTTATGTACGTTTAGAAATTAGAAGAAAAATATAGGTTATAAATAAATTTATTACTTTAATTTTTTTTACAAAATAATGAATAACAATAATAATATTATTAAAAATATTTAAAAGATAATCAAATTATAAAATACTTTCATTGAACGAAATAAACATTACAACATGACAAATATTATAATTTTTTTTCATAATGTTTAGATATAAATTCATTTGAATATTTTTAATTTTTTGATCCTTTCTATATAATATTTTCACACATTTTATCATTTCTTTCTTCTCTTCTTGAGTCATCTGTATAACATTTCCTATTTCTTCTTCTCCTTCATCTATACTTGATATCTTAACAATATTAAATTTTGATAATTCATCTTGTAAATCTTCAAGTAAATTAGTTGTATTTGCTTGATGAAAAAAATTGTAAAGTAAGAAACATATTATAACAATCTTTATCTTTGTCTTAAATAGAAATAACATGCAATACTATAAAATTATAAATCAATGTTTTATAATCCTAAATGTACATTTAATCATTGTCTTCAATTGTAATTCTGTTAAGTGATATTTAATATCTTGAAATTGACAAATAAATTTTAGAAAATTTAGATAACTAGTGTCTATTAAGTAAAATTTACATATATATTAACTTTTGTTAGTCCAAATGTATTTTAACATCTTACGAAATTATAATTATATTATATAAGTATCGTACCAGGTGGAATCCAAAGACCATTTGGTCTAGATACTATATTTTGTAATATTTGAGCATTTGCTATTGATCCTTTATAGCCATTAGAAACATATGTAATTTTTATATTAAAATTACATATAATCATAATATTTTGAGATAATTCTCGTTTCCTATTTCTAAACTTTATTGCTTAATTTTTATAAATAATCACCTTTATATGTATGTCATCAATAACAACAATACAATCCTATATAAATAAAAATATAACAAGTTATATAAAATAAAATACACCAAACTTTGGCATAACTACCATTATAATTATAGAAATGAATCTTAAAATATGTGACAGTTGAATGTTTTACTAATAATATGTCATTCAAATGTATTATTACAATAATTATTTTATTAAAATAAGTACTAATTAATCATAAAGAATGAGAGAATCATTCTCTTATTACTTTATACGTATGATTTTGGCCATAATAAGAAAAATTTTAAATTAATTTTCTATCATCATATTCTTGCCATCTGTCATTACTCCTTCTATTTTCAGCTAAGTTACAAAATTTTATAAATATGTGTTGACTGTTTTATATATTTTCTTATAATTATAAGCTTGATATGGTAAGAAAATATCTAACAATCTATGAATGTATTTTTGACCTTCTTTATTGAAGATTCAATTTATGGTAACTAAACTACTATTACAAGCAGTTGCAACAGCACAAATATTACTTTAAACAAAAAAAAGAAATTTGTTGTCTCTTTTTGCTTCTTCCTCCTCCTCCTTAATTGTCATCTTGTAAGAAAATATTCTACAAATGTATTTGACATTGAAAATAAGATTATTAACAAATCAAAAGGTTAGAATTTTTGGGAGTAAAATGCATGAACAATATGTTTGTCATTTTAACCAGATTGTACAACAAGTATTACAGCATGTAAAAAAAGATATTACAACGTAACATTAATTTAAACATTCAACAACATATAAGTTCAACATACTATAACATAAATTCAAATATACAACATATAAGTTCAACATACATTAAACATACCACAACATATCATAAAACATTGAATACAAAAGTTCAACATACTACAATATATAATAACATCACGTAAATATAAGTTTATAATCTGTTATAACATATATGTTTAGTTGGATATGTTAAATTATAGCCACGTCATGTGCATATGGTTTGGAACCGAAAAAACTAATCTCGCATATCTACATTCTGTAATAACTTCATAGATTGAACAACTTCTTTTGTATGCTTCTTATTTTATATTAACTTTATTTATTCCATATCACTTAAGCGATGTAACACTAGAAATTTTTTAGCTAGTTGAAGTCCGCCTCCTAGCTAGCGGCATGTTCGTGGAATGGTTGACGGGTGCTCTAACCTTGAAGTGGAGAACGAAAATGAGAAGATCCTCAAAATAGGGTTAAAGGCTACCTTATATACTTGGTAATTTTGCACTTTGACCAGTCTTGTTATTATTATATGCATTCATTGGGGAATCCTGCAATTACATCTTTACAAAATATATTTAACATAATGCGATTACATGAACAATAAGAAGAAGTATAAACAAAAATGAAGCATTAAGTAAATTGTCAACTACTTCCAACATCAAAGTTCATAATCAATGGGCTAATTTGTGCATTTGTTAAGGTTTTAACATTAATTCCATACATACATATAAATTCATGACTACCATAAAATTTCCTTTAAGAATAATATTATATGACATATAAATCCCTAAAATGCATGAATAATGATATTTAAACAAGCACAAATTAATCAATTACAACTAACCAACTACTTAAGGCTTTCAGGTCGAAGCCATAAACCAACATAGTATATAATTTTTTGGTTAAAGCTACGAACCAGTGATTTTTCTTGTATCATACTTTTAGTGTATGAATAGTTTTGATAATCTTATTGTATTTCTAACTTTTAATTTATTCTCTGATATATGGAATCTGAATTATATTTTCTTTTGTAACGGTAGATGATCTATAATATTTTCTTTCACTCTTCGTTAAATGATATAATTATATTTATATCTATAATTCCAACGATCATATTAACTTTCAACGATATTAATTTTATGTACTTTGATTCTTGACAGTCTATAAATAGTAAATTACTATTTGTTAACTTGTTCAAATAATTTTCTGCCAAACTTCTTTCAAATTGTTAAGTTATTATTATTAACTTAACAAGTTGTTTTTCCCTGTCTCTGTAAATATATATTAAATTATGTTAACAGAACGAATTCTATCATGTAAGATTCACATGATGTATATTTTCATATTTCTTTTCTTCAGATCGTTTCAGTTAGCAAATGTTAAGTTCTTAGAAAATCTCATAAATAAATAAACTCCATCAAGCCATCACCGGCCACTCCCCATCCACCGACCGGTCGCCGTTCGTGACAAATGCAGAAAAATTGGACAAGAAGGCAGGTAGTCTTCGGAATGCGTCGGTCGGTCTTGCGTTACCATTATAAACTTCAAAAAAGAAAAACAGAGAGAGAGAGGGAGGAGAAATTTCCTACCTACCGCTTCTCCTCCAAAGGTCATCCATCGGTCACACTGCTTTGGTTTTTTTTTTTCAATGAAAGTTAAATTTAATTAGATAAAAATACCTTAATCATAAACTACAGTTGTTTCTGGTAAGAGTTTCGGGACAAAGAGTTACATTCTAGAATAGGGTAAATATTTGGTAAAAAAAATACAAGAATTAGTTGTTTCTTTCTTTTTCAACTACATCGTTCTAACTCTTTTAAAAGGAACGGATAGAATCCTCATCACTTCTCGTATAATCAACTTTATTAGGATTTCCCACAAAACTTCTTTTGTGGGTTGTTGCTCTTATTTGAAATAAGTTTTTTTGATCAAGATATCAGAATGACCTATATGTTGAGATTTTCTGTTAGACAATAAGTCAGTTGGAGTTGATATTCCCTACGTTAGGACTAAAGGTAAGTTTGTTGCTATTAATCTATAAAATCCAAAAGAAAACAATAACAATCGAGCATCAAGTAGACTTAGAAGACAAGAAATTTAATTTAATAGAGGGAGAGAACAAGTAAAAAAAGAAGTCGAGATTATGCAAATTGAGGTTCACCATCAAATAATGATAATTATTCATTGTATCACGTACATGTGACGCATATCACCACGTGATTATGCAAGTGATTATTGTAGACCGGTACACAAATTTAAGAAAAAGAGTTCTACTTAGAGAATTCCATGACGTTCACATCACAAGCGTTGCAGACGACCTTGAAGTTAGAAAAACCGGACTTCCTCGCGAGCAACTCGAACTCCCCCTCGGTCCTCTCCTTTCCTCCTGGGCATTGCGCAAGCATCTGCATGTCCAGGTGGAATAGGAATTTGGCCGCAGTGCTGGTCTCCGGTGCCACCGGGAGAATTGCATCGGCGACGATCACCTTCCCATTCTTTGGTAGTGCCTTCCAGCAATTCTCAAGAAGCTTGATGCAGTGCTCGTCGCTCCAATCGTGCAGGATCCACTGCAAATTTCATTAACTTTCCAATTAAGACTTACCGTTTACTTTTTTTAAAATGGAAGTTTTTGACTAAGAAATTAACAAGTTGCAAAACTGCTGTGACCTTCACGAAAATGGCGTCGCCTCCGCTTGGAATACTTTCAAACATGTTTCCACTCACATGCTCGATTCCTGCCCCATATATAACAACGATCAATTTCCTTCCTTTTTTTTTGAGAAAAAAGAGAAAGGTAACTTAGACATGCGATCTCCAAAGTGAGTGAAGCAGATGCATCACCTTTCATCTCCGGAGCATCTGCGATGACATGCGGGAGATCGAAGTTGATTCCCTTGATGGACGGGTACTTGAAGATGATCATGTTCAGGGTTGCGCCCACTCCTCCACCGACGTCGACGATGGTGTTGAGGCCCTCGAATCCAGTGTAGGCCTCGAGGATTTTCTTCACGGTGATGGTGGAGGTGCTGGACATGGCGGCGTTGAAGATCTTGTTGAACCTCAGATCCTTCCCGGGGTACTCGAAGAGCGTCATCCCGTGGGCTTTGTTGAATGGTCTTCCGCCGTCTAGCACTGCATCCTTGAGGTAATACCTACGGAACCAAAGATAATCACAGTATATATTGAAATTAACGTTACGACATGGATTAATTTTTATAAAGTACTAGGCGGTCTTCGCTTACAAGCTTTCCATGATAACCCTGTCCTGGGCCATGAGGGAGAATTCGGCGTAGGACACGCCGTCCTCGTTCCTGGTGAGGTACTTGCACAGCGGGGCGGCTCCGTAGCGTCTTGCAACGGTGCCGTCCTCGCCGGTCTTCTCGAGATCGTAGGTGAAGATCTCGTAGCTGGCAAGAGCTCGGAGCATGCGATCAAGCATGTCCGGGGCGTCGGGGTTCTTGATCCCAAGCTCCTCGGCGATCTCCTGCGGGGAGAGGAACCGGCCTGGGCCGGCCTCGACGACGACCTCAAGGACGCCGAGCTCGATGGCGGCATTAAGCGTCATGGGGAGGACGGAGATGCTGGCGAGCTGCTGGGCGTAGAGGCATGCCTCCACTTCTTGCTTGTTCTCCAAGGACGCCATTCGGACGGATCGTGAACACCGCTGACTGAATAATCGCTCGCTCTGGGGCTAGTGCTGGCGTTTTAGAGATTGTACCGGTGGTGCTTATATATATCCTTGAGTTCTGAACGCCATTCAATAAATTCATGATGGAACCATGCAAATAAGCAAATAAAGTCACGATGGATAAGAAAAAATGAACCACTCTTGGCCACTGTTTCGACTTGTTGCAGTCATCTGCTATGACCATGGTTGCTCTTTGTTCTATGATGGTGGACTAGCAATGCATTTTTCTCGTGAAACCGAGCAGTTTTCTAATACATGCATATATCCTTGAGTTCCTCACCGAATGCCTTTCAATAAATTGATAGTGGAACCAAGCAAGTAAGCTAATAAAGTAACGATGGATAATAAATGAATAAGAGAAAAGGAATCACTATTAGCCACGGTTGTCGTGACTTTTGATCAATTCGACTTGTTGCAGCCATCAGCTTTGACCATGGTTGCTCTAGAATTGACTGGCAATGCATGAAACATAACCGGTCAACACAAACATGCCAACACATGTCAACACAACAGTTTCCAATTCTTTGAATGTGGTGAGAAACGTGGAAATTATGGTGTTAGAGTTCGTTGATCATCGTAAGGTCGATCTGCTGCTCAATTCTAATGAGCCCATCCTCATCGTTATTTAATTTGCAAGATATTAAAAAAAATCCATGTGATTCATATATAACCCAGATTTAATCTATCCTTTTCAACAACAAAAATGTTGGTCGGTCATTTTCCAAGAAATGTCGCGAATGGAAGACAAACTAATCGCTTTTCATCCTCCATCGCAAATTCATCAAAATCTCCAAAGCTTTTTTTTTTAACAAAATAATGGAAAAACTTGAACGAACTGCGTAAAATAGGAAACATTCTTGAAGAGAAATCTGTCTCAAATAAAGTTGTTGAGGAAGATCTACCTGAACATCTCAACAAAGCTTAACATCTTTCATAATATGTTTTCTCTTTCCTTTATCCCTCCGTTCTTATTAGACAATGCTATTGGTTAGATAAGGTTGGTGTTGATTTAACTATTAGTTAGACCAAGCTATCAATAACATTCATTGAAATTATTGATTTAGCTTATTTTTAGTTAGATAGTTATTTGCCGACATTTATTTGGAAACAGAAATTAGTTGAAGTATAATTTACTTGTAATACTGCTTGGTGTAGTACATCTACCAATTTTTATTAACACTTGCAATTGGATCTGTTAATATTACTGCTCTTATTCCTATCGTCGATGTTGCTGCTCATAAAGATTCGGTAATAGATACACATCATTGAGCAGGAGTAGAATAATGGAAATTAGCTTCTTTGATATTTTCGTTTTGGTCGTTACTTCTATTTTCAAATTGTGTTTTGTGTTATGAACCTTGACTGCTTACGTAGTGAGATTATTCTAATACCATAAGCTTTTAACTTTGTAAAAAGAAAACGTCTCCCAACCTTTCTAGAAACGAATATTTGTAATGCTTAATTTCCATGCGCCGTCCAACTCGGGAAAATTTGACGCCAATTAAATGTGATGATGCCGATAAAAAAGAATCATTTCGACGTAGATCACACGGTTGTTGTTCAATTCTGGGTCCATTCCATCGTTATTTAATTTGCAAGATATAAAATTCATGTGGATTCATAATTGTGATTTGTTTTATTAACCTTTTTCGTAAAAAAAAATAGTAATGTGTCCAGTCCTTTTTCTTGGAGTCGAGTGAATGAAAAACCAAATAATGTCCTCCAACCTTTTATAAGATAGAATGGAAATGATAAATTTTAATTTCAAATCCACGACGGCTGCGCTGGTTGCAATTTTTTTTTCCACAGCTAAAGTTAGAAAAGAAGGATTAAATCCTACCGAACATTATAAATCAAATCCGATATAAGTAAGAATTGTCTTTAAAACTTGCACAGTATAATTAGTAAATAATTTATACATATACGTAAGAATATATGATATCTTGGATAGTTTAAGCTTGTTCGTAAGAACATTTGACATTCGAAAGTTTTTTGATATTTATATATATTTCATGTACAAGGGTGACATTGCAAGAGCATTTTAATATTTTTAGACGTAAACGCATTTTGTATTTATATAAGTAAATTAATATTTCAAATAGTTTAGATTGTTATATAATTAAGAGGATATGATATTTTAAGTAAATTAGTATCATATTTAAGAGCATCTGAAATTACTTTAAGAGGAGCATTTTTGTTCTTTTAGACGTTATGGACATCTCACTTCAGGGCTCGTTAACGAATTGTGTTGTTGAACGTCTTGTTTCCATGTCGTGCTATTTGTGCTTGTCCACTCTAAGCGTACCATTTGATTCTTTTACTCCTTTAACAAGTAACATCTCTTTTCTCCTTTTTTGTTCGTTATTATTTTCCTTAATCCTTTAAAGTGACCTAAAATTCCTTTAATTTATCCTTATTAATCATTTAAAATCAATCGATCCCTTAAAAATATAGGTTATAAATAAATAAATTTATTACTTTATTTTTTTTTTTACAAAATAATGAATAACAATAATATCATTATTAAAAATATTTAAAAGATAATCGAATTATAAAATACTTTCATTAAAGGAAATAAACATTATTAAAAAAGATAATCGATTTGCTGCTCAATTCTAATGAGCCCATCCTCATCGTTATTTAATTTGCAAGATATTAAAAAAAATCCATGTGATTCATATATAACCCAGATTTAATCTATCCTTTTCAACAACAAAAAAGTTGGTCGGTCTTTTTCCAAGAAATGGAGCGAATGGAAGACAAACTAATCGCTTTTCTTCCTCCATCGCAAATTCATCAAAATCTATCCAAAGATTTCCTTTCAGAATAATAGATACACATCGTTGAGCAGGAGTAGAATAATGGAAATTAGCTTCTTTGTTATTTTCCTTTTGGTCGTTACTTCTCTTTCGAAATTGCATTTTGTGTTATGAACCATGCGGCCTTGAGCGTCATGGGGAGGACGGAGATGCTGGCGAGCTGCTGGGCGTAGAGGCATGCCTCCACTTCTTGCTTGTTCTCCAAGGACGCCATTCGGATGGATCGTGAACACCGCTGACTGAATAATCGCTCTGGCGCGAGTGCTGGCGCGTTTTAGGGGTTGCACCGGTGGTGCTTATATATATCCTTAAGTTCCTCACAGAACGCCTTTCAATAAATTCATAATAGAACCATGCAAATAAATAAATAAACAAATAAATTTTACGATCCGCACGGATTAGCGAATGAACATAAAAAATTCTCAATTATGTTGCAAATTAAATGACGACTACAATTTTGAATTTTTTTAAGTATTTGTATCGTGTACGGGAAAAATAGAAAGTCCGCCGTCGCAGCCCTCGTGTTTTTGAAAGCGACTACACATCACTCTTTTTTACGAAATATTTATATTTGTATAATATAATATGAAATAATATATTATACATATTTTTAGTATACATTTTGTATATTCTTCTCAATTTAATAAATTTAAGCAAAGAGTTCTACTTAGAGAATTCCATGACGTTCACATCACAAGCGTTGCAGACGACCTTGAAGTTAGAAAAACCAGACTTCCTCGCGAGCAACTCGAACTCCTCCTCGGTCCTCTCCTTTCCTCCTGGGCATTGCACAAGCATATGCATGTCCTGCTGGAATAGGAATTTGGCCGCAGTGCTGGTCTCCGGTGCCACCGGGAGAATTCCATCGGCGACGATCACCTTCCCATTCTTTGGTAGTGCCTTCCAGCAATTCTTAAGAAGCTTGACGCAGTGCTCGTCGCTCCAATCATGCAGGATCCTCTGCATAGTTCGTTAACTTTCCAATTAAGGCTTACCGTTTAATTTTTTTGGAAAGGAAGTTTTGGACTAAGAAATTAAGAAGTTGCAAAACAGCTGTGACCTTCATGAAAATGGCGTCGCCTCCGCTTGGAATACTTTCAAACATGTTTCCACTCACATGCTCGATTCCTGCTCAATATATAACAACGATCAATTCCCTTCCTTTTTTTTTGAAAAAAGAAAGAAAGGTAACGTATATGGCAGATCTCCAAAGTGAGTGAAGCAGATGCATCACCTTTCATCTCCGGAGCATCCGCGATGACATGCGGGAGATCGAAGTTGATTCCCTTGATGGACGGGTACTTGGAGATGATCATGTTCAGAGTTGCGCCCACTCCTCCACCGACGTCGACGATGGTGTTGAGGCCCTCGAATCCAGTGTAGGCCTCGAGGATGTTCTTCATGGTGATGGTGGAGGTGTTGGACATGGCGGCGTTGAAGTTCTTGTTGAACCTCAGATCCTTCCCGGGGTACTCGAAGAGCGTCATCCCGTGGGCTTTGTTGAATGGTCTTCCGCCGTCTAGCACTGCATCCTTGAGGTAATACCTACGGAACCAATGATAATCACAGTATAGATTGAAATTAAGGTTACGACATGGATTAATTTTAAATAAGTACTAGTCGGCATTCTCTTACAAGCTTTCCATGATGACCCTGTCCTGACCCATGAGGAAAAATTCGTGGTAGGACGCGCCGTCCCCGTTCTTGGTGAGGTACTTGCACAGCGGGGCGGCTCCGTAGCGTCTTGCAACGGTGCCGTCCTCGCCGGTCTTCTCGAGATCGTAGGTGAAGATCTCGTAGCTGGCAAGAGCTCGGAGCATTCGATCAAGCATGTCCGGGGCGTCGGGGTTCTTGATCCCAAGCTTCTCGGTGATCTCCTGCGGGGAGAGGAACTGGCCGGGGCCAGCCTTGACGACGACCTCAAGGACGCCGAGCTCGATGGCGGCATTAAGCGTCATGGGGAGGACGGAGATGCTGGCGAGCTGCTGGGCGTAGAGGCAAGCCTCCACTTCTTGCTTGTTCTCCAAGGACGCCATTCGGATGGATCGTGAACACCGCTGACTGAATAATCGCTCTGGCGCGAGTGCTGGCGTTTTAGGGGTTGCACCGGTGGTGCTTATATATATCCTTGAGTTCCTCACAGAACGCCTTTCAATAAATTCATAATGGAACCATGCAAATAAGCTAATAAAGTAACGATGGATAATAAATGAATAAGAAAAAAGGAATCACTCTTAGCCACGGTTGCCGTGATCAATTCGAGTTGTTGCAGCCATCAGTTTTGACCCCGAAGCCTTCGGAGTATCTTTTCTACCGGTGCCACTATCTGTACGGGGAATTCGCTGCTGAAAAATCCCGCCTAGTGTCCCCTTCCTTCCCCCGCCGCCTTCCGACCCGCGGGAGCATATAATGAAGAAAACTTCCGGACACTCATGCCCGATCGTGAGACTGCCTGTTAAACGTCCGATGGCACGTTGCTCCGATCTGATCCCTGTAACTCGATCTCCCTTGATCCTTGCCGGATGTGCTTGACGATCCCCCTGGAGACGAAAACTTGCATGGTTGCTCTAGAATTGACTGGCAATGCATTTTTCTGGTTCGTCTTTTTTCCGATATTTCTAGAAACATATTCATGTTTCTGAAATATCTGAAAAACAAAAGAAGACGAGAACACCATTTCATTCAAGCATAAGGTGAAACAGAGAAGTTTTCTAATACATGTACATATGTTTTTTACTGATAATCCAACCACCTGTTTAAAGTAAAATAAAACATAACCGTCAACACAAACATGCCAACACATTTTCATCCACTACCAACTACAACCAATAATATAGATCTAAATTACAACCACACACACACTACACAACAGTTTCCAATTCATTGAATGTGGTGAGAAACGTGGAAATTATGGTGTTAGAGTTCGCCGATCATCGTAAGGACGATCTGCTGCTCAATTCTAATGAGCCCATTCTCATCGTTATTTAATTTACAAGATATTAAAAAAAAATCCATGTGATTCATATATAATCAAGAATTTTTAGTTGATCGATGTACAAGTAGGGTGGCCGAGTGGGCCTCTAGAGTTTACGTTACGCCCTTCTGCGTTTGAGTGGCGACGTTGGTCGCATGGGATAGGGGCGGCGGGCAAGCCACGCACGTCATCAATGACGGTAACTGGCTTACGCAAAGCACTCGACCGACCGGCTCTCCCTTCCTACCTTTTACTGATCTTCTTTCTTCCTTTTGTAGGATGTTGCGGAGTGAAGAGTCCGTGTGTCCTCCATCTTCTCTTCTTACATCAAGTGGCCACTCTTTCGACAAGCTCGTCCCAGAGCTTCAACAAATCGGAAACATTTTCAAGATGGGAGAAATAGAGAACGATGTCGAAATATCGACGACATATGTGTTGTCGTTAATTTGGTGAGGGATGTACCACATGTTTAGGTAATTTGCTGTAGTGTAAACGATAACAAAAGGGGCTGGGGCCATGCTGGTTGTTCTCTTCAACATATAAATGTATGCCAATTCTGCTTCTACTAATGCGTGGTCCCACTGCTTAGGTCGTGACAGGTCGAACTGAAGTTGAGAGTAGAGGTGTCAATCGGCCGGCCCGACCTAAAAAGTGGCAGTCCGTGTGGGTTATGGGTTGGGCCCGGTTGGATCGAAATTTTTTTAATTTTGTTTGACAATCCAGTTCGATCCAAAATTATTTTAAGGTGGTCCAATCCAATCTGAAATGTTCTCGGGACAGCTTTGGTCCGGTCCAAAATTGAAGTAGAAGTTTTTTATTTTTTATTTTAAATTTAAATTAAAATTACATTATTTTTATAATTACATCAAATATTTTTACATTTAATATACAATGTACATAATTATATTTAAACATTTATTACATCAAAATTATATTAATGATAAAATAAGAAATGTGTATTTTTAGATTTTCCTTCAATTTATTACATCAAAATTTAGAAAATCAGGATTATCTCTTATTAAATAGCTATGATTAAAATTATTTAATTATTTCCTATTTGTTACGATAAATATTTTATTTAATTCTTTCCATATTTTGTAACATACATATGAAATGTTATTTAAATTTTGTTCTATATTTTCAATTGTTACGTCAAGTTCTATATTTAAATAAATTTGTATTACATTTATTAAATTTTTAATAACTTTTACTTTAATATTTATTAATTTTGTATACATCAATTTTTACATTTACATTTATTATTTGTACTACATTTACTAATGTATATAAGAGATGTATTATATTTTATATTTTATATTTTATTTTCCGTTGATTTTAACTTGATCCGAATTAACCTGTCGACTAGCCTAAGTCCAATTCGAATCAACCCATAAGTCAACTTAACCTGACTTAAGTCAACTTACAAGCTAGCTCAACCTGTAAGTTAATTTTCTAATTTATTGTAGTTCAGCACAGTTAGATTTAAAAAATTGAACCGAACTGGCCCGTGATAGCCCAACTCAATTGACACCGAGACTCTTCAACTTGGATTGCTCCCTTCTTTAATCGAAGGAAACACATTTTCCCCGCCCGTCTCTCATCACCGATGTTACTAGTTTTTTTACGCCGACATTTTTTCCGACGACCAACAAAGAACGACGAGACCCGGCAGCCACTGCGCAGAAGATTTAAGCCTTCAACATCTTCTCCATTGAATGCGGTCTTGGAGTTCTCGAGGCTGTTGGAACAGCCTTAATAGCAGGCACTGTTCATCCCCATCCCTCACTGTTCCCTGCTCTTTTTACGCTGCAGATGGCAGATCGAACTCCTTTTTAGCATAATGCCTTACTCAGAAGAAGGAATCTTGAAATATAAATTGTCATTCTTGTTCGTAATTCTTAACTTCCTTAAGATTATTGTTGCTAGAGCTAAAAATTCTTAGGCCTTTAAAAGGAAATTGATAGGCCTTTTTTTAATTTATTCATAGAAATGGTACTCTTTTCATCCACTCCATTGTTAATAACATTTCTCTCTGCTCTTTAATAGATAAAATTTCCTCCATCTGTCTAATAAGTGCCATTCTGTTAAATCTTGTTACAAGTTTTTAATAGATAGTGGACATCGTTTTAAGTTTTATAAACAACTGTGTAAGGCTAAAGTCTCCCTTAAAATTAAATTTGTTATCTGGTTTGGTATTCATGATAAACTATTCAACAAAACAATATTGAAAAAGAAGTTATCTTTGTCTTCGTTGCAATATTTGTTGTGAGAATACCAAACATCTCTTTGTACATTGTGTTACGAAACAGACGGTTCTTTTGGACGAGGATTTTCTTCTTTCGATCTTTACCATTGATTTCAGCTGTACATTTTTTCCCTCTAATTTCATCACATTCACTTTCTTTATTATTTTTATCTGGAATTGCTGACTTCAAAGGAATAATAAAATTTCTGGTAGACCTATTTTATTGGAAAATACGGTCAACTTTTCTTATGTTTGATTAAAAAGTTTAGCTGCAAATAAAAAAAGTTAATCTCATTAAGAAGGTGTACTTTAATTGAAAAGCACTTGTAACTGGGAACAAAAGTTTATTTAGCTCTGGTAGCATTCAATTTGCCGACTATTAATTCCGAAGCTGTAGCATACATTCAACGTCGTTGGATTGTTAGGGTAACGAAGTGGAGGGTAAAGGGAAATTAAGTGTTATTGTTTGGTATATTATCTTCGCTCTTTTCTTTCGTTTCTTTTAGTTTGGAGGTTTTATCTTTTGCTTTTGCTGAAAAGTGATTTTATGGCTGAAGTTTATCCAAACTAAAACTCCTACCTCTCGAAAGATACGATGAACTCATTTCCAACGAGCAAATAGTCCGAGTAATGCATGGAATGGACGGCTAAATTGTCGTCATTAAACTTCTACTTAGAGAATTCCAAGATGTACGCATCAGAGGCGTTGCAGGCCACCTTGAAGCCAGAAAACCCGGCCTTCCTCGCCAGCCACTCGAACTCCTTCTCGGTCCTCTCCTTTCCTCCTGGGTTGTGCGCAAGCATGATCATGTCCCCGTGGAATATGCATTTGGCCGCGATGCTGGTCTCCGGTGCGGCCGGGAGTATTCCTTCAGAGATGATCACCTTCCCGTTCGTCGGCAGTGCCTTCCAACAGTTCCGTAGTAGCTTGAGGCAGTGCTCGTCGCTCCAGTCATGGAGAATCCACTGTAAATTTCATTAATCTTCGGCAATCGATGTGCATAGAGGAGTTGCCAAGACTTGATTGTTTTATTTTTCAAAAAAGGAAGGTTTTGGCTAAGAAGTTCTCTGTTTTTACCTTCATGAAAATGGCGTCACCTCCGCTGGGAACACTTTCAAACATGTTCCCACCCACATGCTCGATTCCTGCTCAATCAATCACACGCATATGCCAGCAAAAGATCAGCTTCCGTTTCATTCTTGTTTTTAATAAAAAGAAAGGTAATCTGTACGGCGGATCTCCGAGGTCATGATTGAAGTGGATCACCTTTCATCACCGGAGCATCTGCGATGACGTGCGGGAGATCGAAGTTGACTCCCTTGATGGACGGGTACTTGAAGATGATCATGTTCAGGGTTGCGCCCACTCCTCCACCGACGTCGACGATGGTGTTGATGCCCTCGAATCCAGCGTAGGCCTCGAGGATGTTCTTCATGGTGATGGTGGAGACGCTGGACATGGCGGCGTTGAAGATCTTGCTGAACCTCAGATCCCTCCCGTGGTATTCGAAGGCAGTCATCCCATAGGCTTTGTTGAACGGTATTCCGCCTTCCAGCACTGCATCCTTGAGGTAATACCTACGGAACCAATGAAACTAGTGTTACAACATGGAATCATTAAGTACCAACAACGACCGATCACGAGGTGGTCTTCGCATACCAGCTTTCCATGAGAACTCTGTCGTGGTTCATGAGGGAGAGAGCAGCATAGGACACGCCGTCGTCGTTCTTGGTGAGGTACTTGCACACTGGAGCGGCTCCATAGCGTCTTGCAACGGTGCCGTCCTCGCCGGTCGTCTCGAGATTATAGGTGAAGATCTCGTAGCTGGCAAGAGCCCGGAGAATGCGATCAAGCATGACCGGGGCGTCGGGATTCTTGATCCCAAGCTCCTCGGCGATCTCTTGCGGGGAAAGGAACCGGCCAGGGCCGGCCTTCACGACGACCTCAAGGACGCCGAGCTCTATGGCGGCCTTGAGCGTCATGGGGAGGACGGAGAAGCTGGCGAGCTGCTGGGCGTAGAGGCATGCCTCCACGTCTTGCTTGCTTTCCGGGGATTCCATTCCGATCGATCACGATTGAATCGCTGCGGCGGACGGGCGTGCTGTTGTTGTGGGTGTTGGGCCGATGCTGGGTGGTGCTTTTACATTGGAGTTCCCCACCAAACCGAACCAATAAACTCACGATGGAAAATAAATTAATAAACAAACGAATAAAAAATAAGAAGGTGATGTCTTCGTAGGTGTGACTACGAAGGTTAGACATCACGTGTATTGCACAGGTGACCACTTAACCGTCATTTTTCGCATGAAAAGGGAAGTGTTGTCCGACGACGACCACCACCACCAAATTGACGAAAATAACCACCATGCACAAGCAAGAACGACGACGGCGTGTTGGTTCTCCTTCGTTCGCAGATCTACAACAGACGACGACGGCGGCAAATCACAGAAAAAAAAAACACACGAAGAGAAGAGAAGGGAAAGCGAACTAGCGCACATAACCACCCGTTGACTTGTCTCCCATTCAATCTCGTCGCTTCCGTCGACCATCCGATTTGACACCCCACCGTCGACCTCATCTTCCATTCTGTTTTAAAGTAAATTATTTTAGATATAAAATAAAATCAAATATTTTCGATAAAAATATCTGTGTTTAAAAAATCAAATTACTTTAGATACACAATAAAAATGTCTAAGATAAAACGAAATCAAACATCTTAGATATAAAAATATCTAAGTGTTTAAAAAATCAAATTATTTTAGATACAAAATAAAAGTATTGGAAATAAAAATAAATATCTTAGACATGAAAATGCAAAAATATCTAAGTATTTAAAAATCAAATTGTTTTAGATATAAAATAAAAGTATCTAAAATAGAAACAATTATCTTAGATATAAAAAATGTAAAAATATCTAAAGGTTAAAAAATCAAATTAACTTTAGGTACAAAAATCAAATCCACCGACCAGTCGCCGTTCGTGACGAATGCAGAAAAATTGGACAACAAGGCAGGTAGTCTCCAGAAAATGTCGGAAGGCGTTGGTCGGTCTTCCGTCCGTTACACCAAGGTACCGTTATAAACTTCAAAAAAGAAAAACAGAGAGAGAGAGAGGGGAAATTTCCTACCTACAACTTCTCCTTCAAAGGTCATCCATCATTCACACTGCTTTGGTTTTTTTTCTTTTCAATGAAAGTTAAATTTAAATAGATAAAAATACCTTAATCATAAACTACAGTTGTTTCTGGTAAGAGTTTCGGGACAAAGAGTTACATTCTAGAATAGGGTAAATATTTGGTAAAAAAAATACAAGAATTAGTTGTTTCTTTCTTTTTCAACTACATCGTTCTAACTCTTTTAAAAGGAACGGATAGAATCCTCATCACTTCTCGTATAATCAACTTTATTAGGATTTCCCACAAAAGAAGTTTGTGGGTTGTTGCTCTTATTTGAAATAAGTTTTTTTGATCAAGATATCAGAATGACCTATATGTTGAGATTTTCTGTTAGACAATAAGTCAGTTGGAGTTGATATTCCCTACGTTAGGACTAAAGGTAAGTTTGTTGCTATTAATCTATAAAATCCAAAAGAAAACAATAACAATCGAGCATCAAGTAGACTTAGAAGACAAGAAATTTAATTTAATAGAGGGAGAGAACAAGTAAAAAAAGAAGTCGAGATTATGCAAATTGAGGTTCACCATCAAATAATGATAATTATTCATTGTATCACGTACATGTGACGCATATCACCACGTGATTATGCAAGTGATTATTGTAGACCGGTACACAAATTTAAGAAAAAGAGTTCTACTTAGAGAATTCCATGACGTTCACATCACAAGCGTTGCAGACGACCTTGAAGTTAGAAAAACCGGACTTCCTCGCGAGCAACTCGAACTCCCCCTCGGTCCTCTCCTTTCCTCCTGGGCATTGCGCAAGCATCTGCATGTCCAGGTGGAATAGGAATTTGGCCGCAGTGCTGGTCTCCGGTGCCACCGGGAGATTTGCATCGGCGACGATCACCTTCCCATTCTTTGGTAGTGCCTTCCAGCAATTCTCAAGAAGCTTGATGCAGTGCTCGTCGCTCCAATCGTGCAGGATCCACTGCAAATTTCATTAACTTTCCAATTAAGACTTACCGTTTACTTTTTTTAAAATGGAAGTTTTTGACTAAGAAATTAACAAGTTGCAAAACTGCTGTGACCTTCACGAAAATGGCGTCGCCTCCGCTTGGAATACTTTCAAACATGTTTCCACTCACATGCTCGATTCCTGCCCCATATATAACAACGATCAATTTCCTTCCTTTTTTTTTGAGAAAAAAGAGAAAGGTAACTTAGACATGCGATCTCCAAAGTGAGTGAAGCAGATGCATCACCTTTCATCTCCGGAGCATCTGCGATGACATGCGGGAGATCGAAGTTGATTCCCTTGATGGACGGGTACTTGGAGATGATCATGTTCAGGGTTGCGCCCACTCCTCCACCGACGTCGACGATGGTGTTGAGGCCCTCGAATCCAGTGTAGGCCTCGAGGATTTTCTTCACGGTGATGGTGGAGGTGCTGGACATGGCGGCGTTGAAGATCTTGTTGAACCTCAGATCCTTCCCGGGGTACTCGAAGAGCGTCATCCCGTGGGCTTTGTTGAATGGTCTTCCGCCAGTCTAGCACTGCATCCTTGAGGTAATACCTACGGAACCAAAGATAATCACAGTATATATTGAAATTAACGTTACGACATGGATTAATTTTTATTAGGTACTAGGCGGTCTTCGCTTACAAGCTTTCCATGATGACCCTGTCCTGGGCCATGAGGGAGAATTCGGCGTAGGACACGCCGTCCTCGTTCCTGGTGAGGTACTTGCACAGCGGGGCGGCTCCGTAGCGTCTTGCAACGGTGCCGTCCTCGCCGGTCTTCTCGAGATCGTAGGTGAAGATCTCGTAGCTGGCAAGAGCTCGGAGCATGCGATCAAGCATGTCCGGGGCGTCGGGGTTCTTGATCCCAAGCTCCTCGGCGATCTCCTGCGGGGAGAGGAACCGGCCTGGGCCGGCCTCGACGACGACCTCAAGGACGCCGAGCTCGATGGCGGCATTAAGAGTCATGGGGAGGACGGAGATGCTGGCGAGCTGCTGGGCGTAGAGGCATGCCTCCACTTCTTGCTTGTTCTCCAAGGACGCCATTCGGATGGATCGTGACTGAATAATCGCTCTGGCGCGAGTGCTGGCGTTTTAGGGGTTGCACCGGTGGTGCTTATATATATCCTTAAGTTCCTCACAGAACGCCTTTCAATAAATTCATAATAGAACCATGCAAATAAATAAATAAACAAATAAATTTTACGATCCGCACGGATTAGCGAATGAACATAAAAAATTCTCAATTATGTTGCAAATTAAATGACGACTACAATTTTGAATTTTTTTAAGTATTTGTATCGTGTACGGGAAAAATTGAAAGTCCGCCGTCGCAGCCCTCGTGTTTTTGAAAGCGACTACACATCACTCTTTTTTACGAAATATTTATATTTGTATAATATAATATGAAATAATATATTATACATATTTTTAGTATACATTTTGTATATTCCTCTCAATTTAATAAATTTAAGCAAAGAGTTCTACTTAGAGAATTCCATGACGTTCACATCACAAGCGTTGCAGACGACCTTGAAGTTAGAAAAACCAGACTTCCTCGCGAGCAACTCGAACTCCTCCTCGGTCCTCTCCTTTCCTCCTGGGCATTGCACAAGCATATGCATGTCCTGCTGGAATAGGAATTTGGCCGCAGTGCTGGTCTCCGGTGCCACCGGGAGAATTCCATCGGCGACGATCACCTTCCCATTCTTTGGTAGTGCCTTCCAGCAATTCTTAAGAAGCTTGACGCAGTGCTCGTCGCTCCAATCATGCAGGATCCTCTGCATAGTTCGTTAACTTTCCAATTAAGGCTTACCGTTTAATTTTTTTGGAAAGGAAGTTTTGGACTAAGAAATTAAGAAGTTGCAAAACAGCTGTGACCTTCATGAAAATGGCGTCGCCTCCGCTTGGAATACTTTCAAACATGTTTCCACTCACATGCTCGATTCCTGCTCAATATATAACAACGATCAATTCCCTTCCTTTTTTTTTGAAAAAAGAAAGAAAGGTAACGTATATGGCAGATCTCCAAAGTGAGTGAAGCAGATGCATCACCTTTCATCTCCGGAGCATCCGCGATGACATGCGGGAGATCGAAGTTGATTCCCTTGATGGACGGGTACTTGGAGATGATCATGTTCAGAGTTGCGCCCACTCCTCCACCGACGTCGACGATGGAGTTGAGGCCCTCGAATCCAGTGTAGGCCTCGAGGATGTTCTTCATGGTGATGGTGGAGGTGTTGGACATGGCGGCGTTGAAGTTCTTGTTGAACCTCAGATCCTTCCCGGTGTACTCGAAGAGCGTCATCCCGTGGGCTTTGTTGAATGGTCGTCCGCCGTCTAGCACTGCATCCTTGAGGTAAAACCTACGGAACCAAAGATAATCACAGTATATATTGAAATTAACGTTACGACATGGATTAATTTTTATTAGGTACTAGGCGGTCTTCGCTTACAAGCTTTCCATGATAACCCTGTCCTGGGCCATGAGGGAGAATTCGGCGTAGGACACGCCGTCCTCGTTCCTGGTGAGGCACTTGCACAACGGGGCGGCTCCGTGGCGTCTTGCAACGGTGCCGTCCTCGCCGGTCTTCTCGAGAACGTAGGTGAAGATCTCGTAGCTGGCAAGAGCTCGGAGCATGCGATCAAGCATGTCCGGGGCGTCGGGGTTCTTGATCCCAAGCTCCTCGGCGATCTCCTGCGGGGAGAGGAACCGGCCTGGGCCGGCCTCGACGACGACCCCAAGGACGCCGAGCTCGATGGCGGCATTAAGCGTCATGGGGAGGACGGAGATGCTGGCGAGCTGCTGGGCGTAGAGGCAAGCCTCCACTTCTTGCTTGTTCTCCAAGGACGCCATTCGGATGGATCGTGAACACCGCTGATTGAATAATCGATCTGGCGCGAGTGCTGGCGTTTTAGGGGTTGCACCGGTGGTTCTTATATATATCCTTGAGTTCCTCAACGAACGCCTTTCAATAAATTCACGATGGAGACATGCAAATAAATAAATAAACAAATAAATTTCACGATCCGCATAGATTAACGAATGAACATAAAAAAATCTCAATTATGTTGCAAATTAAATGACGACTACAATTTTGACTTTTTTTAAGTATTTGTATCGTGTACGGAAAAAATTGAAAGTCCGCCGTCGCAGCCCTCGTGTTTTTGAAAGCGACTACACATCACTCTTTTTTACGAAATATTTATATTTGTATAATATAATATGAAATAATACATTTACACATATTTTTAGTATACATTTTGCATATTCTTCTCAATTTAATAAACACATATTGTATGTATTTTTAGTATACATATATCGAGCTTTATATTATTGAACGAAAGTTTCTAAATTTTTATATGATAAAATTAAGTTATCACAAGCAAGATGCAATTACACCTACTAATTATTCTACGAGTACTTTAGTCAACTTTAATGTACAAGACTATTAGTAAAAAATATAGTGCATTTGTGTTTGACGAAAAATAATAGAAAATATTTGTTACTTTCTATCGTTACTTTTTAGAAAAATTTTTGCAAGTAGAAGTAAAATCTTCTTCTTTTTTGAGCTGGAGTGTCTGAAAATGATGAAAAGTAAGGAAAAAATGGAAAGAAATGTAATTTGTTAAATTAGTATGTTAAAAAAAGATATAATAATAATAATAATTATAAATTTTTACAATATATTAAATTTATATTAACCTCGTACTGTATAATGTATTCTTACAAAGAATGAAAATATTTTTAATTTTTTCATAAACTTTGAGATGTTTAAAAATATTTTTATATTACTAATTATTATTTTTTCACTTACTATTACTTTTGACTATTTTTATCACTTTCTTGTCAACATGTAAATACTATATTTTCTAACGATTTTCTACAACTTTCTTTTTCATCATTTTTTAAACTTTTTGACACTTTCTTTTCTATTAATTTTTAAAACAATATGGTAATGTATGCGACATAATCAAAATTATCAAGGCGTGAATAGTATTTTGTAACTCCTTAATTGTTTTGATACATTTTAAATATTTAGACTTATAATTTGTATTTGAAATTTTTTTTTTTTCAAATAATTATTTTACTTGTAAATAATACACTGCAATTTAATTATTAATAATTCATAATTTATTATAAGGTTAATAATATTAATATTATAGTTTAAATTATTCATGGAAAACTTAAACTACACAACTTTCTTATGAAATGCCCGATGGGACTTTTAGAACCCATCTAATGGAGGCCTTCAATTCGATGATTTCATTTATGGTCACCACCTATTCGATTTTTCTATAAATAATTGTCATTACACTTGTCTAATCATCGAACTAAAATTAGATGGATTTCTGGTTTCACATTACAGGGAAACCTCAACGACTTGAGACCACACTCTCATAATTCTTAAAGAAATTCCTTAAACTGGGGTACTCATTCCCCTTTGGATCTTTTAAATCTTAGTCATTTTCTTTTGATCTTTTAAAGAAATTAGATCCATGTTTATATAATATTCCCTTTCTTAAGCTCACTAAAAAAACTGAAAATTAAAATTAAACTTTAGATTAATAAAAATTCTAGTTCCACTCCCAACAATATCAGATCAATTGAAAGAGAGATTCAGTTATTAGACTTAAAAGCTAAATCTTCTCCTGTGCTTGAAGATGAGAGAGAGATATTTAATGCTTGTAGAAGGAATAGATTGGAAGTTTATCAAAAGAACTTCTTATTTCGTTTTATCTTTGCCAGTGATCTAAAACCTAATGACGCGATTTGAACAACTAAAGTAAATCTAAAACTTAATGACCTGATTTGAATAACTATGAGCGTTCATTCTCAATAATTGGATGGGATTAAAGCCCTTCGATCCAAGTGTTCCCATCTCAACCGTTTGGATCCATCCCAGCCATAACCTTTCCGCCTTCCGATTGCAGCTTTCTACGGGTCACTCAGCCAGCTACACCCACCGTTCACACAACTGCGTCCATTGTCCGACCGATCATGCATATCGTCCGCCGGCCACGCCCGGCCAGCCTCGCCCACCAGCCGTATCCTATTGCCTCGACCACCGTACAGAAAGGAACGACTCCAGATCTAAACACAAATAAAGCCAGCGGTCTTTCACCCCAAAACTCCTTCAACTCAACCTGAGTTGTAGTTTAGGAAGAATCGCCTCCGAGAGTGACTGTCGTGGAAAAAGAAGAACGAAGAAAGGAAGAAAGAAAAGTACATGCCAGAAATAAGAGAATGGCGTTGTCGGTCCTTTCGATATCACTTTTCATGATGATTAGACATTACACAAAAGTAACTCTTAAATAATGTCACGATAACAACCATAACCTACTAACGACAGACTTAAAGATTAACAACAAAAAGAAAATCACGCGCCAAACATATTTTAACCAACACCACGCCACCTTGCCACTGTCCACGCTCAACCGTGTGCTACCTACCCTATCGAATTCCTCGTCGGAATCTGTTGCGAACTTCCGACTTCTACGTCGACGCCCCCTTGTGCTCCCTCTTTCTTCTCTATCTATGTAAATGCAAGACGCTTCATCGACGGGCCATCGGTATGTCTGATGCCATATCAATTTCTCGAGCATAAAGTCGAAATAAAATCGTGCGGTCTCGTATAGAGCTCGATATGAACAAAAACCTTGTAGTGGCAATAAGATATATAAAAGCTTAGTACAGTTCTTTTTATATAACTAAAGGTGGAATATTCCAAGGTTGACAAGTATTTCAAGGCTGCCTCTTTCTCTTCATCAAGCTGTATATAGCTAACTGTGTTTTCTTTCTCTAGTTTATAATCACGTCACAAATGTTACGTTGTTGTAATCATGTTTGGGTGAGCCATGACTATGGCTAACGAGCTGAGTGTTCTTTGGAGAGTAGATGTAGGGAGACCGCCCACTGTTGAAAGTAGTGAACTTTTCTTTATTTCGGAAGAGTACTCTGCAGCTTCGGTACATTTCGAACCGTCGCTATTACTCCCATCATCTTCATCCTTGTTAGGTTGGGCCAGAGAATATACTGAGCAATTTCGTGTGAATTGCTTCCATTCTCCCACTTCGTTCATCTTCTCTATCCATTTCAATAACATCCTACGGTGAAAAAAGTGATTTGTCAAATAATTACCAATAAACCAAGAGATTAGTTTTCTGGATTTTCAAAAATATTACACAGCTAGTTTTGGCCTGAGAAAAAAAACATCACCTGTACATTTCTGATTGGTTTAATTAGAAATGAATGCAAAGCCTTAGAGTAGCTTCACAAAAGAAATGGGAATGGTGTCAAGTGGAACAAATGGTTAAAAAGGATTATACCAACCTGAGCAGAGATTTTTTTAAATACTGGGCAAAATCTTTTCCTACAGTATTCACTGAAAAGGAGCGTCAAAATCACAAGTGGCATAACAAAGCCGGCGACTACTGGTGATTCTTTTAACCCAAAAACTCCAAGAGCTATTATTTGTGCAAGCACCAATGAGAAGATTGTAGTATTGTGCACAATAGGCCACAATTGCCCCCCAGTATCATACTTCGGAGAATAAACGTTCAGAATCTGCATGACAAACAGACAAAATAAGCCACAATCTTGTATATATGCATGTATATGTGTGCGTACGCAGGTAAAATTTTAAATAAAATATGAATTAATATATAAATGGATCCTTCTTCTCATAACTAAATGATTTTGACTAAGATGCCTTTAAATTTCAATATGATATCAATGAAAAGATTCAAATAAAGCCATGCACATCTACGTAATAAAAAAGAGACTTGGAAGACAGTCTGAAAGAAGGTTACAACTAAATGGAAGTGATGGAACACTCTCACATCGGTAAAATTTAAAACAAAATATGGGTTAATATACAGATAAACATCTCTATTCATAGTAATTAATTTTAAGTAAGATGTCTCTATATTTCAATAGTTGGCGTGGATGCTTATGCTCCTAGTCCTTGATATTGGTATCCAATTTTATCATTTTCAGGAAGAAAATCAAGATCTGTGTTATAGACGAAGCCTCACCTGGTTTCTGTAGACAATGTAACCAAGGCAAAAGTAAGCCAACAAGAACGGCAGTATTAAAGGAGCCAATATCGAACAAGTGAAACCAAGTAATCCAAATACAAGCACTCTTGGGACTTCAGTGTGATATGGGAAAGAGGGTACGTAATCTGAATCAACCTTGCATCGGAACACATATCTCCTCAAAAAGTTACATGCAAGAGGAAAAAGTTGCATCACTTCAGATGACAAATTTGTCCAGCCTGATGTCAAAACATAGGTAATAAAAAATGTGGCCTGCAACTTGCAATAATATCTAATTAGTGAATTGAGAATCTTCATGACATCGAATAAAAGAACAAGTCCAAAAGGTTTAGGAAATTATACTAGGGATAAAAATACCAAAAGTCAATACATAAATTTAGTAAGCAAAGTGAATCTAGTTACATGAAATTATAAATTGCACCAAGGAAACAACCTTCCCTTCCATCCAAATTTTGCAAAATAATGACAATCCCAAAATCATTTCAGAATAATTATCGACAAGAGATATTTTGCAAAACTAGAAATACTAACTAAAAAAATCTAATATGGTAATTATTTGTTGAACTATTCATCTACCAAGGTGACTAACCTGCCTTGGAACAGCCTTGGCAAGCTGAGTCGGTATATCTTTTGGAGTGAAGAAAACATTCAGCTGACTGATAATAGATCCAGATAATACATTGACAAAAAAGACATTCCATATGTTGAAGTACAAGATTTTACAGCATGCACTCTTTTTCCTAGCACTCCTTGAAATAGGTCCTTCCACAGAGGAAAACAACATCATCATTGGAGGAACTGTGTACAGGAATAATGTTAAAATGACACTAGGAAGGTAACCCGTTATAAGCTGGCTCACGAAAGTCCTGCAGAATAAAGAAAGCACAATCAGGATAATCAAAAACCTAACCTCCTCCTCCTTATGTACAACACCCTCTTAACCGACCCTATTACCCCACCTTCACCCAAACCCCTCTCCACACCCTATTTTCTCTAAAGCCTCCTTCAAACTTACCACCCCGTTACCTCTGGTTTCATCTTTCATCAAATATTGCAAAGGAAGAGAAGCAGAAGAAACAATAGCACAAGTAGAACTAAAATTTTTTAACTTGAAGATGGTATGGGATCATTTTTTAGAAGGAACCAAGGTCACACTGTGACCATGCACAGTTACCATCATTATTATCCACTGCCGACACAAGTACACTCAACCTCTAACCTGTTGGAGAAGAGATTGCACCATCCACCAACTCCAATCATTCTTCAAAGAGTGTAAGGCGAAATCAACTTCTTAAGTGCTAGTATTGTACTCCTCTCCCAACTCCCATACTACTTTGAGTTGATGTCTTCAAAAACAAAGACAGAGAAATCACCATTTTGGTAGCCATTGAGCCTCACCGAACCATACGAGGGTGGTTGCCAGCACTATGCATCATTGATGATGAACCCTTGAAGCCCAAAAACCTCACCACGAGATCCCCACAAATGCAAACCCAAGTGAGAGCGAAGATGCATTTAGATCTCCCTTCTAATGGGGTTCTCAATACACCCTGAAGATCTAAGGTGATAACAATAGGAAATTGTGGAAGAATCTATGGTTGGTGGTTGGAAATGAAGATAAAACTGGCAACAGTTCGAGATGTAGCAATCTCCAAGTACAAGACAAGATGACAAAGTACACAAAAACCCTAATGCAAGACTTAATGCCACATAAATAGGTCCACTATTCTCCTACGGATTCAAATACCTGAATCTCAAACCGATAGACCACAAGAATTACTTGTCCTCCCCGAAGAGCTTGTCCTCAAGGTCTGGAAATTTAGCCAACAACGGATGGTACTCTTCCCAACTTGCTAAATCTTTGCTTTCACCTTGCCAATGAACCAATACTTTGGTCATAGCTCCTAGACCCTTCTTTTTCATGCGACAGGCAAGCAATTTTGTTGGTTGACAGTTGTTTCCCGCAACGTGGATTGGAATCTCTAGAGGAATGACAATGTGGACTGGCCCAAGCTTCTTGTGTAATTGGTAAATATGAAAAATCATGTGAATTTTAGAGTTTGGTGGTAGTCTCAACTGATAGGCCATGTTGTCCACTCAGTCCAGCACTTCAAATGGGCCTAGCACTTCAATTTCAAGTGGCCTTGGCACCCCATGGATTGCTAACGGTAAGGATGTAATTTCAAGTAGACAAAATTGCCCACATTGAATGAATCCTCCTACCTCTTTGTATCCACCAAATCCTTCATCCATTGTTGTGGCCAGTGGAGATTTCTTTGCAGTTGTTTCAACATCTCATCATGTGAATAGAGCTCCTCCTCTAACAACGTAGCTCTGGTGGTTCTTGGGACATATGAAAGGAGTGAAGGAGGCAACCTCCCATATAGAGCCTCAAAAAGTGACACGTCCATTGTCGAATGACATAAAGTATTGTACTAGTATTCTACCCATGCTAACTAATATGACCACTCTTTGGGTTGATGCAACGTAAAACAATATAAATAAGTCTCCAATGCATGATTAGGACCTCTGATTGGTCATCCATCTAAGGGTGGTAAGCTGACGACATTTGTAGCTTTGACCTTTAGAGTTGCATCAACTCCTGCCAAAATCCACTTGTAAATATAGGATCTCCATCACACCAATTGCGGAATGCCATGTAGCTTGACTACTTGATCCATATAGATATGCGCAAGATCTCTAGCCATGTATGGATGCTTGAGCAATATAATGTGGGCATATTTAGTAAGACAATCTATAATTACCCAAATGTTTATTCTTCCCTTGGATGGTGGCAACCTTTCAATAAAATCCATGTTGATATTGATCCACATATGTTGTGGAATCGAATGGGAGTGTAACAGGCCTATCAACTTGAATGCATCATATTTGGCTCTTTGGCATGTGTCACACTCTCGAATATGTAGTTTCAAATCAACACACCAACCTTTCCAATATACACTGACCTTCATTCATTGGGTGGCTTTGTGATACCCTAAATGTCCTGCAAAAGGGGAATCACAAAACTACTCTAGCAACTTTTGTCACAATTTAGGTTCATTCACTATCAACAATTTGCCTTTATAGAACAATAGCCCATCCACCATTGAATGTTTGTGGGGATTCAATTTACCTTCCTCCCATTGTCTGACTAACTACTAGTAGGCATCCAAACGTCTTGACTTCTTCAAACCAAGTAGGGAGGAGTATTGTGATTGCGTTGTTGAGCAACATCACATGAGACCTCGACAATGTGTCAGCTGCTATGTTAGAAATCTTTGGCTTCTACTCAATTCTATAATTGAAACCAAACAATTTAACTAACCATTTCTCTTGGGCTAGTGTCCAGATTTGTTGCTCTTCCAAGTATTTAAGGCTAATATGATTTGTGTAGATGATGAACTACCGCCCTACTAGTAGTTACCTCCATTTGTTGATGACTAACAAAATAGTCAACATCTCATTTTCATAAACTAGTAAGAGAAGCTATCAACCTTTGTATGTCTTGCTCATATATGCCATAGGATGCTCTTACATTAAAATTGTTCTCATCTTGTTCCTTGATGCATCACATTCCACAAAAAAGGTTTTAGAGAAATCTAGAAGAGCTATAATGTCGTATCCAATGGATGAGCTATCTTGCTATAATTTTTTATGAACCTGCAATAGTACCTAGAGAGGCCTAAGAACCTCCTAACTTCTTTCACCGTTGATGGTGAAGGCTAGTCCACAATTGCTAGTGTTTTCTCGATTTCCATCGCTAACCACTTAAGTTTGATTACATGGCTGAGATATCCTAAATTTATTGTATTTGTTGCAAATTAACATTTGCTTCCTTTAGCAAAAAATTTGTGAGCAACCAGGATTTTTAAAACCTTCTCTAAATGCAGCACATGAGATTTATAATCCAAGCTATAAACCAGAATATCATAAAAAAATATTAAAACAAATCTTTGCAGATAAGGATGGAATACCTCATTCATAACAGCTTCGAAAGTTGTTGATGTGTTGCTCAAGCCAAAGGCATGACAACAAATTCATGGTGACCACTATGAGTGCAAAAAGCAGTTTTATAGATATCCTCCTCTGTCATGTTGATTTGATGATAACCTGCCTTCAAGACAATCTTGGAGAACCACTTAATGTGTCCCAACTTATCTATGATGAGCATGGGATACTTGTCCTTTATAGTATTTCTGTTCAATTCTCTATAATCCATGCACATTTGTAAATTGTCATCCTTCTTTTTAACTAACAACAGAGGTAAAGAAAAAGGACTAACACTATTGCAGATCTAGTGGTTTGCTAGATATTCCTACATTTGCATTTTAATCTCTTGCTTTTGAAAATAAGTATATTTGTAAGGTTTGACTACCATTAGTAGTAATGGGTCTTTTAGTGGAATCTTATGGTCCACTTGTCGTGACTCTGGTAATCTTGATGGTTCTTCAAAAACTTGCTGAATTTTTTGTAAAAATGCTGCAATTTTGGGTTGCATGCAATTGAGTTGATTGTTCGCTATTGTCCCTTCTTCCACTTCCTACACTAAAGCCATATAATCTATGCTCTTTGTAGTTTTGCTTGGTTCTTCCACTGTATTTCCCTGTAGCTCCTTGGAAGGTCTCCCATTCCAAGCTATGACTTTTCCATCTAAAACAAATTTGCAAAGCATTGTTCCAAAATTCATTAACATATTGCCCCTCAATCGCAACCAATGTACTCCTATAATAATGTCATTTCCTGCCAATAGCACACAACATATACATCCACCGTAGGCATTCCTTTCACCTCCACCTCTAACTCTGAGAAAAATCTGTTACAACTCATGAATCCACCAAGCACTAGCATTACTTTCAACCCCTTTCTTGGGTTGACCTACATCTAAGTTTTTTTGCCAAATTGGTATTTATGAAATTATGAATGCTGCCTGGGTCTACCAAAATGTCATCTATCTACCCATGCATCTCCCCAACAATATGAGAGTCTCTAGTTGTGTTTCTTTGGTTAAAGCCTACAAAGAAATGCATGGTTATGTCTCCTGTCTCCAACTGTGACTCCACATTAGTAAGAAATTCCTTTGGCATTTCTTCCTCTTCATTCTCATTGTTCTCATCGTCTAATATTGAGCCATGAATTAAGCAGATTTGTTTGTTCTTTTAGATGTGTTTGCAGTGGAATTTTTCATCACAATTGAAGCATGAGCCATTTTCTCTCCTCTACTGCTCTTCCTTGGGTGAGGGTTTGCTAAACTATAGATTTTCTGATCCCTTTGAATCAAAGCTTCCTTGAACTACGCCTTTGATGGACCAATCTTGTTCCATGGTCTACCCCCTGCACTAACTAAGGAACCCCTGCATTCCCTTTTTAGGGCAACTCAATTGCCCAATCCAAGACCTGTCTACGACCTTCATTGTGGCCTTCTGACCATACCCAGTAGCACTGCCTGTCCAGATTCTTGGGCCTTTGCCATAGAAATGGCCATGGTTAGAGTTGTTAGCCTTAGATACTTCACTTCCACCTAGATGTCATCACGTAGGCCTGCTATAAAGCTAGCAATGCAAGTGTGTTTTGCCATTTGTGGTGCTATAGTTGATAGGACATCGAATTCATTGAGATATTGGCTACCGACTCTTGTTGCCTGAGACAAAACATTTCTTATCCATAATCAATCAGTGGATCAGCCTTGAATCTCGTCATTAGGGCTTTTGCAAATTCTCCCCAAGTTGTAATCTCATCCTCAACATTTATCCCCTGGAACCACTATGTCGCACTCTCGTGCAAGTTGATTGTCACGAATGCTACCCACTCTTTTGCCTTTATTTGATAATACACAAGAATTTGGGTTGTCCGACAACATTCCTTTGGAGTCACAAGAACTGTCAAAAATTGAGAAATCCAAGCAAACCTACCTAATGTGCTTGCCTCCTCCTCTATGTCCCATTCTTCCCATCTCTCCTTCCTTGTTTCTGCCTTCCTCAACCCTCCCCTATGGACCCCAATAATGATTAGAAAAAGAGTCTGATTTGTGTTTGAGGGATTTCAACACCTTCTCCATTGTGCTCAAGAGGGATGCCATCTTTCCTTCCAATGAGTTGAGCGTACCATCAATGTGATGAATGATCTCCATGAGTTGTTGGTTGCCCTCCATGCCACTATGGTCATCTGTTCCTCATTCCCCATAGGTCATCTGATCTTTCGGCTCTGATGCTAGATTGATGGAATTCTCCTTCCACCCTGAAGATCTAGGTGATAACAATGGGAAACTGTGGAAGAATTTATGGTTGGTAGTTGAAAATGAAGATAACAGTAGCTACAGTTCAAGATGTAGCAATCACCAAGTAAAGACAAGATGACAAAGTACACAAAAACTCTAATGCAAGACTTAATGCCACATAAATAGATCCACTAATCTCCTATGGATCTGAATACCCGAATCTCAAACCGATAGACCATAACACCTTCAGATCCACCATCCACACCACTAGTAGGATGATCGATGGTTGGAATTAGATCATCATGCTTGACTACTATCTTTAGTTCAGAACTTATAATCTACCAATCTCCAATTTTGTTGGTGAGCAATGAGCATCACCCAACATTTCATCTCCTTCACATGGAAAAAATTCCTCCCATGCTTAAGGGTTTTGATTGTTTTAATTAAATTTCAAGATCTTAGATTTAAGTAAATAATAGCTTCATTCATAATGATCTTGCAACTAAGTATGAACATTAGTCCCATTAACTATTATTTGGTTTTTGATTTAATCAACATCAATTGTATAATATCTACAACTTACAAAGATATGCAATACTTAACCAAATATTATCTTCAAAAATGTAGAGGCATATTTTTCAGAAAATAACAAAACAGTATGGAAAAATACAAAGAAGATATTGTTCTAAAATTATACTTAATGACTTACTTCTTTAGTATACCAATGAGAAAAGGAAGTCTTTGTTGTAACTGATCCAATTGTGATAGACCTTGTACAAATGTAACTGGAATAAGAAATAAAAACATAAAAACAATGGCAGAAATGAGGGTTGCTAAGCGACGAATCCAGAGTTGCTTGTATGGGATCCAGAGATTTGACCAATAAACATCATGTGGTTCTGGAGCCAAATCAGTCACCCATAACATGGGGTTTGATGACTGTAGCACTTGGGATGCTACAACAGCAGCATAACGAGTCTTGAAGAAAACAAACGCAGCAGCACATTCCTGCAGGTGAATTGAAACAACTAAGAGTCACCAACAAAGGATTTAGTGAAACAAGAGTTGCATAAATATTTATGGACCATTAAAAAATCTTTAACGAAGACTTTTAATGACACTTGATAGATCCTAAGGAGATTAGTGCATTTCAACATTCAATTTTCAAGTGCCAAATACATTTCCAAAAGAATTGTGAAATATGCTGATACAAATTCTTTACCAAAGTAGACAGGTAAGAAATAAATAACTGATTTTAACATAACTTTAAATTTTCAAATATATTTTAGAAAGAATTGTGAAACACAACGATCTGAATTCCACACCACAGTAGATATGTAAGAAATAAAGTGATTGAACTGTAGCATATATCCCCCTTGCAGAAGCAAAATGAAATTGCCACAAACTATAAGCATCTTTGTAGAAGCTAATACAGTGTTGCAAAGTAATGACCTTTAACTTCCGGACACGCATTTTATGTTGAAGGTCGTCATTATTTGCACTGGTTTCAACATTGCGATATATTTGGAATGAATTTGATGCTCCCCCACAAAGACAACATCTAATTCGAACTGGCGTGGATCTATGTTCACTAGCAATATCCTTAATGCAAGCATATACTTTCTCTGCATTTGCCTACAAAATAAAATATTGTTAAAATGCAATTTATTTAGGTGCAGTGCATGCTCATAGGTAACTCAATTGCACTAACTTATAACTTGTAAGTACATTCCCAAACATCCAAAGATTACATGAGTTTTGAAGTATTATAAAAATAAGATCAAATTATTAATACAGAGAAAATGAAGCTACTAACAAGGAAAATACACTATAGCTAAAGATATTCAGCAACCTAAAATAAATAAACATACCATAATTTTTTGAATCTTTCCAGTCTTATAGATCATTTGATGAGCTAAGTAGCTTGACGCATGATAATTACTGAAGAACTTTTCAACTGAATCACTTAGTGATTCTTCATTAGACCATGGAATAGCACGGACTAGAACTGTAAAATGACTTGGATTAGGAGGAGATCCAGCAAAGTGAGCTAGCCTCATCCTTACAATGTTCTTGTACTCCTAATGGTCCACAAAAATCATTATTAAAAATCTGATCCTTCGATGCAAATAACCAGATACATTGGGAGGGCAGCACTTACGAAGTAGAGAAGAATGCAAGCAGAAATTGAAATTATATACAAAGAAAGACACTGGACCCAAATCCTGCAAGTGAAAATGAACACATTCTATTATAATTTTAGAAAATAGTGTTAGAAATTAAACAAATACAAAAGAAATAACAAACTAAATTTGGGGAAAACATTCCTATTAGCAGGAAAGATAAGTACCCATATTCAGACACAGAATGCTACATAACCAAGAAGTTTTGTGAAATATCAGTATACTTTATGGGGATTTTATACCTATTAGCGTTTATCATATGATGGACAACCTACACAGCATATATATGGATCCAAGAAAGAGGTACAACCATGTATCTTTGGATTTACGAATACCATGACATGGCATGGACATCTCAATACATCTCCAGACATTCTAATAGCGAAAATTTTTGTTTGGAACAAGAATGAATGTGACGATACTGGTAGATTTCTTTGAATAATTGAATCACAATTATTTCTTTAAATAGTAGAGCTTCATTTCACATTTGATCCTTCGTACACAAGTTTAACTAATTGAATTATGCATGCTAAGGAACTTAATGGAATGGCAGTTGGATGACATGGTTGGTCCTCCCTTGTCTTAAAAAGATCACAAGGGAAGAGAATCAAGGTTCAAGTGCACACGAAAACACAACTTACACTGTCAATATAAAAAAAATAAATGCCAAAATCCAAGATGTTTCAATCAGTTATTGCAAAAGAAAACATAGAGTAACATATCAGTCTTAGCTTCTTTTCATAAGATCTTGCTTGCCTTTTATCCTAATAGTCGGAATATTTGTTTCATGGTGCACGAGTTGTATTCATGCATTAGTTAGGATTGTTATGTTTTTTAAATTTATAGAACAAGAAGTCAATACATCAGTTTTTCCAATAAGGATCATCAACTCATTAAAGGACTTCCTCTCATTTGTAAAAGTTAAGGAATTGTTTCAGTATCATCCATGGAATCAAAACAAAGCTTTGGCGGTATCATCAACTAATTGCTTGATATGTTTTTTTGAAAATTAGCATGTTGCTTGGTATATTTGTTAGGGCGAGGAAAGCACCACTTATGTGAGAAGTTAATCAACAACATTTTGATAAGAAAACAGCTAAATCGTACCAACGCGATCCTGCCTTCACATTCGCAATAGTAAACACGTCCAACGATTCCGATTGTATGAGCGAATGAGGCCTGTCTTGTCCATAGTAGTAGGAAGGAAGTCCTGCAGATATGCAAATGACAGCAGCAATTGAGAACGCCCTCATGCTGCACAAACGCAACAAGAACCCAAAAATTAAAACAAAAAATCAGTTTTGTAATCAGAAAAGGTCTTCTGAACAAAAATTCAGCATTGACTACCTAAAAACAAGAATCCGTATGAATACGACTGCATCGAGCCCGGCGACGGAGAGGATATCATTGTCGGAGTACTGCCACGCCTTGACGATCCACCCGGGGGAAGGCAGCAGCCTCTCGAATCTGGAGGAGCCATGGTGCCGCTTGTTCTCCTGCGCAAGGCGCCGCCCGAAATAGACGTGAGCGTTGCCGGGCTGCTTGCGCAGGATGGAGTACAGAGTGAGGAGGACGACGCACAGCGCAATGTTGATCCCGGCAGACGTGAAGAGTGCGGAGACCTTCATCTCCGACACAATCAGATTACCACCGCCACCATAACACTACCGATTCCCCAGTCCGAGCCCGAGGAGTCGGAACGGAGGGGTACGAGGGCAAGGGCTTCCGATCGAGGAAACGAGAAGGCGGTGGTCCGTGGACGGAAGGCTTGGTTGCACGGTAATTGGCGGTGCGGAGAGAAAATGACGACGAAGACAACAACCACCCAATACGACGACACGAATTTCCCCGTCTCTCTCGTTCGTAAGAATCGCAGTCGCAATCTAGCTTTTTGGAGGAGGTGTGATCAGGAGGGGAGTAGCGACGAGTTGTCGTTAGATTATTTGTCATATTTTTCCAGGATCTTTGCTAACGATCATATTTTATTTAAAAATTTAACATTTTCCCAGCGCGTGTGCGTGTGGTGGAATACGATGTACATGTCGACATCTCTTTCGT
The DNA here is from genome assembly GCA_036874045.1 of Cymodocea nodosa. Lineage (NCBI taxonomy): Eukaryota > Viridiplantae > Streptophyta > Magnoliopsida > Alismatales > Cymodoceaceae > Cymodocea > Cymodocea nodosa. The sequence goes on from CM072345.1 coordinate 12,464,751, forward strand.
TCGAAGATCTGAAATGAAATGAATATTTATTCTAACAGGGTTTTTTTAATTTTACGGGACATGTGGAGCGTACGGTACCCTTTCTAGAAAAGTTATGGTTTGATTTTCCAAAATTTTATCTATCTCTCGTGAGTCATGATGGGAGTGAGCCGATGTCTTCGCAATCAAAGTTAACATCTCTTCTTCAAAAATCAACTTGCAAGTGGTACAAATTACTCATGGTGGATTAATTGTTTTTTTCATTATTAAAAGGATGTGCATGCATGGGTATTCACATGTATCGTCAACTCCTTGTCATCCACGGCAATGTACGGTAGTAGCGCACGCACCTCCATCAAATGACCCAGACATACCACCCTACCGTCCTTCGCCACCTTCGCCGTTGCATCGCTGCCTCAGACATCACTGCCGGCCGAATCCTCCACGCCCTCTCCCTCAAAATCTCCTTTTTCCCCAACTCCACCTTGATCTCCAACCACCTTCTCCTCCTCTACGCCAAATCTCCCACACTCACCATCGCAACCCGACTGTTCGACGAAATCTCCCACCCAAACGTCTTCACCTACAACACCCTCCTGTCTGCCTACACCCGTCATTCCCTCGCCACCCATCTCGCATACCGCTTCTTCCTCCAGATCCCCAACCCGGACATCGTCTCCTACAACACCCTCCTCTCCGCTTACGCCACCCGTGGCGCCGCCGCGGAATGCATCGAGCTCTTCTCCCAAGTCAGGCATAGCGGTCTCGACGTTGACAACTTCACGGTGTCTTCTTTGCTGTCGGTGCTGAATTTCGAAGTTCGGCAGGTACACACTCTCGCGGTCTCCGCGGGGTTCGACCTGTTCGTTTCCGTCGACAATGCCATGATCGGTAGTTATAGCAGAAGCGGGCTGTTGGACGACGCAAGGAAGGTGTTTGATGAAATGGGTAGCGCTCTTCGAGACGTGGTTTCGTGGAATTGCATGATCATGGCTTACGGTAAGCACAGAGAAGGAATCAAGGCTCTCGGCGTCTTTCGTAAAATGGTTCGGATGGGATACGAGGTTGACGTGTTCACGCTCGGGAGTGTGTTGACGGCTTTCACGACCGTCGAGGATTTGAATGGTGGCATGCAGTTCCATTGCCAACTGATCAAGACTGCTCGCCAGAAGAACTCTCATGTTGGCAGTGGATTGGTGGATTTGTACTCCAAGTCTGGTCGAATATCTGATGCAAAGAAGGTATTCGACGAGGTTACTAATCCTGATTTGGTGCTTTGGAACGCTATGATACACGGATATTCCCATGGCAATGAGTTCTCGGAGGATGCTCTCGTCTGCTTCCGAAATATGAGGCGTGCAGCAATCTATCCGGATCACCGGACTCTGGTATCTGTCATTAGTGCCTGTTCAGACTTGGCATCACCAGCCCAAGGCAAGCAGATACACTCACTGGCGCTGAGGATGGATTCCCATGGTGATCAAGTGACTGTAAGCAATGCTCTCATTGCAATGTATTCCAAGTTTGGGAACCTCGAGGATGCGAGGCAGGTGTTCGAACGAATGGTGGAGCGTGACACTGTTTCATTCAACTCCATGATTGGTGGCTATGCGCAACATGGCCATGGGGCCGAAGCACTTGCATTGTTCAAGCGGATGCTGAATTCAAGCACCTTAAAGCCGACGAGCGTTACCTTTGTATCCGTGCTATCGGCATGTGCACATACCGGTAGGGTAGAAGAAGGTCAGGAGTACTTCACCTTAATGGAACAGGCGTACGGTATCAGACCAAGAGATGAACATTACACTTGCATGATCGACCTCTTCGGCCGAGCGGCAGCATTCGGGCGGGCGGAGAACTTCATTGAAGCAATGCCATTTGACCCAGGCACGTATGGATGGACGGCCCTGCTCAGTTCTTGTCGAGTTCATGGAAACTTCGAGCTTGGTGTAAAGGCAGCTCTCCGGCTGTTGGAGCTGGAGCCTTCCAACGCTGCAGCCTACGTAACGTTGTCCAACGTGTATGCAAGGTTGGGAAGATGGGATGAGGCCGAAAAAGTCAGGAAGCTAATGAGAAGTAGAGGATTGAAAAAGGAGTCTGGTCTAAGTTGGACACAAGACGAAGAGGAAAACACATTCATGCCAAAAAACGGGAAGATGGAAAAAAGGTTCCGAAGGGTTAGAAGCTAGGAAATATAGATAATTGCATGAAAACTATATAAAAATCTTGCACGTTCAACATGGATATGTGTGTGAATGTACGAAGACTTGGGTGGGGGATTTGTGATCTGACGTCAAATTTACCATTATCAAAGAACTACTTACATCATTCGAAAAGCATGTCAAAATTTGAACGAACCCACAATCCAACCGGATGTAAGAACATATACGCATTAATTTCAATAAACCACTATAAATAAATAATTTCAAATTAGTGAGGGTCATGCAGCGCCGGGAGTAGTGGGAATGAACCGCGATCTCAGAATATATAGTTGCTCAAGTAAAACCGTCGGAAATCACATTTTCATGTTTTCGCTTTCTTCGTGTTTCTTGAAAAATACCCCTTTTCCCCTTTCATCCCACCTTTGCGTGGCCTTTTCTTCTGCGAACATAAGCACGTCTCGATAATAACTTAGATACCAAACATTAACCAGAAAATGATATCATACTATGCAAACTTAACCAGGACGGAAATGCAAGCATATATAACGTAGATGCCAACAGAAAATGATATCAGATCTACAAGATACGGTGGGTCCCTATATTAGTCCCTATACGTATAAAAAGAAGATAGACAAAGTACGATAAGTACATAAAAAGGAAATTTAGCAGCACTAACCTCAATAGACAAAGTCTTAAGAGGATCTTTACTTTTGGAGAATCCTCCCCTGAATCCTTGTTTCCGCTTGGATGGTTTTGTAGTCATTGCAGCTTGGGTAAGGTGAATGACTTTGCAAGCTTCTTGAGTTTTTGGATCAATCAGGTATTCAGGTACCTGGCGCAGATGAGGAGGAGGAGGCTTCTTACTTAGTGCCTTGTCGTGCCTCAACAATTCTGTCAAATGATTAAGCTCATGTTAGAATGTCTGTCGATTGTATGCAACGAATTCATTTTCAACATGGTTTGCCTCAACAATGTTACCTAAATCTCTTGGATTATCTTCAAAGTGCGCTTTCAACCTAAACAAAAAAATAAATTATCAGAGCAGAATATGCAAATGAAAAAATACATCTTGCCGCAGATCCTGGTCATTAGAATCATTATAAGCATGTTTTTCATTATAATTATAAATCTAAGATCAATTTTAATGAATACTTCATATAAAGAATTTTTAAAGCTATTTCCATAAAGAAAATTTTATCTAGCACATTATGACTTCTTATTACATGTTACAAACGTTCAGATCCTAAACTCAAGTAGCACAAGCATAAATGCGAGTTACTGGCTTGACTTACTTTTTAGAATTAAGGATTTCATTCCTTAGGTCTTGAGCACGTGATTCTCTAATAGCAATCTTCGTCACACCTCTAGCAACATCCTACAGAAATGCATACATATAATTCGTCACATGTATAAGTTAAAAAGACTAATTTCATTTCAGTCTAAACTGAATATCAACAAAAAAGGAAATAGGACCTCTGCTCTATAACGCAGGGCTTCCACAGCTTCCTCGGTGAGAAAGGTGTACGGAGAAATGGAGTTCGAGGAACCATGCTCATCATTTCCGGACAAAAGTTTGATATCTTCGAAGACTTGTGCATCCTCTGGACAAACCTGTTAATCATAAGGTGAACAAAATAAAGCTGGAATAAAGAAGATCGAGTCACATTTATAGTCTTAAACTTTAAAAATGATTGTTAAAAAAGAAAAATAATGTAAACTAACAACAAAATTATTGTGGGAGGTAACAGAAAATTATCGACTGTATTTCACCAATCGAAAAGGATTGTCAAGAAATATATAAATAAATAGAAAAATTACACTTGGGAAGTCCTTAATTCATTGGATTGGAGAAGAATAAACAAAAATTGAAATAATTTCATTTTCATTGCACAATCAATAAATCAGTTTTCTTTTTAATAGGAAAAATTCCCCGTACCACTCAACAAATTAAATTTATTTTTCAAGTTTTCTAAATTGATTCCAAGGAAAAACATACATCCAGTTTTAAAACCACTGAGAACACAAGCAAGTTGGTTTGTCTAATAACAGATACTTTGAAGCAACTGAGCTTACCAGCACTAGATTTGCAATGGGGCTTAGAAGCTTTTTAAAAAATGGTCAAAGATTAATTTGGAAATTTCAGTTATAAGGTAGACAAAACAAAGGAAAATAAAAGAAAGACTAAGAGCTGGTCGAGAAAAAAATTCAAAACAAGAAGGCATAAGTTCCAAGAAGCTAAATAAACAGAAGTATAAATTCTTATTGAAGAAACAATGAGACAAATATTAAGAACTCTCCCGTGCCAACTAGTTGTGTGCCATAGTCAGAAGGTTGTAGGATACTCAGAAGTCAAAACTTATGTGTTAATTAATTCCCAACACTAGTGCATCTCTTTACACTTTTTTTGTCTCAGTAATGTCAAGCTAAGTTCGAGGGCTTACACTGTTATACCAGTTGGATTTGAAGATTCAAACGTCCTCATTAATGTCCAAAAAACCTATCACAAGGAAATGCAGGATTCTGGCAATGGCTTCTGTTAGAACATTAGTTTGTTAAGTCTTATATTATGCAATGCTTTCTGCCTTCTTGTTGATGACATACCATCAAAAAATTTGATAATTACTTATGCTACCAAAAAATTCATATTTATTTGCATGTCATTAACAATTTATAAATTTTACAAGAACGTCCTTGCAGTTGAATTCTATTCAAAAATGAACATAACATTCGTCAAATGCCTAATAAATTTGTATACTATGATTAGTGAATTAATTATAACTAATGTAATGGTAGAGATATCAGATTAAAATGAAAATTTATTTAATAGCATGCAAATAATTATAAATTTTTGAATGACATTTTACTAAATTTTTTGATAACACACAAGTAAAAAAATTCATCACTACCTTGTAAGCTTGTTGCCCAACATTGTCTTCATGTCCTTCCCTATTGTGGTGATTGACAACATACCCTAAACCCTAGTCAATCATCATTTTTCTATATTCTTTTATCATTAATATCTTAATCTCCTATTTCTTCTCTCCACCATTGTAAAATCTAGTCATCCAACCAAACCCGAGTCACTAACTCCAACCATTTGCGCCATCAACAATGCCACCTCTTGTTGTTGCCAACATTGAAAGGTCAAGAAACTTTGGGTCATATTATCACTGACCATGGATCATGTCAGAAAGCTCAACAAACCTCAATGTCACCACCAACCCATCGAACAACTGATGCCAATAGCACCACCAACACAAACGACCCTCCCCAAAGTTGTTACCTCTCCTATCAACCATCCTTAAGGTAGGAAGTGCCTCTCCACCAAAACTATTGGCCTCCTCCAAAAGCCTTACTATTGTCAACATCCACTCCATTATGGCAACTTCCAATCTACCTCGAGTATCCAAAGTTACTTGTGGATTTAGTTCCACATTGTTCGACATATAATAATTTCTCAATGTAACTTGTATATATAGAGGTCTATTATTAGTCATATATATCAATAAACTCTTCTATCTTTCTCTCCACAATGTCATTCTTTTTGCCAGGTTTCACCTTCTTGGTCAACTGTCTCTTGTAAACCTTGGATGAACCTTAGTCCTTCCACTGATATTCAACATAATCCTTTCTAGTAAAACTCAAAGAAAAAGTATCCAAGATTTCATAAGTAAAATAAAATAAGGTATACTCAGTTACAAGTATATTACGTTAAGAGACATGAAGACATAGTGCTTAATATTAAACACCATCATGGATGAGAAAAATGGAGTATTGTGGCCTGCAAATTAACCTTCATCATAATAAGAGGCTTGAGAATCATTATCTAGTTATTTTGAATGTAGGCATGCCCTCAGACAGTAGAATCACTAATACTTGGTAATGTCATACTAGGTAATGTTATTTTTTCAAGTACTTACAAGAGATATGGCTGTACCAATGTTATGTGCCCTTCCAGTACGTCCAACACGATGCACATATCCTGTAAAGTTTTGCGGCAGGTCATAATTTATAACCTGTACAGTGGTAATGCAGATATGGTTATTTATTGTTCAAAGAAAAACAAAAAGAGCCATGGTCAACTAGGTGGTCTTAAAAAGCTATGAAGAAACACACATTTCTTTTCATTGCTATTACCCATTGTTATACATGATTTGCAAAGATAAATACACTCTAAATTCCTTACACATAAATAACATTGGTATAAGAAAAAATTGACAAAATAACAATAGAATGTAACACGATTGAGATCATACAAGCAAAACCTAACATCAACTATAAATCACACAAGGAAATCTGACAGACACACCCAGATTTCCTATTATTAAACCCAATTCAATGTGCAAATGAAAAACTAGTGTTTAAATGTCCCGCAGGTTGATGCTTACTTGGGGTGTAGGATCTGCCAGGTCTATAAATGAGCATTTAAAATCAGAAATTTGATTCAAAATTGAATCCATCCAATATGAAATTATCTTTGTCCAAGTTCCAAAAACCTTAATCAGATTTTGAAATTCACATCCGAAAATATTCAAATTGGATTCAAATGTACATGATATCTGCCAATTAAACATCAAGGCCCAGCCCATAAGCTATGAAATGTAACTTATTTTAAAATGCTAAACAGCTAACAGTCATAGTTTAACCCAACAAAGTTCAACATTTCAGATAAAATGATTGCTAAGAACCATATAACACGTAAATAAAATTTAAAATACAAGATAGAGAAATTTTGCAATTTCACCTTTCAAACACCAAATAATGTCCCTATACAAATAGTAAAATCAATGAGATTTTTTGAACAATATCATACATACCGTGAAAACATTTTTGAAATCAATTCCTCTCACCACACCAAATTCTGAGTCTTTTTTTGATCTAGAATTCTTTTTTGAGCATTTTGATGGAATCTGATTTGCACTTCTCAGTGCATTATTTGCCTTTCTATCATCGGTTGCAATTAGATAATCAAAGAGACCTGCATTGAATTCCTGTAAAGGTGTTGAGAAAATGAAATCAAAAACACATCACTGAATGCTTCGTCAATAATCAGCCACATGATAGAAAATGATCCAGTCATCTATTTTATGAAGAAAATGGGTGATACAATAACGAAATTACATAATGGTTTTCTTTCAGCTGTAATAATGATTTAAGCGATCTCTCATCAATATAGTGCTTAATTTCACTTGTATATTATAATCATTTAAGCATCTTATAAATAGTTGGTAAAGTCTCAATACATTTAGCTTTCCAATCTTTTTGAGGAGAAAAAGTTGATTGATTCTCTTTAAAATTAATAAGAAGCATCCAAAAGAATGCTACAATAGTAAACAGAAAACACGGGGACAATAACATAACTACATCAAGTTAAATAGTCCTCCACACTCAGACACAAAAGATTCTGCTGAATGAACCCTGTACAGATCTGGCATTGTCTCCGAGAAAATAGTCCTGTTGCAATGGCATCAAGTAGTCCCCATAAGATGGCATGGAGCCGCACACCAATAACCTGTTTCTCTATCTTTCCCCCTCCCTTATATGAGCAAGAAGATCATCAGAAATGACAGTAAAATCTGTTTCAGCTTTACCGTTGCATGTAAACAATGGAAAGCATAATCTTCATAGCCAGACAGTGAAAGAACAGTCCTAGAAAAGATGATAAATATCTAAAGTTTCAAGAGAGTTCTCACACAGTGCACATCCAATATCTGCACTACCGGCACACCTACTACTGTAAACTTTCATCAAAACACTGTCCTCGTATACTGGCCATCAGAGGAGTTTTCACCTTCCATGCCATCTTGAAACGGAGCCAGGTATCATTTTTCTCACATATCAATTAATATCAGCTCTTTACTAGTTTCCTGTAAAAGTGTTGGAACCTTCATGTAGCCAAGTTACCCAAATGCCACACCTGGAATAGGGTGGAACTTGCTCACCTTCTGAATCAGTGAGGTCACACTATGAATTTCATCTTCTTTGAGGTGTCCTTCCGAATTGAAAATCCCATGCCCAGTGACCATTTTCAAAGTTTCACACTGAGGAAACATTGCCTTCTTTGTTGCTGGATATGAGGTACAGAGATCGGAACTCCTTAAGTGTATCATGATCCCCCATCCATCTGTCCTGATTTAAGATTCTAGAACAGTAGAAGCATAACACAAGAACACTAGACATGCATTCTAAAAGTCTCCAACTTCCTCCATCTGGACCAAAAAGGGTAAAATATAGCTGGTCATTGCTTTACAGTGCACTGTGGCAATTAGTATTTTAGCATTGAGAGGTCTGACCCACAACACGTTTGGATTAGTTTTAAACTTCCAGTCACATGGCCAGAAGGGCCTTGTTATCGAACAAAAAATGCAAAGCCATAAGCAATATCCACTATTACTCAATATAAAATTACCTCAAATAAATTGAGTATTCTTAATTTTGCATATCAATTAGAATTATTTTGTGGTCTCATTATGTACAGTCTCAATACATTTTCAGGAAATTAGACTATGAACCTGAATCAGATCCCAACATAACGTTGTGTGTCATCTTAAATTTATATTTAAATTTTTGGATATCCATTTACCAAATATTCTTCAACATATTTATATATTATGCAACAAATTAACCACTATCATCAAAAAAGGATTTTGGCCATTTTCTCCACGTGGTACAAGAGCCCTAAGGTCAGATCCACCAACACAACAAAGTAGAGACAGCCACTGTATAAACAAGGGCCACCACCAACCTCACAGCACCATGAGGCACCTCTCCACCCTCCACCTACACTGCTAGGCAACTCATAGTCTGTCTGGCACCATTGCACCTGTTTTGGTGACTCCAGCACCCTAATGGCCCAATATGTCTCAAAAACATTTTAGGCTGCCATAGTGTCTTCACCCCTGTTCTGACATGGACACATGCCATCCACCATTTTTCTATGGTCCCCACTGAGATCATGTGTGCAGGCCTTCTTCATTGTTATCCACCACCCTACATCCAATTTTGTGTCCATATCTGCATCTATCAGATCTGGTTTGTGCATATCAAGAAATGGTAAGTGGGTGACTGATCTCAATAAAACCAACATAGTTGCTAATAAGTGTTTACTGACGAACACAAACAAAATGTATTTGTTAATGGGATACAAGCTTGTTTCACTACAAGTAATTTTTTAAAAGCATAGGTATTGATAAAATGTTCTCATCAACGACCAATCACTTGCCTAAATTCCATTTGGCTTCTCTTGCCCATTGCCATAACTAGGTCATGAGAGCTTTACCAACCAAATGTCAAGAACACTTCCTCCAAAGTTATTTGGCTGATCAAGAGCTTGCATATCAAACTCTAGGATATGTTGCTCAAAGAAACAGAATTTACTTACTCCAAAAGACTATTTATGGCCGGAAACAAATTTCACAAGAATAGTTTGAGAATTTCAGTAAAGTAGTCATTGGACATGACATCCAAAGATATATTATTGATTGTTCAATTTTTTATAGGAGGATTGCCAATGGATGCATTGTATTGGTCATATATGATGATAATATGTTGTGGCTACCAGTGAGACCAAGAAATGCCTTTTTTGCAATATCCCTAAAATTCCCTAGACCCACCATCCTAAAAATGGTGTGTAGGTTCCCTACTAGATTTCCCAAAATATGTACCTATATGCATTCCTTAAGATTCAAACTAGGAATCTCTCATTTAAGAACTTGACAATGAGGTAACTTACCACAGAGTCATCTCATCGATAGTGGAACAAAGAATGCATTAGGACAAGTGAATGCATTGTATTCGTTTGTGTTGATGACATGTTAAAAGGAAATTATTCCACAACTATCAAGCCATACCATGAGTTTGATTAGTGATTGTAATGTAGTGATTGAGTAAATTTTGTATGATGTTTTTATTTGAGAAACAATAAGCAAATGGATTAAAATCATGAAAATAGGGGCTTACACAAGCCTAAGAAAGATTAAAAAAAATAAGAAAGGCTTTCTATAATGTCATACATAGCAAAGAATGGCATCAAGAATGGCAATGTTTAGTGGAAACCTAAAAAGGGGCAAATAAAAATGTAATGCATATTTACTTAATAATGGTACTGTGATATGATAACTTTTTGAATCATACCTCAAGAATATGTAGGCGTGACATTTGTGGCAGCTCAGCATTTAGCACTGCAGATTTTATACCAAACTGCAAAAGCACAGTTCTTACTCATGTAGGGAAAACAATGTGAAAATAGTGGAAAGCATGGTGTCAAGTGATATAAAAAATTACACAACATTGAAAAAAATGTAAAATCAAAAAACAGCATACAGAGTATAGAAATATAAGGTTTTTTGAATGCATTTACCTGTTCAAGGAAAAGCCTCAACCTATAAGCCATTTCAATTGAATTAACAAAAACAAGTACTTTTTTGTGGACAACCTCCAACTTCAAGAGAGCTACCACGTGAAGCAACTTGTCATGTGCAGTGCATGAAAGCTGATACAAAAGGGATAAGAAAAGGAAACAGAATAAATATAGGATCACAAAACAAGGAATGAAAATGCAAGAAGCAAAATTCTAGCCGGTAAAGATTACAAATCAAGAAACTATCATGCTGCCTATTTGAAAACCAATATGACCGTAAATAATGTAATGACATTCTAAAGAATGATAAATTCATATGCAAGATATAATTCTAAACTGCACCCTTCAATCTTGCTGGAGTCGATATATTCTTGCAATTGGTTTTGAAGATGAAAATTTCAACCAATATGCTTCTAAATAGCAGTGAAATAAACAGTTGCAAATGGCATACCCAGAATTGTTCAATACTTTTAGGGATAACATCTTCCTTGTCATTTCCTTCCTCTGCGAATGTCAGAATCTCTGGATCGTGAAGCAAAAGATTCTTCAACTTCTCAACATCAGAACCAGTAGAAGATTCACTTTTTTTGAAAAGAAGACAGATGATAGCTACCATTAGTTTTCTGAATATTGCAACAACTACCATTGGTAATATTCTATAACATTGTAAAATATTAAACCTACACTGTTAGAAAAGTAGACTTCTAAACTGCACTGTTGTAAAAAAGAAAAAGAAAAACGACCATTTAAACACTGTTTAAACATCTTTTCACTCCAATTCATTTCATTTTTTCGAAAAAGCAGGAAAAAAGAATTTGGTAAAACGGCCTTTTTCATTTAAACAGCTGTTTTCCCATTTTTTTTGAGAATGACAGCCAATTTTTCCTTTTGTGCCCATTTAAATGGCCATTTTAATTTTTTTTTTAGATTTCATCTTTTGAGTTGTTATCATTGATATAATTTTATATATTGATAATTATCTTGTTCTTTATCACTTTAGTTCCGCCTTTAATATATTTATTTAGGTTTTTCAATTTAAGTATATATTCATGTGTGACAATTACATATAATAAAAATATGTTTTTACAATTTTATTACATATGATTCATTTTTAATTTATTTTATTCAATTATTTTGATGATTGTGATGCTTGTATATTGGTACGTATATTTATATTTATTAATTTTATGTATACTTTTCCAAAAAAAATGTAAACCACATTTAAAATTAGTTTAATTATCAACGCATGTAATGTCCATTGTCCATTTTGTACAACATTGCTAAACTATAGTAATTATTTAAACCATACCCAATTATTAACACATTAATGAACAAGTATCACCCTTACAAATAAGCTTATCCAACATTACTTAACTATGGAACAACATGAATGAAAAAAGCATACAAAAAGTAGTTTCAAGCTAAAAAACATGTTGTAAAACATTTACTTTGGACTTGCTGTCATAAGAAGGCATTGGCAACGATGTGGAATTTGAGGAACAAGAGACTTTAAGTCATTCTCATATCCAAAGGACAACAAGAGATCAGCCTGCATCAAGAGTCCAACAATAATCAATCAATGTCTTAGTTCCACTTTGTAGGATCAACAAAGAGAAACTTTTCTCTTTATTTATTTCATTCTCTGCTACATTGTTATTTTTAAATTTTTAACCTTCTGATCCATCAGTACACCAACATGACATGACCAATTATGAATGTGTCACCCTTTGTGAAATCGACATTCAAAACCATTTACCAATTATGAATTTATGATGCACCATCACTTGACCCCTTGAGAGCATTTAGAAACAGTATTCATGAGGAGCTCCAATGATTGTTATGAGCTACTTTTGTGAATATTATGTGGATTCACCATTTGAAAAAGGCAAAAAGATGATGGGCATCTCTATATGTCATGCAAGTTAAATAAAAGAAAACAGTGAAGGTGTGTGCAGCATATTGATCCTCACCTCATCAAGAACCAGAATTGAAAGTGATTTCATAAGGGATGCTGGTTGAATAACACCTCTAGACAAGCACATTGATATGCATGCAGGCGTTGAGATCACAATATCTGGATTCCAAGAAAGTTCTGTTTTCTGCAAAACAACATTTGTCTTATTGAAAACACATTCAATGTCCAAAAAATAGTGTGCTAGAATACAACACCGTGTGACAACCCTCTGTAGAATCAGAGTAGAGAAAATTATCGTACCATATTCTCAATCCGCATATCACTCAGCAATTTCACGACTTTCAGCTGAACCCTGCAATAATCCAGAACGGACAGTACCACCTTGCAGACCTTAACAAACATCACGAAAACAACAACAGTTACACGAATGGAATATTAGTATCTAAATCCATAAACAATGGAAACATATACAAATAGCACATGACAATACCTGGTCACACAACTCCCGGGATGGTACGAGTACGATGGCGCTGGGAGCGGTCCTCCCGGGCGTGTCCTCCGAAAACAGCTTCTGCAACATGGGAAGAACGTACGTGTAGGTCTTCCCGGAGCCGGTGTTTGCATGGGCAACAACATCCTTCCCTTCCTGCAGAAGCACGTTACCAAAACAACAGGAAAAAAGTAAGTTTTTTTTTTTGGTGCGTGCTCTTCACAAGAGAACGCAGCAAAGCCTGAAGCAAAGAAAGAACGAACGATTCGCGGCCGAGAATTCGATCGCCCGACGGTTTGAGACGGTGTCCTTTCCGATACTGACCAGTATTTTCGGGATGCCCACTGATTGTATGCGCGTGGGCTTGGAGATGCCTTCCTTGTGGAGAGCACGGAGCAGACGGGCATCGAGGCCCAGACCTTCGAAACCTTGATTCCACTTCTTCTTATTCTTCAGGTTTTCGTCGTTCTCTTCCGTCGCCATGAATTTGCTCTTCGCACAACCGTCGGGATGAGGAGGAATCGGAAGGCAAGTAAAGGGGTTTCTCGAAATATTCGGGTCCTAGGGTTTAAGGAACCAGCGAGTTTTTTAAACAGTGAAAGGCTGCCGTACGCGACTCTACGGTAACGTGCCTGTAGGTGATCATCGAACGGACGAAAGGCATTCATTTTAGGGTGTGGATTACGCGGAACTGCGACTGATTACACCTTTGATTACAACCCTGATATCAAACCATATAAATAAAGATAACCGTCATCACCATTAATAATTACTATTCTTGTTAATAAAAATAGTTTACTGTTATTAATGATACTTATTAATATCAATTATAAAATCAAATAATGATAACTGTTCTAAATTAGTTATTATTAACATTCATGAAATTATTTTATTATTTATTTATAAAAATATTATCTATATTAGTATCAATGTTTATTAATACTAATAGATAATATTGATATAGATATTACTATAACGATAATAATTATTACAATTCAACTTTAAAACAACTACAATTTTATTAAAAAAACTTTATTTTTATAGAATGGTAATCTGATTTAAATTGAACTGTAATGTGATTTGTATAAAAAGAAACTTAACGTAATCAAATGTGACTTATTTTAATAAATCTAAATTATTTTATTGAAATATAACTTGAATTGTATTAAAATACGACCAAGTTACATTTTTAATAAAATTTATTGAAAAATCTCGTAATTTATAATTTATTCGTTCACAAATGTACCACATTTAATTTTTGTGTTAAAGTATACTGATATCATGTCTTATTCATCTTTAATTTTCAATCGCCACAAGGGAACTTTATTAATATTGTCAAAGCTTTAACATTGATAACAAAAAATAGAATACAAAGTGTTGATGACACGCTAATTATTAATACATGGTAAAAACATAATAGGAAATAGTTATACGGAAACTGATGAGGATTGTTACAACGAAGACAGTATTGTTTTTCTTCGAAATAAATTTATTACATGTGTACGTACGTATCAACAACATTTCTAAAATTTTATTAAAACATTTAAATCAATTATGATCACCTAAGTCATCTATGCAACGTTAAAATAAACGTGTAGTAGTAATCAAAGTTAAAAAGAATCCAACTTTAATGGAAGCATAGCAATTTTCGTTATCTTTAGAAACTTTGCAATTTGTTTACCGGAAATAAAATTTTTGATAGTTACTGTAATTCTGCGTGTACTTAAAAAGTGATAAAAAGATTAAAAAATTATAGAAAATTGTCAAAAAATTGTGATATCTATGTATCAATGAGAAAATAACAGAAAATTTAAAAATTTTAAAAAATAATTAATAAAATATAAATAAATAATATAAAAATATTTGCAGATATATCAAGTTTACAGAAAAATTAAAAATATTTACATTTTCATAACAGTACATTAAGATAAATTCCACAAATTTTGTAATAATATATTAAAACATATTGTACAAATTTATTATTATTTTATCTTTTCTTTAACATATCAATTTAATAAATTACATTTTCTTTTCTTTTCTTTTCTTTTATTTTATTTCATCACTTTCAAACTTTACTTTATAAAACAAAACAACTTTATTTTCTCTTGTAAAACATTTTTCATCACTCACCATTAAACATAAACGCACCACATTTTTTTATAATTTTTTTTCACTTTCATTTCTACCACTTTATATGTTGTAAATCATAAAATTACATAAAAACGACACAAGCAACTTTACCAAAATTCATAATATAATTAAATAATCACTTAATTAATGATAACTGGTACAAGATTATCTACTTCACGTGTAACATCAACCGAAATTTTTTTTTTCTTAAATCAACCCCAAGTATTAATTTACGGAGGGACTAAAAATAAAACCTTAATCACTTGCCGAGCCGTTCTACGAAGAGGAAGAATGCATTCGCATCTCCACAGAGGAAAACTTCAGTCCCAGATTCATAGATAAACATACCGCTTATAAAAAGCATCACTAACATATCAAGTGATCAACTACCAGCGAGGTCTTGAACAAGTACTTGCCGTGGTTGGTGGCACGAAAACAAAAAGGAACAAGCCACCATCCTTTGAAATGGTACAACATTACAACACACAGGCATGCATATTCACATGGCAACTACATGCACCTTTGAAGCATCGTATATTTCTCAGAGAAGAGATTTGGATTCAAACTGAGATACAACATTACTGGTCATCCAAAAAATTCTTTGTTGCCACTAAGAGAGACATCACATCTTCATAAGAAGAAAATAATGGCAAATGGTCAACCTCATAGAAGTAAATGGGAACAATTCAACGCAACAGTGCAAAAGAGAACTAATATAAGATTGGTGATAAATGGAGATGAGGAGAATGGAGAGATCTTTAGTGACCACCAGGGAGGCTTTTGATAATGTCAGAATCACCTGGATCAATAATGCTTAGACAACACACCCTGAAATACTTTCCACATGCTGTCCCCAAATCTACATTGTTTCCATTGAAGTGATGCACTCCAACCTTAGCGAGCATGGCATAATATTCTATTTCCGATTTTCGGAGAGGAGGGCAGTTGTTTGATATGATAATCAACTTTGCTTTAGAGTTCCTGAGAGTCTTGAGCACTGTCTTGTACCCAAGCGTGTACTTCCCGCTCTTCATCACAAGAGCGAGCCTGGTGTTGATGCTCTCATGGGACTTCTTCGTCTTCTTTGCGGCAACCATTATTCCACCGCGGCGCTGCAGGGAGACAAACCAAGAGAAACAGAAACTGAATACATTTAGCTTGTGACTCAAAAAATAAGCAGATCTTTCAGTTTATCTACACTGTGAGCGGACGATCAACGGGAAACGAATTCAATCCAACTCTATCATGCCGCACGCCGAAGAACCGAGCGTGACAGAGAAAAACACCAGTGGAAAACAGTTGTGGTGGAATGGTTGCATTGGTTGGTGCTCATATTCTATGGGTGTAATAGAGTCTATCATGCCAACACACGGTCGGCAGATTCAGGACGAGGAATTTCTTATAATCACTGCACCAACCCACCACCACAGGCGACGAAAATAAATGACAAATCCGACATCCAATACAATCATGGAAAAAAATAAAGAAAAAACTGCGATCAACGAGGTGTAGAGGCGTGCGTAACCCGAATCCTGTAGGATGGCGTTCGGATTAGGGCTTTAGACGCCACCTGGTAAATTTCAGGGAGATGCGAAGAACGCTGCCATACCCACCAACGGTGAGAGTAGGAACGTCATCGAATGGAAATTTGGAACTCAAAATCTCCCTTGAAAATCAAGAAGATGAATAGAGAGGACAGACGATAAGGAAGGAGCAGAGAAACAAAAGAAGTCACCTTTAGATCCTTGGCGAACTTTCGGCTGAGAGCAGTGATCGGCGGACGACGGTTCTGTTTTGTTTATTTATAGATGCGTGAGCCCGGAGAAGACCCGTGAAACCCTAAACCTAAAGGGTTGGATCCTTGCGATATGGGCCGAACTTAATGGGCTTTATTTATTATTCACCAGCAACCCAACTGTCCCAAATTACATGAATTTCGTTTCACCCGCGAGAATTGCTCTCTGCTGCGAATTGCCAGCACAGGATCACAAATCTGATTTGATGTACCACGATAATGATCTAATCATTTGTATAATAGAGATAAATATGTTGAACATAACATTTGATTTTTGTTGCGACAGCTCTTAGAGTAAAGTACGTTTTTAAAGCCTAAAAGTGAGGTATTTTTGAATACTTACATTTTTTCTTTTCGATGAACTTCTCAGGGGAAAAGACTTGAGACATCAAAGCTTTCCAAGGAAAATGTTGCACATAATAAACAGAGCCGGAGAGGAATTAGTTTCAGTATTAAAAAGAAAAAATAACTTACAAAAAACGCATGCTCGACTATCTTGCACGTCACTGGCACCCAAATCGTCCGGATTCAAATGGATTCATATTTCACAAACTAAAATAACATCTAGTACAAACAGAAATGTCGCATTGCCCTAAAGATTTACCTGATGATTGATGATTACTCTTTCACCAGTTAGATTATATGTTAAAACTCTGCTCCTACGATTTAAACATACAACTCTACATGTAAATCATGAAAAAAAAAAAACAGAAACGTTGCATTTTTGGCAAATTAACGCAAGATCACGTTCCTGATGACCATTATAGTTTCTTAGCAGGAGAGACTATCATGATGGGGGCATTTGATTCGATTTTACGAAGCTATTTTTTTTTTAAAATGTGTTTCTGCTACATGGAGTGCAGAAGTCCTGCCACTGAAACACCATCTAGGCATAAACGAGATCATACATTGAAATGATCAGGACTCTAAACAACTAGTTTTTAGGGACATGGCATGTCTTGAGGTTCTCTACCATAGCCTTTGATTTGGCATAGAGGGACGTCAGGGAGTTCTCACGTTGAGCAAATGCCAGACCAAACATCCTGATCTCCTCTTTGAGATCTTTCATTTTCTGTCTTTCTATGGTCAAGTCGTTCAGCATCTGTTCTTTCTCATTGGTCAAGAGTTCTACCGTTTCTGCTGACATAGAGAGAGCTTTACTTAGAGAAGCATTTTCCTCTTTTAAAAGGTTGCATTCTTTCTCAATGGTGGTGCATTTTTGCTTAGCAGCTTCGAGAAGCTCGTTCTTCGTAACACACTCGGAAATAGGGCACTTGCACCCTTCCTCTGTTGCCGGTCCATCCACCACAGCAGGTTCCTGAAATAAAGTGATGTGGTCCTATAACTTTAACCCAATCTATTCTTCAAAAGATTTGTATGGAGAAGTTCCAAGCAATGGTCTGGTGTCTCTTATTCACTTACAACATAAGTTTCAGGTGGTTGTGAAATCTGAGGTTTTGTAGGAGTCATCTGCAGAAGATCTATATCAGTTGTGTGACCTTCGTTCAATTGTAGCCATTGCTCCTCGTCAACTACATTAGCTAAAATTTCGGGGATTGGGCTAGGATCATTTTGCACAGAATAAGTGGATCTTTTTGAAACAAAATCAGTCGGTAGAGATTTGAAATTCGGTGTTTGGAAACCATCCTCCTGAAAGTTGTCATGGTGATCCAAGTTTCCCTATGATAAAAACAATTATAACAGTTTTCAAAAGAAAATAGCACAGGATAAAAGAGCCAAGTAATTCATATATACCAAAATTATAAATCAATAAACAGAAAAATCACTGAAAATTCCAAGGCTGTAATCCATAGCAGAGAATTTAGTCCCAATTTTTTGTAAGCTATGCAGATAATATCAGTGCTGAATAAATGCACAACACGGCTAGAGTCATGACTTCCTTATTAATGTAATGCATGAACAGTTCTACTTGCTTTTAGTAGACAAGAGATGCATAAAAATTCTTATCTTATGCTTTGGTAGCACATAAGAACTTGTAGATCCAACCCCCTTTTTTGAAGAGAAGTAAATACGAACCGTATAGAGCTGAGAGAAGCTTAACCACCAAAAGATATAAATGCAAATAACAAGACATGGTGCAAATAACAGAACACGACAGACAAACAAACAATTCTGATGAATACCACTTGGAGAAAGAAAAGGGCACAACACTGCTGGTGATTTGTATATCAAACTTTCAAAAATGAAAAATGCACATACTAGGGTACTGCTGAATGAAAGTTGGGTTGTGGTTTAAAATCCATGAAATTTTATATATTAGGAAGCCCACAATTATTTACCGTAGAAGTGATATCTTGATCAGAGACACGATAACCAGCACTAAGTTCATCTATTGTCATCTGCTGCTCCCTAACACGCTGTTCAAGTGCTTCACGTGACCTCTTCTCTTCCTCAAGCTCCATGGCTAATTTTTCTCTCTCATATTCAGACTTGCATTAAGAAATAAGCATGCACACATCAAAAATATGGATCTTTGAATTTAGTTGTTATAGTAATGTAAAATAGTGACACATTTCCGCCAAGATACCTTTAACATGTCATTTCTTTGCTTTAAAATTACTTGTTCAAGTACCTCAGAATTTGATCCCTACAAAAAGAAATTTTTAACAATAAAGCGGCATTTACACTAAACTTGTCAAAAAAACTCATTATTCATTATATTTGTAATATTTGTCTCCAAGTCATCTCCAAGTCAAGAATACCGTCCATGAAACAATTGACTACAGACCCCTTTTATGCTATGGCTAACAATTAGATGGTAATGAAAATGTCAAAAGCCACTAATCATATCTGATTGTAGCTTTCAAAGCTAGCTTAGACAGTCCACATGTCAAGTATGAGAGAAAGGACTAGTGAATATCTGAATGATAATTTGAGTGAAGAAGTTTGATATCTTGTCATTTGATGAGATGCTAGGAATTGTTGCATTGATTCGATGCTCACACCTGATACATATAAGGACGGCTAGCAGCAATTTCTTGTACGAATCAATAATCCAATCTTTACCTTGAATTTTCATTTCTCAGTAATGTTGAAACAATAGTTACCTCCTGCAATTTTCTGCGAAGCTCTTCTATCTCAAGCTTTTGTCTCTTCAACAATGCTGCGTCCGTTAAAATCTGAAAAGGACATATACAACAAATACTTTCAGTCACAACAAGTAGTCAAGCACAAGCTAATAATAGCTAATAATAAAGTCATTAAACAAATGAAAAATAACCTCATTCACTTGTGCACAGTTTGTAACACGTTTTGCTCTGCTTGCAAACTGAAGAGTACCTCTTGTTTCTTCCATGTGAACCTAAGATTGTTATTAGTAGTGGCATAATAAGACTACAGTGTAAACCTCATCTATCAATCTTTCTGATATTGGAACACGTAGCTGTACCTCTTCTGGTGCAACCGTGCAAATAATAGATGTTTTGGCATTACCACCAAGAGAAAGTTGGAGAATGCGAGTAAGCTTGCTATCACGATATGGAATGTGAGCCCTGCATTATCAATATTCTTGTTTAGATACATATCTTTTGATCTGTTGCATTTAAGTATAAACTCAATTTGTAATGTTGGTTTTGTGAGATCTGAATAATAAAATTTGAAAGTTGGATTTCAGTTTGGAGCACGTAAAGAAAAACACTGATTGCTAGGCTAACTTATGAATGTGCACAAAAATTTCAATAACAAAAGAACCCAATTAAAGAATTTTATACACAGAAAACACGGACATCATACAATTGAAGCAATTGCCTAAACCTGGATACCTTTGTTTCCCATTTTCACTGAGTTTGTTGATCACATTACCCAAAGTCATCAAGCTTTTGTTTATGTATTTTCCTTCTTTTAAGCGCACTCCTCCTGCTCCGGTCTTAGCAATCCTCTCGGATCCAGCTAAATCAACCAAATTCTATCAACAGCAACAGGGTTAGATTGTTTTCGTAACACTAGTTACAGCAACACTGATTTCATATAAAAGAAACAAAAAACACAAACCAAGACAGAAACACGTATTGCATCTGCATTTGCTACATCGCCAAGAGAAACCGATTGCTTTAGACTGCTTTCAATAACCTAATTTGAAAATTGAGCGCAACTAATGAATCTTCTGATGTTAAAAATGTAAGATACCATAATAGCATATACGCACCATCCTAAATATTGTGTGTGATCTACTACTACGAACATTCATGTTAGTTTCTCCAAATCGCCTGTTAGCTGTAAATGGTGGGGAAAAAGTAATAATCAGCATATAACTAAGATTAAAGAAACGGTTGCATGATATTCAAAGGGAAAAGTGTACCATACCCTCGCCAAGCTTGATAAGTTTTAACACTTGCTCTTCGCTATTTACGATCTCTTCTCGGAGTCCAGCCACAAAAATGCCACGCTACCAAAAGTCCAAAAGCAAGCTTTTCGCAATTTGAAATTTTGAAATAAAAAAGTTAGAAAGCTAACAGACTACAAGAGCAAAAAAATGTGAACCTCCAAGCTCTCATGGATTGGGAGCTTCTCATTTCCCAGCGACAAAAGATCGTTAATTTCCTCATTGTAGATCTCCATGTAGGAAACTCTTATCAGAAACTCCCTTTCTCTGATCTGCAAAAAAAGGAAAAAGAATTCAATAAGATTTAAAAACTAAGGGAGCAAAAAAAGAGAGAATTCCGATACTCTCCGAACCGAGGTCAAGAAAACATTACACTCTGGATACAATGGAAGACATCCCTGACAGCCAGCTGGGTGATACCGGGTTCAGTGTCGGACCCGTTCATTGTGAATGTCTTCCCACTACTAGTCTGCCCATACGCGAACGCCGTCCCTTAGGAAGGAACAAAAAAACAACGTAAACATAAAAAAGTTTCTTCCTTCTATAGCCTCAGAATAGAACCACATGGCGAGCTGGCGTTAGTTACCGTTGAACCCCTGGACGGCGGCGTCGATGATGGACTTGATGAGCAGCCCGTAGACGCCCTCGTTCGTGGTTTCCTGGTCGAATACATGATCTGCAGAAAGCAACGAGTGAATCGAAGAGAGGTGGTATTTGCCGAGGAGGAGAGGGGAACGAAAGCGAACCGAAAGCGAAGGCGAGGCCGGATACGGGGGTGCCGAGGGGACGGTGGAAGGAGATGCGGTTTTCCTCGACCTTCCAGTGCCTATCGGCGGCGGCTTCCGGGACGGAAGAGGGGCGGAAGCGGACGGCGACGGAGATCTTCTCCATGGGAGAGAGCGTGCGTGTGATTTGAAGGCGTGTGCCGGGGTTTCGAAACGGACAAGGGCGGGCGGGATTTTGAAATGAGCCAGAGAATGACTTTGCCTTTGTTAAGGTTGGATTGCTATTATTGTTAAAATTACTTGTAAATATTGGATGCTATTTTAATGAAAAATTAGAAATCAACAATAGATGGAATATTTTAGAATTTTTACTTGTCATTGCTGTATGAATGTCAAACCATATTGGCTTGTATATTAATCATGTATCATTTTTATAAAGTATTAGTCAAGTTATTTGTTTTTTCTAGCCAAGTTATTCTATTTCTATAGATTTGTGATACATATATTATTTTCAAATATGTATTTTGTTATATTTTTATTTCTTATATGATATTAGTCAACCATGTCTACCACAAGTATCAGAAAGTGTGGAAGACGAAGTTTTTGATGAACAAATTTTGAATATTTTGTGTGAAAAATTAAATGAAGAGAATAGTTAGACTATTGATGGGAAAATAAAAGCTAATATATGAGATAAAGTTATTCAAGAATATAATGAAAAGACAAAAAATAACATTGTAAGGAATAGTGTAGATGGTCTCATGAGACTTCGCGACTAATATACAAAAATTATAAAAAAATTTCAAGTTAAACTAAATGAAGTTAGGACTATATAAACATGTATACTGATGTACTTGAAAAAATCTGAAAAGAATTTGTTGAGGTAAGAAATTTTACTTATTTTTATTTGTTGACTCTAATTTAATTTTAATTGTAGAAACATCTTTATTATAAGCAACATAAAAAGAGACATTACCTTGTCTATAAACAACTTCAAATTATTTTTAAACATAGCATTGCATTTGGTTTTTGAGTAAAGCAACTTGAGGAATATATATAACTTCAAGAAGATGATACATGTGTTAGTTTCAATAATGAGAATGATATGTTTACTCTAATATTTGGTGAAGTTTCAATTGAAAACACTCCTCGCTTGCAAACAAATTCATCGTTAACAAATGCCTCTACAATAGATGTGTAGAGTTAACTCGTTTTATATGGTCTGGGCCTGGGCTTTTGTTATAAGCAATCCACTAGCATCTCAAAAGTCCATATAATAAAACCCTAATGGGGGGAGGGAGGGGGCGAGGATTCGTCTTTTCCCGCTCAACCGCCTTACCAATCCGCCGCCCGGAGTGGGAGTACGTGGCGACGAAGATGGGGAAGAGGAAAGCATCCCAACGTTGGCTGCTGAAGACGGAGCCGAGCGAGTGGTCTTGGGACGACCAGAAGTGCAACGGCGGGATCTCGGAGTGGGACGGCGTCGAGAACCGGCAGGCGCAGAACAACCTGAAGGCCATGAGGCCCGGCGACCTCTGCTTCTTCTACAACTCCGGCAGGGGTGCCGGGTCGCGCTGCGTCGTGGGGGTGGTCGAGGTCATCAAACCCTGGTACGAGCTCAGGGCTGGCGGGTGGGCGGTGGACGTCAAGGAGGTTGGGGAGATGAGGAGGAAGGTGGGTTTGAAGGAGATGAAGGCCGACCCCAAGCTGAAGGGGTTCGTGCTTCTGAAACAGCCGAGGCTGTCGGTTGTTCCGGTGGACGGGGAGGTCTGGGAGAGGATCTGCGAGATGGGTGGTGGATACGACGAAGGCGGAAACGGTAGTTATGGGGAGGAAGAACAAGGAGGAGGAAAGGAAGGAGGTGAAGACTGAAGAGAAGAAGGTTTAGCTGGCGTTTGCCCATGCGTAGATTATGGAATAGATGCAAGGGAGCACTAGAGTTGCGTTTTGTTCTCTGTTACAACTCACGAAGGTGACCCTCCCACTACCCTTGTCCTACAACCTCTTACTAAATGCTAATGGAAAATGGTATATTGGAAAATTTAGAACTGGAAGCGTTACTATATATAAATAAGACTTAATTGTGTGTGATCGAAAGAAGCCAATTAATTAATTAATTAATTGTGTGTGTGGATATATATATTATAAGCGTACGAAGAACGACAATTAAAGCACATACTTTCCACCTAATGAATTACATTCTGGTAAGTGTTTACAAATCACGTACATATGGTAAGTACGCATGATATTGTAGATTACTCATTAATATTAGGTTTCAAGAATCGTTAATTTCTTAATTAGTTTCCATATATATATATAGATATGTACATATGCTTGATTGATGACTGAAGAAGGGAAAGTACGTGTGCATGTGTGACTTGAGGGACTTAAAAATTAAGGATGGGTAACGTAAAACTGAGTCAATGTTCAAATTTTTTTATAAAAAAATTACTTTGAGAACATTGGCTGAGATGTGGGGGACGAGCAAGAACAAGCCACTGAAATTATATCCGCCTCCAAAGTTAAGATACGAGATTAAATATTAAAGATCTTTTTTTTATCTTTATAATTATTTGAAATTTGTAAAAGTTCAAGATTTGATAATATCTTGGAAAAAAAACGAAGTCCACCAAACAACCCGTGCGGGGCCCACGATATCCATACCTGCGGGCGCCGACAGAACAGGAATTATTTTCCCCCGGCGCACCTGAAAAGCAGATTATTTTCCCCGGAGGAAGGACGGTGAGGCAACGATGGAGCTCTTGCCGCTGCAATCTCTGTCTGTATCTCGGCTTCCCGCTTCCCCAAGGAGAGCGTCGGTTGCAAGGCCTACCCTTGCCCAGCTTTCCTTTTCCTGCAAAGTCGAGGGGCGACCGAGCGCCAGAACCTCGTGGTCTTTTGTTGACGGGCCTCGAACAGGAGGTAGTGCTAGATTGCGTGCTGCATCTTTCCCGCGAATTGGGTGGTTGTCCGTTTGCTTGGTTTGTATAGAAACTCACGTTTTTGTGTTTAATTTTCTTTCAAGAGTGATAATTTGTTGCATGGGATTTTTGGTAATTGCTTGCCTTTGGCTCCCAGCTTCAGAATGTGGCACACGTATTGTAAATGTTTTGTGGGTTCGTCAATGTATCTGCTGTTCTTAGAATCCATTTCTTAAGCACGAAAATTTTCAACTGGATGTGTGTGTGGGCGCGGACACGAAAAAGAGAATGAAATAGTTATTAATCTCATATCAGAAGGGTGGTTTACTAAAGTTTGGTCGATACAAATGTCATATCTACATTTCACGTATCAGAATGATGGTTTACTAAAGTGTGGCCAATACAAATACTCATCTACATTTCTCATATCAGAATGATGGTTTACTTAAGTTTGATCAACAGTTATATCCACCTTTCTCATATCAGAATGGTGGTTTACCTGTGCTTGTCAATACCTATATCTACATTACCTATGTCAGAATAAATGGCAATATACTTAAGTTTGGTGAAGACTTATATCAGCCTCTAATCACTCCTGTGGTATTCTTGTGGTGATGTTTGGGTTGTGACAATTCTCTTCTCTGTTTCTCTTCCAATCATTTGATCTCGGCCGTTGTCTGATTTTGTATGATTTTCCTAGTTCTTGGCATCTAACTTTTAAGATGCTTAACAATAATCTTCTTGGATTTCTCAGAGTTTCACAACAAAACCCTTGTGTATACCAGATGTCCTAGTTCGTCCTAGGAAAAATTTAACATACAATGGTGTTGCATGTTTCAGTTAAACAACTGGAATAGAAATCAGAAGTCCAAGTGGTAAAGAAATGACCAATGCAGAAAATTTATATATCTAACAGAATAGTGGTAATGCTTGTATATGGAGAAATCCTATGCCATATACCTTGAAAATTTAATGGCTTCACTTATGGGTTGTAGCATGTAACTCTTTTGTTCATTTAAAAAAGGTGAGGATTAAAGACAGTTTCTGAATTTCTCATCTCTTTGTTATATTTAGTTAACTCAGAATAACTGTTTTATATTTATTGTTTTATCGTATTTTTTGTTCCAATTGTCATCAAGGACTCCCAGTTCGATGTTTCACAAAAAATATTTGTTTTTATAAAATCAGATTGTTAAGGTTTTTTTATAATGATGTCACATTGAAGTTAATGTAAATTTCCATGTATTTTACTATTAGAAAGACCAAAATTCTTTATCGTGAATGTAATATCATAAATTTGTTTTTCAGGAAAGGTGAGAGCAGCAACCGGTTCTGTCACGGAGGCTACAGAAGGCATCTCAGAAGGAACAAGTTTACGTAATGACATTGTATTTGTTGCAGGTGCTACTGGTAGAGTAGGTTCTCGAACAGTAAGGTACTTGGCATTTCTCAAATTTCTGGTTTCTGGAATATTTATCCAATTAAACAATTAAAATGTTCTTCAGGGAGCTTCTGAAGCTTGGTTTCCGGGTAAGAGCTGGAGTAAGGAATCCACAGAGAGCAGAACCGTTGGTGAAGGCATGTTTCTCTGGTTACACAAAGCTTACAGTGATACATTTCTTAATTCATTTAATGTCTCTTTTATTTGACCAGCTTTTTGACAAGTTTTTCTTGATCAGAGCATTCATCAGATGAAGGTTGATGATGTAGAAGTCCAGCGTAAGTTATTTGTAAGCTTTGTAATCTATCTTCTCAAGTTCTGAATTTGTAAGGGAACAACTTGTTTTGTGGCAAAATCAACTTTTGGTTAGATATGCAAAATCTTTTAATGTAAATAACACTTACTGAATCCTTGGTTGGCTATAGAAAAGCTTGAAGTTGTTGAATGCAACCTAGAGAATCGAGGAGAGATAGTACCAGCTATTGGTAATGCTTCCATAGTCATATGTTGCATAGGTGCCAGTGAAAAAGAGGTTCTTGACATCACTGGCCCCTATCGTATTGACTATATTGCTGCCAAAAACCTAATAGACGCAGGTATCTTTTTTCACAAACAAGCGATTCTATTCCTCTCTAATAATATCTTCAAAACCGAATACCTTCATTCTTTCATGCAGCAACTACATCGAAAGTTGATCACTTCATTTTGCTCACATCATTAGGAACAAACAAAATTGGGTTTCCTGCAGCTATACTAAAGTAAGTTCATCTTTCATACTATATGATAAAAAAGAAATTTTTTACTTGTATGTTATCAAAAAATTTGGTAATTATGTTATTTAAAATCCATATTTACTTGTATGTCATTAAAAAAAAATCTTTGGTTTACTTTGATATTTCTACCATTAGATTAACTATAGTTTACAAATTAAAAGAATTTAATGGAAGTTATAGTTAATTTCTAATGGAACTTAACCAGAAGGTTATTCTTGTAAGACTTAATTTTTAATGATATATAAGGAAATATGGAATTTTCGTTGGCATATAAATAATTATCAAATTTTTTGATTTCATGCAAGAAAAAATTCAAAAAAAACTTCTAAGGTATCAAAACTTGGTTGAGGCCAAACAATTCAACTCCAATTTCGTATTGAATTTTGGTAAGTTGAAAAATCAACACATGTTGGTAAAAATTTGTTATGTTGATAGAAATATGGTAAGGAGAATCATATTTTGTTATCAAATTACTATGTCAACATCCGTTTAGATGTCATTTCAACAACTTAAAAAACTGACACCTCTCTACGAAATTTCACCTTGTGTCAATGTTTAATTCCATGGTTGAGAGGTGGTTGTCAGGCTTATTCAACTGATTTTCTAGTTATATTTTTGACAACTGGCTAAAGTTTGTTTTGGGGCGTTCTCATTTGGAAGAGAAAGGCAGAAGAAGCACTGTTTGCTAGTGGCCTTCCTTACACTGTGAGTAAAATGTACTTAAAAATGACATCTTTTAGAACTATACCATATATGATATATCAAAATTGAGATCTTCATTGTTGTTGACACATTTATTTTATCCTTATAATTCTGTAGATAGTTAGACCTGGAGGAATGGAAAGGCCTACTGATGCTTACAAAGAAACACATAATGTCATCCTGGCAGGTGAAGATGCCTACTTTGGAGGCCAAGTTTCAAACCTTCAGGTCTGTGGTTTTTCCGGTAACTCACTGCATAACTATTTCTCCAACATGTGCAGTGGTAGTCCAGATCACAATAAGCGTCTGTTTTTTGAAGTTTTTTTATTAAAAAAACTCAATAATTACTGCTCCCATTTGTTCTAGTTCAAAATTTGATACTAAGTATCTTGAAATAATTGAAACAATATATCTCTATGACTTATGGCAACAATCGAGAAATAAATGGTCAAAAACTAAGAAATGTAAAAAATATATGCTTATGATGAACAAAAGAAAGAACAAGATCCTTGTGATCAAGGAGATGTCAGCCAAAATATTTCCTAAGTACTTCCCCATATATGGTTTCATCTGATTTTTAATTTTTTTTCTTTGAACCATGATTTCTTCCATGTGAAGGTTGCTGAACTCATGGCTTGCATGGCAAAGAACAGAAGCCTTGCATTTTGTAAAGTTGTGGAGGTAATTGCAGAGACAACTGCACCCCGAACTCCAATGGAGAAACTTCTTTCTGAGATTCCATCAAAACGTGTTGATACTTCATCTTTGAAGGTATTCTAATATATGCTAACCGCAAAATGCAATATCCATGTATTAGATTTAAAAATAAATAAAAAACTGGATAAGCCCCCATTTATGAATCAGCTTTTTCTTATTGTCTAACCACTACGGTGTTCATGCATAGAGGAACATTGGAGAGCTATGTCTTCATGTCAGCATGTGACCAATATGATAATTCTCTTGTCACTGAAACTTCCATATTTCATAGAATACATCCATTATGTCATGATCACCTCATTCAAAAGCTCGGAAGCTTTTTAAGCCAATTACTAGGTTACTTTATAAGAACTAATTTTATTGAAAACTTTATGTTTCTGGAGGATAATTTACAGCAATGGTTGGGTTAGATTCAATTTACTGTGGCAGGCGAGAAAACCCATTGCAGTTGTATTTATATAAAAGAAAACCAGGAAATAGTAAATGCAACAGAAATACCTAAAATAATAGGAATCTGAAAATAAAAAATATAACAAAAAAAGTAGCATAACAGAAATTGAGGTGGAGTCAACTTGATAATTTCCTAGTTTCTAAATGTAGATTTCACTCATTCACTACTGACCATCCTCCAGCTGAGTTATATGGCTTCAGGTTGTCTAGTCCTCGTCATCTTCTTTGCTCTGGCTCAAACCGGTCTGGCTATCTCCTACAGCTTTGCTCATCTCAATCGTCAGGCTTAAACTGGACAGGTTGGCCATTGTATCTTGAAAAGGACAAGGAAAGACCCATAACCCATAATGTGTAGGAAGCCAAATGCTCTTCTATACTTAATGAGAAGGTCAATCAAGTTCGAAAAATATGTAGTGTACCTGTATGAGGATATTTATTGGATTACTAATAATGTTTTCCCTGATAGGCAAGGGTAAGTGCAGAATAAGTAGAGTAGCACGTGGTGTTGAAGCTGAATGAGTGACCATGTCATGATTTGGTGATCAAATGAGAGGAAGATGGATGGCTATGTTACATAACTGTAGGCACAGTGTGCGCTGACAGTTTCTTGGCCATGCAGAACTAAGGTGAAGCTGAATGATGGTGGGAAGACGGCCTTGGGTGGCAACCTTAAACATTGGCCAAATTTAGACTAGTTCCTTTGTCTAGGCTGGTTTAATTCAGTGATTTTAACTAGATACCTTACATCAGTAAAAGTGACAAAATGGGTCAATGAGTTAGGTTTGGATTTATAACCCAACGTATTGATTCCCAAATAAACCCAAGCTGTTTAATAAATAGATTGGAAATCCCAATCTGAATTTGGATTATTTATATATGGCTAACTTGACCCAACTTGTTTGACACATTTATGAAGTTGAGTAAGATACATGGGTAATCCAACCTATTTAACTTACATAACCTATTTTTTGTTACATTCTACAAAAATCATATAGTTAACTGAGTAATTGATGAATAATATATCTAACATTATTGACATTATATATATATATATATATATATATATATGTAGATATATATAATTTTCTTATGTAGGTTGGTGGGTCACTAACAAATTACTTGCACTCAGCTTGAATTCAACTCATTTGATAACTAGGTTAAACAGGCCAACCTGTCAAATAAATTGGGTTAAATGAATCAACCTCTTCAATTAATGATTTTAATGAGTTAACCCATTTATATCCTAAATTCATTTGACCTTTACATACTCATACTAATTTTAAAAAAAGAAAGACAGTTATGATGAACAATCTTATGCATGCCATTATTTGACATATGATAAATAAATGCTTGGTAGTTTGCAGGTAGGTTTCAATTATTAAATGTCATGTTTGGAGAAAGCTTGTCATGCTGCAGTTAAATTGATTGTGATTTCAAGTAACGGTTCACCTTTCTTGCAATTGTCATCATCACAAAATCAAATACATGTAATTTTTTCCAGGGAATTATGTTTATCTTGAAGTTTAAACATGCAAACTGTCTGTATTGCGCTTGCTGTATTGCTATGTTAGGTTTCTAATAACTATAAACTTCCCAAGTTGGTACTGTGTTTCTATTTAGTTTTCCTACATATCCTATAATATCTCAAATCTTAATATCTGTTGTCACATTCTTTATTATCACTGTTTGCTTTCACTAACATTAAATTTTACTCTTTTGTTTTCTCCTTCCGTTGAAGGAATCGAAACCAATGCCTGTATCAGATCCTACACCTGTGAGGGCGTCATCCGAATCAAAAAGCACTACAGTTGGTAATGAAGTGAAACCTCATCAAACAAGACCACTCTCTCCCTACACAGCGTGAGAAATCTAAATTTCAAAATTATATTTTTTGTTATTATTAGAAAAAACAATGTCCTTAGACATAGAATAGAAGTTGCACAAATTGAAGATAAAAGAAAATTAATTTAGGTGATTTAGTCATATCTTAAAAAAGCTAAAATATGCACATGTTTAAGAGAGGATAATTAATTAATATAGAAGAAACTTAAAACTACTTAGTTAGAAATTGTGTGAAAAATTTAAATTTATATAATTTATCCATAGATTTGATCATAAATAGAAACACATAGAAGAAAAAAATTTATGTAACCAACTCTACGTAATGAGATTATAATTTGGATTATTGTTGTTATAACAGCAACTTAAAGGAACACTAGTTTTTAATGTACAAACCATTGGTCCTTTTTCCAGCAGATCCGCTTACTTAAAGCCACTATCATCTCCCATCCCAACACAAGTGCAGCTAGAACCAGAAAAGCTACTGATATAACAGAGTCCAGCTCTACCGTTCAAAACTGTTCCATTGAAACTTGAAACAGCTACTAATACCCCTGAGGATAAAATAGCATATAAATTTGGTAGTCATAATAGAAATTTCCTAGTTGTTATTCCTGGGCCGTTAATGCTTATATATATGTCTTTATTTATCACAAATTTTAACCTTCAGTAATCCTATACCCTCTTGCTCTTTACTTTCATGCTTTAAAAGAAAACTCTTTGCTCTCCATTCTTTCAAACTTCAAATACATACACATAGAGTTGCATGGAGGATCATCTGTATTCATTCAAAAAGAATGTTACTCAAAAGGACATAAAGCTTCAATTGTACAAGATTTGAAAAACTCAGCTTGCTGGTTTGTGAGAACTCTTTGGACTGTGAGGAAGGATTACTATTGAATTAAGAGGTAAAAATTGGCAAATTTATCGAGGAATTGTATAGGTAAGGTGTCAACCACAAAATTATGAAATTAGTGTAACCTCAAATAGAAGGTTTGAGAAGTGAATGTAGCCTAAATTATGGTGTACCACTCTAAATTTCCTTGTATTATTTGTCGTTTGTTTCATTGTCTCTCATTTTTTGTTATATCTTAATTTAATTCAACTCAAATATTATACATCTTACATATATAATTGTCATGCATTGTAGATATCTCATAATTAACATAAAATTTATTTAAATTCACTATTCATCCGATCTCAACGGACTTCTACAAAGAAATCAAATCCTCTCTCACCTTTCATAATGTAAAAATTATCTTATGGGTGACTTATTGTCTCCTTATGCTTCATATTTAAGGTTTCCTTTTATAAACTTATATTTGTGAAAACAGGTACGAAGACTTGAAGCCTCCATCCTCCCCCAGTCCATCTGTTCCTCAATAACGACAGATGCGTCACGACAGCAGTATGAAAAGGTGGTATCAAACACATCCATCATTCTCCTTTTACTATCAAAGATGTGTACCAAATTGAAAGATGCTGATTTTTGTTTCTGAAGGTGGATCAGATCAATCTGTTCAAACAAGAAACGTGGTAAAAAGTCGTAGAGGTCTGCTGGAGTTTGCAAACTTGCTGCTGAGGTGTCTGTCTTCATTTGCTCCCTCGAGTTGCCATGGCTTCTCCAACCTCTGCATGGGGGTTTTTTTACTTGCCTTTTGTGATCTATGGTACTCTGGTCTCTCTTTGTACAAGAAATCTGTCAGAGTACACTGATATCAATTGTCAACTTAAATATCTCTATCAGTGACCTTCTGACATCTTGCAAATATTTCATAGGAACTACTGAATAAATGATGTGGTGAGGGAGAATCCTACTATTTAAGTTTATGCATCCTCCCAAGGATGCTGCATGGAGACTACGGCGTCAGTTATAAATAAGATACACATGTTCATGAGATCATGATGTAGGAAACTCTTTCTATCAGGTTCGCTTGAGGATCAATCGTTACACATGATCAATGCAACGGCCGCCCTAGTTTTGCTATATTATTATTATACAAGGATGCAGGGAATTTTCTGGTTGGTTATTGCAAATAATATAAGTTGGTGGGTTTTGATCATGTAAGAGCTAGCTGGCTGGAGAATATTAGGCGTGTCCATGTCTTGTAGCAGAGAGTTAGGCGAAGGTCACACCCGCATGCTCTTATTTTTCTTTAGTAACTCTAATGTTTGTGTTTGGATTCGAATCAGGATGTTGTAGCCATTCCACCATATCCAATATTGTGCCTTCCAATTTGACTCTTCCATCGTCATCCTCCGGTTGGTCTCCCCCATTTTCGTCGGCTTATGGCTTGTAGGCTTGCCAAATGGAAAAGTTCCAAACAAGATTTAAGCTCTCTATTCGTCTATTTCAGCCCTCCTCGTATTAATTACGGCATCACGATGATGTGATCATAATTTAAAACAATTAACATTGACATGATAGATTATGACGTAATTTTTATTAATCCGTTTTTCCTCTGAATGCGATATGATAATTTGGATTGTACATTTTTATTCTTGTAGTCAGACATCCAGATTTTCCACCGATCGATATGTGGTACATTTTATAGAAGGGCACTCATAAATTCAATCATATATATTTATTTATCTTTTAATCTAAACCGAATCAAACCTTTACTCTCTCCACCCGTTGTTTTCTGTTTTGCATGATTAATCTTTGAATACTACAAAATTCGAGCTTACGCAATTTTAAAAAAAAATGAGAAAATTTTTCAAGCTTACGCGAATAAAATCGATATCGTCTGGTTAACCTTTACTTTACTCATCCATCGCTTTTCACAAATTAAAGAAAAGGTATGCTCCCACCTGCGCTAAAGCGATCTTTCACAAAGGAAAAAAAAAAAAAAAAAAACTTGTGTTAAAGCGGAAGTGTGGGTGGGTCCATGGTGAAGTATTACGTGTCACGAGTCACGTGCAAGCGTGGGAGCATTTAGCGAAACAACAGAATCCATGCGCCAAACCAAGTCATGCATGCAATCAACGTTGGTGAACCACATCACCCAACCAACCGAGTTAATTAATTAAAACATAATATAAAGAAAAGGATTTAGACGTCCCAACCGTTCTTCTCCTACTTTCTTCCTACTAACTATTATTATTCATCTTCTCCCCTTCCTTCCTCCCTGGCTGTCTTTTCTTTCTTTTTACTCTTCTTCATCATTTCTCGTGTTGTATCTGTTTATATATATTCTTCTGTACAGGGTACGGCGTTGCTCCCGGCCGGCTTTCAACATCTGACCCATCTCCAGCTCGCGCCCCCGGTCCGTGCTCATCTCAAGGCTGCATGTTGATCGGTGGGTGCAAGCTAGCTAGCTAGCTAGGTGGAAGTGTGATGTTGGGATGGCTCAATCAAGTCCATGTATATACGTTTCGGCTACTTGATTTGATTGAGCCGTGCCAATATCCCACTCCGTTGCTTGGCAAGCCTATACGTATATATATGTTGACACAGAAGAACGAACTCCACTCCTTGATCCAAACAGGTAATCATCCTCTGATTTAATTTATATATATATATATATGTGTGTGTGTGTGTGTGTGTGTGTGTAGATACACACCAGCAGATCGATAATATAGATCGAACTATCGATCATTGCCTTCCCCCCCTCTCTGTCTCTCTCTCTCTTTGTAGAAGAAGAAGAAGAAGAAGAAGAAGAAGAAGAAGAAGAAGAAGAAGAAGAAGAAGAAGAAGAAGAAGAAGAAGAAGAAGAAGAAGAAGAAGAAGAAAAAGAAGAAGAAGAAAAAGAAAAGGAAGAAGAAGAAGAAGAGGACGAAGAAGAAGAAGAAGGAAAAAAAAAAAGGAAGAAGAAGAAGAAGGCAGGAGGAACGTTCCAGGTCGGTCATATTTCTCACCTTCTTTTTCATTCCCATGTCTGATCTTGCGTGTTTTGTATATTTGCAAGATTTTAGTGGTCGAGGAGAAGATGTTGGTCATGAGAAATGAACTTTCAAAATTATTATAGATATAAAAGATTTTCTTAATTTCTTAAGTAGTAGTTGATGATTTGGACATATCTTTAAGAATTCAAAGGCTACACCAATTAAGATAGAAAAATTAATTAGGTAGAAAAAATCAAAAGAAGCAGAAAATCAAGGACTTAAAACTACACGAGTAAGAAATACAAGAAAAGAGTTTTATTTACGTACTTTAACTAAAAATTTCACTACAAATAAAAATGTATAGAAAAAAAAAGAATTCGTATAACTACCACGGGTGATCGTTGCTGGTGTCATTACAAAATTATTGAAATTATGCGTGAGATGGAAAGAGGATGCATTAATCTTTAAAGGCTGGGGGTGTTGTGTTATTATAAATATATATATGATACTCCATTTTCTATAATCTCAATCAAAATGACCTTGCTTGCAGTCACAAAAAGCAATAGAAATTCCAATAAAAGTATGATGGAATTCACTTCTATATATATACACACACACACACTATGCTTTTAGACAACTAAAACACCGTCATGTTTAAATTAAAACGTTATTTAAAATGGCATTCTTCCTACAGGCTATATGGTCGAGATAAATTAAAATATTATTTGTTTATATATTGAGTAAAATGTCCACTAATTACCATCTTCATTCCGAAATGACCAAAGCGTACATGTATTATTGCATGTCAACGCCTTCTCTGGTTCCGTGATCTGAACCAAACAAATTAAACATCATATAAAACTCCCAAAAATCAGAGCTTAAGGAGAACATATATATATATTTACTTCAAGATTTGAAAAATGGCTCGTAAATGGTGCCCCTTTGGGCCCTGGGATATCAATAATTTTAAAGTTGTTTACATGATGGTATGTTAAATTTTATTTGATTATCACTTTAATTCTTTGAACTTAAAAGTACGTAAATGTGATCACCTGCGGTCTCAGTGTGGTCATTGGAGTCACAATTGACCATATCAAGGCTGTAAGTGAGACCATGCACACTGATGTCTCAATGAAACTACACTATACTCATAAATGACTACAAGTGATTTAAAATTAAAGTGTACGGTACTAATTACCAAATTTAAAATGATGCACTTTAAAGTTCAAAATACTGATGTTATAAGTGAACGAAATTTAAGATATCATCACCTAAGTAACTCATAAATTTAAATCCCAACCATGCATTCATGTGATTAAATACATGTATTATTGTATTCGTAATTATAAATAATTAATTATATATAGCTACCTAATGATATTTTTTGAAAATAATAATCTTCCGTGATTGCGATTCGAATCCTAAGGAAACCACAGATATCACTATATATACGTACTTAAGGAAAAACAACTAAAAATGGGTACATGTTCGAAACAAACTAATAATCGTATTTTTTACGGATCTTTTTCCACTAGCTTGATATGAGTTACGAGTATTGTTATTTTTAATTAACTAAGCTGTTACAATTATAATATTCCTAAGTTGTAATTTCTTCCACAAGTAAAATATCAAAAGACATAAAAAATACTATCTTTATTAAAAATAATGAAATAATATAATTATGGTCTACTACTCTACTTTTAGTGAAATTATTAGATTGAAATTTTGAATACAAGCAAAATATACTTTTACATTTAAATTTTTAAAAAATGGAAAACGCGGGTGGCCTCGTCTTCTTGACCTCCCGCCACAAATCCTGTTGGAAGCTTCGCTCCTTGCCCTCGTCTTCTTCTCACACCACCGCCACATCTCCGCCGCCCCACGCATCCTTTCCCAAGCAGGCAGGTTTCTTGCGATCTTCTCTTTGTTTCATGCAATTTGCCTCCCTCCCATCAAAAATCAATCGCGATGCACAACTCCGTCTTATAATTTTGCCGGCTCTGGCCACCATGTCCTTCGATTCCTACCAGGGTTGATGTACCTTTCCTTCGTATGTATCGAGGCAATGGCTTTAAACTTGTGGAAGGAAGTCCAACAGATATGAACCACGAACAGTGTATGTTTCTTTGCCCTCTTTTGTGTACCGCTGCAGTTTGTTGAACTTTTGTTGCGAGGAACAAGGTGGAACACATGTGCCACAGTGAGATAATCATTATATAATTCGTCGAGATTGTAGCCGCGTTTCTTCATTCATATCTAAAATCGAAGACTCGAATGCAATTTCCCATTCGGAATAAGAAAACCAGGCAGAGACTCCCAGGAAGAAGGGCTCGCATGTTGGGTCCACTGCATTTAATATCGTGCACATGGAATTGGAAGAAACGGAGAGATATTTAAGTCCGAAGAAGGACCGCATGAAACGGGAGTGCGCATGTCCGTCGTGTTTGCCTCAACATTTGATGATGCTCAGTGACGGACCATGGGTAAGCAAGGTAACACTGTCAAAAGTTCAAGCATATATTATGTGCAAGATGGGATTGATGGACATGATCATGATGTTGATTAGGACCTATTATTTGAAAGGTAATAGTAATAAATATTATTAATGTCATGATTGTGCACGCATTAGGACCTCCGCTGTAGTTACTGCAGCCGTTCTGATTCCAGTCTGGGGGCTTATGATTGCTTGACAAGTTGATAGTGAACTTGCATCTTCGTTCATCAAATTCACTGAGTTATCTTTTGACTTTCAGAGAATCCTGTTGAAAGCAGCACAAATTCCTTCATCCATAAGTCGGCGGTAGCTATTTTTACTGAGTATACATGGTTTGCTGTCAAATTCCATTTGATTTCGTCCTTGCATTGCCTTAATCCTGTGTTGGCAAGTAAGTTTTTAAGTTCTACAAGCTCTGTGGTTGGGAAATTGCTGTTAGAATTGAAGGCAGAATCTATCAATCCTAAACCTAGATGTCCCTACCTTATTTGCTGGGGTGATCATTTTATTTTGCTCCTTTCTAATTAAGGGGAGGTTGCAGCTTCATCCATTCCCAAGCAAAAATACTACAACCATGAAAAAAATAGGAGACAGATTTTTGATAAAGCTCCCGCATGGAAAACCGTTATTCAGTGGAGTTAGCCCAACATTATCAACATAACTTGAGTCCGAATGGCAACAAATCATTTAGAATGACGGTCTAGGCGAAAAATATTCCAAGTCCGACTTTCTTTTCAGGGTGAGGTTGAAGGTTTTTTCCATCAGAAAATAATAATAGGATGGTATCTCCCTTCCAATTGAAAAAGAGAGAGAGAAGGCCCTTCTCTTGACTATCAATCTTAAACCTAGAGGATGACGATCAAAGTTAACTCCGTTGCCTCTCTTTGTTTTCCCGTTGCTTCTTCCTGATTTTTTTTTTTGTTGTTGCCTTTGGGTGTATCTTCCTCTTTTTTCAGCATTTTGTAACTTGACTGTTAGACTTTTTTGTCCCTTTGTAGTTTTATAGATGGGACTTTTAATCAATGCATCTTTAGTCTTAAAAAAAAGAGAGTTTTGCTCTTCCATCCCATCCCTAGTAATAAGTTTTTACAGGATAGGGGCTCTAGTCAGTCTTATAGGGACCTTGATGCTCGAAATCAGAGCAAAATAAGGACGTCTGGCGGTCCTGCTATCTGTATCAGATTTTAAAGAAATCTGCCAGCCTTTGTGTCAAATATTAATAATAGAAGAAGTTACTTATTGCCACCACTCTATCTCATTTTCACATCATTGGCTCTACCTTCAAAACCTACACTCCTCTATTTCCATATTTATAGTGTAACGAATATGTAATGTCAACCGATAATTTGCTATCCACTAATTGTTTGTGAGAGATGATATCTTAGGTTCTAATTCAAACAAAAGCACCACCATTATAAAAATACAAACACGCAATGTTATTGTGTACTGTAAAAAATTTTCTTGTCTGATAAGCCTTGGAGTTCTATTGTGATAGGGATATATTGTAAATTGTGGTGGCACCTACATGGATTGAACTAGTATTTGGGTTTTAACCGTTTATTTTTCGTACCAAAACTTTCAATCCATTTTTAGTAAAGGTCCGACTTCCACACCATCAAATTACAAGATTAGATGTTTTGCGGTAATCTTTATAATCGGATATTTTTAGTCGTCTCTCTTTTTGAAAGAATTATATTTTTAATCTGAATCGTATTAGATAAAGTGGTAGAAAAAGAAGGATCTTAGTATTTATATGATGTTTGGATGAACTTCCTATTGAATATTAACGAGAATCTTAAAGTTGAAACGAACACAAAAGATTCCTGGATCTTAGTGCAAAATCGTTTTAATTCTAAAACATTAAATTTTTCTTTGATTCACAAAATTAAAAAGCCAAGAAGCATACGACTTGACTCTAGAAAAAAAGTCATTTCACTTTCTTGTTGGACAAAAAATATCATCATGTGACTTCAGATATTATAAAAAATTTGAAATGTAACATAATAATTTATACTTTTTGAAAATTTATTCTTTATATTCCTTCTAGAAGCTGAAATTTTGGAACTTTAAGATCCAAAGGTTCTTCCAAATAATACTTCAACCAGCAATAGGTAGATAGTTTCGTGACATTTTACTTTGAGGGAAAAGATAACTAATTCGAATAGAATTATCAACAAGACTAACTGGTAGTACTGCCCATCAGCCCATGAAGGAAAAGCCGAAAGGCTTCCATGGCATCGGCATTTGTGGTTCTATACCTTTCTACAACTCATTCTTTTCTTTTTCTTGAATGCAGAATCTAGTGCAGAGAAGACTTGAAGGTAAGCTTCCTTGCAACCAACATCTGTTCTTCATGGCCATGACCTTTGTCTCTGTCTTGGATTTCTGCTGTTTTCCCGACCTTATCACATTCTTGTGTCAAGCAAGACATTTGTGTAAAAAATATAAGTAGGATGCACGCAAAACAATACATCATATCCTGTCACATGATGGGCACGAACAGGGGAGACGAAATTTGCCTGGTGGTCGAGCACTCTGATGGAACTCCACCTAAACTTTAGTCAAATATCGACCAACTTTTTTTATGTTGTAATGACCAGATTTTGAATTTTATACAGAAACGGACAAGAAGTGGTAGGTAGGTGGAGTCTGATCGATCGGTAGATCCATACGCTGTTGGAATCTAACAAATTTGATTTTTTATTTAGAAATGCGAAAATGAAGGCCATCGAAGTCTGTTCTGCTGAAGTCATCTGAAATTTTCTCCTTGAGACCATGGTGAGGACCATTGAAGTCTCTCTGTCTCTGACAGGAAATATTAAATGGGAGCCCAGACTTTTTTGTCAACCGAAGCTTGCGTTCACTTCTGTCCTGACCACTGCATTTCTGCTCAGCGTGGATGGTTTATTGTTACGACTGACTGGTATGGTCAGATAGATTTCACCGTGGGTGCACTGAAAAGTGTTATTTGGATTGTGAGCAACCGGAAGAATACCACTTCCCAGCTCTACTTGCATTCTTGGTTGAGGAGGAATCCCTCGCTTCTCAGATGGTTGCTCTTGGGACCGGAGGTGTGTAGACTCTTAACGAGCTGGATATACCTGAGACCC
The DNA here is from genome assembly GCA_036874045.1 of Cymodocea nodosa. Taxonomy (NCBI): domain Eukaryota; kingdom Viridiplantae; phylum Streptophyta; class Magnoliopsida; order Alismatales; family Cymodoceaceae; genus Cymodocea; species Cymodocea nodosa. The sequence continues at coordinate 12,504,920 of CM072345.1, forward strand.
CTTTGTCATTTTGGTCTATCGTCTCTTTTTCTTCCTCTCGTCCTTCCCTTTTTTCTCCTTGTTCTCGTCAGGGTTTGGTACGGCTTTTTGTCTGTTTACTTGAGTAAACTCTTTCTTTCTTCTCTCCTTGTGCTTTTGTTTCTTCACTTGGGACACTCTTTTTTCCGGTTCGTGTCTAGCAGCATGGGGGCTTCCGGTGCTACTTTAAGCTCACTGCTTCAAATGTGCTGCTGTTGAATGGGCGATCGAATATTTCATAACTTCCGGTGATTTTGAGAAAGCAAGCAAATGGATGTTGGGGTTGGACATGAAGAAAACATGCAGGACGGGAGAAGCCTGCGTTCTTCCTCTAGTGCTGCATCTTCAATGTTCATGCGCTCCAAGAGGTTTAATGTTTAGTAGTAGAGGGAAAGCAAGAAGGCTGAGCAAATTATTCCTTCCTTCTTTTTTACCCTTTCAATTTCTTTGATGGTGCAAGTGCTGTTTACTTGGGGCTCGCCTTTATTTTCTTGAAACTTCTAATTATTTTTCAATTATGGTGGCAGCTACCCCCATAGCAGAAACAAGAAACACAATTGGGAACTACGTCCTAAAGATTTTGAGCACAGAAATTCTGTGAGTCTCGAACAACGATAATACAATGAAATATGGCGTTTGCCTAACGTGATTTCCCTAAGTTGAACCGAGCATCTCATTCTGGAATTTTACCTTGTTCTATGTTGGCCAAGTTTTTGATTTATACCTGTTTATCTAGAGTTCATGTATCCTTCTGACTACTTGTAGTCAGAAAACAAGGTGGAGGCTGTTTTTTTTGAGTATCATTTTAGTCACCATTGACTGCGGAACTGTTTGGGGATTGAAGATATTTATGATGAGACTTTTGTATGTTTATGATGGCGTTAATCTTTTCTTTCATTTATTTGCAAGGATATTTCATCAACTAGGACCAAAAGAAAAGTTAAGAGGAAACAAAAATTCAATAATGGAGTCAGAAGCACTCTAGAACAAGAGGTATATCAGTATCTCGCTTAACATATTGTTATTTATACCATGAAAGTATTAAAGGTCAAGTGGATTCATCTGTACATAGATTGACGTTCCTGTCTTTAAACTTTCACCTAATCTGGACTCTTTATCCTATATATCCAATAACTGCAAGAAGTTTATAGTTACCACAGGAAAACCTTTTTCCCAAGAATCAACGTTGGCTGTTTGGGGATTTTATGTTTGTCGGATGCATACCAGAACACTGTTTGTTTGAAGTACTAGGACAAACCCACTACACGTGGCTATGACAAATGTGGGGTTTGTGAAGGATCTAATTGTAGTTAGTCTTACTTTAGAAATTAGAATACTTGTTTCCTAGAATTCAAACCTGTGAACCCTAGGTCACAATGGCAAATTTTATGTTGCACTGAGGTCCACCCTTAAAGTACTATAATATGGAAATACCTTATCTTAGGCCTTCTTCAATCCTTAACTTTATTAATTATTATCTTCTTTGTGCACAGATCCAGCATCTTGAGAAGCAATTGTCAGGTCAATTTGCAGCACGTTGTGCTCTTGAAAGAGCATTGGGATATAATTCTGCAATTACTAATACTTCGGACAATAATTTGATGCCTAAGGTGTGGTAGCTCCTCACCCGCACCAAAATACATACAAGAAAACTTTTGTCAAGCTAGCAAGTTGTAAATTGTCTAAATTAAGATGTGCCTGTGGTGTTGATTATCCCAAGAAAGAAAATGATCATGCCATGAGTTGCCTAGTAAATTCAGTTTTACTGCCCTGTTTTCTGGTTTTGTGATGGGAAATATTGTTTTGATCAATGACAATTTTTTTTTGCTTTTCTAATTAATGATGTCTGTAAAGTCTACTATGTAAACAAGGAACAGCATTTCTCATGTACCTGAGAAAAATAACATAGTAGAATCATTTTGAACCTCTAATCAAGATCATAATGTTGTTTATGTTTTTCACACTGTAAAGAACACCACTAAAAAAAATGAATATGATATGCAACAACATTCATTCTCTCCTTTTCTGTTATCTTTTCCTATTAGCTGCATTAAAGGTGGACCTATGCAGTCTGCTGTTCTGAGAATTTGCGTTGCATGTTTGGCATTGGATTGATAAGAGTACTAACCCTCCTCTGATCTCATTTCAGCGTACAAATGAACTGATACAGGAGATTACATTGTTGGAAATGAAGGTTATGTATTTGGAACAGTATCTTTTAATGCTTTACAGGAAAGCCTTCATTCGGCAACTACCTGTGCTACCTCCCCATTCTGAAGGCATAAACCCTTCTTTAAGTTTCCAAAATAAGTTGTCAGATGAAGTTGGTGGACTTAGTTTCCAGTCTAAAAGAGATATCCAGCAATCACCAAACGAAGTGATGCTAAACTGGAACTTAACCTTTGATCCAGCAAATGAAGATGATGTTGGAAGTACTGACAATCTAGGACCTGATATCCAACGCAGCCACTCTACACTATCTCAACATTCCCTTTGTAACAACACAACACAAAAGCCAGATAAAATAGATAAAGCATTACGCTTATGTCACTCACAACCTTTGTCTTTTCTTGAGGTAAGCTGCATTTCCGGTCATATTGAACTCTTCACAAAAAATTATAGATTATCTTCGATTGCATCTCAGGAACAGAACAGTAATGGCTTCAAACTTTCTATGGTTATGTTATAGCTTGATGCATTAGATGTGCCGTGGAAGGATGCTATGCAATTTTTTAAAATAAGCAGGAGCACGTCTATGTTACTGCCATAAAATTTGTACCATAAGCAGATAGTTTCATTTCATCAATTCTCTAATTCTGAATAATGAGATCTAAATTAGCTCAAAAAGAATTAGTTTGACAATCTGAGTTTAAATTTCAGCTGTTTCTCTTGCTAACATATTGGTGTTTGTTTACAGAATACAAGTCATGACATTCCCCAGGCTATTAGTCTAGCAGAATACCTTGGTACAAGTATTGCAGGTCATGTTTCTGAGACACCTAATGAACTATCTGAAGATCTGGTCAGATGTATCAGTTTGATATATTGCAAAATTATGGTACCACCTTTGGTATGTCCTGGTGCTTCCTCTTCTCCTACCTCATATTGTTCATCAACAAGTCCACTTTCTCCTCAGTACCTGGCCGATACATGGAGTCCTGGATGTAGAAAGAAATCATATTTTGGTGCAGCATTAGAAAACCCTTACTGTCTTGAAGGCCTAAAAACATTTGGTGGACCTTACAGTGAAATGTTGGAAGTTTCACTTATTTCTACTGACAGTGAGAGTCTTAGAAGTGTTGAATGTTTATTGAAGGAATTTAGGTATCTCGATAACAAGAATTAATTTGCAGCTATTTTATTCTGTATTATGCGCATAAATTTCTAGAAATAGTTAAAACTGAGAATATAAATTCTTCCTCTTTCTATATTCAGGTTCTTGTTCATCTTTCCTGTCATTACTTGGTCCTTAAAACTTTGCCAAATATGTTGCTATTAGTGTATGAATGAAGTAGGGTTTAATATAATTTTAAAGATAATGAAGACACCAGATAAATGGAAAAAGAACTTTTTAATACCTATACTTAAGAATAAGAGGGACATACAAAATTATAATAATTATTTGTGATATTAAGTTAATAAGTCATACTATGAAATTTTGAGAAAGAGTAATCGAGGAAAGTTTAAGGTAACTTAAAAACATAATCAGTTTAACCTTTTATACCAGATGGGTCAACAATGAAAGTTATTCTTACACTTAAACAACTAATTAAAAATTTTAGAGTTAAGAAAAAGGACCTACATATGATATTTATTGATTTAGAAAAGACTTATGATATAATATATAAAAACTTACTAGTGTAGGTATTGGAAAGAAAAGGAGCACTTATAAGATATATTGATATCATAAAGGACATGTATGAAAGAACAATTAGAATTTTCAATAGACAGGTTTACACTAAAGGTTCTTTCTAAATTCGTATATGTTATATATGAAATAACAAAAAAAAATTACGAGGTACCGTATTGTATACTATTTATTAATGACATAATTTTGGTTGATGAAAGTAAGTTAGAAATGAATTTTACATTAAAATTATGAGGAGATACTTTAGAATTCAAAGAATTTAGATTGGGTAGGTCAAAACTTGAGTATATAATGTGTAGATTAAACAAAAATAATAGTAATGATGAAGGTATACAATTAGATAGTCATGTGATTCATAAAATTAAGAATTTAAAATAATTATCATTATTATAAGAGAAATTATAAAGGTTGTTATTCATAAGATTAAAAGAAGGGTGGAAGAAGTGGAGAAATGCTTTTAAAGTGCTATATGATTGGAGGATATCCTTAAAATTAAAAAGAAAATTCTATAAACTTGCTAATTGTTTAGTTATACTTTTTAGTTTAGAATATTAGATTATTGAATATGATCATATGTAAAAAGTTAATGTTATAGAAATGCGTATGTTCAAATGAATGAGTGGTAATATTATAAGGAATAAGTTAAAAAATGATTTTAATAGGAATAGAGTAGGAGTTGTACTAATTGAAGATAAAAAATCAATTTGGGTGATTTGATCATATCATTAGGAGGGAAAAGCTTGCATCAATTAGGAGAAAAAATAATAATTAATATAGAAGAAACTAAAAATGTAATAGTCCTATTCAGTCAAAGTAGATTAGTTACATACGCATCTCATATTAATGCAACTAATCTTAGCAGCTGCCCCACATCACAAACCTTAGTAGGAATAAGATTAGTTGCAGCACTTTTTCACATTTCATTTTATTTATGCTTTCGTTACCTTCAATGTTGTAACTCTTAAAACACCTATGGTTTCCATTTTTAGTGTGGTACTAAAAAGTTTTGAAACTTGTTTCCATTGAATATATATGATGCATCTGCATTGGTTGTGCATGTGGGTTGTGTCAAGTTCTTTTCCTAGAACAGCCTGTTTGCCTCACGTATCTGACCCTATTTTAACAATGACTAATATCTTTTGTTGCAGAATACTTATCCACAGACTTGAAAAGGTTGACTTAAGAAAGATGAAAAATGATGAAAAGCTTGCCTTTTGGATTAACGTCCATAATGCACTGGTTATGCATGTTAGTATACCGTCCTTTATTAGACAACACTGTTCTTTGACACTGTTGGAAGAGTTTCATTTGGATAATTTTTGCATTCTCGAGTCCTCTCTGTTATTTAATATGCTGATTTTGCAGGAGTATGTGGATCATGGCATCCCAAAAAATTATCTTAAGAAGTCATCAATACTACTCAAGGTAAAACTAATGTCATGCTTCCATCATCACCATCCATTGGATTTTGAAGTCATGAATGAGTTTGTTACTTTTTTTGATATTGGATGTCTTTTAATCTAGACTTAAATCTAAGATATTCTTTCATTATAGACTTACTAAAAAAAGGTCGTTTACACCATCCATTATTAGGTGTGAGTTGTTGCTTTTGTGTAGGCAGCTTGCAACGTTGGAGGCCACATGATTAATGCAGAAATGATCCAAAGTGCAATTCTAGGATGTCACACTCAACGTCCTGGACAGGTTTGCAACAGTTTTTTTTTTTTTTTTCTTATTATTTAAGCTTTGTGTAGTGTTCCACTGAACTCTGTAAAAAAGAGAGCAAATAACTAGTGATTATTATTATGAAATTTGAGTGATATTAATATCATGCTGCTTCCATAAAGTTCTCTATTGATTATAGTAGTATGAATTATAAATATGATTATGCCACTGCTTACATATTATCATACTAAAAGCAACAACCATCAAACTAAGTTGGATATAAGTTGATTATTTTCTGATCCTTGCAGTGGTTGAGAACATTTCTCTCCCCAAGATCAAAGCTACGTTCTGGAGAAGAATTGCAGGCATATGCCATAGACCATCTGGAGCCTCTTTTGTATTTTGCACTTTGTTCGGGAAGCCATTCCGACCCTGTGGTAATACCACATAATATTACACCTATTTTTTCTCTTTCATTTCAAACAAACTGGCAACACCCAAGAGACCGATGACTATTTTACCGTGGGGCCTTAACGAAAGGTTGTTCTACAACAGATGCATTCTATCATTCTAAGTCTCTAACCACATCCCATAAAATTCACTGGCCTTATGATGTTCTTCGAAAAGTCCCTCTGATAATTATGAATGTTAATGCTATAAATTGGTGGGTGATCAGCTGCATTCCCTAGTTTTGTATGGTAAAGAAACTACTTTTATCCTCAGGTCCGTGTATACGCCCCAAAGAAAGTCTTCCAACAGCTTGAAACTGCCAAGGAAGAATACATCCAAGCGGCTTTAAGCATACGCAAGGAACGGAAAATCATGCTGCCAAAGATACTTGACTCTTTTGCAAGGGAATCAAATATGGACTCAAGAAAATTGGTTGATGAGATCCAGAAGTATCTTCCTGAAACTTTACGGATCGTTGTGAAAAGATGTCAAGAACTGAAACTGCAAAAATGCATAGAATGGATGCCACACAACTTCACCTTTAGATATCTGCTGACAAGGGAGTTGGCATGTCCATGATATTTATCGTGGATCCGACATGCTTTAATACCACAACAGGAGAAGCAACTTTGTGCGGTAAGGAGTTGGTGGCAACCGACAGTCTGATACCCCACACACGCGGTAAGAAACCAGGGACACAAGAATCTTATGCAATCCTACTCATCTTACAAGTTCACTAGTATTTTCCTACTTTGCATATTATTATTCTCTGTAGTTGACAGTTGGATAGCTGAGAAGGATATGTACATGTCCATTTTGTATCAAATTTCTTGTGCCTCATATCGCAAACTTGTGAGACGAGAGTTTTTGTACCAATAGCCATGTCAAGCACAAAACAAAGTTTTGATGAGATATAATAGTTTAAGTACCAAGAGTAATCGTTACTTCCCTCTTGACTTGAATACATTACCATCATTATTGGGGAAAAAAAAAGGATTGGATAAATTTTAAAATTTATGAAAATCCATTTTTTTAAAAGAAAATTACATCCAAAATTTGAAGAACAAAAAGACAATCGATATTACGTTTAAAAAATAAGACCAATATTTTTTTAAATGCAATACTTTAATACAAAATTTTTATCCAGAAGAAGGTAAGAAACATGCGGTGGTAGCATGGAACTAGCAAAAGGTAGAAAAACCAAACCAACCTCTCAATATTACCAATCAGCCTAATGATTCTAATTACACCCATAAAAAATCCGAAACATCCGAATTTCTAATTGAGCAAGCGGACTAGTCCGACATACAAATCCAAACCTAGCCGAGCCGAATTAAACAATCGAATAGGGTGCAATTGCACCCATTTATTTCCAGTAGGTTTAGCATTCGAGTTAAAGAAATACAATTCAGTTTGTTTACATAAGTTGCTTTTTTTTTTTGAAAGACCTACGAAACATCAATATAAAGAAAGAACAAATAATTTTTTTTAAAAAGAAACAAAAAAGAGAGAAAATTCTGATTAAAAATAGTTAAAAGTTGAACTAATAAAAATAATGATGAATAAGAATTAAAGAATAAAAAGTATTCGTATCAACAAAAGCCACATAATGGATCGAATATTGAAGCTACTGGTGATATCGTAGCCATTTCCAGGGTTGGATCTTGGACGATCCGAAAGAATACTCGCTCATGGTGATAACCTCCCGTGCAGTCCCTGGATACATGCTAAAGGGAAAAAAAGGGCAATTTATGATTTATGTATGGCTGTTCACTTTAATACGGAACTCAATATATCCCAATACTTATTTTGGAAATTTCCAATTAAATGAAAAAAAATGAGCACCTGGCAAGACCAAAGGCACACATTTAAGAATAATATTAAAATAATTGATAAAGCGTTTAGTTTGTCTTAAATGGACATCAGAATGTCTGTAATATTACAAAACAATAGCTTTACAAGCAAATTAGCATTGTGGGGCATCACATCAAAAATCAATTGGATGAACATGGATTCATAAATAAAGTAAAAAAATATCAACATGTCCCGAATGAAAAAATGATAGAATGAGACATAGCACGTTAAGCTAACAGCCTAAACTTCTTTGGCTGGTCCCATTGAGCCGAACTTTTTAACAAACGAACTTAATAATGAAGCTTTGGCTGGGTAACTCTTGTTTCCTTCAAATAGATTCTTTCCTCCCAAATAAGAATATCTCGGGTCTTTACACCTTTCAATCTAGAAATAATAGGGCAAAGCGAAATTCAGATTACGTATGCAATGTCATGTAATGTTTAACTCATTTTGAATCATTAACGTCGTAAGTCATGAAACAAAATGGCTCATTTTAGGATATACCATGAAATTGTATAATAATGTAACGCTGGAACATACTAAGTTCCTATTAGCCAACAATATGAAAAATGTGCAAAAAAGAAGAAGAAATATATCTTCTTTATAATATATAATAAATAAATAAATGTCTTACAAAGAGGAAGAAAAAAGGAAGCAGTGTGATGATAAACTCTTTTAGTTCAGGAAATTTTTGGTAGAAGAGGAAACGAAATAGTCACAACTTATACTCTGATTAGAAATTTAAGGAAATAGGATGCCCAAAGAGATGAGCGAGAGGAGACTACCAAAATGTATACCCTTTTTTAGACTTCAAATAACTATCGATATATAAGATACTGGCAAAAAAATATTTGTAATCTACTAATTGTCAGATTCAAGCATTTCTGTTTCAGGTGTTGATTTCTACCTCAAACAATCGCCTAGAGAACTCTGAATAAAATATGTACATTAATTATTTTTCATTATGATAGTCCTTTCAGATTATCTAAGAATACATAATTTTAACTTTTTATCCATATGGATTTTTGTTTTATTTCTTCATAAAAGATATAGAAAATTTTCAGCGTATAGAGATGAAATTTTAAAGAAAAAAACTCCATGGTGGGGCCGAACCAAATTTGGAAACCCGACATTAACAAAAAGTTTCCAAAAAGATTAATTATATTTTAATTATATGCAAGAAATAATATCATATAATTCAGCTCCCCTTCACTACCCTCATAAGTTTAGAAATTAGAAGTTCAGAAGATACCCTAAGTTGCAACCAGCATATGCTAAGATTTCATTGGTAAACAAATAAGATAAACATGGGAAGATAATTTCTAGTATTTAGAATAATATTTTTAGTAGAGCAAAGAATGCAAGTTTCGAACTTGCCAAAAATGTACTAAGAAAATATTCAGAAACATATGAAATTAAGGAACATAAGGAGAACACAATTGTTGGCATACCTTACTCAATTTTCCATCTCTCAAATGGTAGCGAATGCCCGACCAGTTGATGCATTGCGAAAAATGTGAACGCATGGCAGAGATGGGGAACAGGAAGTTGTCCACCACCATAGCAAGAAAAACCTGGATAAAATAGCATGATTACGTTTTCATCAATAAACAGAAACTCCATTCTAAAATTTGAAAGTTGACCATCATTGCTAACTATGAAACACGAAACAGAACAAGAAGAAATTTTGGTATCCAAATTAACATATACAAATAGATGGTATGATAAAAAATGCATATGGAAGGATCTTGGACAAGTATCTATAAATGAAATCAATTTTAAGAAAAAATGCAAGAAAATCATAAGATTCTCTTTCTTATCAATGGAACTTTGATTAGGATACTCACAAGTCCCCAGTTATATGAACCAAGTGAGACAGGAGTAGCCTCAGGTGATAGCATGTTACATAATTGACTTTCAACCTTGGTCAAATTCCACATCGAGAGTAGTTCAATGATAGTGCATATCATCAAGCAGTATGCCAATATCATGCCTAGACAGAAACAGATTTATTAGAAAATTTTCAAGACAATAGATAAGAAAAGATCAATAATATTCACTTTCAACATTCTTTGTTTAGTTCACATGGTCATTGAAGATCCGCCTTATATATAATCAAATAATAAACTTTTTTTCCATTTTGCAATGTCTTTGTCTTTGTCGTAAAAATGGAAAAAACAGTCATTTAAACACCATCCCAATCTATTTCATTTTTTTGAGAAAACAGTCATTTAGAAAAAGTCATTTCTTCCTTTTCTAAGAAAAAATGGTCACTTTTTCTTTGTTGCCCATTTTTCATTTTCTATCTCTTCTTTTGAGTAATTTTCATTGATATAATTTCACTGTTTTGTTCTTTATTATATTATTTATAACCTTAATTGTACTTTTATATATTTATTTATGATTTTAAATTCAAGTATATATAATTTTATATATTTTGATTATATATGTTTTGAATTATAATTTATTTTATTTAATGATTTTAATAATTGCGATGCTTGTATATTTGTAAGTATTTTTATATTTATTCAAGTTTTATTTATACCATTTTTCAAAAAACACTCATTTAAATGGGGTATTCCCAATACATATATTGTCCTTTCGTTTTTTACAACATTGGTTATGGTGACCAAGGATTTTCACACAATAAAATCCTACCTAAAAAGGAAAATAATTTGCTCACCACCAGAAATAGAGGTTGTCTCTTTAAATGGATAATCACTATATCTGGCTCTCAATGCTGTAGCAAGATGTATCATGCCCATAAAATATGGCCAACTGAATCCCCAGGATAGATAGCAATGAGAGGTAAATAGTGCACGATTCATCATCCAGTTGACCTTTGAAGTGTATGATTCCAATACAAACGTTTGCTTTCTCAAGTAGTTCCAATATCTGCACAGAATATATATGCATGGAGCTAATGAGATCCTTTTGCTTAGAAATTCTTTTACAAAAATTCCCGTATCTGTGTAATAGGAAAGAAGCAAAAATATGCATATGAGCATCTTAAGATTTATGAACCTCGAGAAATTAAGATCACTTGCAAGAGGATGTGGAAAGATCGCAACTGGTGGAGATATAATAAGCCTCTTATGTGCACCTGCAGAAGAGAATATCAGGGAATCTTAGGATCAGAGAACAAGCAGTGAAAACATTAACAACAGATATAAACAAACTCCATCGAGGAACCATAAACAAGGCAAAAGGGCTGGAACCAGCCCCCATCAGCAGTTCCTTGCTCTTGGCATTTAAATCCACAAACTGTAGGTCGGTACAATCTAAATATTGATTGCTAGAAACCAATTTCAGCACTATTTGCATTCTAAACCAAGGAGAAGCTTCAAGATCATAATATAATAACATTATCATATAATAGAAATGCTTTGCTGAACCATCTGTCCTACTCTCACTCCAAAGGGAATGTCTGAAATTAATTCAACGTGCCTCAACTCTGATTGTGCATAGACATGTGTTTTCTGTGTATTTCCGTCCGCCAATGAATCTTGATCAAGTGTTTGGGCAACCATTGATGCAGATTTGTTCTCATAATCCACAAATCATGTGTCATTTGTGCAGATCTGTTACTTGCGTGTAAATTGGGCCATATTTGCATACTATTTTTGCATTTTATGTGACAAATGACATCCTTTAGTATCCTGAGTTTTTAATGAAGAATGTGAGCAGTACATCTGCAAAACTTAATGAAAAAATTTGTCTTACAGTTCCATCCTTTTGAGACCACTTTAGTAAAGAAAATTTAGGGCATGATCAAGAATGCTTGTAACCATGAGAAGAGTAACTCCAAGATGTACGAGAATCTATGAACAGATTTTCACACTTCTGTCAGTAGATTAATTCAGGACTACAACACCTCTGTGTAATTTCTAGATGAGTTGGAGAACCTATCAACCATTCACCGTAGATATCTCCAAGTATCACTAGTTGTTGCAGCTAAGCCCAAAAGTAACTTCATAGACAAGCATAACTTTTTGGTGTACTGAGACATCCATCATTGCAATGTCCCTTTTCTAGAGTTTTGAAGGTCTCAACAGTTGCACCAACTTGCACTCCAAATAAGTCATCGATGGCTACATAAAATTATAGTTTATTTTTGTTAAGAATTAATAGATAGAAGGCTTAGTTAGTCACCTGTGGATTCACATAAACATATAGAATCAATTATGTCAAGTCACCCTCACAAATGTTTTGTTTGAACTCTATAATAAAATCTATTGTCCATTACCATCTATCGATCCCAAGAGATATACCAATTAGACGTTGAAAATGTCTCCTAGTTATTTGACTAGTCAAGTGCTTATGGAGTAACCTTAGGAGTATATTGTTCAAGGACCATATTTGCTTACTCACAAAGATTATTTATGATCTTAAACAAAGTTCAGAAGCATAATTTAAAAAATCCAACAAAGTAGTCACAGATATAAGTATGTACCACATTTGGAAATTGCACATATGTTAGCAGAAATCTTATCATGTGGCAAAGAAAGAACCAAAACATGATATCAAGGTCCAGGATTGAAGTCAGGTATCACTTCATGACACAAACATACAAGATAGATGTGACTCAAATTTTTATGATAAAGCTTGGCTTTTCTATGGAAGTTCCTATGGTTATAAATAGTTACAATTAAGTTGTTATCTTCATTGCTGAAAGTCTAATAGAGTTTAGTAAACCTTCTCTTTTTTCCTTGGATTTATCTTATCAATCTTAATGAGGTTCACCTTTACTTTTCAGAAAAAAACAAAATTAAACTAACCTTTCACGAACACAAAGTATATTGAAGTGGAATGCTTCCATGTACATAATATGCTGATGAGAAGTAAATATTTACTCTCTACACTGAATCTTCAAAGCAATTGATTTATATTTTTCCCAAGTAATAGGGTGTTGAGATTTTTGAATCACTTTCTAACAAACTAAGAGTGATAAATATCTACTTAAACATGTGTGTTAGAGATGTTATTAGTAATTATTATATAGGTTGTTGAATATCCATTTATTGGGATAACCTTATCTAAATCATATCAACAAGTAACCCTCATTTAGCAATATTTTGATTCTCTTTTCTCTCAGTATTACGACTAGCAATGTATCAACATGAATAATAAATGATCTATACAATAGAATGTCTCCATGGATGGAAAACTTACCGGCTATTGCAGCTAGTGTCATATCATCAGAATATCCACCATTTTGCAGTTCACTAACTACTCCATGTCGGTCCTTACGGAAATCATCAGCATGCATCTGGAAAATGTATCGGCTGATATATCATTGAGGCTGGGCAACTTCCTAACTGGAACAGACTAAACTCTTACCATCATACAACCTCCCCAAAGAAAGAATGTTTTTCCACCAGTAGCAAATCCCATAGAGCAAGGCTGAAAATCAGCTTGTCATTAAAAAATGAAGAATGGGTAATGCAACATCATGGATGCAAAATTAAATAGCAACCAAAACAGGCATAGATCGGATGTTGATGAACTACACCATGAAACAAACTTTTGCAACAACACTTGTTTGTACCTAGTAGACACTAATAAACAAAAATGACTTATCATATTTTACCTAGCCATACTTGATATTTATGAAGGGCCCTTTCCACTTAGCAATACCCAAGGACACTACCAAATTCAGGAATAATTACTGCATTTGAATAATTAATGAATGGGTAACAAAAACAAGAAAGGTGAAACAATCTTGCTCTTGCATGGAATGAAGTAATAAGTAATAATCAACTGCATATGCATCAAAAAAGAAACCTTGTGAGACCATCAGAGAGAACTTGAGATAGAAAATTTTACAAGCACACAAAGGAGAGACATGAGATGAAGTAATATACGTCAATTACCAAAGTTTTGAGAACGAATTGCAGATTCATTGTAAATATGTCTACATTTTGCTCAAGCCTAATGTATTTGGAAAGACTAGATGAATTTATGTATGTCTATGATTAACACATTTATGGCATATATCTTTTATCAAATTAACAGGCATCCATCCTAGTTAAGTGTGATTAAAAACATAAATGCATGGCATTAAAGGACATCTAGATCTCCATATTGGTGTGACTATAGCAGCTAGAAACCCGCAAATATTCAGCATAAACAAAGACAATGAAAAAGGAAAAACAGATGATGTTACCATGTGATATTCATAAATGCAGTAGCTCCACAGGCTTCCAGATGGTAAATCAAGAGGATAGCCAGTTTGAATGAATATCTGGATTCCATTCCATATAAAAACTTAAGTACTTAACAATTTATGGTTCTCACAAACCAAACAACAGTAAAAAGATAGACCAAAAGTAAAAGTGTTTTGATAGACTACACAGTCACAAGTGTTATAGACAAAAGAAGTCTACAAAAACATACAGCAGGGTTCTTCTCCATTTCTGACGTAAGTGCTCCAATTGAACCAGGATGTAATCTTACATCATCGTCAAGAAATAAAACATACTTGCTGTCCTTGTGCATCTTTTCCACACCAACCTGAATTAAATTATCAAGAAATGAAAAAGGATATCTAAATATTTTAGATCAAAATATAAATAAATATTTGTAACATAAACTGAAAAAAAGAAGAAGCCAATTACAATGCATGGTAAGGTTTACTAAAATAATCACAGCTTCCTCATGGTCAGCAGTTGTTCAATCTATAACCCTGATGATGCTGAGCATTGTATTTCCTCTTTTAAATTTTGAAACAAAACAAATGTTGAAGTAGAAAGTATACCAAAGTTTAATTTCTGAGGGCAAAGGGAATATTTTTGAACTAGCGTAGATCTGAATGTGCGTAATCTCCGGAAGAAACAAGTCATACCACAGCCCCAATGCAAGGTAAAGAGTTTTCATGGACAGAACATTTGCAAACTATTTTACTTGCAAAGATATAAATCAATCAATTTCCATCTAAAATGAATGATATACTATATCTTCTGTCAACAATCAAATACTAATCAATTCAAGCCTATAGAAGCAAAGAGTTGTTGGCTAATTATACAAAAGCCCCTCCCAATAAGATCCTGACAGACTGAAACTTTAAGTTGAAAAACAGAAATGTTAAAGAAATTTCTTTTTAACATGGACGTCCATTTTAATGTAGAAGAAAAGGTTTCATGTAACCAACCCCACGTAGTGGGATTATAGTTTAGATTGTTATTGATGTTATAGATGCACATTTTCCCAATAATTTGCTAAATAAGGTGAATGAGCTGTATCCATGTCTTAGAAAATTAGGTTTTCAAAAAAAAATGTATTAAAAATTTAAAGATTCATGCAGATGAAGCAATTTAAAATGATGGTGCAATAACTAACCACATTTATTCTTTCTTCTACATGAAAATCCAAAGGTCAAAACTCAATACTCCCAAGCCATAGAATAAGTTCCTATTATCAAGTAGACATTGGATTTCCCACAAATGTAATACAACTCTCTATTAAAAATTAAGCATAGAAAATATAGCAACCACGCATCCACAATGACTAAAACATGGGACTGTAGAGAAATTGTACATACAAGCTGATTGTGGATCTTTTGACTGCATGTTGTTGACAAACCAGCTACTACAATTTTCGCATCAAAACTATCCTGAAAAAGGTGTTCATTAATGAACGTGAAACTAGCACAGACATGGTAAACATTGATAAAACGGCTGGAGATGCATAAGTTGGATACCATTATCTTGAAAAAGTGTGAACTGTCATTCTTACTTTGAATCTAAATGCTAAACAAGGGATGGTAAAAACAAAAAGGATTCAGATATACAGCTAGATTAAAACAGAAGAAAACTCACACAACAGATGAATAAAATATAGGAAAATTCAAACAAATCCTTAAAAACCTAGCTTCAAGGAAAACTAGACCAATCAAAATTAAAGAATCAGACATGAGAAGGAGAATGGACTCCAGCATCCAGATGACAAATAAAAGATTATTTCTTCTGCAAACCTCACGTCAAAATATCTATACCCTTGGGAAATAGAACATCTAGTGATATTTGGTTTTCTTTAGAGACTAAAAAATAATGAGACAGATAAATATGCTCTTTTAGAGTAGGATTGAAGAAATTTTGACTGAATAAAGGATTACTTACCTTATATTCTGAGATCAGCATTGATATAGCATGGTATGCTGGATCATCGATGCTTTCAACTACAAAAAGGAATTCAAGAGGACCACCGTAAAGAGAAGTGACCTGCATTCAGTTATAAAGGAATATTTATACATGTTATAAGATACTTCATCTATTTATGCAAAACAATTTAATGTATGAGTACAAGGCAACTTGCTGAATAGACACTCTGGCGTAACAAGAATAATACAGGGGAAAAGAACCTGGCTTCTCCAGTTCTGTAGATTGTGCTCTCCAAACCCTTTCAAAGGCATAACAACTGAAACTCTAGGCAATTTAAGCTGAGCAGAGTGCTCAAGATCATTGATGTTGTCACATATAAATGCAAAGGTATTACCATTTCTAAGATTACGCTTCATCTTCCGTATTTCTCTATTCCTGAAATAATTACATGACTATTCACGTCTGAGAATCTTATCTAAATTTTTTACGGAGATGAACAAAAAAAAACAACATTGTCCATGACAGAAGCAAATAGAAAACATTTTCTTGAACTGTGTCCTTTTCTACTAATTCATTAGTGAACGATACAGTTGGTACCTGACATATGCAGCGAAAAACCACCCAATGGCAAGAGTCAAACAGATAAAGCATCCCTATAACAAAAACATCCAAGTATGGTAAAACAGTGTGAGATCCATTTGTGATGATTAACATCAATCATATTTTGAAGACCAATGTTCAAGTCCCATTTGCTAATACAGCCACATGCTATCCACACTTTGCGAAAATTAATTTTTAATCGATGACTTAGGTTTTTTCGGTTGTTAAAATCATAACTTGGAAAAAGTTCCAAACAATAGGCTGACTCATACGAAAAAAATGTGTTTCATATGTCAACAAAAAAACAAGGCAAATACAAATCAATAAGTGGTTCGTGAAATAAAAAAATAAGTTTATCAAAAAACTGTAGACAGCTAATTTTCTGCTATAGGAAGACAATATGGAATCGATAGAACCACTTTAATAGATCAAGCTATGATGGGCTGTTGTCCATTACACATAATACGCCAACAACATATTTACTACGGCGAGACGCCCTTAATCGATACAGATCACTTCTCCGTAGCATAGATAAAATGGTGGCTAAGGTATTAAACCAATCTTCATGGTATATTAGGATCGAGATTGCTCCTCTCTTTTTTCTTTTCGCGAGAATCGATAAAAATATTAGGAGCTATTAGCAATAAGAACATCAGTAAAGCTCGTATTACCCTGCAGGACATGCACAAAACGTTCTCTTCGCGAAGACGCTGCATAAGAGCTCAAAACAAGCCCTCAGAAAAAAGAAGAAGAAACGGGAGAGAAACTTTCCAACAGAGGCAGACAGCATTCGTCATTTACAAAAACGCCAAACGAAAAGAGAGCATAGAGAACATACATCAGATCCGTTACGAGACGGAAACGCCACTTAAACAGAAAGCAAACCTGGATCTGGATGAAGACGGCGACGGGAGTGCAGAAGGCTCTGCTGGCTGCCGCCAGAACAGCATCAAGTAGCTCGAATGCCGCCATCTCTCTCTCTCTCTCTCTCTCTCTCTCTCTCTCTCGCAATGACCAACCGAAGACGCCGGCGGTGGTCAATGCTCCATCCTCCGACCTCGGAGGGCGGGGGGGAAGGAGGGCAAGCGAATAAAGAGACGTAGAGAGAGAGAGGAGGAGGAGGAGGAGGCGAGTGTTCGTGTTTTCAGATGGGGCGGGGATCCATCGACTGCGGGAACATCGGGGGAACGAAAAATAATAGTTAAAAACAACAAAATCCAGAGGAGAAAAACAGCATATTCCATTAAAAAAAATAAAAATAGATGAGACGGATCGGTGTTTTACTTAAAATAAGTAAATATATGTTTCTATTTAAAAGTCTTAGAATTCACCAAAATTTGTTTAAATTTTAATCATTAATTTTTATATAAAAATAATTTTGAAAGTTTAACATATATTAGACCGGATCACCGGTGAATAACTAATCACATAAATGGTGTTGTTTAATTTTGATGATAAAAAAAATTAGGTGGCACCACGAAATCTTTCAGTTTTTCTGATGGCGCCAGGCATTTTGCTGCCCTTTACATTCGATACCTTTTTCTCGTACGTAGATGTTTTAAGAGAAAGAAAGAATAATTACATTAACGTGAGAGATATGTTTGTTCGCCTATTATATTAAGCCAACAACATTATAAGTGCTGTAAATTAGACTGTATTGGTTATCTATTTAATTCGAAAATACTTGCTGAATTAGACCGTACTTATTTCAAAATGTAACTAACTTATTAAACAATCTGCAAAGCGTCTCTGATCAATTGACGACCATTTCCGATCTCGGCGTGCATGGGGTCCGGTCCGTATGTACATATATTGTTGATGTGCAACTGGGACGAAATATTTAGTTTTTTGTTTCTTTCGGGTAAATTAATTAAGGAGGGAGTTGCCATGGCCCGCAAGAGTTTCGGAGGATGCATGTGAAGATGCGAATCTCCCGCTCGGTCGCCGCCCGGTCTTTCTTTCCGCGTTCACGTCACTAGTGCTGCTTGCTTCGATCGTTATTGTTGTTATTGTTGTTGTTGTTGTTGTTACAAGTTGTCGTCGTCGCTATTATTTTGATCACTGTCGTGTGTGCGTAAGCTAACTTTTCTTTTCTTTTCTTTGGAAAAGTGTTACGATAGATAATATTGCCGCGTGAGCCAGACTTAAATCTGTTCCTTGTATGTTATTCACTCCAATTCATGTTAGTTGCATCGTATGTCACTGAATCCACATACGAACAACTCCCAAGTACTTGATGTCTTACGTTTCTTTCACGAGCCTTACCCGTAAATGAATCATCTCTTATACATCATCTACCTATTTAAGTATGCACATTATCATCACTAAACCCAACTTTATCATCTAACTTCCGCCAAACCCAATATGAAATATGAATTATGAAATATGAAATCTTTCGCTAAATTAAAATTTATCTATTTTCAATGATTCAACCACGAAATATATTTTCACGTTTTTATTAAAATTTGGTGGGCCACCAACCAAATTCAGCTGTTAGAATTAGAAGGTGAGTTCGATGATTTAACTACTGAATTCATAAAAAATATATATATAAAATATACTTAACAGCTCGTTGCAGTAATCAGACTTTCAAATTTATCTTCCACTCAAGTCTGTCTACTTTGCAAATTATTCATAAAAAAATATATATATTTTTTCAGAAAATCGCATCGCACACAAAATGTATGTTTGACGAAGACGTTCTGAAACACCTTTGGGGGAGAGTGATGATTATTTAATAACAATGCGATGATGTTTTTCAAATAATTTAAGTAAAGATATTTTTTTATAAATCAATTTGTTTCATGCATTAGCTTAGAAAGCACTCTCATTTTATTATTTTCACATGCTCAGATCTAAATAAGCCTTAACCCATGTGGCCTTCCTGTCGATGGTATTGGTTCAACTTCATTTGGTCCAATGATTGAACAAATATATATTTTTTAATGTTAGTTATCAGACAGAGGCCACGCAAACAGTTCTTTCCCTACTAAGCTGCATATATAACTGTTTTAAGATAAACTTACTTCTCAGTTCACTGCGAATTCTCTCATTTACTGCTGTACAAAAGCACCCAATCATAGGCGACAGAAGTGACAGAAATTGTCGAACTGTCATAATGGATCTTTACATACATCCAAGCATTCTACCTTGTTACAACGATGCGCTTAAGAGATGGAGATTGCAGAAAATAAAATGGAAACATGTCTATAGCAGCATTTGGTCATCCGTGATGTCAAGGAAAACCTGTTCTCCTTCCAAGTGCATACCTGCTCTGCAACTAACACATGCAGCATGGTATCCAAGCTGAAATGAAACGAAGCAAGAGCCCGCAAGACGAGCAACAAGAGGAGCAAGAGTCCCAATAAGACCAGGAGAATGTCCTGTGTCGTCCAAAGCAAAAATAGCAGCCACCTCAATAACATTCTTGGTGAGTTGATGTTTCCACCATAAACAAATTTCAACCTCTCTGCAATCTTTCATGGGGATCCAAACACAAGTATAAGAGCAGCCAATTTAGTGGAATTCCAATTCGCTATTGATCAACAAAGGACTGCCACAGCATGTCAATAATAGGGTGCATCTGACAGGATCTGGACTTTTAATTCAACAAGAACTGGTTGCCCAAGGTATCCAATATTTGCAAGAATGCAGAAGTACGTGGCACAGATGTGGTATGGCTCGTGAGAGTGTACTGTGGTGTTTTGTTCATTTTGGTATTTACTCGTCAGTCAGCAGGTATTCCAACTCCTTCTCAAATTCATCCAAAGGCACAACTGCATTACGCTTAACACCCGTTTGTTTGTAAAACAATTCCTTTTGTGCATCCCATTGCTCTACAATGTTTTCCACCATGCCTTCTGCCACACTACTGTTGTTTGCCATGTGCTTTATATCATCAATGCTGACATTTTGACCGGTATCTCTTGATGGTATAGATGCTATGCAAAAGAAAACAGAGAATAGAAGTACAGCAACAGAGAAAATATTAGTTCAAAAAGTAAAAAATCATTTTCGTAATGCTGAGTAGCAAATGGATGTATGAAATTTATGAAAATATGCCTATAATTGAGAAACGTATTTACAAGGTAGACCTATAATATATATCCTATTCATAGTGTATCTTATCAATGAACTTAATTGCAATTACTAAAAATATCTTTTAACCAAGAAGCAAACCCTCTTGCTAGTCCAAAGTAAAAGACAGAATTTTGATATCAGCTACAGCTATCAAGTCTCTATTCGGTCCAAAGATAGTGCAAATTTCTTGAACCAATTAATTACAAGTGAACTTGGATGTATAACATATGACCATATGAGTTGAAGGTTACTGCAGATATCTTTTTATCAATTGACTCGTAATAAAAATAGAATTTCCCTACATGCTAAATACTAACTAAAATGAAAGTAAATTTTCCCAAGTAGGATCTGCAATAGATGATGAAGGTGAAGGAAAACCTCCTATTGCAAGCTCCTTTTGTCTTGTATACTCTGCTGACATATCCTTGAGCTCCTTAAAGTCCAACTCAACACCCTGTGAACATGAAGGTGATTAATCAAGGAAAGAGGGTTGCAAAATGATGCTATATTGCTATGAGAAAACATGTTTAGTTATCTTCAGAACTAAACTACAATATCAATCATATGTAGTTTACAATGTATACAATTTCTCCTGGGTGGCTACGCTTATGTTCTTCTTGAGAAATAAACTTATGGTTCTAACTTCTAAGATCTTGTCAGTTGATGAGGAAGGGATTAGGACCAAGAATTTAGGATTTGCTTCACATATCTTATCAAGTTGATGTTGGAGGGAAGGGAATGTGCTGTATTGTTTATATGATGACAAGAGAATATTTAAGCATATCCTTACTAATTGTTTGGCAAACCGAAGGGGCATGGACAGACTTGCTTCTATTAAAGACATGGAGAAATGCAGTAGTCTTATTTTTGTACGGTTTTGATTCTCATTCAACTAAGATGCTGGGATATATGGGATAGTTGAAAAAGAATTCTCTTTAACCATCATCATTGTCCAATAATAAGAGATAGAAGGGAAACTTAAACCTATTTTTGTATAAGGCAGATATTGTCTACTATTTATTTTCTTTAAAATGTTTTATTATGTTGAAATATAAACATTCAACTTAAATCAATTGGCCGTAAGAGAAGATTTCCTTTTCTATATCAACCAGTTTTCATCTTTTACTTAATCCATGCGGGAGTATTTTTCCAAAACTCCCCTTCACTTATGGTCTTCTTTAGATTCTACAAGTGTTTTTTTCCAGGTAGATATGTAGACCCACTAGAATCTTTCTACTTTGGTGTCATGTTAAACTATAGACAACCAGTTCAAAATCAATTGACCATAATTGTAGAGGTCCTTTTCTATTTTAACCACTTTTCATTTTTTCCTAAATCCACGTGGGACTATTTTTCAATCAAATTGTTTTAAATTTTTTCTGTGTTTTTGGCTCAACATTTACATTTCGGATCTAGTTGGATGATGCTTATTTTTAATATCATCTCTTCTATTCCTTGGAAAAAAAAATGTATATAACCAATAACTTAGTAAAAAAAACTTACAAGGTCCATGTGCAAACAATCTTCAATGTTTGTATTCTCAAACAACCTGTATATAAATATTCCCTTCAAACAATAACACATTGAACATTTGGAAGATAACCAATAGGATATGGCAATAAACCTACTTCTGTTGTGCAATTTGTATATGTTTGTCATTTAACTTCGTGACTTCATCAATTCTCTGGGCTAGAGAATTAACAGCTACATCAGAAGATCCAAAAAGAAACATGTTTTTCTCAACCATTTTTTTTACCAATGCAGGTGCTACTCTGATGTCATTGTGTATGGCATCGACCATCAGCTCCTTAATCCGCTTCAATTCTCCTACCAAAAATAAATTAGCAAGAATTTATGTATTTGATAAACATCTAATTGGCTGGAAGCTAAAGAAACAAAAGCAAATGCAAAACAAACAAAAGCAAAATATATCTATGTTCAGTTGGCAAAAAAAGAACCATAAAACAAAAAGACAAATAAAAGTCAGTAAAAAACTTGTAAAACAACAATTAAGCCAAGTAAAACTGAGAAAATCAACTGAAATAGAAGGCAATCCATGGGAACGGTTTTGACCAACACTCATATCTTATTGTTAAGGTAGAGGACTAAAAATATATATTCCTTTGCTATCAAAGTATCGAAGAAGAAATGGCCTCCATTACTGGATGAACGGGTGTACTGTGCAGATGTGGAAACTTTTCAAGTAGGAGAAAAGCCTTCATAAGATATTTGTCATAACTAAAGAAAACTTGGAACTTCTGCAAAGTAAGGGATTTCCACAACATTTCTTAATTTTGCTTTCTATTTTTTGCATATAATGTAAAAATGCAACAACAAGAATACTCCAATATGATTAAATGATAATTGCAATGGAAATCAGGTGTTTGCTTTATTATTTTGAATTCAAAAGCAGGCAACTTCCAGTAAAGAAAAACATACCAATAGAAAGGTAGATCTTGAAGAAAGGTTTAAATGGTTGAGTCTCATACAAACAATAGAGACAATATAGGCCACCCAATCTCTGAGAAAGAGAACCAGTAGAAACCATGTAACCTGCAAATACAAGCATACCACTTAAAAAACAACATGAAACTTATTCAGCGAATATCTCTTTTTTTATGGTGCAAGCATGCAACTGTACAGGTTGAAACAATAACAAAATATGCAAACTTCAAGTTTGTGAAGATGGCATTCTAAAGAACAGCAGGCCATGGCTGTTTTCATATTTAAGAAATACTAGGAACATAGAGCTGTCAAAAAACAGCTTATCATTCAACAAGGAATTCAAACTACAAAGTTACATAAAACTCATTCAGCTAATATCTCATATTGTTGTATGGTACAGCTGTAAAGGTTGTAATATTTGGCACTTGGGAAATAAGAATATTGTGCAAACCAAACCATTATAAGGCAATAATGCAATCTACCTCCTGATGCTAGACTACTAATGCTGGACATTTGTCTCATCAATGCTAAACATACACATTTCATTCCACTTCCATGGTTCAGTTGAGTAGTACAAAAAAATTGGTTTATACCAACTGTTAGTGTCATTGCAAAAAACGTAAAGCATGATGAATGGTGTCAGTTAGGCACTTGGTGGCCAAAAGTGGAGAATTGGAAAGAGCTCATACTGATGCAATGACCATACAGTCCCTGCATGAACACAGCCGAATCCTTCTTTGGACTTCGCTCAAAGATGAATGCAAACTTCCTGGACGACCAAACCCACTTCATGTCAGAAAATCCTGTCAATCCCCCCTGCAATAAGCAGATCAACCTTCAAAGTAACTTGCAAGGGAAAAAATGAAATCACAGGGAAACACCAAGAAAAATGATTGAAGACAAAAACACAGGAAAAGGGAGGGAGGAAGACCTGGACAAATTCTTCCAGAAGGTCATCTATGTCCCGCTTGAATGGAGCTAAATTCATTACAAACCACTAAGCAATTGTAGCCAATAGTAGCATAAGAGAATTGGAGTGGTGAGGAATGGAAAGCAAGGCCCTGTTTGGTTTGGCATACGTGAATGTACCATCATTGACATTTATTTTAAAAATGTGGCCCAATAGCACTAATAATCTATCTAAGATACTCATAAATTTTTAAAAAAAAGGAGCAAAGCATGTTCCATACCAGCCCTATTGCATGAGCAATTGAACCATCATCACTTGAAAAAAAAAAAAACAAAGCATGAAGCTTGAATTCTTCATTTAAGATTGGATCATGTTTAACATGTAACCATGTTACATATTCTCATTAACTCATTCATCTCTTTTGTTTCATATCTCTATCATACTGCATTCCATGCTTTGGTTTTTGTTTTTTAGGCGCCAAGTTTTCTGAATACATTCAGCATATTGTAGTAGTTAGTGAAGGAAACTCACACCCATTGGATGAAAAAGAAATTCACTGCCCAGAATGATGGGACCACAACTCCGCAAATCTAATGCAATAAGTTAATTTTAAGGTCATGTATGCATTAAGGTTTTGTTATGCATAATAACAATTTCCGAGGTACTGCAAGAATATATCTCCATCATGAACCACCTATATCATTATTTTTCTCAAGCACGAAATACTGACAGGATTAGAAAATTATCTCAAGAATCTACCATATTAAATGAACAGACCGCCCGTCACTCCTCGATAAGACCAGCCTCAACTCAAAACAAATCACATTTAATTTAAATTCCAATTCCTATCAAATCATTTACATCTACTTACCAAAAGATAGTTCCTAATTTACAAAGAAATTCTCATCATTTCCCATTTCCTTAACAATCAGCAATCATTTATTTCGTAGTAGAGCATTAAATTCCAAGCCATTGCAATATCAAGGTGTTGTTGCTGGATCAGAAACAACAATACCCATTCATAGAGACCAAAGAAGAATATTTAGGAGGAGAATAACAAAAACAGGAACCACCAACAAAATGACATTCTTTATCTTCTGAAAGTAACGAATCCCTTTATTTTGTAAATTCAAATGGAATTTTTTGATCAGCAACAACAATGCCAATTTATTCAAATGAAAGGAGGAAATTTAGGAGGAGGACAACAAAACAGGAACAACCATCAACAAAATGTCATTCTGTATATTTAGTAAGTTTCAATCCCTTTATTTTACAACATCTAATAGAATTTTTCATAATTTTAACACATCCATGCATTGAACATTCACATGCACAGTCCATTCAAACAGATGGAAAAACATAGATTCAGGAGAAAAAAAACCGTAACGTCTTTGAAGAATACTGACTCAAGTTTTCCTCTAAGATAGATTCTTAAGATAGAAAGACACGCACATTAGAAAATAAGCACAACGAAAATTTGGCTAAGGGAGACGGTCGACCAGTATGAAAGCACCATCTCTAGGTAGAAAAACACGAAAAAATGAAAAGCAATGAGTAAAACAGAAACAGAAGTACTTACAAGTGAAGGGAGAAAGGTCGACCAGAGGATCCACGAAGGAGAAAAGAGTGAAAGAAGAGGGCCGCGATTGGAGGCGGGTGGACAGGTGTCGATGGAACTCCTGCGAGAAGGGCGAAGCTTCAGCCAAGTCTTTGGAAGAGGATGCAGAAGCGGAGAGACGAACGGAGAAGTAGACGGCTGACGAGGAGAGCTCCGGAGGAGAGGAGGAGACGCCGTGATCGCAGGGTTTTTCACGCAATGGCAGTTTCTGTAATTACATGTCATTTTGTTGAAATTAACCAGTTTTTCAAAATATATAAGTTAGAGAATATTAGATTATTTGAATTAACATTTTATGAACGAAAAAATGCAACTTTTTTAATTAAATTATTTTTTGCGTTCGATTCAGAGTTTGACGTTTCCGGCCTAAAACGCAATAAAGACGTCTCTTATGGATCCGATTTAGAATTTAGAACTTCTAGGACAATCTGTTTGCCAATAATTTTTTTCTTTCTAGTTGGTTATTATTTTTCATTTTTATCTTTGAAGGTAAAATTTGATCATATGCTTGATTAAATTACAATACAATCTATTATTTATTAAAATTCTTTCTTAATTGAAATTCTATTCATTATCATTCTTCATCTAAATTTTAACAAAATGTGTTGATTTCTAATAGTCAATTAACTAAGGAAATTTTTTTAATTTAATAAATATTTAACAACAAAATAAACATTTACGTTTTTCCGTCTTATCTATTTAATTATAGAAAATTCGGGCCATCAAAATAAAACAGAGAGGAAATAGTCATTAACTATCTATCAAAAACGTTAAATTTTTAATAAATAAAAAAGGTAGCGCAAAATTCCGTCCAATATATTTCTTTCCCTTTTGGTTAATCCAATTCTGTTAGTTTTTTACCACATGACGATGATATATTGAAAAGTGCACCGTTCGACTGATAATCTTGAAACGATTTATTATATTAAACTAAGCTGATAGATGGGATTGATGTGACATTCATTAAATGAAGGATGTGTTCGATAGAGCGATTGACTTTAATAAAGTATTTATAAATAAAAAACTAGCTTTTTCGAAAGAGTGGTGGTATTATTATTAGCTTTTCCAATAAATCAAATAGAGCCTGTTCGGATTTTAATAAATGCGGAGCACGTCTTCCTCTTTTGTGCTGGTAATTTCTTCTTCGTCGAATATTAATTATGGGTATTGATTACATGTTGCAAGTATTTTTCTCATGGAATATCCTCGAGCATTTGATGTGTCCATAGCAAGGGTGAAAATCAAATTTTAGTTTTTTGTCGTGTGCCCATATCCCAAACGTTATTATTTGGAAAAAAAGAGGTATCCAAAATTATTGATGAATTATTGCGGTGACTCCTACAAGACTAAGGAATAGGAACTTACCAATAGGTGATTACCATGTGACCGCTTATTTTACTTGACCCGGCGACAATGGAAGAGGGTGGGGGCCGTAAGTGATCGCTTTGGAGGCGTGCTTCTCTGGACTCATTATATTAGTTTTTAACAAAAATACTCTTGTTTTTTTTGATATGGTAGAATTTATATGAAACTCTAAAGATTCTGTGATATTCCATCGTTCATTTTTTCTAAAATCGAAAATCTTCAATAAAACTGGATTCCGATCAATTTTCTTTTCTGGTATGTAATTCGATATTAAATCGAGACAAAATCTAAAAAGATTTTGATCGAATGATTTTTGTATGATGACTTTGATTTTTTTTAAATCAACGTCAAATTATAATTTCGCAAAGTTTTCCTTCTATCTAAACCCTACCTTGGACTACTCGTAAAAGACATGGGATAATTAATTAATTCTTTCAATTTTTTTTAACATTAAATTTAAAGATAATCGTCCACAATAATTTAATTAGTTAATATTAACAATGCTTGTACCGGCGAATTTTTGACGAAACTAGTTTCCAACGTAATCTTTGACCATTCTTTGGGCAATGACCACTTTGAGAATTGCAATCCCAGCGCCGAAGGCATGCATGTGCCTCTGCAACAGCCATCGCAACAAGCAAGCCAGTCGATGGCATCCGACGATCCACACGTTATCATACCTGATGCCGCCGGAGGGTCCTGTCCCACAGTCGACGTTCGTCGGTAGTTCACTTACATTCATCGACAGAAGAGACCAGAACAGTGGAATCGGTAAACAACGTCGGTTGGCCGGGGTAAATATGGACGTGAGAGGGGAAGGAAGGAAGAGACGGAACCTGCGGTGCTCTAGGTCGGTTTGTCTCTTCTACCGAACGTCATCCGGCTCACGCCCCTGAATCCGGGGAGGATACAACCAAGCGTGAAATCGGGAGTGGACCTCATCGGTGATCACCAACGCTACCCTCTCTCCAGTCTCACGTGCATCATCGGCATTCACCACCCCGGCGCAACACGAGGGAATCCACAGGTTTGTCTCTCTGACTCAGGCGATCGATCAATAGTGGCCAACCACGGAGGTCGACTTATTTGTTTGAATAAGAGATATTGTCCGAACAATGTTTTGGCATATATTCATCTTCATCTTTCACCGATGTGTCAAAATCCTCTTCGGTGGCTCTCAAACTCGAGCACCAGCAGAGAAGAGTATAAAGGAAGAAGCCATGTCACGGTGGAGTGGTCATTTCACACCTTTTCACCGTCGTCACGCAACCAGCTCGGGACGCCACCACACCCAACACCCTGCTTTCACCCCCCCACAGGTCACCCGCACTAGCCCGGAGGCTGGTGTGATTTTTCTCCGCTAAAGGAGACTTCTTCCCTCCGCTTCCACCCATGGCTGCTGCGAACATGGGGTACGCAGAACTCACCTTCGCCAGGTCCAGAACCACCGGGTCCGCGTTGGCCCCGCGGAGGCCGCCGCAGAGGCCGCCACCCTTTGCGTCGAAGCACGCACCCTCCAAGTGGGACGACGCCCACAAGTGGATCGCCAGTCCCACGTCCGATGGGCGTGGCAGAGGAGGAGGGAGTCGGAAGAGGGCTGGCTCTAACAGGCAGTCTGTCGGCTCGACGGTTGTCAGGGAAGTTGTCCGGGAGGTGGACGGCAGGAGGAGTGGTGGCATGGCGGAAGAGGAGAAGACCATGAGGAGGAGCGTGGATTGGATTCCAGCTGATGGTTGTGCCAGGCCTGCCGTTCTTGTTGGGTCCTATGTGTCCAAACCTGCCGGTGAGTGTTACTAGTAGTACTCTATTACCAACAACAAACTGTTAATCGATTTTCACAAGGGGAATCAAACTTCAAATTGTTACCCGCCATAGCTCTCTACCTCTCTCTTCCTTTTTCCTAATCCAGCGGCATTTCTACTTTAGCAGTATATCTGAGCCAACGTGATGCTCCAACAACTGCAATTCCAAGTTCTACCACGTTTGCTTCTCCTCCGTCAACTGGTAAGTCCGTGTCGATGAGGGACATGGGAACAGAAACGACACCCGTTGCAAGCCAAGGCCCGTCCAGAGACGGGACGCCGGTCAGAGGACTAACTCCACTCCCTGCCTGCACCATATCTAACTCTAAGCCATGCGAATTCACGGAGGGGATTGTCAAGAACGGAGTGTGGGAAAGACAGTTGCAGATGAATGATAGCAAACTCGGTAAGTTGAGTATTGCTGCGTGGGCCAGCAAAAGACGGGAGGGTAAGGAGGGACGACGACCTTCTGATCCTCCACAAAAATGTGTTGCTCATGTCCGGGCAGCAGCATGGGAGGAGGCAGAGAAAGCCAAGTACTTGGCAAGGTACGTCATCAAACAATGTGATAATAATAAAACAGAACTGATGGAATTCATCTGCCCTTCAATTGATGTTTTCAGATTCAAGCGTGAAGAAATAAAAATACAAGTATGGGAGAACCATCTAAAAGCGAAGGCTGAAGCTGAAATAAGAAAAATGGAGGTAAAAACCTTACTCATTTCAAATAGAAGCTGAAGCAGATCCTTTACCATCACCCAGTCATGTTCTCGTACGCACATTTTTTCTTCTTCCCTGTATCTGTGGGGAATCTCTTGCTCATGTTGTATCACTACGTACTCCGCTCTGGTCTCCGATTCGATTTCAGGTGGAAGTGGAACGAATGCGGGCACGAGCGCAGAAGAAACTCATGAGCAAGCTGACCTCCGCCAGACACAAAGCGGAGGAGAGGCGCGCAGCCGCAGAAGCCCAACGCAACCGTCAGGCCCGGAAAACGTCGCGAAGAGCCGACACCATCCGAACGACCGGGATGGTCCCTTCCCCTTTTTACCGACGGAGTTGGTGCTCTTAAGACTTAAGATTAGGGATTCGAGCCACCACGTATATACTTTATTTTATTTTATGTTAGTTCTTCTCTCCAGGTTTTGATTAAAATAACTAATCATATTTCTCGCCTTGTTAATTTTATGTATATTATTATTCAAGTATTCTGTTATGTTACGTTAGCGAAAGGTCTTGGATGTCTGATCCATCATATATATATATATATATCTGCCCACCACCACGCATGCATGGTTAAAATCTACTGAACATAATTGTTTTATTAAGCTGATTTTTAACTTAAATGTTTATACCACGACATAATGAAATCCTCTTCAAATCTAAATAATGATCACTTTTAAATAACCGCCTAAATAAATAATCCTATATCCGCCACCTTGAACGTCATTCACAGCAATGAATTTTCTTTTAGCGGTGCCCTTGATTAGAGGTCGTATTTTAAGAGTTTTCCTTCTTCTTTTTGTACGCTATGTGAAATGCGTGTTTATCGAAATTTCATTTCTCCTGTTGATAACCGTTAATTAACTAATTTCTAAAGGATGATATTTCGAAATTAAATACACAAGTAAGCCCTCTAACACCATAACTATATATGGTGCAAAATGTGAGATTTTCGTTATGTTTCCTTTATACTTATTGGAACAAGACCTGCCAATAGCATGCTCATTTGCTTTCATCTTCTCATTTTTTGCAAAATGTTTTTCATTTTCTTCAATACAAGATGACATTGTGTTCTTCAAATATAGTGTTCTTGAAGGTTAATTTCTACGGTTGGATGATTCATGATTATTAGACTTACATGTTGGAAACAATCCCACCTCTCAAACTTCCTCTTGTTCCCAATGGACTTGAGAGAAGAAAATTGTTTCAACCGAAGTACCAAGTCAGGAAGAATCCAATCGAGAACAATCACAGCATGGTCTTTTCTAGTTCTTCAAATCAGTGTTGTTAAACATCAAAATTGAGATGGCAGAAGTTACCTAGACAAATTAAGTTCTAAACATAATCTGACTAGGTAATCATTAATGAACAAATAAATTAAATAATGATCTACCCATCACAATATACCGTGAATAGCATTGACATCTCTAGATAGAAATATCAAATAAAAATGATGCAACTGAACTAGAGATGTCACACCCCAGAATCGGTACGGCAACCATCACGATAAAATAAATGGAGAAATTTACAAATAAAATTTCGAAAATAACGTGAAAAGCTCCTCCTCCTATTTTATCACAAGGCTAGTATCTATTAAAAAGATTTTACATAACATTCACAATCATAACTAATGAGAATTTCCTCGTACAGTCAAATTCTAAAATATACCATGCCATCACAACTCGTCCAAACCATTTAACGTCGGATACAACAGAAGTGCAAGGCATCGATTTACAGGGGAGACACTACACACACAAAATAAAGGAAATTATCACAACACACAACAACAAGGTAAATGCATGTCATAATCACCTTGGTTGTCGCCCTCCCTTATTGGACCTAAATCACAAGAAAAACGAAAGTGAGCTACAAGTCCAATAACTAATCCACAAAATCCAGAATGGCAAAAGAATACAAATCTACAACATAGGAAATATAAATAGATAAGTATGCATTTTTATGAATGAAATACCATCACATGCAATCACAAGGTAAGCCCCAAGTCATATACCAATCCTGTGACGGAGTCTATGAAGTATTAACTTTGTGAAAGAGTTAATTGTCATATATCAACTCTGTGATGGAATACATAGACACATATCAATCTTGTAACGAAATCCATAGTCACATGCTAACTCTATGATAGAGCCCATACACAAACAACAAGTAATATCATCAAATACAAGTTTCGCCAGCTCCCAAAAACCCATTTATACTCAACAATTGTATAAGCCAATCAACATTGACAATGCCATGTGGTGCCACAATCATCATGAGTAAACCATAACTCTCAGTAATGGAATATAAACAGGATTAACGCATGTAAATTCCCAGAGTAACTACGCTGGATTGATTAGTGAAAACTTACTTGGATTACCAAAAATGCCCAAAAGAAAAGTCCCTCCTTTCCTCCTCTTCCTCCCACGTCGGCCAACCAAATCCACTAACAACAGCGCGACGGGCACACGAACAGTCACAAGAAGAATGCACCGCCACCCCTCCAACGCCCGGACAGATGCAGCATCGTCGGCCACATGCACGTAAGCAGCCCGTGCCTTCACCTGCACGCGCAGGGAAGGGGGTCAACAGGACACCTGCGATTAACTCGCCGCACGCTCTGAAGACCAGACGCTCGCCTCGCGTGGAAGCGCCGACGCCCACAACCACCTCGGCCCGCGTGGTCTCCGATCGCCGGATGGAAGGGAAGCCTAGGGCACGACGTACGCAAGGGTCGAACAGGTTGGGGCTGAGCCCGGGGGGGGGGGGGGGGGTGAAAGGTTAAAACTGCATTGTCAATCTAAACAGAAAAATAAAAGGTGAATTTACTATTATACCCTGGGTCCTTGCCAGAGAAGACGATGGAAATCACCCTGTTGGAACCTTACAAGAGAAGTAATCCATGATTGACAAACCCTTAAATCTTCTGTATTATTTATCTGTAGATTACAAGAAAACTAATTATAGGATAAGTTGTATTGACAACTTAAAACAATCATAACAACTTAAAAACAAAGATACAAAAAATAGACGAAAAAGCCCCCCTGTATCCTAACAATCTCAACTTATTGGTACGTAGAATGGGTTACATGATTTGTAGAAGATTATATTATCCAAAAACTTGCGCAAAATCACCACATTACAGGATTATTGATGTTAATGTTGGAAAATAATTGTCTTGAATCCTTCTTTCTGTGATGACCTAGCAGTGAGAAATAAGACAGAACATAATTCAAAATTCACAGGACAATAATACTCTGACAAATCTTCTCTAGACCTTGGTGTCCAGCCAGAACAATCACAACCTTTCGTTATATAACCAAGGTACGTATAATGACACATCCAACATAATAATAAGAGGCATTGAGAGTAGTAACCTGACACAACCGCTTTGAATTCACAATTACTGCTTACACTACATGACACAACCGTTACACTAACTTGATATTCAGTAAAAATAGCACTGGTGTCTCAAAAGATTCAAGTCACAAAAATAGCACCTCTACTGGGATTGTGAGTAACTAGAATCGCAACCTTTTTCCAATCTTCAATCCAACTATATATTTAAATGGAAGAGAATGAGACGCGAACAAGTTAGTGAATTTCAGATCGATTTAACCAGACATGACCTTTCGCTTATGCGTATGATCAAAATTAAAGAAACTACAGATGTCTTGCTATGTTGTCTAGGAGAAATGTCTTTTTTTTCCCAGTTGCATAATATTGCATAGACCCATATATATATCCATAAACCATCTCTTATTTTCGTGAATCATCCATAAGCCATCGAATTATCAATAAGATAAATGCGATTTTAAGATAGATTTCCAATGTAAAATGGAGAACAGGCGGTTGTCTTGCGTCGTCGTTCCTGCTGTCCTGCCCCTCTGGTCTCTCGATCGGCAGATAGATTTTACTGACTGGTCCGGTGGTCCTCTCTTGTCTTCAGCCCAAGGGAACATGTACGTCACCCAGCGACAGGAGGGAGTAATCCGATCAGACGAGCAGAGCATCCAACGATGTCGATCGAGTTGACGACGACGCATCATTTTCTCCCCTGTCGTCCGTCGTCATGATCCCCGTCTGTCGTGGGGATATGATCAGTGCGAGAACAAGAAAACTGATCCATGCATGGCGCTGGTCGGACTGGTGTGGAATTCACCATTTTCTCTGAGAAGAACAAGTCTCGATCCTTTAATTCTGAGTATATACCGATCTCTTCTACAATTAACAGAATATCTATGTATACATCATTTGCCTGTTATTATTGTTTTAATTTTTAAACTTTTTTTCGCATTGTTATTATTCGCTTCTTAGTTATTTGCTCGTCCATGCATGTACGATACTTGACTTTTGGCGGTGATACCACAACCAACAATATACGTACGATCAATGCAATAAGTAAGGCTGAGTAATATATATTTCAAGTTCCTGCTTGATTTATTCATATTTTCTACGAGGAAGAAATGATGAAAAGATTTCTAGAATAAGATAATTACTGGACGATAATTTTCTATACATTGTTATACATATTTTTACGAATCTACAAAAAATCATAAGTACGTATTATTGTATGATCAATGTAAAGTTGTAAGATGATATGTAGTTATCTGGGCTTCATTTTGTATATGGCGTCGTTTCCTGATTTAATGAAATCTTAAAGTTACTACAACTGTATATATATATGTATACGAGATGATATTTATGTACCACAGAAGTTAGAAATATCATATTTAAATAACAAATAAGTAGTATAGCTAAACATATATACACCACTTCAGAATGTATGAATGTTGTAGCAACGTGCTAATCTACCGTAAAGGAATGAATGAGATGCTGCAACCATTCACAGCATATATAAAGGTGCACGGAGAAGACTGAGAAGTACTGGCTATGCAAACATGGATTGTATGGAATCGTCTGTGCAGATTAACAGAGCGGAGGATGCATGAGTGGGTGAGGACTGGGGATTAAACGTCATATATATGATATACAAGAGACCAAGTACAATGATTGCAGATGCCTGTGAGTCTGGCCGCCAATTATCAATCAAGCATGCGTGCCAACGATCTATACCATATACATATATATGATGTTCAAAATCACCGTATGGTCGTTTGGAAAGAAAAATTAAAGAAACCAGACGTCTCTTGTCGCTCAGAGAAGAAAAATAAGCAAACCCCACCGATGGGGTGAAGATTCCTTGTACGTCGTACGAGAGGCGGACAACTAAACATGTCGGCTTAGATTCAAGCCCGCCAGCATTGCACTCGACTCCATGCATGTACCTATAAGATCGGTTGAGCGATACCCAAGCCATATATGCTCCACATGTCTCTGTAAGATTTTACCGGTTATTGGCGGATATGTATAGATCTTTTTTTTGACGATGACGGTGCTGTTTTTTTATTTCAATTTTATGGTAAGGTGAGAGGTCACGAAGAGGTGGTGCACCGAGGGCCAAGAAGAAGAAGGTTGATTGATACCTAAGATGTTTGAAGGTGAAGCTTCGGTAAGAAGAAGAAGAAGGTCGTCGAGACATGCAGGATTTGCCTCGTGTGGAATGAACGTACACCTACGTGAGCTTGAAAAAAAGAAGAAGACGAGACCAATCTGCTACCATGAAATCTTAAATCTTACAATCAATTGATAATACATATAGAAGATTCATCATATATTAACTTAAATTTCATTTTTATACTCTTCGATACAAGACTTCACATATTCTTTCCCACTTACGACTTATCCTAAATCTATAAATAATTTGCTGGTAAATATATATAGATATGTTTCGGTATTATATTAAAATTTTCATTTTAAAATTAATTAATAGTAAATGAAGAAATCAATCAATCAATCATATATTAAATTAAATTTTAGACACTCTCCAATTGATTACAATCTCTACCGGAAAGATGCAGTGTTTCTTCTCAAAAGTTCTGTTTTGTCGTACCCCTTCTAGGGTAGGGTGTTTAGGATCGGTTGGGTGATGAAAAATATACCATGCATGGTTGATTCTCCATGATATATGCATATATGTCGTTAAAAATTTACAGTAACTTTATAGAACTGAATCTTGTCATGATGAAATTGAAACATCACGGAAAAGCCATCAATTATGAGTGTATGGATGGCATCAAAGTCTGTCACGCCTTTCAATGGCAAAAGTTCTCAAACAAGTGTCAGAATGAAGGAATGTGTAAGAATATCTGTTTGAATTGGCACGGGATCCAAGCGATAAAGTGAGATTTTGCTTGCCATAGGCCACGTAACGTTCTACCACCACTACCTTCTTGATTGACTTCTTGCTTGCCTCATATATCAACTTAATTGCATGATTTTTTATATTAATTATCTATGAACCAAAGTCTTAATTAAAACAAATTCAATACAATGGTTCGTGAATGCAAATAATCTTTTAACTAGTTGAAATATTTATGATGGCTTTTAAGGCATAGTTTAATTGATTAACTATTGTTACAATATATTTTCACATTTTTAGAAGAGAAAATGACAATCATTGTAATATTAAAGGGGGAAAAAAATCATGTTTAAAAAAAAACGTGAAAAATTCTTTCTTTTAATAGTATAAAGTTAATATCTATTAAAAAAGACATAACAACAAAAAGTAAGGAATATTGCTAAATTTAATATAACATCACACTCTAGCTTCAATAAGAAATACACAAAAATGAGGACTCAAAAATCACAAAGTCCTAAGACATTTCACAAAAATGCTACCATAATTAGATAGAACACACACAACTTATGCATTCTATCTTGCTCATGCTCACCTTAGAAGTTTATTAGATAATTTAAAAAAATCAATAGCTATGAGTATGAGCTGAAGTCCAATAAGCTAATAATAAGAATACATATGATGCATATAATGAGAATGTTGTACATTCAAAATCAATGCGATATGATAAAGTATGCAAATTAATCATGATATATATAGGAGTCATGTAAAATACAATAAATGATTAGGCTACAAAATTAAATTTATTTCATACTTTCCATTATTTAACTACTACATATAATCTCCTACGATAGGGTACAATTATCACATATAATATTATACCTAAGACGTAAAATATTTTGAATACCCTGAAATTAGGCCAAATATATTCTCCTATCTCAATTATGTATATAATGCCAAAATATCATGACTTTATGACCAAGTTTCATAACTAATATGTTCATTCATTATTAATTTGTATCAATTTCTACAATCGGCCAAAAGTCATAATAATAGATATGCATAAGTTATAATAAATGTCCTTCATTATCGATGAACCACGTGCAAAATAAATAAACGTTCTATAGTCAAAATAATTCAATGATGTGCATACCAAGTTAGTCTATTCAATGATGTCACAAACATATAAACTAGACGATGAATAAGGATACTTAATGATTATGCAAATGATGAATAAAATATGCTTACAAACATAATAATTATGCAAAGTTCAACAATAATTTTATACGGTAATCAGCATGAATATGTCATGATCAAGTAATGCACACATCTACTCAAGTCAAACTCACGTGTTAATACATATTTGCCATAAAATATGACAATCATGCAACCATATCATTATTTTAGATTAAATGGTAAGATAAACTTACCAAGGGCACCTAACTTCTTTGAGCTCACCTTCAAGCCAACAGCAAGCAACGGAGTTCACAACCTTCTTCCTCCATGCGCGTGGATTGCTCAAGCTGGCACTTCGCCTACATGTGGGAAGAGAAGAAGAAACAGGGTTTGTTAGCCTTAGCGTTGTGGGGATGACTCGCGAAACAGCAAACCAATCACTCGCCTCACTGGTGACGTCGCCTCCTTCATGCGAGATCATCGAACTGCGACTTCTCATGTGATTCTCGTAGCGTCGGTCGGAAGGGGAGGAGCTCATGAAATTGGGGAGGAGAGGAAGATAGGGGTGGAGGAAGAGAAACAGGAGAAGGAGAGGAAAAATCTGTGGTCCATAATCAAGAAAAAAATAATTAGGAAGATTATAAATTTACCCCCAGGTCATTACATATACCTTTGGTTGTATGAAATGCGCGTAGCGGCGATCCAACGTACAATGAATGCTTCTCAAAACCCCACATATATATATATATGTGTGTGTGTGTGTGTGTGTGTGTGTGTGTGTGTAGAGCACACTAATATTTGAAACGAACATGTGCAGTGCACTTGAAATTAAACTAAGGGTAAAGGCCAGCTGCTCCTCACATCGATCTAGTTGAAGAGATGGACTTACCAATTACAACCCATCATGCCGACAGAGCTTTACAGCACTCCTTCCACTTCTGCTTACCTCCTTCTTGCTAAAGCTTAAAACCAAATCCCCTCCCAACAATACATATGGACTGTCGAAGAGAAGAAATATTCTTTATATCCGAAACTTTAAATACGTACTGATAATTAGAAACTTCGATCAGTAGTGGGGCTTTTTTCTTTTTCTGTAACGAGGAAAAGAAGAGAGAAGAAATTAATGGACTGCGCGCATTTTGAACAATTAATAATCATGAAATTTCTAGTAAAGTCCATGATCGGCAACAGTCCAACACAACCAGACAACCTCCCAAATGGAATACATATGGGTTTGCCGGGAACAAATTAAAAAAGGAAGGTCGAGTATAGATCATTGGAAGGCACCCGCGGATTCAAGAATAACTAGAGATCTTTTCAAGAATAATCATAGGCCGGCCTTTGACTAATAAAGCCTCTTACATACATATATATATATATATATATATACAGATCGATGAAGAGGCTTCGTACTCCATCTTGCAAGGAGACCTGCAGGTTCTAGGGTTTGCCATGTTCTTTTACCCACACCAGCTAGCTCTGTTAATACGTTTGACCTCCCTCTCTCTCTCTCTCTCTCTCTCTCTCTTGCAGGTAGCTGGTTGATGTGCCTGCACTCGCGAGAACCATTAAGGCATCACTATGACTCGCCCCCACAATGTTCCCTATGGCATTCCAGCTACCGGCCGGGTGGGATTCTGGTTTTACAACCAATATATATATACGGACAAATAATATTGTGGAGTCATTTCGATTTCACTCTAGCTTGCAACTGCGAGCATGCATTGTCTTGTGACGTCAAGAAACAGACGCATACGATAGAGATCACAACTTAGCTCTCTCTCTCTCTCTCTCTCTTTAATTTTAACGATCGAGTTAGGTCCAAGTCATCACCACTGCAACGCTAACTAATGCTCTACCTGTATTTGGATGTATGATGTCTTCTTCCACGGGCAACTCCAAGTGTTGGGTGTAAACTTAGGCAGGCTGGGAGACCACGTGTCATCTCGTGACGGCGCTAAAGGTTAGATTTGTTCTTTCCAAACGATTTTCATGAAATTTAAATTTACGGTCAAAGAAATGGTGATATATAGATTTCTTTGCGTAGTATATGTCCCGTCAAACCAATATCACATCTATGGTTGGATCTTACTCGATCTTGGAACACTTATCTGTCACTTGTGGTTAATCAAATATAATACAAGATTTGAGAGTGTATCGATTAGACACGAGATTTTTACTTCTCAGACCGAAAAGGCTTTCCACGAAAATCATTATATGCTTTGCATCTGTGAAAACTTTTCTTTCTGGAAGAGAAGCTGAAGGTATCTCCATTCGAAAAGTTGACTCATGATCGAAGTTAATTAAAGGTTTAGATCGAAAGGAGAAGCCAAGGGTTTGCAAGAGTGACTCGACAAGTGCTTGCTTAACAGGTGGGGGATCCCTAAAATGAGGGAGCCAAAGGCTGTTCAATGCTTTGGCCAATTTAACGATTGGAGGGTGGAGATGCATGTGATATTTGGGAACAAGATGATAATATACTTTGTAGACAAGTTTAAAATGCATAGAATTAAAGAGGAAATTAGCAAAGTATCTATTGCTTCCTGTTACACAAAGTGTGGGAAATATTCCATCAAACCCACGTCCCAAAGCACATGAGACCTACGATTCTTGTTAAACAACTTTATATGATCTCAAAAGGCCATTTAATTGTCCATTCAAAAGAATTCTATAGAGGGCATATGCAACAATACTGAATGATAAAATGGATAAAAGATCCCCCCCCCCCCTCCACTCCCTCGTGGACAGCATGCATTAGAGGACGACAAGTGGTCCCATATTGATAGGTTGATGATAATAGAAGAAAAAAATGTGAAAATGCAAGCATGAGAGAGGACCTCATTTACATGAACCATCTGTTGTCTTGAAATTAAAATAATGAATGGTCACTTATACGTCGGCTCGGACATCCATTAAGTTGAACCAGACAAACTTCTACTTGTCCATTTCTGTTAGATTTACAGTGACCAGCCTTATTCATGATCACGGCTTTATTCACATTTAAGTTTTGGTGAGCTTCGACGAATGTTTACAAACTTTACCAACCTTAATTACTTTTGAACTTAATTGACAATCTGTCTGCCATGGTGTTGGGCATTAGAGCAACAGAGCTTTAATAATTTTTACTACTGCTTCCAAGTTATGCAACCTGAAATTGTATATAGACCATCTTTTAGCAATCATGCATAGTGGTTTTGCCTGGATTTTAATTTAGATTTTTTTCTTCTTCTTCTCATAATAAAGTAGAAAGCAAGTTGCACTATCATATTAATCGATCACAATGGGTTGATGAATAAGAATTGCGAATTATATGTTTAGTTCTTTCTACGATTTAAATATTAGAAAATATAAAAAATCATATCATTGTAAAAAAATTATACTATATATTAAGCAACAGTTAACTAGAAACAACGATGTCTGTAATTTTTTATTAGAGTTTGAATTTTATTAAACATAAAAATCATTGACATAATTATAATAGAAAAACTACCGTAGTTTTGCGTAGTCGAAACATGATATGATTGTCTTTTTTCACTTGAATAACAAGTAAATCACTGCAGTTTAACGTTTGTCTGGACGGTAAAGATCGCTTTGCCAGTTACCATCCCCCACCGTCACTGTTGTGTTCCTCCCCCTCGTTTTCCCGGTGGTAAATTCTTGCATGCCCTTTCTCTTCGATTCTGCATTTGCTGCCCATGCCATGGCTTGGGTTGGTAAGTGTTGTTAGCAGCATCGTCATCTTCCTCCAGATCCGCGGTGTTACTTGTAATCGGTATACTGTATTTGTAGTTCTTTGCCGTGGTCTGGTTGTGGTGTTGCACTACCTCTCTGCAAATGAGTGGGAACGAAATACGCATACACCAATAGCACACAATCTCATCGTATTACCTCCGGAAACAACAGGAAAATGATGGAAATTGTACAGTGAACAGAGATTTTTGTTTTCGATGACAGTACAAACGAGATCGGTTCCATCACTCTACCTCTCTCACTTTATGGTCTCCCCATCAGCCC
Organism: Cymodocea nodosa; assembly: GCA_036874045.1. Lineage (NCBI taxonomy): Eukaryota > Viridiplantae > Streptophyta > Magnoliopsida > Alismatales > Cymodoceaceae > Cymodocea > Cymodocea nodosa. Next base: position 12,545,803 of record CM072345.1, read on the forward strand.
ATCTCCACTGTAGTCTCCCTTTTTTCTCTTTTATCTTCCTTGGTTTCTACTACCATTTTGGTGCTTTCCTGGCGACGAAGAGAGATAGATAGGCGAAGGAGGACCGTTAATGGCGACCTGGAGGAACGTGAGCTTCTCGGAACTGGGGTGATCCCGCAATCTTCCTCATCTCCCTCTACTCTGGTCGTGTCGGCTTGGCCACTGCCTCACCACTTATTTTTCCTGCGAGGAGGATCGTCTGGTGCGAGTTGGGTCGCCGATGGTCGTTGGGTGGTGGCGGAGTTCCTGGGGTCTTTGTGGGTTTAGAGAGGGAGTTCAGATTTTGGGGTGTGTTGTTGCTGTTGTTGAGGTGGAAGACGAGAGCTTTGGATGGGATTTTGGTAAGCGGGGGGAGGGAAAGGTGCTCCCTTTTCGGTAATCCGAGCTCAATTGGCTCCCTAAACCCTGGCCGTTTGGTCGGGTCTAGTTAGCGTCGCCGCGTCATTTTGCTTGCTAAGTGAAAAGTAGCCCCTCTGGGGGTTGGCTGGTTGTTGCCGGTTGTCTGAACATAAACCCAGTGGAAAAGAGAAGGTGGCGCAAAGTTAGCTAGTTTGATGTTCTTTTTTTAAGCTTTCGGTATGGAAAAGACGATGACATTGTTGCGGTGGTGCCGATCGATGGAGTTGATTTCGGTGACCAAGCCCGATCTTTGTTAGGAGCTACCGTTACTGGGAAATGAAGGTTTCTACTGTTGGACTGGGGCAGCCGCCACTGGAAGGTATATATGAGCTGTGGCCATCTTTTTCTTTTTTAGTTAATCGATCCGTTTGCTAGGCCATGTAATACCTAACACGAGAAACAGTGTAGGTAGCTTCTAAATAGTGGAAATGCATGTTTGATTGATGTCAGGGAATGAAAAGAGATGTCTGAATTCGGAGCTTTGGCATGCTTGCGCTGGACCTCTCGTGTCGTTGCCGGATATTGGTACCCGAGTCATCTACTTCCCTCAGGGTCATAGTGAGCAGGTGAGTCGAAGTTGCAGGAAAATTGCTGGTATCTTAGGAACATTAGTGCAGAAGTTCATCTTCAAATTAAAGATTTTATTTTTTATTTTTTTTTCCGGAAACCTAAAACTAGGTTACTGTGTCGACTAACAAGGAAGTTGAAGGGCATATCCCTAACTACCCAAATCTGCCTCCGCAACTGATATGCCAGCTCCATGATGTTACAATGCACGTGAGTTGTTTTGGTGAATTTTGATGTACCATACCGGGGGTGGGGGTGGGGGTTGTAGGTGGCTGATTTGTTGGATGATTTCAGGCGGATGTGGAAACAGATGAAGTTTATGCACAAATGACATTGCAGCCATTGAGTGAGGTAAATACCTGCCTGAATTACAACTTTTATATTCATTTGTCTTCCTGCAGATGGTTCTTGAAACATGAGCTGCAATCCACAGGAAGAGCAGAAAGATAATTACCTACCCATTGAGATGGGCATTCCAAGCAAGCAGCCAATGAATTACTTCTGCAAAACTCTGACAGCTAGTGATACGAGTACTCACGGAGGATTTTCTGTTCCTCGTCGTGCAGCAGAGAAAGTGTTTCCACCCCTGGTTTGTTAGTTGTTTGCTGCATTTTCCTTTTATTTTTTCATGTTGGCTTCTTGGGTGACGTTTTTGCTTCTTTTCAGGATTTCAGTCAACAGCCACCTGCACAAGAACTCATTGCTCGAGACCTCCATGACATTGAATGGAAATTTAGGCATATTTTCCGGGGTATGCCTTCCACATTCTACGTCAATTGCGTAATCTTGGAACTGTACTGCCGTAACATTTAGCAAGCTAGCCTGAATTTAGTAGTTGAAAAAAGGAGAATTCATGCACTTTGCCTTTTTAAGGGATCTATCATGGATATTTTGCTGGTCATCTCAAAGATGTTTGACCATGCACTGATGGCAATTGCCAACAGTTTTGTGTAAACATTTGTATCGTTGCATTAGTGGTGCTTATTTCAGTATCTGTATGTAATTATATAAGACATGCAAGGTGAGCTGCTTTAGAAACCTGGATAATTTCTTTGCATTACGTGTCCACTTGAAGAGTTGAAGCAACAAACCATTGTTTGCCTGATGATGAAAACTGTAAATTGATGGCAGTAGTTTATGTTTGTCTTGCTATGATCAAGATCATGATTTTCAGAAGATTAACAAAGTTCACCGTACCCTATATATTCAATGACGTCTTAGCTTCACTTCCTGTAGGGCAACCCAAAAGACATCTTCTGACAACTGGATGGAGTGTATTTGTCAGTGCAAAGAGACTTGTTGCTGGGGATTCTGTTCTCTTCATATGGTATTCTTGTGAATGCTTAATACATGTAACTTGTTACAAGGAATCTCCTTAACAATTTTCTCTATTAACATAACATTTTAGGAATGAAAAGAACCAGCTTTTACTGGGTATACGTCGTGCCAATCGTCCTCAAACTGTCATGCCTTCATCTGTCATATCAAGTGACAGCATGCATATAGGACTTCTTGCTGCAGCTGCTCATGCTGCTTCTACGAATAGTAGATTCACAATTTTTTACAATCCAAGGTAGCACACCAAGTTTTATGCTATCACACCTCATGGTGAAGATACCACAAATTTATAAGTTTTATGCTATCACAGCTCATGTCCAAGATACTACTAATTTATTTATGATTCTGCATGGGTGTATTATGCAGGTCTAGCCCATCTGAGTTTGTGATACCACTTTCAAGATATGCCAAGGCAGTGTTTCACACCAGAATATCAGTTGGGATGCGCTTTCGCATGCTTTTTGAGACAGAGGAATCAAGTGTTCGAAGGTAATATGGATGCCTTTATCCATATATTTATATTATGCCATTCTGCATGTCTAGTAACCAACTTATTTAAAAAAAGATTTGACCTAGCATGAATTTTTTGCTGCTAGATAAGAAATCAAAGTTGTTGCCTTCACCTGATAAACCTTGACTTTTCTTAATTTTGTACTTCCCTTTATTTTTGCCTTTGCATTGTTAATATGCTGTTGATTTTTACTTTTTAATATTTGTTCAAGTGTTCACCTTTCGTACACTTGTATTTTTTTTCTTTGGCTACATTGTAGATAACAAAGGTATACTAATCCTCCTCCCAGTTTGTGGGCAACATTGAAACTGTCTTTTGACCTGTTGAACCAGATATATGGGTACAATAACAGGAATAGGTGATTTGGATCCTGCACGGTGGCCAAATTCACACTGGCGATCTGTAAAGGTAATTTCTTGTTTTACAACAATTGGATATGGACTATTTTTATTGAAATATTTTCCTTTAATCTGGTAATCTGAAATGTAGTGTTCTTCTTGATATGTTTGGTTTTCTTCTGCAGCTAGTTTCATTTTTTGTGTTTATTTAATGTTTATATGCTGATTCGTTTAATTTCTCCAGCTGTTTTTTGTTTCCATCTATTTATACTTCTATAAGCATTATGAATGAATTATTTTTAGATTATCATTCCACTTGTCTTGTGCCAATCATAGTGGTGGATTTGTCTGGGACATATTCAGATTATTAAACTCAGCTAAGTTAAAGCTTATAGTCTTTGTCCCAGGCTGAAATGACAAATTTCCAACCAGCAGAAAGTTTGATGGTTCTTCCCAGCTGATGAAGCATTTCTTCCATGTCTTTGATAAAATCAGACCAAATATTTCTGTTTTATTTGAGCCTCTATGCCATTTTCATCCTCATTGCAGCCATCATTTCTTTAAGATTTCAGATCCCTAGGCCGCTCTCCAAGATTGACTTGGTAATGAGGTTCAATTTCACCCAATGTGCCCTTTTATTTATACATGTCAATGTGCCCTTTTATCCCATACAGACTACAGGCTGGGTTGAGCTGACCTGCAATTTTTTTTTTTGCAGATTCTGGCTCAACCTGGCCTGTATAGGCTGGGCCACCTGCGGGCTGCACACGGGTAGCCCACAATCAGACATTTAAATGTCCAATTGTGTTGCCATTAGACATTTATAAATGTCCAGTGGCAACTAGACATTTATAATTTTTTTATAAAAAAATTTAATAAAAAAATAAGTATATTAAATTTTTATATAATATTATAATATTCTATTATAATGTTATAATATGCATTATAATATATTGTTATTATAATGTTGGAATATTAAATCTGGAATAAACAAAATTTAACATACTTATTTATATTATACAATAAATAAAATTTTATTTAAATATTATATAAACAAATATTAAAATGTTTGTTTTTTACAAATGCTATTAAATCATTCGATTGAATGTTGCAAAAATGCAACCTTCAATTAAACATTGCACTAACCTATGGGTCGAAAAAATTAAAGATCTTACGCTTGACCCAGCTCGTTTGACACCTCTACTTTTATTGTTAGGTTAGCTATCCTACAAGAAATCAATGTAAAGATTCTAGATTCTAAATTCTAGTTAGAACACTATAAACACTAAGAGTGTGAATTAGGATGCTAGGTAACACATGCTTGATGAGAGTGATCCTACCCCTAGAGGATAATAATTTAGATTTTCAGCCTACAAGCTTTTGTTGTATCTTTTGAATAAGTTCCTCAAAGTAGGAAATTTTGGCTCACTCTTTAAAGATAGGACAACCCAAATATTTAAAAGGAAAATTCCCACAGTTGAAGTTAATTGTGTCTTCAATAAGTTAGATGTGGTTGTGGGAGTTTTTATGAGAAACAATGAAGAAGCTTTTACCATCATTGGTACACTGTCCTGAAAAAGCTTGATATTCCTTAAGCAAGTTAATGGTTGCCTCTAGACTTGATTTCCTCCCATTAATGAATAATAGAGTGTCATTGACATAAAGGAGATGTGAGATTTTCTTGTGCATACAACCAACTTTGTATGAGATAATCACATTGCTCTCAGTGAAGTGTCTAAGACCCCTCTTCAGATGTTTGAAAAGATTGTTCTGATTTCCCATTGATAAGAACTGAGAAATTAATGCCCTTAATGCAGCCCTTAAGTTAAAGCTTATAGTCATTGCACTGTGTTTGTAGTATAATAAATTGTGCAGGTTGGATACTTGGAATCACCTGCAAAAAGTGTCATCAAATATGCAAACTGCAGGTTTCCCATGCAGCTGTTCAAATTTCATATACCGAATGCTGATTTATATTTTTACAATTCAATTGAGTTCATGGTTCTTGTTATTTTTTTTTGTAGGTAATGAATCATTGATTTTTAGTTATTTTTATTGATACGATTGATATTCCTGAAAATTCACTAAATACCCTTAAAAATTTGGCATTACCTTTAATATCTCACTTATTTCAAATTCATTAAAATTCCCTCCTATTAGAATTGCCACAACATCATTTTTCCAATTGTTACTTGTAAACAAAATGCAGTTTCTTTTTCTGCTTCTCGCTGGTAGGTACTTATTTTAGAGAGACCTGCTGAGATTTGGTACGAGGTGAGAAGGGAGAAAGAAAGAGTTGGATGTTGGTTAGGGATTGGAGTTACCGAGAGTGGACATGATACTCAACCTCATACCATGCCTTTGTTTCTTCCATCAACTTTCTTGTTTCTTTGTTGTGTGCTTGGATCATGGTAGTGGAGGGGTGGCCCTGGGGGGGGGGGGGTTTCCAATGGCAAAAGAAGAGTTCATCCATTGATTTTGTAGAAAAGGTTGTAGCACAACATATACCTCCTTTTTTCCATTCTCCCTATGGAAAATAACCAATATTTCATTCTTCAATGCCGAAGTTTTCAATGGGCATGAGTCTGTATGAGAAGGGGTAAAATGAAATTCAGAAATGGCTAATATTGAAAATGTTGGTGGTTGCCATTGAAGGCAATCTTACACTTTCCTTGTGGACATTCTTCACTTCCAAAGATGAATGATCAAGATATTTGTGGCAAGGTAAGCCCAACAACTTATGGTATGAAACTGAGACCCATTACCCTTCCTTTGGATGAAATTTGATCAGTGGTAGGGAAGAAAATAACCAATATTTCATTCTTCAACGCTGAAGTTTTTCAATAGGTATGAGTCTGTATGAGAAGGGGGTAAAATGAAATTCAGAAATGGCTAATATGTATGCTATTTTTCTATTGTTGAAAATGTTGATGGTTGCCATCGAAGGCAATCTTACACTTTCCTTATGGAGATTCTTCACTTCCAAAGATGAATGATCAAGATATTTGTGGCAAGGTAAGCCCAACAACTTATGGTATGAAATTGAGACCCATTACCCTTCCTTTGGATGAATTTTGATCAGTGGTAGGGAAGAAATGAAATGATTCTTTCACAAGCATATCTATTCACGCACATTGCTGTCACAAAAACCAGAGTCTGTGCCAGCTGCTTGTTCTTCTCCCTTGGCCATGAGTTGCGAAACTTGACAGGAGATGGATTTAAACAAAGTGTTCTGTTGGGTACTCCTCATACTCATTGTAATTGTAGTATGGCCTGTCAATCATGAATAAATCACAAACAATGCTAAAGTCAAACCTGGTATTTACCTTTGGCATTGAACTTCACACATTTAGATTCTGCTTCTTTCTCCCATCTGAGCTGTGATTGTACTTTTTGAGCATCAGCCTTCTTATTTGACCATATTTGTTCCTGATCTTCACATACCTTATGCCTTTCATCCTTGTGCGGTGGAAATCCTTGATCTTATGTATTTGCTTTGGCATTTTCATAGGTTTTGCTGGGATCAGAGGTCTAGGGTTCCTCACCTATCACTTAAAATGGTGGGTTGAGGCCAAATACTGGTAGGTGTTGGTGTTTAAGGTATAATGATAGATAGTTCATTCAATTGATGGATGCTAACAGAATGAACTGGGAAGTGCATTGAAACAAAAAAATTTAAAGCAGGGTGTTGAATGTAATTACTAAAATTTGAGGGACATTTAGTGAATTGCCAGAAATATCAGGGTATTAAGACAAATGACCCTTTACATTTTTTGCAGACAGCATAACAATTTTCACTTCCCATCAAAGAAATGAGAATCACTTTTTAATCTAGTGTATGTGAAACTGCAGGTTGGTTGGGATGAGTCAACAGCAGGTGATAGACAGCCTAGAGTTTCACTCTGGGAAATTGAGCCTTTAACAACATTTCCTATGTACCCATCACTATTTCCTTTGAGACTGAAGCGACCATGGCTTTCTGGTGGTTCTCCTCTTCAAGGTACCTAGCAAAAACTTTTGCAACTTTGGATTAATATTTTCTCTTTAATACTCTGAAAAGACATAGGCCGGCAGAATTTTTCCTTTCCTATAAGCTAGTAAGATTTCCATTGATAAACTGCTAAAACTTCTTTGAAAAGAAACAGTAAGATTCATTGATTTTGATGGTTATTCATAAGCCAATTCCTAGTTATACCAGCTTTTTAACAATCCATGTATTCTGGACTTGTCAATGCACTAGTTAACTAGTTATGGTTTTCTTCATAATTTCATATGCATATGATTAAGCCTAACTCATGCATTCTCCCTTATATGTTTTCTGATGATTCTCTCACTATATATTTGGCCTGCTCTTTATATTTTTATATTTGCTGTTGGTTAGTTGAGGAATGAAACACTTATTTTGTATTTTGTTACTAGGATGAACACACATGCACTTGCATGCACATGTGCACAGCTGGATGTGTGCGTGCATGCATGTATGTACAAACATACAATATGTGGGCATCCATATAACCCATGCACCCATCTAATGATATAAATATAATAATACCAATGATAATCCTATGCATTACACAAGTTGATATTTCATGTAAATAATTTGAGGCACTTAGTAAATTAGTATTATTTATTATTGAAGATAAACCATGTAGTAATACTTTTGGTTGATCTCACATGGTGGGATTATGACTCAGATTGTTGTTGTATTATTGAAAATAAAAACGTAGCATCTTTTATTTTTGTATGATTAAGATTATTTCCCATGATAATGTCCATTTGTCTATACTTGTTTATGATGCATCTTAGATGTAAAAATTAAATGATAATTATAAAAGACTAAATAATCAACAAATCCATTTTCCTTTCAATCAACAACAAGCAAAATTTCAAGAAAGAAAAGAAAAATTGCTTTTAGTGAGAGAAGTTCATTTCTATGTTAGAGCATGCTATTTTTATATAAGGTTAAAATTATGCATTGATAAGATCTAATTTAGTAGTGTTTAAAATGTAGAGCATAGATTTCACATGAAAGGTGCTCTAAAATAAAAAATTAAATATGTAAACTACATGCACATATTCAAATATATGTGAAAATCACAAAAATTATCCTTGCTATTATTTTCTTATCATTTCAATTTCCTTTATGTAGTATACGAAATAAAAAATTTGGTAAGTTTACAAATAAGCATAAATTGTGATTGAACTAATGCAAATAAATAATACCTTCCAACATTATTGCATGCTGACAAGAACCCAACTTATCATCTTTCACCATCACCAATCCAAGTTCATGGGTTTGGCACAAATCATGTCCGAGTGCAGTAGCTATTAAAGCCAATGCATTTCTCATCCGAAGTAGATGAATGGTGGAACAAGACATTGGCCTAGAGGAGGAGCAATGCAAAATGGGAGGAAAGATAAGCTAAGAGTGCTAAGAAAGGCGATATTTTCTCGTGAATATAGGGTTATGCATGTTAGTCAGATTTGTAGAATATTGGTGCATTATGCAACATGTTGCACAATTCACAAGTGTTGATCACCTGCAACCTATGAATAGAACCCTAAATCACTTCAGAAGGTTGTGTGGAAGACAATGGAAATGGGTAGGACTTGTAAGGATACCCTAATGATGGACAGAGTGGGAATCCAATGATGACCACAACCCAAAAGAGTGGAGATACCTATGTTGAGGAGATAGAACATGTTAGGAAGAAATGTGAGCATGCCATTGTCGTCAAGAAATATGTGGTGGGGAGGTGGGTTTTTTATGATTGGTTAGTATCAGCAAAGAAGTGCCTTTGGTGTTTCTAAAATGGGAGATAAAGATGAAATCCAATGTGATATCGTCAAAGGAAGCTGGGCAATCATGACCTCATTCATACAGGTCACTGGACGATCAAATGGGTTTTGGAATTTATTGACTTCCATTTGTGCAATTGTCACGGTCACAAGCCTCCAATGGACTCTACACCAAGGTGGTAGGTTGCAGTACAAAGACTGCCAATTGAATTTTTGTTGGATGTTGCCATGAAATACATTTTCAAAAGGTGGGCACTTATGTTTGCTTAATATGGGGAAGACAAGGAAAAGTGGAGACACTAGCTTACTATGGTTGCACATTTGCACTCGATATTGTCATTCTATGGCAGCTTTTCTTTCTTTCCTTTTTTATTCTTTTTTTTTTAAAATGGATTTTCAAATGCACCCAGTGGTTCCAGTGAAGGGTGTCTTTGGAGTAACAATCACAAGTTCTTGTTTCATTCTCTATATCATACTCTAACATACTGGGGAATGAGATAGGCATTGGAAGTACACATGGAATAGTCATGAGCCCTTCAATGTGTTGTTTATTTGCATGATGGATTCTCTTTCATGGAATCTTGAGTCATTCTCTAGAGAGGCATGACTATTTCTTAGTGGATGTCACTTTTGGCATCATCAAATTGGATGCTCGTGGTACTTTTTTGTTGGTTGTACATCCGTTGCCATGTTGTGGACTGACTTGCTGGTTCTTACCCTCAATTTGGAGACTGATATGGGAATATTTTGGAAGAAATGGGTAGCTAAAAGGAGACATGCAAAATTCATGTAGATATGGATGATAATGTTGTTAGGATTGATTGGTTTCACCAAAGGAAGGTGAATAGTGAATTATAATGAAATAATCAAAGATTGAAATGAGAAATAAGCTTGAGAGACATTTGGGAAGATTGGGTATCCATTGTATGACTTATTGATGTCATTATATAGAGTTTGGAAACTTATCAATGAGATCTCAATAGTTAGAAGCTATTTTTTTTGTTTTCAATGGATTAGCATGTTGTTTATTATATTTAAACGCCATTTCTCTAACAATTGGATGGATTGGTATACCTTTGATAAAATTGGTATGCTCGTCGTAAAAGACCAAAATTTTTGTAATGAAATTGATATCTTGATTTCCAGAATCAATATATTGTTTTTGCTCTAGAGAGCAATTACAGGTCTATTCTAGAAAATGGTATGTTGAAGCTAGTAAATGATATGCTATTTTTAATTTAGAGTTTGATTGCACTTCTAATATAGAAATCAATATATCATTTCTCAAAAATGGTGCATCGTTTCTCAAAAATGGTACATCATTTCTCAAAAATGGTACATCAATTGTATAGAAGATTATTGTTGAGGCTAATAGTCTCACATTGGGAAAATTGATCACAAATCTTCAACCTATAATATAGTAAGTCTACCCTCTCATCAACCTCGTGATTTTAATGTATAGATGACTCTAACATGATATCACAGCTCAGGTTTGTGCACTTTATCCGTAAGACATGTGTAGGCATAGACTTCTTTATTGAATGATTCGATGTAGGAGTGAAAGACTGATTGTGCCACACATGCAGAAAAATGTTGAGGCAAATAGTCACATCAGAAAAATTGATGACAAATTCTTAGCCTATAACATAGTAAGTCTACCTCCTCACCAACCATGTGGTTTTATGGTGTAAAAGACTAACAATTAAGTGTTAAGTTTTAAATTGGCTTAGGCTATCTTAAATAATTATTCTAAATGTGTGCATTTGTTTTAAGTGTCTTATATGAAGGTTAGAGAACATAAAAAAGAATTTACAATTTTTCTTTGGACACTAACTCTCATTATTCAAAATTACATAAATAATACAAAACTTTAAAAACAATTGCTTCTTTCTGCATGGTTTGATTTTTCTTGAGTTCCTTTTGCTTTTTCTCCATTCTTGCTTGATCTTCTTGAGTCCTTTGCTTGATATACGCCTTGCAACATCCTTTTACTCATATTGAGTTTGTTTGGCTTTGCTTTATAACATTTTTCATAATTTCTATACCAAACATAATATATCCTATTACATATATATTATTAAGTTCTATACCATCAAAACAAATTGAGAAAGATTTTCTTAACAAATGCTACATGTTATATGGTGGTATAGATAGATAGAAGGAAGCTACTTGTGAAAACAAAAGGTATTTCACACTTGACAAGGTGATAGAGTTGTTAGGAGTCACAACAATGTTAGTTTGGAGGTGATGTTCGTGCATTTTATCTACTAGTTTTTGTTTGTATTTTTTCTAATTATGTTTTCTAAATTTTCTAATTTTAATATATTCTCCATTATCACTCTAAAAAGAACTAATGCAAATAAATAGAGAATCAAAATGTAATTAAAAGTGGTATAAGAGAAGGCTATAAGTGAGAATTTTAGTACATAAAGGAGCATTGTTGTTATATCCAAAATTTATAGAAATTTATGTAAAGGACATTAATAAGAAACTTCTTTATGTTAATATAATGTCTAACACCTGTTCAAACTAAAACATTTATGTCAATCATTGTCAATTTGATACATGAGCTCTAACAAACTTTTACATTTAATCCTTTAGTGAAGGTATCAACCAACTACTATGATGATTGAGTGTATTGGATATCAATGGTCTGAAATCCCGATCATCATGTCATGTACATAATGACAAGCATCTATATGTTATACTCATAAAAGGTTGTATTGTTTATAATGAATATTGTAGTTTGATTATCATAATGCAAATGTATAGATACACACTTGGATACTTGCAAATTGTTAACATCTTGTGATACCTTTTACCCTTTAAATTAAAGGGAAAATTTTATAAAATTACCATTCACCTAGTTATACTTTATAATTTAGAATGCTAGGTTGTAAAACATAGCTATATGTAAACAGTTGGTATTGTTAAGATGCATATGCTTACAGGGATGAGTGGTAATACTGTAAGGGATAAATTTCAAAAAATTGATTTCATTAGGAATAGAGTAAAAGTTGCACCAATTGAAGATAAAATAAGAAAAAAATGGCCTAGGTGGTTTGGTCATATTCTTAAGAGGCCAAAAATTGTATCATTTAGGATAGAAAAATTAATTAGTGTAAAAGAAACTAAAAGAAGTAAATGAAGGTTTAAAACTATTTGGTTAGGAATTGTGAGAAAAGTTTTAAATTTATGTAATTTAACTAAAAGTTTGATTATAGATAGAAGTACATGAAAGAAAAAAATTATATGGTTGACCCCATGTAATGGGATGATGATTCATACTGTTGTTATTTGTTGTATTTTACCTTGTTTCATCTTTTTGTTTTGTGTTTTCATTTTTAATGTAGCTTTTTTTGTTTTTTTATTTATTTTCCTTATTTTGTTGAGTTTTGTTTCGTCTTTTAATTATGTTGAGCTTATACTCTTCTCATTTGTTTTATCTGTATTTTTTGGCTGTTAGTTATCTTTTGTGATTTTGTTAGCTTTTCATTGTGCTCCATCTTTGGAATGGCTTTGCTCCTTTCCTTGGTTAACCTTCCTTCTTGGTGCCCTTTTCTTCATTCCTTTACTTTTTCTTGATTTTGATAAATTTCTTTTTCATCTCTCAAATAAGATATTTAGTAATTATTGATAATAGTTATCGTTGAAATTGCTAGGCATAATTGTGGGAATGGTTTTGATAGTTGATTGCTATATGTCAGATAAGAGGAATTCTGCCTGTACATGTGCTAATGCTTCAAATAATGAATTTATCTAGTAAAATTCACAAGATATCATTCAGAAATGAGAAATATAAAGTTCATTACCTTAAGTATTCTCTTAGGGCCCATATGTTGAAAAATCTATGTACCTAGAACTTTAAAAAGCTTGAGTAGGAATGTTATGAATTATTGGAGATGGTATTGAAAAAATAATATTGTTAGGCAAGAATATGAGAATATTTACCTTTCTTGTACAAAATGAACCAAAAAGGAAAAATCTCATCAAAGTTGTATTATTGGTTCCTTTATTTTTGGGTCAAATCAGATTATTTCAGCTTCTAACAACTTCTGGTATACTCAAGATGTTCAATAAATACATTTGAAAATTTTTGTTCTGAAGTACCTTTTATTTCAAGCCATGCATATGACTTTCATTGAATACAGCTTTCCACAGAATTCTTTAAGTGGACTCAGATTTTTGACTTATGTGATGCTGATTTATTATGCAGAATTAAGGGTTCATTTCTCTGTTAAGATGATCTTTGATTTCAAGTTTCTGTCAAGTGTTTTCGTGATGCTTGTCTATGGTTTGCTCGTGATGTTTGTCTATGGTTTGGTAAAGTTGTTGATATTAGGCTCATTGTGTGTGAATTTTTCGTTGGTTTGTGAATGTCTTATTGAAATGTGTCATTGTATTTGTTGTTCACAGTATTCTTATTGATGGACTAACTTTGTTATATTTTGAGAAGATGAAGGAAATGCATTTATGTGGCTTAGAGGGGACACTGGAGAGCGTGGGCTGCAGGCACTTGGTATGGGCCCATGGATGCAACAAAGACTTGAACCATTAATGCTGAACAATGGGCAGGATCAGTATCAGGCCATGGCTGCTGCAGCTTTGCAGGATATTAGAAGCAGTGATGCTCTGAATCAACAATTTCTACAGCTTCAGCAGCCTTCTCAGCTCTCCCAGCAGACATGCAGAAGCAACCCAGTACTGCTTCAGCGGATTCTGCCACAAACACACTCTCAGCAGATCATGAATTCTCAGTTGCATGGTGTCTCTGAGCAGCAGCCTTGTGGTTCTCCTCAGCAACCATTTTTGCTGTCTTTCACTGAGCAGCAGGAACGAATGCAACAGGCTTACCAAGAATCTTTTCAGGTTCCAAATGACCATATCCAGCAGCAGCAGTCATCATTATCTCCTCCAATGGGGCAACAATCTGTTTTTCCTGATACAAACACAAAATTTGCACAATCCTTGGTGCCCATGCAGAATATGTTAGGCACTATATGCTCAGTGGGAAGTTCTAATCTTCTCAACTTCTCAAGGAATGGGCAGCCCATAATCAGTGAGGCACAACATCAGTCATGGGATCAAAAGTTTCCACCTTCTCGTGTCACAGCTTTTTCTAATTCAGTATCCCTTCCTCCCTTTATTGGGAAATACGGTTCTTTGGAACCTGAACATTGTACTGCCAATTCACAAAATCATACACTATTTGGTGTTAATATAGATTCCTCAACACTCCTCTCCAGTGCTATACCTAGCTTAAGTACTGCTCCTTCTGATCATGATGTGTCAACCATGCCTTATGGCAATTCATTCTTCCAGAACTCTTTGTACGGTTGCATGGATGAGTCATCAGGTCTGTTTCAGAACACTGGAGAGATCAACTCACCAACTGGGACCTTTGTTAAGGTAAAGCCCTTAATTATTTTTAACTTGAAAAATAGAAACTTAATATTAACTCATGTCTATGCAGGTTTACAAGTCAGGGTCAGTTGGGAGGTCACTGGACATCACCCGGTTTAGCAACTACAATGAGTTGCGGGAAGAGCTGGGACAGATGTTTGGTATTGAGGGTCTGTTGGAAGACCCTTTAAGATCAGGCTGGCAGCTTGTATTTGTCGACAGGGAGAATGATGTCCTTCTCCTTGGAGATGATCCCTGGGAGTAAGTGCCTTGCACCCACATATGCATGCGCACACACACACACAGTGTACATGCACGCACATATTTGTAAGCTTCTTAAGCTAGTTACTAATTTCTGTTTCATGATGATACTCAATTCAACATGTTACTACCTTCACCTAATCTTCAATTACCTTACATATCTAAAATCTGCTCCCATCATACTGATTTATGCTCCTGTTGACTATTTTTAGGTTAATCTAATATCTATTACATGCTATCAAACTTTACAGTGTTCTCATGGGTACCACGTTAATTCTGATGGATAGTGTACCTGCAACTACTAATCTTTAATGGAATTCCAAAGTAATATATTAAGGTTGGCAATCTTATTTGTTACACAGGAGCTTCTTTTGCAGATCTAGAATTTAAACACAAGTCATTTGAGATCCATTGGCACTTCACGAACACCAAATTCTTGTTACATTAGTTGGAAGCTGCATTCACTTCAACACTGTATTATGCCATGATAACCAATCCTAAACGCAGGTCATTTGTGAATAATGTGTGGTACATCAAGATACTTTCACCAGAGGATGTTCAGAAAATGGGGAAGCGGCGTCTAGAGTCTTTTGGCTAGTTCAGTTGAACATGACAAATCTTTTATGTGGTATGACTTTCGAACAGTTTCATGCAGCTTACCATAGCATTACACATTTGCTTAATAACATATTAAACGTGGCACTCTGTTTCATGATAATATAAAATAATTTATACTTTAGAAGAGACAAATCTTCGATGTGGTATGACTTTCTAGCTGTATCATGCAGCTTACCGTAGCATTATGCATTTGCTTAAAAAAATATTAAATTTGGCACCCTGTTTTATGGCAATATAAAATATCTTAGACTGTAGAAGAGACAAATCATTGATGTGGTACGACTTTCTGTTTCATGCAGCTTACCATAGCATTTTGCATTTTCTTAATAAAATGTTAAATGTGGCACCCTATTTTATGGCAATATAAAATATTTTAGACTGTAGAAGAGACAAATGAGTAATTTTAATACTAAGATGACTTCAAAAATTTAGTGAATGGAACAAGATTGTTCTGGACTCTTTGTGAATATCATCAATAAAACTATAGCCATTTCTCGATATCTTGTTTTCTTTTATATAGGATGTTTCAAGCTAGAAGCTTCTTTTTTCCTCTAGTCATTCAAGCCAGAAGCTTGATGCATGATCTCTTTGACTATCAACTAAAGACATTTCTCTTCTGGCGCTATGTCAATTGAATGGTTGTTACCAATATCACTTGGCTTTGTGGTAGTCAAAATATAGACCCACATTGGTTATCCAAAAAAATTTGTGGGTTGATGTGTAGATAGACTCTTCCTTTGACAAGCAATTGGAGTGAATTCCCCTAAGTTTGTATCAAGTGGTCTCAAAGCTAGTGGATCACAGGGTTGCAATTCAAGAACACTAACAAAGGGCTACTATGAAAACACCAATTTAGGAAGCATGGTAGATTTGTTACCAAACTTTGGTCTTACAAAGGACCAACATATAGTCACACATTAGTTTTCTAGAAAAAATTGTGGGTCGATATAGAGTTGGACTCTTCCCTTTAGCAAGTTAGCTTTTGGGGTGGTTCTTTTAGACTTGTCGTTAGTGTCAAAGTCAATCAATCGAGTTCTCTCAATGGATGATGCATGTGAAAACAAGGAAAAACGAAAATTGATATATCATTTATTACTATTAGAACATTGATAAATATAGGTTACAAATAGAGGACCATTATATGATGAATAATGTGAGATTGATAAACACTATTATTACATAATTCTAACACTCTCCCTTAAGTTAGAACATTCATCTCACATCAAACCCAAAGACAAGTAAAAACAAAAAAGGTAATTATAAATGGAAATAGTAGTCATGCAACATGTAGCAAATATACAAGTTGTAACAGAAGTAATAGCAACATGGAGTAGCAATTGTTGGAGATATTGAAGAAGATGGAATCCTTGTTAGATGCTCTTGAATCATGTATTGAAGAATTTAGTTCCATAAGACTCTTTGGGAACAACTTTAGGGGTGAAAGATGTTAGGAAAATTTTTCTTAGATTGATTTTGATAATACAAAACTTAATGAGAAATTAATAGTAGAATACATTAAGTTTAATTGTAGGAATTATACAAGGCAAAATCAAGGAAGATGTAGGAACTTAACGTAAAAGAAATCAAATATTGGAGGAAATGAAGAATAGAGGAAAAACTCTGATACCAATTATTATGATCAGTTTAGAATTAATTGAATGCGGAATAAATGAGTAAACGTGATGTAGAAGTAAAACAAAAATAAATGAAAGCAAAGGTAAGCATAAACTATAAGAACACATGGTTGATTCTAAAACTTTCCTAATAGAGGAGAATCTTTACATAGGAGGTAATTATTACAAAAATATGAAGCTAGAATTTGTGTTGTATGATTGATCGACAAATTTGTATGATTGTAGCTATAGGTGGAACAATTCTTAGAGAATGGTTGAGGTGGTTGCTATCTACTCGAGAGTGGTGGTGGCTAGCTGGTTCAAATCTTTTAAGAAAATCAAGGATAGAGTTCAGTGAGGAGAATTTGTGGAAGGATTGGTTGCTTGATTTGGAGAATCCATACTTAAGCATTATCAGGAAGAGTTCTTTTGAGTTAAA
Organism: Cymodocea nodosa; assembly: GCA_036874045.1. Taxonomy (NCBI): domain Eukaryota; kingdom Viridiplantae; phylum Streptophyta; class Magnoliopsida; order Alismatales; family Cymodoceaceae; genus Cymodocea; species Cymodocea nodosa. The sequence continues at coordinate 12,563,128 of CM072345.1, forward strand.
GCAACAAGGGATGGTGGTAGAATACCTCAATGAATCTGACAACCTAACTACAAGGTTCTCTAACCACAGTGAGTCTTTTTTTTTTTATAATGTTTCATTGGGGGGCTGAGGGATGACATCAGATTCAATGTAAAATGTTTTCAGCCTGCATGTCTTTCAACGACCAACTCATTAGTTATTAACTGTGGGTATCGAGAGAGGATTTAAAAGGAAATTGGGAGGCAATACAATTGCCTATGGTCTTGAAAGGAAAGCATTGAGTAATCATAATAAATTCACAGGTAGCATGGGATTTCAGGGTGGATTGAATGCCAAAGTTGCCACAAATTTTAGAAACTTGCCCATTGCTAATCTTATTCCAGCAAAAAAGTAGGGAAGAAGATAATAACTTCTATAAGATGTAACAAGAAATGCCACATGATGCATGTGTGCAAGAATAAAAAAGTTGATGCTACTTCAAAGTGATATATCGGACATCGAGGAGGAAGGGGGGATTAGTGCTTGAGGCAAGGGAAGATCCATTGGACTTCATTGAGAATGTTCGATCACAATCCATGCTTTGACAGGAGCTGTTTGTTTGGTAACTTTGTGGCTAAGAGGCATTATAGCAGACAAGTTACAGTGCTACCAGAACCTTTTAGTACTCACTAGTGAATAATTCATGGAGAGTAGCAAACTAAATATCAAACACAAGAAAATCTTAAGGTGATGGTAGCATTGGGAGCCTTTACTCACTGCAGTGGATGGTCTTGAACAAAAGTTACTGATGGAAGGTGTAGAAATTTTCTCAGACCATTACATGATTTTAGGGGTGCATTGGTTAAAACTATTGGGAGATGTAAGATGGAATGTAAATACATCTATAAAGGGGAGCAAATTATTTGGAAGGGTAGACCATTGGAAGAATTGCAGCATATCAGTGGTGATGAGTTGAACAAAATCAGAAAAAATATATCTCAGATTTCATTAATCCATGTTCAACAAATGAAAGAATCTGATTTAGGCAGTGAGCTGGTGAAAGTACCTGCAATACTTGTAGTATTAGATACCAGGAAATTTTTACTGAAGCAAAAGAGCCACCACCTAAAAGGGGGTTTGAGCACAGAATTAAACTTGAAAATCCTGATAAGGTGGTTAACAAGAAATCCTACAGCTATGCCCAATTTCAAAAAGAAGATAATTAGAGAGAGGTGCAAACTTATTTGTCACAAGGGTTTGCTAGAAATAGTTGCAGTGAATTTGCCTCACCTACTCTTTTTGTTAAAACAAAAGGAATGATTTGAGGTTTCGTATTGACTATAGAGAACTCATAACACCATTAAAGATATTTATCCATTGCCCATAATAGATGATTTACTCAATGTGCTGTGTGGGGCTGAGAGGTTTTCATAGTTGGATTTAGGGGCAGGACATCACCAAATCTGCTTCTCCGCTAGGTGTAGCAGGTTGGTTGTGTATTTCAATAGTAGCGAATTGAAGATTAAAGGTATCTATTAGTTTGTCAAATGAGTTGTTTGATCTTAGCTTTAATGATACAAACCAAGGTCTTGATGGTTGTCGGGAAGAATTGACTCATGGTAACAACCAACATTTGGATTAACACTTGGATTTTGATGTTATGGTAGGCCTGGATTCCCAATATGTTCAATGGTGTTGGACTTCCCATTATGCATTTCCACAAAGAATATTTAAATCCCTTCGAGATAGGCAACAAGTCCATTTCTTCTATGAAGAGTGACAGCTTGCTTTCATTGGGTTTGCTTGTCTTACCATTATCTTCGTTCCAAAGAATGTTTGATTGGTCTCCTATGGTTCCCTTCATTGTGCTATGATTAGTCCTTTTGATCCTTGCTGAGCACCCTTGGGGTTTGGAATTGGGGACCTCGTGCTCTACTTTAGATGTGTGAGGCCTTGTCAAGTGGTTGGGTGAACAAGAGGTGGATCATTGTTAAGGAGTTGGTGACTATGGGCAATTGCAAGGGTCCTTACGTGAGACCTTGGTGGAATTTGAGGGGAGAGGTTCCTCTCTTGTCAATTACTGCAACTTTCCTTAGAGATATTGAACAACACTTGCCAGGCTTTGGACTTAGGTGATGAGGTTGGGTTGGCTATTTCTCTGGGAATTGGATTGCCAAAATGATGATCTTGAGATCTTATGAGTTATGCTTTCCGCTCATTTGATTGATAGTAAGATTCCCATAGACAAAGTTAATTCATCTCAATTTCTCTCTTTCGTGTTTGGTGGGTGATGACTCGAAGTCAATGAGTTATGGTTTTCACTCAATTGATTGATAGTAAGATTCCCACAGACAATGAATTGATCACAATTTCTGTCTTTCATGTTTGGTGGGTGATGACTCAATGTCAATGAGTTAGGCACAATCTAAGGCCTTTACACTATGAGTAAGAAGCTGATTGGGAATGATTTGATTTTTGACTTGTCAAAAGACAACCGTCGAGCCATTGGTATGAGGAGGGCAAGGGCCTATTTGATTCTTTGGTAAGATGTGTGTTTAAGGATTTGGAAAAATTGGACAGTGGATTGACTCCTGTTTTGTAACAAGTGCACTGATGAGATATTTATACTTGTCATAGCCAACTGTGCAGGTCCATGGGTGGACGTGTGACTGGCCTTTATTGTCTAGTGAGTCTGGGGTGGATCACTTGTTTGGTACAAGCTGAGTTTGCTTGCCCTGTTGGATTGGATTGTTTGATGTTGGCTGGTTTATCGATCAGCATTGAAGTGGTTGGTTGGTAGTGGTCTGGCTGAGCCAGTTTTCTGACTTGGAGTATGACACTGACAGGGTTAATTGCCCATATCAGCACGCAAGTAAATTGATTATTATGGGAATTTAGTGAAGACAATTGTAATTTGGTACAAGCTTTATTTAATCTGTCAAAGAAGAGTGTAATGTGTTTGGGAGGCACTTAAGCACGCTTGGTTCACTCATTCCATGGTGCAACTGAGTTGATAATCATGGTAAGAAGGAAATGGTTCAGACAATATCCTAATCGAGAATAACAAATCAATGCACATCGTTGAATTCCTTTGCTTGTGCATGGGAGTAGTCTTAACGTTTGAGTGATATACTTTTACTAAACATGTACATGTGTATGTGGTAAATGTGATGACGTACTTTCATGCTTTTATGAGATTACTATGATCGAGTGAAGCCTGCTTTTTTACACATGCGGTGGAAAATGCTGCTACGACCATGATAAAGCTTGATGAGTAACACCTTTTTGTAAAATAACAAAAGTGGAAGTTAGTCCAAATATCTATGTCCAGAAAGTAATGCAGAAATTATTGATGTTGAAAGAAAATGCAAAATGTGCCGTATCTTTGCTCTTCCCATTACCAATAAGATATTTATCAGTACGTACTACTTTTCTATCATCTAATCAACACCACCAAATGCTAATCTGCCTTGTGTGTTGCAATAATTCTTGATTCTCTTTGACTTGGTGATTATGTTCTTTCTTCTCCTGCAGGCTCTTCTTGATGCTTAATTATGCAGTTTCCATGGGCACTGCACGTCCAAATGTCTTGACTTCTGCTCCCACGCATGGCTCCTTTTTATCATGTAATGAACTTGGACAGCTTAGACATTTTGCATATTAATAAGTTATGCTTGTCTCGCGTCTTAATTTGGGAGTTGTTCTAGGAACTCTGCAGGAGAATACTGACCTGCCTGTCTGTTTCTTTCTCGAACTAGCAGATTTTACATCAGTTTGTGCTTCCGTACCATTATTACCTGCTTTATTTTTAATTTGACGGTGTTTACTGCCCTTGTTTATTACCGTTGTTTGTTCCCATGATCTGTAGTTTGACTTGGTCCTATGAATGGGGTGTTCCTGTGCCGTTCTCATTCCGGTGAGTCTATAGCTGCTGTCACAGTTTCACTTTGTTCTCGGTTTGTAGCTTTATCTTACATGATGATGGTAGCGTACCGAAGATGACATTGCATTCAATAAAGGAGGAGACTGATCTATTGAAGAGAAATCTAATACGATACCTATAATAGGACTAAACATCATGTAATGATCATCTTAAGTATATTTTATGTGTTGGGAGTTGGTTTTTTCGCCAAATAAAATTGAGTTGTGGTGGGGCTATAATATATGAACCATTGATTGCATCGTGGAAAATATCATAGCGAGTGAAGAAATTGGATATTAATTACAAGCTTTGTAGTTTACTAGTGGCGAAGTGTGTCTCGCCAGAATTTTGTGGTAAATTCACAATTTTTATTTATTATTATTATTATTATAAAAAGGTCTGTCGGATGGCCGTTTGGCATCCGGGTCGGCGGCTACCGAGAAATTCCACCCCAGTTTGGACTTCGATCCGGGTCGGTTGCTGCTCCGGCTTAATGCGGTCAATGGATTGGGTACACCTCCACCATCATTAATCTTGGGATTCAGGTGTAGGTTTCATCCATCAAAAATTTGATACAAAATCTCCGAATTAGCAAAAATGATATCTCTCATGTCCTTAAGTACGTGCTACAAATTATTCCACATAGTTAAATGATTTTGTTAAAAATCTATCATTTTGATACTACTTGAAATACCTCCTCTGTTACGAATTATCAAGTACGAGACTATTAATGGTATGACGTTGAGAAGTATGAGATTTTAATACAAGTGTGGACTCTTTTTCTTGTTAAATTGGTCTTTTAAGATAGATTCTCTTAAATTATAATAATAAAATTGATCTTAACAAACGTAGGTTACGTGTGGCAAGTCCTTTTATGGCTAAGGGGTTTGGGTTTGTGTGCGTTTTCGCGGTAGTTATACACAGACGTGGGTCAGTCACCAGGGTTGACCGTAGGCAATTAATTTTATTCCTACGTGCATGTGAGAATACACGCTCACGTAGACACAACCATTTTGAGTCTCACGTGACGTGATTACAGTATGCATTATTTTAGTGTGGTAATTTTTGTATTGTAATCTCATAATTTTATGCTGCTGGTTTTACGAAATGATTTTCTTTAACTTTCAGTTTACCCTACAGGAGAATGTTTTAAATTTGGTCTCAGGAAAATATAAAAAGCATCAATCCCTAACCTTCCTAAAATTATTGTCGAACAATATTGTTTTCTTTTGATATTGGTAACCAAAAAAAAACGTATTTGAAGTAACCGCGTAGGCCAGGCCCGGCGGTTCGGTGGCAGCTGTGGACGGTGGCTGGAGGCTCGGAATCAGGCTTCGGTACCTAAAGCTCAGGCCCGGTCTCGGCATCTCAGGTACGTCCTTCTTCTGTCACTGCTACTCGATTTCAATCGCTCAAAGCAGGTGAAAAGGCGGGAAATGGCTCTTCTAGGGTTTCGTTTCTCTCTTCCAGCAGCTGATCGACGACTAAGAGGAGGGCCGGGAGGGGTTCGAGATGCGGAGCAGAAACCCCGTTCACCGCTACAGCGTAAGGTCAGAGGAGGGTCCGTACGTCGGCGGTAGTTCGGTTCACGATCTCAACACGGTGGATGCTCCCCACGGGGAGATCGATGGCATCGGTGGCGCCGATACGGAGGACAGCCTGAACAATGACGATGCCGCCGCCAACTCTGAGGTCAGTGAGCCTCTTTCTCGTTCACTGTTTAGAATTATGCTAATTCTCGATCTGCATATGATTGACGTTACTTACAATGATGTGGTAGAATCTGCCGAAGTGGAGGCGTAATTGATATGCGATTGGTAGAATCTGCTGATTGTAGTTGCACTCGTTTCTTTAATCTGTCCGGGCAAATTGCATTTTTGATTTCCGTCTAAGTTGCTTTCTTTTGGTATATTGTAGGATTGCCCACGTGAGTCATACAGAAATTCCATGACCCTCCATGGAGTAGGGGTGGATGAAGAGCGTTCTGATCTTGACAATTCCGGTGGTTCAGCAAGGTCTCCGTGTAATATTCTAACTATTAACGGTAAATTTGTCTTTAACTCGAACTCTATTTTTATAAAGCTTGTCCTACTTTTGCTTCCATTAAAAGTTTATTAAGATTCTTCTCTTTGTTTTTAGTTTTATTGGTCGTTTGTTTCATTATTTTGCTTTTTGAGTTTTGAGGCTCATGATCAGTTTTGCAACAGATGTCATACATATTGAGAGTGCAAGGGCTAGGTTCCTGCAAATTTTTGTGGATCATTTTATCAGTAAACATGTGATTGAAGTGGTTGACTCTGCTGACGTTGAATATGGCCATCGGCAAGACAAAATGAATAAAAGGACAACAAAAGAAGGTCGTATTCACTATGAAGGTGACCCCAACTATGTGTTGCCCCTGATGTTTGTTGCAAATTTGTATGAAACACTTGTCAACAATGTGAATGCACGCCTCGCATCCTTGGAAGGGGCCTGTGGTAAGACGATTGGTGTTGCTCTTGAGGCAGCAGGAGGGCTTTATAGAAAGCTTGCCACAAAGTTTCCACGTAAAGGTACTGCAGCTTTCGAGTTCCACCCACAACCTTTTGCAACCTGGTTGCTTCCTTACATTCTTGTTGTCATTTTTAGGCAACTGCAGCTTTAAAAGAAGAGAGTTAGCAACATCTCTTGAAACAAGGACAAGATTTCCCGAGCTGATAGTGCAAGAAGAGAAACGTGTCCGTTTTGTTGTGGTCAATGGTTTAGCAATAGTGGAAAGACCAGAGACTATGACAATTGAAGATGCTGATTGGTAAGTAATATAAACAAGTTCTTTTGCAAGCTGCAAGCACTATTTCAACCATTCAAATGTTGTTTAGACTTTTTTGGTCATCAACTATTTAGTTTTTTGGAAGATAGGGAAAATGAGTTGGTTTTTGCCTAGATTTTGTTTTGGCCATTATTTTTTTCTAGTAAAAAGGTGAAAATGGATGGAAAATAGGAAAATGTAACCATAAATAGGCTCTTGTTTACCCAATACCCAATAAAAAACATAATGTCAGGACTCGGGATTTTTCTTATTGAGTTGTTAACTTCTTGTTATTTCCTTGATTTCATTATTTACATATTTTTCATTTAATATTTTAGTTATTTTTCTTAAATATTTGGATACATTTTCACTTTAATGATGCATTTAATTCACAATTATGCATTAAGATATATTCTTTCAAATTATATAACATGCAACTGAACTAAAATTTCCTTTTGGTAGTTGTTCACATATATTTATATTCATGCAATTAGAGAGGGAGAGGAAATGATATGTGTTATTTTCTAATGAGGGGATTAGTACATATTATAGGGTTTAATGGTACCTTTGGATTAACAGATATCTATTACACTAAGTTAACTTTAACACTAATATAATCTAATACTCTCCCTTAACAAAGAGCATATATATCAATTATGTCTAATTTGGCATAAAGAGTCTCAAACCCTCCAATACTTAGCCCTTTGATGAAGATATTTGCTAGCTACTTGGAGGCCTGAGTATGAGTAGTAGAAATAACCACTCTTATGATCATGTTTTTGACATAATGACAATCTATTTCAATGTGCTTTATTTGCTTGTGAAATACAGGATTATTTTCTATGAAAATAATGATGTGGTTGTCACAATGCATAATCATTAGTGTCTTTACATTGAACTATAACTCAGTCAGGAAAGATGCGAGCTGTATCATCTCACAAATTGTTTGAGCTATGGATTGATACTTTAACACTAGATCTTTACACCACATTCTACTTCTTAGTCAGGAAAGATGCAACTTATCCTTAGTTCCAGATATTGTATTGTCAAAAAAGATATTCTGCTTGTGAGTGTCAGTCAGGAAAGTATCATAGACAGGCAATTTTACTGTAAAAGCTTGTTGAAGTGGCATTATGACTCCCAGTGGCATCATCCATTTAAGGAAACTAAACTCAGTTGCTATATTTTAAGTTGAGATTTCATGTAGGTCTGAGTTCTTTTTATAGTTTAAGGATTGATAGACATTTAGAACTACGTAATCAATTAGATGATTCTGATACAGAAATTGAGATATTTTGGAGTTGATTATATGATAACTGGTATGACAACACGATTGTCAAATGCTGAGCAACAAAAGGAAAATGATGACAAAAAGCAAACTTTGAGAACGGAAATTTCCACATCCGTTTAACTTAATTCACCGGGAAGGGCATCACATTCTACCATGTTATTCATTGATCTTTCTTAGTGATGGTATAATAAAATTGGGAAATTAATTAGCAACACTATTGATATCTATATAAAGTGACTGAAGCCTTCAGCATCTGATAAAATCACAGATTGGAGTACATGGTTTGCGCTTTACATGTTATTTCTAGAATTACGTTTTTCTATGGTTCTTATATCACCCTGTGTCGTTATTGGTACCGGTGTTTAGCATTCTTGTTGTTGTCTTAATTTGGGTATTGTTTTAGGCTTGTGTTTGTGTCTTTTATTGTCTTTTCCTATTTTAGTATTGTCTTGGTTTATCTTCTGGATAAACTTGTGCTTCCTTTTGATCTCTGTATAAAATGACTTAAGCCTTCAGTGTCTGATAAAATCACAGATTGGAGTCCATGGTTTGTGCTTTACTTGTTATTTCTAGAAATATGTTTTTCTTTGGTTCTTATATCACCCTGTGTCATTATTGGTACAGGTGTTTGGCATTCGTTCTTTTTGTCTTAGTTTGGGTCTTGATTTAGGCTTGTGTTTGTGTTTTTTTGCCTTTTCCTATTTTTGCATTGTCTTTGCTTGCTTACTGCTCAACAAAATGTTTTTCTTTTGTTGTATCTTTCCCTTGTAGTTTTGCATGTCACAGAGAATTCAAGTTCAAATAGTTTGTATATCTCTGCTAAAAGTATTCTTTCCAGGTTTAAGCGCTTAACAGGTCGCAATGAAATCTCTGTTTCCGCAAGGGACTATAAATTTTATGCTCCTCGGCACAAGTATAGGCGTGTTGTCTCATCCCCACTTTCCAGTATTCCTTCTCAGCCTGTAAGGGTGCTTTTAATAACTTCTTTGTACTTCATATTTTTGTTTAGCTTCTGATCTGTGATAATTTGGTTAATATTCTCCTTTTATAATTTTATTTAGGGATACACTTGTAGTGATGGTTCCTCTTCTGTTGGTGTCTGTTCAGTATTCCTTCCAGTAAATGAAGTAAGATATTCACTCATTCTTAATAGTTTCCTAGGAATCCTCTTGCGATTATTGTGTTTGCAATTTTACACTATGTATTCTTGTTTTTCACTTTTTTTGTTGTCAAGGCTACACATCTGGGTCTTAAATCTCCACGAGTCCTTTGTTGCTTTATCTATCGTTTATAACAATTGATGTAACAGTCGTGGTACAAGGACAACAATATTGTGTGTCTTATGTGAAGGTACAGGGAAAATTGATAGAGCATATATTTATCTCCATGGTAAGGACAGATGTGTGGGATAGGAATCATCACCAAGGATTGGATATACCAACAATTTCGAAGATTTATGGAAGTTGTTGGGAAGGAGTACTACTAAAAAAAGGAAATTAAGAAGCACATTGCAACATTTCTTGTTGCATGGCACTTGCTGGGACTATTTGAAACTACAGAAATAAAATGCATGCTCTTTGATCTAATATGCTACCATCTAGAGGATTTCATTTCTAGAATAGTCAGGGTTACTAAGGATTTGTTTGGTAATAATTATTTTAATCTAATGTATTAAAATAAGTTATCATTTTTAAAAATACTATAGAATGCAACTTTTTCCTATTCAACAATTTTAGTTCAAATAGTAGTATATTTTAAATTATTGTATAAAATATAAATAATGCATTTTATAATGATTATTGAAGAATGTTAGTGTAATTTCATACACTACTGAAATAATTGTTACCAAATATCTTCAAAGTTTTTAGGTTGGATTGTTTTATATCATATTTAATTTTACTTTTTTTCTTTTTATTCCTTGTTTCTTATGTACACATCGTTCTTAGTTTTTCTTTTCAATGAGTTTTATCTAATACTTTACTTCAAAAAGTTAAAAACAATTGATGCAACAAATTCTCTTGCAGCAGCCCATAACTAAACAGCATATCCAATCTCTTGCGCACCAAACACCTTTTAGTTCTGTACAGCATGCACACTATCAGTCCACTCATCAATCTGAAAATACATTTGCCAATATGCATCAATGCCCACACATGTCAAATTTATCCGAAGTTCCTGACATGCACCAGCCATCAGCAATTCCTCAGAGTGTGACCTGCTTGCAATCCCTATCGGCAGGCCACATTGGAGGGCATTTGCATCTATCGGTGAGTATTGACTCTATTTTTTTCCTTGAAATAATATTTTCATGAACTTAGCAATGTTTGCATTTTGATAGCTTGTTATGATTTTGAACAAACAATGCAATGCAATTATTTCATGGCAAAACTAGGGAGTAGCCATGAACTTTGATAAGTTGTTTTTTGTTTTTTCTTGCGAGATGAAGTGCTTCATAAAAAGATGAAAGAGTTAACAGAAAACAGTTCTCTTTTCACAGCTAAATTTGTCTATTATTTCAGAATTTTGTCTCAAAATTTTTTCGAAAGTTTTGTCTTGGGGTATCATCACATGCCCTAAGAATTAAATTTGGGTGGTCCTTTTGTTTCAATTGTTAATGGCTTATTGCAGTAATGGTCCTATTAGATCTTAAAATTAATAGTTGAACGGAAATATGTAGCGGAGGATTTCCATGTAACAGGCACTGTTCAGCTCATATTGAAAAAAGTTCTGTATAAACCCCACTTTTAGATATTTTCTCTACATAGAAATAAATAGTCCAAGATCTATAATTTTTTTGAGTGGATTTAATAAGCTAGTTTTCAAAAAAAGTTGTAATCCTAATCACAATTTCAAACATAGCCTAAATAGTAAACAAAGCCCACGATCTAGATCTTCCAGTGAGTAGTTTCATGCCTTGAAGCACCCCCAGTCCCCTCCACACCCCCAACTAAAACAGGGTTTTATCAGGTAAGCTTTGACTGCACAATACTGTTGGCTTTTCTTAGAGGCTTACATCACTGTACAGGAGGGTGAAGTGCATAAAACATCCAACATCTGTAAAAAGTAAGAGAATGCTACTGTTTTCAAGTAAAATATAGAAAGATTATTACAATATCATAAATGTCCTTTAAAACCATACTTTGGGGAAAAATCTAAAAAAAAAGTTCAAGGAAAAGAATAAAAAACGTTATTCTAGTTAGAACTTATCTGAGAAGCATCCTTAATACTTTAGTGACTGCTCTATTTGGTTAATTTCTATCAATGGCAATCTATTAAGTTCATGCCACTTGTATGTTTCCACGTGTGATGTTCCTTTTGCTGTTTACTGCAGCCCACTTCACCAGCAAAATATTGCGATGAATGCGGCACACCCTATATAAGAGAAACCTCAAAATACTGCTCGGAATGTGGCGTCAAGAGGTTAGGAATCTGATCGGAATGTGGTGTCAAGAGGTTAGGAATCTGATATTCGTCTTCATCCTTCTCTCCTTGACTGTATATACGTCCAACACTATTTATGAAGTAACACGCATTCAAGGAGGTTGAGGTTGCTAGAGAAAAGTCATAGAAGGAAATAACATTATTGCAGAATATATAAATCATGGAGCTATAAATGTGTATCCAATTTTTTTACGTTCTCACTTGTAGCTCAGACTTGTTCTTACCAAAGACGCCTTCTGGAATCAGAAGAAAACCAGACAGGCGGCATCAACTTCTGTTTCCTATTTCTCAGAAGCCTCTTTCCCCTTAGAAGCCCTACCAAAAGTCTGCGGTTTTTCCTTCGTGGAAAACTTACAATCGATCTCTCCTTTCTCCTCCCACGAGTGAAGTTGTCTATTGATCCCCTTGTCAGGCTTATAGTCAGTCTGTCTTGTAGCGTTTTGTCTTGTGCTTCCATCTTGTAAATGCTTGTTTTTTAATTAATGATAGTGTCTCTGAACGTATTAACTGCTTTTAGTTTTTTATAATGATCGTTCTTAATTAATGATCATGAACATTTTGTTGTGGAACTGTAGACGCTTAAATGATTAATAATGAATGTTGGTGTTGGTCTTTTTGCACAAGTGGTTCGAAATTTGACAAAAATACTATCGTCATAAAAAAGCCGAAGAGGCTTAAATACGTTTTATGAATGTTGCATACCCAAACAATTAGTAATACAATGTAAATCGTCCAAAGTAGTTGTCTTTAACAAAGTTGTTTTACATGTCAAAAGTGCTTTCCATTAACAAAGTTCCAGTTGATTGTTGCTTGGATCAAAATTACGTGTGAGGTGACAAAAGGAGCTAATTCGAAAGAACCCGAACCCCAATCATATGAGAACCCATAAGGAAGCCCAGGTCCCTACGCGGTAGACGCTCGTGGTCGCCTCGCTCCTGTGCGCTTCTTTTGCTTCCACGATCCTCCTCCTGCCTGTGGCATTTTAATACGTATATCAGATAACTTTGGTTATGATGCAACAACAGTACCTGAATGGTAGGTAAACGTAAAACCATGTATATTATTAATAAACCCCAACATATACACCGCTTAGCCAATAGCGCAGACTGGAGCCATGTAAAAATAGGATACCGCAGATAAAATTTACAAGACACCAAGGACTTCAACTTCATGTAATCTTTGAATTTGCGAATCATACCAATTCAAGAGTTATGAAAAATAGTGATCCCAAAATCACCAGCATCATAAAAAAGAAGAAGAAGGCATTCTGTAAATAGATTCTTTTTTTTTTGAAGAAGAGAAATATGGACGATAAATTATTTTACAAAAATCACCATGCAGCTAACAGATGGATGGAGTGGTTAATTATTTCAAGATACCTACTTTGTATCGATGTCCAAGTGTTGCATGTCGCTTGTGAGTTCGTCAACGTCGATCTTCTCGTCAACTCTCCTGGGCTTTGAACGATCTCCGCGGTTCTACCAAAACAATCGGACCATATAATACGAGAAAAGTGGAATGTCAAATCACGTACAGATCCAAGGCATAGATATCATATGTGAGTTTCAGATTCGATCCAAAATCTAAAAGTTGCACGACAAACGGTAACCGCGCGTAGGGATACGGTGTAGCATGCGCATACCTTGAAATCTTCCATGGTAAATGACTCGTTCTCGAACCCAAACTCCAGGCAAGCCCTGCGAATCGCACCCCCTACTTCTCCATCCCTTTCTGCCCTAAAAACGCACCCACGGGCCTCTGCATCTTGGACGGCATCCTTCCAAGTGGTTCTACTGTTCCCGAGAGTGAACCCATTTCCCACGATCCAAAGGCAGTGCCTGGGGTCACCATACAAACTGATTGGCTAGAATTTCATTAAAGAAGAGAAGCATGAACAATTTTAATTTATTTAGTCATGACCTCGCTCTCGTCAAGGCTACATTGGTTCGCCTGGGATTGGAGAGGAAGCCGACGTTTCCGTTGTCGTTCGACCTCACGGTGGTGATTATTATGACGTCCTCTTCGCTTCCTTGGAATCCATCGACGGTCTTCACTTTCACTTCCACGTACGAATTCGTACCTGTTGTTGCAGAGGTCTGGTGGATGAGTTTCTCTTGGATGGCATCCACTTGGGCGGCGTAAGGGGATATCACACAGTTTTTGTTTCCCGGCAGCTGACACTGATCATCCATCGAAACAAGTATGCATTATGTATACGTCTCGGTAATTATATATATAAGATAATATACACTTAAAGCATCAAACTAAACAATCATTTCAAAACCATGCGTGTACGTAGCACCTCTGGAAAGTCTTTGCAATAAGTGGGTGACCACGGATACCTCCACCATGTTCTTCTGGCTGCGTCCGAAGCTGCCGGGATTCCTCTTTGCCACTCCTGACGTCGATGAACGAGTAGGGGCCATACATGGGTCCGGGAAGATAGCACCTCACGTAGCTCTTCTCCGTCACGTTGGGGCCATCCACAATCTTCCTACCGTAGAAGTTGAAGTTTGGGAAGACGCTTATGGACGGATGCATTCGGTATTGCACGTTCAGCAGATGCCTTTTGTGCCCCAGTGAGCTCAACCTTTCAAATAGACTCCTTCCAAGCAAAGCGTTTTCCGATTTCTGCAGAAACCTCCGATAATAAGGCTAAGATTTTTCTTAAAGATTCGAACTCATGATAAAAAATAGTGAGAGATTTCCTTTGCAAAAACATTAGTATACATATATCAATGCGTACCTTGCTTTTTACCAATGCAGACAATTGGCACTCATCACCGATAAGAACCGCATGCCGCAGAGCACCAAGTTGCAGAGGAACGAAAGCGTCACATTCCTTTAACTGTGCAGCCTCATCTATAACACACATCTCCAGCGAGTCTTGCTTTTCTATACCATGCAATCTTCCAGAACTTGCTGCAGTACACAGCACGAGTTTTGCATTTTTCAAGCAGAATCCTTCTATAAAAAACTGCTTGAATCGCATGGTAGATCCAAACTTTGCAGAAGAGTAGTTAACAGTTGGATACAGCAATCCCTGATCTCTTTCAATCTAGCTGCGTCGGATAGGGAACCGACACTGGAAGCGTCATACCCAGGAGAAGACTTTAGTATTCTCTCCATTACATCCACTGGGCACTTCATTTGCAGTAACATTTCTTGCATGGAATCTATGGAGTTAGTTAATGAGCATCACCATGCTTTTGAAGCTCTCCTTGGAACAAGTAGCACCTGGTACGTGCTTGCACAATATTACGAGACACTTCACCAGATTCTTGGAAACTTTGGAAAACCGCCCCTTGAAAAAATCTACGAAACTCAGTATCTTGATATTATTTCCCATACGCTTTTTTCTCTCCCCCTCCTTGTTCTTTTTCTCCTCCTTCAAATATGCATTATACTGCGAAACATAATTGCCGAGTAGATCACGTAGAGAAGTCAAACGATGCTTCCACCCTGTAAGCTTAGCAAAGCACGTCTTCAGTTCGCGTTTGTGAAAATCCAAGAACACCTCCTGTACATCCTTGCCGTCCACGTTCATCCGTTCCTTTCTACCGAACATTACAATGTCTCCCACAGAGCAAATCTGGTCGGTCGAAGAATCCTTTATTAGCTTAACCACACGGCCCGCGATCTCCACAACAGCAATGTTGGTTGGGGCACAAGTGATTGTCCTGCATTTCAGATCTTGTAGGAGCGACAACAATGTACCGATCGTTTTCGTCTTTCCGGTGCCCGGAGGCCCCCCAGATAAGACTAATGGAAGGGCGGTTGGAATGTTGCCTTCTCCGAATCACGCTAGATACGGCTTCTGTCTGGGAGTTGTTCAATCCAAACCTGTCTAAGCTTCGACGGATTT
Source organism: Cymodocea nodosa (assembly GCA_036874045.1). Lineage (NCBI taxonomy): Eukaryota > Viridiplantae > Streptophyta > Magnoliopsida > Alismatales > Cymodoceaceae > Cymodocea > Cymodocea nodosa. Next base: position 12,578,393 of record CM072345.1, read on the forward strand.
CGTCGCCAACTCCATTGGATATGCATAGTTCACCAGCATTTTCAACAACCTGATAATATTAAATACAACTAGTTGTTATATATATATGCAATAACTTGGACACTTGAATAATAATAGTAAGTGATTTATTGGTGTTGATCAACAACGTGCCCATTCGTTGGGCGAAAGAACCTTCTCAACGATTAGATTATTTATTTTCGTTGCAGTTTCCTCGTCCAACGCCTTCCAAATATGACAGTAGGTTACAGTGTTAAGCAATGAAACAACAAATGGGAAACACCTGGATGATTCTTTTCCTTTGTACTTCTCGAGGGAAATCATGGTCGATGCTTTAAACCGGTAAACATTGCCCGGAAGAGAACCATCCTCCCCATCTTCCCCACCTTCTGTTATGATTCCAATGACGTACGCGTTCCCATGCCGTTTTAGCACCGACAGGTGCACCGGTCGGTAGTCGGACAGGACTAACAAGTCCCCTCTCTTGGGTTTATACCGTCCACGGTTGGAGCTGGAGCCACAAGAAAAAGCTTCGACTTGCCCAATCACGGCACTGTAGGCTCGATCATTCACCGTGTCAGAAAAGGCTTTCGACGGTAGGCACTTCTCGATGGATAATATCTGGGTGCAAGGAGCTCTTGAGAAAGCTTCGAAGCAGGAACGCAGATCGCATCGTACTTCTTCCAGAAATGGGTACCTAAAAAATCCAAGGTATTACTCCATTTTGTCGAAGGTTTCGGGTATCTTACGTATCTGTACATAGAATAACAAATACGTCAACACCACCAGTTGATCGAACATGTGCAACGCAACGAACCAACACCTTCCAGATCCTTCGTGCTTATCATGTTTTCTAGAGCAGTGAAAACCCTAAACCCTAACTATGTTGTCCTGCAATTTTCAGGTGTACGTGTACATATCAAATTTAGTTCTTAACTTCCACACGGTTTTAGGTTCTGATCAAAAACTATACGTGAACAACACTGACGTTCTCACGTGGTGCATAAATCTATACGTCTTCTGAAGTATGACCAACAATCTTAGGGTTCAGAGCTCAAAAAAAAAGACAAATACAACAATCCTTCTGGTGTATGGTAGTACTACAGTAACTTTATCTCTTTCCTTGTGTTTGAAGAGATCCTGGTTGAAAACATCGTCCAGGGACCAAGAGAACACCAAGTCCGACGAGCTCATCCTTTCAGCCGGAGCAATTCGATTTGCTGCTTTCTCTGGTTAAGCACCGCCGGCAAATTAACACGGCAAAAGAAGACAAGTCTCTTCCCTTCAATGGCCCAAGAACGCTTTTGAGCATGAGAGCGTTGGTATACTTCGGCCGTGGTTTATTTAAATCGAGATTATGATGATCACAGTTGTCGAGCTGCATGGTAAAACTTCTGCATGATGTGATCGCTTGTTTTGATAACATGGTAAAAAACTTCTGCATCATGAGATCGCTTTGTTTTGACAACAGTTGTCGAGCTGCATGATGCATGCAATCTTTTTAACGTGATTTTCTCGCTTCGATAATATCTTTTAATTTTCACCATAAAAAATATTTTTTACTCAAATTTGTCATGGTAATGTAGTGCAGTTGGTAACTGATTGATAAATTAAGAGCTTTAACGAGCACAAAAATTATCATCATCGAGAAAATACAGTATAGCTATTTTTTTTCGTCGAAAAGTCTTTTTTTTCTTTTAAAAAAAAAAAATTGTGTTGAAATTTCAGATAAAAATAATATTATTATTTAAAATTTTTTACTTAAATTAAAATGTTCTGTATTGAGAAAGGCCTCGGAAAATGAATCGCGTAAAATTGCCTGCGCACTGGTGTCATCTTTATTAATATAATCATCGTAATGATTGGATTAATCTCTAGTTCCAATTAATATATTTAAGAAGTATGCAGATAGGGTTGGATTCGATGTCAAGCAATGGACAAAACAACATGATTTGGATCCAAAGTTACAAAAGCTAGTATGAATTAAGCCGATGAAAATTGGTGTACTATTCTAGGGAGGAGAATAGTTAAATAAGAAGAATCGTACTACATTTAGGAACTCTATTGAAATTTAATTAGAGTGCTACTTCTGGCTCTACGTACTTCAGATGGCATTTGGATCAGTGATGAGAGATTTGGTTTAACCAAAAAAGTACCTGTAAAGCCAAGATTCAATTTTCGAACGATTTTGATGTGCAGATAAGGAAAGTTTGCCAGTTCAGTTGCACTTATTGAAGATTAAGCGAAAGATATATGATCTAGTAGAACATGCATAATCGTATCAACGTCAGACATGTTTATCATAAGGCAAAAGGATCAACTAACCTTGTATACGTATGTATATTTAGGTCTGTAGCCAGGGTCTTCCATTTGATAAATATAGCTTCCAAACACGAACATATAAAACCAGCCCCTAGCCATGCATTGATAGATGAAAAGTGTGCAGGATATTCATTCCTTCGTCGAATCAAAAGTTTCAGGTATGCGTACGTGTGCGTTGTAGATGAACATATTTAACGAACGTAGACATTCATTCCAAATTTTCTTCTCGTTGAGCATGTGGTCCGATGACTATGAAAGTGTTATACTTGGGAATAATTTATAATTAGTTCTTGTTGAAGCATAGGCTTCAACGGAGTGGACGTGCCGGAGTGGTTATCGGGCATGACTAGAAATCATGTGGGCTCTGCCCGCGCAGGTTCGAATCCTGCCGTCCACGTTTTTAATCTTTTCATTTTGGCCGACGTTCTTTTTACTTTTTCATCTTCGAAGACAGCGAGCGCCGACGATATGGATTCTCCTGCCCTACTAGTATTTTTTTTATCATGTATATCAAATCAGTACGTCAATGCATTTTGGATTGGTGGATACATAAAAAATATTTGTGTTAGAGTTTATATTTTGTATTTTTTTGATATTTTAAAATATTTACGAATATTAGTTAAAATATTTATGATTACTACTTAATATATATATATGATTACTATTAAAAATATATATGATTATTATTTAAGATATTTATGATTACTAGTTTAAAATATTGACTCTTTGTAGTACTTTCGAGGATACCTCAAACAGTAACTCTTGCGAAATATTTTCCACCAACGTACAACCCTCGAGATATAACCACTAAAGTATTTATTATGTTAGATAATTGTGTTATTGTATTTATCATACTTTTGTAAATGATGTAAAATGTATTTGCATATAGTTTTATATTTATTTTAAATGTTAAATATGTATAACTAAGTATTAATTGTGGTGAATCAACTAATAATCATGTCAAAATATGGTACATTTATTTTATAGATCTTTCAAAATAGTTCAAAAAATTCTCGAATAATTATTGTGCTCTCATGTTATCGTGTAATAATTGTGTAAATGGAGGAAAAGTTGGCACAGCTATGAGGGTATTTTAGACTTTTTGCAGGCAGTGTTATTAGAGTCTGTACACAATTATGAAAATATAACTATCGATATTTTTCTCAGCTACGACGAAATGAGTCGGTGAAAAACATAAATTACCATATACAGTGGTTACATTTGATTGGCACAACTTCAATTCCAACTCTGAACAGTAAAATAAGCTAGAAATGGGTACAACCAAACGTAGCCTAAGAAAGAAAGAAAATGGGACATTCTTCATTCACTTGGTTTGTTACCATGTATGTAGCCTTGTTGTTTGACAATTGTTGCAGCAACGTTTATTCACCAAATAAAACTAAAAAAGAACAAAGATTATTGCGAATCTGAGAGAAGAGTAAAGCTGTAAAAGGCTTTTCACAAATAAAATCATGATTACAATTGCGTAAAAGAGGGGCAAATTAAGCCAGAGACAACCTCTCTGCCTCCAACACGTATTCGAGAAAATTTTCATCACCTTCCAATCTCCTTATTGTCACAAACGAAGTCGGGTGATGTTTAACATCAAGGGATAATAATAATAATAATAATAGTAATACCAGAAACATCCACTATTCTGCTTAAGGCCCCTAAGTTGGATTTTCAGATTCAGCAGCAAAAACTCCTCTCCCACTCCCCACTTCAGATTTGCTTCCTAGATTGCTGGGCTTCGGGGAAGTTTTACTAGCTTCGAGCTCACCAGCAAGCTCATCGATCTTGCGAAATTGATGAGGCCACATTGAATTGTATAGAAATTGGCGAAGATCGAATCTGTTGTCTTCCGGTGAGTAGCTCTGTGAACATTGAAATTACAAGTTCATTTATATTACTTTACAGAAACTACAGGTACGGTAAAACTTTCTTGGTATCATCGAAGTTTCTTACCGTTCTTTCATATACATGGTGATAATGTATGCCACTAATGCATATGTAAGAATCCAATGGTAGCAATAGATAATTTTCAATGGTGACACTAGAAAAATACCCTCTTACATATATAATAGGAAAAAAAACAACATAGCAAAATACCTCAGCATGGTATGAAGGTGTTAAGACAGTCATCTTATGTCTATTGATCGAGTAGTACTTGAAAAAGTGTTTGACTTTGCCAGCAACCTCAGACGGGGTCAAACTTCCGCACCACTTGTGACAGAGACTCTGTCGTGAGCATGAAATAAGGGGATTAACAGGGATCAAACATCAGTAATTCTTTGGCATTAACAGGTTAAAATCTTGTCAAAATATTGTGGTGAGAAAAAACTAGTTTTTTGGTTTCAGTCGAGGAAATCATACATTCAAAAACAAAGATTTGCCTATAACTTTGGCAATCCTATTTCTACAAAACAATAACATATAGGTTCTTACCCTTAAAATCCAGCAAAGCTAGCATGAAATGACAGGTAGCAAAAAGAAATGACTTTCACCAAGAAAAGAAAAGGAGCAACGTAGAAACAAATACAAGCTAACCAGAAAGATACCTAGTAGTCTATCCTAGTCATGCTGTTTTCTGAATAAAACAACAAAAATACAATCTACGCACACATGCTAAACATCAAACCTGAAACATTGACACAGGGCCACACCGGAATATCTTGCGCATCCTTCCATACATTGAAAGTTCCTCATATGTCATTCCCATGTCTACTTCATCCAACTGTTTTTTATTCAAAAGAAATTTAAAATAACAAGCAGTTAGCTTGGAAGGTTCCACATTTGTTAAAAGAAAATAACCAAAACATTCGTTTAAAAAAACCCAGAATATCTGTGAGCAAGTGCTTGATTCAACTCATGAGTCATGAATAAACTGATTATTTCAATAAGCCCTTTTGTTAAGAATAAGTTCGTTTGAAGAGCATAATTTGGTTCTTTATAAAGTTGTTTGGATATATGTATATGAAAAGCAATTATTTTGGATTGAAATATCTAATTTTATTTACTCCTTGTGGTAGTGACCAAGGTGAGTAGTTGTGGCAACGTTAGCTAATAAAAATAGCAAAAGCATCATCAGATGATGACCAATTTTAGTACTTGACAACAACATGGTGGTGACAATCAATAACAATGATGACCTCAATTAGCAATGATGATGTGAAACCCTATTGATAGCAATGGACCGACATTGCTTATTCATAAGCGATGGATAAAAGCTATAATGTTATATAACCATAAATCTACACTAAAGTGCCTTAACAACCTAAATATTTTTAAGTTGCATATTTTTTTGATGTTTGGTTCAACTTTAAGAGGGTGAGCTTCAATGCAAAAAAGGTTTGCTATATTGTGACATGAATGTCATGAGTCCAATTCCTAGGAGATAGTCATTCTCTATGGAAGAAAGGTTGCACACATTGAGCCATTTTGAGACATCATTTTTAAGTTGCATTAGATTTATCATTTATTATTTTGTGCTTGGTTCAACTTCTACGAAAATAACATTTATTTCAATAAACTTCTCCAAATAAGCAAACCAAAACAACCTTAAGTTAAAATAAGAAGCTTTTTTAAATTTCAACTACCACTTTTTGGCATTGGGTTCAACTTACTTCAATGAGTTGCTCAAAATAAGTTGAATAAAATGCAAACTAAAAAGCATCCCATAAAGACCTACAGGCTTATACTTAACAATTATTCATTTTCATACAGCACTGCACAATACTTAACAGGATTGCATATTTGACACTTTGGGATTGAGGCTTCAATAAAATCCTCATTCCAGCTTCAATTCCATCTGCATTGTCTTTCACAGGAATGGAGATTCTCTTGGATAGGGGAATTAGGATTTTCCTACCTTCTAGGAATCAGGATCCCTCTAAGCCAGTGTGGACAATATTGATCAAGATAGCATAGGCAGCTATTAGATAGCATCGTGGCAATGATTTTGGAAATTGGCAAGGAAACAAATAATTAAAAAAAATAGACATAAATTGAAAACTCAAATGCCAATGGAACAAGGCTACCAACCATGATGCTTTGAGGATAGCTATGGATATAGATAATGGATACCTCAAATTTTCAAATTAAATTACATGGACACAGATAAAATATACTTATAATAGCAGGAATACGTGACTTAGGCACAAATAAAACTAAAACACCAATTATGGTATGTTGATGACTTACAGCCATACATACATGATGCATCAAATGTCAATAGTGAAATACATTCATGATTCATTAAAAAAATACTAACTAGATATTTAATTGTAAATCATAACTAACAAAATATTGATATAGGTCACAAAAATAGGAAATGATGGCTCAAATCATAACTAACACGGAGAAATATGGTATTAGAGTGTTGCATAGATACAGTATCCCCCACAATGTAGGTACAAGAAGCAACATTGGGTATTACGTGGAAAGGGACATAGAAGTATATATTTCTTAAGAATTTGATAGGAAGAAAGACCCAAAATCATGTTGTATCATATATCATTTTTTAGATATTTTTGTTATCATATTTATCATTTTTTAGCGTATTCTTGTAAAGTTCAGTGAAATTATGCTTGATTATTGACAGCATCATAAATGTATTTTTATTTACTTTTGCATTTATATATTTAATATTCCATTTTAAATGCATGTATGATTGGGTAATATTATGTTGTATTAGGTAATAATTTGTCAAAATAAAAGTATATCCATTGTATAGATCTTTCAAAATATCTCAAAAATATATATATTAGATGATTATTATGTTCTTGTATTGTGTTGTATAATTATAATGTTATTGTATCGTGTCAAGAATTATCAAGTTTAGAGTCCTAGACAGAGACCAAGATTTAAATATTATTGAAGGATATGCAACCACACAACTTTAGTCAACTCGACTTAGAGTTGACTCGTAGAAGTGGATATGTTACATGGGAAAAAATCAAATAGAAAATGAAGAAAACATGTCTTAGTATAAAATACCTGGGTATAGTTTGAACAAATCGGCTCAAGTTCTGCAGTTGGAGGAGCTGCTTCCACATCTGCCAAAGATGGAAATTCAAGATGGATGGCAGCCCAACGAAGAAACTTACGAAGGTCCTGCTTGCTTACACTTCCAATAGGATTTATGTCTGCTGAACTGCAGTCATACTGTTGAAAAGATCCAGAAAAAAACATGTTACACATCATTGGTGTTAATAAATACAAGACAGAAAACTAACAAGAGCATACCTGCTTATTACTCAGACAACTACAAGCGTGACTAGCTCAATTATAAACTAGTAAAGAACATGACCAACATAAGCAAGGCAAATTCTTTTCCCCAGAAAATTGTTGAAATTTTTGGATAGAAACATAACATACTTGAATCTTTTTTCTGGGATTACATTAAAATAAGGGAAAACGGAAATTAAAATTTACATTCCTCAACGAACGACAAAAAAAAGGTCCTTGCATTAAACCAACCAAAAAAAATGTTTGCATCCAAGTTTTACCTTTGTCAGGTAACCACGCAATGCTTCATCTACATTTGAGCTGCCTAATACAAGGAAAAATCCAGATTTATTTTGAACCCAAGGCATAAGTGATGCTAGCATAAAAGCTAACACCATTCTAACTCGAGCTTGAATGTTCTGTAGACCTAAGTTCTCAGCATTTGATCCACCATCAACCTGTGTAAACAAAAGCTTAATGTTCAATGTTTATAAATCATATTATGAATGATGTGAAGCAAGGAATTCAATTTGGTCTCAGAGGATCTTTTCTGGCTCATTCAAATATAAATTTACAAAACAACAAGAAACAGAAAACTTTGAACCAAAGAAAAATCAATAAATAGACATTCTAACCAGGAAAAAAAAAACTATTCATATTTGGTTTGTCATCCAGCGAGGTGCTGCAAATCATTGCATCACATAAAGTCACAATAATAAATGTAGATATTGGAGTAAGATTAAGAAAAAAAATTCAATTCATCACCAAAAGACAATAAAATGCTGAGATTTGTTGGGAAAGAAATCATTCAAGAAATTTTGAGCTTGTGTGTGAAGGTAGCTTACAGTAGTAATGGGGAAAAATTATACAAGAGAAAATTTGCTCTATAGAATTTAACAATAAAATTACAACAATTGCTGAATATCTTATCAAATCAGCAAAAACCCAACAAAGCAGATGGTAAACAAGGTTTGTTTATACCCTTGTCATTTTTTTTTTAAAAATGCCAGATAAAAGATGCACAAGGAAACTAAAACAGGTGCTTGCAAATGTACAAACTGTGATAGTAAACAGTGATTCTGCTAACAAAAAACTCATTAAAAAAATATATCTTGCCTTCAGACGTTCGGAAAACTAGCATTCAAGTTTTTCAAAGAGAAAGTGAAACAAAAGACAATCATTTTTAGTGACGAAAAAAATATTCAATAAAGAGAGATTATCATGAAGGTATATAAAATCCAAAGGAATTCAGAAAAACATTAAATGGAAAAGGAAATAAGAAAAAATATGAAAATGAGAAAAGAAAAGACAGACCCAATTTTATCTGTCTCTCCTTAAAACTAAAAACTCTGAACTTGGATGCTACAGGCTGGTTGGCAATTTTCTTAGTTCCTCATCATATGAAAATGGACCTTCGTCACAATATCAGATCCACAGGTGCTGCTTGAGAAGGTTTAGGAAAAAAGACACTGAAAGAAGCAGAGGACTCTTGGATTTAAGTGCTGAGCTAACTCAGGAGGATTTAGACCACCTTGAGCTCTTGTTGAGCATCGACTCTGATCTGACTGGATTCTTCTCTAGAAGAAGTCATGGTCCTGGATCCATGAAGTTCTTAACGTTCAAAGTTCTCTCTGCTTGTCCAGCCAAGGTCTAGCCAGTGCACTCTTCCCTAACTAAAGTTCGGAATCCTGACCAGAACAGTGCACATAACTCAAGTCACTCCCGCTGTATGGATGCCAGAGATGAATTTAAGTCTGATCTATAAATGGTATAAAATAAGTTGCCTTAGACATTCAAGATCAAGAAAACATATTATCTCAGATAGCAAGGGGATACATCAGAACCCAGAGAAAAAGAGAAAAAATACATTAAAAAATCATAGGAGGGTTCCGTGCATAGAACCAAACAAAACCAGAACTACAGCAGCTAATTTTAAATCAACAGGTTCCAAAGACATTCGAGATCGTTGTTCATTGAAGGAGAAATGAAATCCAGCACATGTTTGGGATGCTTAGCTTTGTATAAAAGTTCATCAGATCCCTATTGAATCTCTTCTTAAAATATGGCCCTAAACTCACAAAGCAAGTTCATCACCCTACGCCAGTGGGTTGTGGAGAATTCTCGCATCCTGTTTGCTGGACATACAGCACTTTAATTTTTGATGGAAAATCCATAGATTTCAATATAGGATCGTAGCAGAATCAGATTCAGTGAGCTACACTTTGAGCTCAAAATTACTCCAAAGATTCATAGATACGAGAAGTTTATTTTAATACAAAAAAGGTGTCTGATAACCTGCTAAATGGGCAGCATACGATAATGTATCCTATACTTGGAGAGAATCTTCTTGAGCTTAATGTTTTGAAAAAAGAGATTTTCTGAATCAAAAGATTTTTTGGGACCAGCTCTAAGCCACTTTTGTGCTTTAAAAAAATGCGTTTTACAAGAAAAAAATGTAAATGATTCACATGAAAGAAGAAAATCCACTGCATTAGCCAATTGTATACTTAAATTAGATGAAAGGCAGCAAACCACACACTGACTTAACATATTAACTCTGTGAAGCAATGACATCGAATTGATAAAAAAAGAAACATGAGCAGCAAGTACCTTATATCTTGGACATTTTCCAGTAAGCATTTGGAACAAAGCAAGAAATGCAGAAATAATAGTATCTATATGAACATCAAGGTGCCACGAACCAATTTCATTGGCAAGCTTTTTAGCACGATCCCTAGTAGCCCCAGAGCTGAAAAGAATTGGGAAATCAGTTTTTTAACCTCAAACATGTTTCTTTAGTAATAACAAGTGATACACGTGAGAAGATAAGATAAGAAACCAAAAGCAAATTATTGAATAATGACTGCAGCGATGCATACAAGATGAAAAGAAAAAAAGCAGAAAAAATTATTGAGAAATGAATCCAAGCTTGTAAATACCAGATCCAATTTGAGAAAAATGAAGCATTAAATGTAGATTAAAATGAAAATGCTTACAGCTTTAATGTTACCCAGCTAAAATGCACCCAGGTGGTATGCAATCAGAACCATGTTATAAGACTCATAGCTGAAGTTTTATACTTTTATTGCACTTGAGAAATTCATCATTATAACATAGAAAAGAGTGTCAGAACTCAGATATACAGAAAAAAAAAATGCCAGGCTCACTTGTCCTTGACTCATGCAAGTCTATGGGTACCATGGAACAAAAGAAATCTCTCATCTTCAAAAGTTATACTTGGAAAAAGCCTTTGGCAGGGAGAAGACATGAGGTACTCTATGAGCCAACTTCACTCCCCTTTCTCAAAACAATCATAAAATACTCATATCAAAAAAATGAGGAGAACCAACAATATAGGATCTGAATGAACAAGATTATGCCACAATTAAACAGAAATCTCAAGGAAAAAATGAAGGTAAAAACAAGAACAAAACATAGGGCAGTCCCCACTAGCCATTCAAGTATCTAGCCTTTACCAAGGATAAAATAGAAGGATCCTTGTTCATCGCCTCAACAGAATGACCAAATTGTCACAAAATGAAGAATTTAGTTCTCGAGTTCCCTAAGATGAATTAAAATATTCCATTTACGAGTTTCAAGCTATTGACATAGCAGGAAATCTAAACATTCAATGAGACTCACTGCATCTATGTCTGTGCACTGGCTCATGATAACACCTATATCCTTTTTGCATTACCAAGTAGTGAAAAGAGTTAGGTTGTAAGAGGCATGAGGTCGAGTAGGATGGTAAACATTTCAGTAATAAAAGGAAAGAAACAGTTAAAGATCCAATATTTTCTTCAACAGGCAACTGTGGTGTGGCCCAAGACAAGAAGGTAACATAGTAAAATCAAGGTGTTTCCACAATTGAAATCATGATATGCAAGCCACCCAGATTAATAACAAATGAGTTAAGAAATCGTACTTAGATCTGTTCTAGCTCATGGTAAAACAAGAAAAGAAAGATACCTCTGCTCAAAAGGAAAGAAAGATATCATCCTGTATATTAGACCAATGTAGTATTTCCATCTAATAAACAATATTACTTAGATGTTGTTTTGCCACATATTATATTTTATTATTCATATCCTAACTAAATGCTTTATGAAAATAGTGAAAAAATACAAGTCAGAACTGAGATGTAATTTGCCTAGTAGGAATTTACATAAGAATCAAGGTGAATAACCAATATCTTGCAATATAAAATAAACAAATAACATGAGTGAAAAAGGCTCATGGAATTGTTAAATATTCCACAAAGAATTAGTTATAAACCTGTCCCAAAAATTCTCCAAAATTAACCAGATTGACCCGACCAAAACACCTACCTGTTTTTAGTTCCCATGTACACAGTATAGAAGATGCGTCTTGCAAATTCTTTGCTATCTGTTGGAAGCTCACCATTTCTGTACTGACCTATACGTATGGCATCAGATTTCACTTGTTCATCTCCATTTGCAATGTCTGCATGCCTTCTTTGTTAGGAATGATAATAGTCAATACTAAACTAAAAACCTAAAGGAGAGATAATAGTTAATGTGAACTAAATTAACCACTAAAAGCAAGATTAAGATGAATCCTGTAGTGAGATTCTATATGTGAGTGACCTTTAACGACCAGCTGGCACATGCAGCCAACAATGGCTGCAACAGATGAACTGTCTGCTCCACCAGAGAGTGGAAGCAGAAAGCCAGAAGCTCCACTTCGTCGTAGATAATCCCATAGCCAGCAACTGGGACCAAATGCTATTTCCTCTTCAGGGCAATGATACTTGACCTACAATGCTAATATAAAAGGAAATAAGAACAGGAAATGTGAATATTAAATAGGTTAAGTAACAAAACTTACAACAGAATCAAAAATGAGTTACATCAAAAAATACTCAAAATGAAGATTATTTTAGGGCCCATGTAGTCATTCTAAATAGGTCCCCAAGATGTCAGTCTATATATATAGGCTTCCTTTTATAAAGCTCTTTTTGATACAGTATCCACCAGTTTTTATAACTGGAATGTTTATGAGCTAAAGCTTATTGTGGCAATGAAAAATTGTCATATTCCTTCAGAAGATAAATGGTTAGAAGATGCAGAATAGCAACTGCTATCTTATATTTTCACTGTAGGTGGCATATACATCCAGGACATTATCCAAACACAAGACAGTACATTAGTTAAAGAGAGTTAAAATTAACAACAATAAATGCCCTAATCCCATTATATAGGGTTGGCAAAGTAAAACCTTTCTCTCATGCCAGATTCGACATAGTTATTGATATAATGACTAGATTTACTTTTATCCATCACTAATATAGTAGATTAATGAAATTTCAAGTTTTTTTATTATTTTTTAATATGCAATTTCCAATATTCCCCTAGTCCTTTAGTTTACCTGATGCTTTTTAAATTTTTCTTTCTTTACATTACTGGTGCATAACTGCTTCTTTGGATATAATCAAACCACTTTAGATGATTTTCTCACATTTTTACCTCAATTGACACTACTTTATTCTGCATGAATTTGTTCTTAAAGTACTATCATTCATCCATCTTAATATTCTCATTGCAACAACAGTTACTTCTTGAATGATTTCTTTCCTAGAAACCTGACATGGTTCCATAAAATATAGAAGAGTGAATAGATTTAAAGGTGCTCTTCAATCACATAAATGTTAGATGCATTCTCCACTTCATCCAGAGAGAGAGAGAGAGAGAAGGAAAAGAAAAAAAAACCCTCCTAACATGATCCCTAAATGCTAACATCAACAGCACCAATAGCAGCAACATCAAATTGGATTCAATACAGATTATCATCTACCTGTTATTCTACCACAATGTGCATCAAAAAGATCCATAGTCATGAGTTTAGAGACAAACTTTATAAAGCCATACAACTTTTTTGAGTAAAAAAACAGAAACATAAAAGAAGAAAATGTGACTTCATATCTCACCCTAGATATCAATACGTGAAGATACCCAGGTTAATTATCACATATACTATATATGCATTTTCCACTTCATTCAGAGAAAAAAATGATTGCTGAGTAAACTATTGTTTTTCCCTTTGGTTACAAGATTTAAAATATATAAGAAATGAAAATGAAAATTAAAAAAATCCAAACTGCAACTGAAATGGCCTAAAAAAGGGAAAATGGGAAAAAAAATAAACCACTGTGGAATATCATCCTAAATGCAATTGCTGTTGGATAAATTCATTGTAAATTTAATACTAGAAAAGTATATACACAAAAAATAAAGCAAGATAGAAAATAAAAGTACTGAGGTTTTCAAATATTTAAAAGAAAAAAATAACATATGGTCATGTGGTAAATGCCTAGCTCCCTTGTTACACCATGGTGCATAGGCAACACATAGATGGGTGACATTATAAGTATCTAAAGAAGAAGAATAACAATCAGACTAATAACATCTTTTACATCAAAAGGCACGATGTAAAATATAGACAATTAGTTTCACAATTATTTACTGTATCAGGAATGGTTTTTCTTTACTGTTCTATAGAAATGTCTCAAGAAAAGGGTTAATATGTTTGAAATCACACAAAAGAAGAGAAAAAACACTAGGTACATTGCCCATAATGACTAAAAATCATTTTCCTAAGGTTTTTTTAGCCTGTTGATTCTTAGTCCTCACAAACCAACACCTTGACGACCATATCTATGAATCTATAGAGATGACAAGCTTGATAACCCTAATTCCAACCATAGTTGAAATTTAACATGCACTACTTATGGTGTCCGATATGATTAAAAAACAATTTCCCCAATACTTTAATGGCCTGTTAATTTTTAGTTTTCACAAACAAACACCTTGATGACCACATGCACAGAGATGACATATATAATAACCCTATTTTCAAATTATAAGCGACACTTCAAGGTTTATAATGATATCTTAAATGAAGGTGCTTTAATGAATTCAATAAAATTAATTATATCATATCCCTGACAAAATTGATGGCTTGTAGTCCACAAACCAAAAAGAAAACTTGTAGTAAACTGTGGAGTCCAAAAGTGAGAAAAAATTTGGCATGGCAGGGAACCTAAACTTTATATGTATGACAGTAGCTAAAATTTATATCCATAAGTTTTAGTACATTCCACAGACATGTCCCGAAGTGAAAGAAAATCTGAAAAATTTGGATAACAAAAGTATGGACCTCAATTGGAGGAGAAGGAAGAATGTGAAGATCGAAAGTCTGGCAGAGCTTATATGGTATTTTCACATAGGAAATATTTGTCTTATGACTAGCTTGCTCTCTGAAGCTACTTATAGATCCTCGATGACTTACAACCTGTCATAAAGGAAAATAATGGCAATTACCCAAAAAGCAAACAATGAGATGGAGAGAATTCTATATTGTTTGCATTAAAACCAAAATCTTACAGCATCTAGATCAACTTGAGCAACCACAACCTCAACATCCTTCAAAGAAAATTGAGACCCTTGAGCGACCGCATCTCCATTTACAGTGATGCAAGAGCATCCATCTACATAAATGTAGAGCAAACATCAAACATAACAAACTATTGGTTCAATAGATGCTTATCTGACTTACATGCCAGACTATTGTTTGACTAAAAATACAAAGAAAGAGCAGTCACTTTCCTTAAGGAAAAATTATTTGAGGCCAAAACCAATCCATTTCTCCCACTGCAGGAACTTGAAAATACCAAGGATAATGGAAAGACCACATTACAATTAGGAAGTATGTAAGTTGGTATTTTGAGGGAAATATTGAAACAGAAATTAAAAAACAAACTATCATAGCATGGACAACATGATAAAAAAGGTTGAAAAGATAATCTTGTCTCTAGGTTAGATTAGCCTTATTTAGGTTAATATGGCGACAGTTTTTGCAATGAAACCCCCAATTTGTTTTACCGAAAAATGTGGGCACTTCACAAATAGCAATAAGTTTCTTACTTCCCCCCTTGTCTTTCCTTGTCTTCTGGTTAAGCATGATAATTTTATTGAAGAGAAGAAAAAGACAAATAAAAGGTACAGTCATTGTCAGAAGCCTAACAACATTATACTCTGCAAATGATTTGTTGCTGAAATTAGAAACTGGATATGATTATGCAAAGTAAGGATCTTTCTACAGAGATCTTGCAATTGAGCAAAAATTACATGTCACATTCAAACATCTCCGCTTCACAAATTCATTACACTTTTTGGTTTATAATATTATGACAAAGAACAGTTTTTTCTTTAACAAACAAAAATTGGGTTATAAAAACTAAGACATGTAACTAAAATCACAGAAAATCAATTTCAATTGATGTTAGGTAGGTTAATAATGAAAATTATTCATTTACTTAAGGTTTAGAGTTTTCATTGATTACCAGGGTAGATTTTAGAATTAAGAAAAAAGACTTTTACATGGTTTTCACTGATTTAGAGAAAGCTTGTGACAAAGTACCCAAAGCCGATTGTAATACATATTGAAAAGAAAATGAGTATTTATAGAATATATTGATATTACAAAGAACATGTATGAAAGAATAGTTACGAATATTAAAATTATAAAAAGAAAAACTAAAGAATCTTCAATAGGCATAGGTTTACACTAATGGTCCTTTCTAATTTCATACCTATTTGTCTTAGTTATGGTAAAATAATTAACGAAATTCAATGAAAAATATCTTAGTGTATATTATTTACAGATGACACAATTTTAGTTAATAAAAATAAGGAAGAAATTAATTTTAAATTAGAATTATATAGAAATATTTTAGAGTCCAAATGATTTAGATTATGTTGAATATATAGAGTATAGGTTCAACAAAAGTAGAAATAATAATGAAAGTATATAATTAGATGGCTATGAAATTCATAAAAGTAAAATTTTAAAATATTTAGAATCTATAATAAATATCAATGAAGAAATTATAAAGGATGATATTTATAGGATTAAGGTAGGGTGAATGAAGTAGAGAAATGCTTTGAAAATGTTATGCCATAGGAAGATATCCTTAAAATTAAAAGAAAAATTCGATAAAATTTTTATTTATTCAATTATATTTTATGGTTCAAAATGTTGGGCTATAAAATATGATCATGTACAAAAAGCTAAAATTGCTGAGATGCAAATGTTTAAATGAATAAGTAGTAATATTATAAAAGATAAGTTAAAAATTGATTTTATTAGAAATAGAGTAGGAGTTACATAAATTGAAAATAAGATAAGAGAAAATTAGTTTAGATGATTTGGTCATATCCTTAAAAATATAAAAGATGTACTAACTAGAAAAGGAGAATTAATTAGTATAAAAGAAACTAAAAGAAGTAAAGGAAGATCAAAAACTGCTTAGGAATTGTGAGAAAAAATTTAAATTTATGCAATTTAACTAAAATTATAAATAAAAATATTTAGAAAAAAAAGATTCATATGGCCAATCCTGCCTAATAGGATTATAACACGAGTCTTTATTGTTGTTGTAAGTAAAAAATTGATTACCATAATAAAGGCGACCACCATCACACCCTTTCTGATTACTGTATATGTACACTCCTCCACAAAAAAGAGTGGCACTTTTTATTGCATCAAAACGAAGATTGAGCTTTCTTAGTTGGTGGTGGCTTCCACTCGCATTTATAAAGACTTCGACACCATTCAATGCAAGACCTATGCGAGGTGCTTCAATAGTAAAAAGCTCCTCACATGTTTCAGCAGCAATAGATCTGTAAAGGAAATTATTAAACAATTAAAAATGGTAAAGCGAACAAGCTATTGAAAATATTTTAATAGAATTGGGCCTACTAAGATGCAATATTTTAAACATCACAATCTAATAAAATCTAAGATAAATTATCTTACCGACTCAACGGCACAGTGGTAAAACTAAAGCCTTAGCATTAAATAGGCATACTGAATAACGAAGAAGATGAAAACAACTTAGAAAAGATCGAAAAAGTAGACCGATGAGATGCAGATGGCTCACCTATTTAAATGATTAGCTAAGAAGACTAACTTGTCGGTAAGCAGTATTATATGGAAACAGCAATCACAATGCAGAGAATCAGAATTTCCTAAAAGGAATGGCAAACAAAGCTGGCCTTATATCCAGGAAAATGACTAATATAACTCATTATTTTCATGTGAAATGATGGATAGACTAACTAGTCTATAAGGGGCATTAAATGGAAAGCATCAATCACAATACAGGAAAGCGATAATTCCAGAAAAAGAGAAAAGGCTAGCTCTCTACCAACGACTAACATAACTAATATGGATTTATACTGTAACTGGATAGCGTGCTTACAAATCAAGAAGCTGGATATATCCATAGCCAAACGGTACAAAGTCCTGCGATAGAAGCTCAGCAATGTCATTTGGTAAATGGAAGTCCACAAGGTGATCTTTGAACGTCCATGCTGAAAACCATCGAAATTCCCTGTAATTCCCATCATTTGCAAGGGACGTCTTTGGGCGTATCATAAGTATTTTCCGGTTATAACAGAAAACCTGGCAGTTGTAGCGTACGGTTTCATGTATAATGGGCATACCAATGCTGCATAGTATGCCTTCTGTCCAATCACCAGATAAAATATCCTTTAAGCATTCCCATCTACATGAAAATGCATAGAGAGGACAACATTAGAGCCGACAGGGATACACGGAAATGGCATTCTATTGCAACGGGGATGAACTAATGAGCTTTCAGTAGTGCCTCTCACACTTTAATAAAAACTATTTTTGCATTCCACCATATACTGCGTTACTCTCAATTCATTAGACAAAGAAAATGAAACATGGAGTAGAAAGTTCCAAGCCATGGCTTTAAAATGAAACTCGAACCCATATTAAATAAGATAAAGGCAGTCAAAATTTCTAATACACTTACGCGTGTGTCACGGTGTCCTGCTCAAGGAAGTGATCTTCGCAGCCATACCCCGTGACCTCGAGCTCAGGTCCAACCCGAACCACAGCCCCCTGCTGCTTGGCACGGGTAATTGACTCCTTGATGTTGCGGAGATTGGTGTCGAAGTCCAAGGCCCACTGGTTTAGACTACATGTGGCGACCTTCAGAAGTCTCATCTCCTCCTGAAAGAGGAGGAAAACTCCCCCGAAATCCAAATAAGAGAAGGAAGAGGAAAGCGCGATGACAGAAGCAGTACGTTGGACGGTAACGAAGGCAGAAAATTTCATACAGTTCGAGAACGTATACCGATAAGAATTTCTTTTCTAATCTGAATGGAAGGGACGGAATCGGTGTCCACCGGAGCTACCGCGACGCAATGGAGCTCGTCGAGACTGGAGCTGTTGTTCGCGGAGGTTGGAGACGAAGCTGCGACTCGCGGTTTGTGGGACGATAATCTGCTGCGAAGGGCGTTCGTTCACGCGCCACTAGATCACTATTGTACTATTTCATTCGAAGAAATTGGATGGCGGATTGAGGCATCTGGAGTCGGTGGCACGCAAAGGCTGAAAGAAAAATTCTAAATTATCGATTGTTAATTATAGATTTCCTTTGAAATTGAAATTCGTAAAAAGATGTGTGACTTGGGTAGAATCCCATTATATGAAAGTTTAGGAGGATACCATACCGGTTTACGTAAACCGTGGGAAGGTGAAATATCGTTAATGGCCGGGTAGGAAGTTTCGGATACCGTGGCGGCACCTGTTAAATAATCCACCCATCGTGACATTGATGCCTTTTAAGATATGCCTACTAAGCAAAACTGTCTTGGTCATGAGGATTTTTTTTGTTGAATCTTATCAACGGTGAGTTTCCTAAAATAAAATTTCAAAGTGAGCACACCCTTTAGGGCACGGATAATTACAAAACTGTTGAATTTTATACAACTCTTGAGTGTACCGTACGTTCTACAAGAATTCAAAGGAACCAAGCAGACCCGCTATAAACTGGGAACTGGGGCTGCTTATACATGTTGTACACGGCCTAACTACAGTTTCGTACCTCCAAGTAAATGATCTGCGAACACACATACATATGTACAGATTCTGAAGGACACAAAAATCGCCCCAACCATAAATAATAACTGTAGGGCGTTATATCGTGTGGGAGACGGTGGGGAAGCTCGCTAAAATGGGGTTTGATATGCACAAATTACTTGATGAATTTGAATATTAGCTACAACAAAGACCGTCATCGATCGAATGATGCAGCCGAGTTAGTGTCATAATTGCCCCTCCACATGTTGTCCGAACCACTGCAAGCTTGATTCTGGGCGGGAAGACCAGCAAGGTCACCATCCAAACTCATTTGTTGGACCTCGGCTGCTGACAAAATCTTGATGCTCTGGACGCAACCCACAAATTCACTGTTGCAGGAGAAAAAATGGTGAGAACATTTCATCAAATGATATTTTCTAGAGGCAAATAAGCTCTTCGGTCAGTTCAGAGCACCCGTAGGCAAAACTTACTCCCAAGGGTCATCTCCAACAAGGAGAATATCATTTTCATGATCTACATAGACGAGTTTCCAGTCACTATTGTGAGGATCTTCTAACTGCCCATCAATTCCAAACATGGAAGCAAGGTCTCGTCGGAGCTCGTTGTACCCTCTGTAACGGGTAACATCAATAGATCTTCCCACAGAGCCACGTTTTTGAACCTTGAGAATTTACATGCAAAGACAACATTGATACCAACATGACAATAGCCAGAACATCCAAAGCCAACTTTACTCTAGGCAAAAATGAAAGCTCGAACAAAATTTAATTAGGTGGATCCATACCAACGAATGAGTCAAATGACAAAAGCATGTACTATAACACATTATGGTAATCACTATCCAAAAGTTGGTGGGTATTAAAAAGAAAATTGTAGTTATTGAAAACTCTTCAAATTAAAATCCAGAATTCTTTTGGTGCATAGAATAGTTGAAATAGCATCTATTATATTTTAGGGAACTTTCATCCTCTTCACTCCATAGACCAGCATAGACAAACTTTACCTGAAATCTAAATGAAATTCCTCAATCCATACATCAATATTGAATTTGAAATCTAGAAATTTTCCCTAATCAAAATCTAAACCAGCAATAGCTCAATTAGTCAAAAACAATGGCATTTGTAGTTTTCACCAAAGTAACACAGAAAAACTATCATTATCAACAAATCCAAAAAATTGGGAAATCACTGTTTCTTTAGTACATCACACAATGAAATCTAAATCTAATCCAATATCCTACTCAAATCTATCAAATTCGAAATCCAAAACAAAATTTATCCTAATTAAATCACACATTTATGTTAAAGAAACTGAACCCCTTCCACTCAGATAAATTTTTTGGGAGCTTCTG
Source organism: Cymodocea nodosa (assembly GCA_036874045.1). Classification (NCBI taxonomy): domain Eukaryota; kingdom Viridiplantae; phylum Streptophyta; class Magnoliopsida; order Alismatales; family Cymodoceaceae; genus Cymodocea; species Cymodocea nodosa. The sequence goes on from CM072345.1 coordinate 12,599,226, forward strand.
GATCTACATCTTTTGTTTTCTAAATTCTAATAGAGTTATTACACTATGGCATCATGCACTGTATCTCATCCCAAATTTAGTACTATTCCAATCTTTTTTGTACTTTTTGTATTTGCAGCAAAAATTTGTAGTCGTCATGAATTTTAGATTTTTTCCATTGTGCAATATTACTTGCAACATTTCATTAAACTACAGTAATGTTCTTGCAAATATGCCATACTACCATTTGAACAACAAATCTTAACCACTCAACATCCAATGGTCCAGATGTTCTAGACCATTGATTTGACAAGAATGATCAAGACAATTCTGACGTAACTGTTATTTAGATTGATTGTTTGTCAAATTCTTCATGTTTTTAAAACAATTTTGGATAAAAATGCCCCTTGGTGATCTCGATGTGCCAATGTGGTCATTTTGTGACTTATAGATGGCCAATAGATGACCCCTTCAACATGCTCTACGCAATTAGATGCACCTTCCCTAACAACATGGTACTCAGATCCTTGCTAAGTTTTGAATCAGGTCAATAAAAATTAGATCTCATAAAGTCACAAAATGATCGCATCCAAGTAACAAAAAATCCCTAGCAAGTCACCAGCAAGGGTAATTTCGCCTAAAATTATTGTAAAATATTAAGGACTAATCTAATTAAAGGACGTGCACATCTAGCTGACGATTGAAATTCAAGATACCACAAAGACGCATTTTAAAACTCAGCATCCTAAAGTAAGAATCATACACAGTTTAAGGTACCAATAATATAAATAATTCTTTATAATGTTACAAATACATAAAATAATTTCCTTTTCCGATATTCTGAATTTAAAATTGAATTCAAATTCATATCTACTTACAAGTTCAAATTTGTAGTGAGTTTTCAAATTTTGTAGTTATATCTATTTGGAATGAAATCTAAAACTAGAACTAAGGTACAAGCAGTCCTATTCCATGAAATAATATCAATTATATCATGTATCAATCCAATAAACATTGACCACTTTTTTTAAATCAGTAACCTTTAGTACTACTTCATGTGATTAAAAGTAAGATTTTTTAATATGTAATCCACCCCCATAAATTTCATCTAATTCTTTATTAATTTCTCAATCAATACTTCCTTTAAAAAAACTTAATACTGACCAACATTTGAAAGTACTCCATGCGCAATTTGGACGGGAATATCAATGTAATAATAAAAATAAATGAATATTTGATTTAAAATTCTTCTTTAGAGTTTGCAAAGTCTCATAAGCACTAAACCAAATTATCATATTGGTTAACACAGTACTACCTGTGTATCATGGTAACTCCCGGATGGAAAGCCTAGGAATATAAGTGTTCAATTTTCTAAAGAAATAAAAAGAATGTAGCAATGGGCAAAGTTCCATCTGCTTAGGGGATACCTTGGTGTAAGTACGCACGCGCTGTGGGCCCTGTGGTTGATTGCCCCACGATCCTCTGTTCATTACTCCATTTTCATTTATGGCAGCATTTGAACATCCAGCTTTGAAAGGCATATCTGGCACCCCAAATGAATGTGAGCTGATAGCTGCGGTAGATATTTCTGTATCTATATCCTTATGATTACCATATCCAGAAAGCAAGTTTTGAAGATCCTTTCCAGAGTCAAATCCTCTAGACAAGAGCGTATCTGGCATCAAGCCATCAACATTGGATCCGAAAGGTAAATGGCTTGAATGATGTGGCTGAAGTTCACCTTCTAAACCAAGAGGAAGAGAGTAATTTTCTTCTCCATTCCTATCCAAACAAAATGATGTAGCAGATGATGAAGCCTCCAGCTGATCAGCTGTGGCATTTCTGTAAGCTAGGTTGTCTGACACTTTTGTGCAATGCAATTCACGCTTTACTTGGGTATCTTTGCATTGAAGTTCTTGAACAAATTTATTCATGGTATGAACTGCTCTTTCACCAAGGAACGTTGCTGATCCATGCTGCTTTCCATTCAATAAGCTCAGTGTCGACTCTTGATTATTGAATGGGGAAGCTGAACATGAAGGTACATTATTGTTGCCTAAAGATGATTGATCTCTAACAGGAATTTGTTGATTGACCTGCCACTCTGTTTGGTTAGCATTTAAATATTGCTCCTTTGAAGGAAGAGAAACTGGCACACCACTTGGTTGCTGCTTCTGTAGCAATTGTGAATTTTGCATCATGGGTGGTTGCTGCTGTGATTGCTGAGACTGTAAAAACGGGCTGATTTGTGATAGCATTTGTTGCTGCTGCAACTTGTGCAATAGTTGAAGCTGAAGTTGAGATTGATGAGGCGTCACTTGTTGCTGTGGTTGATTCTTTACAGAAAGACCTTGCTGTATATCCATTTGTTGGTGAAACGGCAAACCTTGAGGAACAAAATTCTGAATACCATGACTAGAAGATTGTGCAACTTGGACACCAGAATTAGGTACCAACAAACCCTGTTGCATTTGAGCTTGGGAAGACTGTACAAATTGACTTCCAGAGAGCTGGTGTTGAGGTGATTGCTGACGAACAAAGGACTGATGTTTATGCTGCTGATCAACTACACCAGTAATAATACCTCCAAATCTTATTTTCTGCTGTTGTGATGATTGCTTATGGGTGTGTTGATCAGTTTGTTGCATATGCTGTTGAATTGATGGTGCTTGCTGTTGGCTTTGTTGCTGTTGTTGATGTATCTGCTGTGGCTGAAGAGAGGGCTGATGCTTCTTTTGATGTAACTGAGCTAGCATTGCAACCTGCTGTTGATTTACGCTAGTTTCTTGTTGATGCTGCAGCTGCTGTTGTTGTGGTCTTTGCTGTTGCTGTTGCTGCAATATAGACTGTTGTTGAGGCAGCTGTTGTGACTGCTGATGCAGTTGCTGCAACATGGTTTGTTGTTGTTGCTGCTGCTGCTGCTGTATAGGCCGTTGTTGAGGTAGCTGCAACAAGGTAGTTTGCTGCTGTGACTGCTGAAGCACTTGCTGTGAAATGGGCTGGTGCATCTGTGGCTGAGGAAGATTTGAAGATTGTTGTATTTGCTGCTGTGGTGGATGGACAGAAACCTGTTGTTGTTGCTGCTGCTGCAGTACTTGCTGCTGTTGTTGGGTCCAGGTTAAGGGTGTTTGCTGTATCCCATCTAACTGCTGAATTTGATTTGTCTTGGGAATATTCAATGGCAAGCTAGATGCTGGTAAGGCTTGTGCTTGGAAATTCAGCATTCTAGAAGGATCATCACTACCGATATTATTGTAAGGAGATGATACCATCACTGAGGGAAAGTATGGAGATGGAGTTGCTGAGGCCACTGCTTGAGGATTCCTCTGCATGTTCATCCATTGAACCAGGTTGAAACCTGGAAAAATAGAACCTTGTGCGTCCTTCAAACCAACATCATCACTAAGCCATGGCATTTCTCGGTTAAAAGTATTCTCAGCGTCAGACTCATCCCCTGTAGGGGGCAAGTGAACATGATTCTAGTTAGCGTACAACCTATCACTACACAAAATTTGGCAATTCACTGTTGTATTAGAAGAGCAAGCAAAGCAAGGTCGTTTGTGATTGTTGTCAAAACTTTTATGAGGTGCCAAAATAATGTTTACACTATAGCAATATTATTAAGGTGCCAAAGTTACCGTTTCAGGCACCAAAGCATTCAAAATGATCGATTAATATTTTTTCAAGGCCTATCTATATATGTTTATGTATATCAAAAATTAAACAAATCGCATTAATAAATAATATTATGCATTAAATACAACTATTTTAAACTTAAAAAGCATCAATAAATATTGTTAATGTATAGAAAACAATATTTAAACAAGGTAACCATTAAACACTATTTGAAAGCCAAAACTTAGAAATTAATTTGTAAAATCAGTGCTCAATATCAAAACAAGAGATCCAAATTAGACTAAATGATTGCTTAGGGTTGGAAAACACTCAAAGCACCTTATAAAACAGTGGTTCCCTGTTGGATCTAGTTAAAGAATGAGGCTGGACGTGAAAACGACAAGACCCACATGATATCTGAGCAACCATTTTAATAACTATGGATTATAGTATATGAAGTGTCAGTCGTTATGATCAATTATCATATAAATTGTGATGGACATACAAAAACTTCACCTGTAAAAAACAAAAAGGCATAAACAAACATATGCATAAAAGCTACAATATTGTCACCCATTAATAGAGAAATTATGGCAATGGAATACATTGCCTTAATAATCCATGATCTCCTCTTGGGCACATTTACATCATTGGATTTAGGATAGAATACACCAATGACGTGATCATTATGATCACCACCACCTACAAACCAACATATACATCCTCTGCTGCACCTGCCATGTTCATACATCATAAATAATTCCCACTTACAGAATAGGCACTAATATCTGCACAAAAGAGAGCAATCTGAACAATTGTGCTGGAGTACATATGTCATCCCAACTACTAGTAGAAGAGATGGAAAGGAGAGATCCCAACATAAAAAAAGAGAAATGTCTATCAAAAGAAGAATTGTCGATCTTCTAATCCAAAGATCCTATGTTTCTCATCACCACTATCAACATTAATGCCCGATCACCTCATTGACACAATGGCAAAAGGGAGAAATAAAACATGCTATAATCAACAAACAAGGCAGAGGAGATATAGACATGCACATCCACACCACTAAACAAGGGAAAGGATTACATAACAAGGGAGGAATAAAAAAGCTACAACCAACATAAAAGGCAAAGGAGATATAGATATGCATATCAACCCAACCGAAGAAAACAAGGATGACACAAGATTCCACTCAATCATCCTACTGACGTCAACAACAGCAAAGGGAAAAATAAAACAAGCTACAATCAATGTACAAGACAAGGGAAATCTAGACCCAACTGAGAAAAGGAAAGAATGTCACAACTTACAACATGCCACTGTTTGGTCAACTTTTCCAACTCAGTTTTTTCAGGACAAGATCAAACCATTAGGTTGGACCAGTCAGATCGTAAACTGGTAAAGCCACCAGTCCAACCACCCCTTGCCAGAACGTTTTCAGTCTGACTGGGGTTATCAGTTGAACTAGGCGATCTGAGCAATAAAACCAGTCCATATTAATTGGATTAGAAATGTTTTATCTGCTAATAAATATTTTTTGGACAACAGTGTCTTTTTCAAATAATCAATGCTTTTTGGAATGATAAGTTTTTTTGTATAATCATGATTTTTTGAATAATCGTTATTTCTCAAATAACCAAGTGAAGTAGTTCACTTTTGAAATTTCAAAAATTAATATTTGGTGTGTGAGATTTCTCATTATCTTTTGACATCATTATGATGACTCTACCTAGAAAAATATTACTATAAGTTTCTTGAATTTTTGTTTTTTTTTTTCCGGATTTTGCCTATTTTATGAATTTTATTTTTAATTAAATAAAAAATAACATTCAATGACCTTATCTGGTCCAATTGGTGTACTATAAAACAAAAGGCCTGTTTCCTGATTTGGTTTTGAAAACATTGCTCACGACATCAGCACCAACACACCATGGATTTAAAGATATAAACAAAAGCTCGAAAGTAATTTCATCACATCACTAGAGTAGCCAATGTATTCCATTACCATGATGTCATCAAAGCACATTTATTGTTCCTACATCACTGTGTACCAAGATTCATTGAATATTAAGACAGGAAAACATGGGGTGCCATCTAACCTTCCTCACAACAAGGACTCATGCCATAATCCCATTAATGTAGACTTTGGCCACATGAATCCTTTCCTTCCATATATTGCTATTAATTTTCAATCTTCAATTAAATTACATAAATTTAAATCTTTTTCTCACAATTCCTAATCAAGTAGTTTCAAGCATCTCTCTTCTCTACTTCTTTTAGTTTTGCCACACTAATTAATTCTCTTTTTCTAACTGATTGATTCCTTGGCCACTTAAGAATATGGCCAAACCACCTAAACCAATTTTCTCTTATCTTATTTTCAATAGATGCAAATCCTATTCTATTCCTAATAAAATCATTTTTAAACTTATCCCTTATGGTATTACTGCTCATCCATCATCTTTTAAGCCATCTAACCATCCTTAATGATTCATTTTCATGTTACAACCATCACTGCCTTCGTTCATCAGTGGCAAATCATCAATAACAAAATGGAGAACATATAACATCACCCTTTTTTGTTTCCCGTGATGCCATTATAACAGATTCAAAAACAACTAAGGGGAATGTATGCCAATGTTTTGATCTTTGTCATCATCAATTTATCAATGTAACCATCCCCATCAAAGTCTCTGAACTCAACTAGTTATCATAGCCTCTATTATAACCGTGGATGCTGTTATTGATGCCTCCAGTTCACACTGCCAAAGAGAACAATACACAAAGGATATAGAAGTGAAACACAATTGACAAAGTTCACTTAGCTTGTAGAAAATCAATTCAAAATAAGTAGAAGGATATATCTATAAATAACCACAAGTCCAATATCTCTCTTCCAAATTGAGATTATTCCAGCACTTTTCATCACTTGTAGCTTTTTTATGTCATGTAACTTTCACTTTTGGACATGAGTAAATGTTGTTGGACTTAGAACACCCATTTGGTTCACATATTAGCTATGATGAAATATTGACATTTAACTAATATCAATAACCACAGGTTCAATTTTACTTGTATTCCCATATGGGAGTCAGCAAACTCTTCCAACATGACACGTTATCATCACTACTGACCATGAAACTGTGCATCAGCATGCGTAGGAAAAACATCACTGACACATGTCAAAACTTCTGCAGACCAATCCAATATTCACATGTATATCACAATAGGCACTGTTTTGGCTGATATCTTGCTATCAAAATCAAAAGCAATATACTACAATAGAATTTCATAGGAGAATTACATTAAATATTTAAAAGTAATCACAAACTCCTAACTTGATGTGAGAACTGATGCCTTGGATACATTACTGTAAAGCAAACTGCTACCCAATCAATACAGCTAGCATGCAGAGAATTTTTTCAGTTTCGTAAGGCACTTACCAGGTAGTCCCGGTTTTGTTAACTTGGGTCTAAAAAACGGTGGAGGGCATATGTAAAAAGGTGTTGCCACAGGTTCAATTTCCCAAATAGAAACCCGCTTTTGACGTTCACCTGCAGTTGACTCATCCCATCCAACCTGCCATGATAGACATGAATGAGACAACAATTACTGAAGCAAAGACTAGTACATTGAATTTCTATGAAATATAACAAAAAATCAACAATAATAGACAAGATTTTCTTATACTTTTTTAAACCAAAAGTGTTGATTTGCTCAAAAATTCGTTAAACAATGAAATATTCTATAGCACAAGTGAATATGGTTTCAGATAATGTATTTTTTGGCTGTCTGACTTTAAGTAATGCAACAGAAAATAATACTACAGATACATTAATATCTTAGATATAGGTTAGAGAAAATAAATCATTATTATAACATGTTGGCCTATACACCAAGGAATCAATATCATATAAGTGGATTTGCTCAAACAAAAGGAATGAGATCCCAACCTGCAAATTACGCCATTGTGAATTTTTCCACTGTATAGGATCCAAATCACTGATACCAGTAATGGTACCCATATATCTCCTTACACCCGACTCTTCAGTTTCAAACATCATACGAAAACGCATTCCAAGGGAAACTTGAGCGTACATGGCCTTATTGTACTTGGCTAAAGGAACGACAAACTCTGAAGGGCTTGCTCTGTTAAATGGAAGAAAAGAGTGATCAGGATTGATGAACTGCAGTTGCAGTGTTTCATCATTGAAAGAAAAAAGTTCGATGACCTAGGGTTGTAAAAGATTGTAAATGGACTGTTATTTGCAGCAGCATGGGCAGCAGCAGCAAGGACACCAATATGCATGCTTTCACTGGAGAGTACTGAAGAAGATAAAGCAGGTTGCTGTTTATTGGCACGCCTAATTCCCAGCAAAAGCTGAGATTTTTCGTCTCTGTAACAACAAAAGACTGGAAATGTTTACAAGTGACAAACCTCAAATTCAGGGTAGATAGTTCCCTACCTTATAAATAGGACAGAATCACCAGCTACAAGACGCTTTGTACTAACGAACACACTCCAACCGGTGGTGAGTAGATGTCTTTTTGGTTGACCTGTCAAACCCAAACAGTTAATGATGAACTCACAACAAAAAATATTCTTCTTATTGCTAAAAATTGACATGAATTATTTTTCTTTGTGGGGTAATGAATTTCACTCGCAAAAAAAACTTCTATTTATATAAAAATCTTCTGACATCAAAGAAAAAGAAAAATAAACTCTAAATAAACATAACCTCACATATTCAACAAGGGATTGAGGATGCATTCAGGATCAAAAAATTTGTCTGTTTTTCACTTTTAAAGATATAATTCAGATAACTACATTTTCACAATAGATATAAAATCCTTACAAACACCTTTGCACAGACAAGAATAATAACTTAGCTATCAGCTGCGCAAGACAATTCAAGTACACTGTATAAGGTCACTCCTTTAAACCACATATTTTGAAGGTAGGTATGAGTACAATAATGGCCCTTTCATTCCTGGACTCTAAAAAGACATTCTGCTGACTGAAAATTAGTACAACTTTTTCTTTTGTTTGGCTTCCATAAGGTGGTGTGTGTATGTCTATCACTAATGAAGATATAAATGTCTATAACAGAAAAGTACCTCGATAAACATGTCGAAATGTCCATGTGACATCATGCAAGTCCTTCACCACAAGTTCTTGAGCTGGCGGTTGCATCGAGAAATCCTAGAATAGATTTTCCATGTAACCAATATTATGTTTTGGCATAGACTTTTGATAAGCTATTTATATGAAAAGTTTCAAAGAACAGCATCATAAACTTACTAGAGGTGGAAATATCTTCTCTGCTGCACGACGGGGCACAGAAAATCCACCATGAGTGCTAGTATCACTAGCTGTAAGTGTTTTGCAGAAGAATTCAGTGGGTTGTTTGTTTTGCTTTAGACCCAGGTTAGATGCCAACAATGCTTCCTTATCATACTGCAATGAAAACATAATAAATGCATGAACAACATTGGGCCATATGATCATCAAGTGAAGTACCAACAAGGTCCAATAAGATGCAAGATCCATCTGGAAATCGCTCACTAATAGGAGATAGTGAAGTTAAGTTCAGTAAGTTGGCCAACAGAGAAGGGGTTCATAAAAAAGTTTGGAAACATGAGTCCCTCATGAACAGACTTAGATGCAATTTTCTCATATCTGTAATTTATGAAAAGGAAATGCTGCCAAATGAAAATTACAAGTACAGTCATCATGAAAACTGAATGACAATTGCTGACCTACTTTATTCACAGGCTGAAGTGTCATCTGAGCATAAACTTCATCTGTTTCAGCATCCGCCTGTTTGCAAATGCATCATCATTCAGTCATTCATATTCCATTCAAAACTATGAAGATTATATGTTGAGCACAAGTTTTCACACATGTAATGTGACACTATGAAGCATGCATATCAACTTAGAAGGCAGTGATGGGTAGTTTGGTATGGTATCAGTCTCCTTTTGCATTGTAGCTGCTACCTGAAATTCTCATGACCCAATATACTCTTTCAGGAACTGAAAGACCATGTTATGTAAATAGTAGAACAAAGTTTAAAAGGAAAAGGGAGAAACCTGTTCGCTATGACCCTGAGGGAAGTATACCACCAGACTCCCTACAGGAGGTAATGAAACCAAAGGTCCTGCACAAGCATGCCATAACTCCGAATTTATGGTCCTTTGTTCCCCTGCTTCCAATAGGGGAAAAAATCAGCTTTAGAGTAAGGAAAATGTTAGTGTGAAAGCCCAAAAGAAAGCAAATATAGAAAAAGGCAGCATCAAAGTATTAAAGTGTTTTCCACCAAAAAAAAGATCGGTGGCCATCAGTAGCTTTTAGGACAAAAACAGCAATCCAAGTCATAATCCCATTGTATAGGATCAACCACATGAATCCTTTACTTCCACGTATTTTTATCTACATTCAAATCTTCAATTAAATTACATAAATTTAAATCTTCCTAACCAAGTTGTTTTAAGCATTTCTGTACTTCTTTTAGTTTCTACCATACTAATTAATTCTCCTCTCCTAACTGATGCATCCTTTAGCCTCTTAAGGATATGACCAAACCAACATAGCTGATTTCCTCTTATCTTCAATTGGTGCAACTTTTACCATATTTCTAATAAAATCATTTTTAACATATCTCTTTTAGTATTATCACTCATTTTTTTACACATTCATCTTAGCAACATTAATTTTCGCCTACAGCCATGTTTTAGAACTCAACATTCTCAATCATAAAGTATCACTATATCTATAGAAACACTAAATTCGCGTGGATAGTTTACATTAGCATCTCTTTATTCTTGATATTTTGAGCTCAAGAACATTTATTGAGCATCAATGCCAAAAAGAATAACCATCAAACAGTTTGTAACTTTTACCATTTTTGTTTTAGTGTCAAGAATTCCAACTTCCAAGATGGAATCAATTGGCAAGCATGTAACTTAGGTTGAGTAATTGGGCATAAAAATTGGATTTGCTCAAGCACATTCAAAGTGATATAGTTTCCTGAACTTCCAAGCAGCAAAGAGCTGTAGAAAGCTAGTTGCCCATTGATTCTAACATTTCCACAGTAAGATAAATAGCCATACATCATTTTTATGTAATTTTATTATGCAACCACCACAATAATTCCTTTCTCCAGCTACCATCTCTCACATATGGTGAAATTAGAAAAGTCAGCTTAGATTACTTTGACCTAAAACTTTGTGAGACAATGAATATGTGAAAGAATCAAGAAACCCACTAAAAGAGCACAAAAATCAAAACCTACAAATTGAGTCGATATTTCATACAACTTATTGGTGAATGGGGATAAAAGAAACCATACCTTCTCCAGTGTCTTCTGAGAACCCATTTTCTGGGGCTTTCATTCCTTTCAGAAGTGCCAGAAACGCCAGACCCAAGACCCCACTTTCTCAAGTGGTACGAAGAAAAAAATTTATAGATAGATTTAGATATTGAGCAATCAAAGGAGAGGTTCTCTGCAATGGATGTTTAATCATACAAACGTTGAAAAAAATTGAAGAATGAACAAATATTCTTATGGTGATTTACCTGTTCCTGGAGACGTTTTAGATAATTAGTTGTTGATCAAAGTCATACTTTATGTGCTGGCATTTATAATCTTTTGTCAGATTTGAGTCTTTGAGAATTCGGAGTGAAAAAATTCTGTCAGAAAAATGCTGCAGTAAAAAGACAAAAATATCTAAATAAAATGCATATTACCTGGATAAGCAGATTCATATTCATTCACTATAAAATATAAATAAATCTCACATATCAAAGTATAGCTTCTAATGGTGGGTGGGCACTTGTCTATTGCATATATGTACTGAATTGAGTTCATGTCAAAAAAGGAATTGGAAAATCTATGTTCAATCATTGAAATGTATTAAGGAAGTATGCTTTGCTCGTTGCCAACTGTAGTAAGCTTCTTCACCTCTATAATGAGCTTTTCTGGTGATCCTCTAGCTTGGTTGAGCTCTTGGGTTCTTGTAGAAGAGTTGAGAAGAGAGAAAGGGAAGAGAGATAAGAGAGAAATGAAAGAAAGAAGAAACAAAAGCAAATATGTTTCTACCTTATTTGGGGAGAAAACACTCTATGTCAATCCAACATAGGGCATGTCTAACCCAACATGGTGCACATGTTTGACTTGACATGTGAAGCCCATGCATTAAAAATGCATGATTTCAATCAACGCAAACTTTAAATGACGTGTCAATCAAAATCCAATTACTACCAATATGTCGTTTTAAATGACATGTCAATCAAAATCCAATTACTACCAATATGTCGTTTTAAATGATGTGTCAATCAAAATCCAATTACTACCAATATGTCATAGGATTTCATGTCAGCACTTGGCATTTTAGCACATGTAAATGAAATTTCACGGACACATGTCAATATTGAATTCCAAGGTTATGTTAGTATTTATGTTACAGCATGTGGTACATTGATATGAATGCTATGTTAGGTGGATAAATGTTTATGTCATTAAGTTTTTGAAATGACAGGGGAGTAATGGATAAAATTAAACATATTTCCATATGTGGTTATTTGTGGGTTGCATGTATAACATACTCATGAGGAGTTTATCTCAACATTAATTTTAACCAGTTTCCATCATCATCAAAAAATAAGGGAAAGCATGTTGACAATATATTATATAGTTTTTGAGATGACATGTTGAGCAAAAAATGGATGTTCAAACTTTAAAAATAGCAATTGGGATCCAATGTTTAGATTAGATCTTGTATTTTGAGTTTGTAAACATATTTTAAAGAGTCATTAAGAAATTAAGATTGCCAACAAGGAGACAACATAATTGGACTTCTACGTTATTGTGAGGGAAGAGGGTCTATGTTTGAAACCAAACAAAAACATTACTATTATAAAAAAAGAGTCCTTAATATCAATGATTAGCTGCTGATTTGTTAAGGTTTTGTTTATTTTAATGACAAAATAGATTTGTGACTGTTTGAAATAAATAATAGTTGTTGAATGGATAAATATAGTTGTTACATTTAGATCAATGTGCATTTCAGCAGAGCCAAAGATCAAATGTCTAGGTGAATGTCTAATGATGATGTCTTGATCAACAAAGAAGGTTCCAAACATCTACCCTAGAAGATCATTGATGTTTTGAAAGAGTGGACAAGTACTTTTCTTGTTGTCTGGCTTAGAGATCTAGCAATAATGTGGAACATCAATAGAAGCTTCTATAAACCTCAGCCAAACATCTACCTCCAGTTGTTCAAATAATAATGGCTAATTTTCTTATAAGTTTTAAATTACTCAATTAGATGTTAATGGATAACCTTCAATGGAGAATTTGTGTAAGACTTTTATGTACATTCTCTATTATGTTCTTCCACCAAAGGACATCATTCTCAATTTTGAACTCAAGAAATTGTAATCTGTGGTGAAAGCTAGTGATGTAAAAAGGTTTCCACCATCATGTGAAAGGGGGAAAACTAGTGAAATATCGTGAGGTGGTGGTGCAAGAGTGACTAGACATAGGTCATGATTGAACTAGTATAAAAATTGTGTTTGCTTGTGGTTTGCTTCTTGTACAAGTATGTTGTCTATATTATACAAATGATCAATAGATTATGTTAATTTTGTGTTTATCAATCCTACACCCCCTACAAGAATACAACACTTCCTCAACCAATCAAGATGAGGAATCCAAGAATGCACCGTCATTTAGAAGGCATATGGGAAGATTGATTTGTTGGGAGACATGAGGGTTCTACAATTTCTCAAAAGCTCACCTAATTGGGGAATGTTATTCAGATTAGATGCTGCTTTTAAACTCATTGTATATTGTAAAACCAATTAGGAAAGAAGCCCAAACAAAAGAAAATTCAATAGACAATGTTGCAAACTTTTTGCAATTATTGATCTCCTGGACATTAAAGAAGAAGAAAAAAATCCTTAGTAGTGAGGTCTTTGGCTGTGGCAGAATATGGCCATATAGGGAAGTGGCTAGTACAAACTCTGAGTTGACTTAGCTGATTTATTTGCTAACAGATCTAGAAACGACAGACCAGCTAGGAATCTGTCTCTATTGAGAGAAGCACAGAGACCTCGGTTTTCATGTTGTTGGAGGAATAGTTCAGCCAAGGCTACTCAAGATGAGTTATGTTTTCTTGTCAAAAAAAGGACGAGGTCTGTTTCTAGCCAGGAGACAAATTTACCAAAGCACATCTAATTTAAGAATTTTTTTTTGAACATGCTTGGAGCTTGGAGCTCATAACATACTATATGAGTTTTAGATATTTGATTATCATAGAGCCATTGTACTAGATTATTTCTTTCACGATTCTAGCAGTACTAGTTGGAATCTAACGACTCTCCTGTGGCAGCATGTCAGCTGCATATACTTACCATTTTCAAAGAATAAGAACAGAAACTTTTAAACTTTCCTTTTCCCAGCATTTTCCCCACGATATTTTTGACAAAATGCCCGAACTAAGGACCAGCATGGAATCATTAGAGTCAAAGAAAATGCAAAAGGCCCTACCTGACGTCCTTCACCTAGGAGGAAGAACAAGACGGAACTTGTGTGTATGATTATGAACAGAGAACTTAACAACCAACAGCTGAATTGTCATACAGGAATTCTTGATGAAGTAACATTAAAACTAAAAACCTTCTTAAACTGTGCATCGGTAAATATATGTGACACATAACAATCAAAACAAGTATTATATCATTTTCTGTTTGTTCATAAAATTCACATTTATGAAATACCATTTCTTGTGATTCCCCGAAGATAGGGTTCAAGTACAACTGGTGTTACTGCCGTTAAAGCGTATACTTTTGTGAAATAACTGGATCTTATTATTCAACGTGGATAAATTGATATTCCGTTCCACTAACTATTTAATGAATTGAATTGGATCCAATTATCATTGTCCGCGTCATTTTCGGAACCCAAAAACTTGAACTGTATTAGGGGGAACACGTGAGTTGACATCAACTTCCGACGAAACACGTAATAAGCAGCATATCAAACTACAAAATCGACAGACAGAATCTCCGTACGAATTAAACGTCTTACCGTGCAATGTACCACTCTTCGGAAATCAAACTTCCCGGATTATATAAATCAGCAGTAAAGTCGAAGATACCAACAAGTCAAGGAACTGGCTCGTCAAAAGATTAACATCCAAGTCACCTGCCTCCAAAAAAAACACAAGCATGTCAAAGTCCACAAGAACAACATATCTGAAATCTAGATCTGGGAACAATGTCAAAAGAGAAAAGGCCAAAAAAACAAAACGCAGAAACATGAAAGCCGATCAAATACCAAACAACCAGCGACAATTAAAAACAGAAAAAAGCAAAGAACTTTTACCACCACTGAATGAGATAGTAATGGTTCAATGAGCTTGCGAGTGACTTCCCAAACCTTCAACCACTGGAAGAGCAACCACTACTTCCGGAGCTATTTTTTCTCCAAGGCTTCGGGCTTGGAAAAAGAAGCTTCCACCAGCTAAAAGGTACCAGAAACTGGAAGGAAGCAGAGAAGGGAAATGAAGGATCAAGCGGGAAGGGTAGAGAATGGTAAGGAAAGGGCTGTAGAATTCCGTGGCCTCCGGCGAGGAGTGGTGTGTGTGTGTGGTGGGGGGGGAGGGGGACCACAGGCGGCGATGGTGGTGGTGGAGGGTGAGGTGGACGGGAGCACTGGGCTGTTCCTCCTGCTCCTGTTTCTGTCTGGACCACGGAGGAAGGCGGAGAAAGAGCGAGGCGAAGAGGAGAGAGAAAGATGGTGGAGGTCTGGGTACATGAAAGCGACCACACCACCAGGGCTTGCTGGAAGTGGCAAGCAACAGATAAATAAATAAATAACAATTTTAAAATACGAAAAATATATATATATATTAGAAAGGAACGCTGCTACGGTGGTTTTCTCCTTTTTTTATTTTTTTCAATTTTTCGTTTTCCCTTTCTGCCCCTCTGCTTCCGATCATAATTCTCACGCCCGCACGCATGCCCTCGTTTTCACCGGAGGTCAAAAGGTAAGGGCGAGGGTGGACAGGGGACGATCCGAAGGTCGCTGTTCGCAAGTGCACCTTTTCCGCGATGGACGAGTCAGATCATATTCAGGTGCGGTAAAACGGACAACTACTAAATTTCGAGGGACCACTTCACTTGTGGCAGCAACAGCATAGCAGTAGTAGTATCATTGATAACAAAAATTAAAAAGATCTGCATCAAAAAAAGATTATATTTATTATAATTGAAGTTATGTTAAAAATTACGAATAATTAGGTTATGAGATTTTCTTTCTCTCGGGCGGGAGGATAGGAAGGGAAAAAAGAGCTTTTCTGTTCTCCGGTTCCTTCGCTTGAAGAACGAAGCGTGGTTGCGGCCGCAGCTTTTGTCGGCGTAGACTTGTGGTATGATAAAAGGCGGGAGCTCCGATCAGCGGCCCCGGGATTCGAGGAGAGTCCTCCGGCAAGGCGCGGCTACCGCTACCGCCACCGCCACCACCGTAATTTTCTGCAAATCTTTGTCTGGTACGAAAGACGCGGGTTAATTATGAGAAACCACCGCCCAAAAGTCGAACATAAATTGAGAGATACACAGAGAAGGAATCGATGGATGGAAGTGACAGATGCGTGTGGAAATTGGATTTTTATACGAATAAGATAAGATTAGTGTATGGGTTGGGTCACTTGGGTGAGTTATTTTAACTTGTCTCCCACGCTGCTTACAGCCTTGCATCGCAGGGCAACGTCGACGAGGCTTTTGATAAGATCTGCGGGAGGAAATAAACTAAACTAATCCATGGGCTTTGATTGGCGGGCCTTACAATATAATAATGTGTCCTATTCCGAAGCACATGACCTGCTGGGCTCCGTGGGTCCCATCCGTCCTTCGAGAAAAACGGGTCTGGTCCGGCAATTATTTTGCGTCAGGATTTTTCAAGAGTCGACGTCGAGACGAGAACACAACGACGCAACCCACACGGTCCATGTTGTGGGCCCGGCCCTGGATGTGTTGTTGGGTCGTGTTTGCACTCCGAAAGGAGGTTGAGGTTTTTTTTTCGGCGGTTAAAACTAATCTGATTAACATAAAGAATTCTAATCACACGACAAACGTTAAATTAAAGTTAAGATGCAGCATAGAAAAAAAAAACAAAGCAAACATGTGGAATAAAGTTTTAAAAAGTAATAATATGCTAACGCCCTTCTCATCACCCACCCAACAGCAATATATTTCGACAGGATTTGGACCCAAGAGCAATATATATGTGTTCTGCTCTGCATTCCAGTTATCTCACGGAAGATTCTTATTTACATATACAAAGACTTTATTTAATGAAAGTTTAAAAAAAATCTAAAATACACTCACTCACATGCAATTTCACACGTGCTTTTTCACTAATTTTTTAAATAATAAGTATATCTAAGAAATTATTACATGTGTTGGTAAAGTTAAAAATTTATTCTTCAAGGGATGGTTGGAGATCAAATGGAAAAGAAAGAAAAACAAGGGACTCGTAATTTCTTAAGGCTATTTTATGAGAAATCAACAGAACACTTTTGGGAATTTCTCTCCTTCCCTGACTTTTTATCACCGCCACCAATTAAATGTTCCCTCAATTATGCGGGAGAATACGTGGTCGTCACTTACTCACGATTGACAGTGATAAAACGCAAATGGGATGGTTGGATTGAAGCAATTCAATAATTAAAATGCAACTTTTTTTGTTGACGAAGGACCCAACCGATCGACCGTCCAACAGGAATCAATGGTCCGGATTTTACCCGAGGGAATCCAATTTCAGGGCACATGATACGTTTCTGATTTTGTATTCGTATGATCCGACTTCCTAACCTGACACAGACACGACAGGCAACAAACAATTTATAGCTCTTACGATGTTTTGGTACATAAAACGTCGAAAAGATTTATGAAATTCACGTACATATTATCACTGCAGGACTTTGATTGCTTGAACTCTCGAAAAAAATAGTGATGTCACATTCAACAGAAAAACCAATTATATGCTTTCCATGATCTCTGATCGTACGACGATTCTCTGCCACTGCCACAAAAAAATTGAAAATCAACGTTTTATGAAAACTTACACAAGAAAATTCTACAAACTGCAGACATCGTGGATACAATTGGGAATCACGTTTCATCGGACTCGTGATACGCACCTCAACAAAATTCTGGTTTAAATTATTCCAGGTGCTTGAAAAAAAAAAGATGATAATACAAGGGATTGAAAAGAAGGTAACATGACTACACACCATTTCATGTCCAAGTTGGTAATGGTGAAGGAATCTATCGTCCAACGTGATAGCCACAGCTCCAACGAGTCATCACGGAGTCAATCGCCATGTTGTAACTAACGGCTTTGGTTACATATCCTTAAATTCGCCAGATATGGACAAATAAAGAAAATCAAAAAGGATGGCAACGTTGAGTTGATGTCTTTATCGCAACATCTGAGTGGCCCTCAATATGACCATCATTCCAAAGCATATTCGTCCTGAAGGTACAAAATCACCGCTCCAAAGCAGAAATGAACTTTTGCACTTTCCCTTGGGCTCTTTCCCTCTCTTCTGGACCATCCACGTCTCCAATATTATCATGATATTCCTTTGCACGTCACAAGATATTGATGTCATAAGCAAATAATGACAAAGTTATGAAGTAAGAGACGTCAAAAAACCCTAAACGGCAAAGTAGCGACTCGGCAAACACAGCAGGACACCAACTTTTCAACGGTTAAAAAGACAGAGAATATTGTGAAAGCTCACTGTAAGCGTCTGGATCATCACCAACGATCCCATAATTGTGATGCTGGTAGGTCAAAAAATGAAAGCTATACATTTATTTATACAACTAGCAGAAAATTTTAAAGTTAAGAAAAGGGTCCTTCATATGATTTTCATTGATTTAAAAAGAGTTTTATGGTAGAATACCTAAAAAGTTATTGTGGTGGATTTTGGAAAGAAAATGAATGCATATAAGATACATAAATATATAAATATTATAAAGGACATCTATAAAAGAGAACTTAATGGCATCAAAACTATAAGAAAAAATTGGAAATATCCAATAGACAGGTTTACACCAATGATCCTCTCTAAATCTTATATCTATTTGTCTTAGTTATAGATAAAATAATTAAGAAATTCAAAGAGAAATACCCTGATGTATACTATTTACTGATGGCACAATTTTAATTGATGAAAGTAAGTCAAGAATTAGTTCTAAGTTAAAATTATGGAAAGCTGCTTTTCAATCAAAAGAATTTAAATTAAGTGAATCAAAAACCGAATATATGGAATGTAGCTTCAATGAAAAGAGAAATAATGATGAAGGAATATACTTAGATGGTCATGAAATTCATAAAAAATAAAATTTTTAAATACTTAAATGTCTAATAAGTAACTATGGTAAAATTATATTATTCATAAAATTAAAGTAGATGGCTGAAGTGGAGAAATATTTCTAGAGTATCATGTAATAGAAAAAAACTCTTAAAATTGAAAAAAAAATATATTCTCTAAAACTATCATTCATCTGGTTATACTTTATGATTTAAAATGTCTAAGTTGTAAAACAAGAACATTTGCAAAATGTTAGTATTTCAAAAATGTGAATAATTAAATGGATGAGTGGTAACACTATAAGAGATAAGTGAAAAATTGATTTATTAAAAATAAAATAGGAGTTACACCATCTGAAAATAATATAAGAAAAAATCAATTTAAGTGGTTTGGTCATCCTTAGGCAAAAGGATGCACTAGTTACGAGAGGAAAACCAATTAATAAGGAAGAAACTAAAAAAATAGAGAAAAGCCTAAGATTACTTAGGATTTGTGAGAAATGATTTAAATTTTTGTAATTTAACCATTGATAGAAATATATGAAAGAAAAGGATTCATGTTGTCAGCCTTACATAATAGAATTATAGCATACATTGTTGTAGTAACAAACATTTTTTATTTTTGTGCGTATTTAGAAATTTAAAGAAAACTGAAAAAATAAATGTTTTTGCATGTTTAAGAATTTAAACAAAACAAACAATTTTGTCATAAATGTTAATTCAAAAAATAATTAAATAAATACCATTAATCCATTTAAGCTACATTTATGAGTAAATAATCGATAACAAAGAACATGCCCATTGGAATAAAAGACATAAAAACAAGTCAAACATATGACACCTTGAGATCATACCATACACAAATAATACAATACTAAAAACAAATTACAATATAATTGAATACAACATAATATGATATTATATAATCTAATACATGATGGCACCATTCGCATAGTATTTTTCAGAGAGCAAACCTGAAGTATGTCTCTCACATCCTTCTTTGTCAATTTCTGCTGCCGTAGTAATAGCTCTATCCTTGCTGTCATCTGTGAATGACTGCTCACATGACCCCGAAAAACGTGATGAAATAAACAAGGGAAGCAATACATGCAGCAAAAAACAACGAACAGCTTACCCAGATGACCATAAATGCCCTAAAATAACAGCAATCAACTGCATAGCCAACAAAGGTACAATGTCATTATTTAGAGGGTTGCCCAAAATAATGGGAAAACTCATTGAAGAAAATAAAAGGAGAAACTCTTACTTGAAGAGTGTAAAGGCCAGCTTCCAATTTCTTATTATATCGCTCATCTTCATCTATCTGATGCAAACAATGATAATTTTTCAGGTATACAACTAATGGAAATTAGATACTGAAATAAAAGATAACCTCTAGATCTTCAAGTTGAAGTCTGTCAAGTCGTTCTGTCTCAGCCTTCACACGGTCAGAGTATCTGCAATTACATTGAAATTTTCAATTGCGGCCAAGCTAAAATCATGCATTCAGAGTGTTTCCTGTATTTAATTAAGATGCACAACTACAATTTTACCTCATGTAAAGTTCCATGAGTCTGTCAATTTTTTCAAATTCATTCTCCACAAATTTACTGAGTAGTCGATCCCTTCTTGAACCTCTTAAAATACCACCTGAAAACACGATATATAAGAAAAAAAAAATCAATAGATATCACAAACCAGAAAAAAAAAAAGAGTACTAAAATCATGAATTTTGGACAATTTACAACTTCATTGATGATGATATGTCCTTAACAAAAGCCAAAAGAAAAAATTATGTTGAACATCAAGTTATTTATAAATTGCATTTATCATTAGTGGTAAAACAAGTGACCAGATTAATTTTTTATGAAATTCTCAATATTTAAGTACACAATGCTCTATGGTATATGGGTATATATGTCAACTGGGTGTAGAATATCTACTCAGAAGTTAGAGTTGAAATTTTATATGAATTTGCGTGATTTTGTAGCAAAAACTAAATAATAATTAAAATGATACTGTAAGTTTGAAAAAAATGATATAAATATTTGTTGATCCATTTGCCTCCTTACCAAATAAAGAAGTGACTAAAGAAATAATACGCTCTTCTAACTCTTCTTGATAGCTTTCCTTCTTATTTTTCTTGCTCATGGGAATCTGAAAAGGTACAGAGCAAAGGATATCAATTTTTCCATAGCAACTTGAGAAAACAAACGTTTACCCAGAAGAGAAGACTGAGAAGGTGAAATACTTGAATAATTTAACTAAAATTTTGAGGCATAAATGAGAAACTGAAAGAGTCTATTACCGTAAATTTGGAAGAAGAAAAAATGAAAGTAAAACTTGGTGTATTTATCACACTATGGAAATGATTCTTTCAAATGAAATTTATCATCGAGCATTATGAATAAACCAATATTGATCTTATAGAAGGGACCTGCACATTGAAATGGTAATACATCTTAAACAAAGCCACTAGGAATAGCTCTCCCTCTCTCATGTAACATCTCTCTCCTATTTGGTGTTTGGATGCATTTTTAGGCAGAGAAAGACTCTTGTGAATCCATCCTGTGCAAACCCACAAGGAAATTTCTATCCAAAAATGATGAAATGGCTTCCACCACAACTCTAGGATTCCAAGATCTAGAGAAAAATTCTTTGGTCTCCTAAAGATATGATCAAAGCATTTATGTTGATTTTCTCTTATGTTATTTTCAATAAGTAAAACTCCAATTCGATTTTTAATAAAATCATATTTTAACTTATTTATCCCTTATAATATTACTACTCATCTACCTAAACATAGGCATCTTAACAACACTAACCTTTTACATATATTCATACTTTACAGTTCAATATTCTGAGTCATAAAGTATAACCAGGTGAATAGGAGTTTTCTAGAATTTTCCTTTTAATTTTAGGAGAATCCTCCTTTCACACAATAACTTCAATCCTATGAATAATATCCTCAATAACTTATTTAAAATTTTTGTTTTTATGAATCTCATAAAAAATAAAAATATAGAACAAAAGAGACAAAAACAAAAATCAAAAGAAACACCGTTAAAAGTAATGCATTTCAATAAGGTAACCAAGATATGTTAATAACTTTAGGCAATCACTTGATTGAATCCACTTAACTGAAGAATGGTCAGACGCCTTGCCTAGCCTGGTACAATAGCCAAGAGCAATGAAACTTATGCATCTTGATAACTAAGATCATTTTGGCATCCAGATGTGGTCTTTGAAAGGTAGCGTATGAGGATTGGAATCAACTCTTCTTCCACTATGATTACTTGCACATTAAGGTATGGAACCAAATCAAATCAGTGAGGCACCTTAATACCAAGGAACTGATGAATTTGGCGGGAGTTGTAGTTTTTGCTCAACAGCAGGAAAACAGTTATTAATTCAGCGAAGATGCCATTGGTTGCTTCCAGCTTTAGATTGTGAAAGGAGATAAATAATTTTCTCCTGTCAGAACTTCCCCCATATGTGGTGTCAAAGACTTCGTCTGTCTGATGTTAATGCCAAATTTTGTTGTAAAGATTTAACCACAATCTTCAGTTGATTTCAACTAAACATTACTTCCGGCATACTAATATAGACTCTGTGTTTCCTTGGTAAAACTTTGGGCTTGCCCATCTTCAAGGCAATAAATTAAGCATACGAGTACATGTCTCATTTCATCAATCAACCACAATTTATTGCAACTTCAAGAAATTTCTCAATTCATTGTATTATTAACATGTCGACAAGGTTCATATAGCTGGTATAATAAAAATAGCGAAAGTAATTTGAGGAGACAAAAAAGCAGGTAGGAACTTGCCTTACCCATGAAAGCCGCAAAAGCTGTTTTCAGACCCAAAACATCCACAAACCGCTCGCAAGCTGGAGGATACTTCGTCATGGCAAAATCAAGAGCCCTGATCGCGGACCCATAAGCAGACTTCTTCTGCTTCATGATAATAATCATAAGTTCCACACCTTCAGACTTCAAAAACCTCTCCTTATTCTCCATTGGCATTAACAAACAACAAAGACAGTCAAAGAGATTCTCCAACATCTCCTCCTCGTCCGAGCTCTTGGGATCTCTCGACTTGTACATCGCCACTGACTGCAAAATTGCGTCTACGCCATTCATCTGTCCCAGCCTCTTCTGATTCGCAGTGCTATTCTGCAACAATATCGCGAGTATCTCCGACGCATACTGCTTGTTCCCATCAAACTCCCTCACTTTAATCCTCCCCATCAACCACCTCAGCAACTTCGTCTTCTCACATACGATCTCCGCCACCGCAGGCTTCACCTCGATCATATTTTCGATCGTCGAAAGTGTGTTGTATATGGCCGTTGCCTCGTCCGGATCCACTTCGGACAGCCTCCCCATGTTCTGCACCAGCAGTTCCAGCACATTATTCTCCACAAGCGCGTCGACGAGAACCCGCGCCGGGTCATCGTCATCTTCCAGTACATCCTCGACCGTGAGGTCCATAAGCAGCCCCACAACGTCAATGGCGATGTCTACGTTGTCATGCCCGAGAAGTCCAACGATAGAAGGAATGACGTTGAGCGCGACGAGGTCAGGGTAGAATTCGGGCCCGCCGGCAAGTACCTTGAGCCGCTCGATCTCATTGTGAAGCTCGACCTCAGAGTCGGCAAACTTGTCCGGGTTGTCCGGATGCTTCATTCGCGCCTCGAGGTTGTCCCGGAGGCGGCGCTCGAAGGAAAGGACGTGCTTCTTCACGACCTTGCCATCGAGGAACTCCACGGGGCCGTTCTGGGTATTCTCCAGTGCCTCGAGGAGGGAAAGGTCAACGTCCCCGTCAGTGTAATCTCGCTTCCGCTTCGGAGCGGGGTGATGGACGCCGCCGTCGTCCATCACCGGCGTGAGGATGAGAGAAAGAAACCCTAGATTTGCCCTTGGATTACCGGTGAGAGCAGCATGCCACGTCAAAGGTTTCTAATGGGCTTCGGCCTATTTTGAAGCCTTTGCCGGCCTATCGATGAAGGGTTAAATGCTCGATTTTTTTCTCCAAAGCTAAGGTTTCGTTTGTGCACGTGTTTTTGTCGAGAAATGAAATAACAATAAAATAATAAAAATAACGAAAAATAAAAATAACAAAATACGATAAAAAATATAATACTATTTGTGTATTAGAAAAAATAATAATATATTTATATAATTAAAGGAGGTGACATGAAATTTAAAACTTAATACTTTTTAAATATTAAATACTAAATTAGGAAAAAAAATTATATCTGAAAGGTATTATTTTAAAATTATTATTTTAGAATACAATGTATAGTATACATTAAAATTTCAACTAAGACAAAACACGTGAAATAGTATGATTTCAATTAACATCACAAGTATGGTTTATTGTAACTTTTTTTCAAAAATATTACATACTATATATTATTTATTTCCTACCTAAAATGCATAATTTATTCGTGTAATTGATTAATTACTCTTCTTCTTTTTCGTTCTATACTCAAATTATTAATATAAGTATAACATATTCTTCAATAATTGTAAAAACTTTGTGAAGCAAATCATTAATATTCACTTCAAATAATTATATACAATATCTTCAAGTAAATTTTTTTTATCCACTATTCTAATGAAATTGTAAAGAAGAAAACATATTAAGACAACCTTTTCATGTGCATCAAACAAAAATAACATATATCTTTATAAAATGATAGAACAATGTTTAATTACTTCAAATGTATATTATCATGTTTCTCAACTATAAATATCTATGATTAAAATTCTCTGACACATTATTAAAAAGTCGATTGTGATCATAATAAATGATAACAAACACCTTAAAATAGAGAAAAAAATTTATATGATTTAAAAAACTTATATCCGTCAAATAAAACTTACCTACATAACATTTCTAACAATTAATACTTAATATAATTTAATATTAAATTAGAAATACATTAACATCGTAAGTAATTTCATACCAAGTGAAACTTTAAGTGAATATGGTAAAAAAGTAGCACCCTACAATATTCAAACATTTACAATCGATTCTTCCTATTTTGCTATAATATGTGATTTCCACATTGAAATTACAATATGCTAAAATATTTTATGTTAATTCTCATTTTCTATTTCTAAATCTAACATTCTTTTTTTCAAAAAGTATGATATTTGACATTTATATCATGAATAACATCAATGCAATTCTAATTTAAAAAAATAAATAATATCAATTTTATAACAAATATCATTAATAAATTTGAAAAAATAACATAATGTAATTAATATATTACCTTAAAATATGAGAAAACATTTAAATCATTTCGAATCTTATTTGACATTGACAATAAAAACTTGGCTAAAAGTGTAGTATGCAGTCTAATTATAACATTCATTATATCATTAAAATAAGTACTAATTATCAAAGTAGATTGATAAAAACACTCATTTATAATACCATGTCATTGGTCTAACCAATTATAATAATAATAAAATATTAATTATCTATTCAATATTTATACTTCTTCTATATTATGTTACTCTTTTTATTCTAAGCAAGTCACAAAAATTTTATAAAAATATGTTCACTCATACAATATATTTTTCAACAATTGTATAATTGGTGATATATAAAAGGATTTAACAATCTGCTAATATAATTTTATCCTCTTTACTATATATTCATTTAATTGTTTGAGGACATTTATAACAAAATATACTATTGTCTCACATTTTTGCGCAACTAACATTAATAGCATACACCCTATTAATATTTTAGAAGTTCACTTACAAATGAATAATATAAAAGTTAAGAAAAAATATTTAACTTGTATAAATTCATCTTATACTTTTTTAAGAATGTTAATATAACTTCAAATATAATCTCATCAGGATTCACTTTATTTTAAAATTTTTATATAATTTTTAAACATTATCTTTTAGATTTTCATTTTACTGTCAACATTTATATTTTTTTTACATTAACCTTAGTCTTATTGTTATATTCTACAATTACTTTATTTTCATACATCCAATTTAATATTTTCATCTTTGTTGCTTCACATTTTCTTTCCTAATTTTTGTTACTGAAGTATCAAAAAAAAATTTCATTCTGGTCGATGTTTCAGTTTACATTTTTTTTTTCTTTCAAAAATCAATTTTTTGTAATACAATATCAACATTTATCACAGTACCGAAAGAAAAGAGACAAAACATGATTAATTGCTTATGTGTACTTACTTAAAGGGTGAATAAAGACAATGGTTAATTAATGTCTCCAATTGTTGAATGTTTTAGTGTCTCTTTAGTGACTAGTTTTGTCATCATTTTCTAACTCCCATTTTGACATTTGACTTGCTACCGTATTCAAACATGCATTGGTTAGATGCTTGCTACTATTTAAGTTTCACTGTATTATTGATCTATTTTTGTTTGGACTCCATAACGACAAAGAAGCTTTGAGAAAATCAACTATAGATACATAAAAGCTTCAATTGCTTTTCTAATGATTTTGAAATGTCACAGCCTAGATGATAAGTGAAGTAAATAAATTCCATTGTTATCTCTTTTTTCTTATTACAGCGACAAATCCTGGAAACACCTCATATGAAATATGCAAGACAAGTATCTTGAGCATTAAAAAACAAATCTTTTTTTTGTCACTGCCTTTTCTTGATGGTATAATTATTTCCGAATCAGGGAAGCGTCGGATGAATCAGGAAAGATGTCCAATGAAGATGATGATGATGTCCAGCATCAAATGAATCAAGGAAGACAGCTAAGAATGTCATGGACAAATGGCGGAAGATGTCGACAGTTGAGCGAATTGGAAAAGATGACTACAGAACACGTGGACGAAGAAGAAGCATTGGAGAAAACTTCAGGGATGAAAGTTTCTCGTCATTTCACAAGAAGGACATGAATAACGAGGGTTTTCCATGCTATCTATATTGGAGAAATGACCTGAAATCATTCCCCTTATTACAATATGCACAAACACAAGAAAGAGAGAGGATAATTTCTTTCCCCCCCCCCCCCCTCTCATTACCCTCTATTAACTTTAGGCACAAACTCTTAATAAATGTGATTTTCCTCTTTTATCTTAAAAATGATCGTGATCTTACTACGGTAATCTTAAAAATTTATTTTAAGAAAAATTAGTTTAGTAATTTAAGTTTAAGGTATTCTATTTAATACATAATTTACAGTACCTAAAGTTTTTTCTTAAAAAATTTTAGAAAAAATTCAACGTGAAAGTATACATCTTGTAGAATTCATAAGAATTCTATTTTATCGTGATGTTGTACATGTCAAATGATTTGGGTCGACGTAGGCTAACTCGACCTAACATGTAACATATCGGCTCAACCTGAAAAATCGGGTTGGGTTGGGCCGATAAATTTAAAGATTTCGGCCCATAGGTCTCGTCGAACCGATCCATAGGCCAGCTTAGCTTGACTTGCAAATATAATTTGTAAAATCTTATAAATAATTTATAATTTATAAATGACATATAATTTATTAGATTAGTAAATGTATGTAGTAATCTCATATGTTAAATTTTCATTTAATTTAACAAATTAATGGTATTTAAAAAAAATAAAGTAATATATATATATAACAATAATAAGCTAAAAATAATCAATAAATAAATATATAATATATAAAAAACATGTAAAAATTGTAAACAATGAATAAAGATAAAAATAATGATAATAAATGAATAAATAAAAATATAATATTAACAACATATACAAAAATAAACTAACTAAAAAATAAAATAAAATTGTAAAAAAGGAAAATAAAATAATAAACAAAATATTATAATATGTACTAATAATACTTAGATTTAATTTAATATATTTACTAAAAAATATTTTTTTTAAAAAAAAAAATATTTTACTAGCCCACAGACTAACCCATAGGTTGGCTCATAAGCGACCCATACAAGTGACTTACAACTAGCCTAGACTCGACCTGTACCTCTTATGAGTTTTCATTTTTATGCCATGTTGACCCATTGACACCTCTATGTGGTGTATAAGGTATTGTAGTTTATATTTTAATTCTAAGTATTTCACAAAACAACTCAAATTCTTTAAAATTGTATTCTATTCCCTTATGTAATCTTAACACCTTAATGTTTATTCCAATTTATTTTTCTACTTTTAACTTGTGTTTTTTAAAGTAAGTCAATACTTTACTTTTATGACTTATCAAATAGATATAAGTGTATCTAAAAATGTCATCAATAAAAGTCACCAAATGTTCCTTATGATTATATATTTTAATATTAAATGGACCATATACATCGAAATGAATTAAGCTTAATAATTCATTTGTCCTATTATTTCCTAAAGGATTTCTTAAGGGAGATTTGTGCATGAGGGAAAGTAGTGGAAAGGAAAGTAGTAAAAAAATATGGTGTGTTTATATTTGATGGAAAGTGACAAAAAGTATTTGTATTTGTCATTATCACCTTCTAGATAAAGTTTTACAAGAGGAAACATAGTTGTCCTTTTTCTTAAATTATAAACTTTGAAAGTGATAGAAAGTGAAAGAGAAAGTAAAAAATAAAAGGAAATGTAATTTGTTAAATTTGTATGTTAAAAAAAGATGAAATAACAATAATAATAATTATTATTATTAAATAATTACAATAATAATAAATTTTTATAATATGTTAAATTTATATATTATAAATTTAACATCGTGATGTATAATGTACTATTATGAAAAATGTAGACATTTTTAATTTTATGTAAACTTGAGATGTCTACAAATATTTGATGTTATTCATTCACATTTTATTACATTTTATTATTTTTGCACTTTTTAAACATTTCTATCACTTTCTAGTTGGTGCACAAACATCTGGCAACCTTTTTTTCATTACTTTTTGAATATTTTCTTTTCTATTACTTTCTATTCTTTTTCGGATGCACAAATAGGCCTTTAATCATTATTCCAATTAAGTAATGTTGACATTTATCTAATTTTATGTTCTTAATGTCAAACAACATGTTCATTTTTATTATTTTATTTATTTTAGATTTTTTAATATACATTAATTTCAAATATCATAATTCAATTTCAAATAAATAACACACAATATAGTTAAGAGTCATATCATTTATCTCATTATTAATAACAAAAATTTTGAACAAATCATGTTCATGTACAAAAATTTCCATAGCAATGACCTTTTGATCTTTTCTCGTAGATACACGTTTATTATAAAATCAAACTTTCAAACTATTTTTTAGGAGAGTGTTAATAGATCTTAGATTTTGCATCATGTTAAGTGCACATAGGACATCTTTTAGTACTATAATGTTGTCTTTTAAATTCAAACAATAGATGTCAATGTCTTTCATAACTAGATAAGTATTATTACCTATATAGATGTGTTATTCCTTAAGATTGATTTCTTTAAAGGAGTTTAGTTTCTTCTTGTTATACCCTTATGGCACCAAAATTAACCTATTAATCATTTGAATTTGAAACTACAACATTATTATATTCAACAACTCTCACAAAATTTCTTTTATTATTCACATTTAGTTTTGAGGTATTGCCTTTATTTTTATACTTGTTAAGACAATTTACCCTTAAATAACTAAATTGGTTATAGGCATGGCAAGACCATTATACTTTCTTTCATTATGCTTAATACAACTTGTAGTTATTCTTATTATATTCATTTTTCCTTTTGTTATTTTTATCAAATTTGAACTTCTAAAATGTAGCATCTACTTTTTTTAGATTGCTTTCATATCACCTTTGACTAACCATAATTTCCTATTTTGTACTTAACTTAGTTAATAATTCAAAAAGTTAAAGTAAAGTAGACTTAAGAGATATGACGATCATATCATATTTATGCAATAAACTACTAAGTATAGTTGCTATTTGTAATTTTTCAAGTATAAAGGTTTATATAGTGGCTAAAAATTTTGTCATAACTATTATATTATTAACATGTTCCATTATATTATATCTCTCTAGCATCCTACAAGAGTCATACTTTTGAGTGAGAAATTGTGCATTCATTTATGTTGTTTGATCATATTTTTCTTTCAAAATATTTTATAAAGTGTAAGTTTCAAAACATTTTACTAAACTATCGTCTATAAATATAAACATAAGATTTTTCACTTTTTTATATTCAATTTTCCATTTTTCTACTTTCTTTATTTTTGCTTTAAAAGTGTCTTCATTTATTTCTAGATAACTAGTTTCTATGATATGCTCTATATTATTAAATTCTAATACATTTTTAATATTTTTATACCATATTTCATAGTTTACCTCATTCAATTTATCAATTATTGTCAACTTAGTTGTGAACATTTTAGTAATCATTTTCAAATCTACAATAAGAATTTATTTCAAATTTAAAATTCTACTATCAACTTGTAATTATTTAAATTTCTAGTAGGAGACTGAATTCTAAGAATTTATCAAAATAAATTCTATAGAAATTTCTAATTATTAATAATTACTTAATTTCAAATGTAAATAACTAATTCCAAAAATGTATACAATTTTTTAAAAGAATTGAATTTAAATTTTTTAAAATTTAATTGCAAAAATTTATATCAATATTCAATTAAAATTACTAAAACATGAAATTTTTGAATACAAATATATCATGCAATTATTAAGCAAATAATTTAACATATAAGCATGCAAATTTAACTTTTAAATGGATTATCTTAAAATTATTGCATGCATATATATACATATATATTCTTCAATATTATATATATAAATATATATATGTATCAAAAAAAATGAACGCCTTAACCGATCGCCCCTAAATTCAGGTGGGCGTCCGGCGGAGGCCGCGATGCACGGCATAGGGGGAGCGGAGAGCACGAAAGGCGGGTGATGACGTGCGTGTGGAGGAGCGAAGCTTGCGGTGGGGCGGAGGCACGCGCGGGTTCGAGTGTTGTGCGGCGGTGGTGAGGGTGACTCAGGCGGTGATCCACGTGCGTCTGGCAGAACTTGCGGACGTCGATGGTGGGTGGGTGCTTACGCACGTAGACGGGCGAACAATGGGTTCTGTGCACGGCAGACGACGACAGTGGCAGTGGTGCGCAGGATGATTTGTTTGGAGGCTTCAGCGGTGGATTTTTTCGTATATGTTCATTTAGGAGATTGTTTGTGCACGATTTTCGTTAGGAAAGTAAATGATATAAATTATTGGAAATATTGAGAATTGGAAATGTTGAGAGACGATGGTAAATGATAAGAAAATTTACGTATTTGTGCAGGTCGAGAAATAACAATAAATGATAATCAAATCTGACATGTTTTTTAAAATATAAAATGAAATAATCATAAATGACATGAAATTTTTTGAAGATTTTACATATTTTAAATAATTTTTTGTAATAATTTTTTGACCAAGTAAATAATAGTACAACTTTAAAGTAATATTTTAAATAATAAAATATATATTAATTATATTAAGTAATATAGTATAATATAATATAATATAGTACATAATTATTTTATCCAGCTATAAATTTTTCATCACAAACATAATTCATTACATCATGTTCAACAAATAACATTTCAATTCCTTTCCCACATGAAATACATAATATGATCTCATTTTCTATCAGCTATTTTTTTTATTTGTTATGAACTTATATTACTAGAACTTATACTTTATTCAACAACATTATCAACAATTTCCTCAGACATATCAACATTTATTTCGACTAATTCCTCTGCTAGATCTTGAAGTAAGTCTTTTCGATCTGCTCTTCTAATGAAATTGTGTACAATAAAATATGCTAATACAATTTTAACTTTTGTTTAGAATGAATATCTCATGTAACCTTGTAAAATAGCAAATCGATGTTTAATCACTCCAAACGTACGTTCAATTACATTCCTTAATTGAGAGTGTCTGTAATTAAAATTCTATATTGCAGATCTAATAATAGTAAATCTAATAGTACTAAATCTAAGCTAAGTATATACTGAGCTAAGTGTATAGTACTAAATTGAGCTAAGTGTATACTAATCAGTATATACTGAGCTAAGTGTATACTAATTAGTGTATGATATTAAGTGTAGCTCAATGTATACTAATCAAATCTACTAAGCTAAGTAGAGATTCACTGAGCTCAGTGTATACGTGCAGATCTACTGATTGGTATATAGCTAATCTAATCTACGATCAGTGTATACTAATCTAATAGTATGATTTACATAAATCTAATAGTAGATGCTTTACTTGACGAAATATGAAACAATAGTCGTCGCGAGAAAAAGAGAGACAAAGAGGGGGAAATCACCTCCTTGACACCAAAGTTTTTATCAAAGAAAAGAAAATTATCCATCGGACATGTCGTCTACGATCGTCGGGTCGCGATGCGTCCAACCGTCCTTGTGAGTGTCGATGTCGCGAGCGTCGAGGTCATGAGTGTTGATGTAGATGATCAACACAAACACAAAATGCACAAACACACAAATCTTGGGAAACTATTTTCCAAGATTAACTTTTCTGAACTTTCCAAGAAACACAAATCCTCTTATACAGTTTGATTTTTGTTCATACATTTAGGAGTAAATTTTTCTTTGTAATCTCCGTCCCCAACAATTCATTGATTTTTGACAACCGTCAATATGTTTAAATTTAAATTTGAATTGATTTTCTTGATCAATTCCTGATAAACCAATAGATTAAGATTTTAGGATGGATATTCCATGATAATTAAACTTTTACCGGATCATCAAATTATACAATTTATCTACGAAAAATAAGTATCGCATTTAGATGAACATAATATAAATCAAATAAGCTTATAAATAATATTCATAATAGCACTTATCATCGTGTCATATGCAGGGGCGACCATGAAACAAACATTCATAATTAACCTCTCTCGTAAGACATCCCAACCACAATAGTTTCGAGATAAAATATTTAAATAGATTTACGTACATATATCTGTAAAGTATTTATAAACCTAAAATCAATCATAAATAAAAAGTAATGTGATGAATCTTTTTATTTATTAATTATTAAATTTTAAATGAAATATTTTACGATTTAAACGGTGATGTATCTTTTTATCGATTCCAAGTAGAAAAAAAGGCGATAAAAATTGTGTCGTAATCGAAAGTGACACCTCATACGCACAAATGGGCCACGACGACGATCGACCAGCCCGGAAGGGAATAATCGTACGAAGAAAAGCGCAAGTGTATAATTAAGAAATTCAACCACGCTCCAATTTAATTAATACACTAGTCGGGCACGTCCGATTAAAGAAATGCGGTTGGCGACGGTCATTATCGTGGTAACGCGCGTATTCACCGGTTGGGATTAGACTAATAAAGGATTAACGAAAGATCGAACAAGCATCTTATCCTCTTCGCAAGCTGGAGTGGGCTTAAAATACGGGAAAAATTCAATCTTGATGTCTGGATATGAATTAAAATAAGATTATTTTACGTCCAGGTATTATGTATATTTTATTTGAAAAAGCGTAATCTGAAATTTTGAGTCCGGACATCATGTATATTTCAATTGTGATAAATTGGTTTATATTGAAAGTTATGATCGCAAAGAAATTTATATTTTCGTAAAATTATAAATAAACCATTCAAATCGGGCGACGTATGGCTAGCTATTAGAAAAAATTAATGCATTTGATAAAAATATTTCTCATGCCATCCCAAGTAATATTTGTAAATGATCTGATAAATTTTTTTCGAAGCAACATTTTCAGGTAGTTTACCGTGCAGTTTGATTATTCAGGACGATTTCTGTTACAACATGCCTTAATTTGCTCAAACCGATCGATGATTATTAATTAATTAATTAATCGATTACCGCACGTCCCAGATGGACGGCCACGGTATAAGAGTACAAATTATTATTATTTATTTTTTTTTTTAAAAAAAAAACACCCACACACGATAGGATTAATACAACATCGCATTTTTTTACCGGTTACAAATATTGAAATCAAAGAGGTAACAGCGTTCTCTTGAAAGAAAGCAAACGGATCTGTTCCCAAAACTCAACCATTTGCTCAAGCGATGAGCAGAGCATGGGCAGAGGGATTGCTGGAGCAATGATGGTGGTGATGGGTTGGTGCTCTACCACCGTGGAATCCAATGTTTTTGTTGTTATGATGATGATGATGATACCTCTTCCCCATGGCCGTCGACGATGGTGGCTTCTTGG
The DNA here is from genome assembly GCA_036874045.1 of Cymodocea nodosa. Taxonomy (NCBI): domain Eukaryota; kingdom Viridiplantae; phylum Streptophyta; class Magnoliopsida; order Alismatales; family Cymodoceaceae; genus Cymodocea; species Cymodocea nodosa. The sequence continues at coordinate 12,633,421 of CM072345.1, forward strand.
ATATGATCCTAGAACAGCATCCATTGGGGGAGAGAGGCTTCGTCGTTGTGTGATCCAGACCTGCGCCGTGGCTCTTACACGACTTCAGCCTCTTCTTGCACGGTTTCGCCTGCGGCTTCATGAGATCCTCCAGGCGCCTGGCGTTGGAGAGGGACGAGAAGGACTGGGATTTCCCCTGAAAATACCTCGACAGCCCTCTCCTGCAAGTTTGGCAAACACGAAGGACGAGCATGTCAGGAAGACATGGAATGGAAAATCAACCTGGGTTCCACCTATCTATCTATTATTATGTGTGTGTGTGTGTGTACGCATGCTCACTTGATGGGAAGTTCTTCCATGAGGTCGGACATCTGGTAGAGCGGATTCTTCTGAAGCTGTTTGTCGCTCGGAGAAAATGTCGAGGACGAGGACGAGGACGAGGACGACGAACTCGTAGCATCATCCAAGAAATCCGAGGACGAAGAGGTTGTAGTGTTGGTGGAATCGTTGGCACAGGAGGATGAGGAAGGTGTACCAAGCTCATCCTCTTGCTCGTCGATGATGTGCATACCCATCATCATTCTGCAACCACGCACGCCTCGATTCGATCAACAAATTTACACTCAAACAAACGAAGACCAGCAACTTCCTTGCTTGCTACAATTTTCTAGCGAAATTAACAACACAGATGGGTCATGGCTATAACTGGCAAAGGAGCGTGGGAGGGGAATATATACACACACACACGCACACACAGAGACAAGACGGCTCAGGGATGGGCGAAGAAGAGAAGGCGTTGGAACCTACATGTGGTGGGGACATGGGACGAAGGAGGACCCATTTCCATCCATACACGAGGAAGGGTGGAGCGAGGACGTGAGGTGTGAGGATAAGTATGGAAACTTATCGATCTCAGCCGTTGGATTCGGCTTTATCTCTATTTTTTAGTTTTTTCTCCCCCTTCTAAATTTTGCGATTTTTTTGTTCCACAGATTTCTCACCCCTGGTATTGATTGCCTCCCGTCCAACGCCACGGCACACCGTTTCCTTCCGACGGGACCTTTTTTCCTTCTTTTTTTTTAATAATTCTCAAATTTCATCGGAGAAAACAGAGCGCAATTGCTATTGATGTGGTGGTCATCTGTCCCATCTTACTTGAAGAGGCGGACAAAAAGAAGGGTGGATCCAAGGACGTTCTGAACCAAGTGTTGCACTTTTCCACGTGGAGGCTTTTGCTCGGTTCGTCCCTGAGGAAAGTGGCAAAACGAGAGAAAAAGAGCTTGGACCACCGGCGACGGACCTGGAGGTGAATTTGCAAATGGTTTGCCTCAAGTTTTTTTTTCTTCTTTCTTCAGCTGGTTACGAAAGAATGACGTGTGTTCGATATTCGAATCATGCTTCTTATCGACATAGATAGGACGTAAAAAGAAAAAAATATAATTTATGACGATGTAAAATAAACAATTTGTATACCTTAAATTTTCCGTAGGTAGGACGTAACGGATGACAAGTAAATGTCTTGTTAACGGTAACAAAATACTAGAGTACAAGGTCAAATATGCTCCAGTTTTAAAACCCATACCGGGAAAAAAGAGACAAAAACAAAAAATTAAATTTACCTCTTCTTGCATCACATGAGTCTAATTTGCTCTAGCCAGGTTTTTTCTAAGAGAGAAGACATTATGGTGAAGGACACATTCTTGGCAGCATCATAACTCGGCTATTAGAAAAATTGTAGTGTTAAAATTATCAAAGAATATCGAACTGATGATATTCGCAGAAATACCATAAAAGCATAATTATTTCTAAATGACCAATAGTCCAAAAGAAAAGCCGAAATTATAAAATCTAATCCTACAACAAGAGGAGAGTAAAATAAACCATTTAAATTGAGATTTCAGGTGAGGATGTCGGGCCTATCGACCAGCCTAAATGAAGCAAAAATGATGGGTATAGATTTTAAGCAACCAAACATTTCCAAAAGTTTAGATAAAGATTTATTACCAGGCGAATGTCTAGAACCTTTGCCGCTTACAAAATTGACCTTAATAATTTCGATTTATTGGAACCTTGCAAAAAATTCTAAACAAGTTTCTTTTAAAGGATATCAGAAACAAAATTTAAGATTTAAAAGATCAAATCCGCCAAATCTTTAAGTCTGCAAATGTTCCATCCTTATCCGAGGAAGCTCCTCCAAGGATAACAAGTACATGTCCATCATCCATTTGTAGACCTGGACCTGATCGTCCATCCTTATCCGAGCGAGGATGCGAATTCGACGATGAGCATGATATGAACCACGGAGTCAACCAGTTCATCCGTCCACGCAACAAAAGTGATCGCAGATCACATGTACCAAAATCCACTTATTTAAAATAATTTATTCATATACAGACGTCAGCGTCTCTTTAATAAATCAACGATGAGTTTGTCCACCGCCAAAAAAGTTGGGGGTATTTATTCTTTCGACTTGCTTTTACGAAAAATTGCTGAATTTTACGAACCGGTGATTTTCCACTTTAAAAAAAAAGTAGACTTACGAATAAATAAAAAACGGGAACGCGCACGAGGCGGTGGATCTTGGGTATCGATGAGTCAGAACGCGACGGGACGCTCGAACTAAATAAAATACATGCGTAAGAATCGAATCGTCGGAGTCCGATCCTTCAAAAAGGTAAATCTAGGGCACGATACATTTGTCGGTATAACATTCTCGACGAAATAGAAGTAGAGGTGCCAATGAGTCAAGTCAAGTCGGCCTAACTTAAAAAGTAGTAGTCTGTTGGGCTACTGATTGGGTCAGGTCGGGTCAAAATTTTTTTTTGTGACAATCCAGTCTGGTCTAAAATTATTTCGAAGCAGTTTAACTTGGTCTAAAATATTTTTAGAATAGTTTGACCTAACCTGTAGCTCAAATAGGTGACTGTGAGTTGGCTTACTAAATTTTATATTTTATGTTTTTTTTTATTTTTACGTCAATCTCATCAATTTTTTTTTTCTTTAATCAGATCGAAGTTCAACTTCGATTCAACCAAAGTTTTTATATTTTATGTTTTTTTTTTTTTTTTACATCAGTCTCATCGAAACTCATCTTCAATCTAACCGATAGAAGTTTTTTTTTTATTTGATCAAATTAAAGCTTAACTTTATTTTAATTAAAGTTTTTTATTTTTTTTAGTCATGGTATCTTACTTTCAGTTAGACTGTCATTTTTTATTTTTTCCTTCGGTCAAACTATGTCTCACCTTTGGTTATATCGATGTTTTCTTTTTATGTTTTTTATTTTTAGTTTTTCATCGATTTGGTTGTTTGACTATTTTTTTTTTTTTCTTTGATATGTGTAACTGAAAGTTTTTTATTTTTTATTTCGATCAAATTGAAGTTTAAGTTAAACCTCAATTTGATCGAAGTTTTTTATTTTTTTATTAATTTTTTGATCAAATCATATATTGACTTCAGTTAGACTGATGTTTTTTATTTTTTCATCGATCTAACCGTTTGAGCAATTTTTTTATTTTTTCACCTGTCTGATCATTTTTTATTTATTTGATTTTAAATTAAAATAAAAAAATTACAACATTATTCAATAATCAATTTATCATTAAACACATTATTTTATTTATAAATATATGAACATCAAACATAAGTCATTATTCATTCATCACATTAATATCAATATTAAGACATCATCAACGGACTATTCATAATTCATCAATCATCATCCATCAAACACATTTAAATACAAGTCATAAAGTTAAAATAATTATTTTATTTTTGAATTTAAATTAAAAATTACATTATTTTTGTAATTACATCAAATATATTTACATTTAATGTATATAATTATATTTAAATTAACAAATTCATCAATAAAATTATCTTTTTGTTGCTGTCCACAAATACAAGCAAGTTCTCAATCTTTAACATACATTAATGCTTCTAAAATATTAATTTTTAATCTTACTCTTCTATCATCTAATATATTACCACTAATACTAAATTTTTGTTCACATACTACTAAAGAAGTTGAAATTGTTAGTAAATCTCTAGCCATTAATGATCAAATAGGAAATGTACATTTTTGTGTTTTCCATCAATTTATTATATCAAAATTTAGAAAATCAATATTATCTCTTATTAAATAGCTATGATTAGTATTATTAAAATTATTTAATTCTTTCCTATTTATTACATTAAAATCACTATATTCATCATTAAATAAACTATAATCAATTATTGATGATGATGACGATAGTTGTGAAAAATAAGACATTTTGTGTTTGTTGTTGTGTTCTATATTTTATGACACACATATAAAACATATTATTTAAACTTTATTCTACATTTTTAATTGTTACATTAAGTTCTATGTTTAAACAAGTTTGTATTACATTTATTAATTTTTTCACAACTTTTACTTTAGTTCTAAGATCTAAACAAGCACTTAATATATATAAGAGAGGTATCTTATTCCAATATTTTAAAAATTTCTCTTTCATTTTTAAAACTATAGGTGCAAAAAATAGATAATTACTATAATTATTAAAAACTCTTGCAATATTATATAAGTGGTGGATTGCATAAATAGATGTACAATAATATATTCCTGATAAATGTTTTGTTGCATTATAAAATGGTTTTAAAAATTCAATAAAATAATTAGTTATTGCAAAATCATTTTCATCTAGTGATGTTGTACTATCATCTATTCTACCATTATAATATGTTTTTATAGCTTATTTACAAGGTAAACAATTATTTAACATTAAATATAATGAATTCCACCTATGAGAGACATCCATTGTAAATGTTTTACGTGGTAATTCAAATGAATCATATATATGATTAAATTATTGTTGTCATCTACCACTACATAAAATGTAACCTAATGTAGTTTTAATATTTTCTAGAAAATGTTTTAATTCTTCAACACCTACTTGAACTATAAGATTAATTATATGACATATACATCTTTTGTGAAATAAATCAAAACCATTTGGTGAAGTTAATCTACTTTTAAATATAGGGATAGTTGCATTATTACTAGATGCATTATCAAATGTAATATTAGCTACTTTTTCTTTAATTCCATAAAATTTAAAAATTTTCATAATAGTAGAAAAAATATTTTGAACATTATGTGGATGATTTATTCTTCTAAATTCTATTATTATTTTTTTGTAAAACTCAATTATCATCAATAAAATATGTAGTAACAGTAATATATCCTACTTTACTTCTACCCTCCCAAATATTAGATGTGCATGCTATAAATGTGTTAATAGAACCTATTATATTAATTAATTCCATTCTAAGTTTATTATAAAGTTCAATAATATATTGCCTAGTTGTATTTTTAGAAACTTTTTTAAATTGTGGATAATAAGCTTATGAAATATATTTTAAAAATGTTGACTATCACCAAAATTAATAGATAAATTTTGAACATCAATAAATTTAGCATGTAATTCTCTAACATTACTAGGAATATAATGTCATTATGTTATATTATCTTTAGTGTTAAACTTAAGTTATGCTTGAATCATTTTATTTTTTTCAATATTTTTAGATGAACGACTAGCTATATGTCTAGATAAATGACTTGTATCACCTGAAGCTTTACATGAAAAGTTTGCATTGCAAATGTTGTAGTAAGCTTTCTCCATCATAATATCATCTCTTAGTTCTTTCATCTTTATTGTAAATTTTAATCATAAATTTGACATTCTTCTTAATTTAGCAACAGTAGTTAAAGTCGATGCTTCACCTTCTTCTATAGTTTGAGCTTGAGAGTACTATTGTTCCTGCTCAAAATTGTCGTTAATATCAATAGCATTATTAAAGATGAAGTCGTTGAAATTGTGTACCATTTTTGTAAAGAATTTGACTCTGAGAGTTGAAGAAAGTTGAAGCTTAAAAGATGATATTTGTATTTTGTGAAAGAAAGAGATAAAATTGAATGAGTATGAATTGTGAAAAAAATTTTAATATTCTTTTCTATTTATAGATTTTTTCATTACCATTCTTCTCTCCCTTTCATCATTTCTCTTTTTCTTTTTTCTTTTTTTTATCGTTGATTTCAATGTTTGTTTTTTACGAATATTATTTAAACTTTTCTTTTTAAACAAACGTTATTAACGAATGTTGAAATAACGTTTGGACTTTTTTTTTTATTGTTATTTCAATGCTTACTTTTTTTATGAACATTGAAAATAATATTCGTAATATTCATTTTTAAGTTTTAACCTAATACAAGTTGAGCCTGAATTGAGCTTTAGGTTAGCTCAATCCGATCCAAATTAACCTGTAGGTTAACTTGATGTGATCTAAATCAACTTACAGGTTGACTTTCTAATATATTATAACCTAATCTGATATAATTTTTTAAATTAGATCGAACCAGACTAGCCCATAACGGTCACCAGAGGCAAGTGCCACTAGTGAAATGTAAGTGTCAAGTGGTGCCTTTGCATCAATAATAATTAGCAATCACTCACTCCCCATGCAGAGCATCCTGGTTTGCCACTTGCACCCCCCCCCCCCCCCCCCCCTCCTCGGTGCGCTCGGATTCCCGGCCCAGCCTAGCGCCCACTCCTACGCCTAGGTCGGCCCATGGGACTGGGCTTATGGCCAGGTTCTCCGAAGAGAGATGGTTGTTATTCGTTTTCCTTAAAAAAAAGCAAAAGAAAAAGATGAATTTCATACGAGAACAACTTGTTGCCCATGTTCTAGCACCAATAAGAATTCATGGTCTATTAACGCACAGCTCTAGCACCAATGGCGTTGGAGTTGAACTGTGCATTAACAAACGAAACGAAGCCCTAGAGTTGCCGTGCTAATTACTATTAAGTTGATGAATATTTCTGGAGTGCAGTGAGCGCTGCGTTTGCTCTACTCCACAAAGGATCGATCGGTCTGAAGAAATATAGTTAGCCCTATGAATAATGTCTGTTTGTCTTTCTTGAAAGGAAAATAAGATTGGTTCAGACGAGGTCACAGGCTTCTTTCTCCCCTCCATAGTCGAGGTTTTTAAAAAACTCTGTTTATCCACCATCATCCTTAAGAAAACTTGTTGAAGGAAGGAAGGAAGGAAGGAAGGAAGGAAGGACTTGTGGTGGCGATTGTACCGAAAAGATCAACAGCGTGTAGAAGACAATATGAAAAGATGCAAGGCAACTTGTAATATTAATCGGACGACAAGACAATGAGTAGGGGAAGAAGGTGAGGGAGAAGATGCACACGGTCAGCAAAGAAGCATCGAAAAAGATCGACACGATTGAGCTGGGAAACCGACAACAAGAGAAGATCGAGGGCTAGTTGAGGGAGGTTGTTTCTAAGGCGATGATCGATATTTTATCATCCTCATGTTAAAAGTTAATTATTATTAAAGGTCATTCATTACTTGAGACATGAAGATGAGAAGTTTCTTGTGTTGTCATATTATTATTTTTTATATAAAAGATATTTTGGAACTTTCGTATCCACCTCATTCACCGTAGAGTTAGTTAGTTAGCAAACGTCGTCACTCCTTGCTTTCTTGTGTCCAATCCATAGAAAACTAATTCGAGTATATAAAATGCAGCTCTGCTCACATGGATTGGAGCTGCCCTCCACAGATAAACAAGGTCAAAGAAATTACAACAGAACATGAGTTGGTAGCGTATTCTAGTTGTCTCACACCAACACCATTTACGAATTAAATACATCTATAATAAAATAACAAATGATTAACGAGCAGAGGACTTCATCATATGAACAGACAGACAAAGGCGCATGATATAATAATACACGATGCAATATGATTAGAAGAGTCTAAGACGTTTAATTTTTTCGCGGAGCAGATTGGTTGGTCTTTGCTAATTAATCAGCATCAATCTGCTCATCTCACACCAGTTGATGGATAACTACGAAGGAGAACGATCATATATGGGTTGCCAGTTTTGGCCTATGCCGCACCAGCCATATATATATGTATACGCCGTGTCGATGTTTTAATCTTTCCTTGTGTTATCGAAGGAAAAGGCCAACACGGCACGTCGGCACATCGTTTGGACGTGAGAAACCGATACGGCCCGACGGAATTCGTCGTCGACGATTGTTGCGTTGTCCGACACCGATGGCCGCTTGTGGCACGTGAATCTCGCGGCGGTGTCGAGGAATCATCATCTTGCTCGCACGAGAAGAACGGCTCGTTTGTTCCCAGCCGCAGGTTCGAGTCCGGGGTACCACCAGAGAAAGAAAAAAGAAGAAGAAGTGAGAGAGAAAAACGGTTCTCATTCCATCCTTATAATAGTTGGACTACGTCTACCTGTCTTTGTTTCGGATTATACGAATTATACTCATTGTAAGAGGGTATCTATCGTTACTATAATTAACTTAGATGAGATATTGTAACAGTAGATTGATATAAGAGAAGAGTAAAATTCCATAACCTACCCAGTGAACGACTGAAATTTTGATTATTGATATCATAAATAATCTTTCAGAAAACTTATTTTTAATTAAATCGATTGCACATACAATTTCATGACCTTTCCTCCTATAATTAAATTATTCGATACAAATTAAGAACGACGTATACTTTTCAAACGGGCCATGCTTTCTACGTCCTCGTCACCTCGAAGTTCCTTCTTAATTAAGACGTGCTCTAATATAACGTAATTTGACGTCGTTAATAACAACATTAGTGATGTCAAGACTTATATTTTGGATGGTACTCGATCCTAAATATATATGTTAGGTGAAGAGATAAAATAATACCTCGAGAACAACTCAAAATATTGATGGAGAAAAGATTTAAGAGGTGTTTATACGTTCAGAAAAAATAAATAAATAACGAAATATTATAAAAAATGATAGAAAAAAAATTAATAGAAAGTTAGTAGAAAATTAAATTATTTGTTAATAAAATAGAAAATGATGAAAAAATATAGAATGTAAAATATATATGTTTATTTATAAAATAAAAATTATTGAAATTGATAAATTAAATATTTTTTATATTTTTCTATAAAATAGAGAATACAAAAATTTATCATAAATAATATAAGATAGAATCATTTGTGACAATAGTTATAATATAAAATATATTTTACATATTTTTATTATTTCACATATATTTCGTAATATCAATTCTTATCCATTAAAAATAAATAATTTTTATATTAAAATTACAAGTTACTTATATATTTTACATACTTTTATTGTTTCACATATATCTCGTAATATCAATTCTTATCCATTAAAAATAAATAATTTTTATATTAAAATTACAAGTTACTTATATATTTTGTGATAATTTATCTTTTCATTTTTTGTTGATTTCGAATATCAGAAAATGACATATTTTTTTTTGTCTTATATGCTGAAAGGAAATGACAAAATCTCTTAAAAACTCATTTTATACATAAATACATAGAAAATGATAAAAAAAAATTAATATTTTCTGTCATTTTTTAAATACACAAGTACTCTTTTATTATGCAGTAAATAACATCCTATTAATTAGCTAACGTATGTACTAATATAAAAGAACCACCGAAAGATCGATGTTGAGTATGATTAGGCGTCCAACAACAAAAAGCTGACGGGAGATAAATTAAGAAGAGACGACGGTGGTTGGAGACGTCATCAGGTTGTGAAATAGGACATTATTGGAACATATAATTGCACTACCCAGCTGATCTGGGATCATATATAATTAATCAAATCAAACCACCACCCATGGTATCCGCAAATTATCGCTGCTTTGATTGTCAAATTTACATGCACAAGCAAAATCACCTCACCAAAATATCTCAGCCCTTGGTCTTTGCACGTTGAGAAAAACGGACGTCCAACGTGAGAGGAGTGTCAATTTCAATGGATAGCGAATATAAATAATCACGAACAAAGAAGCGTGCGAGATTGTACATCTTTAATCACGAGTTTCAGATAAAATGAAATTTTAGACCAAATGAATGTAAACATCGGACAAATGTAAGAGTGTATCTTCCGATAAAGTAATCAAAGATGATAGATTATTTATCTCTCTATTATTATTATTTTTTTAAAATACAAAGGGCATGTTCGTTTACCGTCCTTAGATTGGTTTTTCTTAGAGAAATTATTTTTTTTACTACATTCGTGCAAAGAAAAAAGGTTCTAGTTTGCTTAGATTTTTTTTGTCATCGAAATTTAAATCAGGACAAAAATGTGGGACCACAGAATTCCTTCTTCTTCTTTTTCTGGTAATAATCGCAGAATTCTGGATGGTGCAATTTTTTGCCCGGACTTCGTTTTTTAAGTAAAAAGCTCGTTCATCCACGGAAACATTAAAATCGGGTCCGAAAAGCCGAGAGCGGTGCGGAGCCTGCACGCCCGCCATTCGTCGGCTTTTCCTACACGTAAGTGGATCGTGGCTTTGACACGTCACACCTGGAATATCGTTCACTCTCTCTCTCTCTCTCTCGATTTTTTCGACGTAACAAAGTTGAACGTATTTAAACGATAGTTGTATTAAAACTTGAGAAGTTCTGGTGTTGTAACCATAATAAAAGAAAAGAAAAACAGGATACCGGTTTTTTTAAACTATAGTGTTTTTAATTAATTTTAAATCTAACGCAGTTACCCTTTTTTATTTTCAGAATAAGGGTGAAAGACTTAAATGATGCGGTTGAACTTGTGTACTCGGATTCTTTTTATTTATTATTTTTTTAAATTGGTGAGGCATCGCTCTCGGGTAAATGACGCTTTTATTTAGCAATTTAGATAATTGATTTGATTTTATCGTTTATATTTATTGTCTGTGATTCACTTGCAATAAATAAGGCCGTCGTTTTAAATGCATGGGGGTATATATGTCAAAATACCACGAACCGTGTGAAATTACGCTAATCACTACTGAATGATTGCGTCCAACTCTAACGCTAGGGGGCCGGTTTCGTCTTTTTGCAGCAACCTTCGCTATAAAATGACCCACAGTAACCTTTGCCCATTCTTTCATCCACGGAGGCGGGGGAAGAAGCAAGTAAGGCGGATACGGAAAGCAATTTGTCTTCGATTTCTATTCCCCGATCGTTCTCGCCTCCGATCGATCTTGTTGTTCCGATCTCCAAGTGATATTGCCGGTTTGAGATCGTTTCCAGGGCTATGAACTGGTTCGATAAGCTACGTTGCCAGTCGAACTCGACCCACTTCCTCGACGGGCTCATGATCTTCATACTTTACCACTCGTTCTTGATTCCTATACGTTCCAGTAATCTCTGTTCGTTCAGTATTAGGCGTTAGGGAATTTCATTCGATTTCATTTTTTCCCCTTTCTTGGCACGATCGATCTCTTTCCTTTTGGTCGGGCTTTTTTCCTTCGTGCTTTGGTGATCGGTGTGTGCGCAATGGAGACTAAGAATCTCGCTGGATATCGAAGCCTCTTTCTAAGAAGTGAGTTTATTTCCTTTTTTCGTTGGTACCTTTCTGTTTTTTTTTTTCCTGATACCGTGAAGATGGTTACGGATCCCGATTCAATATTTGATCGTTGTTCTAATATAATCTCGATTTGATTTATCAAATTAATTGGTGAAATTTTCCGTGGGATTTCTCCCCTTCGTTTGGCTTGGTTTTGTCTATGCTAGCGTACCCTCATCTTGTTGAATGTAAATTCTAACTCTTATTTATGCCCTGATTGGAAGATCAGACTACTACTTGTGGTGTCTTCTAGTGTTTCTGCTAAGCTACCCGTAAAGCAAAAATTATGTGCCAGTTGTTTCTCTCTCTTCTTGAATTTACCAGGACACATTGACTATACCGACAAGAGTAAGGAAGATAAACAATTAAATATTTGATATTTTTTTAAAAATCGGAGTATATTTAAGACAACTAGTCCAAGTCGATGTGGCCACCAACTAGGTTGTTGTCACTCTCTTCTCTATTCTCATCAATTCCCTTTTTACCCCATAATTCCCATTTCTTTTGTTTGGTCATTCTGTCATTTCTTTTTCTTCCACTTTTGATTCCATTGATTCTGCAATAAATGATCTTTAAACTGATTTTTAATCGGTAAATTGACAGTTGGGCAGCCAAATGAATAACCATAACTCCTGATTGATCTAACTATTGATATATTCTTATTTAAGAAGTTTATGCTTACTTCAAGGCTATATGTGTGTGATAGGCGTGGAGGTACAAGTATGTTTCTTGGCCTTTTAGGCATGTTATTGGTTGTCGGAGTTAAAGCGCTTGAGCATGAACATGTCTTCTTTATACTTCCTTTCCAACCTAATACAGGAACTTTTCTTTCGCACTTGGAATGGCCAGAAGCTTCTCCTTCGGTAATTGTGATAGGTGGTGGGATATCAGGGGTTGCAGCTGCTCGAGCTCTGTATAATGCCGCTTTCAAGGTTCCGCTTTCCCTCAAGTTTCACTGACAACTGAAATTTACCATGGATTTTATGTTTTTCCTAATAAATTTTGTACTTGCGTACATCTCAGGTGACACTACTGGAGTCACGTGATCGCCTCGGTGGCCGGGTGCATACGGACTATTCATTTGGCTTTCCTGTTGACATGGGAGCATCTTGGCACGTTCACACTCAGCTTTCAAAATTTCGAATAAATTTTCCATTTTCATGACATGCATGCATGGCTGCAAAATATTGCCTGACATTTTGATAATTGTTCCCGTTATGCAGGCTGCATGGCGTTTGTAATGAAAATTCATTGGCTCCTCTTATTCGAGCTCTGAGGCTTAGGCTGTACCGCACTAGTGGTGATGACAACTCTGTGTTATATGATCATGATCTGGAAAGGTGCTTAGATATTTCCTCTTGTTGTGTCTACTTTCATGTTCTCCATTATTTACCACAATTTGTGTTTTCCATTTTGTGTTAGCATTGACAACTGCATCTATAAAATGAAATTTGTCGTGATTTGATTTCTTTGTTTATGGTGCCCTTAGGAATCATCCAAAAAAAAGAATATTAATGCCTTGCCACTGAAATGTTTGATTTGAATAACTCCAGGTCAGTTAAGAGTATCATCTGTTCATTCATGGAGGACTTGATAATGGATAGTCATACAGTTTCTTAGGACCCACATCATTCTTATATTGGATTGTTTAAGAAAAAAACGATTAGATCATTTTCCTTTTAATAATAAAGGCCATTTGACAAATGCAATTCGTAGTGTCTACTAAAATCATTGAATTTGGCTTCTAAACGTTTGAGACATCTCGATATCCTTGACTTTTACTTCAAGAGTTTTGATTTGAGTATTTCGTCTATGTGTTTCAGTGCGTTGTTTAAAAATGTTAATGGTTGAGGCTAACTTTGATTTGTTAATCCGATCAGTTTGTTGATGGTCAGCAAGTATGATGGTTCAAATGATAAATAATGATTTTGCACAAACTTTTTAAGGTGAACAACTAGGCACCATGATGTGAAATAGTCATGCCTTGATTGCTTGTCTTTCCTTATCCTAATTAAGTGAATTTTTTGTCAGAACCATTTAAATAAATATACGTTTTTAAAGGTTTGTCCTTGTAAAAAAGCTTAAATGTAATTTTTTGATGGAATACTACTAAAATATTCAAAATTATTTAAATATGTAATCATATATATTACTGATATATATATAAGTATTTTATGTTTTTGAATTTTTTGGAAAATAATAGAGTTTAAAGTATGTATAACAATTATTAACTATCTATAAATATACTTAAAAAATTTAAAAATAAATATCTAGATTGGTGCCTAGGTACCTTAAAATGTGTGATCTTGCATGTATTTCATGTGTTCATGGGTAGATTTAAAAAACCCTATAAATTCACATAGTTACAGGTGTATTTATAGGTGTATTGATTGTATACTTTGGTATAACTGGTTCCTCGCCTTGGGACCAAATTGGTTATTGGGTGGTAAAAATTGTAACAAGCAGACCTAAAGCTGTTTTTGTAATAGGATTGCCCTTGGTAGAACTGTTGTGTCAATCCATTTTGACTAATTTTTATAGTTCACATGCTTTTGTATTGCCAGTTCTTACTTCTGTATTTATGTCAATGCACTTTTTTGCCAATAGTTTATACTCTTGCACCTTGATATACTTTTCATATTTTATAACAAGCATTCCTTATGTAAATAATTATCCTTTTTATTTGTTAACTTGCACCCTTTGGTGTGATTGTTACCTTAGGATCAAATTGTTTATTGGGCGGTAAGGCAAACCTGAGGCTATATCTGTAAAATAGGATCAGCCTTGGTAGAACTGTTGCGTGGTAGTGCTAGCTTGGGTCAATCCACTTTGACCCATTTTTATAGTTTACACCCTTTTTTATTGCTTATTCTTTTGTATTTATGTTGATGCGCTTCTTTGCTAATAGTTTCTTCTCTCACAACTTGATGTAATTATCATATTTTATAACCATCATTCCTTATAGAAATAATTATCCTTTTTATTTGTGAACTTGTTCATAATTAAAAATCCGCTAGGTTGTTGCTTCTGGTTGAACTGTATTTACATTCATCAATGCATAAGAATTGCTTGTAATGCTGTTATCCACGTCTATGTTTAATGGCTTCAACATTATTGTCTGATCAAATTCCTACTTTACTTCTTATAAAAACCTAACCTTTGCACTTCTGCAGTTATGCACTTTTTGATATGGATGGCTGCCAAGTGCCTCAACAGATAGTCATTGATGTTGGAGAACTGTTCAAGAAGATTCTCAAAGAAGTATGAATTTGTAATCCTCTAAATATTTCAAAATTGATCGTGTGGCTGATTACTTCCTGCAATATAGTATAAGAAGGTTGTTTCTTTTTTCTCAAGCTAGACAGAAAAGGTTAGGGATGTGCATGTGAATGACATGTCTGTTCTTGAAGCCATATCTATTGTCCTGGAAAAAAATCCAGAATTAAGGTATTGGTAGAAATCCTATATTTCCATCTATATATGCTCTTTATTGGTGTGATTTCCCAACCTCAACTACTTGATTCCTTTTTGTGACACAACAGACCAGATGGGCTAGCATATCAGGTTTTGCAATGGTATATTTGCAGAATGGAAGCATGGTTTGCTGCAGATGTTGATAAAATATCCCTGAAAAGCTGGGACCAGGTATGATTTGCTTCTCCTTTTCCACAGTTCTTGTGCTCTTGACATGGGCTAATATTTATTTATCTATTACGTGCTTGAAAATAATGATAAAGTTGAGAGAAAATTATTTTAGTTGTGATTGTGGTGAATAATGAACAAATGAAATTTTGCAAGATAAAGTCTGCAATGCCTTTTCTCTGCCTTGTTTCGTAGTCCGCTACCACTGAAACAGATGGCATATTTTGTGAGCAGTATAAATTGATTTATATTTTACTGTAACTTAGTAAACTATATTATGTGAATTTGTATGATTTATTCTGTCTTCAGCACACTGAGAACGTGCAGTTGTGCATGTTGATACTACGTTAGATTAAATGATTAATATAGCCTGTTATATCTGTTTATTTTAATATTTTCCTGTGTCTCACATTCCAGGAACATGTTCTTTCTGGTGGTCATGGGCTAATGGTGCAAGGTTATGATCCTGTAATTCAAGCACTTGCAACTGACATTGATGTGCGCTTGAACCACCGGTGAGTTTTGTACTTGTTTTTTACTTTTCATATTGTCGTTGCACCTGACGTCATGCTGACACACTTTCGGAAGAGATCACCGTATTATCTTGTCGCTCGGCCCACTAAAATTGTACCTTTATGCCATGACATCTTTTACTCCCTGTTTTTGTATATTTGACATTTAAATGAAGAGAAATATGTAATGCCTTAGATTTACAAAAGATGTTGCATTATTTAAATAGAGATAATAGAAGCGACATTGTTTAAAATAATTTTGTTTCTTTCTAGAGATAATAAAATAATTTTAACCATAATATATGTATGGTTAAAATTGAGGCTCCGGCACTGTTTAAATTATTGAAATATATTTTGAAATTTAAACAAGATTTCATTTTGTGAGTTAAAAAAAAACTTGAACCTATCTGTGAATTTAAATATGTTTTAGGGTCCAACACTGTTGTATAGAATTTGAACCTATCTGAAAATTTAAAAATGATTTAGGCTCTGACTCTGTTGTATAGAATTTGAATCTCTCCGAAAATTAAAAAACTCTTTGACCAATGTCCAACACTTTTGGAATCTAACCGAATTTTGCTATTCTTGTATTCCACTTGTTCTAACCTTTGCTGCCTATTCTTGCAGGGTCAAACGGATCACTCAGCGATTTAACAAGGTGACGGTCACCATCGAGGATGGAAAAACATTTATAGCAGATGCTGTAATTATAACTGTGCCTCTTGGGGTTCTTAAAGCAAATTTAATTGCATTTGAACCTCAATTACCTGAATGGAAGCTTTCTGCTATATCGGATTTGGGTTTTGGCAATGAAAATAAGATAGCCCTTCGCTTTAATACTGTCTTTTGGCCTAATGTGGAATTATTAGGAATTGCTGCCCCGACGTCTTATGCATGTGGTTATTTCCTCAACCTTCACAAAGCAACAGAATATCCTGTCCTTGTCTTCATGGCTGCTGGAAGTTTTGCTTGTGACTTGGAAAAACTCTCTGATGAAGAAGCAGTCAAGTTTGTGATGCTGCAACTCAAAAAAATGCTACCAGACGCCACAGACCCGGTAAATTCCATTTATTTTCCTCATCAGAAAAACATTTATATATTTTTATGGGCATGTGATGATTTTTGACACTTCTTGTGACTCTGGTTTCTGCAGGTTCAATATCTTGTTTCACGTTGGGGATCTGATCCAGACTTCTTGGGATCTTATTCTTGTGATCTTGTTGGGAAGCCCACAGACTTGTACGAGAGAATTCGAGCTCCAGTTGACAATCTTTTCTTTGCTGGGGAGGCAGCCAGTGTTGATCACGCTGGTTCCGTTCATGGAGCATACTCGGCTGGTCTTATAGCTGCTGAAGCTTGTCGTAGGCGTCTTGCCTTGCAGCATGGCAATTTAGATTTTTTAAAAGTTGCATGTCGGGAAGAGATAACTGAAGTTATGGTTCCTCTCCAAATATCAAGAATGTAATCTGGTATCTTGTATAATGCATTTAATCTGATCAACTTTCCTGGGTTGGTATCTGCAGTGACACTTCAGCTGTTATTTAAACCATCAATAAGAAGATGAACTTTTTTTTTTATTCCATTTACAGGTAATATCCGTGTTAGCCATTCTCTTCTTATCAGAACATACCTCCTTTGAGAAACACTAGGGTCATTCCTTGCCATGATTTCAATATATATATATATATATAAGAAGGATCTCCTAAAATCCACTCCATCTCTAAATCCAATATCCTTGGAAGATTTTTATGAAGAAAGCCTTTTGAAAATTCGACTCTCAGTAAAAATTGCAAGGTGTAGCTGCATAGAAATATGAAGTACCCATATTCATGTATCTGAAAAGAAGTTCAGCTAGAAAGAATACCTCTGGATTGCCACTTGGAAGGCCCACTGACATTGAACTTCATGCTGCTTCAAGGTATATATCATTTCCAAGTACCATGCATGATCTCAACCTGCTGTAATATTATCCATTTGATTTTGAACAATTCCAATTAAAACTTCAGACAGCCGAAAACCTCTTTAAGAAGCCAGTTTAACACTTAACAATGGCTGGATCTCCAAGAGATGATTGAAGATTTGATAATGATTTATGGAGCTCAGACGAGATTGGATAGACTAAATGGTACATACAACAAAACCAAGTAGTTATGATGTACATGTCTTGATCATTTTGTTCTAGAACGATTCCAAATACGTGGTAGATATGATCTTCAGATAGCACACTCCGAAGGGTCAATTCTCTGAAAATTATTACATCAAACAACTAAAGTCAGTATTTGATGGAATCCTTCTTTATGAAACAAAAAAATAGCTAAGAAAAGCAGATGATTTTCAATTATATTGTTAGCCTGTGCAGCATTTCCTAGAAATTCTTCATTTTTAAGCCTAAAACAAGGCAAAAATGATCACTTGACACAAATTTAGCAATACAACATTTTCATCCATTAAAAGACAAAAACGCAAAACTCATAAAAATTTCATTAGATTAAGCTAGTGATTACATTATTCATCTGCTTAAGCGTTTGTCTAAGTGGACGCAACCAACAGCATTGTCGTTCCTTGAAACTACACAAGCAACTTTTCTACCAAGAGCAACCTTCCAGATTCAGTATTGCAACTTTTGGTCGAAGATTCACATAAAGATTTACTGTCATAGCAAGAACTGAACTTTGACAAAATCAAATATAAAAAATTCGATGTGTCACAGCTTAACTGTGATACAAAATAATAATAATAATAAGATATCAAAACTCACTAGCTTTCCCAGCTTCAAAATCTGTTACAATGATTTTACGGACAGCACAAACTGTCAATCTACAGGAAAATTATTTTTTGGATAAGAAGTAACCTTCAGATTATATCTACATACCTTTTGAATTATTCTATGAGTTGGAGGAACATATGTAGTCTACATTTCATTAAGATGCTATCGTTGTCTGGAAGCATCAGATCCTTGTGGTGGACAAAACACCTTGTTGGAGATCCTCTCATCCAATATTGATGCCAATGATAAATGTTCTTCACATTTAATAAGGAAGCCAACTGCCATGAAGAGACATCTATCACTGAGCATGAACTCTGCAATGTGATAGATTCTCAAAAAGGTTAATTTGAATAGAAAATAAGATTCCTGTAGTTATCATATGGCATGAACATCAAAGAATTGGAGAATTTGAAGTTCCACTTCATATCTGCCATTTTCTATGATCTTCTTCTATACACTGCACGCAGGATTATAGCTAAGAATCACCAGAAGTCTCCACAATTGCAGATGCCATTTTTGAAGTGATGAAAACGACTAGCATCCCTGACAGAGATCTCTCTCTTTGTGACCATGGTGATATATTTGATGGCAGAATGACAGTCCCCACAGATGCGCAAATTCTTGGTAACAAGTATAGTCTGATCAGCACCCAAATTTATGATTCCAAATGCAACTGCTAGCTTCTCACTATGGTAAAGTAGAGCATGTTCCTTTTCCTCCTCTTCTACATTGTGCAATGCAAAGCTTGTATCAGCATTATATCCCAACTTCTTCATTTCAACAATCAGATCCCTAAGGAATTCAGATATCTGGCGTAATTGTGGATGGGCTTGGTCTCCACCAATAAAAGCATGAACAACACCTCTAACCTCTACCCAACTGCAGCCGGGGCTTTTCTTTAATCCCATCTTCTTCTGCATGGTTCTAACATTTGCCGCTTCTTCAAAACGTCCAGCAGCACTATATATATTAGATAATAAAACAAAATTACCTGTTCCTTGAGGCCCTAGCATCTGAATTTTTATTGAGACTACTTCAGCAAGTTCAATATTCTTGTGAATTCTGCAAGCTCCAAGCAAAGCACCCCAGACATGGATGTCTTGTTCTAGCAGCTCCTGCTTGATGAACTCTTGAGCTTCATCAAGTAACCCAGCACGACCTAATAGGTCAACAATGCAGACATGGTGTTCTCTTCTTGGAGAAATATTAAACTTCTGAGTCATAGCACGGAACCATCTTTTTCCTTCTGATACAAGCCCAGAGTGACTACATGCAGATAACAGACAAATAAATGACACATCATCAGGCTCCAAACCAGTTTCCTGCAT
The DNA here is from genome assembly GCA_036874045.1 of Cymodocea nodosa. NCBI lineage: Eukaryota > Viridiplantae > Streptophyta > Magnoliopsida > Alismatales > Cymodoceaceae > Cymodocea > Cymodocea nodosa. The sequence continues at coordinate 12,653,091 of CM072345.1, forward strand.
AGAAGTGAACAATAAAACTGCTTCATTTCCAAGTCCATGAATCCCATAGCTCATAATTAATGAATTCCAGGACACCAAGTCTCTTACGATCATCCTATCAAAAACCTTTCTTGCATAATCAATCCTTCCACACTTTCCATACATGTCGATGAGTGCATTGCATAATGAAGTATCATATGCAAATCCATAGATGGTAATGAAGCTGTGACAACACTTGCCGTGCAGTAGAGCAGCTAAGTGGGAACAAGCAGGGACTATGCCTGCCATAGTTGCGATGTCAGGTTCTACGTTTGTGAGATGCATCTTCTGGAAAACAACAAGTGCCTCTTTTGCATTTCCATTTTGGACGCAGCCAGATATTATCGCACTGTAGGATACAGTATCCTTCGACTCCATCTTGCTAAAGAACCTCATGGCATCGTCAATGGCACCACACTTGGCATACATTGATAAAAGAGTATTCCCCACTGTTGTGTCTGGAACAAAACCAATCTTAGTCATATAGCTATGTATTATTCTTCCTCTATGCAAATCAGTCAGCTTGGCACAAGCACGAAGTACACAAGCTAAGGTAGTGGATGTTAAGTTCCAGGATCCTTCAGATACTATTCTATTGAATCCGTGCAGGGCCTCTACCAACCGATCACACATGATGAAGGACCCAATCATCGCACTCCAAGTTATCTCATTCTTAACAGCCATTGCATCAAAAATCTTTTGGGCATGGTCCGCACGCTCACATTTCCCATATGCATCCAGTGCTGCAGTCCCCACCAGAACGTCATTATGCATATCTCTCCTTATGCAAAAACCATGCACACTCTTCACTTGACTCAAAAATTTTTCCCGACCAATCACAGGGAGAATTGATACAAGAGTAGAAGCATTTGGCACCAAACCCATTTTCTGCATTTCTAGAACAAAACCAACTGCGTCATCATACAATCCATGGAGGGAATGCCCAGCAACCATCGAATTCCAGGCAACAATGTCCTTAAGTGGCATCTTACGAAAAACACTACGTGACTCACCCAATCTCCCACATTTCATATACATGTCTATCAAAGCAGTAGAGATAAAGACATCAGTATCCAAGCCAGCTCTCTCTGCATGCCCATGTATCTCCACGCCCTCGTCCAATAACTTTAGTGTCGAACAAGCCTTGAGCACAAAGGGGTAAGTGAACTTGTTTGGCACAACCCCCGTATTTCTCATCCGAAAATATAAATCCAAAGCCAGATAATGCGGACCGTTCCATGCATAAGCTCTTATCATGGAGTTCCACAAGAAGACACCCGGTTCAGGAATCTCGTCGAACACCTCTTGGGCAACAATCATGTTACCGCAGGACACATAAAAGCACGTTAGCATCTCAAGAATGTCAGGGTTCTTGGCACGGACAGGGTTGCGGGATATGTGGTTGTGCACCCTCTTTCCTTCTTGCAACAACTTCAGCCGAGCGCAGGCGCTTAGAAGGCTAATGTAGTTTCCGACGTCCGCTGAGGTTTCGGTCCGGTACAGTTTGTTGACCGCTTCCACGACGATGACCAGATCCGTGGGTGGGAGAAGTTCGTACCGACGAATGGACTTGTTGTAGCAGCGACGAAAGTCACGAAAGCGTGGACGATGCCGGAGTGCGACGGTTGGGCCATTTCCGGCCACCGCTCGAATAAGTGCTGTTTGTGACATGTCATGGTAGACGGCGGGAACACGAACGTAACTTTGTTTACAGGGTTTTTTACTCTCGCGATAATGCGTTATTTATTCTTATTTTCCTAAAAATACTTATAATATTCTTTTTATATATCTAATAATTATTTTCAATATTCTCCCTGTCAATTGTCATTACGTTAATGTTAAAAAAAAATAAAAGATCTAATTTATCCTTGTGTGAATGTAATATGATATTAAAAAAATATTCATTTATTTACAATCGTTAACGAAAATTTTTTTACATGACAATTATGTGAAGGTGAAATAGATATATTATTATTTTTTTAACGTTAACCATAAATATAACGTCTATGTGTGAGGATAATTGACACAGACACTGAAGATAATTCTAAGAGATATCAAAAACATTGTCGAAAAAAAAGAGTGAAGATAAATAATATATTGTCAGATAAAATAGAGATATAAAGGTAAAAAGCTTTTGTTTATATCATCAAATTATTTTTTAAAAAAGAAACCTCTATTTTTTTATATATTAAAAATCTACGACATCGTCACCTATTTTACAATAGTAGTAGTCTAAGGCCATCTCATCGTATCCCCTAAACTGCGTGTTATGCACTTTGCCTATGTCTGTTGTATACAAGTAAATAAAGGAAAAAAAACCTACATATTAAAAAAATTAGATAATAGTTATAAAGAAATTTTAATAAACAAATAATCTTTAAAATAGATTTTAAATGATAACATACCTAAAAGTGGTACGGTGGTTCAGGAAAAATAAGCATTGTGTCCAATGATTTTCTTCTACTGATTCAAACGAAACCTCAATTTTAGTTCCAAACGATGTTATTTTAATCTTTGTAATTAGATGAGCCTCACCGTTTAGAGTACAATGTGAAAAATAAAATTTTATTTGTCACACCATATACTTTTTTATTAACGTACTTCCCTTGTGACGTGTTTCGATCTCTAGAAACTTCTCTTCGGTGACTTCGTTGTAAAATAAATATTGATGTAATACAACAAAACAAGACCAAGACGGAAAGAAGCCAGAATTCTATCTTTGATCAAAGTTTTGACTCAATCTTTCCTTGTGACAAGAATTTATTATAGAAATTCTTTTATGAAAAATACTATAATTTTTTTGCATTCTTCATATTTTAAAGAATGATGATAGGATAATTATAAGTATATAGTGTCCCATGCGATAAAAATTCCAACCCACATATACTCAAAAATGTGTCATGGCTTAAAATTATAGGTAGCATAGGTTGTAGAGAACAAAAAAAGGACAATCAACCAATTTGACGTATGAAGAAGATTCCATTCTAAATAGAACAAGATTTACAGTTCAAAACAACTATGATAACTTAATTAACTGAAGAGAATGATAATAAGTTGAAAATTCAAATTTCAATGAATATAAAAATTACCATCATTATCAAAAAAAAGTCACTGTTCAATCATATTATAATCCAATATCAAATTTTATGCACAATGATTAAACCAGCGTTTATAGAATCTTGCTGCCTTTGTCCAGTCGATCTCCAAAGGCGTCGATTTGCATCTTCTTGACTTTCCTTACGAGTTGATTGGTGTACAAAATACAAAGGTTAATCCAACATTATCACTAATGGTACAGAGAATTTCTGATCAGAGGGCGACAACAATTAACAAAGTGGAAAACTTGAGGACATTTACAAGATTTATGATTCATAGGATGAAATAATGCAAAAACTGTTACCTTGGCATAAGCACATTAAGGTTTGTAAGTTTAAGACAAGACATATATCATGTTAGCCCGACTCGGGGGAAGCTAGCTAGCTTGGATCCATCTTCGTTTCCTTTGGGGCACTAACTCCGTTGTTCATTCTTGCACGTGCCTCTGCAAACATTCTTTGCTGCTCAGCAACAGCTTCTTCTTCTGTCATTTCTGCTACACTCGCCTTTCCCCCTTTAGGAGAATCCTGAACGAAAATGCTTGTGTATTTTACTATTTTGTCAAGGATAAAGCGTGCAAAAAGATGCAGTAAAGAGGAATATGGTCGAACCAGAGTCTCAAGTTTGTGCTGCTCATATGCTGCATAGACCTCCTCAATGTAGTCTCCAAAACCAAGTACCTGAGTTTAAATTTTAACTTTTAGACAAATACCGACCAGATCTCTTTGATCATGATCCATCTTGTATAAAGATTAATGAGCTAAGAATGTTATTTTAACATGTTTATCGTAATACTATAATTTTGTGGAATTAGTTCGAAATTGTTCCGTACGAGTCTTAGTATCTAATGTTTTAGGATTTTTTCTTAGATCATGTATAACGTGGAATTACATGGATTGCACTAACCATCATCATATCGACCCTACTAAATAATTTACCTATTAAAAAATAATGCAAGAAAATTTTCAATACGTGGAAAATCTGGACAAAGATATTAAAGCATGCAGTTTAGCGTCTTTCATGAATTCTTTCAGCCAATTTGTGCACAAAATTGTCATTTAATAACAACCAGTAATCAATTCTCCAAAAGTCGTCTAAAGGTATCAAATCAACTCTCCCACTGAGATATCCAAATTATCTTACAGTAGTTCAGTTGAACCGCTGAATATCATTATCAGGACAAGACCTAAAGACTTCTCTGATTCAGTGGGAAGAGCCACAGTTTTCTAATCAGAAAAGGATTGCCCCCTTGATGAGCGATACCATTAGTAGAACAGAATGAAAAATAAACAAGGAAATCAGAAAAAGCCTTTGATTACAACAAGAAGTCCAAATGAATTCTAGATTCCGAAAAAGGTTATCCTATATTAGTTTTCTGCCTGTACCTTCAGTCTTGAACTAACATAATGCCAAAATAGGCTTGTATCCCTCCACCCATGGATAATCTTACCATTATATGTAATATTGTTGAACCAACATGGAATGAGTGTTAATCCTGTTAGTGGAACTTAATTCTTTCTATCAAATATTTACAACACAAACCGATAAAATTTGATTCAAATGATTCAAACATGGTTCAACACTGAATTGCTTCAATCATTTAGTCATATAGGTGGTTCAACTACATGTAAGAATCAATAGTCCAACTAAATAAAACCAGGAAGTTAGTCCTAAGTGGGTGATGAATCACTAGAATGGTTTCACAATGATTTCTACCAGCAAGATGCTTGCAAAAGCTTTTTCTGAACCATGGCACAAATTTGATAATAATCATTTCCTTGTGTACCATCAACACCATGACATGCCTGATGAGAGTTCTTTGAAGGATTTGGAAGATAAAATCTAAGACAGATGGAAATAAGATGGAATAAATATGTGTACACCCTAAGATTATTTTAAAATATTAGATGTAATGGGCTAGTTTAAGACTTAAGAGCTCAGACCCATATCCAATGTAAAACCTCGATTCAATATTAGGATACGGTCGTGAAAGATAAATTTCTACAACCCACTAGAACGTTTGACTAACCAAATAAAGTACAAAGTTGATCAATTTCTCACAAAATGTGAATTTCATCATCCACTTTTTTAATTTGACAAGAATACAAAGCAGTAAATAACATACAGATTGACTTTCACATAGTAAACCTTAGGCCTTTACTATGTACAAATCCTTATAATGATTTCCAAAATAAATAATACGAAGTCAAAAATTTAAATTTTGTTTTAGCGGCAGATGATTTTATCAATTTAGGGTCTTATTGTACTATATGGACCATACTTTTATTTCTTAGGCTATTCAGTATATTTTCATATTGTTTAAAATGCCACTTAAAAGATTGACTAGAAAAATGGAATATCCATCTCAAATAATAAATATTTGATATCAGATTTCTACTTTTGATTGCAAAGCAAAATCAATGAGAAGTATAAAAAAATGAAATACTATATATTCATAAATTTTAGGAGCTTGATAAACAATAACCTCTAACGCTTTGAGGACATGTTCAGGGGCAATTGTTCTTTTATCTTCACGACTACATACTTCATTAGACTCTGATGAAATGAGATTGATAAACTCTGAAACATAGCACATAAATTATGGAGATTAGAAACCTAAAAAATAGTTAGAAGATTACACTATTTGGGTCACTACAAAAAGTATGCAAGAAAGAAGGAAATGCATATATAAATATGAATTATCTTTTAAGTAAATGTTGGGATGGTAGAATCAAAAATGGAAAGACATAAAACAGCAATGCATATTAACAAGCCCAAGAAGTTGCTCCACCAAAACACATCATTTTGAACTAAGTAAAACATGTCACAAGACAATCTTCACTAGTTACTATGATTGCCCTCAGTTCCATAAAATAGAAGATGTAAACCTCATGAAATCATGGTAACATTCCTTCCAAATGTTGTCAATAAGAACTAAAAAAGATCTATATTTAAAGAAGCCAGTGCAGTGTCTTGTCTATTGAATTCAACTGTATAAATAAACCAGGATTCATCACATGGCAGAAAGAGAGCATTATGACATATACAAGCATAGGTGTGTTAGAATTTTCCACTTGATGTAATAAAAATGCTCTGAAGTCATAACTTCACTGATGGAATGACATTTAGTATCAATTAATTTCATGTCAAAGTAAAAGTTATTTTTCAAGATTTAGTGATAGAGTATGATTCAGTAATATTTTAAAGCAGTTAATTTCCAGGAAAAAAGTCAAACTCTATACCAGCATTTCGTTTCTTAAATAAAATCTTCCATATTCATCTTGGAGAGATGACCTATATGTTTTTCTCAAAAGATCTTAACAGGGAATTGATGTAGAGCCTAAAGAACAAATTAGGAGCTATTTCTACAGAATATAACAGACCTAGCATTCTAGATAATCTTTTATTTTTTTTGCAATGCATCACTTATGTTGTCAGCAAATATGCTTAAAACTAAATGGTAAAAAAATCGCAAAGTAAATCAAACTTTTTTATATGTTTTCATTACCAACACAGCACTCAACAAGAAGGTCCTGAGCATCTCTTGCAACCCGGACATCTGGTGGTAGCATCTCCTTAATAATTTTAAACATGGTTGCTGAAAAAGGTTCAAAACAAATAACAGAAAGGTGAGTCACTTCATGAAAACTAAAACAAATTGATGAAGCAACATCTCATAACATTCAAGGGAAAAATATATGACATATCACGAATAATAATTAAGTCCATCACTATGATTGTAATGAATCTTGATAGATGAGCACATATGGACCACATCACATCACTCAGTGATTCTCAGACCACAGTTTCACTTGTACATTTGTTAATTTGACAGTGAACTAAAATACATGTAAACTAGATTAAGGCTCTGGCTAGCTATGGGGAGCAAGAGCTTAATGAGCATGAAATTTTGATACAATCCAGAAGACCCACGAAAAGCGATGCTGAGTTCGTACTCTGTTTCAAACAAAAGAGATGCAAAATCGTTGTGATATTATACTGCTTAGAAATGACAGTTCCTTGCTACGAAATAATGGCAACAGCTATCTCGATTTTTTCAGAGACAGTGGCCCAACAGTGGGCACTGTTATGAATTTGCCCATGTCATTTTAAAAGCTCTTGAAATGACAAAGAGCATTCATCATCTACAGATAATGCAGTAGTGTGGCAAAACCCTCACCCACGATTTCACGAACCTCCTCAACTATAGTCTTGACTAAAACTCAATTCCAACACACTAATCATGAATCTGATTCGGAGCACAACCGAAGCACAGAAAAATATCAAGGGAAAAGCAAACGAGGATTGCACCTTTGGGAAGGGAAACATCTTCTTTCGACTTCCCGACGATATCCATGGGCTCCATCTCCCTCGAGCACCTGCCATCAACAGGCAACAAAAAGATCCAGCATCAATCACTCAATCAAAACGCAACCGTCAAACAATAAGGATTCTGAGCAACATATGTGAAACAAACCGTCAAAACAAGAGAATCGAACACGACGATACAGGAGAAGAATACGAAAATCACGATCGATCGTTTCTAGGGCACATGAACGAACAGAACCGCCGTGGGGTTGGGGCGGAGATCTGGATTTGGGAAATCGGGGAAATACCCCTCGTTGTAAATATATCGACGAGTTTGGGTTATTTAGACGAATGGAATTTGACATACGTGGCAGAAGGTGGAACGTCGATGCCCGATCGGACGGTGGAGGAGTGGCCATTCGATGAGAGCATCGGTTTTCCGACACTGACCTCTGGGAGGTGGTAACAAAAGATGACCATTACGGAAATTCGGAGATCGATGCCTCCTCGACATCGTCAAAATCGGATAGAATTCAATTCAAATAAATCTAAAAATCGACTGTGAAATATACAAACAAGATCGACGATCCTCTTCGCTGTGAATGACATTTAATAATCGAAGAGAATCCTAGTTCACGATCACATATCCTGTTAATAAATTGATTCAAGGATAATTGAACTCTACAATAGTCGACCTTGCATTGGATGATTAATTACTTCTATCTGCGTTAGTATTTGACTCATCGCTCAGAGGTTGCGTCGGCGGTCGGCTAATTATTTCTATTCGGTTTTAGTCCAAATACGTACATCTCGGAATTTGTTTAGTCTTTCTTAAGCAAATTTTTAATAATTTGTTTTAAAACAGAATATCGGAGAGAAATTACCGTAAAATGACGGAGAAGGAGATGTAGAAGCGATATTTTAATTGCGCTTTTGTTTAGAATTAATTTGGATAAAAAAAAAGGTTTTCTGGGAAATTTGGAATTAGAATTCAAGGAGGTATTTGTAACGAAGGAATGTTAGAATAACGTGAATTAACATATATAGAAAGGTTCGTTTTCACTTGTAACTAATTTTGGTTTTAACTTAATTGTTTAATTACATTTTAACGTAGAATGATTTTGATAAATTTATACGTATACCACAAGATAACAAAATATGGGATGAAAGAGAGTTTCCTTCGTCTTTTAATTTATACCGACGAGGAAATATTTCTTTCAAAGGCAAAGGAATTACCCTAATATTTTCTAAAAATGTTTAAAGAATTCTTTCCATGATATTTCTTAAAAATGTTTAAATGTAAAAATAAAAAAAAAGGGAACAAAAAACAACTATTCACTGTCCAACTAACATTACGTAAGAAAAAATCGTAGTTACGTAATTTTTTGATCATTTTTATATATTACATGCATCTCAAATAGATTTATAATTTCATCCTCAAACTTTACATTTCTCGAGTACCAATCATTCACAGATCAATATAATCAGATTGAGCACTATATTTGCATACAGTCCTATTCACTTACATTTGCTAAATATAACGAGAAATATAAAGTTTAAGGCGCGCAAAAATGCTAACGTAACCTAAAAAATTGAAGTTGCCATTTATCTCGCTTGCTTCTTTTTGTAATGGTACTAAATTATGGTCTTCTATGTAAATGTATGGGAGGACTAATTATTGATATAATTAAAGAAATTTTTATCTAATTTTTTAAGGCATAGAATTCTTTCTAACAATCTTAGTGAACCTGTTTTTAACAATGTATAACGTACTCATTGAAATAAAAAGAAAAAGAACTTAGCCTTTTCACTTAATCAATTGATTTTTACTTAGTATTAGACCTGATTCTATCTGTCGATTACTTATAAGTATAAAAAAAATAAAAAAATCACAAGTAAAAAGATGTGTTAAGACAAAATCTCATATGATATATATAAAAAGTAAATTAATATTTTGAATTAAACTTTTACTTAACGAAATATAAAACTATATGTTTTCAAAAATAATCTGCAGCTGACAAGATCTTGGATAAAGTCTAGATATTCTCACTGAACAGGTTTCCGACGGGTTGAACCAATACACAGGGTTCAAAAATATTCTCATTAAATTTTTATTAGCCTTTTTGATGAATGAAACTTTGAATGAGATTTGGTTTTAATCAGTGTACACACCAAAAATCACGATGAAAATAATTAATTGATAAAATGCATGAATACATGACGATGGTAACGTGAGATGGAAAGATTATTTGAGTCTATTTACGTTGCATCTTTGGATTATTTTTTTCATTTATATTGTAATAATTAGAATGTTTTATATTTTTAGATTATTTTCTGAAAAATATAATAATTTAAATAAATGTGCTCTTTAATTTCATTAATATTGTTTTTCTTTAAAATATTAAATTATAGATTTATGTATCAAATACATAATTTTAGTTAATATTTTACAATTTATTTCTTTACTTTTTAAAATTTTAAACATTCTATCTTACACTAACCTTCAACATTAATTCTAACTTTCCAACAAATATACTAAATCCTTTATAAAATTATAATATTTTAGACATTTTATTTTATTTTTATCTGAACTTTTGGACATGCACTAAACATACCCTTAGTGCTTGTATTTTGAATTACATTGATTTTTTTTTTAAATAAATCACATTTATAAAGTCCATCAGAGGACGACGGAGAAAGTTCGCCGGTGATGGGGGAGGCCAGCGGAGTTCGTAACGTGAAGATTGGCAGAGATGGAGCGTGGCAGTGAAGAGCGGCGGCGACGGCAACGGCAACGAAGGGTGGCAGACGCAGACTTCCTACGATGGGTTTGGGAGATGCGCGGAGGAGGAGAGCAAGGAGCTGTGCGATACGTAGGTGATAGAGAGAGAGAGAGGGGGCGAGCGATGCATTCGTGATTCCATAGCTTTGCTATAGCTTTAATAAAAAAGAAGTTAATATTTTTTACATGCATACGAGACAGCAGTACGTAATTTTTAGAATATATCTTCAAACGAGGACACTGGAAATTAAGGAGAGAAACTCCTAGTTTACAGTTTGGAAAGTGTAAGTGCAATGCAACTTGATCAATAAAACACAAGTTATTCAATCAAGTCCAAAGTTATTTTCTTAAAGAAATATATAGGAAATATCACTACGCTGATGGAAGCAAATAACTGCAAAAACCAGTTTATGATCAAGTTGGGATACAAACGTACCTACCGATTGATAATTTTCCTCCCAATCTTTTTTTTTTTTTTTTGAACTTATTCTTCACTTCTCAAATCACCACTTCTGCCTTCTTGTTTAGGTTTCTTAGTGCAGGGCACCTCCTGCAAATGATCTACTGGCGTTAGCTGACTTGATCTCAGAATCCAGTGAATCGATATCTAATCCAAGCTGGTGGTGTTCTCTTTGGGACATTCCCCTTCCCACACTCCTCACCATGCCACCACCAACTCCAAGGAAGTCTCTGGTCAATCTGTCCGATCCCGCCATGCTTGCGACGTTGGGGTTCTGGTGCAACCTGGCCCCGTCCATCATTGACATGTTTGAGCTGAACCCACCATACCCACTGCTCTCTTGTTGCTGATGAGGATGATGGTGATTATGGTCACTTCCTCCTGTAACAGTGTTGGGATGCCCTCCAAATATGGAGTTTCCACCTCCAAATATACCAGTAGGGTTCCCATTTGTAAGAGTGTTCATCAGGTCTTGGAGATGATGCTCGTTGTCTAGATGTGGTCTCAAGTTATCTCCTTGGCTACCAACAAATTGGCCTCTGAAATTTGTGGGTTTGGTGTTGCTGGAAGAAGAGGAGCTTCCGAAGCCTCTGAGGATGGGCGATCCAGTACTGTTGGTGGTTGTCGTTGCACCGATTTGGGCAGCCTTCTGAAGCAAAGCGGTTGCAGACATCTGAGGAAGAATGGATTCGTTTTGCATTGAGGTGGGGTTATACAGAGAAGACACTCCGCCAGAGCCCACGTTGTCGTGGATGAGGTTTCCGGCGAAGAGGCTGGCATGCTCACTGTTTCCATCCCCACTGTTGAACTGGTCGACGGTCATCATCAAGTGCGCATTCTGGTGGTTGCTTGCAGTGTTGTTAACGTTGTTGTTGATGGCGGTTGTGGCCGTGTTGGTGTTGGAAAGGAAGCCGAGGTTGAAGAATGTGGCAGCCGCGGCTGCAGTCGCAGAGGAAGGACCAGCGGTGGAGGTGTTGCTCTGGAAGTCGGGCAGATGCATCAGGCCATGGAAAGGCTTGTGTTGCAGCAAGGTGTGGTGGGTCGACTGGGTGTCATCGTGGAAGTCTTGGTTGGCGCCACCGAGGAAGAACCCAGAGGACGAACCACCTTGAGACGGTCGGAAGTTTGGGGTAGAGGACGACAAGAGGTGATCGAATTGGGTCCCGGCGCCGCCGCCGCCTCCGAGACGAAGGAGGTCGGTGGACGGAAGGCTTTGGTCCTGGAGTGTGGAAATCTGAGAATTCACATGTGAGGGACCCAAACCCATGGTGCTGCTTCCGTACAAGTGGCCTCCGATCGAGCTGAGGCCAGTCGGAAGCCTCGCACTCTCCTGCGCCAAGGCATCACAGAAGGCTCTGTGGGTGATGAAGCTGTCACGCCTGCCAGCAAAAGATCGAAAGAGTAGTGACCCATGCAGATATAATTCTGGTGCAAAAAAGTAAGCAAGTTGACTATAGGGATATCCACACTCATAATTAAATCTGAATACAGCATTATTATACAGAAATTCTACTACTGCTGAAAATAAATCACCTCGATCGACACTGATAAGAAAATGAACTTAATTTAATTGTGACACAAGACGAACAATATGATGCATGAGACTGCTAATTAATTAAGATTTTTCTTGCTAGAATATATTTTTCACGGTGGCACATGATTCTTGCGTTAAACGTAATTAGGCTATTTGCATATCACATGGAACAAGAATATTGAAAACTTCACGTTATGATGCATGCAAGCATGGCTGACTGTTTTATTTCCTTAATTATGTTTTAAAATATAACATTTTCTTAAATTCAGTTTTGTTCCATGAAATTGTAACTTTCAAAGTAAAAAATTTAAGTATGAACTGTGAAGAATTAGCTAGGATGTCCATCAGTAAAGTGAGTGAATAATAAACATATATCTGTACAAATTCTAAATCAAGGCAAACCACAGCAAATTAGCAGCTTTTAAGGATTTTTTTATCACAATATCTCTATTATTTCTAACACATTTTCACCCTTGATTTTAACTTAATTCCCTTCTTGCTTCAAATTTGTTTTTTAAATACCTTCCAATTAGATTGACCATTAATATAATTAACTAACTCTTAATACTAACTGATGATGAAATGACAAAAAATACTTACAAGAAGGTAAACTACGTACATATCTTATTAAAAAGCGTCACATTAGAAAAAATGAAGACAAAATTTAAATATATAAAGGGAGACTCCTCTACTCACAAGGAATATGTTTAACTTGAGTTCGATATTTTGCATGGTGAGTAAGCGGAAGGAGACTTTCTATTTTTTTAATTAGTTTTCTTGGTCAATTCACCATCAGTCAAGCTAGGTTAGGAGTTAATAGTAGTAGTGCTCGAACAATTTTAAAGGTATTTAGAAAACAAATATGAAACAATAGAGTATTCGGATAAAATCAAGAATAACGATAACATATTCAGCATTAATGACGTCAAAACTAACAAAGGTATTATGATAAAAAACCTGTTTTTAATGGCAATCTTTTGGTTGGAACTTGAGTCCAAAAGAGTTTTTTTTTTTCTCCCCTCCTTAAGCCTTATAAAATGAGAAAATAGTATCTATATTATTAAGCAGAAAATGTACCAGAACTATACTCTCTACCTTTTTTTTTTTTTTTTTGGAAGAGAGCATAGACATTAGATATTTTAAAATTTAATGAAAAGTACGAAGGACATAGTCTTAGCCAACTCAACCCTAAACAAGTGTACTCCCCCCATGTCAGTAAAAGCCGAAATGGTATCCCATGCCTAGAAGGGAACAGGTAATTAAGAAGGAGATGGGGAATTCTTCCACAAATTGCATATATATTATGCATGTCCACACCATGCCAAGCCAGAATCCACGTCTGGATCTGGCTCATTACCCCATGGAGGAAGGGAATTTTTTTGCTGTAAACATGAGAGAAATCCACGACAATGCCCATTGAAGGTAACTACAATCACCTCTCAATTTCCTGGCTAAAACCACTGATCAGTTGTTAATAATGCCACATGCACGAATTATGCCAAAACCATGCATGCAAGGGCCGATCGGTATTTCTAGGGCTCTTGCCTTGCCTTTCATGCAATGCCAACTATGGATATGTATACATGTACACACACCTGCACACTTCAATTAATGCAGTTCAGTTACCAAACAGAGCACCCAAATTACTAACTCCCAGGTTGCAGTCCAGCATAGTGTGAGTGTGGAACACGACACTCTTATTGACGGGTGGCCCAACTCCATTACTACATGTCACCTAGAGAGGAAATGAAGGGGAGAATAAATAATTAATGGCAAGACAGAGGTGGCTTCATCACTAACCTCCTGGTTCTCGTTCTTCATCCATTGGGAGGCCCCAGCTTCGGCAAGCCGGTGGTGCATGGCGAGCCCACGAGGGAAGGAACAAACTTGCTCGAACTCGATACATGGCACGTGAACAGGAGAGGAAAGGACCGACGACGTCTACGTGTCTAAGAGGGGTTGCGAGAGAGAGAGAGAGGGATGCGTTGATTTCGAGAGGCGAAATCCCAAAAGTTCGCCACCTTTTTCCTCGCGGCCCGAACAACCGTACCATCGGTGAAGCCCTTTGATATTCACGTGCGAGCAGTTTCACTACAGTTGCAGGACTGCCCAGCTCCCTTTCAGGTAATAATTCCTCTCCTCCTACTTGGATTTGAATTCTAAGTTCAAATTCTTAACAACCCTATTGCCTAACTGAACTCTTACTTTAAACCAAAAGAAAAGACTGTAAGTGCACCAGATTTTCATCGGTTGACGTTTTTCTTTCCTCCAATGATGGATTCGAATCTAAGTCTTTTCCCTCTAATATTTATAAAAAAGAAAATATATAGCACCACCGGACACTTTGGTTCGTTGACGTAGAGTCTGCAAATTAAACATTCGGTAATCACATGCAATTAACTTGGCTCTAAAATCCGAGAGAGTAATTATTTGCTAAACAAGTTAAGATGACATGGGCGATTGTCTAGATTGGAAAATGAATATGGTGTACGTGTTTAAATCTTGATAAAAACATCATATTTTCATCAAGACGTAAACACAATCCCTTCTTTAATTTACGGCGGAATACACGGTAAACCATATTAGTTAATTACCTTATCGGTCGTGGACATCAAGTCATGATATAACCTTAACCCTAAATATAAACACCAGAACGAGAAAAGTCAAAGGAAATAATGGTAAGAATCAATAGAACAAACGACGATGGACATTAAGCTTATTAACATATATAAGCGAAACTAGTAGTCGGTATAATTAACGATGGAAGAAGCTTAATTGTAGCAATACGTACCTTGAGAAGAGCGTGCCGCAGTCGCATCGGTACTCCCGGGTTCCACAGGTCTTGGAGTGAGCTTTCCAGTCCGACTGCACGGCGTAGCGCTTCGAGCATTTGTCGCACTTCCACTTCTTCTCGCCGTGCTTCCGGCAGAAGTGCTTCTTTATGCCGGTGAGGTCACCTAGAGCGCGGGAGGGGTCGTGGTGGACGCAGGTTGGCTCCGGGCACAGGTACACCCGGCGTCTCACTTCTTTGGTGCTCTTCTGCCTCAGCTTCCATGGCAGGTTGTGGCCTCTCCGGTGGAGCTGCAGGTTTTGCTCACGCTGGAAGCCTTTGTTGCACACCTCGCAGATGAATCGGTTCGTCGCCATCAGAGTCTTGGGTGATAATGCTATCACCTCCGCGTCTGGATCTGTAGCGTTGCAAGTAGTACACACGTATGTTTGAAGTCGTCACTTCTTAGTCAGTAGCGGGGAATTCACGGTGGTATAATTAGAACAAGCACGTAGAAAGAAAAGATTATATGCATATATATATATATATTTCCATCATCGATAATTATTAACTACTTATAATTAACCCAGGTATATATTCGGGAGTGGTGTTAGATGAATGAAAACATAAGAAGATGCAACATAATGGGTATTGATGTTTGAAGCAAGTCATGAACAAAAATAAATATGGAGAAGGAGAGAAGATGGATCCATGAAGCGTGTACTGAAAATTAAGTATAGATAGATCTTAAAAGGGAGAGAACATAAAATTAATTAACTTTGTGTGGGTTAATTATTTGATTCACGGGAGGCGTAGAAGAGAGGAACAAAAAATCAGATTTAATTTGTTCTATGCAAAATTGGTTCTGTAAATAATTAAGAAAGATAAATGGAAACTAAAAACTTCATTGATGTCGGTGTTGAATGGGCTTTAGTCATAGTCACGCCCTACTTGTTGTAGCTAAGCTTTGGCATGGAGAACTATATTTTATGAATCGATTGATTGTTAAACTGTAAGCTTTGGGGATCAGGGTTCTGGTATCCTACTGATCAATTAAGGAGAGGTGAAATTATTTCCAAAAGAAAAGGACGAAGAAAATTAATGAAGTGTGCATGCAGGAGTGAAGATACTTGCTTGGATTTCCTGGTTGGTTTCTTTTCTTCTTTGGCGGTGGTGCAGCGGCTGGTGGGGCGGCCGTCGATGAGCTTGGTGCAGCCAAAGCTTGCTGCTGCTTCATCTGGTTCTGGAGATCGTCATCTCTCATAGAAAAGAATGGGGAAGAAGACGAAGACGCTGCCATAATCTAATCCAAAACAAACAATACTCGCCTTTACTTTCCCTTTCCTTCCCTTATCCTCTTCTGTTTGTTCTCCTGCTTCTAATCACTGGCTTATACCAAATCGAAACAAAATTCGATCGATCTCACTCCGCAACAAGGAATTAAAGCTTGCAACTCTTGAAACACACTGGCTAGCTTCTCTCCAAACGTGATGAAGGGACTAGACACCAAATCTCGAAAGTGGAAGAGGAGAAAAAGGACCAAGAATTTTTTCTAGTACGCCAAACAAATTTGGATCTATACCCACTATCGTGCACACTCGCAAAAACCTCCAAATTTTATCATGGGACTCTTCTCAGATCAACAACAAAAGAAACAAACAAGTCTAGAAATCCAAACAAACAGTTGCACTCGAAAGTAAATAAAACCAAAGAGAGTAATAAAAAGAGAGGAAAAGCTAGAGACGGGAGAGGAGAGGTAGCACAAAATTAAAAACCAGTCGAGAGAGAGATAGCTAGGTATACCCCTTTCTTCTACCTCCTGGTTTCTTTCTCTACAATCACTACCGCACTACCACCTATCCAACAGCAGGCTGAGGAGTGGTTGTGCTTGTCTGATATTTCTTACCACTCATTCTCCTCATTTTCTTTCCTTCCCCTTCTTATATCTCTCTTCAGGAATATGGGTTTCCCTTCCCCTTTCCATTCAAGTCCTGAGTCCATTAAAAACACTCAAGCTCAGAGAAAGAGAGAGAGAGAGAGAGAGAGAGAGAGAGATGTTGTTGATGGGTCTCACGCGGGCTGCGGACAGCCATGTCGTTATCTGGGGCAAGGTTAGGGACCACCATCCTGTGAGACTTACCCCTGTTCCCCCGTCACCCTTTCCTTCTCATCTCCTCTAGAATCCAGCGCACCCAAATCCAAACAAACCTAACTCCACTCGGGAAATTTTTTCCTTTCCTAACGAAAAAGAAATGTCAACAAATGTTTTCCTTCTATTTTCCAATATTAGTTCATGATTTGATTTTCCAGTCATCCCCTCGATTTCATAACCACCACTACCACTACTACTATTACTACTAGTTCTTCTTCTTTTAATTAATTGATTTGGGCTGCAACTGATCATATATATAAATATATCTCAACAAGAAGCGCATTCCCTGCAGCTAGCAGATCAACATGTACACATATACATGCACAGTCATAAAGCTTGGATTTTGGCTGGTGGACTCACCCTACCCATACAATGATCAACCGTTTGTTCTGATACATACATATATACATATATACGTGTATATATATGCAAGTTTGTCGCGGAACAATGGTTGTTGATCATGTGGATCCGGGCCAGGCTGGTGGTGGGGCATATATGCGTGTTGCCTGTGGAATCACAGGCTTCACAAGCCAGTTTACTCTGGATGGGACTCACGTGCAGCATTCAGAGGCAAATCTTGTGCGATGAGTTGAAGGAGACGGCCGAGAGGCCTCTGCAGGCTTGCATGCTGTCAGCAGTAATTATAAACCATTTTGACATTTTCCCCCTTCACATGCACGCCTTTTCCAAAATGTCCTGCATATATATTATAATTCAACCACCTTATAATTAATCAATCAACTAATTGATTAACTGTTACGGTAAAAGCAGTTTCTGATTAATCACGATTTCAAAAAAAAAAAGGAGAAGAAAAGAAAGGTGTAGCATGCATATGTACATATGTAAGAACAACAGGCTGTTAACATATATATGGCAAAGCTGTGACATTCTATGCCGCCGAACGCCGGGGGTTTTGATGGTTCTCGTTTCTTTCGCACACCAGCATGTGTAACGTGGCTTTCCGAGATGGACAAAAGAACACGAGGGAGTGACTCTCATGAGATTCCCTTGCTACAGTGTCCTCACTGTTCCTCACAAGACAACAACCCAACAAACAGCCCCAGGTGCTCCATCGCCACTCCATACGAATCTCTCTCTCTCTCTCTCTCGCTCTCGCTCTCGCTCTCCTGATCTAATCGAATTGCCAACTTTTCTCCGTCGTCGTTCTTCTCGGAAACGTCAAAAACTAACATTCCTCGAACAAAATGATGATCAACGGCAGCAAGTAAAGAACAAAACACCTACACTTCAATTAATTTTGTGGGTTCCTGGCCTGCTACATACACATATATATAGTTAGCTACCTAGCTGGGCAGCTTCTGATAATTACTACATCTTAGCTACTCTAAGAATACACACACACACACACACACATATATATATATATGGTTGCTTGTTCCTTTTCACCTTAGTACTCCCACAACTACTGGCTTGCTCCGATCGAGGCGGCCGATTAATTCGTGGGTATCAGCCAGCTGGTTGTCTCAACCACTGATATTGTCTTCGTCCCCAAAACCCTAATCTAGTCTACGCAGTCAACATATATGGTCAACCACGTTGTTAGTCCAAGCAATTTATTTTATCAAGGATTTCCAGCAGTGATTAATCAAGGACGGTTGCTGTTGCATTAATAATATGGATTGCCAGGCTTCGCGTTTCTTTAATACATGGGTAGGGAATTTTGGTTTCTTGCTACAGGAGGAAAGAGACAACCATGCGTGACCTATGAACTCTGCAACATTTGCTAATGAAGAAACATAACATAACCAAAACAACGTTTCCGAGACATTCCATCGGCATTTTTTGGGGATTCTACTGCCCGGTCCTTCATAATTTTCCCAGTTGTTTATGGCGTGCATGCAACATTCGTACCCGACTTTCTTTTTATATGCTATATAATAATCATCGTTATAATAATAATACCAAGGGTTTCGATTTCTTAATGCCATTTGTTAGAGATTCCTGATCAGCAATTGCGCCCTCCGACACTTTGTTTTCAACTGTAAACGAGAATGTCGTATGGGGGAGTGTCGGTGTTCTGACAAAATCTTGCAGCTCATTACATGCACTTGCCTTGAGAAAGAAGGAAATTTTTTAAAAAATATATAAAATAAAATAATAGTCGAGTATTTTGAGAGAAAAATTTTCATTTTTTATTTTCATCTCTCTGTCGTTCGTATATCCCCATTCTCTTTCACTCAATAAGGATGAAAAGGTAGTTGTTACAGAAGCAAATCAATACCACCCGGTAGTCTTTTATAATTTTCTCTAGCTTCCAAGCCCTACTTCAGCAATTAATTAACAACTGCTTTAAGTAAATGATAGAGAGAAGTTGTATTTATGATAAGATCTTACTTCTCTGTCCTTCATATATCCCCATTCTCTTTCACTCAATAAAGATGAAAATGTAGTTGTTACAGAAGCAAATCAATACCACCCGGTAGTCTTTTATAATTTTCTCTAGCTTCCAAGCCCTTCTTCAGCAATTAATTAACAACTGCTTTAAGTAAATGATGGAGAGAAGTTGTATTTATGATAAGATCTTACTTCTCTCATTCACTTCTCAGGCTTGGCAAGGTATATATAGAAAAATTATCAAAGAAAATCTATCTACAGAAAAATATACTTGTCCTCCAGAATTCTACCTCCTCTAGAAAGGAGGAGACAGTTCGACTTTTTATGTTCTGTGATAGAAATTATGAAAAAATGGTTCAAGAAATTAAAAGAATATGCACCTACTATCATGACATAGGCATGACTTCACAGTCATGATAGGAAAAATATATTCATCGATTGAGATCAATCCCCCTTCCCAAACAATAGGCAAATGATAATTTATGTTCAGTAAATTTTACATAAAAATTACAAAACATGAAGAAAATGACAAAAATAAATAAATAAAAACGAGATTCCAATGACAAATGTGGATTTTGTCGATTACCACGTATGACTGACATAGTTTCAGATCTCCATCCATCCTAGATCGGGATCCTTGCAAATTCAAAACAATTGGAAAGGTTCAATTGTTAATTCCTCACCATTAACCACACCTGTAAGGATGGAGTGAAATATTATATTTCAAAAACAATTAGTAATAAATGAAGAAATTCATCATATATTAATTTAAAATTTGTTCGTACATTTTCTTGACGTTAAACTTTTCATATTTTTTCTTACTTGTGACTTAAAGGTGTGTTATTGGTGCGTGTGCATAAACTAACTTTGATACCATATAAATCATCATATCTCAAAATCAATTAATAATGAGTAAAAAAATTTATCATATATTAACCTAAATTCTTTCCGTACATTTTTACACGTACAAATTTTCACAGGTTGAATGCTAAGTCATTCATTTTCATCTTGAAAGGATCAAAATGTCGATTAAGTTAGACCTCACCATGCATTCCACCATCAACGACCCGTACCGAGTCAATTGGTGTTTCTCCAATTTTGATGAATTGGAGAGGAACTCAACTCATCCGTATCTTAATGGTGCTTATTCTTTTACATCTTCTGTTTAATTAGTCGAGGACCCAAGGTTGTCTTCCATAAGGGGATTTAATAAACTACATATGGAGATTGGAAAAGAAAAGTATGATTTTTGTCACATCAAGAAATGGATGCAACCAAAGAAAAGGAAGATCGAAAGACAACTAATTAACCAAGGTTTTAATTACTGGAAAAATGTTTAAAAACAAAATTAAATTTTTTTTTTGGATCATGAACAATGAATTATTTTAAATCAAAATACAAAAGAAAATTGTTTCGTCTCAGACATTTATCAAAAATTTAAGGGCTTAATTAATTGAATGTCAAAGGCGTAGTTATGGCCTCATTCTACTCCAAACTTTGCTAATTTTGGGATTTGGACTAGAAAAACAAGATCGAGAGAATTTCGTTTGCATAGATACTTTTTTTTAACGAATGATTCTATTGTATATTGAACCTTGCTCGCCTTGCTCGTGAAATGTGAAAAGATCACCTACACATGAAAATATTAAATCTCCGGCTACATGTATGTAACTCTCCTCATACTTCAAAGCCAACAAGCACACATCCGATGGGATAAAAACGAACAGCAAAATGCAGTTAAGATCATGCCACCGCTTCAACTTCTAGCATGGTGGTCAATTTAATTACAAGAAAATCTTCCAAACAATTTCGGAACTCCAATGAAATAAAGACAACTCCAACGACTCCTACTCCTAATATTAAAAATTTCGTGTCATTGGGGATTCGATACGTACCTCAAAGAATCGATTGCTACACTACAATAACAGTTTTTCGTATGGACGGTGTTGCTTGACTTCCGTATACAAACGAGGATTTTTTCCGTGTGGTAAATTCTTCGACGTCTGTCAACGGATTTGATTCCTTCCAAGAATGACCGTAATCGCAGAAGCATTACATCACAGTCAGTTTTAATTGCGTACACCACATCCAATTTTCTATGGATGTGATCAATTGTGTGTGATCATTTGACCCAAACAGTGGACGGATGTGGCGGATGTGGCCATCATGGTGGGCTGATCGGAATATTTAATCTTCCATGACCATAGCGTTTAATTCTTTTACTGGAATTTAAATACAAGAGCTTTCTATACATGACAGAGGAAATATATATATATATATATATACAAAAAAGGACCAACTAACTAACCACGCTAGGTGTTGAACATGGACGACGTCAACCTCATGGCTTCGATCGATATATACATATGGAAGGCAGAAGGGAATAATTGGGTACAACCGCGGGGGGGGGGGAGGAAGACGACACCGACCGCATGCAGGAACCAGCCAACTGCCGACGCATGCATGTTGTGTACAATATATAGAATGTTAGTTGCAGAGGCGAGCCGAAGAAGAAGACTACATAAGAAAGATCCTGCAAATGTAAGCTTCCTGTGCCATATACCTTGCAATGTCATCCTCCCGGATGTGATATGATACGTCCAGCCAACCCAGCTGTAGTCAATTTGAACTCCATTAATTATACTTTATCTATATTGGTCTATATTTTATTTTAAATTTAGTGTAACCTAGCATGACAAACTATTCTACCATTCTGGAGTTTTTTTTTTTTTTTTAAGTTTTATAAATTTTTTTATGCTGCAGATGATAGAATTTTTTATTTTTTTATTTTTTTCTTTTGGTGTCACGCGTACTGTACCGAAAATATGAAATTTTGATTTAAAATTAATTGATCATAAGTTATGACATTTTGATATAAATCAATATATAATTTTAAATTTAATCCACGCGGCTTACGTTTCCACGTCCGAAGGGAATGATCAAGTTGGAATGATGGAAGGTCGGTTGGATCGAAGTTGCGTGTTCCGGCGGTAAGCCTGCAGTCTCCGGACAGCGATTTGATTGGTACCTTGGACATTGACCTCGCTTGTCTCCTTTTCCTTACTATCAATATAATATTTTAATGCCACATATATATCTATATGTATGTATGTATGTACGTGTTATTAAAATATAAAATTGAGTAAATGTTCTTTTTAAAAATATTAAAATTAAAATGTGAACGTGCCTTAAAGTCGTCGTTTAATAGTATCCATTCATCGAAATTGAATTGAAAACACGCCTTAAATATAAGTTTTGAAATGTAACGTGAAAATATAAATTTGTCTAGTGTTACCGAATTCTAGAAGGCAAGTTACAGCTCATAAGACGTTTTTTTTTTTTTTTGTAGCGTAGACTAACAAGACTAGAAAAAATTATAAGATGACGCAATTACCTTTTTATAAATTTATCAGAAAATGAAAATTTCCCTTGATACTAATTACCCGCTTGATGGAGAAGTAAATATCGGAAAGATCATAAAACTAAATAACTAAAATTTATCCTAAAATACTACTTATCTGGATAGGTTTAAATGTTTTCATCTGAAATTATTGCGTAATTTTATTAAGAAGAAGGAAATACATAAAAAATCAAATATCTTATTTAGAAATAGTAATTTCAGATCAAGGACAATCGAAAGCATGGTGTGGTTCTAGCATGTATACCCGTAAAATATATCATGCATAATTAAAAAACTGAGAACGATGGCTATATATGTAAGATGTATAAGAGTGTAAGAAAGGATCAAAATGATCATATAGCTAGCTAGCTAGCTGGAGAGATCAAGCAAAAGGAATCCTTTGTTCTCCATGGGTCTACGTACTTTAAATATGCATGGGAAGACTTAAACCTCCCAAGAAAGAAGGAATGCACGTACGTAATAGATCTTGAAAACAGATAGATAAAACTAAACAGCTGTTGTCTTTCAAGCGCGCGTATAAATTTAAGTTCACAGTACCAACCGTAGGTATAAATTTACCGTTTTTTCTTTTAATTAAAAGAGAACGCTACAAATTAATTACAATAATATTTCTTTTGTAACGGGCGTAAGCAATTAAGTACGTCCTTGTGACATAATTAGACGTGCAGGACAAAGCAGACTCCAAGGCATTCTGAAAGCCTTGCACGTACGAGTTCCCCCTCCTTTCGTGTAAAAATCCTCGACGCATGCGGTACTACAAATTAAAGCTATGGGTTTTTTCTTGAAAGAGAAGTTTGCTATATATATATATCGGAGCCATATGTACAGAGAGAAGTTTGATATATATATATATATATATATATATATATATATATATATATATATATATATATATATATATATATATATCGGAGCCATATGTACAGATGGACCACCGACGCCCGCTCGGCTAGATCACATGTATACATACAGACGAACGAATAAGATCAGAGACGTACATGTTCGTCGGCACTTGCTTTAACTGTAGTTCCTGGGAATCCTCGCCGATGGAGCTCGTGAAGCATATAATTATTAAATCGATCCTCATCAAACCATTATACAAATCCGGGCGTTGGTGTATATATGGTTTTAACTGTTGTAAACTAAAAACTGTGAGCAACGGATTTTGAAAAGAAAAAAAAAAATTTAAATATAAAAAATGATTTTTGAAATATGTCACGTGGAAATACTATAAAGTAAATTTATTTAAAAGACGAGTCCTAAACATATATAACGGAAAATGGACAATCATGTGTTTTGGGTTTGGGGGTCCAGCGTCCCGAGGGCCGATGAGATGGACCCCGCCTGGTCCCTGGACCGCTTTCAGCTTCCTTGCTCTCTGGTGGTTGCAGCAAGACCGCCTAAGTCGTCCGCTATCGCCTCCTGCAACTCAAACCCTAGCCACTGGTCCGTGTACAGCGGTTGGCTGGGACCACCACCACCACCACCTCCTCCTCCTCCTCCTCCTCCTCTTCCTCTGAACACGAGACCTCGACGAGCAATAGAGAAGCTAGTGAAAGATATTCATGGAAAACGTACGTATATTGTACGATACGTGGCTGTCGATCTTGTATGAATTCGGAGGAAGGTGCTACCATCCAATTCGACCAACAAAAAGCACAGTATCCGACCAGCAGAATGAAGTGGAACAGGCGCCAAAAGACGCGGCCTCTGATTAATATCCAAGCAATTCCTTGTCCCTAACACTACATGAATTCCAAAACCCTAATCCCGCCTTAGATTGCGTAGCTGCCGGCGATCGATCATTGGCCTCTCTCTCGACAGCTCCCTCCCTTCCTCCCTCCCTCTGGTAGACATATATTCATGTCGATAGCTAGGAAGAGAAAGGTAAAAGTTAAGCGGCCAGGGTTAGACTCTATGCATGTGCATGAATTCCCCCACGTATTTGTCTGGATATATATATCTTTGGGGTACGTTGTCCATATTATAAGAAGTAGCCAGTTGATTTTTTTATTCTACATATTACAAAGAAGAAGAAAAAATTACATTACATTTGAACTTAAATATAAATATTACCATTTATTACAAAGAAAATGTATACCAACCAATATTGTATACAAGTGTTATATATTATTTGACGTTGGTAACTTCATATTACACTGTTAATTAGAGGAACCGGTTTCTTTAATTTCTTACACTTCCCACTTGCTCCATCCACTATGAATTGCAGGCCAAACATCCGGAAACTTGTTTCATCTCGTAATCAACGATGTTAGCACTAATTAATTAATTAATTACAAATCCCCCCACCGCCTTGATTAATTTCCAGTTGTATGATTTTCTTTTCTACGCTGGGCTACATGTTGCTTGCAAGGAGATCGACCGTAGCAATTAATCAAGCTGTATTGTACGTAGGTATGACTACAGAATGATTGGTTACAATGGTACGTGTAATATATATATACGATGACTTTTCTAATGATAGTGGTATTTTGGTTTGGGTTCAAACTCGAAACTCCTTGCAACATAAGAGTAAATTAATGAATATTGCATAATAATACTTTGATTTTGTACTTTTCTATTAATATAGATATCAGCACTCAAAATCGATTGGTTAAGAATTATTAATGGAGTGTTCCTTTTCTATATTAACTCGTATTTTAATTTTTTTCTGTTGGTCTATATGCATGGGGAGGAAAATAATTAACCTGTCCTTACTGGTCAGCTTTGTTAATATCTTAGTGAACATTATTAACTATAGCATATGTCAACAAAAAAGACTTTCATCCCCGACTAGTTTAAAACAAAAGCGATCGAGAACAAAACACCCGGGGGCTGCGGGAGAATCTCTTCACAGGCCCCGTGATGGCGTCGGCGACCTCTGCGAACGTCGACAAGGGATGTTGGTGCGCCATACATATCATGAGGTGATCGATATGTGTTTATATATATGCATATATAATTACTGGGGGCATCTCTGGACGTTAATTTGGAGGAAAAGTATATAACGAAGAAGAGGAAGCGGCGGCGGCGACAAAACAAATGGCTTGTTTTCACCGGCGTACCGACCGCGGTGAGAGTGTGAGTTATTCCTTCCTCTGGCCATGGAATTAATATGTATATATATGTGTGAGCGGTTGCATGGTGTGTACGTACGTGTTGGAAGGCAAAGGGGGGAATTGTTCACGGGATGGGATTGGTCGGCACGGACCTGAAGATTCCCCCGTCACCGTCGTCCATCCGGCTCCTCGTTAATTTCCATCATCTGATAATTAAGAATGAAACCCTAGGCCTCAACTTTTTGCTGGTGGCATGGGGTGGTACGCACATATATCGGAGGCTACTCTTCAACTTTTAGACGCGCTCCCGCTAAATACATGTATTATTTTTATTCTTTTTAAATTCCGACAGCAGATCAAACCCGAATCCCACTTGTTGACGTGTGAATTCGCGTCTCCAAATTATGCCTCCGGTGCTGGCAACGAGATGATATGCAGCTCTTTGACAATTAAATTTTGATTCAAAATAATTTACCACAAAATCAATTATTAATAGGTAAAAAAGCCTTATTATACGTCAGTATATTTATCGGTACGTGACTTTCCATGCGTGTTCTCTCTTAATTAATCGTAACTTATTTTGAGTCCGCGAATACTTTATAACTTAAGTAGATTTACATGAAATAAGTGAAGTACGTAAAACTTCATAAGTAGAGATTTCATTAATCTCTTGTAGATTGATGAAAGACAAACTGCACAGCATGTACAGGCGCAAATCATAGAGTAGGATAGATGCGTTGTAAAGGAGCCTGACAAGACCAATGGAATATTGGAGAGAGGCTTTTTTGCTTCAGTTGAGGTTTTCAATTAAAATGACAAGTCAACGAACGACAGGATTTCTTTGGTTTCCCACAATAGCTGGGTTTTGTCACCATTTATTATTTATTATTTGAGCAACCTTTTTAATTTTTTAATTTGTTTCCATTCCGGCTTCATATCATTCTCCTGATTCCCTTTGAAACATTCAGACCATCCCAGTTGGAAGACCTTCCTTCCAGTGAAGGCCCCATGACAGCTGCAAGTTTCGGCATCCGATGTTTCCTTTCTCATTTCCAAGAGCATGTAATGGTCAGTCCATAAAAGTTCCAAGGAAAAGTCGCCCTCATTTTCCAAGCCCTTTTACCTTAAACTGGCAGAATAACCTCTTAACTCTTATGTTCCTTCTAGTTTATGTGAAGAAAGATTCTTCTTACTTTTCTTGAGAAAAAATCTTTCCAACCAATGTCGTCACTAGACACGTGACGTTTTTTTGCCTTCAAAGTTCAAACAAATACCCGATCGTTCGTCCATGATCGGTAGATGTTACCTATGATGATTTACAGCTGAGGTAGATCTACGTCTTGATCTACTTATTTCTGGTGCAGGACTGGATCTAGATCTTGTCTCTGCTTTTCTCTTTTTGGGATAATGGTAATCCTTTTGTTTAAATTCTAGCATAAGCTTAATAAAAAGCAAAAGGACGACGTGGTATCCTACCATGACATTCCATTGCAGCGACAATATCCTGAAAGGCATTTTTCAACGAATCAGCTCCTGCAATCCAACCTAAATTATGATCTATACCTCGAATTCTTTAATTCAGGCACATAAATGATACATGCAATTTAATTATGTTTTCACTTGTAATGTTGATGGCAGAAAATGGGGCCGTAGATTATGTGCACTATAATCATCAGGCAATCTTAAATATGGTTTCAGAATTTTCGCAAGAATGATAGTGGAAATGAATTACAGAATTTAGACTTTTTTTTCTTTTTTCCAAACTGTTAAAGCCCATCTTACAAAGACACGCAGATAATATACCCTACATAGCTCAACTTGACGAGCAATGAGTCTTACATGGAAGGGGTCCAGTACCCATGATTCAAAATTTCCCTGCCAAGCCACATAAAAGAGATTTTCGAACGTTCACAGAAAGATTATTGCTAACCGTTCAAAGTGAGAAGCACAAATATTTTGATAAAGACGTTCTTCAGTAATATCATCATCACTTTTGAAATTACATGAGGTAGCAATACCAAATCAAATAAGACGAGACGAGTGGGGACTTGAGCTAAGCAAAGCTGGAGACCTAGAATTCCATGTGCTTTGCATAGTTAGACGATACCGATATAGCATGATTCTATGTGTATCTTCCTAGAGCACATTGGTTCAACCTTGTCAAGCTGAGTTGGTAGAAAACAGCCTGAGATAATTTACATATCCCAGGCTACCACAATCAACTACCATGACAAAAATGATGTGTTGGTAACTGTTGCTCGTTATTTCAAGCCACTGGGATCTTTGGCTCACCAAGATTTACAAATGCCTCTGCACGAGCCATTCGAGCTGTTGCCGAATGCCATGATGCTAGATGGCTCAGGAATGTGTGTACATATTTTTCCCTGTCATCCTGTTCATGTTCAAATCAAGGCATATTACGCAATCCTTCTTCAGCAGTAAACTTTTGCATGTCCACCGATCACAGACAATGTGTAGCTCATTTGATAAAACAAGGCACATATAACCTTAGATTTCTGCAGATGATAGGGAGGTTGCATACCTTGTAATCCAGATAGTAAGCATGCTGCAAACACGTCAGTTGAATCAATAATCATCTTAAAGCCCACATCATGCAGTAATCAAAACACTAAAATTAATTATACCTCCCACATGTCCAAAGCGAGAATTGGCTGTAGATAAAAAATAATAATCGGTTTGGTAAGAAGTCAGTGTCAATAGGAAACTAACAGTCAATTGGGAGAATAATTCTGCAATAAACTCACAATATCGTTCCACACCAAGGGGTTAACGGCGTTTGAAGTTCTCATCACGGTAAGCTTTTTTTCCTTCCTTTTCACTGATGGAAAGAACGTTAATAGTCAAATAGTGCATACATTGATGAAACCAGTGCATGAAAGAAAGGTTGCAAGTGTTATTTGTTTGGATACAGAAATTTCACTTGACGAAATGATTTGCAAAGAAATCTTCAGTCAACTTACGAACAAGCCAAACCCAGCCAGATCCAAACAGCGTCATGGCCTCGGCAACAAACTGCTCTTTGAACTTTGTAAACGAACCAAAATCCTTCTCGATCTGCTGAAGCACTCCTCCCCAAGGCATTTTATCACCATCAGGTTGTAATGATTCCCAAAAGAAGTCATGGTTCCAAAGCTATAGCATCTCGTCACCATCAATTCCATGGTAATCAGAAAATGTTTGAGATTTTTATAGAACGACATTTTTTATACTACTTCCTAAGTGTATAGGAAACTGACCCATTTTACAACCTTGAAAAAACAAATTACACAAATAGCTAGTGAAATAAAACTTCTGAGTGAATAAATTTATATCATGTCTGTAGCTGTCAATGCAAACTGGAAAATGTAAGGAGAATAGACCGTCAACGACCATTCACGGCACTTGCACAAACAACTGAAATTTATCTAAACTATATTCCACGTTCAAGCATTCAAGTTAAAGTTTGCAAGACATAAGTTATTTTAACATTCAGACAGACAATGTTGAGCAAATTAATCTCCATAGCATTATGAATTGATCTGTTTGAACAAAAGACAACTGATTGTAAGAATAAAAAAAGGATCAGTAACAAGATCCTAAGCAGAGAAAAAGAAAACAATCTTCATGTAATAATTATCAATCAGATCTCCATACGCATAGTTAACACAAGCCGTGTGAAAAACTACAGCACAACTTAAGGTATCATTGAACATGGAATTTGTAGCCTAAAAGCAATGTAACCTACCACTGTTCCTCTATATTTCAAACAAAGACAACTTGATTTTTTAAGATATCTGATTCTTCTATATTTTACTTCTATCACCATTCATGTCAAGTTCAGGTTAAAGACAAGCTTTAATAAGATTTGCATGTGAAGAAATCAATTTCATGGAAATGCAGAGAAAGGAGTATGAATACCTGAGCAGCATTGTTAAATTCAGGAAACGGGTTCCCATTGTTGAAGGATAATTTCACCAATTCCTCTAAAGTGTATCCATACAATGGACTATTAGAAAGCTGCTTATTTAAGCCATCAACATAATCTTTGTGGTGTTTTCCCCAGTGAACTTCTAGTGTTCTCTGGCTCATATATGGTTCCAAAGCATCCTAAAACTCATCAAAACATGGGCAGCACTTAACCAGACAAAAGAGTAGGTGACATCATATAACAGACAAACATCTCAGAAAGCAAAAATACATGTGAAGAACTAGCGAACGCCATAAGATGCTCTCCATGTCAGTAATCACATGGATATCTAACATAGCATATTGAATTATGCATTCCACTGAGTTTGATAAAAAAATATCTAATATTGCACATAAGAAAGGTGATGAAATAGATAACTACATGTATTAATTCTACAAATATGTGAAACACAAAACTTTTCCTTACCAGTTTATATGGAGGGGTTGTCAGGCCATAGTATGCAAACACCCTTGAGGATTTTTTAAAACGCTGTAACTTAATGCTGCACTTGCAAAAATGAACAGAATAAGAAACTGAGAATATGGTAGTTAACTATTAAGAATTTCAAAATTAAAAATTCCTGACTATAACATTTAAAATTTTATCTATACTTCAGATTAGAAGCAAAACACAAAGAGTATTTTGAAAATTTTAACTCTATAGGGGGTGGGAAGGGGGGCTGTGCCACTAGGTAAAGATAGGAAACCTTGGAAAAAGAAACATTAGTAAAAAGTTTCCCAAGGTAGGAGTTGTTTGTGCATTATGAAAATCTTGGGAAAAGATTTCCCAATATTTCTCAACATTCACGAAATCATTATCCAGCCTTTTGGACGCCATCCCTTTGTAACCTTGGGTAAAATCGAACCTTCAACCTTGATGCCTCGATCCCTTAACAGAAGTCGAAGAACATTCATCTTCTCACCTCCCTGATCCTTTCGACACATCACCTAAAGTCACCATTGTTGCTTGAAGTCGAAGATCAACTGAAGTCTTCCATCGCCTCCCCAATCTTTCTATCACATCACCTAAAGTCACCATTATCACCTGAAGGTTGCTACTCTCGCCCAAAGCCATTGTTATTGCCCAAAGGTTGCCACTATCACCCAAAGTCGAAGACCAGTCAAAGCCTTCCATCTACTCCTCAATGAATCCAAACACCGATATCGCTAGCAACCTGAGATCTGCAAGCAAAACGAGCAAGACAAAGACACCTTGAACTCTAGTAGTGGCTTTTGGTTGGTCGAAACCTAGGTTTCTATTAGAGAAGATGAAGAAGATGGAAGAGAAGAAAAAAAATAAAGAAAAGAAAATAAATAAAAAAAGAAAAGAAATAAGTGAACAGTAGAGATGAAATAAAATAAATAATTAATTAAAAAAAGAGAAAAGTAGATGAATGTAAATAAAAAGTGAAAGATGAAATGAATAAGATAAATAAGTGAAACGAATAAAATAAAATGGATAGAATAAATAAATAAATAATATATATTATAAAGAAAAAATGAAAATGAAAGTATATAAAATAACAAATAATAATAATAATAATTTTACTATTTATTATTTAAAATTTTAAAAATTATTAAATAATGTATTTCCCATCATTTCCTTTTATGCATAAACACCTCAAAATTCCTATCATTTCTCGTCATTTCCCAATGTACATAAATGCTCAAACTTTCCTATCATCTCCTGTTATTTCCCAAGTTTTCCATTTTCCAATATTTCCAACATTCCTATCATTTTCTTTTCTAACAAGAATTGTACACAAACACCCCTTATAAGAGACTGCTTAGACATAGGTCTCCTTCATGTTTTAGTTTTGTTCATACCCTACTTTGAATCTAGTGGTTGTTTTGTTTTGAGCTCCTACAATCTTGATAGGTCTTCTTTAACTTTTATTATTATTAAACGTTTGGTTTTTAATAAGATTTATTCTTACTGCTAAAGAGTCTATATCATTTATAGTATATCCTGCTTTGACTGTGAATATTAATAATTTTTAGTGAGCATGAAGAGTTACTAAATTAGCAACACATGCATATTAACTTTCAGAACCAAGTAATTTCTTTCAAAAATTACAACAAAGGAATTTGTCAACTGTGGAGTGCTTGCAGCCTTGCACTGCAATTTCATTGTATCATTTAGCTTAACTATTTCTTACATGTGTATATTTGTTTCTCCTCTTCTTTTTAATCCTCAACATCCTATGACTAGACGTACTTTCTACCAATTATACATATGTAAGTTGTTTTTACATTTTTTATGAATATTTATATTTATAATTGGACTAAAACTCTTCATCCTCTCAATTAAAAAGTAATCATGGAACTGTAACGACTAATGCTACAAAAATATAATGCTAGTAAAGAAATTGCATTGACAGCTACGGTTGACCAATAACATATTGAGAAGCAGCATTGGAGTCTAACAGTAAAGCAAGTATGAGTGCTACTTCCGTTATGAACCTAAGCTACATTTGGAATTACATTTATACCACAGCTTTTACAAAAAAAATGCTTTCCTTCAAAGTGTGTTTCCACATTATCAAAAAAAAGCGTGTTTCCAAATACACCCAATGGTTTCAGCTTCTTTGAGAATGCAGCTTCTATGTTTCAATTCAATTCAATGCATCTCCAAAAAACTGTTAGGAGTCAACTTTTGAAAATGCTCTGAAAACATTATAGTGTTTCCACATTACCAAAAAAAGTTATGTTTCCAAATGCACGCAATGATTTTAGCTTTTTTGAGAATGCAACTTCCACGTTTCAATTCAAAACCAATGTTTTCTTCAAAGAGTTGATAGAAGTCAACTTTTGGCAATGTTATGAAAACGTTGTCCTACATTCTGAAGAATGCCCGCATAGTTTTTTATATTCACAGAAAACCACAAAAACTGTAAACAATGCTACTTTTCAATAAGCTAACCTTTCCAAAAGGCTATAATTCAAAACGCAGTCTAATTAGACAACAGTTGATTGAACAAAGTCAAACAAATTTTTCGTATCATTCTATTGGATGAAATTCACCCAAATCGAAGGACGTAGGTTGTGTATATGCACACACATTTAAACCCTAAAACTTTCTAGAAGCAACAAACCAACCAGGCATATCAATGAGATTGAGCAACGACTCACACATTCCCGACTGCTATCAAAAAATCTAAAGCCATGGGCCGTCTTGTGTAAATTAACAGATTTTCTACCTCCCCTACAATGAATATAACAAAAGTCCTTAACCATAGACCATAAACCACAACCATGCTGGAGAACCGCAATCTGCCATCATACACAAATCACGCATAAAGAACGACATACCCAAACAAGACCATAAAACCCAACATAAAACGGAAGCAAACCAGGATTGTAATGTAACGATTTTCTAACAACAAACCAAAGGAAAAAAAAGATTAAAAAAATGGTATGAAAGTGGAAGCAAGACGAGCCTGGGCGTCGTTCGTCCGAGCTGACGGATGCTCACCGGCGGCGGTTGCAACTGCAGCAACATGCGGCCGTTAGCGATCGAAGGAATCGTATGAAGTACGGAAGGTGGAGTGAGGGTTGGGAAAGACCAGACAAGAGTTGGACGGGCAAGAGTCCGGAATCTTTCGGATAAAAGAGTCCTGGACCGTTGGATTTGTTACTGGATCAGGCAGTCGTGTGGGCTTAACGAGATGGGCCGAAACGTCGACAATTTCTAAATTCTAAGTTTGTGCGGGTTCCCGTATTCCCGTGATTTTGGTGTACTCTTGTACGTGAAATTAGATATCTTTGTGTGAAATATTTTTATCTCAAAATTAACTAACAATAAATGAAAAATTTATTCCCAAAAATATAGTATTATTTTTGTCTTTATCTTGCGTGCCGATCGACACGCTCTTTTACCAGAAACCAAGCGAGGACGCAACCTTTTTTTGCCTCGGCGCAAGTGCGGGCTTCTTTTCCTTGGAGCTTGAAAAAAAAAAAACAATGGCCGCCGTCGCTTCTTCGTCTTCTCCTGCTCCTCTTTATTTAATATCAGAAAATTCTGAAAAAGAAGAATTCTAGAACCACAAACATTGTTGGTACGGAATTTTCAAAAGTCGGCTAGCAGAAGTAAGATGGATTGACATGGACCATGGGAAGGGAAGCAACCGTGATCGTGCGGTGCTTCAACGTTCGCAAAGGTCCTCCCGTCTGGCGGCCGGAGCCCGTGCTTCAACGTCCGGTACAACTTTGCTTCTTCGGTTAATGTTCAAGACGACGACGACGGCGGCGGCGGCGGCTCTGGCGTCCTGCACGTGTGCGCTGTGGTGGAGAGCACATCCACTACCGCCCTTCAATGCATGGCAGCCACAAGCAAGCCGCCAGCGACGGAGTGTTCAAATTTTACAAGCACAACAAGTAACCAGTGTCTTTCACTTCACCACCGTTTTTACTTTTTACTCAAATTAAGTAATGTCGTATTCCTTGAATCTTTTACGATGTTTTGATAATATTAGTTATAGCCATGCATGCATTATTCTTAACTTCAAGGTTGTAGTCCAAAATTTTAGATTTTTGAATCATGACTAAGTTTAGTTAATCGCTCTTCGTCTTAGAGTTCGTCTGTGTACGTTCTTTGTTTGAGAGATGAAACAACAAAAGATACTTGAAATTACGAGAAATGAAAATAGCAAGACATGATAATAATAAAAATATTATTTGTATACTTATGATAAATGACAGTAAATGATAAGAATTTTGAGATGCTTATCTAATTATAAGAAATAACAAGAAATATATTATTTAATAATTTTTTAAATAATAAATTAACAAAAATTGTTATTAACTTGAAAAGTGATATTTTAAATAATATAATATGTATTAAAAATTTATTAATACAGATTTTCATTTATTTATTTTCATTTTCATCATTTCTTAATTTTCTCGTCTCTTTTTTTATTCATTTTATTCGTTTTCATGCCTTTTTTTGTTAATTAATTAATTATTTTATTTCATCTCCGTCGTTCACTTCCTTCTTTTCCTTTTATATTTTCTTTTCTTTCTTTTTTTCCTTCTCCATCTTCCTATCTTCTCCGACAGAAACCTTATCGACCGAACGAGAGCCACAGCTGTCTACCGCTGTTGATCAGAGGTAATCGGAAATCGAGAGTCCAAGGGGTTTTGGAGATGACGGCGATGGAAAGTCCAGCGATCGCTCAAGATGTGTTGGAAATTTGATAGCTCGAACGATCGCACAATGGGTGGGAGAGGATGGAGGCGTTTGCGCAGGTTTCAGTTGGCCTCAGGGACGAAAGCAGGGGATCATGCGTAAACCCTAGGGGATTGACTGAAGCTCGGCGACAAACGCTGCAGAGAATGTGCAGAGGATAGGCGCGAAGCTTGGCAGGTCGACGGAAGATGCGTAGACAAAGAAGAAACACGCAGAGCGGACGATCGGGCGATGGCGATCGAACGCGAGGATGGAATGGGAGAAGCAAGGGGCTGACGAACACACAAGGGTCGGAGGGGAGAGGTCGAAGATGAGTTTACGAAGAATTTTTATACGGGGGTAGCGGGGGGGGGGGGGGGAAATGATTTCCCCCTATCTCTATCATACACAAACGGGAGTTTAAAGGATTTCCTCCCTACTTATGTGCACAAATTCTTCCTTACTAATGTCATTATGTAATGTAATCGTTACGTTACGATGACTTGTTATCAAATGTAAATTAATTATAATACAATTAAACCAAAATAGGACCTTAATACGATATAATTAAATTACATAAACCAAGTATTGTAATTTAATTAAAAAATGTAATACACTTGTATCACATTGCATTATAATTTTTTGGATGATAACGTAAATACATTACATTTTGGTTTCGATCGATCAAACAAAACCTTATATATATATATACATATAAGTAGCAGAAATTGGGTAGTTTAATTCTTCAAGATTTAAATCTGGGTCAATACAAATGATTTTTTCTTACGAATCATTAATGACAGCAAAGAAAAAAAAAAAATATTGGCCATTGAATAAACCAATGTATAAGATCTTGCCGGCAGCCATTTAAAGATGAGAATCGCGCTGACTCCATAACTGTAAATTAAGATGTTCTTCATGATCGATAAATGGATTCTTTTTATATACATATTTTTAGCACGGTCCAACCACCAACAGCCTGGTTCCATCGAATTTGCATGTTTTTTCTTCTTCAGTCGAATTTTTTACAATTTACAATTAATTATGTCGACCGTATTTTCTATTTCTCGAAACGTTACATTTATTGTTGATTTTCGGTTATTTATATCTATCAGGACCTTTGTAAAAAAAGAAGAAGACACACGCTCGGTCTTCGCAAACGTACAATTTTCTTTTTCCTTTTGTAATATTTGTTTCGCTAATTTTTTTAGAATTGTTACATAGAAAATATAAATTACAATCACGTGGTAAAAATACAAAACTTCTGTTACAACACAATCCTCCCTAATCACTCTTATAATAAGAAATTCTGTTAAAAAAGATAAGAATCAAAAAGTTTAAAAGTAAAATTTAAAAATATCTGTGACATTGATAGAAATCTAAGAAAATTATATGATTCTTGAAATTTTAATATTATATATTAAATAATATTATAAAATTATAAAATAAAATAATAATATTAATTAAATAAAAATAATATTTGTGATTTTAATATCATAAAATTAAATTAAATAATATTACTAATAATAAAATAATTAATATTTTATTAATAATAAAGTATATACCTAGTAATTTTAATTAAAAAAATAATATATTATACAAAGTATATTACAAAGTAATAATTAAAATAATATAATACTTTAATAAAATAAAATAATATATTATACTTTAATTATATTAACAATATATATTTTAATTATAATTAATTTTAAATAATAAAATAATTAATTAAACAAAGATAATTTTTATACTACTTTCATAACTTTCAAATGAAAATAAGTCTAAACCTTTCATCTAAAAATTTAAAATCTCAAATATTTTATATACAGTTACCCCGTATCCTAATTTTTTTTTTTAACTTTTTAATTCCTAAGTTACACAAACAATACCTTCACAAGTTCAAATTCCACAAAATCAACCAATGGAACACATGTACATGAAGGGTAGACACTCGTCACCATTAAATAAAAGCTTGAAGGTCATAGCCGCTCAAGAGTAGTCGTGGATCAAAGACTTCGCGGAATGGGCCGTCGCGAAGGAGAAAGTAAAGCGAGCGCGGGTCGTCTGCCAATTAACTAACATCTCGCCGATATTATATTAGAAAAAAAACATAAATATGTTATTCATTCATATGCATCGCTTCTTCTTTTTTTACAGATTAAAATTCATTCATAAAGCTATCTCAAGTTTACAAGTTGTTCGTCGAATCTCGGAATAAAATTAAAATAGTGTAGAAAAGAACATGTAATTAAAAAAAAAAAAAAAAAAATAGGCGTAATTTCTGGATTTCGATCGATCCAGCTGTCACAGGCGAGAGATGGCAAGTACGTGTTCTTGCGGATGGTCCAAATTCAGTTTGCTCCTGGTCTTGGTCGCCGGAGAATGATTGACTGTGGTCTTGCGTGGCTTGCCATGCGATCCGGATAGAGTAGCGGTCGCCTTCTCGCCTCCGACGTCGAAGCCCTTGGCCATCTCCCTCAGCTGGAACTTGAGGATCTTCCCGGTGGAAGTCTTGGGCAAGCCTTCCATGAACACGACCTTCTTTGGCACCATGAACCCTGGGAGTTTGCTCCGGCAATGCCCCACCACGTCTTCGGCCGACGTCTTGTCCTTCTTCCCATCCCCACCTTCTTCCTTTCTCACCGTCACAAAGGCGCAGGGTGACTCCCCCCAGTAGGAGTGGGGCATTGCCACCACAGCTGCCTCTATGACCATGGGATGCGAGTAGAGGACGTTCTCCACCTCCACGCTGCTGATGTTCTCGCCTCCCGATATGATCACGTCCTTCGACCTGTCCTTGATCTCCACGTACCCGTCGGCGTGGACGATCCCTACGTCGCCGGTGAGGAACCACCCGTCCTTGAAGGCTTTCGCCGTGTCCGCCTCGTTCTTGTAGTATCCCTTCATGATGCTGCTCCCTCGGAGAACGATCTCCCCCATCGTCTTCCCGTCGCGTGGGACGGAAAGCATCGTCTGGGGATCCTTGACATCGGCATCGGCCAGCGTCAGCACGCTCACGCCTTGGCGCTGCTTCAGGTTGGATTGGTCCCGGAGCGGCAGGTTGTTCCACTCTGGCTGCCACTCGCACACCATGGCCGGTCCAGTCGCTTCGGTGAGGCCGTAGGCGTGCATCACGTGGAAACCGTGTTTACGGATCCTTTCGAGCAGTGCGGCTGGTGGCGGCGCGCCCCCGGTGAGGACGTGAACGGGCGCGGTCACTGGGCGGCGTTCCTCGGGTTTGGCTTCGAGGAGGATGTTGAATACTATGGGGGCGCAGCACATGTGTGTGACCTGGTGGTTGTAAATGGCTTCGTACATCTCGGCGGCGCAGGTGTTGCGGATGCACACGTTGGTGCCACCTCTGGCAGCCATCCCCCACGTGAAGGTCCAGCCATTACAGTGGAACATGGGAAGAGACCACAAGTACACCGGGAAGCCGCCGACCCCCCACTGGAGGAGGAGGCTCATGGTGCTCAAGTACGCCCCGCGGTGGCTGTAGACCACACCCTTGGGGGCGGACGTCGTGCCAGAGGTGTAGTTCAGCGCGATCGGATCCCACTCGTCCTCCACCACGTGGGTCGGGTGCTTCGGATTGCCAGCGGCTATCAACTTCTCGTACTCCAGCTCCCCGAGACGTATGCCGGTCGGGGTATCGACATCGTCGATGACGATGACCAACGGCAATGGTGCACCGGCGTCCATGAGTGGGCGGAGGGCGTCGACGGCAAGTCGGACGTATTGGTAGTCCACGAACAAGGCCTTGGCTTCGGAATGCTTCAGTATCAAGGCCACGTTGCTGGCGTCGAGGCGGCTGTTGATGGTGTTGAGCACAGCGCCGGCCATCGGGACCGCGAAGTGCATCTCGTACATTGCAGGAATGTTCGGAGCCAGAACCGACACCTGTGAGTACATACGGGCACATACATGAGCTAATAAATATTATAACAAATAATCAAGCATTAATCACACACAAAAAACTTGAGAGCAATATATGTATTTATAGAAACTTACGACATCGTTCTTGGAGATGTTGAGGCTACGAAGGGAAGAGGCGAGGCGGCGGCACCGTTCGTAAGTCTGACTCCAAGTGAACTGGGTGTTTCGGTAGACGACGGAGGGGCGAGTGGCGTAAACGGCGGCGGCCCTCTCCAAGAAGGTTACGGGGGAAAGGGGAACGTAGTTGGCTCCGCACTTGGGTAGTTTGTCCATGGCCGAGGACCAGAGCTCAACCGCGCGCAGAAGCCAGACGATCGAGGAGAGATCGATTGTGGTCTGGGGGAGAAGATCGAGGAGCTAGAAACCAGCAGAGAGGAAGAGGGGGGAGATCGGTCGAGAAGAGAGGAATGAGGTGGAGGAGATCGAAGGTAAGTTGCAGACGAAGGGTTGGGTGTGGTGACGCTTATATAGAGCAGAAGTGGAGAGAAATTAAGAAACCGAGGGTGTACTTGTGCGGAAATTGAACGGAAATCAATGAAGCGAGCGAGGAGCCTCCGCTTCCCACTTCTTTGAAAGTGGACTTTTGACCGAATCAATACCCATGGATGGATTCCTGGCTGCCGGCATCGCCCTCCGCGGTCAACCAAACGAAAAGTTTTTAACCATTCACAAGTAACTTCGTTTCATTTATTCCTGGTTGCTTTTCGAGTCTCTGAAACCGACAAATATATTATACACGTATATATATATCTGTAAATGAAAAGTGTTGGGGATTTTCTTCTGCACGCTGGCATCATTTTTTTTTTCATTTATTTATTTTATAATTTTAAATATAAATATATAATTTATTTACTGTTTTCTTTCAAAAAATTAATGGTTTATATAATTTTTTTGGCCTTTAGATAATAACAAATACATGTCTATTTAACTAATTTTTTTTATAACGTATTTATGGCGGTCTAAAAAATTTAATTTCTACACGGTTACTTACTCCCACTGCTCGAATATGATTTATAATTGATAATGGATTAATGGGATGGCTTCTCGTTGTCTAATTTGAAACATGATCCGGTGGAAAACTAATTATATGTTATCGTAACTAATTAATTTGGTGCTTCTCAGATTAAGTAGATCCCAATCGGTTCTTTCATGGCCCCACCAACGATTTTGATTCAAAAAGTACCTTAATTGATTAAAAGGAAAGTGTAAATCCAAACCATTTTCACAAAATTAAACAAAAGAAAAACGGAATATATATATGTACTTGAAACAATCCTAGGATCTAGAAGAATTTAGTGTATGCTTTTATAATTAGATTCTCTTTATCTTTTTTTATCGATATTTATTTAAAAAATAAAAAAAATATTATATATAATCTACTATATATTAAAATTTCATATTAATCTGAGCCATATTCGTTATTATATTTTTTTTCCTTAAAAATCAACGATTAAAATGTAACAAGAAAGTGTTGAATTTTAAGACGTTTAGACGAAGGATCAATACTTATATAATTTAAATAAAAATTCTATAATGTATTTACAGTCATCCAATACTATTCAAAGTGCACACGTAACTTCTACTCGATCTGTCGCATGTATAGTTACGAGAAGAATTTAAAAATGAATTCAAAGTCCAAATCTTCTATTATTTTTTCCTGATGACATATCGAGACAAAATTCTTACGTATCTTCCACGGCCAGAGGAAGAAGTGCGTAATCACGGAAGACATGAAACCTCCAGGAAATAGACATGCAAAGACGGAGTGCACTCTCGTTGGATCTTCGAACTTGAACAGAGCATGCATGTGAAATTTCCACACAAGGTGGAAGGAAGATCGACGTATGTGGAACGAAGCTTCATAGAGAAGAAGAAGAAGAAGAAGAAGAAGAAGAAGAAGAGGAGGAGGAGGAAGAAAATCAAGTGCGTACCAAGTATATCAGTGAGTATATGGTACCGGGAGAAAGAGATGTTTAAGAGTGCGAACGCATAGAGACTTACCTGCTTGATGTGCACTGCAAGAACACATGTAATGACAAGGAAGTTTCCTAGTAAATTTGTCATTTTCTTCACAGAATATATATATCCATATGTATATATATATATATATATCTGTGGGTGTGTTCTTAATTTTCAATTGAATTTTCCACTAATAAGTAGTATTTTGTAGGAATTCTGGAGGCGTCCCACGTATCATTGTATAGAACGGAGGGCACGTCGATCGGTGCGAGCACCGAGAACCCCGAGAATGTGACATCTTCATGCATCGATCTCCGTGTAATTGAAAACAACCAACCATGCAAGTTCCTAATTACCTTTTATTGGGTAAATTAAACTAGCCGACGAAAGATATTTAATTAGATTAAATCGTGTGGGTGCGAAATTAAATGAATACGTAGGAGAAACCTTTTTTTAGGAAAGAATAAATGGATTGTGATTAACAAGTAATAATCGATAAAAGCATGCCTGGAAGATAAACATGTTAAGTTAAAATGGACAAGAGAGTAAATAGTCATAAGCCATATAAAAATGTAAAATAGTAAATGATATGGTAACGTAAAGATTAAATAAGGATAAGAAAGAAAGATCATACCGATCTGTAGCTTTTTCCCGGAAGGAGAGGTGTGAAAGCTACCGTTCATGACGACCAAATGGAGGGAGGTGGATTCAATCCTTATTTAAAGCGCTATCATACGTATATTATGAAGCACGCCCAAGTAAAACCGTACCCATACAAATTAATGTACATTATTATAAGGAATGTGACATATATATATATATATATTATATGCGATATGTTTTCCACTTTGTTCATTTGTGCTGGGCACAAGAAGGATGTAATTAATTATAAGTAAAATCCACAAATAAACCGCAACGAATAATATGCCATATAATAATAATAATGATGATGATGATAACGAATGCACCCGAATAATAATAACGGTGAAAAACTGGCCGGTCTCCAATTTTAGAAGAAGACTCATGGGTTTGTAATTTTTTTTAAAATATTTTTGCACGTAGGTATATGGATGAAAAGATGATATTAGGGTCTTTTTAACAACTTAATCCAAGGACGATAAAAAGTTACAGAATCTAACCCACTCTGTGTCCGGAGGTGCGGACGTTTCGGTTTGAATAAATATCATTGAATCCAAATATAGTTATCAGATCATATGTAATAAATCAAGCAGATCATTCGAAAATTAATTCAACTTTTGGGTGTCAACCAGGATTAAAAAATGACCTCAAATTTAAAAATGTAAGATAAAAGAAAAGAAAAGATTTACGTTAGCATCACGGTCACATATTTTACTTTTCCAAATAAAAAACCAAGGCCTCCGTGGACCACTTGACGGTCGACGGATTGTCTCGAAAATGTTTTGTTTTGTTCTGTTGGAAAATGGATACATCAAGATCAATTCCAATCCATATTTAATGTTAAATATATAAAATAATGATATATTATAAATAAATCTTTACGTATGCATGGTTATCGATTCTGATTTTAATTGAAATAATCACAGCTAATATCGAGAACCAGACTATTAACAATGGCTTTAGAAATCTAGAACCAACCATTATAATCGAACTAAGAGGATTAAGAATCAATCCATCGGGTCACCCCGATCGTTGTAATTTTTATGTGCAGCACTTGCATTATGATTTGAAATATTGTAAAATCAAATGGTAGGGAGGGAAAGAAGGCAAAAAAATGTGGCCACTGGTCAGCCTGGACGTCTGCCGCATGTTATTTAAAAAAAACT
Organism: Cymodocea nodosa; assembly: GCA_036874045.1. NCBI lineage: Eukaryota > Viridiplantae > Streptophyta > Magnoliopsida > Alismatales > Cymodoceaceae > Cymodocea > Cymodocea nodosa. The sequence goes on from CM072345.1 coordinate 12,695,879, forward strand.
GCAAAGCAAAACCAAAAGTATTATTCTTTGTCAAGAAAAAAAAAAACCATTCCGCTTCAAAAGGAATGGTGGAGGACGGCCCGGCTTAGTGGAAGAAATGGCGCAGCCGCCGTCGGTCCATGGACCCGGTCAAGAAGCAGACCACTGCCCTCAACACACAAAAGAAAGCAACAAGCAAGCAAGCAGGCAGGCAGGCAGGCGGGCAGGCAGGCGGCCGATCACTTTGGTGGAAAACTAGAGGAGGAGGGCAGGTGGGTTTGGAAAAGAGGGAAAGAGATGTGCTTCTCGGAAGGTGCTGTGTGCTGTGTGCTGTGTGCTGTGTGCTGTGTGATGAGATCACAAGCATGGGACATGTTGAATGCAGCACTCTTCTAGAATGTAGAATCCACATCGGCTTTTTTTGAATGTTTCGGTCTCCCACTCAAGACAGTCAGGTCTTTCACATCCAACCCTACTCTGTATTAAATTTCTATGGGTATGATTATTTTTTATGGGCGGATAATAAAAAAAGAAACGGACGAAGAAGGTGAGAGACGTTACAACCAAGATGGGAAAGAATTTAAGAGTGGAACGTTTACCTTTACCTCACCCACCTCCTAAAAAGAAAGTAATGACACGCCTTGTTTATGTGTGTTTTCCATCCACATCAAGACCGGTCTATCATTCACTCTGCAAATTTTCGTGCATCAATTTTTGTATTTTTCTTGGGATCGTAGGGCTCCACCCAAATCCCTGTCGTTTGATAGCCCTACATTTTCCGTCGTCCTCCGCCTGGAGCCTTTCTTTCGGGTTTCTCAGGCCCAACACGGAAAGCAACGTTTTCGGAAAACGTTCCATTGTCGGATCCCTACCGGGACGCTTTGCGTCACGACGTCCATCGACGCTCAAGTACCAGAAGCTGTTCCCCGTAGACGCTAGGGTAATACCGACCGGCGATCATGGCGCGGCACACGAGTCGAACTGTGGAAGTGGCGCTTGCGCTTGAGGATTACCGTGTAAACGAGAAGGCTGATCGCTACCGCAAGTAAGTAATCTTCGATTTCGGTCGGTTACACCTTGTTCACCACAGATTCGAACCGGACGTGGGCAGCCTCTTCTGTACAACCCATCGAAGCGGCACGTGAAGAAAACCTTGGCCATTGAAGAGCTTGCTCGCGCATGGAGGAGGAACAGGGGGAAGTGTCTCCCTCACTCCAAACGACACCGCCTTCATCCTTCAAACTCTTTTGGCATCTCGCCCATTGACACAGCAGCAATCCTACTTGCTTTCCAAACGATACTTATTTTGATAACATGGACAAGATGGTTTCCACAACGAGTGTGTTACCAAAGGGTTGTTCAAAACTCTTCTCCTGAACCGTAGGACATTTTGTTGATTGTGCTTTCCAAGGGGCCAAGAGGGGAGCAGAGTTGGCACATGTTCCATGCAATCCACGCAGGAAGGACTTTGTAGTTGATGGGGGAATCCGTTATCGCCTGCTTGTTTTTGCAAGTCTAAATTGTGATTTTGCCTCTTGGCAGTTTCAATCAAAAACTCGGGCCATAAGTGCAAGTGATCAACATGAACGTGACGACATGCAGGGCACGGCTAACACACTTTAGTAAAAAAAATACTATTTCTGAAGAATGGCAACCGTTGTGAAATCCTTCCTTGTACAGAAAGAATTACATACATAGATAAACTCACTACTTGTAGTGGAATGCAGAGAAAATCACCTTCAGATAACAATGAAACCACTTGAATGTTGCACCATAACTCACCCTCTAAATTTTCGAGCTAGAATTCTAAAATAAATGCAGGGATTGCTGTGGAGATTGGTTCTCGTTGATCGACTCATTCAACAGTTGCCAGTCGAGTCTTTCTGAATGACAACCAACTCTTGTAACATTCTTCCATGAGCAGAATTATACAAAAATAAATTCACTAGTAGTAGAATGCACTGAAAATTTGTGCCAATAGACTCTTGGATTATAGAGATCGAGCAGTACTGATGAATTGTATTTACCATGCGCTTCTTTTACTTTTGCTGGTGCTTCTGCCTTGCCCTATCATGGTCATGTAATCATGATAGCTTCCGGTTGATGTTCCCAATATATTACGAAGAAAACTTCACCGCCAATTCAAGGATGGCCATCGCAAATAAATCATAGATTTTTGTGAAGGAGCCCACGACCAGGAATTTTTCTTTCTGGGCAATGTGAGGAAAGATGGTTGAATAAATTCAAGTTTTAATAGGGAATTAATTGCATCTACATACTTTTCATACCTCCAATCATTTTATCGGTAATTTGAAGCACAATTGATCGCTTAGTGCCCTCTGCAAGTATCCAAGCACTGACAGCAGACCATGGAGCATTGACTTTTTTAAGTCTCTCTGACATTACTAGTTGAACGACTAAGAGATTGTCTCAGTTCCACGTAATTCTGATGCATGGTAAAACAAAATTTCATTAGAGCATGGAAATCATGAATATGCACGGCTTAATTGAATTATAAAAAAATGCCTTAATTGAAGAAATCAAGTTATAATGGCTAAAACTCACCATCCCGCAAAGTAAAACTTCATATGCTCCTCACTGAAATCTGTCATGCAGCAATCCAACAGCAACAGCACGTAGTAAGAATTCCACATGCTGCCAATAATAAATCAGAAGTGGGCCGCTCATAATGTAGTCAGTCCGATAAAATGCAGGATACTCATGAACGTACTACAAATCCAATAAAAATTATCAAAGCATCGAGACAATAGATCCCAATTCCAGCACGAAAATTAGGTATATTGACTGAAGGAATGATAAAAAAAGAGGTAAGATAAAGAAACGGCAACAAGTGTCCTGGCTTCAACTAAGCCAATCTAATTGTTCACAACTGATGAAGTAGAGAAGAAAAAACGTACATGGCTACACGGTCCTAGAAGAATATAGAAATGAAATGCCAACGGAGCAAGTATTATACCTTTTTAAGCACAAAATCAATAAAACGACTCTACTGACAAAAATTAGATAATAATGTAAATCCGATGCACAAGGCAACCTCCAGTGTGGATGGTTTAGAGAAAGTCCAATTATACACAGCCTTATCTCCATAAATAGAGACATTTTCTACGTTACTGAATCTGTGACTTCCAATTTACAATACAACAATCTTACCATGGTAACAAGACTCACCCTCTCCTAAGGCAAAAATAGACTTTCAAAATTTTCTAGGTTTTTCCAATAACGACCTATAATAAATCAAGTATTAAATTCATTTTTAGGTTCGTTAACTTTGAATATTGAGAAATTGATCCTAACCACAAATAAGCTATATTCCTATTCTAGCATCATCATCGTCATCAATTTATCATCATGTGTAATGGCTTGACAATAAAGATGACCACTTTGTCTTAAACAAGTCAACATATTTGAACAATCCAACCAAAATTTGGTGTAGCAAGTATAGACGCATATCCTAGCTTCTAATAAATCAGATTAAGTTATCAGACTATAAAACAAGTAGTTTGTTCTGTCCTCCAGCATAACTAAAGGGCCTTTTATCAGCACCCTGTACTGCCTTCTAAAAAAGCCTCAGTGAAAAAAAGTCATTGACATAAGCCAGTAAAGTTGATGTAGCTGGAGCCCACACTCCATAGGGAGGTGAGGAGAAATCACCATGATACCTGTAAGGAGTAAAATTATGCTAATTTATACAGAATTATTCATGCTTATTAGAGTTTAAATGATACATAATGCATATTTATAATTAAAATACTATTACTTTGGCATTTATATGATTATACATGGTTATTGAAGTAAATGACTTAAAATTGCACAATTTAACCTTTTATTTGATTATAACTTAAATGATAATGGAAATGAATGTTGATTAATACTTAGATGCTTTATGTTATTTCATGTTTTGTTATCTTTTAATGTGTTTGTTTAAGTTTAGTAGGTAAATAAAGGAGAGCCTATTGAATGTTGACAAGGGCATTTAAATGAAAATAGAAGAGAGATTAAATGGTAACTTTGAAAGATGACAAAAACCTACAACTCTCCTCTACTTAAGCTCGTCCAAGGGATATCTAAGCCTTATCTTTGAAGACTTAATTGAAGACCGACGCCCCTCTCCTCCTCCTTCCTTCCTAGGGCAAGTGGTAGGCTCCTCCTTGTGGTTGGAGTAAAAGAGGAAGCTTGGGAAGCTTAGATCCAGTGGGCTACCTTCCTTGTTCTTCTTCCGGCGGACTTGGAGGCCATTGACCTATCCTCCTCTTGCTCTTGGCTTAGACAGCTGAAGGGAGAAGCTTAAAGACTCTTCCAACAACGTGGTTCCTGATTCTAAAAGAGTGGTGACAACATTCTTTGGAGAAGGAGTAAAATCCACACGAGTGAAAAAGATTCAAGGTGCGGTTCCTTTGCTTGCTTGTTTCCATTGAAGATCCACTTCTTTGGAAGGTTGTAAGGAGGGGTGACAGCCTGATTCCAGCCTTTGCAAAGGATGTAAAACATCCTCTCTAGTGGAAAAAGAGCATCCAAGATAAGGAGAACTCCAAAGACTAAATTCGTGAGAAGATTAATCTTGTTTATATGTGTTTTGTTTTTCATTTTGTGTTTTTTCTTGATGTATGTAAAGACTAATGAATTTTCAGTAGTTATAATGTTATTTTTACTTTTATTTGAATGTGTGAATGATCCCCTTTCATGATTTATGATTGTATAGTGTTTATATTGTGAATGGGTGCAAATAGTTGTGAATGACTTGTACAGATTTTCGTCTCCTCTGTTTTCAAAATTAGGGTTTATGTGCTTTGTTCGTATCTCGAGTTTTTCTTACTGTTTTTCCTCGATTCTTAAGTCGTTTTTGTAGAGAAATAAAAGATGATTCTTTCTGTATACTTTGTTTAATTTTTTGAGTACGTTTAGTATGATTTTTCTATTTTTTTAGGAGAGTGTATTTTCGGTTCGGAATTGCATTTTCGATCAGTAGATTTATAGAAATGTCTAATACGATTTCTCCCTCTCTACGTTATATTTTTAAGATTTGTAAATTAGGTTTATTATATTGATGAGTCTATTTTCATTCAACGATGATTTCATAGAATTTCATGAATAATTGATAAAGTTGTCGAGATTTTACTGGAAGTGCACGTTCTGTAATATTTCATTACTGTTTTGCGCACCTCACTAGGTTTTGATGTTATTTTCAACTGAGAATGATTTAGAGTGTAAAATCATCGTGTATGTTTAGATAACTTAAAACCCTTTCCAGTGAATATTTTTGTATAATTTTTCAATCCTTATTTTGAGAGAAATCGTTGTTACAAGTAGAGATATTTTCTGTGATTTCGACAAATAAATTTGGAAGGAATAGATTTTTGTAGTTCTTGATTTTGTGCAAACAGAATCCTTGCCTTCCATTACTCATTTCAAAAAGTAGATTTTTTGTAGAGTTTTTTAGTGTTTCTTGATATGATTTTGTAGGAAATTTTGTGTAGATTACAGTTATATAAGTTTTGTAATTTTTAAAAGTGTATTTCTTCGATTTTTGATTTTTTATTCCAAAGGTTGTAGTAATTTCGATTTTTTGTTTGAGTGTTAGATTTGGTGCTCGACGCTTGAGTGTTGCCTATGCTATAAACTTTATGGAAAGTCGTTTTGTCAATTTTCCTTAGTTGTAAAACGGGTCTTCGTTCAAAGTCCTCTGATTTCGCAGGATTTCATGGAGTTTTGATTGAGTTACGATTTTTGCACCGAAGGTGCGATTTTGGAAAATTTCCAGAACGATTCTGCGCCCTGTCAGTAAATCCGATATTTCTAGAGTTCTATAATAACTTAATCTACGAAATCACTTCCATTTCAAAAATAATCGAGGATCTTTCCAACCAATATTTTATCTGAATTTTTGAATGTCCATGTTGGAGGAAAAGAGAGTTAGAAATTGGGCCTCATTTCTGTGATTTCAGGGCCGAAACTTATTAATTTGCCTAGGGTTAACCTTAAGAACTTATTGGATTTTGGGTGATATTTGATTCTTCATTGTACTTATGTAACTTTTACTTATTAATTTGTAATTAGAATTTTTAGGATGACTTTAATGAAGTAAATGTTTTGCTAAACAATTATTTCCATGAATTCAATTAAGACAAACTCCTTGTAGATCGACCCGTTCTTGCATATGCTTAATACAATAGGTACCATGTGCTTGTGGTTTATAAATGTAAAATTTAGGTTTTTTGTGTATTTAATTGAATAACAACAATTTACCTTACAATACCTGATATATTTCTTGCTGGAATGTACTACACTATCATCCTTTTATAGCCGGTATGGACATCATCACTGCAGAGGGAACAGAAAAGATATCTCAGTATTATCACTGTCAAGTTATAATGGTGCTTTGTGTATTGAAGGATGTTAAACACTACCTTTAACCACTTTTATCTGGTTCATCTTTCTCATGCTTAATGGAGGCTTTGTGGCACCTCAGCTTCTCAATTTCTTTCTCAAGAAAATCCAATATCGTGTCAGTTATATGATTTGGTGAACAACCTGCATTCAACATCATTCTTAGAAAATCACAAGCTTCTTTGACTTTGCCAGACTTTGCATGAATTTCAATAAGTATGTTGAATGTCACAACGTCTGGACTGATGCCATTTTTGGTCATCTGCTTAAATAATAGGTTTGCCTCATCTAATCTTCCACCTTTACCAAGTGTGTGTATCACTGTGTTATACATCACAATGTCTAGATATCCCCCTTTATTTGCCAACTGCCCAACAACCTCCCTAGCCAGATTTGCTTTACCCATCTTTCCCAACCCCTGGATTATGACATTGTAGGTTGCAATATCTGCAGAAAGAAATTTCTCACGCATTTTCTGAAGAACACCCCATGCCTCATTTAAATAGCCCTTCTTGACAAATGAATACAACAATGAATTGTACGTATAAACCACTGGTTCATGGCCCATCTCCATGAAGATTTGGTACAATTTACAAGCAGTGCTTATCTTTCCTTTTGAAAGGAAGATTGACATATATGTGTTGACCATATCACTATCAAAATGTGTGATTCCCTTCTCTTGCACTCTCTTTCCCTTCTGCATCGAAAATATATGAAGCTCCCTAAAAGACTCAAATTTTTCTGCCAGTCGATCCATGTACGGAGATAAAGACCACTCGTCCTTGAGTTCGACCTTTGAGATGGGATTCTCATCATTTTTTTCAGGGAATGGATCAATCAAAGACATTATGTCACTGAGATTACCTCTAAAGGGAAACAACGGTGTGAAATCCTTGCTATTATCTTGCGGTGCACTCAATGCACCTTCCATGTCAGTAGTCCACTTGAGAACATCTGTAACAATGTTACTATTTTTCACACACTTCATAAGCTGTTCAGCTTGATCCCATCTCTTGCCTTTGTGAAGGGCAATCAACACTGTGGTCACGGTCACCAAATCCACAATAAAGCCTCTAGCTTCCATCTCCTGAACCAAGTCCAGTGCCTCATCAATCTGCCCCTCCCTACACAAATGCAACACCATTGTGCTATATGTCACATCATCTACAAACTGTCCTTTCTTTTTCAAATCATTGAACAACATGAAAGCAGCATCTGACCGATCATTCCTGAACAACCCATCGATCAGAATGTTGTATGTACAACATGAGGCCTTCACACCATCTGCAATCATCTTTTCAAACAGCTTGCAAGCATCTGTGAGCTTCCTTGCCTTGAAGAAACCATCAAGGAGCGAATTGTACACAATGGTATCACCACGCAAGTTATTCTGAATCATTTCTCTGAAAACTCTAGTGGCATCATTGATTCGATGCATCTTTGAACAACCTTCAATGACACTTCGATAGGTATAAATATCAGGCTCAAAACCAGACTCTTTAAGCTCTTCATAGGCCATTAAAGCATCATCAACCCTACCAGCTAAACAAAATACCTTAATGAGTGAATTAAAGGTGCAAAGATCAGGAACCGATCTACCATTCTCCTTCATCTCCTTGAAGAGCCGCAAAGCTAAAAACAAATCACCCCAACATCCAAAAGCATTGATACATATGTTATAACCCCAAGTGTCAAACTGGAATCTTCTAAGCGTCAATTCATCGAACACCTTCCGAAACTCCTCTCTCATATCCGCCCTCCGCAATCGAACAAGCAATTCGTTGCAGGTGATCGAATCCGGAGCAACAGAACACTCCAGAATCTTGTAGAACACAGAAACCGCAAGACCCAGCTGGGATTTCCTGAGCAGCGCGCGGACAATGGACTTGTAAACGCAGGAATCCGGCGACCCACCTGATTCCTGCAAGAGGTCGAGTGCGGCAATGGCAGAGTCGAAGAGTCCTGCCCGGAGAAATGCATCGAGAACGATGTTGAAGGTGGAGGGGATTATGACAGAGTGGCCGGCGGTGGAGAGCGCTCGGCGGAGGAGGGGGAGGATATCGTGGATGTGCGAGGGGGAGGAGGAGAGTGAGCAGAAAAGGGAGGTGTAAGCGGAGGAGGAGGGAGTGTAGTTCGGGAGAGATAACGCCCATACGAAGAGGGAGAGCTTGTGGGAGGGGTGGAGGTAAGGGCGGCGAAGAATCTGGACGACGACGGGGTCGTTGATTGTGGTGGCGGCAGAGGTCGGGAGGAGATGACGGGTGAGAGACTTGGAAATGGTAGCCACCAGGAGAAGGTTTTGGAGATCAGAAGAAGGGTGTGGGGGAGGCGGCGGCGGCGGCGCTGGGATGGTCCTCGTGGAGAAGAGGCGGGAAGCAGCGGAGACCGATAGCGGTGGTCTCACATATCGCATTTGCGAGTTCAAGCCAACCGATGACGGCTTTTTCATTCATGTGTTGTCTGATGAATTATGTATGCGTAAGTCTAACTTGTTAAATTTCTTCTTAAATGTATAAGATAAAAATAATCATACTTATTTTATTATTAGATGATTATAAATATATATATATATATATAGATATTAATTAAATAAAAATTAGTGTATTTTAAGTGTGAAAAGACGTCAATGTCCTCCCCCACCCCCCCCCCACCCCTCTCAAATGTCACTCCAGAACATCCACTCTGCAATGTCATAACTATGTCATAACTAATCTAACAATTCTACGGCAACTCCCCTAATTTCTAAAAAAATAAATGATCATTCAAATAAACTAAATCATAATTTGTTCTCGGCCTACATTTTCGCAATAATGACAAATCATAAATGGATCCTGCAGACATTTCTTCCACCGAAATTTTCTATTATCTCTATGCCTACATTTTCGATATTCTATATAAATACCTTGGAGAACCGTAGTAGAAAAGAAGGGCGAAGGTTTCCTTCCGTGACTTCTTCGGTTCTCACCTTTTCTCTTCTTCCCGCCGTGCCCTTCCAGGCTCTATCCAGTCTCCGCCACCGCGTCGATCCGGAGGACTTCTCCGGTCCACCCCCGAAATTTTAATCCCGTCGCTCTCAATAGCTGACATTCGGCGAGAAGGTTGCAGTTTTGGCGTGTAGGCAGGGCGATGGAGAGTGTACCGCCGCATAAACAGACGTTGGTCACCTCCTTCCTCGAAATCGCCGTCGGCCAGACCAGGGAGACGGCCGTCCAGTTCCTGCAGGTAAAGAGACCTTCCTTTCACTGTGGTTGCACTCTTTAATGGAATCTGCAGTTCCACTAGACCTGTCTTCTATTGCATGGTAACCTTTTATTTCAGTGATAATTGTCTGTTCTTGCCTTATTTGTGACCCACGAGTTGTATGACATGGGAGATTGGGACGGAGAAGTGGGATGCTATAGGTGGTACTTGGGTTATGGTTGTTCGTCAAATCCAGAACTCTGAGTTATTTTTTTTGATTGTGTAGGCTACAAATTGGAAGCTTGAAGAGGCGATTCAGCTTTTCTATGTTGGCAATGATGGAGCTAGATTGCCAGACACCTCATCGGCTCCCGTGGCTGTGGAAAGTTCGAGGTTGGGAAATGTCTGCTTTAGACTTTTAGCATATTGCCTGTATGGGATGACTCTTCCTTGGTTTATTATCTGGTGTTACAAATATTTTTATCTTTGCTGCAGGCTTGCTGAAGAGGTGGTGGCTAAGGAAAATGTACCTCAAGATGCCGGAAAAGACGACGTTCGACCACCTTTACCTGTGAAAAGAGAGGTGCTTTACGACGATGCTGCATTGTATAGGTATGGGGATTACGCTTTCTTCATGAATATGGAACATGGATGATTTTAAATGAAAGTGGAGTATTAATGATTAACTAAGAAACAAATTCATCCAAGGCATAGTTGAGACATGAATTAGGGAAAATGAGGAAGGATTAGGGATTTCCATTGCATTAGAAGGATATATATACAAGTAATATGGTACATGGATCCTACATCCATATTCCTGTGTAAGGATCCTAACACTCTCCTTCAACTTTGGACTGTATAAGTTAAATAAACCTAGCTTGTTACAAAAATCTTTAAAAAAATCAACATATAAACCCCTGGTAAAAACATCGACAATTTGTTGAGAAGAGTGAGTATAAGGTGTATAGATGCTGTCTCTCTCAATGAGTTCATAGATGTACTGACAATCAACTTTAATATACTTGATCTGTTCATGAAATGTATCATTACTAGCAATATATACAGTAGTTTGATTGTCACAATGTATAATCATTGGAGTTGAGACTTGAATATCAAGTTTTGTCGATAAGGAATGTATCTAGACTAACTCGCTAGCAATTTGAGACATAGCTCTATACTCAACTTCAATACTTGACTTAGAGACAACATTTTATTTTTTACTCCTTTAAGCCACAAGGTTGCCTCCAAAATATGTACAATATTCTGAAGTGGATCTCCTATTGGCCCAATCACCTACATATCTAGAATTTGAGTAGGCAGCAACACTTTAATGTCCATTGTTGGAGTATATTAGCCCCTTTCCTGGATGACTTTTGATATAAGCTACAACTCATAAAACTCCTTTCCAGTGAACCATTCTTGGTGTTTGCATAAATTGACTTAAGAAATTGATTGCAAAAGATATGTTTTGTTGAGTTATAGTTAGGTAAATAAGATTCTCAATTAATCTGCAATAACGACTAACATCCTTAAATAACTTCGAGTCATTATCCTAAAAGGGAGGATTAAGTTTTATAGGAGTTTGTTCAGGTTTGCATCTTAGGAGACCTATTTTTTTTAGTAAATCAAGTGCATATTTCCTTTGAGATAAAGTCATTTACCCTTTAGTATATGCAAACTCAATTCCTAAGAAGTACCAGAGTTTTCCCATGTTGTGAATCACTAGGTGTCCTGCATGAAAGCTCTTGGTAGCTTAGATATCAGAGACATAATCACTTGTTAAGAGATTATCATTAACATAAATTGCAAGGATAGTATAATCTGAGGAGATCTTCCTAATGAATATAGAATTGTCCATTGCAAATTTCTTGAAACCATAGGAAATCATCACAAAATTGAGCTTGGCAAACCATACTTGTGGGTTTTGCTTGAGTCTATAAATAGTTTTGCGCAATCGACAAACCTTGTTCTCTTCTTGAGCAATATCCCTGAGATGTTGCTTCATATAGACTTCTTCATGAAGATCATCATAAAGAAACACATTTCACACATCAAGCTAAAAGAGAGACCATGATTTGTTGATAGCCAAGGAAAGTAGAATTTTGATAGAATTGAGGTGGACAATAGGAAAGAAGGTCTTAGAATAATCAATCCTACGAGTCTAGGTGAAACTACGAGTAATAAGACTAACTTTGTGACGTTTAATGGAATCATCTGGTTTGTACTTGACAGTAAATACCCAACAACAACTAACCATAAAAACATTAGGAGGCTATGTCAACAAGGATTCATGCCTTTTGTGCAAGTAAGGTCCGCATTTCAAGATTCATGGTATGCTTTCAAGATGAAAGGGTAAGTGCCTTTTTATAATTTTTTAATATAGATTCAAATGTAAGGGAAAAAGTAAATTATTTATAGTGAGGAGAAAGAGAGTTATAGGAAATAAAACAAGAAATAAAATGGGTAGTAGAAGAATGAATACCTTTTTGAATGACAATAGGTAAATCAAGAGTAGAATCTACATTAATAGGGGGTGATGGTGCAACCAAAGGTGGATGAGGTCTAACGGTGTGCGATGCCATTGTCTCTAATAAACTTGTAGTGGTGGTGGTGGTGCTTCTAGAGGTGGAGGGGACTCAAATGGAAGAGTAGAGGGATCAAGAGTAGGCAAGGTTGGTAATAAGAGTGTAAAAGAATCAGGAACAAGGGAAAAGAAAGGAACATCTTCTTGGAACACTACATCAACTGAAACAAGATAACGACAAGTGGGAGAATAAAAACAAGAATACCCTTTTGAGTGTAAGAATATCCAACAAAAATACATTTAATAGATCGAGAGTCTAACTTGTTCAACTTAGGAGATCAATTTTTAACAAAAGTGCTACGCCCAAAAACTTTGGGAGGAAGAGTAAAAAATTCTTGGTTAGATGAGAAATGTCGTAGCGGAATAGAACCTCTTAAAGGAGAAAAAGACATATAATTGATCAAATAAGATGTCACAACAATTGCATTAAACCATAATAAGCACTTGGACACATTCATCTCAATCAAAAGACCATGAGTAATATCAAGAAAGTGATGATGTTTGCATTTTGCAATGCTATTTTGTTGAGAAGTATAGACACAAGTTGTTTGATGAAGAATTTTACAGTTAGTACAAAGAAAAAAAAATTAGATTAAGTAAACTCAAGGGCATTATCTATATGAAACAATTTAAGGGTGGTAGAAAACTAAGTTTGAACTTTATTAAAGAAATTGCAAATTACATTAAGGATAGTTTGACAATTTTTTAATAAGTACAACTAAGAGACCCTAGAAAAATTATCAATAAAGATAACAAAATACTGATAATTAGAAATAGATGTGACTTGAGAGGATTTCCAAGTATCACAATGAACAAAATCAAATAACTTAGGAGATGATGATAACTCCCAACTAGCATAGGTTGCATGAAATTACTTACTCATGATACAAGATTGACAACTAAAATAATTGATAGACACTCAAGAAAGAACCTCCCATAGTTTGCGAAGCGATAGATGCCTAAGGTGACAATGTCAAAGCAAAAAAGACTTGACAAAAGTGACCATTGATGCCAAAACACGAGGAATATCATCTTTAATGAGAACATAGACACTACAACCTTGATCATGACTAGTATCAATCTTTCTTTTCATTTGTAAATCTTGAAATATACAATGAAAGAGAAAAAATGTAATAGAGTAGTATAATTATTTGGTAATAACACTAATGGATAGTAAATTAATAGAGAATTTGAGAACATAAAGCATATTGTCTAAAGACATATTAGGATTGATAGGTGCAGTTCTTTCGTTGGAGATGGGATAGTTGCAACCATCAGTAAGGGCAATAGAGCTAATATGAGGAAAATGGGTTAGGTCAAAGATGAATTTCTTGACATATGGTGTGAAGCACCTGAATCTATAAGCCAAGAATTAGTAAGAGATGAAATATGAAATGTAAATATACTAGATGCAAGAACATGAGCCATGGTTGCTTCACTATTTTGTTGCACTTGCAGCATCATTAACTTATCATAGTTGGCTTGAGTCATTTGGATAGTGGTAGGAGTGAATGAGGAAGAGCTGTCACTGGACATTAGGATAGTGGTGGGGGCTTTGGTGTAGATTGCATTTGCCATAGATGGAGGCGTAGATGGGTGGCCAAACTTGGCCTAGCAACACTTGGACAAATGATTCTTTTGTTCGTAGTGAGTACGTGAGGTATAAGGTTGTCCACTTGAATAATCGCTAAATCAACCTTTGCCGTAAGAGGACATGATAGACCTTGAGCATGCACCATTGGAAATAGCAAGAGTAGAGGCTTCCAAGATAGGAGTGGTTGAGATGCAAAGAACCTTGTTAAATGTTGCTTGTAGAGAAGGAAGCATATTAGTGGTGAGTATCTAGCTATGGATTTGAGAAGCAAACTCTGGATGCAAGCCATCAAGAAAGAGGGCAACAATGAGCTCCTCTTGATAGTGATGGAGGATGAAGAGGTCAACAACATAGGGTTGATAAATGTCAAGCTTATCAAGCTAAGATTGCAGGTGAGTATAGTAGGAGTGGACAGAGCTATCTCCTTGTTTGTGTGAGAACAAGTACTCATAGACTTCGCACACTTTGGAAATATTGTGTTCATTACCATATGTTGAAAGCAGGATCTCCTAAACACATAGGTCAGTCGAATGTGAGAGATGCTATGGGTGATATGCTTGTTGACATTATTGATTAGCCACAAGATGACCACATAGTTGGCAGCATGCCAAGCAAAATAGTTGAAAGCTTTGGCATTTGGAGGATCACTATATAGATGGTGTTTTCACATCTAAGTGACAACAAGTGTCTTAAATGTGGAAGCTGTGATAATTCAACTCATTTAGCTTGACACCCATAATAGTGAGCTTTGAGAGCCAAGCATATGTTGGAGAGTTAGAAGAAGCCATCATACTAGGATAGGTACTAAATGATATGCAACAATGATGGCAACGGGAGTCGACTGTATGACGGGTGTTGACCTAGAAACCTAGTCATTGCATAGAGGCAACAACACAAAGAGGAAGAAGACATGAGAACATAGTGGTTCTCAATGTCGAGAAGGAGGAAGGGAGGGTGGGTGGGAATGGTGGAACCTTGCTGTTGATACCAAGTTGAGAAATGAATTAAAGAGAGATTAGGGAAAATGAGGAAGGATTAGGGATTTCCATTGCATTAGAAGGATATATATACAAGTACATATGGTGCATGGATCCTAGATCCATATACTCATGTAAGGATCCTAGCAGCATAAGAGTTCAATTGTCAAAGATAAAATGAGTCAAAATCATCTTGCTTAATTTGATCATATCCAAATAATACTTATAGATGCACTGCCAAGGAATAGTGAATTAATGAATCTGGATGGAAGTTAGAGAAGTAGACGTAGAACAAAAATAACATGCTTAGAAATAATGAAAAGAAATTATAATTACATAATCTAATGGAAAATATAATAGTGGATGGGAACAAATGGAGAGAAACTACAAGAGTGGATGGCATTTTGCTAGTAGAGGTAAGGTTTTTTTTTGTGAATAATTGTGAATCTGTGTGGCATCTTTTCTTTGCATGTCTGGATATTAATGACTTGTGGAAAAATACAATGAAACTTAGAATAGACTGGGATCTGGTCACCTCTGTGGTGGTGTTCTAGGGCATGTGGGTTAGATCTAGAAGATTGGATTGTTTGCTCAAAAGGATCTGGCTTTTGTTGCCCAAGGTATTTAATGGATTAGATGGAAGGAGAAAAACCAGTTTATCTTTATGGGAAAATCATTAGATTCCTCTAGTTAGAAAAGAAAGTTATTGAAAATGTCATTGAATAGGCCATGAATGAGCGAGGAATTGATCAATTGGTTCAGGGACTGAAAGAATGGATTTGTGGGGGGGTGCTCCATTTGTTAGCATGATTGCCTTTTTCTGCCAATTATTATTTCCTCTTGGAAATTTTTTTTTGTTCAAGTTGTGTGTCTTGTGCTGTTATTTGACTATCATGTTAACAATCTCTGGTTTGTTACTTTGCTTTCCTTTTGTGTTTTGCACCTTTTTATGATTTTTTGAGATGTGCTGGCTGATTTCAAAAACGGAGATCTTTAATTCCGTATGTTTAATCGAATAATATGGCATTTTAAAAAAATTCAATAATCTGGTATTTCATTTTTACAATGATCTCTTGTAATGTTCTAAATAACAGAAAAATGGCCAACAAACTGCCTTATTAACAGATTTCAACACATCCATTTTGTTGAAATTGCAGTTAAACTGCCTTTAAATGGAAAAGGTCATTCAATGTTTTTGTTCAATCCACATAATGTCCACTTTCCGTTTTTTGGAACATTACATTCTCTTGAGTTTATTTTACAAAATGTCTGCAGTTCTTTTTTCTCATTAACCACAATTTTTGTACACCTTTTTATCCATCATGAGAAATTTCCTTTACGAAGACTTGCAGTTGCTGATTTATTTTCAACATTATTGTCTTATTTGCAACTGGTCAACAATATGCTTGATTATTTTGAAGATCAACAGATCTTTTAGTTACCTTCTAATTTATGTCAGACTTTTTGACATTGTTACTTGTCAAACTTCTAGTTTTACAGTGTTCACTCTTTTTTGTTCTAGTCTCAATCCAAGTTCTGTTGTTGCCTTTCGCAATTTTGAAGAGGAGACTAAACATCCTGGTGTTTGGGAGGGAGGTTCAAACAATGCATCAGTGGCAAGTAGCTCTCGTGATAATCTTGCTTCTTTGTATCGTCCTCCCCTTGAATTGATGTTTCAAGGATCATTTGATAAGGTATAGTTTCAAAGGAACCCATTTTTATACTACTTTGGATATATCTTTGGCTAATCCATCCGTTTTCTTTTTAATTCACTCTATATTGAAAGATTATCATTATGGAGATTATTTTCGGTTTAATCATCATACTATCAGACAAAATTCAACCAACTTTTATAAGGATTATTATGGATTCTAGTTGTGGAGGCCATGCTTCACTTTGATGTTGACCTGTTAATTTTAACGTTATACAAGTTCAATAGATTTACAGCAGTTTCAAAATTTATAAAGTCAGATATTCATAGTATATGTACCCTTGAAGTGCATGTAAATTATAAATGTTGGAATTCCATAGGTATCTACCGAAGAGATTTATATTATTATTAATATCTTCTAGATAAAAACTACGGTAACTATAGTAAACCTACATATGCATGACTGTGAAATATCAAAAAGTATAGTCAAGATGTATGAGTGGGGACATTTCAAGATAATTTAGAAATTGTTTTGTGATGGGTGGGCGGTGCCACCAACTGAGGTAAGGTGATAGAAGAACATCTAGGATGGCTCCCATTTTTCAGTGAAGACCTTAAGGTGCATCTATAAGCAGGGAGCTAACTAGGTGAACTTAGAGTTGAGAGTAAGCTCTAGAATTACATGGTTGGGAATTAGTATTTATTAAAGTAGTTGGTTAGAAACAAATGGAGAATGGATTCATGTTCCTTGTCCTTTATGGTGGATTCATGCCTACAAACTGCCAAGTGGCAACTAGATGGGGTTAGAATTGTTACTTGGAACTCTAAGGTGCATGGCTAGTGTTTTAATAGATGAAGCAGTGTTGGTTTTAAACAAATAGAGAGAATGGTTTCAAGTTACCAACCATTATGCTGTGTTTGATGATTAGTGTGTGTTTTCAATTGTGAATTGCCTAATGGATGGATCTTAATTTGCAAAATCTCTTATCTTGCAAGTGTGTTTTTCTACTAAGCAGGCAAAGGTTGAGGCTTCTCTTCAAGACAAATGGTTGTTAGTCAACTTGCAGTCAACCAAAGAATTTAGTTCTCACATGGTGCAACATCATGCTTCCTTGACATCCTTTAAATTGTTTGCATTATCCTTATTTTTGTATGGTTTATCTTTATATTTTATGTTGGACAGCTGAATCGAGATACATGGTCCAATGAAGCTGTGACACAGACTATTCGAATGAATTTCATCTTTTGGCAGGTTTGTCCTTCCAATCTTATTTTTTTTAATTGCATACATTGAATTTATTCCCTTTTAACAATCTCTACAATGTCCCTTGATCTCTTTTGCATTCTTTTCATAAAAAAGTTGAATTACAAATGTAATGATTCAATATTAAAAGCCAAGACATGGCAGTGGCATTGTTGTGTGTTTTTTAATCTAGAAGTTGTCTCACTTTGAATTCTGGAATCGTATTATATCAGATTGATGAAACTGATTTTTGTCCATGGATCCAATGCTTATCCATGAAGAATTTTCTGATGAGTGATGACACCTTTTTTACTTGTCAAATTATAAATAGATAATGGTCTTGTCTCCTGTGGAATACCTATAAACTTTTATTGTAGAATTTTGAGAGTTCTGAGTCTACTAGCAGGAAGGTGGTTGGAAGGAAAGAGTGGTGTGGAGTAGCCATGGAGGGGATACTGCCACACACAATAATGGGTACGTGAGCAGCTCCTAACCATGTGCAATATGGGGTCTTGGCCTTAAACATAACTAAATCTTATTGTATCCAGTATTCCAGTGAGGATCCATCTTTTGACAGAGTTATAAGATTTTCCCAAAGAGAAAACCCTTGCCTGTGGCTTTGTTTAGGGAGAACTTTCTTTACCATTTATACCATTGCAACAACTCCAGTGGCTCCATTAACCTTTTCTGGTGAGTCCAGCGAGTCCAATGGTTTTTCTCGGAGATTTCCTTAATCTCTTCTATCTCATAGGTCCCAAACATGGATTTCAGCTTTGGTTTTATGTTGAACTTTGGTCCAAGAAAAGGAAACATATTGGACTTCAGTGAAAATGTCGTTAAGAGTTTGGTCAAATCATGGAAGTTCTCAAAAAGGCACAAAATTATAAATTTTGGTATAAATTTTAGGACAAGTTAAAGTAATCAATAATAGGCATCTTGAAATAATTTAATTTAATTTTTAAACATTTATGACATTAAAGGTGAATTCCTAAAAGCTTGGAATGCTTGAGATTATTCCATTTCACATTCAAACCCAGTCCAACTTCTTTCCAGAAGTCAGTAAAAGAATTGTTGTTGTTCATCTTTGACAATTCTACGGGGAAGTGCTTCTTCCAAATCCTTGCCATCCCATCGCATTTCAAGAACAAATGATCAATGCCTTCCTCTATACGTCCACAAAATATACAAGGCCCCTGTACCTGCTCATTTGCTTGTGTAACACCGTGATAACATTACCATGCCAAATAGGGATGTAATATGGATCCGGATATCTGGATCAAATTCAGATTCTTCCAGATTTTTTTGAATAAGGATATTTGGTCGAAATTTGAATCTGAATATGGATGTTATTTTTTTGAATTTTCTGGATTCAAATATTAATAAGGATATTATTTATATTTTTGAATATAAATACGGATATTCAAATTTTTATTCTATATAAATTATAAAAATGCATGTTTTGTGGGATTTGAACGGTTGACTTCTTTTGACCTTAAGAAAGTTTTTTATCACAATACCTATAAATACGGACATTCAAATTTTTTATTCTATGTAAATTATAAAAATGCATGTTTTGTGGTATTTGAACCCTTGACTTCTTTCGACCTTAAGAAAGCTTTAACCACTGTACCAACAACACATTTAAGCTAAAGAGATACCAAGAAAAATCCAATACCATGTAAGGTGTTTTTCAATGTTTTCTAACAAAAACCTTCTTATTTTAGTGTCATTTAGACTTTGTATATCTTATTTTGTTATTGTGTAGTTGTTTATACATTTTTTAAGTTAGTTTGCACTATTTATTTATGTATTTTTAGTTATTAATATACATAAAAATATATAACTAACTATGCATATACATATTTTGAAATAAAAATATATATGGGCACCTAGGCATCCAACGCTACTGCCTGGGCACCTTGACACCTTAATAACCTTGGTTCTTTGGTCTTACAATGAAAAGCACCAGTCTAACTACAAAATTTCCTTGTTGGAAATATTTATACCCATAAAAGAACTCTTTCTGAGGTTAATCTTGAGACTAGAAATCATTTCAAAGCATCTTAACAAGAAGGGTCTACTCAATTGTTCTTCCAAAGCTCCACAAAACAAAAGAGTATTATCTACATAATGTAGAAATTGGAATAGCGATAACAAGGCTGTCATATCCTACCTTCCACCACTCCGGTCACCCTTGTAGTCTAGCTCTATCACACAGATGGCAACATGTTAACACCCATATTAAAAATCATAGGAGATAAAGAATCACCTTGCCTCACCCCCTTTCTGCAAGAAATGTGGCATTTTGAAACTCCATTCACCAGAACAAACTCTTATTTGATTGCATTAAATGCTTTAGCAATGCCATCCATTTGCTTGGAAAGCCATGCAATTGTAAACGTCCCAAACAAAACTCCAATTCAGATCATCAAAAACTTTCGGCTAGTCTGTTTTAAACAACAAAGCTCTCTTGTTTCTTTTCCTGTAATCACTGACGCATTCATGAGCTGCCACAAAACCAAACATCTCCCTTTGATGAATGCTGATTGTGAAAGGTACTTAATATAATCAGTCACTAATAACAATCAGTTTGCTAATAATTTGGTGATGATTTTCATAATACTAACTGTTAATTAAACTTATAGATCTGAAATCTCCTATAATGATCATGCTGAAACCATCTCCATAATGGTCTCCATTAAATCCTGAAAATTTTAAAAAGCATGCTGAAACCATCTGGACTTGGTGCCTTCTGGCCATTCATAGAAAATATAGCATCCTTCACTTCTTCTAAACTGAATTCTGAATTTCTGATTCCAGATTGTTCTTTTGCTCATCTGTTAACCTTAGAATCCCATCTGGATCCCATGTTGATGCCCATCTTTTCTTCTTTCTGAACAAATCAGTAAAATGCTATGCTAACATCTCCACAGCCTGCTCACCTTCGTGCACCACACCTTTTCTGATTTTATTTTTATTGTGTTTGGTCTGTGACTGGCACATTTATGGAAGAATCCTATGTTACTGTCTCCAAACTTCAATTAGGTTCTCTAGTTTTTTTACCTCCACCCCATTTCCTCTAATTCCAGAATATGCCCCAAATACCCTATCAATCTGTGTTTCGATTGTGTACATCAGATAAGTCTGCCAACCCTTCTTATCCAGTTCTTGTGATTCAGTTATCAATTGTCTTAAGTTGACTTCACTGTCTCAAGTATATTTAACCCAGTTTTATGTCTTCAGTTTTAAAACTTTTAACTTCTGTGCCATCCTGAATGCAGCCCCTCCCTTAGGATTAGAAGCCTTCCATGTGTCTACCAAATTGTAGTAGTCTTCATTTAGCAAATACGCTAAGGGTCTATTTGTGTACCTAGAATTTGAATTCCGCAGAATTTGAATTCTAACGGAATTTGAATTCTATAGAATTTGATGGAAAGAATTCAAAATCTAGGTGTTTGTGCACGTTCAGGAATTTGACAGAAATTGAAATTTAGGTGTTTGTGTACATGACATAATTGAACAGAATTAATTTTTAATAAAGTTAAGTAATGAATTAAAGTAATTAGTGAAAATGTAATTAATCAAGAAATGAATTAATTACATTAATAAATGAACATATTATTAAATTAAATGTTTATATATCATTTATCAATTAATTAAGTATATCATTATATAAAATAAATCAAAAATTACAAAAATTGATAAATTTTTAGTTATAATACATGTTTAAAACAACAAAAGGTTAATTATAAATTCTATATTCCTCATAATGTAATAATAAATAACTTTTTAAAAAATATAATTATTATGAAGTGAATAAATTAAAGTAAATAATAAATAATTATTGAAATACTTTGATTATAAAAAAATATAATTCTGAACATTCTATTAGCCATAAATGACTTTTAAGACTTCGTTTGCGTTAGTCACTGAAAGTTAGGAAAATTATATAGTTTTTGAAATTTTGATATTATATATTAAATAATATAATATAATAAATAAAATAATAATAATTAAATTAAATAATATTTATGATTTTAATATTATAAAATTAAATAATATTAATAATAATAAAATAATTAATATTTATTTTTTTAATAAAAATAATATTAAAATAATTAATTAAATAAAAAATATTAACAATATATACTTCTAACAGGTGAGGGTGAGCATCGAGCAATCTTTTGGAAAATGAATTCCAACCTTTTAGGTTAGAAATTCATTTTCCCAACCTTTACACATGATTGGAATTCAAATTTTCAAGGAATTTGAATTCCAAAATGCACAAACACCTCGTGACTTAGAATTTGACAAAAAAATTTTCAATTCCGTCAGATTCCGAATGCACAAACCCCCCCCTAAATGGACTTTTGCCAATTTGGCCACAGTATACAATAATTGTGGGAGTCAATGAGAGCGAGGCTTTACATTCTGAATCCACCAAAATCTGAATAGGATTCATCTGCATATTCAACCACATGAACTTGTGGTTCATCAACCAAATATTGTAGACGAAATCATACCCTTTTATCCTGCATGAGAAGTTTCTCATCTCCTGAATGAAAAGACCTCCCATAGACTTCTCATCGGGTGTTCCAATTTGGTTGAAATCCCCTAACAGAAGTCAAGGTACCAGCCATTATTGTCTGCACCTGTCTAATTACTCTTACATGAAATGTTTTCCTGCTGCATCCAAAGGTCCTTATATTGTGGTGCATCCCCATGATAATTTATCCACCTCATTTCTGAACTAAACAGCTGCTGAATGCCTCCCCACGTATCAATCCACCACTTTCAGTCTTTCACTTACCCAACTTGAAATTTTTCCTCACCCCCCTAAGTCTTGAAACTTATTGATATATACTGTTCAACTTAGATTCTTGTGTGGAAGTATGGGAACACCTTCTTTAAGGACCATATCTCCCAGTAATCTCTGCTTGCTCTCATCATTTGCACCTTGAATATTCTATGAAAGCATTTTCATCGAAGAATTGTTGCACCCTCACCTTCACTGGTCTGCTTCAATCTCAGTCCATCATTTTTTTACAATTTTTTAACTAAATGCATGTCAGAGAACACAAATTTAGCTCTCTTTGCTGCAACAGTCTTGCCATATCCCCTGAAGGCTGAACTTCTACATCACTCCGCTCCCAAAAAAGGATTAGATGGAGAATAAACATCCCTTCCCACAGATTCATGAACATTTGCCACCAGAGCTACCCATTCTGTAACATTGGCCACTAGAGATATATAAAACTCTGCTGGAGCACCGTCAACCACCATCAAATCTTGGAGCCTTTGTAAGTCACCGCTCCCTTCATGAAAAAGCTTCCCATCGATCTTCCTCATGTGTCTCCATTTTCATTGTTACTTTCTCTGAAGATCATCACTGACATTGGATCTCTCATTAATCAGCATGCCCAAAGTTTGGTCATTATCTGATGTAGTCTCTTTTTCTAAATAGTTCTCATTATTGGTCTGAGCTTGAGTGAAGAACAGTCCACCTTACCTCCTGAAAGTTCCACATGGTCCCCAATATGGACTTCAATGACGACCCACTCATTCCAATAGGGGTTGATTCCATATTAAAAATAAACATATTCCCCTACAATGATAAAACATAGCTATGAACAAAAGTAATATATAACCTAATTACATGCAATGCTAAAATCAAACACCTCCATGAACTTTTATACGTTGATTAGCATGATAGAGGCTAGTTAGTCAATTCAACGAAGTTCACTAAAATCCAACTTTTCGAGGATGTTACATTGGTCAACAAAAACACCAAGCTAACTTTTTCATTTATCTTTAACGGAACATATGCAGGTAATTCTGTAACTATGGGATTTGTGGTACAAAATTTATTTGGGCCATTGACACCTTCGCATAAATATGTTGGTTATCAGGTGTCACTTTCGTACTTGCAAATATTTGAGATAAATTTCAGTTGATAATAATGGTCCTTGGCAATCCTGCCATTTGTGTAATTGTAGACGGGTTAACTACCACACATTTTGTAGCCTACAAAGTTAGCCTTTCTTTAAACAAAAATGCATATTAATTAGGCTGTGAGGTTGCATGGATTCCCATGTCCATTGGGTCAGAGATGTTAAATTTGTGTCACAATTCTAGAGTAGCTTGTACAAAGCTTTGGGTATCAAGTTGTGATTCGGTATCACATTTCATCCACAAATATATGGTCAATATAAACAAAACAAGCTTTAAAAAATCTGTTAATAGCTTGCTATTAATTTACAATGTTCCTAGGATAAATATCAAACACTTTTGGAATTTTCTTATAACAGTAGTCATTAAGTTAGCATTCATATTGCATCTTATGAGGTGTTGTATGAGAGAAAGTGTAGATCCCTCCTGTTTATCAGAATGATGTTAGTGAATGTTAACTTAAATGCGTGTAATGTATTAAACTGGATTTTGTAGAAAATTGGCCTCTTGTAAACTTAAAATAGTTAGTAAAATTTTTATATAAATTTAAGTATTTCAAGTACATGGTTAAAGTATTATTTCACCATGGTTCTTTTAGCCTTGCAATGCTTGTGGAACTTACATTAAGTGTTCTGGTAGCATTGATTCTTAAGGAAAGAGGGGTGTGAGGAAACTGAATGATATCATGATAGAGAGGGGGAATGCTTGTAGAGTGTTGAAGAGGGGGGAATTCACACTTTGACCATCTAAAGCAGTTAGCCACTAAACCTAAAGAAGACAACACTTGGCAACACAAAAGTTCTGTGCATTTGGAGAATGCTTATGCTGGACGACTAGCTACTGCTCAATGGGAGAACTGGCACTTCAGGACTTTTTTTTCCTTAGTATTCCTTGTCAAACTGTAGGTGTATCATGACACCAGTGAAGGGAAGAAGGTCAGCACATACTACAACTTGGTTTCAGTCCCTGCAGTTCTGGTGATTGATCCAATAACTGGGCAAAAAATGCATGCATGGCGTGGTATGGTACATCCTGAGAGATTGCTGGAGGTAAATTTGATTGCTTTTTAAATTATCAATTGTTTAAAGGAATTATCTGTTGATTATTTTATCATGATTCAATGGAGTTGCTTAATGCTTTTCATGTGCTCATCTGTGACTATGACGTGTCTCTTTGTTCAGGATTTGTTGCTTTACATGGATAGAGGGCCCAAGGAGCATCATGGAGCCCTTCCAAATAAGCGTCCAAGGGAGAGCATGGAGACACAGAGTCAGGTGCATACAAGCCATGTACTTGGTACGATACAAAAACTTAGCAGACAGAAAACTGTCATTTTCTAAAATGATAGATGAGTTTTTAACCATAAATTGAGGATTGAGCGCAATGGCATCTGGGAAAAAAAGAGAGCTAGGTAGGTGCTATTGTTGTATAAATGGGAAGATGAAGGTGCATAAATTGCACGTGAATCTTTTTTTTTGATAATTCTGATAAAAAATATCTGTATGATAATAAAAGCAATTGATGTTTCTGTCTAGTAAATTGAAGGAATCATATCCATATCCAACAGAGAAGTAATGTGCAAATACAGCTTTAAATTTGATATTTAATTTCATTTTGAACATTTGGCCAAAATTTTTGTTCGTGCTAAATCTTAGATCTATCCCCTATTGATTATTAATCATGTCGATGGATGGAACCGGTTGGGTAGCAGGACCATCTTAATTCTTATAACTTGGGATGTACTTGAGATCTTGAATGCTCACGTATGCTTAAAGAAGGGTGTTTTTTCCGTGTCATATTCTTCTGCAAGATATTTCCTGTATTAAATGCTCGGTGGTTGTTTTGTATTATTTATTATACTCATGGTCATATCCTGGATGAACTTGATTAGAAAAGTCATATACTAATGGAAGAACAACTTTAGTTTAGGGTCGAACTTTGTACCTAATAGCACATCAAATATTGTTTTTACTTCAAATTTTTCATAGATATAGTGAAAATATAGACTGGGGGCACATCTATCATGAAAACCAGCTAAAATGATGCCCCATGGTAGCAAGTCGTTTTATACTCAGTTCTGATAAAAATTGCTTTTGCTTGAGCACATGGAAAATAGTGTCTGATCTTTGGGATAGTTTGCATTGTTAATCTGGGTTAGCATTTTACATCTTGTTTCAACTCACCAAAAGACCATGATCATAAATGTAGAGCATAGTAATTGACGTTATCATGCACATTGCACGGCTGTCCTTTTTTGATAATGGTAGATTTTTGTGCTCACTAAGATTTGAATCCTGATGGAACTCATGTGTACCATTGCCCGTAGTCAATTGAGTTATTACCGTCGATCTTTTTAAAGATTTCCTGTGACTAGTTGAAATGTGAATGTATTCTTATATTTTCATGCCCTTATAAAGCACTATTAGAGCACTTTTTGTATCATACCAGGTTCTTTCTTCTCATGACGTTTTGTATCTGATTTTTCTTCCAGAGGAAGGTGAAGAAGTACGGCTGGCAATAGCTGCATCATTGGAATGTCACAAGGACCCCCCTGCTGCTACTACTGATAATGCAGAACCTGAAATTGTGGAAGAGGCCGTGAAAAGCTCAAATGAGAAGTGGCCCAGTTACCCACCTCTGCCAGATGAACCTAAAAGCAACAAGGGCCTTACATGTAGAGTGGGTATTCGTCTCCCTGATGGACGGAGACTTCAAAGAAATTTCCTTTGTGTGGACCCGATCCAGGTAAATACAATACCTATATGAAAGTGGAGACGTGGTTCACCGTTTTTAATCCTTTAGAAAGATTCGGTCACTTACACCTTATTCTTTTGGTTGCCTTGCAGTTGTTGTGGTCATTTTGCAGCTGCCAACTAGAGGAGGCGAAAACACGGCCCTTTCGCTTTACCCAAGCCATTCCCGGGGCAACAAAGTGTCTAGAATATGACAACAACATGACCTTTGAAGAAGCCGGTATTTTGAATTCAATGATCACGTTCACATGGGAGTGAATACATACCTCTGCAACAAAGGTATCCTGTCATCTTTTGAATGCAACCGGAGATTCCATGAACGCAACTCTCTTGCTATTCATCCTTGTGACAGATTCACGGTCCTGTGAACTTTAATCTTATACCGTTGAAAAATTAGGTCTTACCGTATGTATTAGCGTGCTTGTTATTTTTCCGTCT
The DNA here is from genome assembly GCA_036874045.1 of Cymodocea nodosa. NCBI lineage: Eukaryota > Viridiplantae > Streptophyta > Magnoliopsida > Alismatales > Cymodoceaceae > Cymodocea > Cymodocea nodosa. The sequence goes on from CM072345.1 coordinate 12,722,632, forward strand.
GTTATTTATGTAAAGTGCATTGCCATTTCACGTTGGTATTTGCTGACTTGTATTTAAACACCGAATGCGATTAATTCCCATGATCCTACTCTGGTTTCTACAGTTTTACTCAATTTTTGAATATTGTCCTGGCACAATGCCATACTTTGATGCCACGCGTTGAGATGAATTCTTGGTTGAACCGATGAACATTTCTTCTGAAACAAGACTGATGCTGAAAGTTTGACTTAGGCCACGTTTGCGTACCTGGAATCCAGCTCAAGATCATTGGTAGATCATGCACCATTGGGGTTTCCACCCTTCCATCTATTAATTGTAATGAAATTCTTCGCAGCTCTCGTTTGGAAAGGCTGTTACTTTTGTAAAAGTATTCTTCATTGAAATGAAATCGTTGCCCCATCGGATCTTTGTCTACCATACTTTCTGTGATCTTTGATTTATGAAGCAAGCTGGACCCATGGGTCTCTTACCGAATTCATTGTGCTGACTTATTTTGACCTCATATGTACGGTACAGTTGCCGACAATTTTATATTTTTTTTGAGCAAAAGTACCTTGGAAGAAAAGAAAAAAAAAAAAAAAAAAAAAAAAAAGAGAAAAAAGAGGAAGAGAGCAGCAGTGCACCTCCTCGTCTTTGATGGGCTATGGGTTTGGGTCAGACGCCATGATTACAAAAACCCAAAAATCCCTCCATTGCCATAAATGGAAGTGCGGGGAATCGAACCCCGTGCCTCTCGCATGCGAAGCGAGCGCTCTACCATATGAGCTACACCCCCTAACAATGCCTTAGGTTTTTGGCCGAGATAAATAATACCAACTAAATTCAGCACCGTGTACATCAATCGAGTTTTTAGATATTTATATTTAATGGTAGTAGCTAGGGATAACTGAAGGTCAATGAATTTCAATCAATCACACGAAATTGAGGAGGATGATGCATTTACGGGCTCCAACCCTGACGACTGGACTTGAGAAAATGACAGGTTTAGGTGAACTTGACTTGGACCTGATTCGTTTCCATCCCTATGCACTGGACCGTGTCGTGCACGAGTCCAAACACATGGGTTTCAGGTTCTGGCTGAAGATGTCATCACATAATAATTACATTTTAATCCCACTTAGCAAGACGGGATTCTCTCTCTCTCTCTCTGGCGATTGATATTATAGTCTATATGGAGACACCGATTGAAATACAGTACATGCAGGAGACCGCAGGCGGTGAGTTTTGCGGCAGTTTTACATGTCATAATCAATTTTTTATTATAATGATTGATGCTATTGGTCTAGAGCTAACTTGTTTTCTTATTAGACATTTATAAGTAAAGAAGACTACATATTATTAGATGAATAATGGAGATTAAACAGCAATGTTTTAACGGTGTCACATCCGCATACACAAGGTGGGCTGCAGAAGACGTGCATAATATGCGAATGTGAAGTTGTAACTAAAATCTTTTCGCTAGATCTACGTTCAGGACTAACGTAGGTAGAAATTTTTTTCCCAGTTTTCTTGACTCGAACGATTTGTTCAATAAGAGAGGAAAGTCATCTCAACGGTGGCGTAGATTTTCGTCACGTTAAGACATTTTGATCAAATTTAATTTCACGTTAACTTTAATTTTACCACCATCAAAATTTTCTCAACCTCCTCGTACAGATTGGAGACTACACACCGCCTCGAACTTGGCCACCTAACCCCCCTTCCCTCCACGCCAAGCTAATCGCAAATCCGCCACCGTCTTTTCCTTCTCTCCTCCTCCGGTGCGCATTCTCCTTCTCCATCGACCCATCCATCATGGCCACCATCGGCAACAGCCATATCAATGCCAAGCTCGTGAGTTCCCTCCTCCCTCTCCGCAATCTCTCCTCTGTTTTACCCCAATTTCGATCTTTGATTCCCGTTTTGGAGAATTTGCAGGTCCTCCTCGGAGATATGGGCGCCGGCAAGTCCAGCCTTGTCCTCCGTTTCGTCAAGGGCCAGTTCCTTGAATTCCAGGTCCTTTTCTTTCATGCGAACCGTCTAGGTTTTCGATTGGACCAATTGTGTGAAATGTTCGTGTTTTCCCTTGTGGTTGTAGGAGTCTACCATAGGTGCGGCTTTCTTCTCCCAGACGCTGGCGCTGAGCGACGCCACGGTGAAATTCGAGATCTGGGACACGGCTGGGCAGGAGAGGTACCATAGTCTGGCACCCATGTACTACAGGGGGGCTGCTGCTGCTGTTATCGTCTACGACATCACCAATACGGTATTTTCGAAACTGTGTCAGTCTTGGTCATGTGCACCTTGGATTCATCGTTGGGTGGAAGTTTTCATCTTTGGGAATCGCAGGACTCGTTCATGCGTGCAAAGAAATGGGTGGAAGAGCTCCAGAAACAAGGTTATTTCTTTTTTCTGTTATGATTTTTCCCCGTGTAGACGATTTTTATGTTATTGTGGAATTGAACTTCAATTGGGTGTTTGCAATGAATTGGGACAGGGAATCCGAACATGGTGACGGCTCTGGCCGGAAACAAAGCTGATCTTGAAGACAAGAGAAAGGTCACGGCTGAGGTAAGAATGTTGAATGTATTTTCATTCCCATACTACCGCATGCAAGCTTTTATTTCATATTTTTACGAGTTAAACATTCTTTAATTTTTCGTTATGAGGGAGGCTACTCAGTTTGAAGAAGATACTCTCGGACATGGAGTGATATCTTGAATGCCTGAATTCTTTACAAACTGACACTAAAGTGCCTCAAGGACATTGGACGTATTAAATACCACCTCTGATATGGCTGGCTTATAGTGAAACCTTACTAATGTGAGATCGCACTGAATTTCCTTTGACGACTTTGACTTCCACCTCTCTGTGTGTGGGAGGTAACTATAGGAATTACCAATTATGCAGTATATGTTATTCAAATGTCTGAATATGTAAGTCTGTGTAGGAATCAAAGATGTATCATAAGCTTTGACAATTTGAAATGCAAGTTTCATGCTTGCAAAGTTGCATGTTTGTTGGCTGACTGTGGCTGACTCTTGTTATCCTCTGTGGTAGGTACTATCATCCTCAGATTCAATAACATTGTCTTGGGTGTCAAAAACATTATTGTTATCACCATTAGTCGCATTTTGGATGTCAGGTTCAATGACTTTGTAGTTCCACATTCTAAAAAATCAATGAAATTCCTTTTGGAATTTATAGTGGGTTTCTGTTCTATTTTATCCTCAGTGAAATGATATAGCTTTTCATTGAATTTAATGCCCCTCGCAATCAGGAAGGTGTTCTTATTCAAATCAAATAGTTTATAGGCTTTTTGTCCAGGTGGGTATCCCACAATAGTGCATCTGGCAGCCCTAGTGTCAAATTTATTATCATGAACTGGTCTACTTGCATAGCAATGGATTCCAAAACACCACAAATGTGAGTAGCCAGGAGGCTTTCCATGCAAGATTTTGTAAGGTGTTTTATTTTTTAAAGTTGGTGTAGGTATTCTGTTTATAATATAAGCTGCTGTTAATATGCAACAGCCCCAAAAATTGAGTGGGAGATTTGCTTGAAATCTTAGTGCCCTAGCTACTTCTAGCACTCTATTCTGTTGGAGTGTGTAAATACAAGTTTGTTGGTGACTAATGCCACACTCATTGATAAAATTAATGAAATCCATGGAGAGAAATTCTGGCCCATTATCAGTCATTTTGATTGAGGCATTAAAGTGATTCTTAATGATAGGTAAAATTTTAGATTTGTTTCTCATGAGGAGCACCATTGTGTTCCTGGAATAGTCATCCACTATGATGAGGAAATAATGAAATCTATCCATTGTAGGAGTTAGGAATTTTGCCCATACGTTGCTATGTAATAAGTCAAAACAAAATTCAGTATTGCCGTTGCCATTGGGAAATGGCAATCTTGTTTGTTTTGCCAAATGACAAATCTCATAGTGAGGCATAGAATCATTATTTGTTTCACAAACATTTGAAGATGAAGTACAAAAATCTGTTGGACACATGACCATAGCATCTGTGCCACAAATCATTGTTTGTAACACCATTATTTGCAACAAAATCATAGTCATTAGAATTCCTAGTCAGTAGGTGAACTCCATCTACTTTGTTACACACTCCAATTACCCTCTTGGAAAGTAGCCCCTGGATGAGACAAATTTTGGGAGAAATTTAGAAGAACATTTCAGCTGATGACTCAACTTATGCATATTAAATTTATATGAAAATCTATTGCATAAAGGACATTATAAAGTTAGGGGTTAATTTTAGCATCCCGACATATGCAATTGGTGTAGTGTTACCATGTGGTAACCTAATTGATTGTATAAGTGTTTTCTTGAGATGAGCCATGTAAGATTTATTGCAACAGATGTGATACAAGACTCATGAATCCAGCAGCCAAAGTGTCACTTTTATTATAGATGCCAGTACAAGAAAACATACCTGCGATGTTCACCAATGCTTAATTGGAGCTGAATCATCTTGAGAAGTTTTTTATACTGTTCTTGTGTGAATGTGGGTGTCTTCTGTGCTTGAGATCCACTCACAACAGTACCAGCCTCTGGTATTGTCTTTTCCAAATCTGTATGGCACTTGTGATCTGGAGGGAAGCCAACCACTCAGAAGCATTTTTGCACAGTGTGGCCAATGCCCTCACAGTGTGTGCAGATTGGTTTACTCTTCTTGGCTTGTCTCTGCGCACTGAAATTGGTGTTGTTCATGCCTTTGTTCAGGTTGCTCACTCTACCAGCACCTTGATTCTTCATCACCAGCCATAGTATATCCCCTTCAACTTGTTTCATTGGTTGTGCCACATATCTTTGTTTTTCTTCTTGTAAAACTAGGGTATATGCCCTGTTTATATCAGGGAGAGGGGTCATCATGAGAATATTACCTCAGACAGTAGTGTACGACTTGTTGAGGCATAGCAAAGACTGGATGACCCTCTTCCTCTTGTTGGATTCAGCAAAGGCCTTTCTTGCATGACAAGTACATGGAGGAACGGTGTTTTAGGTATTGATCTTGTCCCAAAGCAATTTCATCTTGGTGAAATATGCTGTGATTCTCATCTGATCTTGATTTAAAGAGGTGATTTTGCATCAGAGTTGAAGCAGGCAGGGGCATGTCCTTTCCACAAGTCACTTCTTCAAGTCAGCCTATACTTCAGATGCAAGCTCTAAATGCATAATATTTGCAGCAATTTTCAATTCAAGAGACTGAGTAACCCAGGAAAGCACAAGGTCATTGCATCTTTTCCACTTGTACATGTCAGCACTCCTCCAAATCAGGTTGCTTTTCAGTTTCATCAATGAAACTGAGCTTGTTTTTGGTATTTAAAGCAATGTGGAATGCTTGGCTCCAACTGGCGTTGCTTTCTCTGGTCAAGGGCTTGGCAAAAGGGCGACTCCTAGTTGATTGCTTGGATGCACGAAGTAGGGATGTCCTGGATCAAGGATATTTCCGGTAGCCAATGCATTCTTGCATTCTTGAACCTAAGCCAACTTCGCTGAGCAGAGGAGGCAAGACAACTGCAGTTGAACAGGAGAGAAAAAAAGGGGAAAGGAGGACGACAATTACACAGCTAGGGAAAAAAATGTAGGAAAATTGCGTCTGATACAATCTTAAGAAAATAAAAGGGAAGGCTCAATGACCTATCTTGTAGGCTGGGAAAAATATATTTATAATTGTGGACTAACCCACAGAAATACAAAAAATGATCAGAAGTTGTTACAAGTTTGTTAAAAAATAGCAACAGTTGTTACAGCAACCGTTAATTACAAAATGCACATGAAAAATATTATTTATTTATTTATTTCTCTCCTCCTTGAGATACTGCTTTAATATGTTAATCTTGAAAAACTCCAATGGTAATTTATTTCCCCCAAGGTAGGACATCTCTGCAAATCCGACACTTGGATGATCCACTACTTTAAAATTTCTTTATCACATTACTTGGCCATCTTCATTGCTAGTGTATTGTATCAAAAATATTGAGATTGTTAATTAGTGTAAAATGGGTGATTAGGGTTTTCCTTTAACACAATATCTGAATAAATACATGATGTACGTAGATCCATCATCCACAGGATCTGAATACCCATTTATACCCATATACACAATTCTAACAGAGATCATTGATGGTAATGGATGTCTGCCTTCTTATAAGTCATCCTTCATTTGTTACAGTTTTTCTAACGATAGCTTTCAATGGCTTCATTTGCAGGAAGGACAAGCCTATGCTGAGGTGAATGGTCTCTTCTTTATGGAAACCTCCGCCAAAACTGCTACAAATGTGAATGACATTTTTTATGAGATTGGTGAGTTGAGTTGTGTGGATTTTTCTTTTGCACAGTGATATCAGGGAAGTTTCTTCTATTCCCTTGCTAAGGTGGAAGTTGAAACACTTACCATTTGTGTCCATAAAAACACAATTTACATTTGTGTTCATAAAATTTAATGACTCTAAAGAATTAGTCTCCTTGATATCTGGTTATAACCTTCTCTGTTGGGCATGAATAATGACAAGTATTATGAGTTGCCTGTTGGCTAACTCTGTTGAACGATTTATTCGTTTCTTGTTTATGTAACTTGCTTTCTACAATTATGACTGAGGTACTTGCAGCGAGGAGACTACCCCGTGTCCAGCCTGCTCAGAATCCTTCTGGAATGAGTCTCACGGACAGGCCAGCCGAGCGATTGCAATCATCATCTTGCTGTTCCTAGGTACCTCCATCATTACAGTTGTTTTCCCATCCTATTAATTTCAAGATGAATTATTCTTTGTAGATTGATGTATTTTTCAAGAAATGATTCATGTGGATGACCTCATTTAGTGGGATTAAGGTGTTGGTTGTTGTAGATTGATTTATGTTGGCATTTTTTTCAACTCTCGTTTGTTTTTGGTTGTAAGGAGAAGAAAAGTAAAAATCATCATTCTTTAGAAGAGGTTGTTACATATAAATGGTTAGGGATCTTAATTGAATCCAACTAACGATCCAATAAGCCGAATAACACTAATGACATAAACATAATAATAATAACTCTTCAACATTTATGTTCCGCATGGTAACACATTTGTTAATAATCCTCAAGCTTTTTGTTTTTGTAAACTTTCCTTAGAAATACTTGCATGTGGCTTTTGTTTTGGTTATTATTTTACACCTGTACGCTTTCATAATATCTAAATTTAAAACCCAATATGTTTCCATCACGAGCATTCATTCACTATATGATTATTTTGTTTATAAATGTACAAGAGGTTTTATATACGAATTATAAACTGGCATCCTGGCTTCCTGCAGGTTCATCCTCTTGGAGTATTTGAAAAAGTGCCCGCAGAAGTTCGAGAATTGGAGAGGAATAAATTCATTACTCATAAGCTTCCACTTCTTCCTTGTCTGGAGTTTGTAAATGATTGTTCCTTGCTTCATTTTTCCACCTTGTTAACCAACCCACTTTGTTTATAAAGACATTATTACCATGGAGTAGCATGCTGAGACTGACGAAAGATAGTTATTATGATTTACGAAATGCTCTGACTATTAAATTGACTAGAAAAGATTCAACTTCTGGTTTAGAGAAAGTAGTTGTGTCTGGATCCTGTTATTGTAATCACTGCACGACACCCAGCTTCGAAACAAGAGCTCATCTCGGTTTGCCGGTGGAAAACGTAGTTCGGAGGATCAACAACTTTAAGGCTTTGTGGATACTGGTTTCGGTGAACTGAACCACGAGGTTACCGTTACTCTTCATTTTAACCATTTTCTATTCTTACTTTTGCCTTCTTACCTCCTGGAAATTTCTGCCGAATTTTCTAGTAGTATTATTGCATACCTGATTTCGGGTAACCTTTATTGAGTCGAGTTTTACCGGCATTTAGAGATTTCTAGGTAAAGTTTGATGTCGGTCCATGTTGATGATTGGCTGCCTTGCACTCTCTTTTTTCCTTTTTGGAAATGATAGATTTACAGCGTGTGTGTCGTGGATTTCGCCGTTGCCTCTCTTCGCTCCTCGCAAGTAAAAAAATAGTAGATTTACCGCTCTCCCATTTTGAATTTGAAAATCTCAACGTCTTCTGACAGTTACAACTCTAACGGACCACACGTAGCAGGTTCTGGCACTGGCTTGGTCTGCCACACCTCAAATGCTCGAAGGCAAAATGCCAAACAGTGCGCACCGTAACGACGGGTCACGCAGCATAAATGAAATTGTATAGGTGTTGTCATCTTTCGAATATGAACTCTTTTTTTCTTTTTGGCAATATTTCGACTATGAAATTGTTAAAAAAAAAAAGTGCTCTTCTGGATAAAGGTAAAACCTGAAAATTTACCAGAAGATGGAAGGCAAAAAGCCCCCCTCTTGTCTTCACGTCAACCTTTTGCCTATAAATAAGTGGTTCATGGGTGCGGTCACCTCGCACCACCGCTTCTCTCTTCGCACTGTTGTTTCCAACAATGGCGAAGGTTCAGATACTCCCAGCCATCTTCGTCGTCCTCCTCCTTGTGGTTGCCACTGGTACGTACACTACTCCTTCAAACCCCATCCTGCTCACTTTCTCCTCCTTCATGGCTACGTATTAAGGTTTAGGCACAATGCAGGGGACCTGGGTGTAAAGATGGCAGAAGGAAGGCTGTGTGAGTCACAGAGCCACAAGTTCAAGGGAACCTGCCTTAGCGAAAGCAACTGTAAACATGTCTGCCACACTGAAGGCTTCAACGGAGGTGACTGTCGTGGCACACGCCGCCGCTGCTTCTGCACAAAACCGTGTTAGCACTTAAGCAGAACCATCGATGATGGAGCCTGTTGCTATTGGTAATGGCTGATGTTGTGCTGCTTCCAGTGTTTGGAATAATGAGATGTTTCTATTGTAGTGTTGCTGTCCTAGACTCAGAAGTTCTTGTCTATCGTGGTTGTTGTTTGTGCATCACTGTACTGTTAAGCTGTCATGTAATAACCTGGTATTCACAATGCAAGAGGTCATTTCTTCTTGTGGCTTCTCTGATCTAACTCTATGTAGAAAACCACAAGTTTGTGAACAATTACAGTGGTGATTACTTTGGATTGCATTCTATACAAAGGGATTAAATGCACAAATTTTGATGGATCAACAACCAATTTTGTTTTTCTAGTCGAGGAACTCAAGTAAGTGAAGAGAATATATCAACTAATTAGCAGCAGACATACTCAAAAAAGCATCAAGTAAACAAAAAATGTCTATTCTAGTTAAAAGCTTAAACAAGTGGATAAAACAACAATGCTATTTTTCTTTTCTATTATTGATCTTCTAGATTCTGTGGTCAACATCATTTTTTGATCCAATGCAACATCATATACCTAACTTTTTTTAATGTGTTTAATCTTGCAAAAACTTATCCTTGCTTCAAAATTTACACCAGGACATTGACACTACTATACCATTATTAGGATCCAGATATATTTTTTAAATCACAAGATGATTTCCATATGATTGGCTTTTGTAGGGCTTTTAACTTTTAATACACAAAATCCTATCAGCTTTAAGGTGCTTTAACATTGCGAAGCTTTTATTGATGCAATTTTCAAAAACCCTTTAAGTGTAGGGGAAAGGTGAGATCTGTTTTTGAAATGGGGCAGAATCTGTTCACCTCCACCATCCAACCTATCTATTCTGGGGCAAAGACATAAAGCACAAAATCTGGCCTGCCAAATTAACGAAGATAAGTGGGAATTTGTCAGCTGTCAGAAGACATAGTTTCTTAAGGTATGGTGAGATCAAATAAATCACGTTACCTGAATAGACCTCTGCACAAAAAGAACAAAATACTAAAGGCTGCCTAACACCTCGTTACAATAGGTAATACACTGTAGCAGCACTTTCTTGTAATTCGATCTCCACCGTACTGCTAATCTCCACCTCTCCATTGATCTCTTGGACTTCAAAGACAATGCAGAGGTAACACTTCCATTTGGCAAGCCATTCACTTGAAAAAAGTCTTGTAATTCTTCACATGAACAAATTACCATGTTATCCATACAAGAGGAGGATGCCAATACTTTTTCTATGATGTTTAGAAGTTTACTATCATCTTGAGCTGAAGTTTTCAATTTCTCCAAACTGTGCTGGCATTTTGTTGATATAAACTGCATCGCAGACATCTCATTCTCTACTGAAAGTTGAGATCCAGAGTGAGCAAGGTGGCCAACCGTCCTTCGAAGTTTCCTTGGAGTGGCCCAAAGGCGAACGGCAGACATTAAAGCAAATGATGGTTTTCCATCTTGTTGAATGTAAAGAGAATCTTTGGTCCAAGAACAAGACACTTGCATGGTTGCATCTAACTGAATAAAAGATTTGTCAATTGGATTTGTGTTGAGAAGAAACCCATAATGTTCAAGAAGCTCCAAGTTCGTATATGTGCCATAACATAGATAGACCTTCAATGAACAATAAAGGAAATAAAAAACTACACATGGATTGCTGTAAATATAAATGAGGCATTAGTAAAAAAATTCTTTAAACATGAAACAAAAGATCTTAACCAGGAGTTATAATTATATGAATAATTTTCTTCTTCTTTAGGATAATGATTCCTATATGTTTTATTATAATCCATGTGCAAATTGAAATTATTGCCCTACCCAGAATTAAGGTAATATCCACTTGAAGGGTTAGCATGGCCCTATTCACAAGATAACTTACAGTATAAAAGACTCCAGTCCTCCAGTGCATAATGAGAGCTTGGTGAGTGTAACAAGTATTTCTGACTGATCAAGATATGGCTCATAAAGACAAACCCTCCTTTTGAGATCATAAAACTCAAAGCTAAAACTCAATACTAAATGACTATTATAACATTATCCATTCTATCTTCGCTACAAAGTGAATTGCATATCAATTCTTACAAAAATGACAACTAAAACTGTTGATATGATGTGTACGGGGGTTGATGATATCCAGGTATTTCTAGGAGGCTAGCATGAAAAGCCCTTCAAGGTTAGGAGTGGTAGTAACAAGCATGAGTGTATGTGGACTCCACATGCATCTTCAAGAGCATGAAAACATACGGCCAAACAGATAATGATATAACAATAATGACCACTTCGCAATTAACAAAAGAAATTTCTAACATATTTATAACTTGTGTAATGTTCACCTGATCACCTTTTACATATCTCATCCTTGCATAGAAGCAATATGAATCAATATCTTCTTCAAATCCACCATCTGTCAACCTACCCAAACATTCGTCAAATTGGTCTGCTTTCTTATCTGTGACATTGTAATTGCAAGAAATGCAATCTTGCAAATCTTGAGAACCATCCTCTGGTGCAGCATAATTAAAAAGGTCACCAACTGGGCATAGACAGCCAGCACAATCCCAGGGTACATGTAATGCACGCGAAGATACCTTTGTAATAATAAGCAAATGTAAGAGGACAAATACAAAAAATAAATCTTGAATAACAATAAAAACAATAACAACTTGTACCATCCATTAAGGTGTGAGAATCCTGCTTATTTCTATCTACGTTTGGGTGTTGATGTAGAATCCTAGCTTAATAACATTGCACCCAAGGTATGCAACACTCTTTTATTTTCTTTTCAGTACACCTAAGATCTGATGCAGTGCATCACTAAAAGGGTTACATCTTAACAAATTATCTTTAGGATTCATGTTCAAATAGGATTGACAAGTTTTTACAGCTAATGCTAGCCCTTCTCCTTTATTTGAGCTTGAGATTGATTGTAAAGGGATTAACCACTACAAGTAGAATTAAGAAATAAAACTTGAATGTAGACATCAAAATGCAAATGTTTCTCACAGTTGAAGATGCCCAAAGCCATGATCTGAACGTCTGGAGTTGACACTTCAGTTTTATGCCTTGCATTAGAATAAGAGATTGTTCCCAGTCTAGTCGAGCCCTAAGAGCAGCCTTCTCTGCAACCCAAATTGCATCATTAACCTGAAATCACAAGAATCAGAACTGCTTCATGGAAATGAGCTAAATTGAGCCCCATAAAATAAAATTAATAAGACAAAAACATAACTTGAAATTCTTGAATCTCAAATTGATTAAAATTAGCCAGTGTATCATAATGGCGTGGCAATTGCATCAGATAAGGAGACCACCAAGAACCTTTTCCTTTTCCGACTTCAGCCAATAGACAAACAGTCAATAACTGTCAAAGAAAGGCATAAATTAAAATATGTTAACAAAAGAGAACAAAACAAAAACACATTAAAAACTAAAAGCATGTTTTACACCTTAAGGTGTATCTATACAAAAGGTGTATCTAACTAATATAAATAGATATGGAAGAAATAGAGGAAGGTCCAAAATTTCATAAAAAATGGTTAGAATTTTTATCCTAGTATTGAATCATTGTTAAGTTTGTATCCTATAGGTCATGGGTTTTTTTGTATCCTTTCAATCTAATTGGATATCTTCAAAGAGAAAAAACAATATCTTTGAGTGATAATATAAGGGATAAGTTTTAAAAAAAATTTATTAGAAATAGAGTAGGAGTTGCACTAATTGAAAATGAGATAAGAAAAAATCAACTTAAATGATTTTGTCATATCCTTAAGAAGCCAAAAAATGCACCTATTAGGAGAGGAGAGTTAATTAATGCAAAAGAAACTAAAAGAATTAGAAAAAGACCTAAAACTTTAGGCATTGTGAGAAAAGATTTAAATTAATAAAATTTAATTAAAATTTTGACAATAGATAGAAATATAAGGAAGAAAAAGATTCATGTGGCCACCACCACATAGTGGGATCATAGCTTAGATTGTTGTTTTCTCCAAAGAGACCTAGAAGTTATGGATATGAATCCCCATAAAACATCCTCTCTACTTGTGGAGGTGAGATTACATACAATTGACACCACCCTAAACTTACATTAATAGGAGCCTCATTCACAAGATTTGCACCTTTACATATTTAACATGTGTAATCACCAATAGACATATCTACTACAACCTCAAGCTAATACTAAAGAGTTGTAATCTACAAGATATAATTAGGTTATACAATACAATGTAATTCTAAATATGTAAAAGAAAAATATTAAAGCAAACACATGGCTGGGCATTGAAATGCCTAACATACTTATGATGTAACCAAAAGAGAATCTGCACTGAAGGTAGTGTCTAAACCTTTCTTTGATTGTAGCAAGATTGTGGGTCCTCTCCCCTAAAATAAGGGGAGAGCAAAAGTTGCATCCCAGGGATCTAGAACAATATGCCACAGATCATCCCCCTTTTGTTATTGAGTAGACCGTTGATGTATCAGATCACAACCTAAGCAACACTAACACTGATACTTGGGAGTAAATCTATGCATCAGTCAACAGAGAACACAAAATCAATACATTAATCTTGTGCTAGAAGTCTATTTCTTGAATGTGGTAAGTATGTGGTTGGTATGGTAAATTAACCAGGTTGGCAGCCTCATCAATAATTTTAATCCATCAAGTAGACAGACCTATTTTATCATCTGTCTGGTTGGTTGATTAATTGCTAAACGTGGAATTGCCTACTAGATCTTCAGGATAAGAAGAATTCAACCACCATTTTCTACCTAAATTTGTTCTATATGATTTAGTTGTTTGTTTTAACTGATGCTCAAGATACATGTAATAATCACACGAGCGAAATACATTAGAGCATCATATAAAGGACTCGGCCCTTGAAAAAACGTGCAAGAAAGAAATGCAATTCCAAGTCACACCAAGCAATCCACTCCATATTGATTGCCCAGAAAAATGACCCTACATTATAGTATTAGCTCAAACTACAAATAGAATTCATGAAGAAAACAGAGCTGATGGCATTCTCATCTATTCCCAAAACAGAAGTCACACAACCATTCAGCAAAATTAGTATCGGAAAACAAGCAGATGCAAAGCAACCAATATCAAACGATCGATCGGCCAGGACCAACCTGAGTAGGGGTGAGGTGAGCGTGCCTATTAAAGCAAGACGCCAACCTTTCATCCTTGAGCACGTTTTCCCTAGTGAACAGTGCAGCGCGTGGCACCCTGAGGACTGTTTCCCCTTTCCTGATCTCGCGCGCCGCCGCCAAACCCCTCCTGCATCGAAAACAGCACGAAGTGGACACCCCAAGGGCAGTTGAAGTAGCGGAGTTGCATTACGACCATTACCATGCTTACCCGCCTGCATCTGGAAAATGGGACAGGAAGAGCGTACGTCCCAAACAAGAGGCATTGAATGTTGAAGGATTGCATTCCGTCGGTCTGGGAGAGTCGGAGATGCCGATCCCCGCCGCCCATCGCAGGAAAGTTTCCACATTTTCCTCTCCTCGGTCAGCTCCGGCCATGGAAAACGCACAAAAACACGCACTCGTATCATGATGTCATTATTATCTGCTTTGCTATGTGGAAAGGGCCCAGGTCCATACGCAACAATATGAAAAGGCCCAGGTCCATGTAAAAAAAAAATGGAAATGACTCAAGTTTTTTTTTTTTTTCATAGTTCGATATTACTGTAAATATTTACAATTAAAAATATTGAAAATATTTATCTTATTTTAAATATATAAATTTAAAATTTATTAACAATAAATACATATCTCTTCTTCGTAAACATTATAATTTTTATCATTGATAGATTTTAATTTAATGTATCTAAATCATAAAATAAGTACTTATGATGTTTTTAATTTAATTGTGAGTGTCTACGACTTCGTTTTCTTATTTTTCATATACATGAAAGAACATTTTGAAAAATATTGACACCAATAAATATACCCTTGTTTTAATAATTCTCGTTAACGTTTATTGACTATAATCTCTGTTAGACAAAAGGAACGAATAATAATAGTACCAAGGCATGGAAGTTCTCTGAAAATCGATTCCGAGTCCAACAACGTCAACATCGTAATGGATTCATGTAAAAATAAATGAAATGCTGTAAACCGTTGTGTAAATTTCCTAAAACACCTGCAAACCTGAAACGGACTGGGCCGATAAGGTTGGACAATACTGGCCCCGGTAGTGGCATGGGAGAACGCAGCCTTTTCTTTTGTTTAAGCTTTTGTGGGCTTTTTTTTTTACACTTTATTTGGTCCAAAATTTTGAACATAGTAAGGAAATTTCCATGGTGTTCAGTTTTGTCTTGTAAAACAATAACTACTAATTGTTGGTTGTAAGTATTCTTTTAAATATCACCATATTTGTTTGTAAAATAATGATCAGGATTTAAAATTTTTGCGATCTCATAGGTACCATACTCCATGTCTCAATCTTGACGAACCGGTAGAATGCTATGGTTCGGTATTGTTGGATCTGACGTAGCGAAGAAATCGATTTGCCAAGGAATCCATGAGATGCCCCGGCAGAAGGAAATTAAAAAAAAGGGAAAAAATGTAGAGATATGTTTTATTTTAATTTTATAGGTGCACCCTGCTGGTTTGGACTGGAAGACATCTGACAACCTGAATACATTGCTAAGTAGAAAATGTAGAGAAATTAACGTACGATTAAAGGATTCACACAATATATATTCTTGGATCAAAGCAAAATCATACTCTTTGTTTTAATTAGCTTCTTAGAGAGTGTATAGAAGACTTGCATGTATTTATGTATCCTTCATGTCAGAATTTGTGTTCTGTATTAACTAATAATAACGTACAGAAGAGCGAGTAATTAAATTGCAATGGAGTTACTTGATCGAGTTGGTTCCCATCTACAATTCCATGCCTTTTATATATGTGGAATTGCAAGGGAAGAACTGCCAGTAAGACTGGTAAGTTGGCTTCAGTATTTTCGAAGTACGTACATCAGAGACCATCAGCATATCAGGGTAGGACTTGCAGAAGTTCAGTTGTGATGGTTGTAAAGTTGTATGCCTAACCCCATAGATATGCCACCTGTAGTTCAACCTAGCTAGAATCCTAGAGCACGTGATCACCAAACATTCTACTTAACCTGAAAGGTAAATATATTGCGGATGGAATTAAGAAGACCGGCCACTGATTCTGCCTCCTACCCATTCGTGCAACACACAAGACAGTGTACTGACTCGTCGCCAAGTCAAGCCACACAACAGCATACTGTACGTCGACCCATCCTTCGGGGGAGAAAGAAATCTTGGTTAATTACCAGCAGTACAAAATGGTGGTGAAGATCTACGGAATGAGCACGGCAGTGTCGCCACAGAGGGTGATGCTTTGCTTCCTGGAGAAGGAGGTGGAGTTCGAACTCATCCATGTGGATCTTGACACCATGGAGCACAAGTCCCCCTTTTACCTTGCCATGCAGGTCTCTCACTTACTGCAAGCAGTGCTGCCATTATTAATTCGTTCGTTCCTCCTTAGATTAATTTTTTCTTAAGAATTTCATCGATCCTTCGTACGTATAACAAAAATAGATCACTAACGTACGTACTCCAACTGTTGCTGGTTAATCACGATCGATCAATATATACGAACCGCCCAGGATGTTATTAGTTTCTTGTTCCCGATATGTAACTAATTTACGTACGTCTTGCAGCCGTTTGGGAAGGTGCCTTACATTGAGGACGGAGACTTGAAACTTTTCGGTACGTAATTAATTAAGAACATGTATGTATATTTATTCTTGATAAATTGCTTGCAACATACGTACGTGCACCGCTGGGGTGGTGATCGATCAGGAGTGGGGCGGGACTTACTAGTTAGTGACCATGCGTTCTGCAGAATCCAGGGCGATCATCCGGTATTACGCGGCCAAGTACGCCGGCCGTGGGCCGAACCTCCTGGGAAAGACGCTGGAGGAGCGAGCAAGGGTGGACCAGTGGCTTGACGTAGAGGCACAGACCTACGACCCCTTGGTGTTCAACATAGTCTTCAACCTCGTCATCCTCCCTCGGCTTGGCGGACCCTCGGAGCCGGCCACCGCACAAAGGAGTGCGGAGAAGCTTGACAGGGTGCTCGACGTCTACGAACGCCACCTCTCCAAGAACAAGTACCTAGCCGGCAACGACTTCACCCTCGCCGACCTTGCCCACATCCCGGCCACCAGACGCCTCGTCGAGGACGCCAAGTTGGGCTGCTTGTTTGCATCGCGGAAGCACCTCAAGGCTTGGTGGGACGACATCTCCGGTCGGCCGGCGTGGAAGAAGGTGGTGGAGGGTGAGAACGTTATGTGGAATGGTGCAAACTTCTCCTGGAAGTGATTAGGCACAGCCATATACATATCCTGACTTGAGATTTCTGGGTAAATTAATTAATGTAGTATGCAAGTTTGGACTTGGGTGCTGTTCCTTAATAAGAAGCTCTATCGGTACTAAAAACATTGCTTTTTATGTGGACTTTCGATTGAGATGCCATCGCTCGGAAGCAATTAATTTAGCCTTAATTAGTTTCGTGCTTTGATTTTTTTTCATGGACATTAAGGTTGATTTTACAGAGACAACATTTCATGTATTGTCGTTGAAATGGTCGACAAAGGTATCGTGTGTGTCGAATATTTAAAGGAAGCAAATGATACCATATGATTTAACCTAGTGGTCTTCTTATGATTACATCATAAGGAAGAGAACGTGCACATCATAAAGAAACTAACTACCACCGAATACATTCGGCCTGGTAGCTTAGACGTAGTACACTAGTCCTCCATACCGGCCCAACACTAGGCAAGCAGACAATGGGTCGACAAGATAGAATATCTTACAACTTCATTCATCACATCTTACTAATTTTCCCTTTTCTAGATTCAAAGAACATTTTTCATTTCTAGATTATAGTCCACGAAGATCAGAACCCATAAATAGAATAAAAAAAAATCATAAACCAACCTGTCCAATATAATACTTGGAAAGATCATTCCCGATAATGAAGCTCTTGTTCCATAGATTATAATCCACAAAGATTACAGGAACCAATGCCAAGCATAGCTTAAAATTTTGAGACAAATTGATGTTCTGGAAGGCCTGACTACCTATCTTGCATATAAAAGACTTTGTGTTCTAATTAGATCATACAGAATCGTTGTCACCCATCAAAATCACATCCAAACAGGGTCAAACAAAGTAAAAATCGGTGATCATTGTGGTATATTGTTGGTTGAAAATCTAGAGATCCGAAGAAATAGAATTCCCACACAATGTAAAAATCAATTCATTTGAATTTTGCAGCTAGTAAATCCTCAAAAATCTGTTTCAATTGGAAATTCCATTTTTAGCTGCAGGAAGATCAAAGATGCTCCTGAGTTTTATTCTCGTGACATCAATCCTTTGCTACCTGGCTGGAGATCGTCATCAGCCAGCTTTTTCCAAATTGGTGGTGTGTAGGAGTTAACGTTACTTCATCATGGCATCAGAATATGGTTATTGGCAAATATCCTGTCCCGTGGGAAAGTGGCCCAACAGCATGCTTCTATTAGATAGAGACAGCACAAAGCAAAATTCAAATATCCAAATATTAAGAAATGTGCTAAATAAAAAGTATCTAGCTGATGGACATTTTTATCATTTGCATGATTCCGTGCAAGCCACTATAAATTTACAGACGGACAAAGAATAGTGTGCACAACATGCATATAGTCCCAAAAAATCCGTGAAAGTTTGAAAGCATGAAATGTATGTCACAACTGAATTGCAAATGCACAAGAACCAAACGTGACAAAGTTAACAGAAACATGCCAATTTAAAGTTTAAACCAACATATTTATCCAACTATTCCAAGATATTGCATTCCTTGTCTGTATATGTTCTCCATATAAGGAACATTATTGAAAACACTGCAAATTGATTGAAAAATCATAGTTTTTCATGGGACAATGAACTCGAGACATTGGATTACTGATACTACCGTAGAAAAAATAGATTGTATCTTATGTATTGTTTCTACATGTTTATGCTTTTTAATGAAACTCAAAGTAGTTTCAATTATTTGGAAAAATCTTAATATTGAAGTGCTTACAATAAAAAAAAACAACATTGCACGTAACTGGTACTGCAAATCTATTACTAATAATTACAATACCTTTTAAATGCTGGTACCGGTTTCATCTTGCAGGTGTACCGGATGTAGAAGTCTGAATCTCCAAGGAGGTAAACATGAAGTTACCAGAGAAAATAGCCTCCTTGTCTATAAACCAAAAAATGTATACCATGAGAGAAGAATGAATAAACAAATATCTAGCTTAGGTGAATGAAGTACCTGTTAAAGAGAGGCAAGTAGACTCCCTACGTGTGTATCTTGAAAAGGCCTGACATATGAAACAATTAAAAAGAAACAAATCTACAATATTAATGTTGAGACCTATGAGATGGAAATAAATGATTATGTGAGCCAAATCAAGTCATGATGCCCTGACATGGTGGATTCCTCATAAAAGTCCCCTTTTGGCAAATGTGGCTGTTGAGAGAAGAATGTGGTGTGAAAAAGAAATAGGAAATGATAAACTATAAACCTGTTGGGAATGATAACAATAATAATTCGAACAATAATTTCATTATGTGAAGTCAACTACATGAATCATTTTCTTCTATGTATTTTTATTTATGATCAAATTTTCGGTTAAATTACATAAAATTATTTTTTTTCTCACAATTTCTAATCAAGTAGTTATAAGTTTTTTTCTAGTTCTTTTGTGATAATTAGTTTTCTCTCCTAATTGGGAATGATGGAAAAATAATTGAATTCAGATAAGACCTCTAACCTTTCTAGAGTAGATACCAACTTAGCCGTTCATGAAAATGAAACAAAATTTTGGAAACCTAACGGGACAGAAATTAATAGTTGATTGTTCAATCATTATTGTGACAATAATTATGGTATGAAGGTCTTTGACTGACATCCGTAGCTTCGTAATGGAGCAGCATATACTCTTATATATGACACATAGAATAATTAAGTATGATCAAAGAAAGAAACATGCCTGCACAGAGGAATGTGCATTGGAAGTTGGCAGTTCTGAGCCATCATCAGAGAAAACATTCCTGCAATTAACCAGCATGAAATCATTAAAAACGAAGAATATGCACAAAAATCGTTACGAAAAAACAATGCAGTGAAATTATTTTCCTTTTATTGTGATGTAAAACTGGAAAAAAACAGTCCAAAGTGTTGCAGAACTTAACTATGATGCAAGAGTGAAACAGACACGCAAAGAGAAGTGACATATTATTGCTTGGAAAACCAGTCCAGAATATAGATAGCTTTCAAGGTATTGTTGCTGGTAAATACAATGGGGCCAGTAACTTCGTGACAGCATCAACTAATGGTTTGCAGAGTGACTCTAGCACAAGGCTTAAGTACCAAAGACCACACAGTGAACTGGCATTGATGGTTTTGAGTATGCTTGGCATTGAAACATTGAATATTAAAAACAACAATCAATTTACAAAAGAAAAACCATTTCATATAATCACAATCATACTCTCTGCAACTGCCTATTTGCTATGAAATAAAAATGCAAAAGGTGTAAATAGAACCTTTGAATAACCTATATTCATACCTCCATACTGCCTTTGAAAGCTCATCACTTTTAGCATCTGGATTCATGGCAGCATCATACACAACAATATTTCCATAGAAAATTTTCTCCAATTCTTTCATCCATTTTGTCAACAGTAAGTTTACCTGTCATGCAAAGAGATGAGGATGTCAGCAGTATTTCTTTAAAAATCCTAATTAGCATCATATAGCCATTAACAAAAGATGACTAATGACACTTAATAAATCATGTTTAAAGTTTAAACATCAGCCAGCTCGACTGTGTGGAATAAGCCTTCAAAATATGTGTAACTGACCAAGTAAATGAGATTGATTTTTCAGAGAAAACTTTATTTCATGTTGGATAAGCATCATTAGTTTTCTCATTCAATGCATTACTTTTGTAAGATATTTTTATTCACATTAGAAATGCAATTTAACAAGTAGAACAAAAGGTAGTATAATATTACAACAATCAATGTCTTCATCCCACTATATAGGGTCAACCACATGAATCATAGTTCCTTACATGCATATCTATTCGTTACCAAATCTTCCACTAAATTTTCTAATTTTAAATCAATGTCTTTTATTATGCTGGTCCTCGTGATAAGAGTTGACTAACTAATTAGGTGACTGAACTGATTGGTGGATGATTAAGAATTGATTAACTAATTGGGTTACAGATAGAATGACAGATCACTGAGGCTACCAATTTTATTGATGAATGAACCTGACGAAATTGATATTCTAAATGAATGGCTGATCTACTTCCTTCAGTAAAAAATTCATAGTAACTGGATGGAAGAATCTTGATGGCATGATTAGCATCAATAGTAAAACTTTCAACATAGTGTGCTAGTGAGTGAGAATACAACTACTTCATGCATAAAGATATCAACATAAATAATAAACAAATGTAATCTATAAAAAATAAAATAAATACTAACCCCAGCCTTTGAAACTCTTAGCTCCACATCATGATTGTAAATCTCATACAGATACTGCCCAAATTCTACACCTTCTTTTCCATCTTCTTTCAAGCGCCGCAAGAAGAGCCACATATGTAGTACAATTAACGAGAATGTAGTTTTAAATGTTTTCTCCAAGTGGAATACTGAACAAGTAAAGAACACCACATTGGCAAAATAGTCGATCTCATGAAAATGAAAGTGTCAACCATATCTTTACATCACAACATGTATGGGCAAGATAAAAGAACAGAGCATGTGATGTTAAATCAACACTAAAAAGAACATAAAAGGAGACTATAGGTTATTGATTTTTAGTCATGGATACTCTACATTGGTAATACTCAACTCATGCATTTGTTGCTTAACTAGCAATCTAGCCTTTGTGGATGAACAAGAAACCATCTTGTGTTTTCAGGGGTATTGATCTCAATCCCACTAGGTTGGACTATAGGGTATATGTGCTTGAACTAATCAAGGCATTTAGCCTGCAAAACAACAGACTATACCAACTGAATGAGAGTTCATTGAATCTCCTTATGCTTAAGTTAGAAAAATATAATAAACAAAGGTAGATCAAGTTTAATGTTGGAAAAAGTGTACCATAACACCACATTTACTGTGATATTTAAAGTTGATGGTGATAAGCAAGTAGTTGGAGGACAACGAATCCTACTCAACCATATGGCTCGATAGTAGTAGACACATGGGTGAAAACTCAAAGTTCATATGGTCAATTGGCAATTGTGTCAACTCTACATGCTAACTGTATTGTATGAGTGACACTCTACATCAAATGACATAACCAAGTCAACTCATACATCAGGTGTGTTTGGCTTAACCAATCTTGTCAACTTGTCCCTTTAAGGAATGACTAGGAATTCATCATGTGAATAGGATGACCAGGATGAGTGGGACAATCGTTCCAACCAGGTCATGGAAATGGGGGAAGTATGGGTCGTGCAAGTGACCTACATGACTCGAGCAACTAGTTGGTTTTGGTGGCCAATTAGTGTGAAGGTAGCCTATTAGGTCAGATTGCTTTGTATTTTTAGGGGAATTGGTTTGACCGGCTGACCAAAATAGGGTGATTCAGTCTACAACCCCACATCAAGAGTCCCCCACTTTGCTTATTGATTGTTAGAGTAGGGAGAAAACTACAAAAAATCTCTTAGCAGTGGCAATGATAATGATGGTGCTATGATCACCTTACCTTCCTTGATGTGATGACTAAATTCTGCTTCTTTGATTTATGCAATTGCTTCTTGGGTAAACATATTGTACCGTAAGTATTGCTTTATATTCAGCACTAACACTTCTATAAATAGGTGGGGTGAGGAGGCCGTTCACATTCATTGAATGCCCTCCAAGCATCAGAGCCTTTCCACATCTTCCCTCTACCAGTCAAGCCAATCGATCAGAAGGGGCTGATCAAACTGAATAGGCTGCCTAGTCAATCCTTCATACCACCAACCAACTACTCTAAATGGCAAGAAAAGGAGCTAGCCCATCCACTACAAATAAAGATGACATCTTTTACCATCTCAAGTTGATGAAAGTGAGGAAGAAAGTTGATTGGTCAGCATGTCATCTGACCACATGGATGGTTTGGCCAAGCAAGGAACATCTGTGTCCAGTGAGAGAGGAAAATGAGCAAGTTGAGGAAGAGGAAGATGATAGGGATGGGGTATGAGGAGTGGAGGTTGAGTAGTGCCTTTGTAGGAGCAAGCGATTGCACACTTGAAGCAGAGGTCATGCATGAGATGCTTGTCATACAAGCCCCAGGTAGCCAGGAAAAGGGAAAAACATCAACTTGCCCAATTGATTGGGCATGTCACCAAGCTCAATCAGACAAGACAACCTCAATTAAGCATGAAAGTTGTACCGCATGTCCTATAATTAATTCCATTTTTGTAGGTTGGTTGAAGGGGAGGTGGTGAGTATGCATCTACTTGGCAATTTCACCATGCTCAAGGTGCATCTCAAGGTAAGGCTTTGTATCCCATCATTTGATCCGTTCGTTAATATCTGCCACTGCTTTAGTGTCGTACTGACTCAACTTCATACCGACTCCATTTGTTTGTTCATCGCCTGCTATTGTACATCAACAAAAGGGGCGTGGTCATCCCTTGTGGGCTTTCAAAAGTGTGAAGAATATCGAGGTGGCAAAACAGGTTGGGCACTTTTATTTTAAAATCCAAGAGGGATGACTAGTGGCAAACTTGCCCAGCAACATCGAGAACTTCCATCAGAAATGGTTCATGGTGGAAGGGCTAGACGATCAAGGCAGGATTGTCTCATCAATGTGGGGGTGGCTTGCCAACAACACAAGTAAGCTAGATGAGGGTGAGATGAGCTAGGAGCAGTTGGAAGCAAAGTGTTACTCACCGAGAGTATCTGGCCAGCCATAGATATAAAAGAGGTTTTGGTCGATATCTACCACCTTAGGTGGGTGTGGAGTTGGGGACAACACTTGCATAGTTTCTTTAATTATGAGCAACAAGCCCATAATCACGATCCAAAAAAGATAATGAGGAAGAAGAAAACCCAGACGGGCATGCCAAAGCACAAAAAATATGAAGAGAGTTCAGTTAGATCACAAATTAAGGCTGGGTCAAATGGAGAGTAAACCCATGTGCAGCCACTAAGATGTACCCTTGATGGCAATTCTCCAGACTTCTTTCAGTGAAAAAATATTATATTAAAGCACTGTTTCAATTTGTTGGAGAGTAACAAGCCGACAATGTCGTGCGAGCTTGCCACAACTTCACAGCTAATCACTTCTACATGAGAAGTATCCAAAATTTGCATTAATCAGAGAAAAGTAGACCAAAAAATGAAAAGAGAAGGAAACGTACACACCATCGTAAATGGCAGGTCGATCGACCTGCGAGAGTATCCTCTGATAGACCACATTGGCCCCCCTGATGGACTTGCTCTGTTTACTATAGAACAGCAACATCTTGAAGACGAGGTGCTTAAGCCCCTCGTACCTCGGCTCCTCCACTCTGAGCGGCGAGTTGGCGGGCAGCGTCAGCGAGCACGGCTTCGACCAGAACATTGCGTTCAGCCTGACCTGCCACATATCAAGCAAAAGAATAGAGAATACCCAGTTCAGCATCCCTGTAAAAAAAACAAAAAACAAAAAAATAGAAACGACAGCGTGATCCAAGTCGCCCATGCGCCAATTGTTTCTCACCTCGGATTTGCCAAGAAAGGAGGCTTGTGCAGTGGGGGCGACGGAGGAGAAGGCAGCGAGGTTAGAGTAGTCCAGCACTTTGGCTCGAAAGGGGCCGGTGGAGAGGAGGTGGGCGGCCCTCCTGCATCTCGACAGCATCGCCGATGGTGGTGAAGGCAACGGATTAGGAATGGACCAGGCGGAGGAACAAGACGCGGTCGAGGCCTAGGGGCAGAAGGAATCGAGCGCCCGCCGGGACTTCTGCAAGTAGATTTTGTGGGGAATTTGTATATCTTTCCTTGTCTTTTGATTAAAATTATAAAATTGTCCTTAGTGCTCATCCAATTAGCGGGTTTTTTGACGATTTTAAAAAAAAGAAAAGAAATGGATGGAAAGTCTTGAGAAAGGAATGGGGGAGAGGTCGAGGGGAAAGACGTCTCTACGGTTCCGATTCTTCACGCGAGTGTTCTCGCTGCGCGAGGCAGCGTCAGAATGGGGAGGGGACTGTGGGCACCTTTCTGTGATGATCACGGGAAGTTCTGCTCGTGCAGTGGGATGCATTCAGCCTGATCGAGTGATTTGTATACCAACCGACTTCTCAGCTTGAGGAGTGGAGGACCTGTTGCGAAAATGGAAGCCGAGAATGCTGGGGTGCGTCAATCCTCGCAGGAAGAAGTAGAGTGCGGCCACATAACTGATATTGCTCTGGTTGTTGTGCTTCAGACTCTGTTTCGTCCCAAGGGATTGCGTCACCGGTACTTGGGAACAGGGAGAGTTTTGATGGGGAAGTAGACTAACATTTATATGGCATTCAAATAAGTAAAAGGATGTTGTTTCTTTTGAATGTATAAGTTATTGGTTCTTTGTGTGTCGTGCATGTGTATCGGAGGTGGGTTTGAGAGAAGACGATCGACACAATTGAGAAACTCCAACGATGGTGTCTCCCAAATCCTCATAGAAGTCTATAAGGTACACGCCCCAACTAGTTCCTTGTTGTGTCATTAACTTCCTGCCTGAAAAGAAAAATCTGGTCCGGCGTGTTATGATAAAGATGGTGGTAGTTTTTTTTGATAATGTGATATGTGATTTGTATTTTTTTTCATAATGGTGACATTATAAAGATGATTCCATGTTTTTTTTGATAATGATGGTAGTTTGTGATTTTTGTATATTTTGGATTTTCCATGATAATGCCCAATATGTATATATATATACACATACAAGTATTGGCGTTTTCAAAAAAATAAATATATGACGTGTCTATCTATTTTACATTAGAGGTGCTAACCTTTTTGTTACTGATCATCTGACAAATTGAATAATGCTTGCAAGGCTTCAAAATAATTGAATGTTAGTTAGGAGTCTTGCATGCACGTTAATTGATAGAAACCCCATGATGGTAGGTTGTATGAAATATGGTGAGATGGGAAATTAGTAGTACGCATTTTGCAGACATTTGACTTAGGGTGTTAAAATTTAACTATGCTATCTGACATGTATGTTAATGGTGAAAAAATTTCCTTATGTTTGGTAGCATGGTCTGTGCTCATTGAGAAAAATTAAAATACGTTTAGTAACGTACTTTATAATTGTATGTCTCCATTAGAAAAATGTAAAATTGGTCTGGGTTCCCTTTTCAGGTGTCTCTGTTCACTATGAGCGTGCCAATAATTGCTGTTGAAAAAGACAGCATACATGTGTCTACTTAGGGATAGATAGATTATTGTGTTGATGAAAGAAGTAGAACAAATGAGTTTACTCAGAGATAGAGAGGTTACTATGCTGATGAAAGCAATAGCATGGATGAGTACACAGTCATAGTGAGACTATTATGCTAATGAAAGAGGCATCACACTGCACAGATGTATCTATTTAGAGATAAAGAGGCTACTATTCTGATAAAAGAGATAATACAGATGAGTTTACTCATTGACAATGAGGCTAATATGTTGATAAAAGAGGTAACACAGATCAGTCTACTTAGAATAAAAAGGCCATTGTCCTGATAAAAGAGAGAGCATGGATAAGTAGATGACAAAGAGGCTACCATGTTGACGAAAGAGATAGCATAGATGACTCTACTTAAAGACAAAGATGTTACTATGTTGATGAAAAAGGCAAGGCAGCATCGGTGAGTCTACTCATATTGACAAAGAGACTACTACAATGATGAAAAGAGGTAACATTGATGAGTCTATACAAAGGTTGATGATGTATCGATGAAGGTGATGTAGACAAGTTTACATAGAGATTGATGACTACCATGTCGATGAAAGAAGCAATGTAGATGTTCCTACACAGAGGTTGATGATGCCTTCTATGTCAATGAAAGAGTTGGTATAGATTAGTCTACATAGTGGTTGATGATGACTTCTGTATCCATAAAAGAGGCAAGTATGTGATATAGATCAGTCTATAAAGAAGCTGATGATAACTATGATGCTAAGGTGCAACATAGATGAGCCTACCTTAGAGACTAAGGCTGATTATCACATCGATAAAAAAGATGACATAGACAAGTCTATCCCAAGAGACAGGATGATTACTATAAGGATTTAGGTGCTGCACAGATGGGTTGAAGCATTAGTGTTGGTGTGACAAATTATTGTGTTGAGAATCTCAACTGGGTATTGTGAATCATAAAATAATTTGGTGAAGAGAAGAGGGTAGGATTAAATAAAGACATTGAGTGACTTAAGGCAAGTTGATATAATAATAAGATATGTATATGCATACACAATTATCAGAATGAGACTAATTGAGAATTGAGTGGTGTTTGGTTTTAAGTTGTCAAATGCTCCCATAACTTTGAAGTGATTTCCCAAATTTTCATTGGGAATTCACTACTTATTAATCTTTTAAATGTCATTTTTGGTGGGTGTGTGATGGGCAACAATTAGATTGTTAAAAGATCCTGGTACGAGTAAGGAGCCGCTTATCAAACATTAGGAAATCCTATAATATAGGTTTGTAATATTTATATTGATGTTTAAATTTATTACTTAAAATTAGAACTTAATGCTTTAAAATTTATATTTAAGCAATGAGATATTATGAATGGTATCAAAACCTAAGTTAGCACTACAAATGTCTAGAAAAGTGACTCTTTGAGATGATGTGATTCAAGTTGAGGGCAAGCCTTCGATGTTTAAGGATTAATAGCTTGTAGAGTTTTGCAAAATTGGTCGTTAGGAATTAAGATGGGTGCACAATCTTCATTGGGGATTAAGATGCCCAAGGGGAGGGTCTAGATCAAATATTTGATAATTGTTGTCTATGGACATTGTTGTGTGTGTGCCACCCTATCTTCAGGGGAAAACAATTTGATGTGTGATATAGCTGAAATGACTACCTGAAGATCGAGTCTATCAGGTGCTTTGATCTACAACTGCTTGGTTTTCTAGATGTCTTCGTTTGTTCATGGATATATGATGCGACTGTTGATGGGGTATATGGGGATTTGAGAGATCGACATGAAACTTCTGTTGTAGAAGTTAGGGTTGGGTGACGTGATGGGCCTAGAATATTAATAAAATTGAATTTTGGAACCTTCATTTTATATAAAAATAATATTCATCCACAACTTTGGACTCTTTCTCAAATCCACCACTTTCTTTCTTACTACTTTAAATTTCTCTCACATCCTTTCTATGTGGGATTTTTAATAATTTATACATATTTGTAAATTTAATTTGCTAATTTAAGTTCATAAAATAATAACCAAAAATGAAAAGTAAATGAAACTAGAAAAATAATTTTGTGATCCTTACATGAATATGCATCTAAAGCTTAAATATTTAATTGATTTTTTTATAGAGTGTTTCTGGAAATGAGACATCTTCTATTTTTACATATCATCAAAAAACCACGACTTTGATTATTGTGTCACATTCATTTTATAAAAAAATGACATGCATATATCATTTTGGATTCTTTCTAATGATTATGATGTTATAATTAATTTTCTTTTCTTTATTCAAAATTTAGACTATAATTTATCACATGTAAAATTGTAAATAACTTTTTGGATTATATATTGTAGTGAAAAAAATGATTACGTTATTGTGTAATTATTTAGAAAGTTTTCTAATATTTCTATCTAATTTACATCATAACTTAATAGATATAGATAGGTATATGTTACAAGAGCATTGTTTAGGCTATTAATCCTGGTAAAGCATCTTGGTTATCACTGGAACTTGTCAGAGTGGACGTATATTAACATGAGGAATATGGAAATTTGTCATATAATTCCAGAATCTAGTCAGCACAATGAATACCTTCGCTGCTGATATATGGTATAGTGTCTTCTCGGGGCACTGGGATACCTGTGGTAGTATTGCTATTTCTGAGAATTTTATATACTCGTATATCTTACAATGTGAGATATGTTTCTAGTTGTTAACCGAAAAACAGCAAATTTCAAATGTGATCTAGGTACTTCTTTTTTCCATGTCATCATTTCTCATTTTCAAGTTTTCCAACAGTAAGTGGTAGTTAATAGTTCAAAAGGAAAATGACAATGTCAATCTTGGTTTGTTCAGGTGTTTAACGCTTACGCCTTTTCTGCTTGCAGTTCTTTTATTTTATCTTTTGTGTATATGTTAATTCCTATCTTTGTTTTTAGCTAGTTATTCTCATAGTAGAAGTGCTGATCATTTCTGGAGTACCGCATGGTTTGATTGTAATTGGTGTATCGGTTCCATCACATGAAATTCTCGTCACCTAAGGCACGGTTGTGTGTATAAACTGTGGTTTCAGAAACGTAGAAAAGATGAATGAAGCCTCGATCTATTTCACTACACATGCATTGTTATTTCATGTCACTTTGTTGCAACCGACAAGGCTGGTCAGGAGCACATATTCCACGGAATCACAATTCTTATCGTTCAAAGCAGAAGAGCATCATAACCTGCAGATACTTCTCTGCGGCTCTGCCTCAATTGAGCCGTAGCTTCAGGAAGCTGGGCTTCTTGACCTGCCTTGTAGGCGTCTACACAAACCCACTTGTAATTTTTTCGAATGAATAAATCCACATGTTATATCTATCACGTGCATGGATAGTTACTAGTTGCGTTGATTTGGTGCGTAATAATTTCGAAGTATGTGGCTGTGCATTGCGTGCCCATCGAGAGCCATGTTCAGAGTTAACCCAGAGTGCTGAGATTGATATTGCTTTGGAAAGTTTTATTTTGGGTGTGAATATGATCCATCATTCAACATATATCCGAAGTACTGGTGGATACCAAGAATAGGGTTGATATCAAAACTACCATTTTTGGTCTGTGGTCAGGACAAAATGGTTTTCTTCTCTAGCCTCCTGTTCCTTAAACACAAGATCATCTGGTCTTCTTCATGCACACGTGGACTGGTACTAACTAATCAATGGACCATACATGGCAAGTGCACTCACTATTCAAGAATGCGTACCATCCATCCATCCATCAAACAGAGTTCCTTTTCTTTACAAAATAAGGAGATGACAGAGCTAAGAACCACAGATGGACATTGACAGATTCAGGTTTAGGCGCTGCCGGTCCGAGAAACCTGAGCATTCCATCTGGTTTCTCCTGGAAGGGAAATGGGGTAGAACTTCCCCGCTTTCGCTTGAAGATGTGTCGAAGCCAGCCATTTGGGTGGAAGTGAACGGTAGGGATAGTGATAGAGAGCAGTCCACGTAGCCATCGCAGGCTTCTTCCCCGTTCTCCTTTGTCCTTGGAAGGCACTGTTGATGATCTTCTTGTCTTGTAATCTGCCATAATAAACATGGTGGGTGGTGTTAATTGTTATGCATGCCAAAATGGTTTCAACCGTGGAATGAGTAAAAAGCAAGCACTGGAGTTTCGCCCATTGTCATTTTCTGATCTACCTACCACAAGTGATTTGACGACTGAAATTTTGAGTTGGAATGGCATGTGGACTTACGGCATCATGTTAGCAAAACTGTAGAGTCAGGTGCAAGGAAAACGTAGGGAAAAGGAAAGATTAAATTCAATAACCATAAATAGGAGGTATCAGGTTCATCCTCAAGGCCAGGCTAACATGCAAATTACTAAAAACCTACTTAGCAATGGAGATGATGGATTCAGATTTTTACGGTACCAGTGAAAGATCTTATGGTATAAGTGTATGGGGATTAAAAGTGGAACAAAATCTTGCAGAATCTCAACTAGAGCAGAAAAGATTCACAGACACGGTGAAGGAAAAGAATATAGCAACAAAACAAACAGCAGAACTACGAAAAGCCATTCCTTTGTTGTGAGGTTGTGGAGAGAAAAGGAGTGGAGGGTATTAATCTGTCATGTTCTGTTGTTGTACCTTGAAAGGCCGAGATTCTTCTGTCATGTACACCAGAGCTTTGAGCTTGGATAGGTGTTGTTCATCTGCCAATAACCCTGTTTGCAGGGCATCTTTCTGCCATTCGCGGTTCTCCATTCTTCTACTTTCCACATCCATTGCTTGCAGGCAACCATCAAACCAGTGCGTGGGTGCGAGCGTCCCACTCAGTCGCTGGTCGAACGCTAGGATTCTGCTGCTGCTACTTTGGGTGGGATGCGTCTCCTTGTGAGCCCTGTCAACATACACCAGCCCAACCAAAACATGAACATGCAACTACAGATGTGTAGCATTGGATAAGTACATACCGGAGAATGGCAAATGCAAAAGTTGCTTGTATTAATGCCGAAATCAAGTAGAAATGAACCTTTTCAGAGGGAGAGGAGATGACGAGAACTGCGACTGTGCCATCGTCTGGCTGGGAGGTGGGTTGACAAAGAAGCAGTCGTTGCTTTGCCCATCAGCACAGGCACAGGCACTGTTGCCTTCTGGAGTGGGAAGAAAATCTGAGACTGGAAATTGCATGATTCAACCTCTGGTGAAAAGATTGAAATGATACACAGAAGGTAGTGTTTATTTGAGAGAATAATACTAATGGTACGGATTGATCGTAATTTCCAGTAGATGAGAATATTGGGTGTAGGCAAGCACTGGGAATGCATGACTCCCTTCGTCGATGGATGCATGAGCCCAACCATGTACATGGTGTGATAAAATTAACCCACAGATGTTGGAACAAGAAACAACAACAAAGAAGAAGAAGAAGAAGAAGAAGACCACATGTAGTTTGATCTATTCGTCTTGCCCGTGCTTATTTTATTATCGTTAAAATAAGTGAGAAATCACATAATATATATTAAAGGAAGGTTAACTGATTCTCTACTCCAAAAAAAAAAAAAACCTACTAATATCCTTAAGAAAAAGAAAGATCAAACAAAGCTCAACTCACATATTCAACTTGGCCAGAAGATTCTGGCCAGTGCATTGGGGTGTGTGAAGCAAAAGGAATGATCGCCAACTTCAAAAAAGAAAAAAGACGACGGATTTGAAAGAAAAGAAGCACCTTGATGAAAAGTGTCCAAAATTCCATACCTTTCCTGTTCATCAAGTCATTCTTCATGCTTCTGTACATCTGTTAACACGCAGGACATCAAAAACAGGAATATCATTTCAATGAAGCTTAAAATCAAATCCTCTTTTGTCTTGAAAAGGAGGGGTTGCTTTCTCTTTTCTGGAGAAGGAAAGGAATTTTAACCTGAAGGTGACTCTTGACGTGGGATATTGTCAGCCCTTTGACGTCCATTAACTGAAGAACAAGCTTCGGGGTAGCCCCTGGAGTGAAAGAAATTAAGAAACATGAACAAATAAATGCAATGGTTGATGGAGGAAGAGAGAGGGAAAAAAGAGAAAAACCAAAGCTTCCTCCTGTAGCATAAGGAGAGACAGAGAAAGATGTAGAGGAGCTTTACTATCTTGGCCTCCAAGCTTTTCAATGGCGTGAACAAAGCAGTGGTGGAGATCAGGAGTCCATCTCAAGCGAGGAACCTTTGAACGGACGTACTGCCTCACTGCACCATTCCTTCCACAGGTCCCCATTCCTCCTCTTCTTATCCACAGATGGAGAAGCTAGCAGAATACCACAAGTCCTCCTCCCCCTTTCTCTCAACAATATATAGTATATACCACCTTCAAACTGTGACCTTTGTGTATGCCATGGACGCAGAATAAATTAAAATGGAAGAAATGGTATGACGGAAAGAAAGGACGGCAAGGCAAGCAAACTCTTGTTGGTGATTTATGAGACTTCAACCTAAACAGTGGAATACCAGGGAGATCCTATCTGGATCTTACCTAAAACCCCTACACACCATTAAAACCTCCCTCCACTCTGCCACTTGCTCACTCCTCTTCCTGCCCCTTAAATATTGTTGGGTCTGTCCAGTATCAAAGTGACACTCCCGGATGTGGTAGTAGCACACTCCATCCACAGATCACGAGAAAGTGTTGCACTATTAGCAAAACACACATGTT
Organism: Cymodocea nodosa; assembly: GCA_036874045.1. Classification (NCBI taxonomy): domain Eukaryota; kingdom Viridiplantae; phylum Streptophyta; class Magnoliopsida; order Alismatales; family Cymodoceaceae; genus Cymodocea; species Cymodocea nodosa. The sequence continues at coordinate 12,755,559 of CM072345.1, forward strand.
GGGGGGAGAGAGAGAGATGACGATGAACAGCTGCTGCTGCTGTTGCTGCAGCAAAAGGAGTAGAAAAGCAAAGCCAAATTCTTTTGGTCTGGGGGGAGGGTGTGGTCTGAAGTGGGAATGTATTTATTCCTTAACCATTGTTTCTTTTTCTCATATTTGACTTACTGCAAGTAAAAGAAAAGGCAGAGAGACAAAGATGGACTGGAGGAGGTGATAATGGTATTTTGGTTTTACCTCCTGCAAGCAAAAAGGCAGCAAAAGAGGGGGAGGGTGTCATCACGAGCCTAGCGTTGCTCTCTCCTGGAGAAATTACCACATATAACATGGCTAGCAAGGCGAAGGCCCGGGTGTGCTTAATTATGGCAATTGTACTACGGCAGCGGCTGCTCCTTCTGCTGCATCGGCTGCTCCTTCTGCTGCATTGGCTTTGACCCAAAAGCAGGATTTGGCCGACGTCGATCATGAAAGGCAGTCCCAAAATCCAAACAAATGCAAGCTGCCGAGCTATAAGAAAGCGGCTGGCTCCTCCATTATCTTCAAAACCCTCTATCGATCATATCGTCCATTAACTTTTATGGATCGGAATCACCACCAACCAGTTGAATGGTCAGTGCTGAGTAGCAGGAATGTCAACTATTTTAGGTAGCCAACCACAATTAAGGATGGAAGAACACTGCCGCCTGCAGTAAACCTACGCCCTAGAGTTGCTTTTTTCATGGCTTTCTTTCGTAACTTTTTTAAGTTATGGATTCCAATACGTAATCTATGGTAAATTAATATATATATATATATATGTTCCAACTCATAGATAGATAGATTTGATTCGGCTGATGAATTATTGTCTATGATAATCAGCATTATTATTAGCATATAATATATATATACGTACATGTGTGTGTATGTAATTATGTATCTGATAATTTTTTATATATGTGGTCGCCGCTGCACGAGGAGAGAGAGTACAGAGTTAGGTTTAAACATGTTCAAGCGGAAGGCAAATAGCATTATTTGCTCTAAAACAGGAGAGGGAAGAGTATTTAGGCGGTCTCCTTAGCTTCCCACCCCCTTTCGCTAAAATATTATTTAGCTAATTACAGTGATATTCTTTACGTTAAATTTTCTATTTTAATATTTAAAAACAGCATATTCGTATCATTCATTGAAATTTAAAAAAAAATTGAAAGAGAGAAAGAGGTGGAGCATTGATTTGCCCAGAGGTAACCTTCAAAGCCTCTTATCAATAAATCGGTGGCAGACGGTGAAAATTCCTGCGGCCCCACGCAGACATTTTGTACATGTCTAACAAGAAAGAAAGAGGAGACTTCTATTCGTATTGAAGTAGAAAATAAAGTCGTCAATGTGAATCTAAAAATTTTAATAAAATATTTTCAAAGACCTTCTTGGGCCTGGGATTTTGAAAAAAAAAAAAAAAAAAAAAAAAACTCTTCTTGGTCTATGTATACAGCTTAACATTTGTATAGCCAACTAAGAGTCACGTTTGCTGGCTCCATATGTCGATCATATATATCGTATGAGTGGGATTTTACGTAATTACACAATGTAATAATACAGTCGACTTATGTAGTATGCATATTCGGCTTAACCGGAGCTGTCAGCTCGTCCTTCAGGAGTGACATGCAGATAGAACAATTGGGACGACTTAGATGATTAATTGTTCTGGTTGAGCCAACCACAGCACTAGAATGAAGGAAGCACAGGTTGTGCGGATGACCCAAGTAGCCAGTGGTTCCTGTGGCTATAGTTGGTGTAAGTAAAGGCAACTCGTAATTAAGGTCAGCCACTTTGTATTTGAGTGGAGCAAAGCCAACTGATTGCCCACATAATTAAGGTGCGGTCCGATCAGCTACTTCACATCAGCCAACCATTAGTTTTATCATCTAATCGTCTTATGACTCCCATTAGTAGGCTATCATCTAACGTGTATCTGAGTTGAATTCAAATTTTCAAACCCTAGGTTGCCCATTCTTTTGCAAATAGAGATATCCATGATCTTACTTTTAGGTTTTAAATTAAAATCTATCTTCTGCGAGCAGCTATGATCACACGTTAATCTTCTGCGAGCATTTACTTTTGTTTTCCAGAGCTTAATTGTTTGACGTAACTATAACACTACTATACATTTTGGGAATAGCCATTGGTCATCTCAAGAACAATCCTAATCATACCTTAAGGAAAACACACATACTTCAAATCGTAGTTTTTTTTAAAAATTCAAATGTCAGACTATATTATACATATATATTAATGTGTACGTGCGTATGTGGTGTCGATAGTAAAAATTTTAAAAATCATATGTGATGATATGAGTAATAAAAAAACAGTGAAATGAAGTAAGGAAGGGATAAGAACGAGCACAGTGAACGGAGATAGGAAAATAAATTTATGGTTTCAATGGCGTGGAACATGACATCAAGTGTATGCCACCTCGTTGAACGAAGAAGATTACATTGGTGATAGAAATATCGAACCATATACATAACACTCAAATTACGTCCAAACGTACATATTATAGGTAAGTAATTGGATCGTAATCAAATTAAGCAAGCGTAGTTCGCCGCAGATGATATTCTTGTCTTCTTCCGTCAGTTTTTTCCTTTTTTTCTTGAACGAGCTTTCGCCAGGCTTTTAGACATACCCATGCTCCTACTTATATGTGGCGAAACAGTGGAACATATACCTTTCTCAAAAGAACAATAGTGCCGTCAAGTGAGGGTGGGACGGAATAGTCTTGGGTTTGTTTCGGATGAAGAAGACGGAGGTAACCAGCGATAAGTAGCAGCTTACTGTTGAAATGGTTCACTGTGTTTCCTTTTTCTTGCAGCATATATCAATTAATTAATTACTCTCGTTCCTGTATCTGTAAACAATCATTTCACACCTCGATCTTCTCACCTTTTCCTTCTTCAATTTTTTTTTTTTTTTTGGGACTATGAAGCTACTTAATATCTATGTTTACTACGATTTGAATTTAAATATCACAGTTGCATGTTTCCGACTCAAAGAACAAAGCCATGAAATGTGATTTCCCCACAACAGAGATGTGTCGTTTCTCAGAGACTGTCTCGTTCCCCACAACGGAGGTATATCTCAATCAAGAGAGTCTTCTGGTGGTATTTTTCTTTTTCTTGTGGAAACTCTCCATGGGTTGTCACTTCAGCAAATCTTCTTGACGTCCGAAACAAGAAATTAAAGAGACACTACCACCATCTGTCTTCCCCTATCAATCTTATCAGCTCTCTTTTGCCGGTTTACAGTACCATGCACCTAACAAGATTCTCTCCTGTACGTGTACAGTAAAAAGGAAGGGAAAGTAGAGGTATTTAGTCGTACATTTCCTCTTTACTTACAGAAATAAACATTGACATGGCAGATGGCTACCGCTACCAGCTATCACTTACAAGCACCACCATCACCAGTGTAGTGTGGGCAAAAAAAACCCCACCGGTCCCCTGCAGGCGCCACCGTAAATTCAAATGCAATTGGGCCATCTAGGTCTTAATTCCTTTTGTCTGTTGCACTAGTGGCAAAAAGAATGATGAGTTTCTCCTGCCCTGTGAAGCAGAAGTGAATGATGGTGGCACCGGGTATAAAATAAAATGCTGCTGCTGCTCTCGCCCATTTGCAGAAGGGACGAGACGCACGCATCTCCGGAGATCTTATTGATTTCAAAAGAAAAGGACACATCTCTGGAGAGCTGATCTCATTTATGTTATTCTATTTGTCTCTTGGGTTTCCTTCCTACCTCGCACACAATGCTTCATAAATTCGATCTCTAATCCGTAGAAATGTGGTTATAAAAGAAGACAGTGAATTAATTAATTAGAGGGCGAAGTAACTCCCCTGCCCCCAAGCTGCTCCAGCCTCGCCTGCCCGCAGCAGTTTTGTATACCAGAAACCATAAATACCACATGACCCATGTACCATGCCCTCGCAGCTGAAACACCATCCCCCTTTATTGTTGATTGATGCGCTCATGCCTTCGGTTCGTAGATATCAGACCAACCGGGCACTGGTAATAATTAATAGTAATAATCATAGTTATAAGAAGGCAACGGAGGAAGCGCTGGCTTCGAGGCCGCCGGGGCTTTCGCCGTGGGCAGAGCGATTGCATGCATGGGTCGCCGTGCCGTTGGGAGATTGAAGTCAGAATAGAATAATACCGTCAAGTACGTACGCCCATCAGATGTCAGCCGCAGTAGATAAATCCATCTACCCATCAATCTTACCTCACACACACACACACACACACACACACACACACACATATATATATATGGCTGGAGATCCATCGATCGATCGATCGATTTTACGCACCAACTGTCATCAACTTCTACGTTACCACGTCCCGTGAACATTTCGTGTCGACCATCTCAAGTAGAAGACTACGTGTGTAATCGGAAGTAGTCACTTCCATTTCCCTGTCAACTATATATACGACGGTCAAACGTGTGTCGGTGCTCGTGGGCCTTTTGTCCATCTCACCGGCGCAGCATTTTTATATGTTTGTTTTACGCTGATTTGTTTTTCCCCCCAAAAAAAAGGCAGATTTAAATTAAAAAGAGAAATCGAAATTACGGTCGTGAAGAGTCTAAGAAAAAGTTCCCAGTTATAACAAAAAAAGATACATCAAAATTGTAGGTACACTAGCGGCGGAAAATTCTAGAGTATTATATTATATTCAATAGGTTCCGTAACTAATGGTATTGATGGCCACGTTACTATTGTTTTAAGAATTTTCATTAAAATTATACATATATAAAAAGAAAATCTAATATTTTCAAGCAATTTATGTTGACTTACGTTATTGTCTTTGCATAAAATTCATAGATACATACTACATAACATTTTCTCTGAAATTTGGTGAGCCACGTGTCTCACCTGGTCCCACCCTACAAAAACACAGTAGAAGGTTGGCCTTTTTATTCCCGATATAGTTGCCAGTTCGAAGACGTAAACACGTGACAGCAAGAGTGGTGAAAATTCATATCACCGCCCTGTCATATTTGGTTGTGTACAGTAAATGGTTTGGATTTACTTAAATTAAATAAATGCTGATTAACCAATTAAAATTAAGAATTTTTTATTAAATTTCGTCCATTGACATGTAGATAAGAGTTTTCTGAAATGAAGAAAATATGAAGAACTGGGAGAAGAAAAAAAAAAAAAAAAACCGGATCATCTCGTCATCATCAATTATGAAAATGTTAACCAGTCATTGACAAAAGCCTTCAGAAAAAGCACATAAAATTACCATCCGCTTCACTCCTAGTCACTACCATCTTCTCCCTCCACATATATACGACTAGCTAATCTGCATTCAATTTGAGTCCCAATTAGAACTCCAGATTCAGTCCTTCTGCAGTATATACCGCATGCTATTAATTCAGTAAAATCATGTGGTCCGTGCTGCATTGTTAGCGATAAACAGCAGTAGATCAGAAGCTCATGTATCTGGATTCTCCTCCTAAGTCATAATCAGTCATCTGTATTCCATATATTAATTATATCTGTACCACATTTCTCGATCGGCAATAGTGGAGGGTTTTCCTTTTCTCTTTTTTAATTTGCTTTTAAATGATGATGGGTGTTTTGACTATACATGGATTTCAACGATTTCACTTTAGATTTCTTCGTGATAAGTTAAAAATGAACTATCTACGTTAATATTCCAACTCTTCTCATGTAAATATTAATGTAGGTAGTTCATTTTTAACTTATCACAAAGAAATCAAGAGTTGGAATCCTCATTTTTCATTCCCCAACGTTCCTTCAGAAAGAATCCCTTGCCTTTCAACGAACAATGAGAGCAGATCTGCAAAGCAACGGGATATATGCAAATAAAGCATTACATTGCATCAGACAAAAAAGTGAGCGAGCGTAATCCACAGCACAAATCAGAGAAATACCAGTGACAAGAAAAGGCACGTGGTGTACATGGAATCTGGATTCTTTTCGATTCCTAAGGATGGTAACTAGAGAGTGTATTAATTATAATGATAGTTTTTATATTTACGGAATTCAAGATAATCAAAACTGCAAGCATCACTGTCTATGTCTGTGTAAACGAAGAAGAATGTTAAAATAATATTATATTAAAAATAAGATGGAATCTGAATTAAAATGCATGGTAAAAATATCTTTCTGCTCTGAATTAATTGAATTTAAACGAAAATCGATTAATTTGAACAATAGAAAAAACACGGGACGAGACGTGGTGGAGTGGAGGGGGAGCGCGTGGATATGATGATGGCAAAGGCACCACCACCACCACCACGTACATCTGCCACCGGACGCAAAGTTTTCGCCGGCCGGCTTTGCCCGGTATGAAGGACCTGAACCATTGCCCAGAGCACCACCCCCATATGCAAGTATGCTTTCTGATCAAAACTGGAAGGCCGCGCAGAGAAAAAGAGAGAGAAAGGGTGAGGGAATATTGGCACAAGTGATGTGGACGCATCGTTGATTTTGAGGGATACAAATCGGAAGGAGCAGATCTCGACGTGAATGGTTGCTGTTGGGAACAAGGAAAAGTAGAGCCTTGCCTGTGCGTGGATGGGAGTTCTGATGCGTGTCATGCGCTCGTCTTCTTCTTCTTCTTCTTCTTCTTCTTCTTCTTCTCTCTTTTTCTAAACAGGACTTCTACTTTTCCTTCTTCTTTCTCAAATCCACCAGTATTGCTTTATCGACTTTCTTCCTTTAAGCACTGGTTACTTTCCACGTAGATCGATTTTGTCCCGACACATACCTCCTGTGTCGACCACCATGCATGGATCGTCCAACCTGTATGTATATATTATGTATCCATCTCGAGCTTCACTTGAACTTTTCTCTACAAAGTTCCAACTTTTTTCTTTGTTCGCAAGGGTAAACAACATGATTATTTTTGCATCATTTACGTTGTGATCTCATCACCTTTGGAAAGAGAAAAAGAAAATAAAATCTGAAATGAAAAAAAATACTAAAAGCACATGTTCCAATGTGATGATCATCATCTCATATACATTACAGAGCAGTTGTTCGTGCGTAAATTTTTCAAGAATTACGCAGAATCTTCGGCTTCTGCAGAGTTATCTCGGAAAGTCGAATAGAGGAGCTACAGAATCTTCAACTGAACGGAAGAGGAGCTACAGAATCATGAAAGAAGAGGGTAAAGATGGAGGGCGTAGGTGTTGACGAGATGGAGGTCATCAAAGTGTTTTTGGTAGATGTAACGATGAAGGGCGTAGATGTATGAGACTTAAGTCCATTTTCGGAAGCGTAATACTGGATTGGCTATCTGGTTTTACAATGGGTGTTATTTTGTAGTCTACATAGCTGGGCCTTTTTGAGGTCTGGTTGGTTTCCTCATTTCAATATTGTTGTTGATTTCTTTTGTATGATCTACAATGTTTATCACCTCTGTTTCATTTTGTTCTCCTTGTTTGTAAGTGTTCAACTTTTGGATTCTCTTGAACTAGAGGTTAAGTTATTATTTGAACCATTCTTAAGGAGGTTGTTAAGTGTAGAGAATCTGAAAGATAGCGAGCACAGTTGGATCAAGGGTTTGGGAAAATTGCACGACGAGTCGCACATAGCCACTCAATCTGTGCAAAAGAATTTATATGTATGAATGAGAATTCAAAGATCCGAAAGTATAAATCTAATAAAAGACCAAGTTTGCTATATATTTTTTCATGCTTAGCGATAGAAAGAGACTTAGTGAGGGTTAGTGTGGACCTGAAAATGAGAGAAATTAGCAGAAAAGGAAACTTAGGGAATTTTTTTTTCCTCTTATGTTAGTTGATTGTGGAAAACTTAGGGAAAGTAATTTCTTAGGTTTTTGATTCTTTTAACTGACGAAGAAAAAATTTTCTCACCTCAAAGGTGAGAAAGTTCTGAAAATTTTCACTCGCCCACTTGCCCACCCTTGCATTCTTGTTGTTGCCTGCCCACTCATCCTTACATTCTTGCTTGCCCTCGTTTGCCCACCCTTACATCGCTTCTCGCCCACCCTCATGTTCTCATTGTTGCCTACCCTTGCATCGCCTACCCACCCTTGCATTGCCAATCACCCTCGTATCGCCTCCTGCCCTTGCCTGCTTACTTAGTATGTAGCTTAGTTTCCCTTTCTCATGTAAAAGTTTGTGGATAAAAACGTAACTCATGAAAAAATGTTTCTATTTATACATGCTAGCTGTTTATACATGTTATTGTAGAGTTATTTTCAAGTAGATTTATTGTTGTTTGCTGTTTATAAAAACATAACTCTTGAAAAAGTGTTTGCTGTTTATACATATATAATCAAGTAGAGTTATTGTTGTTTACACATGTTTGTTATTTATACATGTTTTTGTTTATGCATGTTTGCTTGTATGCTATTTTCAAATTTGTTAAATAATTTAGATTATATATGAGTTGCTAAACAATATGACCATTTTAAAGAATGAAAACCTCGATAGATCTATTGAGCAAAAATATGGTCAAGTAACATCCCTTCTATCACAACACTATGAAAAAGATGAAGAATTCTTGGACAATATATTGATTCAATTATTGATTGGTTAGATAGATATAACTAAGCAATTGTTGATTCACTATTTGAACTTTTGTTTAGATAGATATTGCTTCATATGGACAATAGTGGCTCACTTTGTGACTCTAAATATATGCTTATTTTTGTGTACCTTGTGATACATTGGTAGTGAAACAATTTATTTTACAAAAAATAACTAGTAATATATTTTCTATTTATACATGTTTGTTGAGACATCTAGTAGAGTTATTGTTGTTTATACATTTTTGCTTGTATGCTATTTTCCAATTTGTTAAATTCATTTGGATTGTATATGAGTTGCTAAACAATATGACTTATTAAATGAATTAAAATGCATATAAGTTGCTAAACATACCTTGTATTTGTGTATGTAGTGTTTTGATATTTGTGTAGGTATTTTAAGATAATGACTAGTTCAGAAAGAAGTTATTGTACTTAGAGTGCAAAGGCAGATGAAAAAATCTTAAATATTTTTGTTGAAGTTATTAATGAAGGAAATGCGAGAACTTATGATGGGAAAATTTGAATATAAGCATAAAATGAGATAATAGGCAAATAAAATGAATGTACCTAAGCAAAGATTACTAAAAACAATGTGGATAGTTGAATGAAGACTTGACATTTGATGTACAAGAATTACTTGAAGATTGTAGATCAAAGTGACTAGGGTTGGAATTATGTGAATAAACACATGGACATTAGTAATGAGGTTTGGGAAGACTTTGTAAAGGTAATATTTGTTATAATAAACTTTGAAACTTTATTATACAATATTTTTTAACATTTGACATATTTTTGTGTAGTCACATCTAGAATGCAAATGTTGTAGGAAAGACTTGTCTGATTTATGACCAACTACAAGTGCTTTTTAGATTAAGTATGACAACCAGAAACCATAGTAGACAAGCAGTGGAGGATATAAACTTTGATGTAAATCATTCAATTTCCCAATATGACACATTACATGAGACATTATAGGATGACCTCCCAACATTTACACAAGTTGAACATGAACATTTTAATTCTGATTTAGGAAGAGGGTGCTCTCCTCTATGCATTAATAATAGTAGTAAGAGAAGGGTAAAGTAGGCAAGGTCACATGCAGAATCTCAAGAAATAATTACAGTAGTAATTAGAGATATGGCTGATACTTTTAAAATGTATTATGAAAAAGAAGACACCAAGGGGGTTGAAAAACTTCAAGCTTCACTACATCTGTATGATATGCAGTAAAGAAAGTTGGAATGGAATAGTAAATAAGTAACATTAATTGTTTAAGCTTTACTTGACTTACCAAGTTTGAGAAATATGGAAATCTTTCAATCAATGAAGTTATTGTAAAATTATGAAATGTGGGATTAGTTTTTTGCACTTCCAATGGATATGCATGTCATGTGGCTATAATTTAACTTGTCTACTTGAAGTTATTTTTGTATTATCTAGTAGTATGATGAACATTTGTTATGTTGTGGCATGTTTAACTTTTGTTATGTAGTGGTATGATGAACTTGTGTTATAGTATGTTGAACATTTGTTATGCAATGGAAAATGTTTAAATTAATATTGTAGTAATGTTTTGACATGTAATATTCCCATTTTCATATCTTTTGTAAGTTTTTTAAGTTATTGTATACAATTTTTTTAGTATATTTAGAACATCTTATCTATGTATTTTCTTCTCAGGTTCAATATATTAGTACAATGTCTTCATGACATAGCACTTGAGCAAGAAGAGGAAGAAATAGAAACAATACAACAATTTCTTACTTGTGCTATTGCAAGTAGTTGTACAAGTACTTCAATTGCAACAGATAGAATTTTTAGCAAAGAATGTCAAGAATATATTACTAGGTTGTTACATCCTTCTTTATTACATCAAGCTTATAATTGTAAGAAAATATATAAGATGAGACAACATATATTCCAGAAATTTTGTAATTCATTAAGAACGAAAGGAGTAATAGTAGATGAGAAGAATATGATAGTGGAAGAGAAGCTTGGAATTTTCCTTGTTACAATTGGTCAAAATCAAAGGTATGGAGTAACACAAGAGTGATTTTCTCGTTATTCATGAATAGTTAGTACTTATTTTAATGAAATGGTCGATGTAATATTACGTTTGAGTGATACATTATTAGCAAAACATTCAACTATCACTCTTACTCAAATTGAAAGTGATGGAAATGTTTTTACATATTTTAAGGTACATTTATATCATTATCATAGTAGGTATGTATACAATTTGTGTATTTCATTTTAGGTCACTTGGGTTTAGGGTTTTAATTTATATAGGATTGCATTGGAGTAATCAACAAGACACATATCAAGACAACTATTTATGGACAATAAATCACAAAGTTTAGAAATAGAAAAGGAGAATTATCTCAAAATGTTATGGCCGCATGTAATTTCAATATAGAAATTACTTATGTTCTTGTTGGCTGGGAGGGATTAGCAGCTGATGCTTGTATATTACAAGATGTAATATCTAAACAAAATAGATTGCGAGTTCCATTAGGTACTAATAAAAGTTGGTATGCATATGAAATTATCATTTTTTTCATTGTTAACATATGTGTATATTAATAAAAGTTGGTATGTAGGTAAATTTTACTTAGTAGATGCTAATTATCCAAATCGTCTAGAATTTATTTATCTATTTCGAGGTATTAGATATCAATTGATAGAATATGATAACAATAGACAACCAATGAATTTTATTGAGAATTTTAATTAAATACATTCACAATTGAGGATAGTGATTAAACATATATTTAGGTTTATAAACATCAATTCACAATTTTACGTAGTTACATGCCATTTCCATATCAAACTTAGATGAAAATTATTATTGCATATTTCTTACTTCATAATTTCATTTATCAAATAGATTCAATTAATTTTCTTAAAGATTTACAAGATGAATTAGCAGAAGTTGATATTGCTAATGAGATATTAAGTACAAAGGAAGGAAGAGATGAAATAAGGAATATTATTGGAATATCTCAAGAAGAGAATAAAGAAATAACTGATACAATACAAAAAAAGTATTATGAATACTATGTGGGAAGTACAAAGAAGTTGAATTGTTTGAAATTCATTTGTATTTGAACATTATTGTAACATTTTATTTGATTTGGTATGTTATAATATTTAAGATATTTGAATAAAATATTGAATTTTCAAAAATATTGTGAAATTTCTTATAAATTAATTAACAATTAAATATTGTTAATAATAATAATTGTCTTTTATTATTATCTTGAAAAGTCCTTTAAAATATAAAAAATATTTATTTATAATTTGTATTACTTTATTTTCCTTCATTTTCTGAACATACACTAATACTTTTAAAATTTTGAAATTTCTCAACCTTTTTTGAACTTTGTATACGTACACTGACACTTTCAAATTTTTGAAATTTTCTCTAAGTTTTTATTTCTCTTATTTTTTAGATTTTCTTAAACTTTCTTTTTTAAACTTTCCAACACCACTAACACCTCTTTAGTGAAAAAGTTTGAGTTACTACTTGGTAAGAACATAGCTTATAATAAGACTTCAATTGGCCACCTTCTCTTTGATAAAGTGGTAATCCAAAATATGTTTTGCCATTGAGTGTAAAATGAGATTAATGGTAAGAAAAACTATATTCTTGTTATCAAAGAATAGTTGAGTTGGATTATAAAGTTGAATATGTAACTCCTTGAGAAGTTAAGATGTCAACACCAATTTAGTAGCAGTGACAGACGTTACCCGATATTTAACCTTCATGGAACTTTTTGACATTATTGTTTGCTTCTTTGCTTTCCAATTAAACACATGTTGCACCTAAAAAAATATAAAAACCAGTTAACAGCAGAAAAGATATAAAGAGAAATTTTTGATTTAACAAAATTATAAATGTCTTTTCAATCGTTCCTTTAATATACTTAAGAATTACTTTCAGTTGATTCTGTAGGTCCTCTTCTTTCATGATTCTGTAGCTCCTCTTCCGTTGGTGGAAATTCGTTGGATTTACGTTGTAGTCCTAATACAGGTTTTATGTATGTAAAGTTTAGCAATCAAACCGTTGAGTTTTACAAGTTCTGGTACTCATCAAGATTGAGATATCCACGCAAAAATGACCAGCAAGTATTTAATTTCATCAGAGACCATCCTTTTCTGCACACAATTGGAATGCAAATCCGATTTTTGGATACTGTCTTAATTTTGGTGGTCTCTGTGAGCCCAGTAAAGATCTAAATAAGGTTTGCACCATCATATGCATACAAACTGTTGTGTTGGTTTAAGTAGAAAGGCAAATGATCTAAGAGCTATGATTGAGGACTGGAAACACTTCTTGTCTCTCCCTCCAAGCACAAAAGATTATCATTCGGCATTTTGGAGTGTGCCACAAAAGTGCAGGTAAAAAATTTGAACCATTAACATAATGTTGTTGCAAAACTGGGCTCTCTACTTGCTTTTCATTTTGATTCTTCGTAAATGACGTTGGAGAACGGCTACGAATCTTCGGTGCAGCTGACGTGGACGGTTACGCGGAAGCTCAAGCGTCGTCATCACCTACTTTTCTTGCTGGCTCGTGCACCGTTGGTTCACTGAAGGATCTTAGTACCTTTGGAAATCAAATCTAGTAATTGCGACGTTCTTAATTTCTTACCTTTTCCTGGTATGGCAATTGGCGAACCATTGGAGCAAAGAAAGTCGCCGAAGCATCAATTTATAAATTTTGGTTTGTTCTTTTCTTTTGCATATCTGGACATTTACTTTTGATCATCTTTGTTTGGTAGATTTTGAATTGTTGTAGTTGGTGGATTCCAGTATTATTTTTGTTTTGATTTAATAAAAACAAAGACATAGAGGTTTTGCTTCTTTTCTTTCGATTGATTCTTCGTAAGGTGGTTCACTAAAAAAAAAAGAGAAAGAAAAAATATAATAAAAGGAAAAAGATAAAAAGAAAAGAAGATTGGAGAAAAAATAAAAACAAAAACAAGGGAAATAGGGTGAACGCACGATCGAAGGTGGTTGATGCTCTCCACTCCCTTATAAAATCAGCTAAGCACCGATCGAAAAAAGAGAGAACAAAGAATGGAAAAAAAGAGAGAGGAAGGAATGAAGGAGCTTTCTCGTTGTGCCTACCAACCAAGAGATCGCTGACATTGTAAAATTTTTTTACCTAAAGAGTTGGCTTCTTCTGGATATTCGTAAGTCTTGTTTTGAATGTACCAAATCAAGGAGAAAAATGACGTGCAAGTCCTCCATTGTTTGTTGGGCGGGGGGGGGGGGGGGGGGGACGACTAGCGGAGGATTGATGTGATGTCTATAAATAAGTCAAGGAAAAAAAAATGATGCTCAGATCTTCTACTGTCCGCTGGGGGACTAGCAAAAGATCGGTGCGATGTCTGCAAACAATGTAAGGAAGAAAACGATACTTAGATCTTTCATTGCCCGTTGGTGGATTGCAGAAGATCAGTGCGATGTCTACAAACAAGTCAAGAAAGAAAACGACATTCAGAACTTCTACTGTTTGTTGGGGGACTGGGCGGAGGATCAGCGTGGCGTCTGCAAATGAGTCAAAGAAGTAAACGATATTCAGGTTTAAGGGACTAGCAGAAGATCGATAGGGAATTTGCAAACAATTCAAGGAGAAAATGACATGCATGTCTTCCACTATCCGTTAGGAGACTAGCGGAGGATTAGTGAAACGTCTACAAAAAAAATGAAAAAATGACGAAGATGCTGTTGGAGTGACAACTGTGAAACAAAGCAGAAGAAGAAGAAGAAGAAGAAGAAGAAGAAGAAGAAGGTGACGAAGTCTACGAACCTAGAAAAAAGGAAGGTGGCAATGCCTGTGACTTTTGCCGAAAAACAAAAAAAAAGATTATCCAACAATATGAAAAATGATAAGAATCATGAAAAATAATCGAAGGGAAGAGTTTTACGTTAAAAATAAATGGAGGACCAAATTATCCTTTAACATGAGTATATTTAAAACATAAAGTACTCCATCACGTGAGCTAAATATATTTCAAATTACGAAAAGGCTGCCAAATGGACGGTGGACCGAAGATATCTACAATATAAAAGACTCCCCCATATGAGTCGAAAGTATTTGACATATATGAAATGCTCATTTCATACAGCAATTTTTTCTTAAAATATATGACGCTTTTCGAGAAAAGACTAAATTGCCTAACATATTGAAATATATGACACTTCTTAGGAAGAATTTAAAGTACTTAATACATCAAAATCTATGATGCTCCTAGGAAAGAGCTTAAGTGACATATTAACCATATAAGATGCTCCTGGGAAAGAGTATATTACTTAATATATCAAAAATATATAATATTTCTAGGAAAAAGTCCAAAACTGTCTAATATATTAAAATATATATATATGCTCCTACAATAAGTATATTTCAACATTATCGCTCTTTCCGTGAGTGTGGTTACTATTCAAACCCTTTCCTTTGTAAACATTATGTCAAATCCCACTGCTTCCTTTGTGAACATATTTCAACATTATCGCTTTTTTTATGAGCATGGTTACTAGTGCAATTATTTTCTTTGTGAGCATGTTCCAAATCGAGCTACTTCCTCCATGTGCATGTCCAAAACCCAACTACTTCCTCTATGTGTACTTTCCAATCCAATTTCTCCCTTTATGAGTACATACAATCACTCCCTCCATGAGCATGGTTACAATTGAAATCATTTTTTCCATGAGCATGATTCGAAAACTAAGTTGTTTCCTCTGTGAGCGTGTTTTCAATTCAATTTGCTCTCTTATAAGTGCATTTCAACATCAATTGTTGCCTTTCTGAGCACATTACAAGCATATCATACTTCCTTACATGAGTATGGTACAAACATTTTAAGCTCCCCTACATGAGCTAGAAACACTTGTTGCTTCACTACATTGGCATTGACATATTTAAATATGATAAGTTTCATTACATGAGTTTGAATTTTTTGTCATGTATTCAAAGTTCACCGC
The DNA here is from genome assembly GCA_036874045.1 of Cymodocea nodosa. NCBI lineage: Eukaryota > Viridiplantae > Streptophyta > Magnoliopsida > Alismatales > Cymodoceaceae > Cymodocea > Cymodocea nodosa. The sequence continues at coordinate 12,771,109 of CM072345.1, forward strand.
AAGAAAATTGGGGTATAGCAATGGATGAAATCCATTACTATGATCCTTAAATCTATCACTATAAAGAGATTAACATTTGTCACTACATCTATCGTCACTATATGTATATAGTGATAGATGTTAAAAATCTGTCATTATATACATGTTACCTATTATAATGGATTTCGTCTGTCATTATATCCATTATAATAGGATAAATATAGTGATAGATACAGTTCGTCCCTATATATAGATGACATCTATCACTATATATAATTTATAGTGACAAAATTATCTATTATACAATCAGTCACAATATGATATACCTATAGTAATGAATATATCTGTTATAGGTATATTACGTTTGCCAATATAGATAAAATAAATATATAAAAAATTAATTTATCATAATATCATATACCTATAGTAATGGATATGTCCGTTACTTTAGGTATATTACATCTATCACTATAGATAAAATAAATATGTAAAACATTAGTGATATTTCACATTCATTATTAATAAATATTCTTCAAAAGTTAACATAAAAGAAATAAAAATTTGATAAAATAAATGAATTTATTAAAATGTGAAAAAATTCCATGTAAACGGACAATTAATCAAATTCAAATCAAGCATTCCATGTCAATCAAAAGCTAAATGCTCCCAACGAAAGCCAATTTAAGCCATTAGTTGTGATGGATGACAAAGATGATGTTTTTTGCTTTCCTCCTTTTCTAAACCCAAGTTAGGCAAGTTGAGAAAGTAAACATTGTTGGGCGGTACCATAATAAGTGAGAATAGAAACGAGACCTGTGCTGGAACCTCTAAAATATGAAAATATTGATTACACCTTACAAAGTAAAGGACGTTTGGGTAAAAGAATGTGTTAATCATTAAGTGTAATTAAATACATTAAATGGCATGCAAAAAGATGTCATGCACGTTTAACTCTTTTTTGGAAGTGTAACGTTGCGTTTCTCTGAATCATTATATAAGAAAAGGAGTTTTCCAAGATCTTGGTGCACACTGCAGACGGTGATAATGCGTTCCACCTCCAGAGCTTCTCAGAATGCAGGTCCTGCATTGGAAAACCCCTCGCTCCTCACCACCACCACGACACCTCCTTCCCCCGCTTACCGTCTGTCGTGCCTTGCCCATCGCTACGCTGTCGCCGTCGTCCTCTTCCTCACTGCCTGCGCCATCGCTTATGGCCTACGTACTACTGCCAACGTCGGTCTCATCCTCGTGCCTTCCTTTGGTCCTTTCGCCTCAGGGAGAGGTAGAGGGGGTGATGTTGTGGGTAATACCCCCACGCCCCCCAACCAAGACGATATCGACTTGGTGAGTCCATCTCCATCCTTACTTCTCTTGCTCCTACAGATGGTGGTTTCTCTGTTTGCTTCCCTTTTATATGTACGATGAATGCATTTCGAAAGCCATACATCTGTTGTTTCTGAATTTTGCAATTGGCATTGATCTTTTCCTCTTATTGGATTGCGTCGATGATCCATCATAGGTCGACAGTGAGGATGTGAGACTGGAGAGAGTACTGAAAGAGGCGGCCATGGTGGACAAAACAGTCATCTTGACAAATCTTAATGCTGCTTGGGCAAGGCCGGGATCTCTTCTCGATCTTTTCCTGGAAAGCTTTAGGGTAGGGAATCAAACGAGGAGGCTACTTGATCATTTGGTGATCGTTGCAATGGACCATGAGGCATACGGCTTTTGCAAGGCGGTGCATCCTCATTGTTTTGCTCTTACCACCGAGGGGGTGGACTTCTCCGGGCAGAAAAATTATATGACAGATGGGTTTCTGAAGATGATGTGGAGGAGGATTGATTTCATGCGAACGGTCCTTGAAAAGGGCTATAACTTCATATTTACGGTACTTACTGGGATTTCTCTCATAACTTTTGGTTCAGATCGCAAATGAGTTACCTTTCTTCATGCTCTTCTGAAAATTTACTTTTGCTTAATTTGATATATATCTTCGTATATGTACTTGTTGTTATCGCATATCGCTGTGCTAGCTAGTCAGTTTGCCAGGGTGTCATGTTTTTTCTGAAAGAGAAGTAGCTAGCTTGGAATTACTAATTATAAACACTCCCAACTGATCTGTTGATGTCGGCTGCTGACGTCCTTGGACAATATATTGGCCATATCTAATTAAGCATGTATTTTTATATAACAAGCAACAAATCAAGCTAGAGGGCACATCCATCAAGTTTTCCTTGCCACTCCAAGCACCTTTGAATTAGACCTAAGAGATCTCCCCAAGGGACGTGCTCCTCTTTTATCCGTGGGTGGTTGTCCCTAGTATGGCTTGGGCTTTCCCTGCCATGCATTGGAATAACGTCTAATGGATGCATCCCACGGAGTACTCTACCCATGGTGCATGGTTATAAACTCCTACATAGTCAGGTTCAAAGCTTAGATAAAGGAGGACAATTAGTATTAATTAATTAATTGTAAAAATTTGTAGATCCTTCATGAATATGAATCTTAAAAAGAATTTGTTGAAATATAATCCTTTTAGCCACACGTTACATAAAGACCTCAGGTACAGTAAAAAGAAAACAATAGTGAATGTAATACACCTTAAGAATAATAATAATATTAAGTTAGGGGTTCTTCGTTGACTTTCATCTATGTATATATATATATAATACATATATAGGTTGATTCTACTCTAAGCACTTACGGTAGTTTTGCTTCTTTGTCAAGTGAAGAGATTAGGACGTGTGGGTTTGCTTCCTTACAGAATGTTTTGTAAAATCTGTAATGTTCCTCTATACAAAATCTATTTTATCTGCCATAGTTTGGGTTAGATCGAAGTCAAAATAAAGTACAAAGATCACAAACAAAGATGTTGAAATAAAAATCACAATCACGTAGTCGTTCTTTAGGGTTGAACTTTTTATTGGGCAGACTGTGTTACGTTCTCGATCGAAACGTATGTGAAATCGTCGCCAAGGATGGTCCGGTTGGCAAAACATAGAAGGTGAACCTCATGACCGACCTTAAGAATTTCTAGTAGATGGTGGTTTACACCAGAGTGGTATTAAATGATGAGTCTTAATTTAGAGATGCCTTTGTGTATTATTTATAATTGTATCTACAATATGACAGTTATAATAAACAATAAAAGAATTGAAATAACGTCAATAATTAAATACGGATGAAAACAGCAAAATAAGATTTGCTGGCCATCTCTTGGCATCAAACCCCGAAGAAGACTGGGTCGCCTAGCCAAATAACGTGGCGACACTTTCGTCGGTTTTGCCAAATGTCGAAAGGTTGACGGTCATTCTGGTTTGCCATCAGAATGAACAGTGGCAACGACAACCTTTTCTAGCTTGCCGTATACCCCCGATTGGTTGACAGATTCTTCTGCTTTGCCGAATCTTGGAAAACCAGCGGCGGAGGCATCCATCGACGAACCGGAAGTCACGCTTGGCGAGGGGGTGGACGAGGGTTGAGATTTAAATCAAAGTCGAGTGACCCAATTTTGTCGTGGACACTAACATTCTCGGACAAGAATGACTAACAACGTTAACTTGGAATATCAAGACGATTTGGTCAGACAGCCAATATATATATAGACTTTTATATTTCCTAATGTATCGACTCATTGCAACCGATTCCTTTGTTGGAAAATGATATCAAAATTTAGATTTTAAGAATCCGAAATGTATAAGAAATCCAGGTAATCAAAGAGGAGGAAACCTTACCCAAATTGCCACCACCAACGTCACTTGTCTATCTCTAGTTAGATTTCAGGTTGTCGGCACACCTGGCCTCCACGTGCATCTAGGTCCCTTCTCCCTGTCCTCCGATCTCTTTAGATGACTCACCAAAACCCTAAAACTGTAACCCTCTCACTCACCATTTTCCAATAATTTCTCAAAATTGTTAGCTAGATAATATTCCTGTTGAGGTGTGGAAGGTAGTGCATGGACAAAATAGATAGAGATTAAGTGGTTAATTAAAATTTTTAATATAAGTTTAAAGATAAAGAATATATTAGATAAATAGAGAAAAAACTCTTTAATATCTATATTTAAGAATAAGAATGACATATATACGAAATTGTAGTAATTATTATAGTACGAAGTTAATGAATTTAAGAATGTTGTTGCTAATGAATTTCGTTTAAGTCATTTGTAATGTTGTTGCCAATGAATTTCTATGCATATCATTATCACAACCTTGTGGATATAGATACTATTATTAACATGAAATTCAAGTATCCAGCAATAGTCTTTTTTTTCATGGATTGAGATTTAATAAAGCATTGGCTATAACCTTAACATGTAGGAATCTTTTAAACCTCTAATAATTTTTTTCTTGTGTGTTTGAAGGATACAGATATTATGTGGTTTCGTGACCCCTTCCCAAACTTCTATAAAGACGGAGATTTTCAAATTTCCAGCGATAGATATCGTGGAAATTCGTTTGATTTACGTAATAGTCCTAATGCAGGTTTTATGTATGTAAAGTCTAGCAATCAAAGCATTGCATTTTACAAGTTCTGGTACTCATCCAGACTAAAATATCCACGCAAAAATGAACAGGATGTACTTCACTTCATTAAAGGTAATCCTTTTCTGCACAAAATTGGAATACAAATCCGATTTTTGGATACCGTTTATTTTGGTGGTCTCTGTGAGCCGAGTAAAGATTTAAATAAAGTTTGCACCATGCATACAAACTGTTGTATTGGTTTAAGTAGAAAGTTAAACGATCTAAGAGCTATGATTGAGGATTGGAAATACTTCATGTCTCAACCTTCAAGCACAAAAAATTCTCGTTCGGCATTTTGGAGCGTACCACAAAAATGCAGGTAAAAAATTGGACCATTAACATGTATAATGTTGTTGCTTTCTCTACATGCTTTGCATTTGCATATTTCCTGTATTGAAGAATTAACCTAATATGGTTTTTCTTCTTTCTTGCAGTTTTGATCCAATTACCGATGCTTGATGTTTTCAGTTGTTTACGCACATCACTTTGCAACTGAAGCACTTAGCATGATGTAGTGGCCCGCATTTGGATGGTTCGGTCTCCCTCTAGTTCCTTTATTCGTTTGTACCCTTGAAGTTTGTTTTCATTTGATCATTTGATGTTTATATTTCAAAGAGGGAACTTGTCAAGTCTCTGTTTTGGATTGTTCTTCGGAGTCGTAATTGTGGTATTTATTCCAATTACTGTTTAATTTTGAAAATTATTGATTTTACTTAGTATAGAACCTGATCATTTTTGTTACGAGATATTTATAAAATGAGGAAAGGTCACATGTGCAAGCCAAACTTGGACTTCTCAAGTCTCAACAAATTGTTGTCAATAATTTAACTAGAACCATCAAAGTCAGTTAGAACTCGATTCCCAGTTGACAACTGATCAGATTCAGATCAAACGTTAAGTGTTAATCAAAAGCTAATTACTCCCAATGAAAACCAATTTAAGCCATTAGTTGTCACGTTCAACAAAGATGATGTTTTTTCTTTTCTTTCTTTCCTAAACCAAAGTTTGGCTACAAATCGCCTTCTTATCACGAAAAAATCAATTTATTGAGCTCCTTTTCCGCATTTGTTGACTTTGCAAATTCTAATATTGACCCTATCAAGTCCAACAGTAGCTGCCGTGGCGGCACAACAAGCACGCATTTCTCTTATTATTATAATCTTCAGTTCGACTTCACACAACCAACGGAGAAGAAAAGAACCACATCGCCCACTTCCTTCCCATTGCCTCCTCCACCGGTCAAGCTCAAGCGATGTGTCGCCAGTGGAAGGCCCTCGTCCTCCTTCACTCATAGTTGTAGTCATCAATAATAGCAAGAAAATTTGCTCGAGAATATGTTGACAAGGGAAAATTTTCCCATATTTCTACACGTATCCGAGCAAATGTTTATTTGTACTAATAATCTAAGTGGTGGGAAACAAAGGTTTAGTTCGTTGGGCTTTGGGATAGACCTCAGACCTGGCTATCATTGTAACTCAAGGTAAAGTCTGGAATTTTCTTTGATAAGATCTTTAATTTTTGAAATGGCAAATGCCAAAGTCTACAAATGTCGACCTTGCAAATATAGAAAACATGAATTTTCCATACAACCTCCTCGATATTTTTCTAACTATATTTGCTTTAATGTTTCAATTGATCAAATTTATCCTATTGCAAATTTTGTTTCATATCATCACATTCATTTTCATCATACATATTTTTCGTCACTTTTATATGATCATCATGAGCTACATTCTTACCAAGAAGCAAAAGAAGAACCTCGATGGTGTCAAGCAATGAAAAACAAAATTAAAGCTTTAGAAGATAACAAAACTTGGAAACTTCTGGATTTGTCCTTTGGTAAATGCTTCATTGACTGCAAATGAGTATATAAAGTCAAATTTAAAGTAGATAGGAGTGTTGAAAGGTGCAATGCCTGCTTAGTAGCAAAGGGTTTCATTCAGAAGGAAGTACTAAATTACAAAGAAATGTTATCCTCAATGGCCAAAATTGTAACCATGTGATGTCTTCTTGCTATTGCTATCACAAAAAAAGGGGAGCTGCAACAACTCAATGTCAATAATGTGTTCTTACATGGTGACTTACAAGAAGAATATAAATGAACCTTGGGGAATGAAAATTAAGGGGGAGAAAGTTTGCTTGCTTAAAAGATTAATTTATAGATTAAAGCAATCATCAAAGAATTAGTATTTTAAATTACAGTAATCTCTTGTGAAATTAGGCTTCACATCATCTCATGCAGATTATAGTCTGTTATTCGAAGGTCATGTAATTCTATTATCATTTTGCTTATTTATGTCGACGATATTTTACTTGTAGGGGATGGCCATTATGAAATACTAGGATTGAAGAACTAGTTAAACAATTCCTTCAAATTAAAAGACCTAAGCACCTCGAAGCATTTTCTAGACATTGAAATATCATAGATAAAAGCAGGTTCGTTTTTGTCTTAACATAAATACCTTCTTAATTTACTTAAATACACTAGAATGTTGGCTTGCTATCCCACTTCAATTCCTATTCCAGAAAAATTACAACATGAATGGTACGGTATGATATTATCTGATCCTACTTTATATCACAAACTTATTAGCAAATTAGTTTACTTGACAATCACACACCCAAATATTTCTTATTCTATCCAATACTATAGTCAATTTATCCAAAATCCTTCCTAAAGTCATTTACAAGGTCATATTCATGTCTTGAAATATTTGAAAGTGGCTCCAAGTATGGTTACTTTTCTTAGTTCCAAAGGGACACCAGTTTTGTAAGACTACTCAGGTGTCAATTGGGCTCATTGCCCAGTTACACGGTGCTTAGTTTCTAGGTATTACATTTATTTTGATGATTCTTTGGTTTTGTGAAAGTCCAAGAAGTAGAAAACTATGGGCAGGTCTTCCGCTGAAGTTGAGTATTGTGCTTTAGCACATGCTATCAACGAAGTTATATGGTTGCAGACTCTATTGCCTGATTTGGGTATACTACAACTCACACATTCCTCTATGTATTGTGATAACTTCACTGCTTGGATATAGCACGTAATCCAATTTTTCATAAACGAACTAAACACGTAAAGTTGTATTGTTATTTTGTTTGTGAAAAATATCTCAAAGGTGATATCCAATTCTAGTTTACTCGCTCCATTCATTAAATTATCGATATTTTCACGAAACCTTCGAGTAGTCCTATGCTTTTTAGATTTATTGTTAAATCGTAACCTCTTCTCCCTAATTTAAGAAGATGCATTATCTTGTAAATTTTGTACAGTCATTTAAAATGTTATTGGGTTTGGATGCACTTGTTTATTAGATCCACTGTAATTGTATATAAATATTTTTTCCTTTTGTAGGATCCTCACTCGATTATTTCATCGTTTGTTGGAGTTGGAGTCACGCTTCCACGTAAGAAATGGATGGGCGAGGGTAGCTTAGTTGTGTTGTTCAATATTGTTGTTAGTTTTAATCAACTTTAAATATAAGTAACAAAGAAGAGTAAAAAGGAGGTAAAAGATGGAAAAGAATGAAGACTAGGGTGCACAGGAGAAAAATAAATTTCTATTTTATTTATGAAGTAGATGACAATAAAGATAAAGACCTCGAAGTTGTAAAAAGTAGATGGGAACAAAACTTTGATCTTAATATAAATCACTTTTTGACCTAAAAAAGTCAAATCTTATTTTAATATCATGTGAACAAATGGGGAGGAGTAAAAGATTTTTTATTTACTGGTCCTTGTGCACAAGGGGCGGCTTTGGTGGACCTAACTTGCTTGCCACTTGAAAGTAATCCACTGTAACATTTTAAAATCTCGATAGCTTCAAAAAACAAATTACATTATTCTTATCATTTATAAAAACTATAAGTATCACTGCTTCTAATCAATTAAATTATTATTGTTGATTATAATAATTTAATGATGTTAGAGAAGATGAATTGCATATGACATGGTAGTATTTAACGTTGATAGAAAATAAAAGAATTTATGAAAGCACAAGATGGAGAGAAAATTTAAACTATAAGTTAAATCCTTATATAACAAAAGGAGTCTAATAAGATCTTGGCGCAGACTGCAGACATGGCCACAACTCGTTCCACCTCCAGACCTTCTCAAAATGAAGGTCCTGCAATGGAAAACCCCTCGCTCCTGCCCACTACCACGACGCATCCTTCCCTCACTTCCTTTCGCTACACTGTCGTTGTCGTCCTCTTCCTCATCGCCTGGGCCACTGTTTATGCCCTCCGTGGAGCCAACGTCGGTCGCATCGTCGTGCCTTCCTTTGGTCCATTCGCCTCAGGGAGAGGTAGAGGTGGTGATGTTGTGGGCAATGCTCCCATGCCCCCCAACCAAGACGATCTCGACTTGGTGAGTCCATCCATCCTTAATTCTCTTGCTCCTGCAGCTGATGTTTCTCTGTTTGCCTCCATTTTCTGTTTATACGTACGATGGATGCATGTCGAAAGCCATATGTTGTTTTTGAATATGTTCTGTAATTGGCATCTTATAGCTAGTACTCTTAATTATTGGATTGAGCTGATGATCGATGATAGGTCGACAGTGAGGATGTGAGACTGGAGAGAGTACTGAAAGAGGCGGCCATGGTGGACAAAACAGTCATCTTGACAAATCTTAACGCTGCTTGGGCAAGGCCGGGATCTCTTCTCGATGTTTTCCTGGAAAGCTTTAGGGTAGGGAATCAAACGAGGAGGCTACTTGATCATTTGGTGATCGTTGCACTGGACCATGAGGCATACGTGTTTTGCAAGGCAGTGCATCCTCATTGTTTTGCTCTTACCACCGAGGGTGTGGACTTCGCCGGACAGAAAAATTATATGACAGATGGGTATCTGAAGATTGTGTGGAGAAAGATTGATTTCTTGCGAACAGTCCTTGAAAAGGGCTATAACTTCATATTTACGGTACTTGCTGGGATTTCTCTCATAACTTTTGGTTCAGATCGCAAATGAGTTACCTTTCTTCATGCTCTTCTGAAAATTTATTTTTGCTTAATTTGATATATAACTTCGTATATATACTTGTTGTTATCACATATCACTGTGCTAGCTAGTCAGTTTGCCAGGGTGTTATGTTTTTTCTGAAATAGAAGTAGCTAGCTTGGAATTAGCAATTATAAAGACTCCCAACTGGTCTGTTGATGTCGGCCGTTGACGTCCTTGGATAATATATTGGCCATTTCTAATTAAGCATGTCTTTTTATATAACAAGCAACAAATTACGCCAGAGGACACATCCATCAAGTTTTCCTTCCCACTCCAAGCACCTTTGAATTAGACCTAAGAGATCTCCCCATGGGACGTGCTCCGCTTTTATCCGTGGGTGGTTGTCCCTAGTATGGCTTGGGCTTTCCCTGCCATGCATTGGGATAACGTCTAATGGATGTATCTCACGGAGTACCCTACCTACGGTTTACAATAGTAGAGTGAATTAGTATTAAATAAATAATTAACTAGTTGTAAAAATATATTTGTCAATACTTTGCGAATATGAATCTTAAAAATAATTTGTGTATGCGTACATGCGTGTGTAGGCGTGCTCATGCACGCGCCCGTAGCAATTTTGGTGTGAGAACCGAGTAGAGAAAGAGAACAGGTGGGTTTCCTTTCTTATGGAATATTTTGTAAAATCTGCAATGTTCCTTCATATAATATATTTTATCTATCTTCGTTTGTGTAAGATCGAAGTGAAAAGAATGCAGAAAGATCACAAAAAAATATGTTAAAGTAAAAATCACAATCACGTGAACAAAGATTTTGATGTATGTTACAGATAAAATTCTTTTTATTTAACGATAGGTAGTTGCTTTGCTTGGCAATAATTTAGAATTCAATATTATAATTATAGTAAACGGTTAAATGAAGGTGATTTTCAAAATATCAATTATTTTATTAAATTTTTAAAACCAATTTATGATATTACTGTTAAATTATTAATTGAAGTTTATTACTCTACTTCTATTTACGCTTTACACCATTTGTTTAAAAATACTTTCATTTTCAAAACTATGGTAGTGTGAGATTTTTTTTGGGCCTGTAGTTAAACAAAAAATTTAAAATATTGACATGATGTTCTTTTATTATATGTCTTGAGTGTTTGTTTAGATCTACGAGTAAATAAACATTAATTAGTAAACTAATAGATAAGATACAAAAATATTTAGGTAGAGAGATTAATTTGACTCCACAAATAGTAGAAGATAATTTAAATAAAACGTTTAATTGACATGCTCATAAGTTTCATTTTGTCAACCACCATCATCAATGAAAGCTTTGTTATAGGTTTTGAGAAGATGTAGCTAATTTAATTTATTGTTTACCTAGCTATTAGTGGAAAACTCTTTACTAGAAAATATCTAAATGATCATGTAAAGGAGTAAAATAGGAAATACGAGAGAAACCGTGAGAGACATTTGATTTTGGTAATAGAAATGAAAAAGAAATTTTAAATTTAGACTTTAACGTAGCTTTAAACCTTTTGGTAGAAAATACATGTTTTACAAAAAGAAACAGAGAATTTAATTATATTTAGTAGTTCCAATAGTAGTCAAATAGATTTTTTACTTTTGAGAAAAATAGAATCAAGAATGTTTAAATACCATAAGATTATTTTGTGAGAAAACTTAACTACATAACATAGGTTATTAGTATTATCTGTTAGTATCAAAATTAAGAGAAAAAGGGATTAAAGTACATAAGAACCTAAATGTTAGGTGGTAAAATCTAAAACGGGAAAAAAAAAAATTTAGAAATATCTTGTTAAAATGAGCATAAGAAATAAACGAAGAGGTAAATAAACTTTTAAATGGAATGACTATTTATATTAAAAATATTATTAAGAAAATTTGAAGAGAGTTATGTGGGATAACTCCACTAAGTAAAGAAAGTTGGTGGTTGTACGAGGATGTACAAAAGATAATAAAGAAAAAGAAAAGGAAATGGTAAAAGACCTTCTATAAATGTAGAAATGAAGAAAATATAGAGAAGTACAAACATGTAAAAAGGAATTTTATGAAAATTACTAGGTGCCGGAATGCAAATAGAAGAAATAGTATATTAAGGTTTTATTTGTCTTGCAAGTTTAGTTTTACATTGGTTGTATTTCTCTCAGTCAAATAGCCAATATATATATATATGGAATTTTATATTTACTAATTCATCAATTCATATATAGAATTCCAACATGATATCAAAATTTAGATTACGGGAATTCTAGTTGTCGACAACCTGCACGTGCATCTAGGTCCCTTTTCCCTATCCTTGGATCTCTTTAGATGTCTCACCAAAACCCTAAAACTGTAACCACTCACTATTTTCCAATAATTTCCCAAAATTGTTAGCCAGATAATATTTCTATTGAGGTGTGAAAGTGCATACAAAAAATAGAGATTAAGTGGTTAACTAATTTTTTCTTTTGCGTGTTTGAAGGATACAGACATTGTGTGGTTTCGTGACCCCTTCCCACACTTCTACAAAGACGGAGATTTTCAAGTTTCCTGCGATGGATATCGTGGAAATTCATTTGATTTACGCAATGGTCCTAATACAGGTTTTAAGTACGTAAAGTCTAGCAATCAAACCATTGAATTTTACAAATTCTGGTACTCATCAAGATTGAGATATCGACGCAAAAATGACCAGCAAGTATTTAATTTCATCAAAGTCCATCCTTTTCTGCACAAAATTGGAATGCAAATCCGATTTTTGGATACTGTCTATTTTGGCGGTCTCTGTCAACCCAGTAAAGATCTAAATAAGGTTTGCACCATGCATACAAACTGTTGTATTGGTTTAAGTAGAAAGATAAATGATCTAAGAGTTATGATTGAGGATTGGAAATATTTCTTGTCTCTCCCTCCAAGCACAAAAAATTCTCGTTCGGCATTTTGGAGTGTGCCACAAAAGTGCAGGTAAAAAATTCGAACCATCAACATAATGTTGTTGCAAAAATTGTCTATATGCTTTTCATTTCCATAATTCTTGTATAGAATTAAACTAATAAGGTTTGTCTTTCTTCTTGCAGTGTTGCTCGAATTACTGGTACTTGATGCTTTCAGTTGTTTATGCACATTACATTGCAACAGAAGCACTTCATAATATAAAAGGCTTGTGTTTGGATGGCTCGGTCTTCCTCTAGTTCTTTTATCCATTTGAATTCTTCAAGCTTGATGTTTCACATTCCAAACAGAGAACTTGTCAATTAATTCTCAGTCTTGGATTGTTCTCCGGAGTCGTAAGTGTGGTATTTATTCCAATTACTGTTTACTTTCGAAAATTATTGATTTGAGTACTGCGTATTGAACTCGGATAATTTTTGTCGTGAGATATTTATAAAATGAGGAAAGGTCATATGTGCAAGTCAGAGATGGATTTCTCGAGTCTCAACAAATTCTTGTCAATAGTTTAATCAGAACCATCGAACGCCCCAGTGGTCGGCTGATCAAATTCAGATCAAATGTTCCATGTTAAATGCTCCAATTGAAAGCCTATTTAAGCCATTAGTTGTCACGGTCCGGACAACAAAGATGATTTTTTTATTTCTAACTTTTCTAAACCGAAGTTAGGCAAGTTGGGCAAAAAGTCGTGTTCTCACCACCAAAAAATCAATTTATTGACTTGCCTTTCCGCAATGGCTGACTTTCAACATTCTACCATTGACTCCATCAACTCAAACTCACACGCATCCAACGGCGGCGGCACAGCACGAACGCACTTCTCTGGTTCTCTTATAATCATCATCCTCAGTTCGACTTCACACAACCAACGGAGAAGAAAAGAACCAGATTGCTCACTTCCTTCCGCTGCCTCCACAGGCGAAGCTGATCAAGCGATGCGTTGCCGGTGGATGGCCCTCGTCCTCCCCCCCTTTCTGTCCCTCTTCCTGCTCCACCCCCTCTTCCTCCACCACCACCAACCAACAAACCCAATCATTCCATCGCTAGGCCTCGACTCGACGACGTCTGGCACCAAAGATTCCCCGCCTCTCAGGATCTTCATAGGAATACTCACCCTCCCGGACAACTACGAGCGCCGAAACTTGCTTCGCATGGTCTACAACGCCGAGAAACCGGACCCGTCATTCGCCACCGTTGATGTGCGGTTCGTTTTCTGCAACCTCAGTAAGCCGGAGCAGCACGTCTTCGTCTCCCTCGAGATCCGTCACTACAACGACATCGTCATCCTCAACTGCACCGAGAATATGAACGAGGGCAAGACCTACACCTACTTCTCGTCGCTCGCCCGTGTTCTTCCCGGCCCCTACGACTACGTCATGAAGGCCGACGATGACGCATTTATCCGCCTACAGAAATTGACGACATCTCTTATGCCTCTGCCGAGGACGGATCTATACTACGGGTAAGTAAAGACCAAGACTACTCTTCTGTGTTGGTCTATATATAAACAGATCGATGGATTAACATTTCCAATCCGGCCAACAGGTTTTTGATTCCGTGCGATCGCAAAGATCCGTACGCGGGAGGGACGTACATGTCGGGGATGGGGTTCGTCCTGTCCTGGGATCTTGTGGAGTGGATAGCGACTTCCGACATTCCTCCGAAGAATAAGGTTGGGCCGGAAGACAAGATGGTAGGGCGGTGGCTGGCCGCGGGGAAGAAGGCAAAGAACAGGGTGTCGGAGAAGCCTGGGATGTATGACTTCCCGGCGAGCAACGTCGAGGCGTGCGCGCACGGGCTGATACCGGAGACGGTGATGGTGCATCGGGTGAAGAGGTGGGATCAGTGGAGGGATGTGCTTCTGTACTTCAACGTGACTTCTCGGATTGTCGGGCCTTCACCCGTCGCCCATGGCGTGGCTCCAAGATCTTGAGTTCAGCGACGTCGTACTTCTTTTTTTGGTTTTAACTTTGTGCTAGCATGTCCGTCGTCCGATCCACTCCTTCCTCCAATCATACAAATGCCCCCCCCGGCTTCCACTTCTTTCATTTAACTCGTATAAATTTTCTATCATATTTTTCGTTTCTAACATATTTAACAAATTAGTTTATATCTGATTACTAGATATTATAATTTAATTATGTAAACTCATTATATATATATATGTATATAGAGAGAGAGAGAGATAGAGACATACACACTCAACCAAACGGGCCGGTCAGACCATAATATTTTTCCTTTACATAAATTTGTGCAAATGGAAAAAAGCCTTCTTTCTAGAATCCTCTAGAGGAGCTCAAGCTTGGTTACCAACACCACAACAAAGCTGACCAAACACCGAACCAGATACGAGATAGTCAATAAAGCTTCCTGATAATCTTGGTAGGTCATGTGTGGTTGTAATCCACACATGATATGGGAATCAACTCTCCCCTCTCACGCACAATAAATGAATGCGTTCCTCCATTTTGATTTTATATGTACATACGTATATCACGAAAACGGTGGATTAATAATGAACGGCAATACGAAGAGCAGCAACAATGGTTACTTCAAAAGGGAAGAAAGGTGCTTTGGTTTCTTAATTACTTATTAATCAAGCAGACTATGCATGGAAAACTTACAGCTCTTTCCTAATTAATTAAACACATTTGCGGTGCAGATTGAAGGACAAAGTGACCCTGATAACCGGCGGAGCGAGAGGGATTGGTGCCGCGACTGCCAAGCTCTTCGCCAGCAACGGAGCCCACGTCGTGATTGCCGACGTCCTGGATGACCTCGGCGCTTCCGTCGCAAACACTATCGGTGGTCTCTACGTCCATTGCGACGTGGCCAGGGAGAAGGACGTGGAGTTGGCTGTCCGGCAGACGGTGGTGTGGGGGGGGCGGCTTGACGTCATGTTCAACAACGCCGGCATCGTCGGCCCGGACGGTGGCATCTCCGATCTCTGCATGCACGACGTCAAGGCGACCTTGGATGTGAACGTCATCGGCACCATGCATGGTAGGGGCAATAAATAAATAATTATCATCTGATCTAATATATAGTATCCTTTGGGAACCGTAATTAAGCATCGAACATATGTAATCCTCTGATTAAATTAATTATCCTCAGTAGTGATGGAAGCCTGCAGACTATTTAATTTATTTATGACTAATCGATGATTACCGTGAAACAGGTATCAAACATGCGGCGAGGGCGATGAGGATGGAGGGAGCATCATCTGCATGTCGAGCTCCGCCGCCATCATGGGGGGTCTGGCGTCGCACGCCTACACGCTGTCGAAGGCGGCGGTGCTGGGGGTGGTGAGGAGCGCGGCGTGCGAACTGGGGGCGCACGGGATACGGGTGAACTGCATATTGCCTCACGGAGTCCCCTCGGAGATGCTGGTGGGGGCGTTTCGGAAGTTCCTTGGCAAGGCAGACGTAGGGGCGGAGGACGTCCGCCAGATCGTGGCGGACGGGAGCGTGCTTCAGGGGAAGTGCCCTACGGAGGATGACGTGGCGGAGGCGGCGCTCTTCTTCGCCAACGACGACTCGTCGGGGTTGGTGACCGGGCAGAACCTGGTGGTCGACGGCGGATTCACTTCGGCAAATAGGAGGATGAGGTTTGTGTACCATTAATGAAGGCAGAAGTACACGGCCGGTGTGCTTGTGGAGTACTGTTTACTACGTTTATTTATATGTCAGCATTAGCTTTACGACACTACACATGGTCAGGGAAAAGAAGTGTTTCAAGATCCTCGTTGGGCTGTTACAAAATCTAAAAACTTCTAAATGCTGTTACAAATAGCTACGGTCTAACGACGATAATAATTATTTTAATCAATCTATCGATATATGACAATATTTTTCATTAAATTTTACTCAACATCGATCGTTAATTTATTTCTACGTTATAATTGAAACTAAAAATGTTGAATTTTTTGAAAGGGACATCTTATTTTCATATGTTAAATTAAAATAACCATTATCAAACAAACCCTAAATCGATCTACATTAATTTGTTTGGAGGAACTCTTACCAAAATTATAATTGTGTCAGCTCTTGATAATTCTACCAATATTCTAACTATGGTGTTGGAGACATTAATTGGAATTGTCATTTTGGTTTGTGCATATCTATTATTAATTTATAGAGTATTCATAGAGTTTCCAAGGTGGGTTACCTTGTTGCCTTAGGCTGCTGGGCCTTCAGGTGGTTGGATTTGAATAGGTAATTGCTTTAGATCACTTTCGTGCTCTCTTTGATCGCTTAATTGCCTTGGTTGCTTTATTGAAATTTGATGCTTCTAGTTGTGTTCCTTTTTATTCTTTTCGTTTTTTATTTCTCTTACGTTCTATACTTGTATTTTTAATTACTGTATCTTAACGTCTATTTCTTTCTCCTTTTCATCTTTTCCTGATGCTTGCTTCTTGATTCATTTCTTTTTTATTTTCCTTTGTCTTCATCATCTTTTTTTTTTTCCAATTTTTTGTACAAATTCATTAATCTATGCTTTCTCATTTTCAAATGTTTTTGTATAGTCGTACTCTTATTTTTTGTAACTATCATTTGGTTTCGTTGGTTCACTTCTGCTTCTGTGGCAATTTCTTTGCTTCTAGTGTGGTTTCTATTTTCTGGGAAATTTCTTTGCTATCATACTGATGATATTGAAATAAAGAGGCATAGATAGCATCATAAATCCATAAGGCCTAGAGACGAGCTCTAAAACGAGTTAGGCAATAAGTGGTCCACTCTACTTGGTTGCAATGAAAAGAGGGCAATGGAAAGCTCGCCATACCATCCAGACTGATCCCCTTGGTCAAACAGTTGGCAAAGACACTCGACAGAAAGAATGACCACTTAATGGTTTGCTTGGATGATTGGGAAGTAAGGTCAAGTTAGGTTCCTGGCCATCAGAACCTTGATCCACTCCATGGACTCTCCATCATCCCCCATGAAAACCATCGAGCTTAATGTGCTTGTAGCCCACTAAATCGGTGATGAGATAGTTGAGAACGACGAAAGAAAATCATGTTGAGCATAAATATCATATAAAGGGTGGCTATGGCTGATGGTGCTACCAAGTTCTGGCACTCCCGCAACATCGCCTGCTTTTAACTTGAGGTGTCGTCTATCTTCGCTACACTGTCGTTGTCCTCCTCTTCCTCGTCGCCTGGGCCACTGTTTATGCCCTCCGTGGTGCCAACGTCGGTCGCATCCTCGTGCCTTCCTTTGGTCCTTTCGCCTCAGGGGGAGGTAGAGGTGGTGATGTTGTGGGCAATTCTCCCATGCCCCCTAACCAAGACGTTCTCGACTTGGTGAGTCCATCCATCCTTAATTCTCTTGCTCCTGCAGGTGGTGTTTCTCTGTTTGCTTCCATTTTCTTTTTATACGTACGATGGATGCATGTCGAAAGCCATATGTTGTTTCTGAATATGTTCTGTAATTGGCATCTCATAGCTAGTACTCTTAATTATTGCATTGAGCTGATGATCGATGACAGGTCGACAGTGAGGATGTGAGCCTGGAGAGAGTACTGAAAGAGGCGGCCATGGTGGACAAAACAGTCATCTTGACAAATCTTAACGCTGCTTGGGCAAGGCCGGGATCTCTTCTCGATCCTTTCCTGGAAACTTTAGGGTAGGGAATCAAACGAGGAGGCAGGCTACTTGAACATTTGGTGATCGTTGCATTGGACCATGGGGCATACGTCTTTTGCAAGGCAGTGCATCCTCATTGTTTTGCTCTTACTACCGAGGGTGTGGACTTCGCCGGACAGAAATTTTATATGACAAATGGGTACCTGAAGATAGATAGTGTGGAGGAAGGTTGATTTCTTGCGAACAGTCCTTGAAAAGGGCTATAACTTCATATTTACGGTACTTGCTGGGATTTCTCTCGTAACTTTTGGTTCTGATCGCAAATGAGTTACCTTTCTTCATGCTCTTCTGAATATTTACTTTTGCTTAATTTGATATATATCTTCGAGTGAGCGTTAACTTTTGGTCCATACGTTGTTCTGTCATTTGTCTGACCACCGTGAACGAGCGTAGGTTGCCGTGAGACCACCGATGCACCCTTGCTTACCAATTCCCAACGCGACGATTTGTCTGGACCGACAGAAGCGCACGGTAGGCCGTACGTGAAGCCGATAATCTTAAAGAATATGTAGCTTTCTGCGTACATGTGAAAAAATTCATTTTGAAACTTTCTATGTAAAATAAAAAATTCTGTAGGTCACCATTCAATACGTTTCTTCCATATAAAAGAACAATTTGATTTAAAAAACTTTATTTATGATGTCAACAAACCTTTCGACGTCCCATGTCAAAGATTTCGTAAAGAATAATTTAATGTTAAAAAAATTCATTTTGTAACTTTCTACACCTCACTCTTGTAAAATAAAAAATTCTATACGTCACTATTTAATACTTTTTTTTTCAATAAACTTTTCAACGTAGTTGTCAAAGATTTTTAAATAATATCTTAATGTTAAAAAAATTATTTTTTAACTTCCTATGCGTCAACGTAGATTAAAAAGAATTAGATCAAAAAGTATCCTAGCTATAAAACAATTATAGACGTATTTCACAATCCACTATAACATGTTAAAATATTGTTTAACTTCAAAAAATAAATTACATTATTCTTATTATTTATAAAAACTATAAGTATCACTGCTTCTAATCAATTAAATTATTATTGTTGATTACAATAATCTAATGATGTTAGAGAAGATGAATTGCACATGACACGGTAGTATTTGACGTTGATAGAAAATAAAAGAACTTATGAAAGTACAAGATGGAGACAAAATTTAAACTATAAGTATCACTGCTTCTAATCAATTAAATTATTATTGTTGATTACAATAATTTAATGATGTTAGAGAAGATGAATTGCACATGACTTGGTAGTATTTAACGTTGATAGAAAATAAAAGAACTTATGAAAGTACAAGATGGAGAGAAAATTTAAACTATAAGTTGAATCATTATATAACAAAAGGAAAGCAAGATCTTGGCGCAGACTGCAGACATGGCGACAATGCGTTTCACCTCCAGGACTTCTCGAAATAAAGCTTCTACAATGGAAAACCGCTCGCGCCTGCCCACTACCACGACGCATCCTTCCCACACTTCCTTTCGCTACACTGTCTTCGTCGTCCTCTTCCTTCTCGCCTGGGCCACTGTTTACGCCCTCCGTAGTGCCAACGTCGGTCGCATCGTCGTGCCTTCCTTTGGTCCTTTCGCCTCAGGGGGAGGTAGAGGTGGTGATGTTGTGGGCAATGCTCCCATTCCCCCCTACCAAGACGATCTCGACTTGGTGAGTCCATCCATCCTTAATTCTCTTGCTCCTGCAGCTGATGTTTCTGTGTTTGCCTCCATTTTCTGTTTATACGTACGATGGATGCATGTCGAAAGCCATATGTTGTTTCTGAATACGTTCTGTAATTTGCGTCTTATAGCTAGTACTCTTAATTATTGGATTGAGCTGATGATCGATGATAGGTCGACAGTGAGGATGTGAGACTGGAGAGAGTACTGAAAGAGGCGGCCATGGTGGACAAAACAGTCATCTTGACAAATCTTAACGCTGCTTGGGCAAGGCCGGGATCTCTTCTCGATGTTTTCCTGGAAAGCTTTAGGGTAGGGAATCAAACGAGGAGGCTACTTGATCATTTGGTGATCGTTGCACTGGACCATGAGGCATACGTGTTTTGCAAGGCAGTGCATCCTCACTGTTTTGCTCTTACCACCGAGGGTGTGGACTTCGCCGGACAGAAAAATTATATGACAGATGGGTATCTGAAGATTGTGTGGAGAAAGATTGATTTCTTGCGAACAGTCCTTGAAAAGGGCTATAACTTCATATTTACGGTACTTGCTGGGATTTCTCTCATAACTTTTGGTTCAGATCGCAAATGAGTTACCTTTCTTCATGCTCTTCTGAAAATTTACTTTTGCTTAATTTGATATATATCTTCGTATATATACTTGTTGTTATCACATATCGCTGTGCTAGCCAGTCAGTTCGCCAGGGTGTCATGTTTTTTCTGAAAGAGAAGTTGCTAGCTTGGAATTACTAATTATAAAAACTCCCAACTGATCTGTTGCTGTCGGCTGTTGATGTCCTTGGATAATATATTGGCCGTTTTACAAAGATTTTGATGTATGTTACAGATGAAATTCTTTTTACTTAACGTTTGGTAGTTGCTTTTCTTGGCAATAATTTAGAATTCAATATTATAATTATAGTAAACGGTTAAATGAAGGTGATTCTCAAAATATCAATTATTTTATTAAATTTTTAAAACCATTTTCTGATATTACTGTTAAATTAGTAATTGAAGTTTAATACTCTACTTCTATTTACGCTTTACACCATTTGTTTAAAAATACTTTAATTTTCAAAACTATGGCAGTATTAGATTTTTTTGGGCCTGTAGTTAACAAAAAAAATTTAAAATATTGACATGATGTTCTTTTATTATATGTCTTGAGTGTTTGTTTAGATCTACGAGTAAATAAACATTAAGTGGTAAACTAATAGATAAGAAACAAAAATATTTAGGTAGAGAGATTAATTTGACTCCACAAATAGTAGAAGATAATTTAAATAAAACGTTTAATTGACATGCTCATAAGTTTCATTTTGTCAACCACCATCATCAATGAAATCTTTGCTATAGGATTTGAGAAGATGTAGCTAATTTAATTTATTGTTTACCTAGATATTAGTGGAAAACTCTTTACTAGAAAATATCTAAATGATCATGTAAAGGAGTAAAATAAATTTTAAATTTAGACTTTAACGTAGCTTAAAACCTTTTGGTAGAAAATACTTGTTTTAGAAAAAGAAACAGAGAATTTAATTATATTTAGTAGTTCCCATAGTAGTCAAATAGATTTTTTTACTTTTGAGAAAAATAGAATCAAGAATGTTTAAATACCATAAGATTATTTTGTGAGAAAGCTTAACTACATAACATAGGTTATTAGTATTATCTGTTAGTATCAAAATTAAGAGAAAAAGGGATTAAAGTACATAAGAACCTAAATGTTAGGTGGTATAATCTAAAACGGGAAAAAAAAAAAATTTGAAATATCTTGTTAAAATGAGCATAAGAAATAAACGAAGAGGTAAATAAACTTTTAAATGGAATGACTATTTATATTAAAAATATTATTAAGAAACTTTGAAGAGAGTTACGTGGGATAACTCCACTAAGTAAAGAAAGTTGGTGGTTGTACGAGGATGTACAAAAGAGAATAAAGAAAAAGAAATGGTAAAAGACCTTCTATAAATGTAGAAATGAAGAAAATATAAAGAAGTATAAACTTGTAAAAAGGAATTTTATGAAAATTCCTAGGTGCCGGAATGCAAATAGAAGAAATAGTATATTAAGGTTTTATTTGTCTTGCGAGTTTAGTTTTACATTGGTTGTATTTGTCTTAGTCAAAAAGCCAATATATATAGAGAGAGAGAAATTTATATTTGCTAATTCATTAATTCATATATAAAATTTAGGTGTATTTACACCTACTATTAAACACTTACTCTTATAAAAAATCTAGAGTTAATTGTGTTTGGGTGAGACCAGAACTAAGATGGGTAACCATTTAAAAAGTTCTTGTGTAGTAACTATAGACAATAATGTTGGCTCTACTCAAACGTTGACAAATTGTAACTGTGTGTACCACTTACTTAACCTACGTGCCATCTTTGTGAGTCTTTCCTCAATTAATACT
Source organism: Cymodocea nodosa (assembly GCA_036874045.1). NCBI lineage: Eukaryota > Viridiplantae > Streptophyta > Magnoliopsida > Alismatales > Cymodoceaceae > Cymodocea > Cymodocea nodosa. The sequence continues at coordinate 12,793,260 of CM072345.1, forward strand.
CTCAATCAAGTTGGTGGATGTGGTAACTTAAGGTATCCCTGACTAATTAAAAATCTCTGCGAGACAAAATGCACAGTACTTAGAGTAGTCTATCATATTAGGGCTTAACAATGACTCCTGTAAGTTTTCATCCTTTTAGATACTTCTGATGTATATCAAGCTATTTGAGTGTCTATTAAATCTTACATGTTATCAACTTTATGGATATTACTAATGTATACCATGTTATTTAAATATCCATGAAGAATCACCTTCTATTAACTCTAAAGATACTCTTTTTTGAGTGTCTAAGAAGGATCACAAAAAAAAAAAAAAAATCATATATAGAATTCCAACATGATATCAAAATTTAGATTACGGGAGTTCTAGTTGTCGACAAGGTGTACGTGCATCTAGGTCCCTTTTTCCTATCCTTGGATCTCTTTAGATGTCTCACTATTTTCCAATAATTTCCCAAAATTGTTAGCCAGATAATATTTCTATTGTGGTGTGAAAGTGCATACATAAAATAGAGATAAAGTGGTTAACTAATTTTTTTAATATAATTTTAAAGATAAAGAATATATTAGATGAATTAATAGAGAAAAACTTCTTCAAGAATAAAGATGTCATGCAACATTGTAATAATTATTATAGCATCAAGTTAACGAATTTAAGAATTTTGTCGCCAATGAATTTCATTTAAGTCATTTGTAATGCTGTTGCGAATGAATTTCTTTGTATATCATTATAACAACCTTAAAGATATAGATACTACTACTTACCTGAAATTCAAGTATCCAGCACTAGTCCTTTTTTCATGAATTGAGATTTAATAATGCATTGGTTATAACCTTAACATGTAGGAATCTTTTAATCCTCTAATTTTTTCTTTTGCGTGTTTGAAGGATACAGATATTGTGTGGTTTCGTGACCCCTTCCCACACTTCTATAAAGACGGAGATTTTCAAGTTTCCTGCGATGGAAATCGTGGAAATTCATTTGATTTACGTAATGATCCTAACACAGGTTTTAAGTATGTAAAGTCTAGCAATCAAACCATTGAATTTTACAAGTTCTGGTACTCATCAAGATTGAGATATCCGCGCAAAAATGACCAGCATGTATTTAATTTCATCAAAGGCCATCCTTTTCTGCACAAAATTGGAATGCAGATCCGATTTTTGGATACTGTCTATTTTGGTAGTCTCTGTGAGCCCAGTAAAGATATAAATAAGGTTTGCACCATGCATACAAACTGTTGTATTGGTTTAAGTAGAAAGATAAATGATCTAAGAGTTATGATTGAGGATTGGAAATACTTCTTGTCTCTCCCACCAAGTACAAAAAATTCTCGTTCGGCATTGTTGAGTGTGCCACAAAAGTGCAGGTAAAAAATTAGACCATTCGCATATATATTGTTGTTGCAAAACTGGGCTCTCTACATGCTTTTTATTTCCATAATTCTTGTATTGAATTGAACTAATATGGTTTGTCTTCTTTCTTGCAGTCTTGCCCCAATTACTGGTACCTGATGTTTTCAGTTGTTGATGCACAGTACATTGCAACTGAAGCACTTCATAATATAAAAGGCTTGTGTTTGGATGTTTCGGTCTTCATCTAAGTCTTTTATCCATTTGAATTCTTCAAGGTTCATGTTTTACATTCCAAACAGAGAACTTGTCAATTAATTCTTCAAGGTTTATGTTTTATATATGAAATGTTCTTTTTCGTATTTACTGCAGTTGGTCATGACTCTAATCTCCAATGAAACCTTTTCGGTTTTGTATACTCTGATCTGCATGTCCAGCAAAGCTGCAGGCAGCCCTACAAAGCAGGAATTTCTTTTTTAGTTTTAGCCCTCGAGAACTCCTCTTGGGCGTCCTATTCCAAGCATGTAATGACTCAAAATTCCAATCAATTTCGATTAATCTACTGATTGGGTTGTGGTGAATTCATTAGGTTTTTATCCGTTTGAATCAAGATAGATTTTGCGCAGCATGAAATTAATTCCTTATTTTCTATACACGAAGTCGTCGCGAAATTCAACACCGATCTGAAATTTGTAAATTGTGCTTATTTTTTCGCCAACGTCCCGTTTTAAGACGTTCTCTTTTCACCTCAGTAAACAACCCGCCCGATTTGCCAATTTATTAGCAAGTTGAGAAATGAAATGATCTAGACCGCTGGATAGTACTTTCCCCCTTTAATATCCGTTTTATCGTATTTCAATGTTTTTGCGCGCTATTTTAATCATTTACGATTTCTATTTCTTGTCTCTCTCTTGAAAAAAATGTCTTCGGTAGTGTTGACGCTAATATTTTTATGGTATAAATACGAAGGACAATTATTGTCAAAATAATCACATTAAAATATTAATGATACGAAAGATATATAGATGTATTATGATCATTTAAAATATAAGTCACGTTCGCAAGTACTTTATAAAAATATAAAGTTTAAAAAAAAAAGTATATATAGAGATCAGATGTATCTTCTTCTCATGAGCCGATATGTTCCGTTTTTGCGAAAGGTTGCATCGGTAGGAGAGAGCATCCGTCTGCATTTATAGATAAAAGGGTAACCCCCCCCACCTCGGTTTCATTGATAACAATATATTTCTTTCGACTTTAATTTCTCTGAACACAAAACACTATCGGCTGACCGAGTTTCTGTTCTAAAATCTATAAAAGGAAATTCCATGATAAAAGAAGGGTGTACATACACAGATTCTACTCTTCTCTTCCTTTTATTTCTCTTTTTTGTTAAAATATAGGAATAATGTATATTATTTAAGTACTATCTCTCAGTATTTTATATATTTTAAAATATAGAGATTATAGATACTGTTCAAGTATTATCTCTCAAATATTTTACAAATCTTTCATAATGTAGAGATGATAGGTGTCATCTAGATACTAACTTCTAATATTTTACATATTTTCCATAATATAAGAATGACGAGCGTAGTTCAAATACTATCTTCTAATATTTTAAATATTTTCTTTCTTTGTAAAATGAAAGGAAGATAAATATCAATTAAGTGTTATCTCCTACAATTTTTGAAAATTATGTTACAAAAAAAGTGGGTGTCGATGGAGTCAGTTGCCATATTGCCTTCGTGAGCAGTCCACTCCCACTATTGACCTTGTTACAAAGTTGAAACAAAGATAGCCAACAATGAAGAAAATCCAAATGAGGGTACCCTTCGGATCGAATGCAAGACATCAAAATACGGGAATCGAACTCAAATCAAGGCCTAGCCCAATGCATAACTGAAGACCATTCAGGAAGGTGCACACTTCCACAAAGAGGGGATCATTCGTATGGATCAGATCACAAGCAGATGCCACCAACAGACCCAAGCCCTTATGAACAACCATACCATAGACACCAGTGTCATGAATTTTGACAACAATTTATATTTTCCTTAAATGCCAAATACTTGACTTTAATTCAAATATTTATATTTTTATACTAGAAACATTTTTTTTTATATTTGTACTTCCATATTTAAAATATTTTAAAAAAATTATATTTTATTTCAAATGCTTACATTTCGAATATATTTTAGATATTTGTATTCAATATCTAAAATATTTCAAATAATCATATTTTATATTTAAGTTTTTTTTAGTTTGATTTTAGATAACTTCATTTAGTATCTAAAATTTCTAGATTTTTAAACTCCTTGACTATCTTTATATTTTGATGTTGTAGATTTCTTTAATTTTCATTTTAGATATTTCTTATAGTACATCTAAATTACCATCTGCAGTATTTGTGAATTTGATTCGTTGGGTTCATGCAAACCCTTATTTATGTTGATATAATAATTATAGTCATATAGACCATTACATGTATATATTTATTATATTACAACTATTATTATATTTATTTGTTATTATTATTATATTATATACTTTTTATAATAATAATGATGATTTTCATGTGTATAAATCAATTTAAGAGAGGACATGTGGCGATTTTCTCCAAGTGATCAACAAGTACAATAGCGTATTAGTAAAACAGAAAAAACATGGATAGAACTCTTTCAATCTTGATCAACTCCTTCCTTTCATTCTTGTAAAGTATTTCATCAATATATCATCTAAATAAAGCATGCTTACTTATGAACTTTTGTTGACAAGAAAGTTTGTTAGCACATATGCAATCAAATAAAATTTTCAAATATTTGATTTGCTTCATTACTTCATATTATTTCTTTACTTTTTAATACCTACAATCTACGTCACTTTGTTAATTTCTTAAATATTTATATCTTCATTTTTAGGATATTGTATTTCATTTTAAACACATTCTTGTATTTAAAATATTTTAACTTCAATTCCTTAGATGTTTATATTTCTATATCTAAGACTCTTGATTTTATTATTAAGATATTTCTTTTGTATTCAAAGGATTTTAAATTTCTATTTCTTAGATATTTATATCTTTATATCCAAGGTATTTGATTTTATTTTTAGATACTAATATTTCGTATCTAAAAAAAATTTCAATTTCTTTTATTTTTACTTTAGATACTTATATTTTATATCTTAAATATTTTGGTTTAATTTCTTAGACCTTTATATTTTATGCTTAAGATATTTAATAGTTTTCTTATTTAATCTTTTATTTGATTATATATATATAATATTTTTTAAATCTTCGATCTGAAGGAAAATTTCGATTCAATCGACTATCCTCTTTTTTTTAATAAATACATTTTTGAAACTTCGATTGAACTAGATGACAGTTTCAGCTTCCGCTAAAATGTATATAAATTTTATTATATATAAATTCCGTTATCCCGTTTAGACTAAAAATAACCGTTTGGTCTCAACCGATGCTTATATAAATATATTTATATCTTCGGTTCAACCGATTAGAGTTGGAGATAACTCATCATATTTTGCTGAATGCGTCTTTCAGTCGGGCTCTTTTTTTTTTTTTTTGTTTCAACCGAAGTCTGAATATACATATATATTATTACTTATCAAAAATTTTATAATTTGTGAAAATATTTTTCCCTTTTTATACCTTAACATATATATTTGCTGTGCATTTATGTAGAATGACACCTAACATTTTTTTTCTTTTTAATGTCGGGTGACTTTCTCTACTATTTATATATATATACTTTTTTCTATTTCAGCGCATATACTTCATCGATTTACATCAAATGTTAGGTAAATGTTATTACTTAAATGTTATCATGACATTCTACTGTTCCTCTTTTTTTTTTTAATATTTCAGCTTCTTTCTGTGCAATTGAATACTGAAAGAAAAAATTCATTAATGTTTTCCTTTTTATTTTCGATAGTAATAAAATATTTGAGAGATAATGCTTTTGCAGTGTTTATCTTTTAAATATTTTACAACAAATAAAGTAATGCCCAGCATCTATGCATTTCACGAAAATAAAGTAAAATATTAGTGATAACATTTTGATGTATCCATTATCTGTATATTTCACGAAAAAAAGTAAAATATTAGAAGATAACACTTTAATGATATTTATTTTCTCTATATTTCACATAAAAATAATAAAATATTAAAAACAACACTTTGACAATACTCATTATCTTTGTTCCTCTGCAAATATCTATCTTCCTCTGTAAATTCTTTACTTCTTCGAAGAACAAAACTTCATCAATCGGCAGAGCGCTATCGATGTGATCAACGACGGTAAGGGAAATCTCTGACATTATCCTTTCATTTATAAATGTAGAATGAGGCAACCCTTTTTACCGATGTATCTCTCCACACTAAAGACGTATCCGTTAAAAAAAAAAATACACGTGATTTATATTAATCGATTATGACACATTCATATATATCTTTCGTATCGTTAATTTTTAGTATGATTATTTTCACAATAACTATCCTTTATATTTAATCCTTGAAAATATCAAAATCTTTATTATTATTTTTAGTCCTTGTCTTAGCAACCAATTTTTGGTACCATGTCAAAATCTTAATTATTATTTGTAGTCCTTATGTTAGAATCCGATTTTTGGTATTTTATCAAAGTTCAACTATTAGTAGTCTGGGGTCTACCGTCTTATACATTTGATTTTTGTAGATTATAGGATAAGACATGTTGGGTCCAAGTAAATGAGTTCATTTTTCTCTAAAATTTAAAAAAATATGTACATAAAATTCAATGATTTTACGCACTGTATATCTATCCTACGGTTACATCATCTTACATTTCATAATCTTTCACAAATTTTACATATGTAATTCTCAACATTTTCAGCAATTTCTATCTTTTTCTTTTTCGATGGAAATTATGCACAAACACACTTTAAAACACCACAATTACAAAATATAGGTTTACGTTGCTACTTATATTCTCTTTTATACTTGGGAAGAAAAGAAGAAAATAGAGTAACAACATAGTCTAATTAAGTGCTAAACTAAGAAAATCTATATACAAATGTAAAGTATTCTTTAGGCTTTTCTTGTACTATTTCCAAGGGAGAGAGAGTTTGCTCAAAGCTATGAAGCTCTTTCACCCCTTGATCAACTTTTATTCCTGTTGACTTTACTTTATCTAGAGGATTTTAAAACTCTTTAAGAGAATTTAATTGTTGTTGAAATGTTGCTATAGCAGATTCAATAGATTTTGCATCTTGATATCCCATTCAAGGACAGGTGCATTGAAAGCTACAAGACTAGTCGTCACTTTACCTAGAGGATTGTCAAACTCTTTAAGATAACTTAATTGTTGTTGTTGCAATGTTGCTGTAGCAGATTCAATAGATTTTGCATCTTGATATCACATTCAACGACAGGTGCATTGGCTACAAGACTAGTCGTCACTTTATCAAGAGGATTTTCAAACTCTTTAGGAGAACTTAATTGCTGTTGTTGCAATGTTGCTGTAGCAGATTCAATAGATTTTGCATCTTGATATCACATTCAACGACAGGTGCATTGGCTACAAGACTAGTCGTCACTTTATCAAGAGGATTTTCAAACTCTTTAGGAGAACTTAATTGTTGTTGTTGCAATGTTGCTGTAGCAGATTCAATAGATTTTGCATCTTGATATCACATTCAACGACAGGTGCATTGGCTACAAGACTAGTCGTCACTTTATCAAGAGGATTTTCAAACTCTTTAGGAGAACTTAATTGTTGTTGTTGCAATGTTGCTATAGCAGATTCAATAGATTTTGCATCTTGATGTCCCATTCAACGACAGGTGCATTGAAAGGTACAAAACTAGTCGTCACTTTTCTTACAAGATTGAAGGTTGCACTGAAGGTAGAAGGAGATGGTAGTTGAGTTGTAAATAAAGCCAAACAGCTTTTAACGTATTTATCTAAAGCTTCACTAGATGATACGTCGGGCGAATAGTTTGGCGGGATATCGACATCGTAGTAGGTCGGCAGGGCTTCGCTGATTATGTCATCTAATAAGCTTTGTTCCTCCTACCATAGAAAATGCTAACGTCAGTCAATAAATCACGGCATTGACGAAAGACACCAAGAAGGATAATAAAAAAGGGGTTAAGGTGTAAGTAATAAAAAAAATATTGATAATAAAAATAGATGCATATTATAAATGTGAGATGTTGAGTTCGGAAATAAAGTTCATGCCCCAAAATATACATACCAATTTTAGCTGAAAGAAGCATTAATAACATCATAACTTTTGAAAAGATATAGTTGTTGTTTGGAATGAAATTGTACATATTTTTATTGAATATCTATTGTCAAATGTAAGTTAATTCTTATTATCTTCGTAAAATTAGCAAAAATTCTTATTAAGTAGTGTAGAAAACTGTATGAAATAAAAGAAATTAAAGAAAGAGTATGTCATCTGATGTATAATGTCTTTGAACTCAATGGATAAGTTTGTATTGTTTATGTAAATGCTTCGAAGGTTCGTAATGTTTACATCAACTAGACGAAGTTAGTTCATTGTATTTCAAGGTTTTAGAATTTATCAGGTTTGTATTGTTTGTGTAAATACAATAGAATTAGTTTGTTATGTTTACCAACTTTATAATTTATATGGTTCATATAGTTTGGATAAACTAGATGAAGTTAGTCTATTGTCTTAACCATTTGTATTTATATAAGACTTGTATTGTTTATGTAATACCATTGTGTTTATCATTTTCATTTACATATGATTTCATATTTAATACAAATATTACATAGTATTTTATGTTGTTACTGAATTTTATGAGTTTAACAGTTTTACAAGTTTAAAGAGAAATCAGAATGCTTAACTGAAACTTAGAAATTCGTCTGAAATCCTAAAAAGTTGAATTGTTGATTTTTAAATTGAATGAAATGCATATGATCAAGGATACATTTAATTTGATTGATTACACTTGTAGAATGATTTATGTGTAATTCATATTAAACTATAAGAAAAAGTATGAGCTTATTGATATAGATTCATATTTTTCAGTAGATCGTAGAAGTAGTATTATATGAGATTTATGCTTTATTGATTCTGTATTAATGAAATACATATATACTATGTTGAAAAAATAAATGAAGATAAAGTGAAAAGCTTTGAGAGTTTATTGATTTGTTTAATCATAAGCCTTTTGTACTTAAGTATATAGGTACGTAAGTATTGTTGACCTAAGAAATGACTCTTTAAATCTAACAACCTAAGGTCTTAATTAGATCTGAGATTGTTGACTAAAAGCTCAATACATGAGTACACTAGAAAGCTCTTGTATGATTTAAGCTATTCAAATTAACTTTTAAAGTAAAAATATACATATATTATTTTGAAAAGATGAAAGTATTTTATTAAAAGTATATATATCTTTTAAATCGAGTATAATTTCTGTCTTTATGACTACTAATGTTAGAACCTAGATTAGACTTTTGAAGTTGTTTATTTGAGATACATTTCATTATTCTTCTTATTTTAATCATATTAAGTTGAGTTATATTTTGATTCGTATGTAGTTGGAATTAATTCTGTAAATCATATTGAAAAATTTAGGATAACAGATTTTTAAAAAAAATTGATAATATAATTACCACCTATTTTATGTAAGCATATTTTGTATGTAATTTAAGTATTTTTTAAAATATATTTACAAGAGGGGGAGGAAAAAAATGTTAAATTAGGTTACTGATTTGTAAAGAATATCTTAATATTAATCTAATTTAAGTATTTTGAGTATACAAGATGAATAAATATTTTCAAAAAGAATACAGATTTATGAAGAAAAGAAATAGTTTTAGCACTTTAGAAAGACTAATTAATTAGATCATATTAGTTTGCTAAGGGACTAGCAAAAAAGTAGGTACCAGGGAAGTATTTAGAATGAAAAATTGCATAATATTAATGGTTAATTGCATAATATTTAACTCATCATATAAAAATTAAGTTTACGAAACCTCATAAAGTTAGGAATTATTTCACACGTTGTTCGGTTTGTTTTGTTTACTTATAGATATATATTTACTTAAAAATTTTGTTTATGTGACTTTCATTTACTTTAATTATATATTGATAATTTCTTTTAGAAGTAAACAAACAATTTTCACAGATTAGATATTCAATCCAATTTCTTTTTAACTACAAGTACATAATGTCTATTGTATTTGTGTGCAAGTACAGGTCGATCACAAAGAAATTGAGTTAAAACTTTATATTATTTTGCTTTTTACAACTAGAGTTTCATGTATTTTAAATTACGTACTCTATTGACTTACTGCTAACTCAACGGACTTAGTTCGTAGAGTTATAGTTAACTTAACGGACTATCCTCTTAGATTTAAGTTAACTCCATGAACCTAACTAGTAATTTTCAATTAAATTTTTGATATTCACAAAGGAATTCGGCCATCTATTGGGCGGTTCCATAGAATGTAAATAACATCAATTACACTTTTAATATTAGTTAATTTGAGATTTGTCATTAGTCAATACGAACATTTAGATATTTTAAACAGTAACCATTAAGACTTTGGGTATTTTATACGAATCAAATTCAGTAATTACTAAAACTATTTCTTATGTTCTAAATCAAATAAATATAAAACATTCACAATACTGATAATACTAATATTAATTACAATACAAAACAAACACTACAACACAAATGCTAACTATAAACACAAATAACTAGTTTTTTTTTTTAGGATTTTTGTTTTGATATGTTCTTGAAGATGAACGAAAGATGAAATCTAGAAATTCTAAATTGATGGTAAAAACTTTTGTCACTACATGAGATATGATTACACTACTGAAAACTTAATTACTTATAGTCATGCCTTCTCTCCCTATAGAATCGTGAATCGAGACTTGTAAGTTGATCTTCTCTTCAGTATATTAGCATCAACCCAAAACTAAGGCTAGAAACTTTACAATTCCCTAAGAGATGAGTCAGTGCTCAGTGAAAATGACTTCCTTTCTTGTGATGCAATCACTCCTTATAGTAGTTGTCAGTCATCGTGTTTGGCTCGGAATCAACTCGATATCTAGAAAGTATCCTCACAGACCTTCAATAGTTGGTGATTAGTGGTGGTGTTGTGGAGTTTTAGAGAACTTCTAATGCTTCTTGTAGTTAGCACGATTTTCTACACTCTCCACCACACTTTTCTTTATTCTTCTCCTCTTCTTTTTATATTTCTTTTAGTAGTAATTGCCTCTGCCTAAATGATCGATTAGATTTCCTTCCTTCATATCAACAGTGATGATTTCTTTTCCATTTTGTGATTTAAATAAATCCTGCATGATACGTGTAATCGTGGTTTTCCTTTAAATTTCCTATTTCTACAATTGTTTCACATGAAATATTAGAAAATAGCTGATACGTAGAGTTAATCTAACTCAACAAACTTACTTCGTTAACTTAACTATTAACTCAACAAACTTACTTCATTGAGTAAAACTTAACTCAACAGCCTTGATATAAAAAATATAAAACATGTGCAACTCACGTGATATAAAGAAATATTTATAATTTAAAACAAATTTCCAATGATAAAATAAATTTTTGAATACCAAAACTTATATGCATTTTATATAGTTAGCATCCAACATTCCAAAGGATAACTTAAGTCATATTTTAAGGTCACGACACATGTCCTACTAAAAAGAAATATCACATTTAAATTCAACACATGCATACTCCTAACTTAACGAGTTTTTACAGCTTCAACCTATAACTCAACGAACTTACCTCGTTGAGTTAACTGTAACTCAACGAGTTATTACTATGCACTTGTATATGATTAATATATGCAAATAAAATATATCATGCTTAACACTATAAAACCACACTTAAATCAGGTTTTCAATTTTCTAGAAATGATATTTAATTAACATTAATTCCTTAGAATTATGCACATTCTACAATTAAGGCATATAATCGTGTAATTGTATCATAATGACTTAATTCTCATATAATAAGCTAAATATTATGCAATTAACCAGTATTTAACCATTAATATTATGCACTTTTTCATTCTAAACACACGTAAACTTTTAACTAATTAAGAATTACTTCTTTTACATATTAAATGTTAAATGTTATAAAAAAGAATGTTTTATTAAACTACAGAGTTGAACGAGTTTGTTGAGTTATAGTTAAGTGAACAAGATAAGTCTGTTGAGTTACAATTAAGTCAACAAAGTAAGTCTGTTGAGTTACACTAACCCCACGGACTAGTTATTTTCTAATATTCAATTGTGAGTAATTGCATAAATAGGAAATTCAAAGGAAAACACAATTGCACATATCATGCAAGATTTAATTATAGAATGAAGAAGAAATCACATTCATTGATACGAATGAAGGAGATCTAGCTAGTCATTTAAGAGGAAGCAATTATTACTGAAAGAAATATAAAAAGAAAAGAGAAAGAATGAAGAATAGTGGTGGAGAACTATGTTAACTATAGTAAGCATCGATCATTCCTTGAAGTTCCACCAAAACTACACTACCAATCACCAACCATCAGAGGTAAACACAATGACTGACAACTACTGTGAGGAGTGATCATGTCACAAGAAGGGAAATCATTTTCACCAAGCATTGAATCATCTTTTAGGAGATAATAAAACTTCTAACCTTAGTTTCAGGTTGATGTTAATATACTGAAGAGGATGTCAACTTATAAAGTCTTGATTCAAGATTCTCTAGGGAGAGGGACACATGATAATAAGTGATTAAATTTTCAGTGATATAATCGTGTCGCATGTAATAATGAGAGTTTTTATTGTTAATAGAGAATTTTATATTTCACCTTTCGTTCATCTTCAAGAACATATCAAAACAAAAATGACCAAAAACTCATTTTCTATTTTTATATTTATCAAATCAATGTTGTATTGTTTGTTTTGTATTGTTAAGTAATGTTAGTATTGTTGAATGTTTTATGCTTATTTCATTACAGAAAATAGAAAACTATCTTATTGATTATTGAAACTAGTTAGTATTCAATTCTGAAATATTGATTAATATGGTTATTATTTGAAATATATGAATGTTACTATTTATTAATGATAAATACCGTATAAACTAACATTAAAAGCTTAATTGATGTTGTTTGCATTCTATAGAACTGCCCAATAGATGGTTGACTTCCTCTATGAATAGAAAATTTAATTAGAAGTTATTAGTGAGGCTCATGGAGTTAACTTAAGTCTACGAGGATAGTCTGTTGAGTTAATTGTAACTCCACAAACTAAGTTTATTGAGTTAATTGTAAGTCAACGGAGTGCATAATCCAACACATAAAAAACCTTTGAGTGTAAAAATCAAAATAGCACGAAATTTTTACTCAGTCCCTATGGGATCAACTTGTACTTGCATATTTATGTAATAGACACTTTGCACTTGCGGTTAAATACAAATTAGATTTAATGTCTAATTTGTGGAAATTGTTTAATTACTTCTAGAAGAAATTATAAACATATATTTAAGTAAACACCAAACAAGGGTGAACTTGCTCCAATGCTTGGGGTAGCCTAACATGGGGTGTCGCTCAATAATGAAGGTATCGTGAACCTTTAATCCAATGAGGTGGGGAGGTGAAGTCTATGATAGTGCTTGCCACACTCTACATGTTGTTGTTTTTCTTCAACAAATTGGTTAAAGAAACGACAAGCTCTACCAAGACCTATAGTTGGCTTTAATGCCAGCAAAGGCAAGCATCTTGGGGAACTTACCTCAAGCATGAGCATTAGGGGTGATAAACCTCGTCATATAGCATGCAACCCAGCAAGACAGGTGTTTGGGTTTTCCCAGCACTACACTAGAAAAACTTGGATTTGTTACTTCTGTTTTTACTTAGTTAATTTATCTTTGTGCCTATTCTTTCTTTTAGAAGTAAACAAACAACCTTTAATACAATTTAGATATTAATTCCAATTTGTACTTTAACTGCAAGTGCACAGTGTTTACTGTATTAGTGTGCAAGTACAGGTCGATCTCACATGGAATTGCTGACGAATTTAAGAAATGTTTGATTGTGAACAATTCAAATTTATATTCAATAAACATTCCGTTGAGTTACAATTAACTCAACGGACTAAGTTCGTTGAGTTATGGCTAACTCAACGAACTATCCTTGTAGACTTAAGTTAACTCCACGAGCATGTCTCTTCTTTATAATACTACTATTTATAGAGAAATTCGGCCAACCATTGGGCGATTCTACAGATTGTAAATAACATCAATTAAACTTTTTACTGCTAGTTAACATTGGATTTATCATTAAGCAATACTAACATTCAGATGATTCAAACAGTCACCATTAAAATCTTTAAGTTTTTTTGTACGAACCAATTTCAGTAAACTGTAAAATTAAAACTAACATAAAACAATCATAAAACTGATACAGATAACATTAATCACGATACAACACAAACAATACAACACTTAAATACAACATACAAACAAAGATAAATTATTTTTGGTATTTTTGTTTTGATGTGAACATGGAAATGGGCGAAAGGTGAAATGTAAAGTAATCTCAATTGATAGTAAATACTTCCGACACTACTTGCAATGCGATTATACCACTGAAAATTAAACCACTTACAATTCTGTCTCCTCTCCCTATAGAATCACAAGTCTAGAATTGCAAGATGATCTCTTCAGCATACAGGCATCAATCCGAAGCCAAGGCTAAAAGCTTTACGATCTCTTGAAATATGAGTCGGCGTTTGGTGAAAATGTCTTCCCTTCCCGCGACGCGATCACTCCTCACAGTGGTTGTCAGGCACTATGTTTGGCTCGGAATCGACCCAACATCAGGCAAGTATCCTCATAGACCTCCGATGATTGGTGATTATGGTGGTGATAACGATGGTTGGTGTGATACTTCGGAGAATCGCTGATACTGTCTGCAGAAAGCTTGGTGCTCCTCTTCTATATACACTGGCTGTCCATCGATCACACACACTTCTTCTTTTTTCTTCTTTTCTTTTATATTTCTTCTGTAGTAACTGCTTCTGCTTGAATGGTCGATTGGATTTCCTTCCTTTAGATCAACAACGATGATTTCTTTCTCCCTGCACAATTGAATTCATGCGTGATACGTGCAAACGTGGTTTTTCCTTCCAACTATCTCTTCCTGCAACCGCTATAGTGGCATTTTAAAAAATAACTATAAAATACATGCAATAAAGAAATAAGCCGCTAACCTAACGCGTTACCTTAGTATATATTCATGTAACTCAACGCGTACAGTTATGCTAACTTAACGAGTTATAACTTAAGTAAATCTACCAGATCTCTACACGTGTACATCTAGAAATAATAAAATATTCTCTCTAAACATAACTGTTCGGCAATTTAAACATAACTATCCGAAATATCAGAAAATTCGGATACTTAAGAATTTCATAGCCTGCAACTTACCAATAGTTCATAAATGTACTAAATTAACATTAATTCCCCAAAATTAAGCAGATTCTTCAATTAAAGCATATAACAGTGTAATTATAACATAATGGCTTAATTCTCATATGATAAGCTAAATATTATGCAATTAACCATCATTTAACCATTAATAATATACACTTTTTCATTCTAAACACTTCCCCCATACCTAAATTTTGCTAGTCCCTTAGCAAACTAAGATCTAATTAATTGGTCTTTCAAAAAGTTCTAGAATTAATTCTTCCCCTTTTGTTTTTTTTCTTCTGTTCAGCATAAACATATATTCTGTATGTTTTAGTAATTAACCTGCAAAGATATTTAGAATATATGTAAATTACATACAAAGTATATCATCTTCATATAGGTGTTAATTATATTATCGTTTGTTCTTCTTTTCATCATCTGTTATCCTGAATTTTCCAATAAGTTTTCTAGAAGAAATTTCAACAACATACAAATCAAAGTACAATCCAATTCAATCTGATTAAGACAAGTAGAATAAAGATTTGTATTTCCATTAAACAACTTCAAAAGTCAATTCCAGATTCATATTTCAGCAATTCTAAATAACAGAAAATATACTCGATTCATAAGATATCTGTATTTCACAACACACTTATATCTTTTCAAAACATTATATGTATTTTATTATTATTATTATTATTTTTCGTACTTTAAAAGTTAGATTGATAAGCTTGAATCATACAAGAGCTTTCTAGTGTACCCATGTAACAAGCTTTCAGTCAACAATCCCAGATCTGATCAGGGTCTTAGGTTGCCAGATTTTAAGAGTCATTTTTCAGGTCAACAATCCTTACATACCTATTTGCTCAAGTACAAAAAGCTCGTGATCAAACAAGTCAATAAACTCTCAAAGTTTTTTTTTCTTTTTTTTTTTAAAAAAAATAAAATAAATGCACACACAAAACAAAACATTAATCACATACTGTATATGCACATATTTCATTAATATAGATGTAGTAAAACACCAATCTCATATAATCCTGCTTCTATCATTTACTAAAAATATGAATCCATAATAATAAGCTCATACTTTATCTGTAGTTTAATAAGATCTACACATAAATCATTCTATAAGTTCAATCAGTCAAAGTAAATGTATCTTTCATCATATGTGTTTCATTTAATCTAGAATTCACATCTCAGCTCTTTCAGGACTTCAGATAATTTTTTGATTAAGCATTAAATATTCTGATTTCATTTTAAAATCGTGAAACTGTTAAACTCATGAAATTCAGAAAAATCATAAGATACTATATCTAGATTTACATAAATAATAAATTCTATAGCATCTTCTATAGCCTTCTAAATATAACATTCAAGCAATTTATAAAAATTTTACAGTCTCAATTATTGGATAGTTACAGCAAGTTCATAAAAATTTTCAATTTCCTCAAAACTTTGCAGTACTATTTTAATTCCTTTAATTAACAAACTTATATGGCTGTTACTTTAATTACCTCCCCCCCATACCTACATTTTGCATTGTCCTCAATGTAAAAGATTTGACAATAAGTACATTAATTGTAGCAGGCATGAATAAAGTTTTGTTTGATTTAAAATTCAGGATAAGTAATTGGTTACATATCTTGTTTCATTTGTATCTCTTTCTGCATATTCCGATTTTTGATTCTGAAAAACTTTTCATTCCTAGATAAATACAGAATATAAAACAAAATAACATTTAACAGATATTAATAAATCAGTGTCTTGTGTGGAACCCAGGCTTCTATGCCTTTGGTGGCTCACAAGCAAGCCAATTGGTTTCCCAGAACAGATACCAACAAATTGGATTGATATTATGTTTTATTTGTTTTTTTTTATAAAATGAACATGAAAAACTTCAAAATTCCTTCTTTTTTTTTCTAAAAATAAATGCAGAATACACACGTTAAACACACAAAATCACAGCTTAAGAACATGATTGAAAAGTATAAACAAATAGAATAAATGTATCAGTCCAAGCAAACTTTTTAGGCATAGTTCTTCTTACTATTAATTTTGTTTTAATGCAGTTCTTGTTCCTTTTTAATTTGTAAACATGCAATATATTATAAATTCCAAATACGAGTGTATTACCATTAATGATATGTAATGCAGAAAGGGATCCTTTTTGGTTCCAGGGTAATGTAGCAGTTTCTATTTCTACATCTATTTCAATATACTCCTCTTCCCACTTCCATTCATTCATGTCTTTCATAATCCATATTTGAAATTTCATCAATTCATCCCACCATCTTATCAGACATAAAGTAGGATCATCTTCTTCATTATACCACATTCCTATTTGAATTTCATTAAATTCTGCAGATGGTGATTTAGCTATTTCACTCGGTACAGGTAAAATTTCTATATCGGTGAGTTATTTGTAACTATCCGAAATGCATCTAAGCATCAGATAGTTAAGTTTATAAGTATTCGAAATGCACCTGAGCATCAGATAGTTATATTTATGCACGTGTTTTATAGTTAAATCAACGAAGAAAGTCCGTTGAGTTATCTGTAACTCCACAGACTATATACTTTCTAATATGCCACTGTAGCGGTTGTAGAAACAAGATAGTTGGAAGAAAAACCACGACTGCACGTATCGCGCAAGGAGAAGAAAGCATCGCCGTTGATATGAATGAAGGAAATCCAACCGACCATTCAAGCAGAAGCAGTTACTACTGAAGAAATATAAAAGAAAAGAAGAAAAAAGAAGGGTGTGATCGATGGGCAGACTATGTGTGTAGAGGAGGATCAGCGTCGCAATTCTCTAAAGTACCACACCAACCATCATCATCACCACCACAATCACCAACCATCGGAGGTCTGTGAGAATACTTTCTTGATGTCAGGTCGATTCCAAGCCAAACACAGTGTCTGACAACCACTGTGAGGAGTGATCGCGTCACAGGAAGGGAATCCATTTTCACCAAGCGCCGACTCATATTTCAAGAGATCGTAAAACTTTTAGCATTGGCTTCGGGTTGATGCCTGTATGTTGAAGAGGAGATCATCTTGCAATTCTGGACTCACGATTCTATAGGGAGAGGAGACAGAATTGTAAGTGGTTTAATTTTCAATGGTGTAATCACGTTGCAAGTAGTGTTAGAAGTATTTACTATCAAGTGAGATTACTTTACATTTCACCTTTCACCAATTTCCATGTTCATATTAAAACAAAAATACCAAAAACAATTTATCTATGTTTGTATGTTGTATTTGAGTGTTGTATTGTTTGTGTTGTATCATGATTAATGTTATCTTTGTCAGTGTTGTGATTGTTTTATGTTGTTTTAGTTTTACAGTTTACTGAAATCGGTTCGTTCAAAAGACTTAAAGATTTTAATGGTTACAGTTTGAATTATCTGAATGTTAGTATTGCTTAATGATAAATCCAATGTTAATTAACATTAAAGAGCTTAATTGATGTTATTTACAATCTGTGGAATCGCCCAATGGTTGGCTGAATTCCTTTGTAAATAGCAGTATTAAAGAGAAAAGACAGGCTTGTGGAGTTAACTTAAGTCCACGAGGTTAGTTCGTTGAGTTAGTCATAACTCAACGAATTTTGTCTGTTGAGTTAACTGTAATTCAACGAAGAGCTTATTGAATATATAAATTTGATTGTTAACAAACGAACAGTTCTTAAGTTCTTCAGCAATTCCCTGTGAGATCGACCTGTACTTGCACACTGATACAATAGACACTATGCACTTGCAGTTAAAGTACAAATTGGAATTAATATCTAAATTGTATTAAAGGTTGTTTGTTTACTTATAAAAGAAAGAATAGGCATAAAGATAAATTAACTAAGTAAAAACAGAAGTAACAAATCCAAGTTTTTCTAGTGTAGTGCTGGGAAAACACAAACAGGCATCAACCCGAAGTCAAGGCTAAAAGCTTTACGATCTCCTAAAATATGAGTTGGTGCTTGGTGAAAATGGTTTCCCTTCCCGCGACGCGATCACTCCTTACAGTGGTTGTCAAGCACTGTGTTTGGCTCAGAATCGACCCGACATCAAGAAAATATTCTCACAGACCTCCGATGGTTGGTGATTGTGGTCGTGGTAACGATGGTTGGTGTGGTACTTTGGAGAATTGTCGATACTGCCTGCAGAAAGCTTCGTGCTCCTCCTCTGTACATGCTGGCCGTCCATCGATCACACACACTTTTCTTCTTTTTCTTCTTTTCTTTTATATTTCTTCAATAGTAACTGTTTCTGCTTGAATGGTCGGTTGGATTTCCTTCATTTGTATCAACGGTGATGATTTCTTCTCTACACGCTACGTGCAAACATGATTTTTCTCTTCCAACTGTCTGTTCCTACAACCGCTACAGTAGCATATTAGAAAATAAATAGTCCATGAAGTTATAGATAACTCAACGGACTTTCTTCATTGATTTAACTATAAAACACATGCATAAATTTAACTATCCGATGCTCAGATGCATTTCGGATAGTTATAAACTTAACTATCTGATGCTCAGATGCATTTCGAATAGTTACAGATAACTCACCGATATATAACTTAAATAAATCTACCAGATCTCGACACGTGTCAGCAGTAGTTTAACCATAAAATAAACATTTTGGAGAGTTACAGAACTAACTATCCGATGCTTAGATGCATTTCGGATAGTTAGAGATAACTCACTGAAAATCCACTTAAGTCACTTTCTAAGAACATGACACATGTCCTCAGCTATTTTATAAATAAAAAGAGATTTCAGAGAGTTACACATATAATGTCTGATGCTCAACTGCAATTTCGGATAGTTATAGATAACTCACTGAAAGTTCACTTAAGTCATGCATTATGGTTTCAACACGTGTACTTCCGGAAATAATAAAATATTCTTTCAAAACATAACTGTTCGGCAATTTAAACATAACTATCCGACATGTTCGGTCTGTTAAACATAACTGTTCGAAATATGTTCGGTATGTTAAACATAGCTGTCCAAAATATCAGAAAATTCAAATACTTAAGAATTTCATAGCATGCAATTTACCGATAATTCAGAAATGTACTAAATTAACATTAATTCCCCAAAATTAAGCAGATTCTTTAATTAAAGCATATAATAGTGCAATTATAACATAATGGCTTAATTCTCATTTGATAAGCTAAATATTATGCAATTAACCATCATTTAACCGTTAATAATATGCACTTTTTCATTCTAAACAGGACTGCATGGTGATGAATCTCTTCTAGTCTAAAATATAGATTAGCTAAGGCAATCAAACAAAGGGCCAATCTCATTCCTATAGCCATTAGGGTCACTGAATAGATTACCTCCTAATGAATGAAGCAAGTGTCCTTATAGGGTAAGGCCAAGCTGCACGACCAAAAAGTAAGAAAGGTGGCTAAATGTGTCATCGTCTAAGTTCCAAGGGTTGGGTCCTACCTTGAGGAGAGGGAAATATCTTTTTTCAACATCGATCGGTAAACTAATGAGCCTCTCCTTGGAAATTGTGGGTAGCTTGTCACCTAGCCGAAGGAAATCATCCTAAACAAATGGCCTACCATAGAAGAAACAAAGCCACAAGCTGGTGGATACTCTATAGGGTGCTTCATCGGAGTTGGCTTCCTCTAAGTCTAAAGGGTAGGGAAAAGACTTATCCAACCTAAGGGAAGGGTCAATTCTAATGGTGTGTCACCTCCTACAAGATGTTCCTCAATGATGATTGTCTTGTTTGCTTAAGTATATTTTTTTATAAGTAAGAAGTAATTTTTGTTTCAACAACTTAGTTCATTAAATTTACTATAAGTGTACAACATCTATTATATAATTGTGTAAGTATAGGTTGAACCCATAGGAACTATCAAAATCACTTTGCTATATAAATTTTCATAGCCAAGGTATAGTGTAATTTCACAATAGGATCACTTTGTTGATTTATAGTTAACTTAATAGACTTAGTTTATGAAGTTATAGTTAACTTAACGAACTCTCCTTGTAGAGTTATGATTAACTCAACGAGCTCTCAAATAATTAATAATTAATATTGTTGTTTGAAGAAGAACATGACCATCCATTAGGCGATTCTATATATTATAAACATCAATTAAACTTTTGAATGCTATTTCATATTACATTCATCATTAATCAATTCTAACATTCAATATATCCAAATAGTAGATTTGTAAATCAAGATTTCAAAGATTTATATTAATTGGTTTAAATAATTAATAATATGATTTTCTATAACTGAAATAAAATACACAAAAAATTCAACAATACTAACAATATAAACACAAACGATACAACAAAGATTAGATAAGCATAAAACATATATAATGAGTTTTGTTTTATTTTTGTTTTGTTTCGTTCCTTCAGATGAGCAAGTGATGAAAGGTAAAATTCTCTATTGATAATAAGAAAACTTTCGTCACTACATGCCACATGATTACACCATTGAAAATTTAACCACTTACTATTAAGCGCACCTCTCCTTATTAGATTCAGAACCTAGACTTTTGTAAGTTGATCTCTTCTTCAATATAGCAACATCAACTTGAAATCAAGGTTAGAAGTTTTACTGTCTCCTAAGAGATGATTAGGTGCTTAGTGAAAATGCCGCATATATAAACAATAATATATGTGCCACGTGCAATAAAAAAATAACTTATAAGTTTATAACGTTAACCTAATGTGTTACTTTAGTATTTGCTTAAGAAACTTAATGTGTGTAGTTATGTTAACTTAACATGTTAAATATGTGCAACTACGTGATTTTTTTACCCTTTAAACTTGTAACTTAACAAGTTGTTATCGTGCGTTGTACATGATACAAATACAAATATGTAAAAATAAAACATACCATGTTTAATACTATAAAACCACATGTAAACTAGATTTTTAGTCTTTCAGAAATAATACTTAATTAACGTTTAATTCTTTGAAATTATGCACATTCTTCAATTAAGACCTATAAGTGTATAATTATAATATAATGACTTAATTCTCATATGATAAGCTAAATACTATGCAATTAGTCATTCATTAATCACTAATATTATACACCTTTTCATTCTAAACAATGATCCCATAAAGAAAGAGAGGTTGTGAAAGATCTTGAAAAACAATTGCAAAGAATAGGGATAGAGGTAGTGTGAGTGCCCATCCATAGCATCCTTAATGGTGTCTGGTGGGCAACACTCCTCATAAAAATCTATTGAAATTGCTAAAATCTCAAAGGTTGAGAGCTAACTCACCCTCTTGGCTAATGGTTGTACTAAACTGAGGAGACCATAACTCTATAAAGGCCTATAGTAGCCTATCATACTGATGATATTGAAATAAAGAGGCATAGATAGCATCATAAATCCATAAGGCCTAGAGACGAGCTCTAAAACGAGTTAGGCAATAAGTGGTCCACTCTACTTGGTCGCAATGAAAAGAGGGTAAGGGAAAGTTCGCTGTTTAGAATGAAAAAGTGTATAATATTAATGGTTAATTGCATAATATTTAGTTTATCATATAAAAATTAAGCTATTATGTTACAATTACATGAATACATGCCTTAATTACAGAATATGCATAATTTCAAGGAATTAGCGTTAATTAAATATCATTTCTAAAAGACTGAAAGCCTAGTACAGGTGATTTTATAGAAGTTTACGAACCTTCATAAAGTTACTAAGATAAGTTTACGGACCCTCATAAAGTTAGGAATTATTTCACACGTTAACTTTTGAATGATTAAGAATTACTTCTTTTACATATTAAATGTTATAAAAGTATTTGTTTTATTAAACTACAGAATAGAATGAGTTCATTGAGTAAGCTTAACTCAACGAGGTTAGTCTGTTGAGTTACAATTAAATCAATGGAGTAAGTATGTTGAGTTACATTAACTCTATAGACCAGTTATTTTTTAATATCCAATTGTGAGCAATTCCAAGAATAGAAAATTCAAAGAAAAATCATGATTACATGTATCACACAGGATTTTTATCTTGGAATGAATAAGAAATCATCACTGTTAACAGGAAGGAAGGAAATCCAACTAGTCATTTAGGTGGAAGTAGTTATTATTGAAAGAAATATAAAATGAAAAGAAAAAGAACGAAGAAATATAAAAGGTAGATGAAAAAATCTTAAATATTTTGGTTGAAGTTGTTAACGAAGGAAATGCGAGAACTCATGATGGGAAAATTCAAATGAAAGCATGGAATGAGATAATCGCTAAATACAATGAACATACAGAAGCAAAGATTACTAAAAAAAATGTGGACAGTCGAATGAAGACTTGGCATTTGATGTACAAAAATTACTTAAAGGTTGCAAATCAAAGTGTTTGACGTTGGGATTATGTGAATGGATAAATGGATATTAGTATGAGGTTTGGGAAGACTTTATAAAGGTAATATTTGTTACAATAAATTTTGAAACTTTATTATACAATATTTTTTAACATTTGACATGTTTTTATGTAGTCACATCTAAAATGCAAAGATTGTAGAAGGAATACTTGTTTTATTTATGACCAACTACATGTGCTTTTTGGATTAAATATGGCAACTAGAAATCATAGTAGACAAGCAATAGAAGATACAAACTTTGATGTAAATTAGTCAATTTCTCAAGCATAAAATACTCCTAGATATGAGCTTAAATAATTTAATAATTGGTTTGACATAAGCGATGTTATCCTTTGAATAGTGTTTGAGAGCTCAAATAGATTCTTTATATTTTCTATCTTTATTTGTTCTTATATGAATTGTATATCAAATTTTATACTTTCATAGTTATCAATGAAGTACGCTTTTTAAATTTCACTTTTTATTGCACATTTGATCATATCAGGCTTGATGTAAACGATGCATCCTTCTTTTAAGAAGATATAAGGTACAAAGTTGGTCATGAACTCTTAAGAGATTTCTCAAATAACAAATGAAACTCAATATAAAATTAACATTTGTGACGTTGAGAATAAAAAAACTCACAAAAATAATAAAAAACCCACATTAAATAGGTAAGTATAGCCTTGAGGTCACCATTCCTTAGTTGTCATCGCTTAAATCATATCTATAGTTTTAACTCCATACGCCAATTTGAGTACAATCATACCATGTCATCAATCTTTTAAGCTCTCTTTTTTTTTTGTTTGAAGTATTTTAGTCACATAATCTAGAATTATCTTTGATGGTACCACTTTTAAAATTTTAGTTTAAATATTTAAGTATGTTTATATAAATAGTTAAACTAGGTTATATCGTGTATGCATAATTGTGTAATTGTATGATTAATGTAAGTCATATTCGTTATTATTTTATTTAAAAATTATTTATTGAAATTAACCAAAAGGATGAATTCTAAGACCTTTAGATCAAAGATCAGTACTTATTTAATATAAGCAAATTTTCATAATAATTTTATAATCATCTAATACTTAGAGGAGGAATTTCTAAATTGCGACATTGGGTGATTTTTGTAATGGAAATTTTATTATTAGATAAGTATAATATGTGGTTACTTTTTATTTGACTGAAATGATTTCACTTCATTTAACATAATAGGCGGAACAACCATGATAAGGTGCAAATTTTCACACAAAGCACAAAGATTAAAACAACCATGATAAAGCACACTCAAATGTTATCATTTGATGACAGATAGCTTGACCAGTCGAGGATTAAGCCCAACTCCTGGAGAGAGCGTAAAAATTCAACGTGAAAACCTTCTACGGCGTTGCGATGGCACAGGAAGAAAACAGCCCAGATATGTTGAACTTCAAATATTCAAACTGCTTACCCAAATGATTATTTTATCGCACAAGGAGAAACACCATTGACAATTTTTTACTTAAATTAACTAATTATCGACATTTAATTTAAAGGTCTTAAAATTCACCCATTTTGTTAAATTAATAATGAATGCAACTCAAACTATTATAAAAGTTCAATGTATATACAGTAGCTTGCAATATAGATTAACTAATTATATAATTCTGTCTAATATTTTTAAACAAATTATTAATAAAATTTTTCTATAAAATTTTTTATCATAATAATAATATTTATACGTTCAATTTTACCTTTTTCTATGTATTTACTAGGAAATGAAAATGCTACCGGAAAGGCTTTCCGGTGACACGACCTTAACCGCAAGAGACATAAATGATAAATATATAAAATAAAATAGAAACGCACGCATTCGCTTTCAAATATATATTAAGAAAAAAAATCGCCCTTATCTTACAATGACAAATGAGTGGTGCTGATAAAATAAAGAGTTTGAGCCTACAAAACAGCCCTCTTTTGCCACGTCAGCAGATGCCATCCGTCGCAGCGAATAGAAGTATGGCCTATCGGGATGGGAGATGACCACCCTCCGCCTATAAAGATGTCTGCACAACCCCACATCCTTCGCTGGTCCACGCTTGCTTGCTCCTCACCATCGCCATCACCACCACCGCCACTAGATCTCCAGGATGACCATCTTGACCTCCGCCGAAGTCAGGGGTTCCACCTCCAGACCTTCTGAAAATGTAGGCCCTGCAATGGAAAACCGCTCGCGCCTGCCCACTACCACGACGCATCCTTCCAAACCTTCCTTTCGCTACACTGTCTTCGTCGTCCTCTTCCTTCTCGCCTGGGCCACTGTTTATGCCCTCCGTAGTGCCAACGTCGGTCGCATCGTCGTGCCTTCCTTTGGTCCTTTCGCCTCAGGGGGAGGTAGAGGTGGTGATGTTATGGGCAATGCTCCCATTCCCCCCTACCAAGACGATCTCGACTTGGTGAGTCCATCCATCCTTAATTCTCTTGCTCCTGCAGCTGATGTTTCTCTGTTTGCCTCCATTTTCTGTTTATACGTACGATGGATGCATGTCGAAAGCCATATGTTGTTTCTGAATACGTTCTGTAATTTGCGTCTTATAGCTAGTACTCTTAATTATTGGATTGAGCTGATGATCGATGATAGGTCGACAGTGAGGATGTGAGACTGGAGAGAGTACTGAAAGAGGCGGCCATGGTGGACAAAACAGTCATCTTGACAAATCTTAACGCTGCTTGGGCAAGGCCGGGATCTCTTCTCGATGTTTTCCTGGAAAGCTTTAGGGTAGGGAATCAAACGAGGAGGCTACTTGATCATTTGGTGATCGTTGCACTGGACCATGAGGCATACGTGTTTTGCAAGGCAGTGCATCCTCATTGTTTTGCTCTTACCACCGAGGGTGTGGACTTCGCCGGACAGAAAAATTATATGACAGATGGGTATCTGAAGATTGTGTGGAGAAAGATTGATTTCTTGCGAACAGTCCTTGAAAAGGGCTATAACTTCATATTTACGGTACTTGCTGGGATTTCTCTCATAACTTTTGGTTCAGATCGCAAATGAGTTACCTTTCTTCATGCTCTTCTGAAAATTTACTTTTGCTTAATTTGATATATATCTTCGTATATATACTTGTTGTTATCACATATCGCTGTGCTAGCCAGTCAGTTCGCCAGGGTGTCATGTTTTTTCTGAAAGAGAAGTTGCTAGCTTGGAATTACTAATTATAAACACTCCCAACTGATCTGTTGATGTCGGCTGTTGACGTCCTTGGATAATATATTGGCCGTTTAACAAAGATTTTGATGTATGTTACAGATGAAATTCTTTTTACTTAACGTTTGGTAGTTGCTTTTCTTGGCAATAATTTAGAATTCAATATTATAATTATTGTAAACGGTTAAATGAAGGTGATTCTCAAAATATCAATTATTTTATTAAATTTTTAAAACCATTTTCTGATATTACTGTTAAATTAGTAATTGAAGTTTAATACTCTACTTCTATTTACGCTTTACACCATTTGTTTAAAAATACTTTAATTTTCAAAACTATGGCAGTATTAGATTTTTTTGGGCCTGTAGTTAACAAAAAAAATTTAAAATATTGACATGATGTTCTTTTATTATATGTCTTGAGTGTTTGTTTAGATCTACGAGTAAATAATCATTAAGTGGTAAACTAATAGATAAGATACAAAAATATTTAGGTAGAGAGATTAATTTGACTCCACAAATAGTAGAAGATAATTTAAATAAAACGTTTAATTGACATGCTCATAAGTTTCATTTTGTCAACCACCATCATCAATGAAATCTTTGCTATAGGATTTGAGAAGATGTAGCTAATTTAATTTATTGTTTACCTAGCTATTAGTGGAAAACTCTTTACTAGAAAATATCTAAATGATCATGTAAAGGAGTAAAATAAATTTTAAATTTAGACTTTAACGTAGCTTAAAACCTTTTGGTAGAAAATACTTGTTTTAGAAAAAGAAACAGAGAATTTAATTATATTTAGTAGTTCCCATAGTAGTCAAATAGATTTTTTTACTTTTGAGAAAAATAGAATCAAGAATGTTTAAATACCATAAGATTATTTTGTGAGAAAGCTTAACTACATAACA
The DNA here is from genome assembly GCA_036874045.1 of Cymodocea nodosa. Taxonomy (NCBI): domain Eukaryota; kingdom Viridiplantae; phylum Streptophyta; class Magnoliopsida; order Alismatales; family Cymodoceaceae; genus Cymodocea; species Cymodocea nodosa. The sequence goes on from CM072345.1 coordinate 12,820,549, forward strand.
TAGGTTATTAGTATTATCTGTTAGTATCAAAATTAAGAGAAAAAGGGATTAAAGTACATAAGAACCTAAATGTTAGGTGGTATAATCTAAAACGGGAAAAAAAAAAAATTTGAAATATCTTGTTAAAATGAGCATAAGAAATAAACGAAGAGGTAAATAAACTTTTAAATGGAATGACTATTTATATTAAAAATATTATTAAGAAACTTTGAAGAGAGTTACGTGGGATAACTCCACTAAGTAAAGAAAGTTGGTGGTTGTACGAGGATGTACAAAAGAGAATAAAGAAAAAGAAATGCTAAAAGACCTTCTATAAATGTAGAAATGAAGAAAATATAAAGAAGTATAAACTTGTAAAAAGGAATTTTATGAAAATTCCTAGGTGCCGAAATGCAAATTGAAGAAATAGTATATTAAGGTTTTATTTGTCTTGCGAGTTTAGTTTTACATTGGTTGTATTTGTCTTAGTCAAAAAGCCAATATATATAGAGAGAGAGAAATTTATATTTGCTAATTCATCAATTTATATATAAAATTTAAGTGTATTTACACCTATTACTAAACACTTACTCTTATAAAAACTTTAGACTTAATTGTGTTTGGGCGAGACCAGAACTAAGATAGGTAACCATTTAAAAAGTTCTTGTGCAGTAACTATAGACAATAGTGTTGGCTCTACTCAAATGTTGTCAAATCGTAACTGTGTGTACCACTTACTTAACTTACGTGCCATCGTTGTGAGCCTTGCTTCAATTAATACTCTCAATCAAGTTGGTGGATGAAGCAACTTAAGGTATCCCTGACTAATTAAGAATCTTTGCGAGACAAAATACACAGTACTTAGAGTAGTCTATCATATTAGGGCTTAACAATGACTCCTATAAGTTTTCATCTTTTTAGATATTTCTGATGTATATCAAGCTATTTGAGTGTCTATTAAGTCTTACATGTTATCAAATTTATAGATATTTCTAATGTATACCATGTTATTTAAATATCCATGAAGACTCACCTTCTATTAACTCTAAAGATACTCTTTTTTGAGTGTCTAAGAAAGATCACAAAAAAAAAAAAAAATCATATATAGAATTCCAACATGATATCAAAATTTAGATTACGGGAGTTCTAGTTGTCGACAAGCTGTACGTGCATCTAGGTCCCTTTTTCCTATCCTTGGATCTCTTTAGATGTCTCACTATTTTCCAATAATTTCCCAAAATTGTTAGCCAGATAATATTTCTATTGTAGTGTGAAAGTGCATACATAAAATAGAGATAAAGTGGTTAACTAATTTTTTTAATATAATTTTAAAGATAAAGAATATATTAGATGAATTAATAGAGAAAAACTTCTTCAAGGATAAAGATGTCATGCAACATTGTAATAATTATTATAGCATCAAGTTAACGAATTTAAGAATTTTGTCGCCAATGAATTTCATTTAAGTCATTTGTAATGCTGTTGCGAATGAATTTCTTTGTATATCATTATAACAACCTTAAAGATATAGATACTACTACTTACCTGAAATTCAAGTATCCAGCACTAGTCTTTTTTTCATGAATTGAGATTTAATAAAGCATTGGTTATAACCTTAACATGTAGGAATCTTTTAATCCTCTAATTTTTTCTTTTGCGTGTTTGAAGGATACAGATATTGTGTGGTTTCGTGACCCCTTCCCACACTTCTATAAAGACGGAGATTTTCAAGTTTCCTGCGATGGAAATCGTGGAAATTCATTTGATTTACGTAATGATCCTAACACAGGTTTTAAGTATGTAAAGTCTAGCAATCAAACCATTGAATTTTACAAGTTCTGGTACTCATCAAGATTGAGATATCCGCGCAAAAATGACCAGCATGTATTTAATTTCATCAAAGGCCATCCTTTTCTGCACACAATTGGAATGCAGATCCGATTTTTGGATACTGTCTATTTTGGTAGTCTCTGTGAGCCCAGTAAAGATATAAATAAGGTTTGCACCATGCATACAAACTGTTGTATTGGTTTAAGTAGAAAGATAAATGATCTAAGAGTTATGATTGAGGATTGGAAATACTTCTTGTCTCTCCCACCAAGTACAAAAAATTCTCGTTCGGCATTGTTGAGTGTGCCACAAAAGTGCAGGTAAAAAATTAGACCATTCACATATATATTGTTGTTGCAAAACTGGGCTCTCTACATGCTTTTTATTTCCATAATTCTTGTATTGAATTAAACTAATATGGTTTATCTTCTTTCTTGCAGTCTTGCCCCAATTACTGGTACCTGATGTTTTCAGTTGTTGATGCACAGTACATTGCAACTGAAGCACTTCATAATATAAAAGGCTTGTGTTTGGATGGTTCGGTCTTCATCTAATTCATTTATCCAATTGAATTCTTCAAGGTTCATGTTTTACATTCCAAACAGAGAACTTGTCAATTAATTCTCAGTCTTTGATTGTTCTCCGGAGTCGTAAGTGTGGCATTTATTCCAATTACTGTTTACTTTCGAAACTTATTGATTTTAGTACTGCGTATTGAACTCGGATAATTTTTGTCGTGAGATATTTACAAAATGAGGGAGGGTCATATGTGCAAGTCAGACATGGACTTCTCAAGTATCAACAAATTCTTGTCAATAATTTAATCAGAACCATCGAACTCCCCAGTGGTCGGCTGATCAGATTCAGATCAAATGTTCCATGTTAATCAAAAGCTAAATGCTCCAATTTAAGCCATTAGTTGTCACGGTCATTCAATAAAAATGATTTGTTTCTTTCTAACTTTTCTAAACCCAAGTTAGGCAAGTTGAGCAAAAAATCGTGTTCGTACCTTACCATCAAAAAATCAATTTATTGATCTGCCTTTCCGCATTTGCTAACTTTGATAATTCTACATTTACTCTATCTATCAAGTCAAACTCACTCGTATCCAACGGCGGCGGCACAGCACGCACGCACTTCTCTGGTTCTCTTGTAATCGTCATCCTCAGTTCGACTTCACACAACCAACGGAGAAGAAAAGAACCAGATCGCTCACTTCCTTCCCATTGCCTCCTCCACCGGTGAAGCTGATCAAGCGATGCGTTGCCGGTGGATGGCCCTGGTCCTCCCCCCCTTTCTGTCTCTCTTCCTCCACCACCACCATCCAACAAACCCCATCATTCCACCGCTCAGCCTCGACTCGACAGCGTCTGTCACCACAGATTCCCCTCCTCTTGATAATGTATTATGCAAAATTAATTTAGCTCTGTTTAAAAGACCGAAACAAGTTGGCAAGTCCAGCAGTTTTATATATGTCTGGTATTGAAGTCCCATGTCTAGTGTTGAAGTCCGGTGTGGGCGAGGCAAATACCAGAAACGTCTTTTTTTCTTCCGTTTACCGAAAAAACGTATGGTTGATAGTATCGGTTGTTGATGTTTAGTAGTATTGATGGTTATTGTAGAAGTTTTTTTTGTGTGGCTTTTACTTATTTTTAACAGTTATATTTTTTCCTTTAAGGGTGTGTCTATTCACGTTTTTTTATATATAAGTTATGTATAAACTGTTAGATGTTAACGAGAAGTTTCTAGTTTAGAAGTATCATCTGCTGCATTCTTCAGTATGTTGATGTATCCTTGTTGTATGATTTTCTCTAATAAATTTGGTATCAAAGCGAAGGTTCGATCATATTGGACTATGTTCAATGGAGAAACTGTTGTTGGTACTATGTTGAATAGTACTGGTGTGCTTAGTCTTTCACAATCTTTGGTACTTATTTTCAATGAAGAAAATTACAATTTCTGGAGTATCAAAATGAAGATGTTCTTCATGTCGCAAAATCTTTGGGATCCTGTAGAAAATAGGTATGCTAAAGCAAAAAGTTCAAGTGATGCAAGAAAGACTAAGAAGAAAGATGCAAAAGCATTATTGATGCTACAACAAGCAGTAACAGAGACTATCTTCCCACCTATTGCAAATGCTACAAAGGCAAAGGAAGCTCAATTGATTCTATGGTAAGAATTTCATGGAGATGATAAGGTAACAATGGTAAAGCCCCAAACTTTACGTAAAGAATTTGAAACTTTATTTATGAAGGAAAGTGAGATTGTACAAGATTTTTTCAAGAGAGTAACTACAATAGTAAATCTTATGAGAGCCTATGGTGAATGTATTATCGATCAGAAGATAGATAGTAGAGAAAATGTTTGAGAAGTCTTTCTAATAAATTTGATTGTGTAGTTACTGTTATAGAAGAGTCTAAAAATCTTGTTTATTCTACTATTAAATTAATGGGTTCTCTGATGGTACATGAAGAAAGATTGAACAGATCTGCTGAAAAGCAAATGGAATTTGCATTTGAATTTAAGGTAGATATTTCCAGTAAAGACAAAAATAATGAATGTGGGAAGAATAACAATCATGGTAGCTTCTGAGGTCGAGGACGTGGTTGGGCCGAGGTAGAGGACAAGGAAGAGAAAGAAGTTTCACCTCTAGTTAGTCGTCAGATAGTTGTGAGAGTAATAGAAAATCTCATAAAGACGAGCTGTAGAGGAAAATAAAAAGCAAGCAAACTTCCTAGGAGAAGAAAAAGGAGAGGAATACAATCTATTTTTTGCCTTCTCAAATCAAAAGGTAAAGAAATCTAATATTTGGTTTTTAGATAGTGGTTGCGGTGATCATATGACAGAAGACAGAAGCATTTTTCAACGTATTGATGATAAATGTGCTCAAGTTAGAGGCAGAGGTACTATTACAGTTATATTTAGGACAAGTATGGAAAAATTCATTCATGATGTGTATTATGCTCCCAATTTAGCACACAATTTGGTTAGTGTGGATCAGTTAATGCAAAAGGAATCTACTTTGTATTTTCATGATGATTTTTGCAAATTAAATCGTCAGAGCAGTGATAATTCTCCAATTAAAATATATATGGCAAAAAATAGAACCTTTCCATTTGACATAGTTTTGATGAAGTAGCATTTATTGCTAATATGAAAGAAGTTTCCAATTCTTGGCACTTACGTTATGGGCACTTGCATTATAATGGGATGAAGTTATTAAATCAAAAGGAAATGGTGCATGGTTTGCCAAGTATTTCTTTAGTTGAAGGTGTTTGTGAAGGATGTATTTTTGGAAAGCAACATCGATTACCTTTTCCAATTGGAGAATCATGGAGGGCTAAAGCTCCATTGCAGTTGGTACGTTCAGATGTCTAATGACCCTAGGAAGACACCTTTCTTAAGTAACAGTAAATATTTTTTGTTATTTACTAATGACTTTACTCGTATGAGTTGGTTATTCTTTCTAGTCCAAAAGGGAGAAGTATTTGAAAAGTTTGAGTTTAAAACCTTTGCAGAAAAGAATGTGGACGAACGAGAAAAATTCTAAGAGGTGGAGAATTTTTATCAATTGAATTTGATGTTTTTTGTGAGTAACATGGTATAACAAGGCAACTTATTGTTAGAAAAACACCTAAGCGGAATGAAATAGTAGAGTGGAAAAACAAAACTACGATAGAGATGACTCGTTTTATGTTACGTGAGAAAAATGTTCCAAATGAGTTTTGGGTAGAAGCTGTTGCAACTTCAGTGTGTCTTTTGAATATCTCACCTACTAAAGTAGTAATAAATAAGACACATTATGAAGCTTGGAAGAAGAGGAAGCCTAATTTAAGTGCCTTGAAAATGTTTGGTATTGATTGATTCTGATGAAAGAAGTAAATTAGATAAGAAAAGTGAGAAGTGCATTTTTGTGGGTTATAGTATTCAGATAAAGAGTTATCGTCTATATCATCTTGAAAGCAAAATACTTATTATTCAGAGAGACATAATTTTTGATGAAAATAGTAAATGAAACTGGAAAAATATAGAAGTTCAACACAGTTTGTGAAGAAAAAAAAGATCAGTTAGCAAATAGATCTTTACCTTCTACTTCTAGTACTTCAAGACATGTTGTTGGTCCAACAGTTGATTCAGAGACTCCTCCACGGAGATATCGTTCTTTAAAAAATATTTATGAGTCCACGGAGATATTGTTCTTTAAAAAAATATTTACGAGTCCTGCACGTTTGCTCTTATGATTACAGAACCTATGTGTTATGAAGAGATTTCTACTATAGAGAAAAATCGTACCTGGGAGCTTATTGACTTACCTGAAGATAAGACAGCTATTGGTGTGAAATGTGTTTACAAAGTGAAATACAATGATAATGGAAGCATACCGAAATATAAAGCAAAGGTTGTGATTAAAGGTTATGTGTACAAGTATGATATAGATTATCTTGAAACTTTCTCTCCAGTCGTACGTTTTGAGACTGTTAGAATTGTTTTAGTAGTAGCCTGCTTGTAACAAGTGGTAGATTTTTCAGTTTGATGTAAAGTTTGCTTTTCTCAATGGTATTTTGAAGGAAGATACTTATGTTGAACAACCACAAGTTTTTGTTACTATTGGGAAAGAAGAAAAATTAAACAAATTAAAAAAAGTGCTTTATGATCTAAAGCAGTTTCCAAGGACATGATATGTAAGACTTGATACTTATTTGTATCAAAATGATTTTCAAAGAAGTGAAAGTGAACCCACACTATATGTGAAGGCGAAAGATGATAAAATTCTCGTTGTTTGTGTATATGTTGATGACATTATTTATATTGGATCAACTGAGATGATTGTTAAAGATTTCAAAGATAATATGGTGCATGAATTTGAGATGACAGATATATGGTTGCTGCACTATTTTCTCGGTCTTCATGTAAGGGTAACAATGGCATTTTTATTTTGCAAGAGAAGTATGCGTTGAATCTCCTTAAATATAGAGAACTGTAAAATATTCTCTACACCTATGAATACAGGTGAAAAATTGTCTTGGAATGATGGCCAAACTAAAGCAAACGAAGGACTATTCAAAAGCATTGTTGGGAGCTTAATGTATTTAGATGTTATGTTTGCAGTTAATTTGGTTTGAAGGTTTATGCATAGTCCTTCAAGGTTTATGTAAGCGATTATGGAATTTGGTATGACTCGGTTCCTAATCTTGTTTTATCTGGATTTACTGACAGTGATTGGGCAGGTTCTGTTGATGATAGAAAAGGTACAAGCAGCTATTTTTTCAAGTTGAGTTCAAGTGCTGTGTCCTGGTGTTCCAAGAAACAAACATCTACAGCCCTGTCTTCTTCTGAGGTTGAGTATATCGCTACATCTGCTGTTGCTTGTCAAGCTGTTAGGATGAGAAGAGTATTGGAGGATGTGAAACAATCTTCAACTTTTGCAATTGATATTTTCCGTGACAATAAAGCAACAATTGTTATGACCAAGAATTCAGTATATCACGGAAGAACTAAGCATATAGAATTACGTCATCATTTTATTCGTGATGTTGTTGGTGAAGGAGTGATCAAGTTGAAGTACCGTTCGACTAAAAAACATGTTGCAGATGGGATTAGTAAAGTTCTTTCATATTCAAAGTTTATAAAGTTTAGATCCATGCTTGGAGTAAAAGGTGTGATAATGTATGATGCAAAATTAATTTAACTCTGGTGAAAAGACCAAAGCAATTTGGCAAGTTCGGCAATTTTATATTTGTCTGGTGTTGAAGTCCCATGTCCGGTGTTGAAGTCCGGTGCGGGCGAGGCAAATACCGGAAATGTTTTTTTTTCTTATGTTTATCGAAAGAACGTATGGATGATAGTATCGGTTGTTGATGTTCGATAGTATTAATGGTTATTGTGGAAGTTTTTTTGTGTGACTTATATTTATTTTGAAGAGTTGTATTTTTTCCTGTAAGGGTGTGTCTATTCACCTTTTTATATATATATATGTAAGTAATGTGTAAATAGTTAGATGTCAAAGAGAAGTTTCGTCTGTGACATTCTTCGGTACGTTGACGTGTGATTTTCTCCAACACCTCTCAGGATCTTCATCGGAATACTCACCCTCCCGGACAACTACGAGCGCCGAAACTTGCTTCGCATGGTCTACAACGCCGAGAAACCGGACCCGTCATTCGCCACCTTCGACGTGCGGTTCGTTTTCTGCAACCTCAGTAAGCCGGAGCAGCAAGTCTTCGTCTCCCTCGAGATCCGTCACTACAACGACATCGTCATCCTCAACTGCACCGAGAATATGAACGAGGGCAAGACCTACACCTACTTCTCGTCGCTCGCCCGTGTTCTTCCCCGCCCATACGACTACGTCATGAAGGCCGACGATGACGCATTTATCCGCCTACAGAAATTGACGACATCTCTTATGCCTCTGCCGAGGTCGGATCTATACTACGGGTAAGTAAAGACCAAGACTACTCTTCTGTGTTGGTCTATATATAAACAGATCGATCGATTAACATTTCCAATCCGGCCTACAGGTTTTTGATGCCGTGCGATCGCAAAGATCCGTACGCGGGAGGGACGTACATGTCGGGGATGGGGTTCGTCCTGTCCTGGGATCTTGTGGAGTGGATAGCGACTTCCGACATTCCTCCGAAGAATAAGGTTGGGCCGGAAGACAAGATGGTAGGGCGGTGGCTGGCCGCGGGGAAGAAGGCAAAGATCAGGGTGTCGGAGAAGCCTGGGATGTATGACTTCCCGGCGAGCAACGTCGAGGCGTGCGCGCACGGGCTGATACCGGAGACGGTGATGGTCAATCGGGTGAAGAGGTGGGATCAGTGGAGGGATGTGCTTCTGTACTTCAACGTGACTTCTCGGATTGTCGGGCCTTCACCCGTCGCCCATGGCGTGGCTCCAAGATCTTGAGTTCAGCGACGTCGTACTTCTTTTTTTGGTTTTAAATTTGTGCTAACATGTCCGTAGTCCGATCCACTCCTTCCTCCAATCATACAAATGCCCCCCCCGGCTTCCACTTCTTTCATTTAACTCGTATAAATTTTCTATCATATTTTTCGTTTCTAACATATTTAACATATTATTTTATATCTGATTACTAGATATTATAATTTAATTATGTAAACTCATTATATATATATATGTATATAGAGAGAGAGAGAGATAGAGACATACACACTCAACCAAACGGGCCGGTCAGACCATAATATTTTTCCTTTACATAAATTTGTGCAAATGGAAAAAAGCCTTCTTTCTAGAATCCTCTAGAGGAGCTCAAGCTTGGTTACCAACACCACAACTAAGCTGACCAAACACCGAACCAGATTCGAGGAGATAGTCAATTAAGCTTCTTCATAATCTTGGTAGGTCACGTGTGGTTGTAATCCACAAATGATATGGGAATCAACTCTCCCCTCCCACGCACAATAAATGCATGCGTTCCTCCATTTTGATTTTATATGTACATATGTATATCACGAAAACGGTGGATTAATAATGAACGGCAATACGAAGAGCAGCAACAATGGTTACTTCAAAAGGGAAGAAAGGTGCTTTGGTTTCTTAATTACTTATTAATCAAGCAGACTATGCATGGAAAACGTACAGCTCTTTCCTAATTAATTAAACACATTTGCGGTGCAGATTGGAGGACAAAGTGGCCCTGATAACCGGCGGAGCTAGAGGGATTGGTGCCGCGACTGCCAAGCTCTTCGCCAGCAACGGAGCCCACGTCGTGATTGCCGACGTCCTGGATGACCTCGGCGCTTCCGTCGCAAACACTATCGGTGGTCTCTACGTCCATTGCGACGTGGCCAGGGAGAAGGACGTGGAGTTGGCTGTCCGGCAGGCGGTGGCGTGGGGGGGGCGGCTTGACGTCATGTTCAACAACGCCGGCATCGTCGGCCCGGACGGTGGCATCTCCGATCTCTGCATGCACGACGTCAAGGTCACCTTGGATGTGAACGTCATCGGCACCATGCATGGTAGGGGCAATAAATAAATAATTATCATCTGATCTAATATATATTATCCTCTGGGAAACGTAATTAAGCATCGAACATATATAATCCTGTGATTAAATTAATTATCCTCAGTAGTGATGGAAGCCTGCAGACTATTTAATTTATTTATGACTGATCGATGATTACCGTGAAACAGGTATCAAACATGCGGCGAGGGCGATGAGGATGGTGGGGGAGAGCAGTGGCGGGAGCATCATCTGCATGTCGAGCTCCGCCGCCATCATGGGGGGTCTAGCGTCGCACGCCTACACGCTGTCGAAGGCGGCGGTGCTGGGGGTGGTGAAGAGCGCGGCGTGCGAATTGGGGGCGCACGGGATACGGGTGAACTGCATATTGCCTCACGGAGTCCCCTCGGAGATGCTGGTGGGGGCGTTTCGGAAGTTCCTTGGCAAGGCAGACGTAGGGGCGGAGGACGTCCGCCAGATCGTGGCGGACGGGAGCGTGCTTCAGGGGAAGTGCCCTACGGAGGATGACGTGGCGGAGGCGGCGCTCTTCTTCGCCAACGACGACTCGTCGGGGTTGGTGACCGGGCAGAACCTGGTGGTCGACGGCGGATTCACTTCGGCAAATAGGAGGATGAGGTTTGTGTACCATTAATGAAGGCAGAAGTACACGGCCGGTGTGCTTGTGGAGTACTGTTTACTACGTTTATTTATATGTCAGCATTAGCTTTACGACACTACACATGGTCAGGGAAAAGAAGTGTTTCAAGATCCTCGTTGGGCTGTTACAAAATCTAAAAACTTCTAAATGCTGTTACAAATAGCTACGGTCTAACGACGATAATAATTATTTTAATCAATCTATCGATATATGACAATATTTTTCATTAAATTTTACTCAACATCGATCGTTAATTTATTTCTACGTTATAATTGAAACTAAAAATGTTGAATTTTTTGATAGGGACATCTTATTTTCATATGTTAAATTAAAATAACCATTATCAAACAAACCCTAAATCGATCTACATTAATTTGTTTGGAGGAACTCTTACCAAAATTATAATTGTGTCAGCTCTTGATAATTCTACCAATATTCTAACTATGGTGTTGGAGACATTAATTGGAATTGTCATTTCGGTTTGTGCATATCTATTATTAATTTATAGAGTATTCATAGAGTTTCCAAGGTGGGTTACCTTGTTGCCTTAGGCTGCTGGGCCTTCAGGTGGTTGGATTTGAATAGGTAATTGCTTTAGATCACTTTCGTGCTCTCTTTGATCGCTTAATTGCCTTGGTTGCTTTATTGAAATTTGATGCTTCTAGTTGTGTTCCTTTTTATTCTTTTCGTTTTTTATTTCTCTTACGTTCTATACTTGTATTTTTAATTACTGTATCTTAACGTCTATTTCTTTCTCCTTTTCATCTTTTCCTGATGCTTGCTTCTTGATTCATTTCTTTTTTATTTTCCTTTGTCTTCATCATCTTTTTTTCTTTCCAATTTTTTGTACAAATTCATTAATCTATGCTTTCTCATTTTCAAATGTTTTTGTATAGTCGTACTCTTATTTTTTGTAACTATCATTTGGTTTCGTTGGTTCACTTCTGCTTCTGTGGCAATTTCTTTGCTTCTAGTGTGGTTTCTATTTTCTGGGAAATTTCTTTGCTACCATACTGATGATATTGAAATAAAGAGGCATAGATAGCATCATAAATCCAGAAGGCCTAGAGACGAGCTCTAAAACGAGTTAGGCAATAAGTGGTCCACTCTACTTGGTTGCAATGAAAAGAGGGCAATGGAAAGCTCGCCATACCATCCAGACTGATCCCCTTGGTCAAACAGTTGGCAAAGACACTCGACAGAAAGAATGACCACTTAATGGTTTGCTTGGATGATTGGGAAGTAAGGTCAAGTTAGGTTCCTGGCCATCAGAACCTTGATCCACTCCATGGACTCTCCATCATCCCCCATGAAAACCATCGAGCTTAATGTGCTTGTAGCCCACTAAATCGGTGATGAGATAGTTGAGAACGACGAAAGAAAATCATGTTGAGCATAAATATCATATAAAGGGTGGCTATGGCTGATGGTGCTACCAAGTTCTGGCACTCCCGCAACATCGCCTGCTTTAACTTGAGGTGTCGTCTATCTTCGCTACACTGTCGTTGTCCTCCTCTTCCTCGTCGCCTGGGCCACTGTTTATGCCCTCCGTGGTGCCAACGTCGGTCGCATCCTCGTGCCTTCCTTTGGTCCTTTCGCCTCAGGGGGAGGTAGAGGTGGTGATGTTGTGGGCAATTCTCCCATGCCCCCTAACCAAGACGTTCTCGACTTGGTGAGTCCATCCATCCTTAATTCTCTTGCTCCTGCAGGTGGTGTTTCTCTGTTTGCTTCCATTTTCTTTTTATACGTACGATGGATGCATGTCGAAAGCCATATGTTGTTTCTGAATATGTTCTGTAATTGGCATCTCATAGCTAGTACTCTTAATTATTGCATTGAGCTGATGATCGATGACAGGTCGACAGTGAGGATGTGAGCCTGGAGAGAGTACTGAAAGAGGCGGCCATGGCGGGCAAAACAGTCATCTTGACAAATCTTAATGCTGCTTGGGCAAGGCCGGGATCTCTTCTCGATCCTTTCCTGGAAAATTTAGGGTAGGGAATCAAACGAGGAGGCAGGCTACTTGAACATTTGGTGATCGTTGCACTGGAGGGCATACGTCTTTTGCAAGGCAGTGCATCCTCGTTGTTTTGCTCTTACTACCGAGGGTGTCGACTTCGCCGGACAGAAATTTTATATGACAAATGGGTACCTGAAGATAGATAGTGTGGAGGAAGGTTGATTTCTTGCGAACAGTCCTTGAAAAGGGCTATAACTTCCTATTTACGGTACTTGCTGGGATTTCTCTCGTAACTTTTGGTTCTGATCGCAAATGAGTTACCTTTCTTCATGCTCTTCTGAATATTTACTTTTGCTTAATTTGATATATATCTTCGAGTGAGCGTTAACTTTTGGTCCATACGTTGTTCTGTCATTTGTCTGACCACCGTGAACGAGCGTAGGTTGCCGTGAGACCACCGATGCACCCTTGCTTACCAATTCCCAATGCGACGATTTGTCTGGACCGACAGAAGCGCACGGTAGGCCGTACGTGAAGCCGATAATCTTAAAGAATATGTAGCTTTCTGCGTACATGTGAAAAAATTCATTTTGAAACTTTCTATATAAAATAAAAAATTCTGTAGGTCACCATTCAATACGTTTCTTCCATATAAAAGAACAATTTGATTTAAAAAACTCTATTTATGAAGTCAACAAACCTTTCGACGTCCCATGTCAAAGATTTCGTAAAGAATAATTTAATGTTAAAAAAATTCATTTTGTAACTTTCTACACCTCACTCTTGTAAAATAAAAAATTCTATACGTCACTATTTAATACTTTTTTTTTCAATAAACTTTTCAACGTAGTTGTCAAAGATTTTTAAATAATATCTTAATGTTAAAAAAATTATTTTTTAACTTCCTATGCGTCAACGTAGATTAAAAAGAATTAGATCAAAAAGAACCCTAGCTATAAAACAATTATAGACGTATTTCACAATCCACTATAACATGTTAAAATATTGTTTAACTTCAAAAAATAAATTACATTATTCTTATTATTTATAAAAACTATAAGTATCACTGCTTCTAATCAATTAAATTATTATTGTTGATTACAATAATCTAATGATGTTAGAGAAGATGAATTGCACATGACACGGTAGTATTTAACGTTGATAGAAAATAAAAGAACTTATGAAAGTACAAGATGGAGACAAAATTTAAACTATAAGTATCACTGCTTCTAATCAATTAAATTATTATTGTTGATTACAATAATTTAATGATGTTAGAAAAGATGAATTGCACATGACTTGGTAGTATTTAACGTTGATAGAAAATAAAAGAACTTATGAAAGTACAAGATGGAGAGAAAATTTAAACTATAAGTTGAATCATTATATAACAAAAGGAGTCTAGCAAGACTTGGCGCAGACTGCAGACATGGCGACGATGCGTTTCACCTCCAGGACTTCTCAAAATAAAGCTTCTGCAATGGAAAACCGCTCGCGCCTGCCCACTACCACGACGCATCCTTCCAAACCTTCCTTTCGCTACACTGTCTTCGTCGTCCTCTTCCTTCTCGCCTGGGCCACTGTTTATGCCCTCCGTAGTGCCAACGTCGGTCGCATCGTCGTGCCTTCCTTTGGTCCTTTCGCCTCAGGGGGAGGTAGAGGTGGTGATGTTATGGGCAATGCTCCCATTCCCCCCTACCAAGACGATCTCGACTTGGTGAGTCCATCCATCCTTAATTCTCTTGCTCCTGCAGCTGATGTTTCTCTGTTTGCCTCCATTTTCTGTTTATACGTACGATGGATGCATGTCGAAAGCCATATGTTGTTTCTGAATACGTTCTGTAATTTGCGTCTTATAGCTAGTACTCTTAATTATTGGATTGAGCTGATGATCGATGATAGGTCGACAGTGAGGATGTGAGACTGGAGAGAGTACTGAAAGAGGCGGCCATGGTGGACAAAACAGTCATCTTGACAAATCTTAACGCTGCTTGGGCAAGGCCGGGATCTCTTCTCGATGTTTTCCTGGAAAGCTTTAGGGTAGGGAATCAAACGAGGAGGCTACTTGATCATTTGGTGATCGTTGCACTGGACCATGAGGCATACGTGTTTTGCAAGGCAGTGCATCCTCATTGTTTTGCTCTTACCACCGAGGGTGTGGACTTCGCCGGACAGAAAAATTATATGACAGATGGGTATCTGAAGATTGTGTGGAGAAAGATTGATTTCTTGCGAACAGTCCTTGAAAAGGGCTATAACTTCATATTTACGGTACTTGCTGGGATTTCTCTCATAACTTTTGGTTCAGATCGCAAATGAGTTACCTTTCTTCATGCTCTTCTGAAAATTTACTTTTGCTTAATTTGATATATATCTTCGTATATATACTTGTTGTTATCACATATCGCTGTGCTAGCCAGTCAGTTCGCCAGGGTGTCATGTTTTTTCTGAAAGAGAAGTTGCTAGCTTGGAATTACTAATTATAAACACTCCCAACTGATCTGTTGATGTCGGCTGTTGACGTCCTTGGATAATATATTGGCCGTTTTACAAAGATTTTGATGTATGTTACAGATGAAATTCTTTTTACTTAACGTTTGGTAGTTGCTTTGCTTGGCAATAATTTAGAATTCAATATTATAATTATAGTAAACGGTTAAATGAAGGTGATTCTCAAAATATCAATTATTTTATTAAATTTTTAAAACCATTTTCTGATATTACTGTTAAATTATTAATTGAAGTTTAATACTCTACTTCTATTTACGCTTTACACCATTTGTTTAAAAATACTTTCATTTTCAAAACTATGGCAGTATTAGATTTTTTTGGGCCTGTAGTTAACAAAAAAAATTTAAAATATTGACATGATGTTCTTTTATTATATGTCTTGAGTGTTTGTTTAGATCTACGAGTAAATAAACATTAAGTGGTAAACTAATAGATAAGATACAAAAATATTTAGGTAGAGAGATTAATTTGACTCCACAAATAGTAGAAGATAATTTAAATAAAACGTTTAATTGACATGCTCATAAGTTTCATTTTGTCAACCACCATCATCAATGAAATCTTTGCTATAGGATTTGAGAAGATGTAGCTAATTTAATTTATTGTTTACCTAGCTATTAGTGGAAAACTCTTTACTAGAAAATATCTAAATGATCATGTAAAGGAGTAAAATAAATTTTAAATTTAGACTTTAACGTAGCTTAAAACCTTTTGGTAGAAAATACTTGTTTTAGAAAAAGAAACATAGAATTTAATTATATTTAGTAGTTCCCATAGTAGTCAAATAGATTTTTTTAATTTTGAGAAAAATAGAATCAAGAATGTTTAAATACCATAAGATTATTTTGTGAGAAAACTTAACTACATAACATAGGTTATTAGTATTATCTGTTAGTATCAAAATTAAGAGAAAAAGGGATTAAAGTACATAAGAACCTAAATGTTAGGTGGTAAAATCTAAAACGGGAAAAAAATAAAATTAGAAATATCTTGTTAAAATGAGCATAAGAAATAAATGAAGTGGTAAATAAACTTTTAAATGGAATGACTATTTATATTAAAAATATTATTAAGAAAATTTGAAGAGAGTTATGTGGGATAACTCCACTAATTAAAGAAAGTTGGTGGTTGTACGAGGATGTGCAAAAGATAATAAAGAAAAAGAAAAAGAAATGGTAAAAGACCTTCTATAAATGTAGAAATGAAGAAAATATAGAGAAGTATAAACTTGTAAAAAGGAATTTTATGAAAATTCCTAGGTGCCGGAATGCAAATAGAAGAAATAGTATATTAAGGTTTTATTTGTCTTGCGAGTTTAGTTTTACATTGGTTGTATTTGTCTTAGTCAAAAAGGCAATATATATATAGAGAGAGAAATTTATATTTGCTAATTCATTAATTCATATATAAAATTTAGGTGTATTTACACCTACTATTAAACACTTACTCTTATAAAAACTCTAGAGTTAATTGTGTTTGGGTGAGACCAGAACTAAGATGGGTAACCATTTAAAAAGTTCTTGTGCAGTAACTATAGACAATAGTGTTGGCTCTACTTAAACGTTGACAAATCGTAACTGTGTGTACCACTTACTTAACCTACGTGCCATCTTTGTGAGTCTTTACTCAATTAATACTCTCAATCAAGTTGATGGATGTGGTAACTTAAGGTATCCCTGACTAATTAAAAATCTCTGCGAGACAAAATGCACAGTACTTAGAGTAGTCTATCATATTAGGGCTTAACAATGACTCCTGTAAGTTTTCATCCTTTTAGATACTTCTGATGTATATCAAGCTATTTGAGTGTCTATTAAATCTTACATGTTATCAACTTTATGGATATTACTAATGTATACCATGTTATTTAAATATCCATGAAGAATCACCTTCTATTAACTCTAAATATACACTTTTTTGAGTGTCTAAGAAGGATCACAAAAAAAAAAAAAAATCATATATAGAATTCCAACATGATATCAAAATTTAGATTACGGGAGTTCTAGTTGTCGACAAGGTGTACGTGCATCTAGGTCCCTTTTTCCTATCCTTGGATCTCTTTAGATGTCTCACTATTTTCCAATAATTTCCCAAAATTGTTAGCCAGATAATATTTCTATTGTGGTGTGAAAGTGCATACATAAAATAGAGATAAAGTGGTTAACTAATTTTTTTAATATAATTTTAAAGATAAAGAATATATTAGATGAATTAATAGAGAAAAACTTCTTCAAGAATAAAGATGTCATGCAACATTGTAATAATTATTATAGCATCAAGTTAACGAATTTAAGAATTTTGTCGCCAATGAATTTCATTTAAGTCATTTGTAATGCTGTTGCGAATGAATTTCTTTGTATATCATTATAACAACCTTAAAGATATAGATACTACTACTTACCTAAAATTCAAGTATCCAGCACTAGTCCTTTTTTCATGAATTGAGATTTAATAATGCATTGGTTATAACCTTAACATGTAGGAATCTTTTAATCCTCTAATTTTTTCTTTTGCGTGTTTGAAGGATACAGATATTGTGTGGTTTCGTGACCCCTTCCCACACTTCTATAAAGACGGAGATTTTCAAGTTTCCTGCGATGGAAATCGTGGAAATTCATTTGATTTACGTAATGATCCTAACACAGGTTTTAAGTATGTAAAGTCTAGCAATCAAACCATTGAATTTTACAAGTTCTGGTACTCATCAAGATTGAGATATCCGCGCAAAAATGACCAGCATGTATTTAATTTCATCAAAGGCCATCCTTTTCTGCACAAAATTGGAATGCAGATCCGATTTTTGGATACTGTCTATTTTGGTAGTCTCTGTGAGCCCAGTAAAGATATAAATAAGGTTTGCACCATGCATACAAACTGTTGTATTGGTTTAAGTAGAAAGATAAATGATCTAAGAGTTATGATTGAGGATTGGAAATACTTCTTGTCTCTCCCTCCAAGTACAAAAAATTCTCGTTCGGCATTGTTGAGTGTGCCACAAAAGTGCAGGTAAAAAATTAGACCATTCACATATATATTGTTGTTGCAAAACTGGGCTCTCTACATGCTTTTTATTTCCATAATTCTTGTATTGAATTAAACTAATATGGTTTGTCTTCTTTCTTGCAGTCTTGCCCCAATTACTGGTACCTGATGTTTTCAGTTGTTGATGCACAGTACATTGCAACTGAAGCACTTCATAATATAAAAGGCTTGTGTTTGGATGTTTCGGTCTTCATCTAATTCTTTTATCCAATTGAATTCTTCAAGGTTCATGTTTTACATTCCAAACAGAGAACTTGTCAATTAATTCTCAGTCTTGGATTGTTCTCCGGAGTCGTAAGTGTGGCATTTATTCCAATTACTGTATACTTTCGAAAATTATTTATTTTAGTACTGCGTATTGAACTCGGATAATTTTTGTCGTGAGATATTTATAAAATGAGGAAAGGTCATATGTGCAAGTCAGAGATGGACTTCTCAAGTCTAAACAAATTATTGTCAATAGTTTAATCAGAACCATCGAACTCCCCAGTGGTCGGCTGATCAGATTCAGATCAAATGTTCCATGTCAAATGTTCCATGTTAACTTTTCTAAAACGAAGTTAAGCAAGTTGGGCAAAAAATCGTGTTCTTACCACCAAAAAATCAATTTATTGACCTGCCTTTCCGCAATAGCTGACTTTGAAACTTCTACCATTGACTCTATCAACTCAAACTCACACGTATCCAACGGCGGCGGCACAGCATGGACGCACTTCTCTGGTTCTCTTATATTCATCATCCTCAGTACGACTTCACACAACCAACGGAGAAGAAAAGAACCAGGTCGCTCACTTCCTTCCGCTCCCTCCGCCGGTGAAGCTTATCAAGCGATGCGTTGCCGGTGGATGGCCCTCGTCCTCCCCCCCTTTCTGTACCTCTTCCTGCTCCACCCCCTCTTCCTCCACCACCACCAACCAACTAACCCCATCATTCCATCGCTCGGCCTCGACTCGACGACGTCTGGCACCACAGATTCCCCGCCTCTCAGCATCTTCATCGGAATACTCACCCTCCCGGACAACTACGAGCGCCGAAACTTGCTTCGCATGGTCTACAACGCCGAGAAACCGGCCGGACCCGTCATTCGCCACCGTCGACGTGCGGTTCGTTTTCTGCAACCTCAGTAAGCCGGAGCAGCACGTCTTCGTCCCCCTCGAGATCCGTCACTACAACGACATCGTCATCCTCAACTGCACCGAGAATATGAAGGAGGGCAAGACCTACACCTACTTCTCGTCGCTCGCCCGTGTCCTTCCCCGCCCCTACGACTACGTCATGAAGGCCGACGACGACGCATTTATACGCCTAGAGAAATTGACGACATCTCTTATGCCTCTGCCGAGGACGGATCTATACTACGGGTAAGTAAAGACCAAGACTACTCTTCTGTGTTGGTCTATATATAAACAGATCGATGGATTAACATTTCCAATCCGGCCTACAGGTTTTTGACTACTCTTCTTTGTCTTCATCATCTTCTTTTTTTTCAATATTTTGTACAAATTCATTAATCTATGCTTTCTCATTTTCAAATGTTTTTGTATAGTCGTACTCTTATTTTTCGTAACTATCATTTGGTTTCGTTGGTTCACTTCTGCTTCTGTGGCAATTTCTTTGCTTCTAGTGTGGTTTCTATTTTCTGGAAAATTTCTTTGCTATCATACTGATGATATTGAAATAAAGAGGCAGTCTGGATGGTAAGGCGAGCTTTCCCTTGCCCTCTTTTCATTGCAACCAAGTAGAGTGGACCACTTATTGCCTAACTCGTTTTAGAGCTCGTCTCTAGGCCGTATGGATTTAGGTTCCTCGCCATCAGAACCTTGATCCACTCCATGGACTCTCCATCAGCCCCCATGAAGATCATCGAGCTTAATGTGCTTGTAGCCCACTAAATCGGTGATGAGATAGTCGAGAACGACGAAAAAAAATCATGTTGAGCATAAATATCATAAAAAAGGTGGCTATGGCTGATGGTGCTACCAAGTTCTGGCACTCCCGCAACATCGCCTGCTCTAACTTGAGGTGTCGTCTATCTTCGAAAAGAAGGCTAAAACTGAAGTTGAACGGTGTTGTCGCACAGATAGGAAGCAGGAACATCATGACGGGTGTAAGAGAAGTCTGCTGATGAATCACAGAATTGAGGGTCCCTTCCCCAGTGGGAGAGAAGGCCCAAGCAATTTGTATTCCTATTTGTAGTTTGGAACCCAGAAAGAACTATTAAAAGAGGCGTGTATATATAAATAAAACAAAAAAAAAAGGGAGAGAGAGAAAAGAAAAGAAAGAAAGAAAAAGTACATGGTAAACCGTAGACATCTTATGTGAGCCAGTTAGCTAGCCCCTTCAAAAGTTTGTCGGAAGAGATAATTTAAAAAGGCACAAACACTTGCATGATGAAAGAAAAGGATGGAGGGCGTCAGAAGAGATACCCTAAGAAGTGACAAAAAAAGAAGAAGGAAATCTTTGTCATACTCGGGAACGGATAATTTAATATTTTATTATCTATTTTTGAGGAGGGGCAATTTGTTTTATCAAAAAAAAAAACACCGAACACGACGACGACTGCAACTGTCGCAATCGCATGACAGGGGTGCTTGGCTCCGCTAGAAATCATTTTTTGTGCTTTTAGGGATCGATCTACGTGGTGAAGGAAGAAGTGAAAGGCAAAAGGAGCGGTAGGTAGCAGCCAGGGGTTTCGATTTTTCTTTTCTTTTTTTCTTACGGGGAGCAGAAAAGAGGAGAAGTAGGCGAAAGCGAGCGGGCGCACCTGGCCGCTTGGTGGCTTGCTGCTAGGTGAGGACGGTGCGAGCTAGGGGGGTGGCGGTCCAGTGAGCGGGCGTGATGGCAATGGGTGGATGTCTAGTGTGATTCCATGAGTCCTTGGAAGCACCGCATAGTCAACGTGGGAGGCTTGCACGAGAGCGGCGTTGAGCGTCGTTGCCGGAGAAGACGGTTGTCTCTGGCATGATTTAGGGATTCCGTTGAAATTAGGCAGTGTACGACAGTCTCAAGTAAGGAGTGGGTGAACGGATCGGTGCCGGATCCACCTACCTGCCTGGATTTATATGAAAAAAAAAAACAAATAATCGAAATGGGTAAAAGTATCTAAAGTAAAAAAAAAAGGGCAAATATCTTGCATATAAAAAAAATGCAAAATAGCTAAGTGCTTAAAAATTAATTTGTTCTAGATACAAAATAAAATATCTAAAATAAAAATAAATATTTTAGATATAAAAATGTAAAAATATCTAAATGTTTGAAAAGCTAAATTATTTTAGATACAAAATAAAGGTATCTAAAATAAAATCAAATACCTTAGATATAAAAATATCTAAAAGTTTAAAATAAACTATTATAGTTACCAAATAAAAGTATCTAAAATAAAACCACACATCTTAGATATAAAAAATATAAGAATATCTACGACTTAGATATTAAATGTAAGTATCTAAGTTTAAAATTAATTTAACTCTATAACTTGGATATTAAAGAAATACATATATCTAAGTTTGTAATTAAACAAATCTTATAGCTTAGATATAAAATATAATTATTTAAGCTTAGAGTTAACTAAAACTTAGAACTTAAAAAAAAGAAGATAAGTTTCTAAATTTAAAATCAAGCAAAATCTAAACCTTAAATATAAAATATAAACATATCCGAAAAGGTCACACTCCCGTACATGAGCCTAAGAAATCCAATTCTTCGTTTAAGCATAGGAAATAGCTACTTAAATGAATCAAACTCGTGATCGCTCTTGGATATAAGTCTAAAGTATCTAATTCTTCATTTAAGCATAAAAAATAGCTACTTAAATGAATCAAATGTTAGTTCATTTATTTTATTAGTTAATTTTGATGATGAAAAATATGTGGTTTAATTATTTGTGCCATGTGTTAGATGTCTTTTTACTCATAAATTTTGGCTAACTGCTTTGTTCTCAAAATCTTTTAAATTAGATTTCGACAGATTATTTTGTCTATAATGTTTTGATCGGAGAGTTATTTTATAAGTCACCGAACAAAACAGGACAAATCAGATGGTTAAGTCTCTCTCTTGGCTTTTCAAACAGTTATATCAGTAACTATCCGAAAAATATTTATATTCGGTAAGTTAAGTCTTTTTATATTCGGATATGATTTTTTATGTTAAGTCTCCGAAATTCCTTTGGTTTTGGATAGTTAATGTTTTTATTCCGGAGAGTTAGCTGTTTCTTTGTTTTTAATATATTTTTGGTTACTTTCTTCTGAAGGACACGTGTTAGTCTTTCGTTGCTTGACTTAAGTGACTTTTCGGAAGGTTACGATGTAACTATCCGAAAATTGTTTTAAACTTCGGATGGTTAAGTTTTCTTTTATTTTCTAACTTAAGTGACTTTTCGGAAGGTTACAATGTAACTATCCGAAAACTCTTAAGAATCAGAGAGTTATCTTTTTAAGTATCCGAAACATGTCCACTCTATTGGATAGTTTATTTTTTAATATTTTATAACGTGGTTTCTGAATGACACGTGTTTCATTTTTAATACATGATTTAAGTGGTCTTTCGGTAAGTTAGTTCTAACTATTCGAAATGATTTTGAGTTTCGACAGGTTATCTGTTTAAGTTTTCGATTTTCTGAAAGCCTTCAAAGATTTTATTTTTACAGAAACTGTAACTAGTATTAATTGACTAATCTTTGTGGCAAGATATCTTTTGATTGCAGATCTCAACTTTATTATGATTGAAGGTTGTTGAAAATGAATTACTACATAAGGCATTTGACTATTTCAGAATTCTTTCCACTTATGCAAATCTAGAAGGAAAAATAAAAAGGATTTTTGTAGAAAACAAAAAGGGACAGAATTTTTCAACTCTCGACATGAGAATTTGTCTGTTCAATAATTTTACAAACACCTTGAAGTTTCGTCTATAACAAAGTCTAGAAGATCATCAACTAAAGATTCATCAAGAAATCTCCTCAGAGCTTCTGTGCCAACTCTTCATAGGAGTTGATCTAGTGTTGTATGTCATTTTCATTTTGAGTCAGTGACTCCTATTTTAAATTGTATTCTCGTTTACTTGAAAACGTTAACTCACAAGTGTGTTGTGAGTATAACTTCACAAGGTCAGGGCTTTGGTGAAAAGAGTGAAGTGTGGTACTTCACTTGCTCAAGATTGGGGTCTTGAGTACATAAAGTTAGTGCTTTGTGTGAGGTTTTCGTTCAACCTGTAAAAACATCTATAAGTTTGTTGCTTAGTCTGCAAAATTAACTTGTTTAAGGTTTATATTGAGCCTTAAAAGCACTTAGTGGAATTCTCGAGGTTGTGGCATTGAAGAGTTTACTACCCAATTTAAGAAACTACTATAAATTTCTTGTGTTATTTAGTTTATGCACTGCTAGTTTTTAATTTTAAAATCAATTAATCAAGATTTATTAGTATCAACATCTTTCAAAATTTTTAAAATTAAAATAAACTTTATTAGAATACTATTCATGACATTCTATACTTTCATCAAACTCACAAACACTCTTAAATATGAACTTAAACTAACTAGTTCTTCATTTAAGTTTGACGATGAATTGCACATGACTTGGTAGTATTTAACGTTGATGGAAAATAAAGGAACTTATGAAAGTACAAGATGGAGAGAAAATTTAAACTATAAGTTGAATCATTATATAACAAAAGGAGTCTAGCAAGATCTTGGCGCAGACTGCAGACATGGCGACAATGCGTTTCACCTCCAGGACTTCTCAAAATAAAGCTTCTGCAATGGAAAACCGCTCGCGCCTGCCCACTACCACGACGCATCCTTCCCACACTTCCTTTCGCTACACTGTCTTCGTCGTCCTCTTCCTTCTCGCCTGGGCCACTGTTTATGCCCTCCGTAGTGCCAACGTCGGTCGCATCGTCGTGCCTTCCTTTGGTCCTTTCGCCTCAGGGGGAGGTAGAGGTGGTGATGTTATGGGCAATGCTCCCATTCCCCCCTACCAAGACGATCTCGACTTGGTGAGTCCATCCATCCTTAATTCTCTTGCTCCTGCAGCTGATGTTTCTCTGTTTGCCTCCATTTTCTGTTTATACGTACGATGGATGCATGTCGAAAGCCATATGTTGTTTCTGAATACGTTCTGTAATTTGCGTCTTATAGCTAGTACTCTTAATTATTGGATTGAGCTGATGATCGATGATAGGTCGACAGTGAGGATGTGAGACTGGAGAGAGTACTGAAAGAGGCGGCCATGGTGGACAAAACAGTCATCTTGACAAATCTTAACGCTGCTTGGGCAAGGCCGGGATCTCTTCTCGATGTTTTCCTGGAAAGCTTTAGGGTAGGGAATCAAACGAGGAGGCTACTTGATCATTTGGTGATCGTTGCACTGGACCATGAGGCATACGTGTTTTGCAAGGCAGTGCATCCTCATTGTTTTGCTCTTACCACCGAGGGTGTGGACTTCGCCGGACAGAAAAATTATATGACAGATGGGTATCTGAAGATTGTGTGGAGAAAGATTGATTTCTTGCGAACAGTCCTTGAAAAGGGCTATAACTTCATATTTACGGTACTTGCTGGGATTTCTCTCATAACTTTTGGTTCAGATCGCAAATGAGTTACCTTTCTTCATGCTCTTCTGAAAATTTACTTTTGCTTAATTTGATATATATCTTCGTATATATTTTTGTTATTATCGTTGAAATTGATCAAAAGATCTAATTCCAATTCAAATTCAAAATTAAATTTGAAATTACATTTTTGATAATTATCGGATATCAGTAGTAGGTTGAGGGCAGAGATGATGAAATTAATTAATACTTCAAATAATTATAAATAAAAGTGATTAAAAACATGAATATATACATAAAAATTCTTTTGATCAATTGAAATTATTCACCATTGAAGATCCAAACCGTGAATGAATAGTGATATCAGAGTCGGTTCGCCGCCTGCACACACCGCTGCTGCTTCACCTGCGTACTCCCCCCGACGCCTACGTGCACCTCCGTCGCTCGCACCTTGTAAAAAGGAAGTTTATGAAAATTCCTAGGTGCTGGAATGCAAATAGAAGAAGTAGTATAATAAGGTTATATTTGTCTTGCGAGTTTAGTTTTACATTGGTTGTATTTATCTCAGTCAAATAGCCAATATATATATATATGTAATTTTATATTTATTAATTCATCAATTCATATATAGAATTCCAACATGATATCAAAATTTAGATTACGGGAGTTCTAGTTGTCGACAAGCTGCACGTGCATCTAAGTCCCTTTTCCCTATCCTTGGATCTCTTTAGATGTCTCACCAAAACCCTAAAACTGTAACCACTCACCATTTTCCAATAATTTCCCAAAATTGTTAGCCAGATAATATTTCTATTGAGGTGTGAAAGTGCATACATAAAATAGAGATAAAGTGGTTAACTAATTTTTTTAATATAATTTTAAAGATAAAGAATATATTAGATGAATTAATAGAGAAAAACTTCTTCAAGAATAAAGATGTCATGCAACATTGTAATAATTATTATAGCATCAAGTCAACGTATTTAAGAATTTTGTCGCTAATGAATTTCATTTAAGTCATTTGTAATGTTGTTGCGAATGAATTTCTGTGTATATCATTATAACAACCTTCTGGATATAGATACTACTACTTACCTGAAATTCAAGTATCCAGCAATAGTCTTTTTTTTTTCATGAATTGAGATTTAATAAAGCATTGGTTATAACCTTAACATGTAGGAATCTTTTAATCCTCTAGTTTTTTCTTTTGCGTGTTTGAAGGATACAGATATTGTGTGGTTTCGTGACCGCTTCCCACACTTCTATAAAGACGGAGATTTTCAAGTTTCCTGCGATGGATATCGTGGAAATTCATTTGATTTACGTAATGATCCTAACACAGGTTTTAAGTATGTAAAGTCTAGCAATCAAACCATTGAATTTTACAAGTTCTGGTACTCATCAAGATTGAGATATCCACGCAAAAATGACCAGCATGTATTTAATTTCATCAAAGGCCATCCTTTTCTGCACACAATTGGAATGCAGATCCGATTTTTGGATACTGTCTATTTTGGTGGTCTCTGTGAGCCCAGTAAAGATCTAAATAAGGTTTGCACCATGCATACAAACTGTTGTATTGGTTTAAGTAGAAAGATAAATGATCTAAGAGTTATGATTGAGGATAGGAAATACTTCTTGTCTCTCCCACCAAGTACAAAAAATTCTCGTTCGGCATTTTGGAGTGTGCCACAAAAGTGCAGGTAAAAAACTAGACCATTCACATATATATTGTTGTTGCAAAACTGGGCTCTCTACATGCTTTTCATTTCCATAATTCTTGTATTGAATTAAACTAATATGGTTTGTCTTCTTTCTTGCAGTCTTGCCCCAGTTACTGGTACCTGATATTTTCAGTTGTTCACAGTACATTGCAACTGAAGCACTTCATAATATAAAAGGCTTGTGTTTGGATGGTTCGGTCTTCCCCTAATTCTTTTATCCATTTGAATTCTTCAAGCTTGATGTTTTACATTCCAAACAGAGAACTTGTCAATTAATTCTCAGTCTTGGATTGTTCTCCGGAGTTGTAAGTGTGGCATTTATTCCAATTACTGTTTACTTTTGAAAATTATTGATTTTAGTACTGCGTATTTAACTCGGATATTTTTGTCGTGAGATATTTACAAAATGAGGGAAGGTCATATGTGCAAGTCAGACATGGACTTCTCAAGTATCAACAAATTCTTGTCATCAGAACCATCGAACTCCCCAGTGGACAGCTGATCAGATTCAGATCAAATGTTCCATGTTAATCACAGCACGCACGCACTTCTCTGGTTCTCTTATAATCGTCATCCTCAGTTCGACTTCACACAACCAACGGAGAAGAAAAGAACCAGATCGCTCACTTCCTTCCCATTGCCTCCTCCACCGGTGAAGCTGATCAAGCGATGCGTTGCCGGTGGATGGCCCTGGTCCTCCCCCCCTTTCTGTCTCTCTTCCTCCACCACCACCATCCAACAAACCCCATCATTCCACCGCTCAGCCTCGACTCGACAGCGTCTGTCACCACAGATTCCCCTCCTCTTGATAATGTATTATGCAAAATTAATTTAGCTCTGTTGAAAAGACCGAAACAAGTTGGCAAGTCCGGCAGTTTTATATATGTCTGGTATTGAAGTCCCATGTCTAGTGTTGAAGTCCGGTGTGGGCGAGGCAAATACCAGAAACGTCTTTTTTTCTTCCGTTTACCGAAAAAACGTATGGTTGATGGTATCGGTTGTTGATGTTTAGTATTGATGGTTATTGTAGAAGTTTTTTTTGTGTGGCTTTTACTTATTTTTAACAGTTATATTTTTTCCTTTAAGGGTGTGTCTATTCACGTTTTTTTATATATAAGTTATGTATAAACTGTTAGATGTTAACGAGAAGTTTCTAGTTTAGAAGTATCATCTGCTGCATTCTTCAGTATGTTGATGTATCCTTGTTGTATGATTTTCTCTAATAAATTTGGTATCAAAGCGAAGGTTCGATCATATTGGACTATGTTCAATGGAGAAACTGTTGTTGGTACTATGTTGAATAGTACTGGTGTGCTTAGTCTTTCACAATCTTTGGTACTTATTTTCAATGAAGAAAATTACAATTTCTGGAGTATCAAAATGAAGATGTTCTTCATGTCGCAAAATCTTTGGGATCCTGTAGAAAATAGGTATGCTAAAGCAAAAAGTTCAAGTGATGCAAGAAAGACTAAGAAGAAAGATGCAAAAGCATTATTGATGCTACAACAAGCAGTAACAGAGACTATCTTCCCACCTATTGCAAATGCTACAAAGGCAAAGGAAGCTCAATTGATTCTATGGTAAGAATTTCATGGAGATGATAAGGTAACAATGGTAAAGCCCCAAACTTTACGTAAAGAATTTGAAACTTTATTTATGAAGGAAAGTGAGATTGTACAAGATTTTTTCAAGAGAGTAACTACAATAGTAAATCTTATGAGAGCCTATGGTGAATGTATTATCGATCAGAAGATAGATAGTAGAGAAAATGTTTGAGAAGTCTTTCTAATAAATTTGATTGTGTAGTTACTGTTATAGAAGAGTCTAAAAATCTTGTTTATTCTACTATTAAATTAATGGGTTCTCTGATGGTACATGAAGAAAGATTGAACAGATCTGCTGAAAAGCAAATGGAATTTGCATTTGAATTTAAGGTAGATATTTCCAGTAAAGACAAAAATAATGAATGTGGGAAGAATAACAATCATGGTAGCTTCTGAGGTCGAGGACGTGGTTGGGCCGAGGTAGAGGACAAGGAAGAGAAAGAAGTTTCACCTCTAGTTAGTCGTCAGATAGTTGTGAGAGTAATAGAAAATCTCATAAAGACGAGCTGTAGAGGAAAATAAAAAGCAAGCAAACTTCCTAGGAGAAGAAAAAGGAGAGGAATACAATCTATTTTTTGCCTTCTCAAATCAAAAGGTAAAGAAATCTAATATTTGGTTTTTAGATAGTGGTTGCGGTGATCATATGACAGAAGACAGAAGCATTTTTCAACGTATTGATGATAAATGTGCTCAAGTTAGAGGCAGAGGTACTATTACAGTTATATTTAGGACAAGTATGGAAAAATTCATTCATGATGTGTATTATGCTCCCAATTTAGCACACAATTTGGTTAGTGTGGATCAGTTAATGCAAAAGGAATCTACTTTGTATTTTCATGATGATTTTTGCAAATTAAATCGTCAGAGCAGTGATAATTCTCCAATTAAAATATATATGGCAAAAAATAGAACCTTTCCATTTGACATAGTTTTGATGAAGTAGCATTTATTGCTAATATGAAAGAAGTTTCCAATTCTTGGCACTTACGTTATGGGCACTTGCATTATAATGGGATGAAGTTATTAAATCAAAAGGAAATGGTGCATGGTTTGCCAAGTATTTCTTTAGTTGAAGGTGTTTGTGAAGGATGTATTTTTGGAAAGCAACATCGATTACCTTTTCCAATTGGAGAATCATGGAGGGCTAAAGCTCCATTGCAGTTGGTACGTTCAGATGTCTAATGACCCTAGGAAGACACCTTTCTTAAGTAACAGTAAATATTTTTTGTTATTTACTAATGACTTTACTCGTATGAGTTGGTTATTCTTTCTAGTCCAAAAGGGAGAAGTATTTGAAAAGTTTGAGTTTAAAACCTTTGCAGAAAAGAATGTGGACGAACGAGAAAAATTCTAAGAGGTGGAGAATTTTTATCAATTGAATTTGATGTTTTTTGTGAGTAACATGGTATAACAAGGCAACTTATTGTTAGAAAAACACCTAAGCGGAATGAAATAGTAGAGTGGAAAAACAAAACTACGATAGAGATGACTCGTTTTATGTTACGTGAGAAAAATGTTCCAAATGAGTTTTGGGTAGAAGCTGTTGCAACTTCAGTGTGTCTTTTGAATATCTCACCTACTAAAGTAGTAATAAATAAGACACATTATGAAGCTTGGAAGAAGAGGAAGCCTAATTTAAGTGCCTTGAAAATGTTTGGTATTGATTGATTCTGATGAAAGAAGTAAATTAGATAAGAAAAGTGAGAAGTGCATTTTTGTGGGTTATAGTATTCAGATAAAGAGTTATCGTCTATATCATCTTGAAAGCAAAATACTTATTATTCAGAGAGACATAATTTTTGATGAAAATAGTAAATGAAACTGGAAAAATATAGAAGTTCAACACAGTTTGTGAAGAAAAAAAAGATCAGTTAGCAAATAGATCTTTACCTTCTACTTCTAGTACTTCAAGACATGTTGTTGGTCCAACAGTTGATTCAGAGACTCCTCCACGGAGATATCGTTCTTTAAAAAATATTTATGAGTCCACGGAGATATTGTTCTTTAAAAAAATATTTACGAGTCCTGCACGTTTGCTCTTATGATTACAGAACCTATGTGTTATGAAGAGATTTCTACTATAGAGAAAAATCGTACCTGGGAGCTTATTGACTTACCTGAAGATAAGACAGCTATTGGTGTGAAATGTGTTTACAAAGTGAAATACAATGATAATGGAAGCATACCGAAATATAAAGCAAAGGTTGTGATTAAAGGTTATGTGTACAAGTATGATATAGATTATCTTGAAACTTTCTCTCCAGTCGTACGTTTTGAGACTGTTAGAATTGTTTTAGTAGTAGCCTGCTTGTAACAAGTGGTAGATTTTTCAGTTTGATGTAAAGTTTGCTTTTCTCAATGGTATTTTGAAGGAAGATACTTATGTTGAACAACCACAAGTTTTTGTTACTATTGGGAAAGAAGAAAAATTAAACAAATTAAAAAAAGTGCTTTATGATCTAAAGCAGTCTCCAACGACATGATATGTAAGACTTGATACTTATTTGTATCAAAATGATTTTCAAAGAAGTGAAAGTGAACCCACACTAAATGTGAAGGCGAAAGATAATAAAATTCTCGTTGTTTGTGTTTATGTTGATGACATTATTTATATTGGATCAACTGAGATGCTTGTTAAAGATTTCAAAGATAATATGATGCATGAATTTGAGATGACAGATCTATGGTTGCTGCACTATTTTCTCGGTCTTCATGTAAGGGTGACAATGGCATTTTTATTTTGCAAGAGAAGTATGCATTGAATCTCCTTAAAATGTTCAATACAGAGAACTGTAAAATATTCTCTACACCTATGAATACAGGTGAAAAATGGTCTTGGAATGATGGCACAACTAAAGCAAATGAAGGACTATTCAAAAGCATTGTAGGGAGCTTAATGTATTTAGATGTTATGTTTGCAGTTAATTTGGTTTCGAGGTTTATGCATAGTCCTTCAAGGTTTATGTAAGCGATTATGGAATTTGGTATGTCTCAGTTCCTAATCTTGTTTTATCTGGATTTACTGACAGTGATTGGGCAGGTTCTGTTGATGATAGAAAAGGTACAAGCAGCTATTTTTTCAAGTTGAGTTCAAGTGCTGTGTCCTGGTGTTCCAAGAAACAAACATCTACAGCCTTGTCTTCTTCTGAGGTTGAGTATATCGCTACATCTGCTGTTGCTTGTCAAGCTGTTAGGATGAGATGAGTATTGGAGGATGTGAAACAATCTTCAACTTTTGCAATTGATATTTTCCGTGACAATAAAGCAACAATTGTTATGACCAAGAATTCAGTATATCACGGAAGAACTAAGCATATAGAATTACGTCATCATTTTATTCGTGATGTTGTTGGTGAAGGAGTGATCAAGTTGAAGTACCGTTTGACTAAAAAACATGTTGCAGATGGGATTAGTAAAGTTCTTTCATATTCAAAGTTTATAAAGTTTAGATCCATGCTTGGAGTAAAAGGTGTGATAATGTATGATGCAAAATTAATTTAACTCTGGTGAAAAGACCAAAGCAATTTGGCAAGTTCGGCAATTTTATATTTGTCTGGTGTTGAAGTCCCATGTCCGGTGTTGAAGTCCGGTGCGGGCGAGGCAAATACCGGAAATGTTTTTTTTTCTTATGTTTATCGAAAGAACGTATGGATGATAGTATCGGTTGTTGATGTTCGTTAGTATTAATGGTTATTGTGGAAGTTTTTTTGTGTGACTTATATTTATTTTGAAGAGTTGTATTTTTTCCTGTAAGGGTGTGTCTATTCACCTTTTTATATATATATATGTAAGTAATGTGTAAATAGTTAGATGTCAAAGAGAAGTTTCGTCTGTGACATTCTTCGGTACGTTGACGTGTGATTTTCTCCAACACCTCTCAGGATCTTCATCGGAATACTCACCCTCCCGGACAACTACGAGCGCCGAAACTTGCTTCGCATGGTCTACAACGCCGAGAAACCGGACCCGTCATTCGCCACCTTCGACGTGCGGTTCGTTTTCTGCAACCTCAGTAAGCCGGAGCAGCACGTCTTCGTCTCCCTCGAGATCCGTCACTACAACGACATCGTCATCCTCAACTGCACCGAGAATATGAACGAGGGCAAGACCTACACCTACTTCTCGTCGCTCGCCCGTGTTCTTCCCCGCCCATACGACTACGTCATGAAGGCCGACGATGACGCATTTATCCGCCTACAGAAATTGACGACATCTCTTATGCCTCTGCCGAGGTCGGATCTATACTACGGGTAAGTAAAGACCAAGACTACTCTTCTGTGTTGGTCTATATATAAACAGATCGATCGATTAACATTTCCAATCCGGCCTACAGGTTTTTGATGCCGTGCGATCGCAAAGATCCGTACGCGGGAGGGACGTACATGTCGGGGATGGGGTTCGTCCTGTCCTGGGATCTTGTGGAGTGGATAGCGACTTCCGACATTCCTCCGAAGAATAAGGTTGGGCCGGAAGACAAGATGGTAGGGCGGTGGCTGGCCGCGGGGAAGAAGGCAAAGAACAGGGTGTCGGAGAAGCCTGGGATGTATGACTTCCCGGCGAGCAACGTCGAGGCGTGCGCGCACGGGCTGATACCGGAGACGGTGATGGTCAATCGGGTGAAGAGGTGGGATCAGTGGAGGGATGTGCTTCTGTACTTCAACGTGACTTCTCGGATTGTCGGGCCTTCACCCGTCGCCCATGGCGTGGCTCCAAGATCTTGAGTTCAGCGACGTCGTACTTCTTTTTTTGGTTTTAAATTTGTGCTAACATGTCCGTAGTCCGATCCACTCCTTCCTCCAATCATACAAATGCCCCCCCCGGCTTCCACTTCTTTCATTTAACTCGTATAAATTTTCTATCATATTTTTCGTTTCTAACATATTTAACATATTATTTTATATCTGATTACTAGATATTATAATTTAATTATGTAAACTCATTATATATATATATGTATATAGAGAGAGAGAGAGATAGAGACATACACACTCAACCAAACGGGCCGGTCAGACCATAATATTTTTCCTTTACATAAATTTGTGCAAATGGAAAAAAGCCTTCTTTCTAGAATCCTCTAGAGGAGCTCAAGCTTGGTTACCAACACCACAACTAAGCTGACCAAACACCGAACCAGATTCGAGGAGATAGTCAATTAAGCTTCTTCATAATCTTGGTAGGTCACGTGTGGTTGTAATCCACAAATGATATGGGAATCAACTCTCCCCTCCCACGCACAATAAATGCATGCGTTCCTCCATTTTGATTTTATATGTACATATGTATATCACGAAAACGGTGGATTAATAATGAACGGCAATACGAAGAGCAGCAACAATGGTTACTTCAAAAGGGAAGAAAGGTGCTTTGGTTTCTTAATTACTTATTAATCAAGCAGACTATGCATGGAAAACGTACAGCTCTTTCCTAATTAATTAAACACATTTGCGGTGCAGATTGAAGGACAAAGTGGCCCTGATAACCGGCGGAGCGAGAGGGATTGGTGCCGCGACTGCCAAGCTCTTCGCCAGCAACGGAGCCCACGTCGTGATTGCCGACGTCCTGGATGACCTCGGCGCTTCCGTCGCAAACACTATCGGTGGTCTCTACGTCCATTGCGACGTGGCCAGGGAGAAGGACGTGGAGTTGGCTGTCCGGCAGGCGGTGGCGTGGGGGGGGCGGCTTGACGTCATGTTCAACAACGCCGGCATCGTCGGCCCGGACGGTGGCATCTCCGATCTCTGCATGCACGACGTCAAGGTCACCTTGGATGTGAACGTCATCGGCACCCTGCATGGTAGGGGCAATAAATAAATAATTATCATCTGATCTAATATATATTATCCTCTGGGAAACGTAATTAAGCATCGAACATATATAATCCTGTGATTAAATTAATTATCCTCAGTAGTGATGGAAGCCTGCAGACTATTTAATTTATTTATGACTGATCGATGTTTACCGTGAAACAGGTATCAAACATGCGGCGAGGGCGATGAGGATGGTGGGGGAGAGCAGTGGCGGGAGCATCATCTGCATGTCGAGCTCCGCCGCCATCATGGGGGGTCTAGCGTCGCACGCCTACACGCTGTCGAAGGCGGCGGTGCTGGGGGTGGTGAAGAGCGCGGCGTGCGAATTGGGGGCGCACGGGATACGGGTGAACTGCATATTGCCTCACGGAGTCCCCTCGGAGATGCTGGTGGGGGCGTTTCGGAAGTTCCTTGGCAAGGCAGACGTAGGGGCGGAGGACGTCCGCCAGATCGTGGCGGACGGGAGCGTGCTTCAGGGGAAGTGCCCTACGGAGGATGACGTGGCGGAGGCGGCGCTCTTCTTCGCCAACGACGACTCGTCGGGGTTGGTGACCGGGCAGAACCTGGTGGTCGACGGCGGATTCACTTCGGCAAATAGGAGGATGAGGTTTGTGTACCATTAATGAAGGCAGAAGTACACGGCCGGTGTGCTTGTGGAGTACTGTTTACTACGTTTATTTATATGTCAGCATTAGCTTTACGACACTACACATGGTCAGGGAAAAGAAGTGTTTCAAGATCCTCGTTGGGCTGTTACAAAATCTAAAAACTTCTAAATGCTGTTACAAATAGCTACGGTCTAACGACGATAATAATTATTTTAATCAATCTATCGATATATGACAATATTTTTCATTAAATTTTACTCAACATCGATCGTTAATTTATTTCTACGTTATAATTGAAGCTAAAAATGTTGAAAAAAAAGTTGTTGAATTTTTTGAAAGGGACATCTTATTTTCATATGTTAAATTAAAATAACCATTATCAAACAAACCCTTAATCGATCTACATTAATTTGTTTGGAGGAACTCTTACCAAAATTATAATTGTGTTAGCTCTTGATAATTCTACCAATATTCTAACTATGGTGTTGGGAGTCATTAATTAGAATTGTCGTTTTGGTTAACGCCTATCTGTTATTAATTTATGTCATTTGGGTAATATATATTCTAACTGTGCTGTTTGGTATCTGAAACAAGGGACCTTTACTATGATGATGGCAAGCATCACTGATGAAAGACGCTTTGCTTACATATACGACCGGGGGGGCTTTACATCATGCTTGACTAATGTTCTGTCGTCGTTGTAAGCAGCACAAGACCAAGCAACCAATCCTCTTATCAAGAATATATAATCTAAAGGTAGCTAGATTACACAGTTAATTAGTGTTTTGTTATTATTATTATTTTTGAAAATAATTAAAAAGAAGATTTTAAATTGAAATTAAGGTAAATTAAAACACCAGCAAGTTAAAAACCATACGTAGTCTAAGCTCCCACGGAAAAAAGAAAAGAAAATGGTAACGTTTTGGAACAGAATAGTACGTACCCTTAAATTAGATACTTGAGAAAATTATTGTGATCTTGCTGATAAGTTTGTGTTTGTGTTTGTACCATTTATTCCGCGAAACAAATACGTACGAACGTAGAGTTAGGGGAGACGCGATCTACCTGAACTTCTCCTTCTTTCCTTCCTGGTTTGTATGCCCAAAGGTTGATTTTTTAAGAGTATTGGTGGGGGTGGCACGGAGATACCAAGTCCGAGTTCAAGTAATACCTTCGTTATCTATGATGGAGCTTTCGGTGGTATTGGCCGGATATATATATATATATATATATTCCTTGATTTTTATTTCGATATCTATGGAGTTCCACGTCATGTAAGTTTATATTTTATTTCATCTCCATCGACGGCCATATATACGTGCAAACGTTTCCCACCCAGCTAGAACCACCGCAATCGGTACTTATAAAATATTAATTTCATTCTTTCAAATCCCAGGTACGTATGTAAAGGAACTTTGGTTGCTGGTTTTTGAAGGCGGCCTCCATTTCATGTGGCACTCCAGCATCTATTCCCACTCCAATTTCAGACGCCCACACTATTCCAAAGCTCCCGGCCTTCTCAAGTTACCATTTTAATTGTAATTTTCTGGCCCCCTTTTTCCTTTCTCTGCGTACACTGGATTAAGGATCGATGGAGTCGCATTTCTTCGTGGGGAGTAGAAACCCCCATGCATGCATGTGTGGATTCTTTTGCACTCGATCTTGGTTCTTACGACGGCGCGCGAGCCGCCGAAAATCAAGTGCGGATGCCAAAATTCTGTCATCTATAAGTGGAATCCCTTCACACCATCAAAAAAATATATCGTAGTGGTCCTTTCTGATAAACATAATGTTTTTGTTGAATTAACTCGAGATCAGACCCTTCTTCCACAATTAGATTAATTAATTAAAGCTAAGATCAATTATACTATTCGTTGTTACAATCAAAACAAAGGTCTGGCGAGCTAGCTATTTGCTTCTTGGGTTGTGTTGCGTTGTACTTGTAATAGCCAGTGATTAAGTTAATTCCGTGGTAAATGGAAGATGATTTAAGTTACAGGGTGGTTAACGCTATCTTATTGGCAATTATTAGTGGAGAGAGAGAGAGAGAGAGAGAGAGAGAGAGAGAGGGAGGGAGGGTGGAGAAAGAAAAAAGCATAAACCCTAAAAGGAGAAAAGCACCTAAAGATGGATTGAGGAAAAGGAAAAGGGAAAGAATACGAGGGAGCAAGTTGCTCCTAAAAAGGGTGAGGGCCACCACAAGTGATCCTCAACTGCAATCTTTGTCCGGAAAAAGAACATTGCATCGTGGATGTAACAGCAAATTATAACTTATTTTTGTTTAAAATTAATTGACAATGAGTAAAGAAAATTAACATATTTAAGTTTAGGTTTAGTCTCCACCTAATCTATATGAGATTACTTACAACATTTTTTCCCAGTTGTGGTTTATTTATCAAGTATTTATGAATAGATGTAAAACAGTTGTGAAATTTGAACTCAAAATTAATCGTTAATAAATAGAAGAAGAAAAAAATCAACATATTTAAGTTTAAATGAAAGTTTTCACTTCTACGTCATTTGATATCTCATGTCATGAGCCAAATTAGGCATTAATCTGCATGCCAAAATGACAGGATATATCTAAGGGATTAATTCTATGTATGCATGCATGTGCATGCCCGCCCGCTTCCTTTTCTACTACCGATCACGACCTACGTCCTCCTACCCCACCGCTTTGCTCGATCGTCGGCCGGCGATCCGCATCGCTGGCCTCCACATGATCAAACCAAGGGTTTCGGATTTCCGACGTCATGGTCCACAGAACAGCGGGCACCTGCATGTTTGAACGCAATAACCCGCAGGTGACAAAAGCCACCCACGCCACAATTCCATCCAAAGTACTTCACACCAGCTTTTTCTCCGTTTGCTGACTGTAGGAGGGGCGTCGGGGGCCAACCACCCCATGCCACGTGGTGGTTCTACTGTTCCTGTCGACGGCTACGGAAAATTAAAGAGGAGGGGAGCTTACGGTGGACGACAAGGAGAATCGCGTCAAGGCAAAAAGAGAAAGAAGGGAAGGGAGACATGCACACCACATTAGTATAAAGCCACATAGACGATGGTTTGCCACTCTCCCTTTTCGTCTTCCCTTCCCTCCTCCTTCTCATCTTCGACCTTACCACCGCTCACCACCAGCAATATAGCTAGGTAGCTCTTCATTCTTGCATGCTCGTCTCGGTCCAAGTCCCAGCTAGGGCAAGCTAGGTGGCTTGATTTCTACTTTCATTAATATTCTTTAATTATCTCGATCTACTCCTCCCTCACTGATCATATATTCCATCTTTTTCTCTTGTAATCATCCACGATTAATTGGTTTTTTGTGTTCTTCTCCTTTACCTTCCTTTCTTGGATCGATCTCCCTTGGGTTTGCTGATCATGCATGCAGTAAAAATATCTCACATTCTGATCTGGGTAATGGTGCTTAATTTAGTTATCTCGTATATATTAGTTGGAGAGTGCATCTCATGTACGCCGCTTCTTCGTCTCCATCCTTCTGTGATAGGTGTTTGGGTACCGACCACAGCCCAGCCTGTGTACTTTTCCTTCACGGTCTAATTAATTAATTAGCCCTTGAAAGGAAGGTGTAGAGACCAGCTTCGTCTGCACAATGTCACCTGTGAGTCTGCCTCCTGGTTTCCGGTTCCATCCAACAGACGAGGAACTCGTTGCTTACTACCTCAAAAGGAAGATCAACGGACGTCCTATAGAGTTGGAGATCATTCCTGAGGTGGACCTGTACAAATGCGAGCCGTGGGATCTACCAGGTAACCACACTCACAGAAATTTCTCTTCATCTCCATGTGTAACTTATTTTTTGCAGTATTTCAATTGCTTAGGGACATCGATACTTAGGTTTGTCACTGATGGAAGACAAAACTAATATGCAACTCCCAGGACCAACTGCTAGTATATATTTTTAGCTTTATTTAGTTAGCATGATGCAGGAAGATAAGACAGTATCCTGCACCCTCTCCTTCCTCTCTGCGCATTTATATCCCTTTCATGGTTCTTCTTTCATTGTCACCAGCTTCTTTTCTCCTTTAGTTGGAATCTTCAGGTTGCTTTCAACGTTGTTATACCCCCCATGTCGTAGCATGGGCACAAAAACTTGGAAAATTTGGGAAGGGTGTGGATCTTCTATCCCTAAATTTCTATGTTTACCAACTGATTAATGTTGACAACGATCGGTTCCGCATAACATTAAATAGTGTAGTACATGATTGATGCAGTATATGAATATGGATAAGAATGAAGACAAAGGATCCTCACTCGGTACACAATATATATATATATATATATAGGAAAAGTTGTACGGTTGTGTTTTGATAATAATA
This sequence comes from Cymodocea nodosa, assembly GCA_036874045.1. Taxonomy (NCBI): domain Eukaryota; kingdom Viridiplantae; phylum Streptophyta; class Magnoliopsida; order Alismatales; family Cymodoceaceae; genus Cymodocea; species Cymodocea nodosa. The sequence continues at coordinate 12,859,121 of CM072345.1, forward strand.
TCGTTTAACTTCCAAACCTTGAAATGGCGTAAACTTCTCTTTAGAATTAAAGAAGAGAAGCTCGCGCATAGAGGAAAACCTTGGTGGCTGAATCAAATTGATAATATTGCAAGCCTTCAATAGATGATCTATCTACATCACCTCTTTAGCTCTTCTTCTTTCTTCTTCTACATCACTACAGAGAAATCTTATTTGCCAAGCAAGGATCTAGAATGGTATTTCTTCAGCCCTAGAGACAGGAAATACCCCAACGGAACGAGGACCAACCGTGCAACGCGGGCAGGTTACTGGAAAGCAACAGGTAAGGATAGGAAGGTCAGCTCCCAGAAGAAAGAGGTTGGCATGAAGAAAACCCTTGTTTACTACAAAGGTAGAGCCCCTCATGGGTCTCGAACCGACTGGGTCATGCATGAATACCGACTTGACGAAAGAGAGTGTGAAATTGATTCAGGACTCCAGGTATGTGTATCATGCATCGATCTCTTACTAAGTAGGACATATAGATTCTTCAATATAATTAACCAGGACAGGCGCGTGTGTGTATGTATATATATGTAGGATGCTTATGCTCTATGTCGAGTGTTCAAGAAAAGCGCGCTTGGCCCCAAGATCATAGAGCACTACGGTACGCCATATCAAGATCAATCTTATTGGACGCCAAATGATTATCAATCTTTAAACGAAGGAAGAGTGATGGATGAGCTCGAGAGCTACGACTATGCTTGCCCACAACAGACGTATGCATTTGACATTGGTCAGGGATCGTCCAAGTTTGATCCCATCATGTCAACAAATGGAGGCGACTGGATGCAGTACCTCTCCGAAGAGCCAGCACTGGTGTCCACAGTTCCACCATTGCAAACCCCAACCGGCGCCTTCAATTATGTACCTTCTAAGGTAATTAATCGTCACGTTCTCTCCGATTAATGCCTCAGATAATTAAACTGATTGACTTAATTAACCCCATTATGTATATATGTATAAACACACACACACATACATACATACATACATACATACATATATCAATCACTACATGCACTTGTAGGTGGATATTGCATTGGAGTGTGCAATGCTGCAACACAGGCTCTCACTCCCACCACTGGAAGCCGAGGATTTCCCACAGATCGATCTTAGTAGTGAAGCGAAACACATGCAAGCAGTGGAATACCACCATGGAGAAGACGACAATGGAGTTGACATACTGCAGGAGATCCTATCAGTCGCCTCTGCATCGCAAGAGCTGATCAATGATCGGTCCATTGACTACAACGATGTGTGGGTTCAACTAGATGGGGCTAGTGGAGATGTGCATGAACAACATATTCAAAATTCCAACACCACTGGCCCATCGAGCTCTACGGTCGGTGATGCCTCTAGGTTGATTGACGTTGTTGACTTGGAAGAGGAGTTCAAGGAGAAAAAGGTGGTGTCCAAGGAGAATCAGCTGCCACAGTTTGAATCACATGATGCAGGTATATAATTAAATAATTGGGTTTACCTTGTTGTGGCCATAATATAAATCTATGATTTTGATTCATTCCGTTGTTCCTAGTTAACCATAAGTTAGATTGCAGGAGATGCCAATGCAGAGAACACCACCAGTGAAGTAGAGCCCATCTTTTCTCAACCCCTACAGGAGAATCTTGCCATGGGATTCGTCAACGTACATGATGACTATGGTGAAATGGGAAACCTCATTGAGTACACCCAAACGTTTGACGATGTCTACGAAGATGTACAATTCAACCATAGGTCACTTGTGTCAACCAACCACAACACGACAAAAACTTTCTTTCGTTACCTCGAGCCTTGCAAGAAGATCACCGTCCATTTGAATCCAATAGCGCCCACAAACCTCGTGGTAAAGAACATTGGGACAATGTCCTTCTTGGGAAACTTCAAAGCATTTGTCGGAGAAGTCTTCCCAATAGGTAGCATGACGATGACTAATATTGCAAGGAGAAGAGGAGAGGTGCGACATGGTTGGAAGAAGGTGAAGAAGCTTATGAGCTCTACAATATTGAGCAAACATGGAGAAGATATTGGGTTCTTACCGAACATTAGTGCAAGGGGCATCTGCAGTGTATTTTTGGCAAGGCCATGCTCTTTTCTCACTGTGATACTGGCTTTATATGCTTCTGGGTTTCATTACCATCTCTTATCATCGACGCCATAAATTCTCTACCATCATTCTTTCAATCTCCATTGCAGCACTTAGGAAGGAGATTTATTTGACTTGATCAGCAAATGCTTTCTTGAGACATCTCCTCGTACAAATGCTTGCAAGATGCAACATCTGTATATTTTTTCCATTTTACAGAATACATGTCCCCATGCCAATTGTATGGGAATTGACTAACATTCTACTGCAAAATTGTATATTGGAAAAGAAAAGGATTGTGTTTTGCACGTTTGGTTAGGCTTTATTTCTTTCAGTTGTGGGCCATTCCTAGATGATTGTAACTAGCATTCAATATTCTAACTTGACTCGACTCACTCACTGGTAATCAATTATTATGTTTTCTTTTATTCAGAAAATGATCCTTCATATAACAGTGAAGTTGTTCCATTATTACCTAAATTCCATGAGTTTAAATCTAAGAAATAGCCACTTCATTTACCACAGTGAAGTTACATATAATTAGATCTTTAGATACCACATTAATAGAAATCTCATATGCTAGATTTATCCTTTATATTTTTCATTCAAAACAAAAGCTTAATGGCGATCTTATCAAAACAAAACTCATACGGAATGGTGCATATTATGTAATTTAAATTTAACATCAAGTGGAGCATTCTAAATATTTTACTCAGAATGCATTTTCAAGAACCAACTAGTTCTTTGCAACTAAAAGAACAACGTAATTCATGTATATTTACCCAGCATTTTATAGCTCAGTAGAATTAATATCCTCTTCAACATGTCAGTTACTTCTTCGTCAACACATCACCACAATACCTATGGAATCCCATGCAGATGTTGAACCACGACTCTATACCGCCCCACCATTTGCCCCCATTAATATCACCACCACGAGCACCAACTTCACCATGATGCACACGGACTATTTGAACGAGCATATCAACTTATCTCACTGAACCCCTTTCACGTCCCCTTAGTGGTGCTCAATGTGACAAATTTGTCTACAGAGACTGACCAGTGCGCACCCTGTGTGTTGGCCACTCCTGAAGTTCTAGAGAGACAACAAGAAACTACCATGAAGGTCTATGAGAGAGTCATAAATCAGATACAGTCATCATAAAGAAAATCCTCATTTACTCATCAAACCTTCAAATAGTCTGCTAGGCGTACACCCAAGCCACATTACACCCTCATGTCAAGGTCATTTTTCAGTAATGGTACAATAAGCCCAAAGTTCTGAACAAGTCTGTAGATTTTCTAGAATAAAAAATAAGGATCTATTTGTACTATTTAAAAAGTTAAAATATTAGAAAAGTTAAAAAAATTAAGAATCAAAAAGTTAGAAAAATTAAAAATTAAAAGGTCAGAAAGTAAAATTTGAAAATAATTGTACTACCAACAGAAAGTTAGAAAAATTATATAATTTTTGAAATTTTAATATTATATATTAAATAATATTATATAATAAAATAATATTATTAATTAAATATAAATAATATTTACGATTTTAATATTATAAAATTAAATAATAATAATAATAATAATATAATTAATATTTTATTATTAATAAAATAATATTAAAATAATTAATTAAATATGGATAATTTATATATTACTTTTCTAATTTTCTGATGAAGGAAAATCTGAAAATTTAAAATATCTGATCTTTTATATGTAAAAAAGTTAAGATATTCTTAACTTTTCTGTGTAGTACAAATTTCAAAAAATTAAGAAAATTTTCTCAATTCTTAACTTTTTAAACGATATAAACACGAGCTTGCAGATTTCCTAACTCAAACTCTTTGTAGATTTATAATGTAAACTGCATAAACTCATATTTATCTTTTGATGCTTGAATTTGTAGTTGCAGTTAGAGATTGAGGAAAATTACCCTTGGGCACCTATTACCAGAATACAGTTCCTCTAATGAAATCTTTGAAGCCTTCATTTTAATTAGCAGCAAGATTTCAAAATTGGCAAATCAAGAACAAATTTGTAGGGTTCCTCCACAGAACTGCTCGGCTGAGTGGTATCAAATCCATCTTCACTTCTAATTGGAATATAATTTAATACTGGTAACAGAATGAACGTATCTAATTCTTAATTGAGCTTGTTGTCCAACAAAGTGAAACACTTCAAAGTTGCAAGTTGTAATACGTGCCACCAAAAAAATATTGACACAACCTGACATTGATAATCGCACGATATGTCACTGAGAAATAATCATATCCACGGTCCAATACATGCTACAAGTCAGTAAAAACAAGATATCACATGTTTGACTGAGTGACAAATGGAGATGTATTATACTTCCGGGTCCTAATGATTTCAGGCTGACGAGTCGAAAGCTTTAAAATGACCCATTCAACTGATTTTGGACAGGACTCTGTTACTCTTGCAAGTATAAAGCCTAAAATTTTTATTTCCTTGAGCATGGAGAATTTTGCTCAATCTCAATACTCCTATTGATGAAAACATCGAAGTTCAGTTCCTAAAACGAACATGTCATTATGACCAAAATGAAAAATAAGACAATAGCAGCAGAAAAACTATAGAAAGGATTCAGGGGAGCAGATCCACCGCACTTAGAGGCACTCCAACTTGGGCATTGCATTAGGTGCCAATGTGTGATAAGAAGACTAGGTATTTTAACATCTAGTCATATTTTAAATTTTCTGATTTTTTTTGTCTATATTGATTTTTTTTTTTTTTGCATGTTACAATTTTCTAATATTACGTCTATCATAGAATGAAGATTTCCATCGATAATTACATATAATCATGTAATATGTAAGGTAAGGCAATTAATCCACTTATGTTACTCATGATGCTCAGCAATCCAAGATGCCCCAGATTAACATTAGATTGCTTTGGTGCCTTGATGGCTATGATCTGCAAACTTGCAAGAGCCCAAAAATAAAATTTTTATATACTCATTTTCATTAAAAAAAATACATAAATACTCATCAGTAGAACAGTGTTCAACTGCAGAAAAAATCCCCCAATATGCACCTACTACATTCTACTCCATAAAGAAAAATTTAAGTCTGAAAAGCATGCTTACATGTGAAATTTAAATTTTTCCTTCAGTGTTGATTTCTTCCCAAAGAGCACAGTAGCATGGATAAGCAAACTAACCTCCCTTTGACCGATGCTTGTGCTTTATGCCCCTTTACAAAGTAAAATCCAGATCTCTTGCAGTTCATCTTCACAATACGAACTTTCTAGCTTTAATGCAATAAACAATCTTCGGAGTTCAACATTCACCATGCCTGGTTTTCTTTTCTGTTGCCATAATGTACATGGATTTAAAAGACTCTAGGAAATATAAGGTATTATATAAACCAGTATATGTTTGATCCAGACAAGGAGACCGGAATAGTGGAACGTCTACTTCAAATATGTCCTCAAGATATAATAACGAGATGGGTCATCTAGGTATCATCTAGAAAACATCAATTTGTTGTACAGTTAGAACTCCCCAGCACTTTGTCCTTGTAAATGAATTACAGAAAAGAGTCCAACAGCTTCCTGAGCAGAAATTCTTCAAAAGTATCGTAACAAGTAATTGTCATGATGTTCTATCTTCCGGTTCTTGGCAATGATTCTCTTTTCAGTTTTTCAAAATTTTAAAAAATAAAAATTTCAACATGGGCCTGGTTGGAAAATATTTTAAAACAGCCCTGTTCAAGATCAGTTTTTTTTTTTTTGAAATTCTAATTGAATTAGGAAAGAAACCACTTAATTCTAGCTTTTGATGAATATAATAGTTCAATTGCCAATTTCTACCTTAGTAGGCCAAAATATACATCATCGCTACTTGTGCTACTAATGCAAGCCCTTATTCGTAGTTCCAGCAACAAATTAGTGTCTATTTTCATCAAGTGAAATCGGACTCGGTGACTGAACTGCCAAATTCAGCAAAAGATAGAATTTCGTGTTCACAATATCAAAATCCATAACAAAAACACATAACAGCCAAAAACAATGTCCATGGTTAGTTTCAAAAGTATTCTGGGACTAGGCTTATTTTGATAAATTTTCTTTTAAAACTTGAAAATTTGAAATTCAGCTCAATGAATATGCATCCCAAATTATACATCAGAAACCATTAAAAACAATTGCAAAGCAAACAAAAACACACATATATAACAACAACAATTGTTCTAAATTTATTGACCTCTACTTATAAGAATATCACAAAAAGTGGACACCTTGAGCTAAAAGCATTATAAAGGCAAGAGACAAAAGTATTGACCAATTTTCATGAGTCCATTTTTGATAATTCATTATTATAGTGTGATCATCATCAACCATAAGTCCTTGCATAGAATTACAAACAAGAAAGCTCCATACAGACCAGTGGTATGCTGGAAACATTGTTTGACTGTTAGATCAATATTCAAATATTTTGATATAGCATAACTAAACTCGTGGTATGGAACATGACACAGGCAAAAGCTAAACATTACTTTGGCAGTAATTCTTATTTCGAAAGACCAACCTAGATGACAGTTAAACCACATCCGTTTGAAGTTTCCAGTAGCATCCTTATGTGAACGTGGATGTGCAACAAGCTTTCTATTTTCTTCATATTTTCCTGTTCCTAATTGATAAAGAAAGCTTTCTCCACCTCAATTGCAAAAATGTAAGAGGAAAAATTGGTTATTAGCTAGTACAATGTAAAAAATAAAAACTCAATAAAAAAATACATAAATATATATAGTTATTATTTTGTATTGATTTCGAAATTTGAATATTTGGGCAAGAAATCTAAAGTTACAAAGAATAGAGAGAGACTCATGTTCATGTGCACAGACCTGTTCAACACGGCAGGCCACGAATTTCAAAAATAACGCAGGTAGAAACCTAAGTACGTATTTCACATGAGATGTTCACACTTGAATGGCAGAGCATGACCAGGAGGTCAACTCTCACAGACCTCAAATAAAAAGCCATCACATCAGCTGTTGGGACTCTATGAGAAGCGCATTAAGCAAGACTTGTAGAGCTGCTTCATAGACAATGCCATCATAATGCATTCCATCAGATGTACACCCCAGCCCACACTTACGCGTTAAGGATGCCATGTCCAGCAACACGAGAGGCCCTCCTGAGTCATGCAAGAGCTTACTTTCAAAAAACTCCTGATAATATGCTTCCCACGAAAAAATATTCATCCTCTCCTTCTTCTCCTCGGTGTTCAACAATGAATTAACTAGAGTCGGCATCCCCAACCAGAATGCATGTGAAGATTGCATTGAAAACGTTGAGAACTCAGACATCTGAAACGGATGAGCCATTGAAACCTTCAACAAACACAACTGATGACCATAATCAGAAGCATTGTTCAAATGAAGCATATGCCACAGCCCGGAACCCAGGACCATGACCTCTGGCAACCTGATTTTGTCCTTCAAATTTTCAACAACCTCCGTCAAATTGGACTCATAAGGTGCCCACACAAAATCCACCTTCATACCATGCTCATGAATCACAATCTGGTAATTGCTATGCATCTTGTACAAGTCCCCCTCCACTGCCTCCATTGCCTTCTCATCCAAGACCAGATGAAGCAGCGCAAGCACAAGCAACCTTGCTTGTGAGTCCCCGGCGACAAAAACCCATGAACCATTGAGCAAGTTAAAGGCTTCAGATCGTTCAACTTTCTGGAATGCGCAAACCTCCACAGGAGCGGATCTTGCCCAGTTCCACGTCCAGGAGGACGAATTGAGTCCCTTCCCCCGCTCCCATTCGATCTCGTGGAGAAAAGAGAGGCACGACCGCTGCGACTCCACCGTGGGAGGGGCAGAGAGGGTGGGGATGAACTGGGCGACGGATGGTAAATAAGGAATCAGATGAACGCCAACAGCTAGGGTTATGAAAAGCACACCACCAAAGAACAGCATCTTGTTTCGGCTCAGGTGCCACCCTGCCATCCCCATCGGCACAAAGAGGACGATAAACGCCGCCAGGAGGCCAACCTGGACGGTTCCAACCATCAGAACCAACACCACCACTACTTCCACCTTTGCCACCAGATCAACACAAGAAAACACAGTCAAACCACAAGACAACCAACCTCGATCACTCGATAAGAAGAATCTGAAATCAATCCCTAGATTTTGAAGGGGAACTGCTGGAAATGAAAGACGCAGTCAGTACCTTCAATGAGATGAAACTCTCCCCAGGACGATAACGGCACAACCGAAAAGACTCAGATCTACGCAATTTAACATGAAGGAATCGTGGGAGACCCCAACAACAACACGACCGTCGACGACGGCTTGACCGCCACTCCAGTCACCTCTCTCATTTTAAAGGGCAAAACCGTAATCAGACAATAAATTCCGAGCAGGTATATCACAACCGATGGGATTATTTTGAAGGGTGCGTGTCGGTCCCTCCATCATAGGTGGGGATCGGTGACTTGCGTGTAATTTTGCCGCCCACGTTACCTCTACCATTTCTTTGGAAACTACTATTCTGCGATTGGGTGTTTCTTTCCTCGCCGGAGTTGGGTTCTGGCCTCCGGTACTGCGATTTCTTGGGCTTGCGGGGATGAAGTGGTCTGCTGTGCTCTACCACTACCCTTGCCCTGATGGGGCCTTTGCAGCGTTGGCGGCGCACCTATACTTCAAGGCGGTTAATCAGCCGGTTAGGTTCATTCCTAACCCCGTCTACAATCCAATCAGGTATACCTTTTTGCTTGCCTATTCGATGGGGTTGATTCAGGTGGATTGTGTTGGAGCGTTGGAACTCTTGCTGTGAATTATTAATGTTTATCATGTCGATTTACCAGTGACGATCCCATCTGTTGAAGTCATTTTATCTTGTTAATGACTCAATTTTACTAAATGAAACTAATTTAAGTGAATTAGTTTATTTGCCCGGATTCTGAATGAATCAAATGAACTCAAATAAATATCAATGCCTTCGACGGCGGCACAAGGAAAGCTCTATTGCAAACTTCAACCGGTGTTCGTACGGGGACCTTTCCTGATCTTAGGTGTGGAACTTTGAACCCACGTGCATTATATTTTTTCAGAAATAGGTCCGTATCAAATCGTAGATGAGGTCAATACAAAGCGATAAATAAGTCTAATTATGCAACCAATGTGCATAACTTAGTTTTCTTGGAAAAAACTTTCGAGTTATTGCGTGTAAGACGTTCTTCTTTATATGCTCATGGAATCTTGGCAATGCCCTCCACCTTCCCCTTTTGAAGTTTATATCGATGACTAATTCACTAAAAATGTTTTCCATAAAAGTTTATTAATCTATTTGATGCAGAACATCTTGATGGACTGTTTTCTTCCTTTTTATAATATTCTGGTCTATGATGCTTTATGATTAATTACTTCTCTTGTATTTCAAGCAAACAACAATCATGAATCAAGCCTAATATGAAGAATAATAGCCGAAAAAAAGTTTATCATCCTTATTTGTCTATTTTGGTTTTCTTACTGACAGTGCACAGACTCTTGCATCGGAAGAATTTGATGACATCTACCTTTTAGATTTTGCTGGATCTCCAGGCTTCATCTCTGAACTATCTTTGAAATCCAAAAGGTATGATTTCAATATATTGTACTTCATATTTTTTGCCCACTTGGACCAAATAATCTGAGACTGAAAGGTTGCAGATTGTCGGTACTTCTGCACTTGTATGAAACATCCTATATTGAGTTGTATAGCAGAAATTGTTTTCCCCAAAGCTTTTGCATTCACTTATCAAAATTTTGGTCAAATTATTTTAGGTTCAAAACTTCATTAGGACATTGCATAAATGGTGCTTAGTATTCAAAGTCATCTTTCTATTTGGAAGTTTTTGAAACATATATATTGTTTAACAATTTATTTTTCTCACTTGTAAGTTGAGTATTTTGGTGTCTTATTGGAAAATTCAAGTTAGAGAAGCCTCTTGATTTATTCCAGAAAATTGATTCTAGAGAATTCATGTGTTTTAAATCCAATAACGTTCTAGCATTTAGAGATGAAATTCACTTTAGACACACAAATAGCACTTAATTAAATACAACAACAATAATTAATATTTTAATCTCGTTATATGTGGTCCATCACATGAATCCTTACATTACATCTATTATTATCCATCGCTAAATCTTCCATCATGTTATCTAATTTCTGACTTTTTTAGTTTCACTTAGATTAATTAATTTTCCTTTCCTTGTAGTTGCACTTATAAGACTTATGGTTGTAGTCAAAATTTGTATGATGATTTTGTTTTATTTTGTTCTCAAGTGATGCAACTACCACTCCATTTTGAATGTAATCATTTCTTACCTTATCATTTATAGTTATTATTCATATATCTCAACGTTCGGATATCTATTGCATACTTTAAGCAAATAACAACATTAATTTATTTTTTAAATTTCCATGCATATTTTGTCAATTATTTAACTAAACCTATAGTAGTTTGATCTTGTAAGTGTTGTGCCTTTTCTTGAAGATTTACCATTATTCTTCTTTTTTCTTCTCTTCTGGATCTTTTATGTCCAGTATCACAATCTTAGATCATCACAAGACTACACTAGAGATGTTCTCTCAAACAAATTTCCCAGGAGAAAATCTAAATGTAGTCATAGACATGAAGAGAAGTGGGGCTACAATTGCTTATGATTTCTTCAAGACAAAGCTATCTGTTGATTATCAATTTTTAAGCCAAAAATTAGATAAAGATAATTCCTGTCCTTGGGATGCTTTGATCAAAGAAAGTGGGGTGGAGAACGTTGGATTGCTTTTCAAGCTTGTTGAAGACGGGGATTTATGGAACTGGGCTCTTCCAGGTAGTAAAGCCTTCAGCAGTGGTCTTAAGAATTTGAACATAGAATATGATGTCAATTTGAACCCTGATCTATTTAATCAGGTACACAAACTTGTGCATTTCGTTGTTTTTCTTTATTTCAAATGAAATTTTATGACTTATTCAAGACCTGACATTTCCTGTGTGTTGGAATGTAATATTGACTATTTTCATTCTGTATTTTGTTAGTTTTGGGTGAACTAAGGGTTGTTTGCCATGGAGACCACTAGGTTAATATTTTAGCTGATCAAGTAATGAGAATAGCTTTCTAACTTTTACCATTGTTGATTGGATTGATCAATCACCGCCATTGTTCTAAAAACCTTAAAAAATGGGAAAGGAACACGATATTATTGGAATAGAAAACATTTATCAAACAATAGGGGTTTAAACAAGAAATTTTTTAATATTTTAAATTAAAATAAATAATTTTAAATATACTTGCATGCATTCTTTCTAATTTTCAAGAATTTACATCTCTTTGAACAGATGTTGGCATTAGATCCTGAGTTTGTCATCCACAGAGGACAACAGACCTTGCAGCATGAGCAGAAATTAATTGATGAAAGCCTGGAAAATTCATATGAATTTGCACTAGGAGGCGGACAATTTGGTAATTGCCTGGTATGGGCATATGTATTTCTAGAGGTGTAGCTAGTTAATGTAAATACTGCTGAATTTGATCATCAAACTTTTTGATAAAATGATCATAAACCATTAAAACTTTTGTGTGATTGTATTGATTCGAATTTCTTCTTGTTTGTCAAGGTGCTTATGTGATGTGTTTCTAATCTAAACACGTTATTAACCATTCTAAATTTCTAGTACAAAGATTATGAATTTCATTTTTTGGTTGACTAAGCAAGGTGAGGTTGGGGGGCACAGTGAGATGGTCTTCAATCAGGTGTATTCTAATGTCACCTTCAACACAACTTGTTAACTAGAACACCTCATTGAAGATGTGATCAACAGTGATGATTAATGATGCTTTATTTCTTTATCTATCTTACAATCTATTTATAGGCTTTAGTTTTTGCAAATTTAGTGTTTGAAAATTAGTGTTCTTATTGTTAATATTGATTGTTGAGTAAGCCTCAATTTATTTGATATTTAACAAAGATAAATTGCTTATTATCTTTATGTCATCAATTTATGATTAATTTTTATGATTTTTATGTTCTTTGTTTCATTCATATTTGATTTAATTGTAGATGTATTATATTGATTTGGATGCTTAATTTCGTTATTTATTTATGTAAAATTTGAATTTCATAAGTCATCACTTTCTTCCTATTAGACTGTCACCTTGCCTCTTGCTTTAGGCATTTTGGGAGAGGGTTGCTAACTATGGCTTATAAAAGAAAATATCTTACAAATTATTGTCATATATAATTTGAATGTACTTCAGGAGTATTAAAATCTTTGTGATTAGAAATGTTCTCGTATTTGATTGTAGCATAGGACTAAAAAAAGGCTTTCACTAATTTCACCATAATAAATTTCTAATATTGATCATAGACGTCGGTTGCTGCATGGGTAGGGGTTCCAATTGGACCTTGAATGAGATGTGACTCATATGCGGTTGTTTCAGGAACTTTTATCCATTGTCAGTTCCTTTCTGGAATGTAATCAATGTTCACTATTATTTTATATCTTCTTGATAAGATTTTTGGTTCTACATCTCTTCTAAATTTAATGAAATTTGTCTTTGATTATTAAGAAAATTTCAATTTTAAACTATTGATGGTGTTTAACCTAATGGTATTCTTTACTCGTCTTTTTCTAGGCTGTTAATGCTGATGCCATTTCAAACCTAAGAAGTGAACTTGGGCATCAATTGGCCAACAAGAGTAAAAGACTTGGATTGAGGCAAGAATCTCTTGCTTTACATTAAATTTTTAGCAATTTGAAGCAATGTTATCATGGCTATTCTGGTGATTGGATTTAATCACCTTGGGTTGCCTTGACTCACTATTGTTGCTTCTTCACCTTAGTCATTGTGGTCATCTTTTTTTATAGGTGATAATTTTCATGGAGTTTCTTTGTGTCTTTTGGCATTTCATTTCCGTCTTTGTTATATACTTCCATTTCCTATCTCGGGTCCTTAATCTCACTTTGTTCTCTTTTTCTTCTTCACCTCAACTGTATCATCTTATTTGTCTATTTGTCATGCTTACCTTTGAGCTTTCTTCTCTTCCTCTTCCTCTTCCTCTTCTTGTCCCTTTGTCTTCATTTCTCTTGTTTTCAATTTTTTCATATGAATACATAAATTACTGTTTTCTTCCACATCTTTTTATCCATAACATGCAAAAGAAATGCTATAAGTATTAAAAATACTTTCTGTTTTATTTAAATTTTAAATATTTAATATTGTATAGTATGACTACGAGAAGGCATCCATATAGAAAGTATATGGTGTTTAGTTGCACTTATAAATTTATAATGCATTATAGTTTATGTAGCATTTGATTGCATTATCATTTGTTGATGTGTGATTTTTTAGAATTTGCTGCCTTGCTTGAATCAAAACATCACGTTGTCTTTTGCCTCATGCAATTTTTTTCCAAGGGATTGTCATCCTAATTTTGCCTTTGAGGGTGACCAAGGGGTGGTAACGGTTTGGGTCTAGGTTGGGTCTACTTGGACTAGGACTAGACCTACAACACTCCAAGTGAAGACCTAAACTTTATCCGTGAAAACAAGTCTGAGTCCCAGTCTTTGGTCTAATAGGTTCTCTTGAAAAGTATCATTTATTGACATAAAACTAATATATTTGTAAATAAATATGAAGAATAAATCTATCTACTTAACTTTAATAATCAATATACTAAAAGTATTATTCAGTAATCTTTTATTCGATAAATAGAGTTCAAGACATTACTATATCACCAATTATCATCAAAATCAACATTCTTTTCTTATTCTAATCTATATAATATTTTTAGGTTAATGGGTTGATGTGTTTGGGCCCTCCAAACCTAGACCCATGAAAAATATACATATAGCGGGTCTAGGTCTACAAGTTGAGTTTAATATTTGAAGACTTAAACCTTTAGACCCGTAGGTCTTAGGTTCATTCCTGTCCCTTGTCATCTTTACATGATTGACTACTTTGATATGAAATTTTTGGGTATAGGCCTTATTGTAGTAGTTTTGCATGAAATTGATTGATTGCTCCTCTGGTACAAACTTAAATTCTAGCATAAACACGGTAAGCCTCTGATATTTGACATTTTTTTGAATTCAGTTTGACTTCATTTCCTAGTGATACCATTTCTGCATTAGAAATTAGTTCTTTAATCCATTTCTAGCATGCACTTGAGTAAGGGAACAATGAATATATGCAAGAAGTACAATTTCTTACTTCTGGTCAGCTTGTAAAAGATTCAAGAATATCCTTGAATTATTTGTGTGGTCTTGTTTTTGTTGTTTTGTGCTTTATTTACTATTTTAAACAAACGGCAAAAGGAACTATTACCATTAGAAAATTTTAACTTGAAACCAAATGCACCCCCAACACAAACCCCTCATTACTTATTTTAATTGTTTTCTGTTGCACAACCTCAATTTTCTGTTTAGCTGGAATGCACAATGTACACCACACAACCATTATACTTGAAGTATGATTGAATCAAATCTAGTATGTGCATTCTCTAGTACTTTGCTCACTCTTTTTACCGGGAAGCAAAATTTTCCTGTTAGCATTTTTTGTCCGCTTAGACTTGGTTATTGTATGTCAATTCTTTAGTTGAAGAGCTAAGAATTATTCTTGCTTATAAGCAGATATCGGCACAATATAATATTGTATGGCTGTACTTTATTTTGGCTATGTTTTTCTATATTGTATGGCTGTGTTTTTTTAATAGCTTCTTCAACGTGGCCATATGTTTCCATGCTCTAGTTTTCATTCTTGCGTGTTTGGGTATGCCATGGATCGTGCCTGATTGCTTGTCACAATCGATCTCATGTAATAAATATGGTTTTTCCTTTTTGATATTCATTTGGTGGTTAATAGATGTTTTCTAATAACGTCACTTGGTAGGGTTTGTGTTACATGAATTGTTAGTATCATTCTCCATGCCTAGCTGTATTTCTGACGTAACAATGTCATTAGTTATATTGTTTTCCGACAACATCTCAGATGTGTGATAAGTCTCGTTTGTATGTTTTTTCACGTACACTTAGGCATAAGTATCGTTTGTATCTTTTTTTCACATGCACTAAATTAGTTGGACACATGATTCTTCTAGGGGCGTTGGAGCTGTTGTCTACAAAGTACCTAAGCTTCAACAAAACCAGGATTTGCTGAAAGTTAGTCTTAGAAGTGTAGACACTGAGGACACGATACCCACTTCTCAGGTCAATTTCTTTCCATGTTCAATGATTTTGGTTTACCATCCAAGATTCATTTAGTCTTATTCAATCTTGCTTTCGACAGGCATATGGAGGAGGTGGTCATCGCAATGCGAGTTCCTTTATGATAGAATCCGCAGAGCTGGAGAGATGGAAAGTGGGTGTGAGTTCTAGACTTCCAGATGAGTGACTTTTGTTATTTCAGGCTTACATTCCTGATATATAAGGTAGGGCTTGGATTGGCTTTCGGCTCCCAATGATTTTTAGGGAATCTAATTGCAAACAGGTGATGTTATTGCAAATGCAACTAATAAAGGTTTTCGGCAACGTAAGTTTTCGGGTCTAATTAATTATTACATAAATTTACTTTTTACAAATAAAGAGATTGTTTTTTATACTTTTCATATTGCAAGTGCAACTATTGTAACAAAATTCTGAAATGGACCTAAAAGTAAAGGCCCAAAGGAAGAGGGCGCATTAGGCCTCCTTATTTGATAGTTTCTAAGTTACCAAATATTTTTTATATTTTTTTCCTTCCCCATTTGACACGTAAACGAATAAAGTGTCTTTTTACACAGGTGTTTCAATAAAGCAATTCCTTTTTCACCCCAATTTTGTCTGTCCAACTTTTTTTTTTTTAACTGATCTCCACAGCCAGAAAATACATTTTGTTTTTTTCTTTTAACAGAGAGAGAGCAAGAAGTTTTATGCTCGAAAATTAATCTTACATTATTTATCACTTAGATGCGGTCGTTGTCAGTCATATGGGTCCCAGCATAAGACCAAATGGGTGGAGTGCACTTGCGGAGGAGGGTAAGAATAGGGTCAAATCAACCGGAATATGAGTAAATTAAGGTACCATGTACAAAATTCACTACATCATACTATATTGAATTTTTGCAAATATCAACCAAAAGGCTTTGCTTCCGCCAAACCCTAGATGTACGGTACGGCGCCTTGACGAGGAGCTATACGTCATCCTTCCTTGGATCACTTGTCAACGCAGCATCCAATTACATTTTTCAATTAAGTGGAATGTTACCATGAAGGTTGTGTTGTACATCAAAAAGGCTTGAGAAAAAACATGCGAACAGGTAAATTCTCATATCCATCGCAAGAGAAACAAAAGGAACTTTTATAGTAAGAAGTCAACGTTTCTTGAAAGATTGGGTAATCAAACGACCTCTGTATGACCGTTTTTAAAAATCAAAAGAATGATCAAATTGCTAAAGTCAATCCACTGTTTTTCTTAGTAACGAATAATCTCGATTAGTAATGGATCTTAATTTAGGTTTAAATATTAGTGCACAATAGATTATACTATAAATTAACTATTTAATAATTAGTTTAGTTTAAAATGAATAAAATATATTTAGTGTTACGAGGGAAAAACGGGAAAATTACTCTACGCACCGAGGTATTAAAACTTTTTTGGAAAAATATACGTGTACAGTTGAGATGTGATGGGCTTACATCACATTGCAAGAACACGATCCCCCGAGACGACACATCCCATTGTGTCGATCTCGAACCCAAAAAGAAAGACGAAAAGGGGAAATCGAAAGCGGCACCAATTTCCCATTCCTCTCGTGTAGCACACACTCAGCCAAGCTCCCCCTTCTCTCCCCGACCGCGAGGGCGAGCAAACCCTAGTTTTCTCCACTTCCTCCGCGATCTTTTCCGTGGTGGTCGGCGACGGGTATTGGTGGTATCGCGTTCTGCCCTCCTCCCTCTTCTATTCCATCGATTTTTTTCTTATTTCTCCTCTTTTATTACTTCGTGGTACGTATTTCGTTTGTGGTTTAGCCGTGGCAAAAAGGGTCTTCTGGGTTTGATCAAGGAAGAACTTGGTGGTCGGCTGGGTGTTGGAAATCTCCGTTTTAATTGCAAAAGATTGATCCTTTGCTTGTTTTGGTGTTTCGCGTTCTACACGGAACATGGATTCGATTTCTGTTTGTTGTTTTGGTTATCTATGCACCAGATAATAAGTGCTTATAAACCGTATAAAAAGTTCTTCAAAGGTGGAGAAATCTTTGCTTCTGTGGAAGTACAAGTCAACGGAGTTGGTGAAACCATATAAAAGTGCAAAATCAAGAATCTTTTCTTTAGGCAGAAATGGTACATGTGTGCACCTTCTAGATGGTGTTTTATTTGAGGCTCCTTTTTTTTTTCTGGAACTTGGATAGCTGTATTTTCATTGTCTTGTTTGTCACTTGTTCCTCTTGGAGGTGCCTAATTATAAAAAAAATTGTTTGTTTATTGTGACCAAGAAGATAGAGAGTAACTTGCACCAAATCTAAATCCGATACTCAAGTAAGAAAATGCAATCAAAAGGATCACATTTTGTTTATGTATGTTTTATCTGGAGCTTTTGTTATTTGAAAAAAGACTGGGGCATTCTGTTTGATATGTGCTTGTTGAAAATTAGTTATATACATGTAAGAGTCCAGTGTCTTAAAGACCTGTTTGGACGTCCAACTGTGAATGGGTAACCCTGCCGGTTCTTTATCAGGGCTTTGGACCATTTTCACAGTTGAACTGTGTGACGAGACTGGTTGAACTAGATGCTTGAACCACTTAACCTTTTGTCCGATCAGTTCAAAGTATTTTTATTTTGAATTTCTTAAGTTTCAGATAATAATGTTTATATGTAATTATCGTGTGATGCTTCTCATCATCTACTGCTATAATTGTAATGCATATAATTAAAATTTCTTCCACAATTTTATATGATTTTTCTGTATTTATTGCTGATTATTTGTATTCTCAGTATTTCTGATTTTTAGTTAATTAAATAATGACATTGTTAGAATTATTTTATGTATTAAAGTCTTGTTAGTACCCAAGTTATTGGATATCCATATGGTATTAGGGGCTTAGGGTATCTATTAGACCCCACATATTTGTACTCTATTGTCATTATGAATAATCACATCATAATCTTCCACCTTTAGTACTTCACATGGTACTGGAGCATCAAAGGAGACCTAGGACCTAACGGTGTGCATCCAAGCCATT
Organism: Cymodocea nodosa; assembly: GCA_036874045.1. Classification (NCBI taxonomy): domain Eukaryota; kingdom Viridiplantae; phylum Streptophyta; class Magnoliopsida; order Alismatales; family Cymodoceaceae; genus Cymodocea; species Cymodocea nodosa. The sequence continues at coordinate 12,877,471 of CM072345.1, forward strand.
CAAATTGGTTAGTCACACCAAGCTAAAGCATTTTTGGTGGTTTTGTTCGATTTCTTAAATTACATGGTTGGGTTTGGCTTAGAAATAACCTAAAAGTCCATGATTTTGGGATTTTCTTAGTCAGGCTGCATTTAAAAGTTAAATAATTGATAAATATTATATATAATGTAACTACTAACAAACACACACAAAATAATATTACTACATTTAAAACATGGACATCTGGAATGATATTTATAGCCAAAAGGTATGATTTGCTTGATGATTTTGGTTTAAGCTAAGTTATGTCCACCCCTACTAGGACCCAACACAAACATTAGTTAACATTGCCACCTTGAAAACCTCTAGCCACATCACCACTAGCCTAACCAGCCTCCATCACAACTAACCCAACCAGGCAGCACCACTAAAAACAGGAACCATTGTCATCACCACCCACAACAGGACCTATTGTTGTCATCTCCAGCTTCAAGCAACCTTATCACCATCATCATAGAACATAGGCAGCCACTTTGCCACCACAACTAGCAATTGAGAGTTAGTGACCCACCCTATTGGAGTAAGTATTGTCACATATTGATGGATATACATTGTGAGGCACATGGTAGATGAGACAATTGACAAATACAAGGTTAGATTGTTAACTTCAGGCTCTACTAAGACATATGGTGTCAACTATGTAGATCATTCTTCACCTGTTGCCGGATTGAACTCCATCAGAGTCATTTTGCCATTTCTATGAAATATATATGGGGGTTGTGTGAATTTGATGCGAAGAATGCCTTCTTTTATGATAATTTAACTAATACAGTGCTTTTGGTGAAATGCCTTAGGTATGTTGCTCAAGAAGTTAGAGTATGTAGTATGAGGAAGATTATGTATGGCCCGAAGCAGAGTTAGGTGTTCATGACAGGTGACTTTCAGAGTTGTGTTGTCAATCATTCTACTTTCTATGGGATTACCAATAGATTTGTGATTTTAGCAATGTATTTTAATGATGATGTATCTTAAAACATACATTGTCACTAAAGACATGAGAATGCCATGTTACTTTTTCAGCATTGAGTTTGTATATGTCAAGAGGAGGATGACATTGACTTGGAGGAAATATGTTATTTGATCTTCAAGAGATGAGATTTTTGGTCTATAAACCAAAGAGTACATTGATTGAACAGGCGTCACTTTTTAGAGACACTTCTTTAGAGTTGTTGGAGGATCGTAGTTAGTACAGACAATTGGGAATCTCACATATTTGATGGCCCATCTACCCCTCATTTCATACACAATTTGTCTACTTAGCTAGTTTATATATGAACCTAGAAGGTTCATTGGGGTGATGTCATGTCTTCTACATTCTAGCTTATGTCAAGGTTGCACTAAGGAAGGTTTTTATTTGCAAGAATGGTCACTTGAGAGTTGAAGTCTATTTGGACTCAATTTATGCAAGAGACAGAAGATAGTTCATATCAGGCTTATGTGCATATTATTTTAGAGGGGATGCAACAAGGAGTAGAATGTAGTCTTCAAATCTAGTGCAGAGGTAAGAGTATAGAGTCGATGTTTAAATCACATGCAAGATAATGTGGATCAAGCCACTCTTGTTAAAGATGGGTTCTCCCTTAACAAGTTACCCATGCCTACTAGGTTGTAGCTGTTGACAATAATTCTATCTTCCATGAACACACAAAACATACAAAGGTCAACTACCAGTGATGGGAGGCATCATATTGACACCTTATATGGTCTCAAAGTAGTTAGTTGACATCTTCATGAAGGGTTTGACTGTTTAGACTTTTTCAGATTCTTTGTAGCAAGTTTGGCATACTAGGTATTTGCTCTAGCTTGAGAAAGAGTGTTAGAGTTATTTTATGTATTAGTCTTTTTAGTATTTAGATTATTGGATATCCATATAGTATTAGGGTATTTACGCCCTATATATTTGTACTCTTGTGTGTATTAATCACATTATCTTCCATCTTCACTGATGCAATTATAAAACATCATTTGTTTGAACCAGTTGGACCAATTCTTGAATTGAACCAAACATAAAATTAGCTTGATATCCAGTCTGGTTATGAAAACATTGTTCAAATCTATATCTCATACTAGTATACCATCAATTTCAATATCATAGTGTTTGCCTGTTGATTATTCTGAAATTCTAATTTTTTGGTTGCTCTAGAGAGTATGTAAACCAAACATGCTATCATTCTTTATAGGCGTTACCAATATTTTACTTGCTTTCATTTGTTTGCTACACTTAAGATTTAAGATGAAGCTAACAGTTATTTTGTCTTTTTGGTCTGTAAACTTAATTCTCATTCAATGATTCTTTGGCAGGTATAAGGTCTCAACCTCTCACCCTTCTTGTGGTGGCTATCAATTTCTCCAGTGTTGTCCTGCTTTATTGTGATGGAAGAGGGAAATGAAGCTCCATCTAGGAAGAGGGTTGCAGGAAGGGAAATTTCTCGTGATAATCCAGGACTTGATGATAATGATTGTCCTGAGCCTGAGATGGGGACTTTCAAACGAGCCTCCAAAGAAGTCATGGCAAATAGACGGATTGTTAAAGTGCGGCGCCAGCCACAAGGATCTTCTTCAAATCCTTTTGCTAATATAAGCTTTACTGCCCCAACCAAAGCTACTGAGAGAGCTGATAGTGCTGCTGAGCAGGAAAAACCTCTTGCTGAAAACTCTATTGTTGAAGAGCAAGATGATGCCAACGACAAGCATATGAAGGCCCTTGAAGATAAAATGACTAAAAATGATGATGTAGTAGGTGGTGAACTTGCTACTGAAGACAAGTTCGTAGAGTTGAACAGCAACAGTGATAACCCAGCACCAGAGAAAGACATGGCAGGTGAAAAGGCAACCCTCTCTAAGGATAGTGACAATGAAGTTCCTCACGAATGTGAAGGGGGAGATACAGATGCAGTCACCACTGAAGCTGCAAAAAATGGTGAGGAAAAAGGTGGACATGAAACTGGCAAAGAAGCTACCAACGAGGAAAAAGATGGAGATGAAGCTGCCAATGAAGCTACCAAAAATAACGAAGAAAAAGATGGAGATGAAGCTGCCAATGAAGCTACCAAAAATAACGAAGAAAAAGATGGAGATGAAGCTACCAAAAATAATGAAGAAAGAGATGGAGATGAAGCTGCCAATGAAGCTACCAAAAATAATGAAGAAAAAGATGGAGATGAAGTTGCCAAAGAAATCGATAAAGAAGATAAGGAAGCTGGAAAGAATGTGTCATCAGGAGAAAGAAATCAAGATGCCGATCGCATAGATAAAATTAAATCTAGTCAATGCACCCCTTGCTTGAGTTCTTTTCAGCAGTTGTCAAGCAACCGAAATGCTTTTACTGGACTTGCAGGTACTGGCTTCTCCAGTTCTACGTTTTCATTTGGGTCAAAAGATGGGCCTGCATTTGGTTTTAGTTCAGGGTCTATGTTTGGGAACCCGAATGAAAAATCACAAGCATTCCCTGCTTTTGGTGTTGGAAGTGCCAGTAACGGCAGGAGGCCTTCAGTTCAATTGTTTGGTTCTGACGCTTCAGGTACTACGAAAAATGGGGTTAGTAGTACACAAGCCATGAAGGAGGTGGCTGTTGAGACTGGTGAAGAGAACGAAAACGTAGTTTTCAATGCTGATGCAATATTATTTGAATATATTGATGGCGGATGGAAAGAGCGAGGAAAGGGTGAAATCAGAGTGAATGTTTCCATTTCAGGTGGTGAGAGGGCGAGGCTTGTCATGAGGGCAAGGGGAAACTACAGGTTGATCCTAAATTCCAGTATTTACCCGGACATGTCCCTGAAGAATATGGACAAGCGTGGCATTACATTTGCTTGTGTGAACAGTGCTGGTGAAGGAAAAGGTGGGTTGGCTACGTTTGCCTTGAAATTTAAGGACAGTGTAACAATGGAAGAGTTTCGTGAGACGGTCACCAGATTTGCTGCATATAAAGAGCAAAAAGAGGGTAATACCATTACCGACGACAGCAGAGAAGTCCCAATAGCTTCCAATGACTGAGTAGTGACAAACGCCAGAGAACTCTGAAATCACGTTTGATCATCATTTCTTGCTGCACCAGATGATGATAATTGAGAAATGCCTTTGCTGTGATGCCATTGCTTGAATCAAACTTGACATTTCCTTTACCAGCGGGACGTTTCATCCGTGAGTTGAGTTTTCTATACCTTGAGGGTGTGTAAACTTAATGTTTATTGCGCTGTAACCCGTTGTATGGGGCGTTTTCAACCTTACAGTATTGCACTGCTAGTCCTCTTTCCAGAATTCAGAATTCGTTCTTATTGTTTGCTTTACCGGCCTTTTTTTTGGGGTAGTATTGTTTGCTTTACTGGCTACTGCTGCAGAAACACCACTTTTGATCTGAAGTCCAAATTCTCTTTTTCTTGTACAATGGTAGTATCTTCTTTACATTTTTAAAAATTTAAATTTAAAAAAAATTTGTAAATATTCTCATTTTTTATCGATCAATTAAGCCTAGAACTGTTTTCAAGGACAACCAGTGAAGAGAAGAACTCAAAGCATTCGCGCTGGAGCTGGGAATGGAATTCGGCGTAGTTTTTCACGTGAACGAAGTAAAAATTTAAGTAGGGGAATAATTTCCCCGTGAATGTTGCCACAATATCTATAATTGGAAACGATTATAAGATTATACGATAAATTATAAATTATTTTCTATAATTTATTTGACTATAATCACGTATTATTTGGAAACGCATCTTTGTTGGGCCGGCAAGTTCCAAAACCCAAACCGGTGTCGGCCTTTCGGGTCGCAACTGCCCGAAACTCAAACGGGTCTTGGGTCAAATAGAAGTTGCTGCTTCCAAGCAAAACCAACTTCGTTGCGGGAGAGGAAAGCTTCTCCGCCGCAAGCCCACAAACTCGCAACTACCGACGACGGCGACTAGGAGCGCAGTAGCTGAGCCGTAATGAGTTTAGCCCCTTCGACCTAGCTATCACAACGATGCAGAAAGAAACGAAGCCAGTATCGATGGAGATGTCGTCCAGGGAAGCGTCGGAGTACGTGTGGGGAGGAGCGATCCCTCTCCAGATCCACCTACACGAATCTGAAATCACCGCTCTCCCTCCTCCTCCTCCCGCCTTGGTATCGCGCCCACTCTCTTCTTCTCGTTCGTCCATTCACGGAAGGACTTTTGATTGTTGTCGCGTTGTCTTGTTTTTTGATGGACGAGTTGCCTTTTGTTTTGTTTCGGTTTTTATTTTTCTTTTGGGAATTGCAGATTTTGGGACCGAGAATTGGATACCTTCCTCTGCTGGTTCCGATTCTGAAGCCTCACTTCAGCAGCGCGCTTCCTCCTGGGGTGGACACTGTTTGGTTTGATTACAAGGGTCTGCCTCTGAAGTGGTATACGATACACACACACACGCATATAAACATATATGACACAACACTTGATCTTAGCCAAAAGGCCGAGAAAGGTTATGACATCAAGGGCCCACAAAATCATAATTACACAACAAAAAGTGTAGTTGGGGCCAATTATTGGAACCATTGCAGTGGGTGTTTTACGACGCCCCTGTAGTTATTTTTGTTTTAAAAGCGGAATTTTAACAACAAAAAATTAAAATGCCAACACAATGAAAATGTCACGTACAATAAAATTAGAAAAAGAAATAAAAAAAATGTACGATAATTTAGGATCAAAACCATTATAGATAATTGCGCCGATTCTCAATAAATCTATAACAGATGCATAATCTGAGAGTCTTCCCATTTGATCATCAGATGTATAATCCAATTAGTGGAATGAATTTTGCAAACATAAATGCACATTTTAACCAATTGATTATTAGGTGGTGCCAATGAAGTGATTTTTGCATGGGGTTGATTCAGAAAGAAGCACCTCAATCAGTGAAATTTATATCCAAGAGTTACCATGTTTTAGCAATGAATCCTAAGATGTAGCATATTCAAAAACGATCAAAAAATTTAGATATTGCATTTTTTAATCTTATAAAAACATCTAACACGTTTTGGTTATCCTTCTTTCAGGTACATCCCAACTGGAGTTCTCTTTGATCTCTTATGTTCTGAACCAGAGAGGCCATGGAACTTGACGGTATATATCATAAAAAGTATCTTTCAAGTTATTTTCTCTTATGGTGCATCATCTAGACTAGATTGCTTACTTTTTCTGTTGACAGGATACATTTATATAGACAAAAATCTTTTGCTAAAGCATCTTTGAGTCATTTCATAAATGTTTTACATATAATACTTCTATTTCTAAGGAATAAGAAGCATGTCGCATTTAGTGCAGTGGATTTATATTTACATACTATATGATGTGGTCGACCATTGAACTTGATTTGTCTAACATCTTTATATTTACGAAATTCATGATAACTAAGATACAATATTTTACACCTATGTAAAATTATGGTCCAATGGTTATCAACATTGTAAGTAAACATCATATGTTTGTTTTTCTTATTTAAAAGAATAAATTCTTTTTTATTTCTATGTTCTACAAGTAAATAATAATAATTCTCTCTCTATAGCTGGTCGCATTTGGATTACTAAGTTCAGTACTTTTGTAACGTTATGCATTGCTTTTATAATGTTGTACAGATTCATTTTAGAGGATACCCTTCTGACCTTCTTACCCCTTGTGAAGGTGAAGACAGCATAAAATGGAGCTTTATAAATTCATTGAAAGAGGTCAGGAAACTGTCACTTCAATACCATTCTTTGTGGCACACAACTGATTCTGTGTTGCTGATATCTCCCAAAACTAGAGCTTACGGAAAGGCAATTATCCTTTGCAGTGACATGCCTGATGTCTTTTCTCAGTCAAGGTTTCTGTGCCTGAGAATTTATTCTTGTTTCTTCTCTTCTAGTACTGACAGAAGAATTTCTATTAGGAAAAAATTACAGAGGCAGTATTTGACATTTGTTCACCTTATATATGAATTTGCATGCTTTCCAAATCTTTATTTGTCAGTATTTACCAATCATTTGCTTATCTAATATGCAGTTTCCTAAACTTTACATCAATCACCAGTGTTTAAACTTTCACTTTATGCATATTTTGTTTCCCAAACTATGGAGTTTGTTCTGTTAAAACAATTTGATTGTTAATTAGTCACCTTATTTTCGTATTATTTTATGAAATACAATTTTTCTTCTCTATGACATTTGCTTGTGATTAATGGAAAGCTATGCATAAATTTCCTGGATTTTACACTTATAAAATACAAACAAATTGTGCATCCACTGGATTTTAAAACTACTATCTTTGTTAGAGTAATATATTCATGTTCCAAATGACCTATGCTTTGCCTTGTACTTTTAATTGGTATTATTATATGTAACATAATTTGCCTCTCCAGAAATATTTTGCATTATTACGTGAAATACAATTTTCTTCTCTGGGAATTTTTTTTGATCAGTGGAAAAACTTAAACATTAGCTTGTTGGAGGTTGAATCCAGAGTTTTTAAGGCATCTTGCCTTATCACCTCAGGCAACTAGGCAAGGCAAGGGTCCTTGCCTGAGGACTGATTTAGGTGCAAGGGTTCAGTAAGGTTCTTGCCTTTGGCCTTGAACATCTTGATCTCCTTGGTGAAGAGATGGTGTTCCCTTACCTTTTCAGTGATTTTTTTGCACTCCAATAGTCCTCTAGTGAGGTATTTCTCATCCTTCAATGACTTTTCTTTAGCTCTAACTTTTTGGTCATCACAAGTATACAAGCTTCCTTTTTTTATAATTTTATTATCTTAATATCCTACTTTTTTGTTCATCAATTTTTTTGTAAGGATGATCTTATTTTATCAATGAGAACCATCTAACTTTAAAGAAATTCTAATGATTTTTCTGAATTTCTAATGTTTAAGATTTCAAGTAATCTAAAATGTAAAAAGTTGCTTTATTTGTTATCTATATATTTATGTAGGCTCTAGTTTTTTGTAACATGTAGATTAGCACATTAGTACCTTTAGTTTTTGTGAAATTTAATGTCCATGTTTGTGACTTTAGTGACGAGTAAATCTTGAATGTATTAGACATTAGATTGAAATACATAGTTTAGTATATTTATTTCACTGACTTGTCATTATGATGTTTAATATTGTTTATTTTATTCATATTTGATTTAATTAATGATGCATTATACAATTGGATGCTTAGCTTTATTTATTTATTTAAATTTCATAAGCCATCCCCTTGCTTCAATCAGGTAGTCACCTCTTGCCTTAGGCATTTTAGAAGGGTGTCACCTTAACATTGATTTTCAACTGCATAACTGTGAGGAGATTTTTAATAAAATGTTCTACATCCACTAGGATTTGAAACTGCAAAATTTTTTGGATAATGGCTGTGGTTTTTGCATTCATCAATATTCGAACTTTGATAAGAACTGAGTACTACTGCTCCTAATCAACTGTTGTTTATTCAAAACTACAATATTTATGTACCAAATGAACTGTGCTTCATACTGTACTTTGCAAAGTGATCATTCATTGCTCTGAATTTTTCCATACTAAATAATCTATTTTAAAATGGAATTGCCTTTTGGATGCTACATTCAATAAATAAAGTAGAGAACCATGTTTACATATTGTAATTAGAATCACTCTTTTCATTCCTTTCCAAGTTTCTTTTCTTTTGGGAAGAAAATAGAGTTACCAAATTTTGACTGAACTGTACCTTGTAGGCAGCATATATAATTAATGGAAACTGCAAGAATGTCATGAACATGTCCCAGGCTGACCAATTGGAGCTCTGGCAATCAATAACAAAAGGTATATTGGTCTCACTTATTCTTTTTAGGCTTTAGGGTTTGTTGTTGCATGCTCTTTGTCTTAGTTGTGTTTGATAGATGGCATACATTATGCAAAACCAATATTATAGAACATTATTTTGATTGATTTTGGATTTATTATTCATGAAATGCAATTGCCATGCTTAGTTTAGATTATGATTTATAAGAGAATCTCTCCCATAATCTACAAAAAAGTGGATTTTGTTGCTATAATATATACACATATACACACATAGAAGAATGATCACCTGTGGTTAACCATAGGTCACCGTTCTCTCTAAATCATGTGGATCACCCACCTGTACGCTGCATGATTTAGAGGAGGAAATCAATTGTGGTTAACATAAACTGAAATGTCAAAAAAGGAAACCACATAATTAATGTTCCATTACTCATGGATTTACGTTAGTGGTTATGGTTACTCTTGAAAATTGTGTGAAGCATGCACTTTGCAAGAAATGATTTCCTTTATTCTTGGCCATCCAAAAGAGTGATTCATATGGAGGTTCTTCTCTAAATTCTCTACACCCATGTCTAGGTTTTTCTTGTCCTTCTGTCACGCAAGTTCTTCACTTCCTCACTCATGCACAGGTTCCTAGCTTGCTCCCTCAAACACAGCTAGCATTGCTTCTCCCCTTGTGGTGGCATAGTTAGCAACTGAGGACAACAGTTGCTGAGGGATCACATCTGTAATGTCGGGATCTCTAAGGGAGAAATGGCAGATCTGATTGATAACTTGCGGTTTTTAGAAAAATATAATATTTTTACGAATGTATAAGCCCATCCACCACCGTCATGCTCATCTCCTTCTAGAAATTGCCATTGTAATTTGTGTTTCTTACTTCTAGAAATTGTCTTATTCATTTTTACAATGTAATGAATTGATATATTATTTTCTTATTTTTCAAAAAAATTTTAAAATAATAATAGTAACAGTGTAATACAATTTCTTTTATTACTGTGAATCTATTCTTGAATTAATAATAGTAATACGGTTGCACCATTATCAAAAAAAAGTAATACGATTACTATTTTATTGCTATGTTGTACTAGATTTTTGGTATAATTAAAATAGTCATATTGAATAGAATTGTTGAATCAGTAGTACTAATTTGAATCAGTAATATGCATGTTTCTTAATACAATATCTATATAAAAATGCAAACATTATGATTATAAAAGTTTCCATATCCATTTAAATAAATCATTGTTAAAAATGATCATCAAACCATGATAACATAGAAAGTCATTAATTATTTTCCATAATTCATGGATCCACCATTTATGGTAACAAGAAAATTTTTGAAATTGAATTTCAAATTACATGAAAATCTTCCATAATTTTAAAATATAATATATAAATGATTCTAAATAAATCAAGTATCGCCATTAAATTTTATAGCTAGATTATATGGGAAGTATCTAAGGAATGCACCAGTTAGGATACGAGATTTAATTAGTGTAAAAGAAACTAAAAGTAGAAGTATGTCTAATCATCGTTCAAGTGTTTATCTATCATTGTTTTATATGTATAATTTGCATAATTAACCCTGTAGCTGAACTCATTCATAGTAAACCCACAAACGTTTGGATTCCATTTTTGTTCTACAACAGGCTTATAATTTGCTCCAACATACATAACAGGCATGAAAATGCCATGTTATATATCATAAATATTGATGCTTCCTTAAATTTTATAGGTCAATTGGAAAGCTACCTACATGCTTCTTCTAGGCTTAAGCTTGGACCACTTGGTGTAGATTGCATCCTAAAGAAATCTCCTGGCACGCATTCTCAAACAGGCACTAATGAGACAAATAGTGGTCTTACAAATCAGACGGGTATTAATATCTTTATATGTGTTTTCCAGTTGGTTGAAGTACACTAGCAAGAACTCATTATTTAGTTTTACTTCTATTGGAGTTGGAGGTTTATAATCTAGGGCAGGGTTTTGGCTCCTTCTTGCATATTGCCAGAAGAAATCAATGTTCTGCGTTCATTAATAATTTAAATAATAGGAATCTGGGTGCTTTACTTGGTTAAGGAAGTATAAATGGTTCCAATTTTCCAGCTTGGTTCATTAGAATTCATATACAATTCTATTTTTTATCCTTTAAAATTATTATGTATAGGGCTTTTTCCAAGTACCGTTGTTAAACTATCATTTTACATCAATACCTTCTTTATATTAAATATTTCTAAAAAATCCTTTGGAATGCTCAAAACTTGGTTACATGCTCTCACCAACTTTTATTTTGTTCGTCACACTCCCCACTATCCAACCATGGTTAATATGAAATTCATCAATGCGTAACTGCTCAATCCCTCCCCCCTAGACAATGGTCATCCTCTACCAGGGGTGTCTATGGTTCGATTAAATTTGGTTAATTGAGCTACACCAAACCATTTATGTTTTAGTTTGGTGTATTAGTATTGTATGGTTTGATTCAGTTCTCCATTTCTAGAACTATTAAAAATGATTCAATTCTTGGTTTCTAGTGTGGTTAACCAAACTAGAACTAGAATCAATATATTTATTAATATTTTATATAATATATGATATATTATGTTGGTTTTGCTTGTGGACTATTGAATGTTTTATTTTAATCTCAACCCTTCATCTTTTTACCTTAACAAATTCTAGTGTGGTGTAAGAATGCTAGTTATATATTATCTACCATCTTTTATTGATTTTTTATTATCTAGTCATGTTAATGTATACTTGTAAGGATTATCTTGATATTTAATTTAGACAAATATATTTGGGATTGAAACATGGATATATTTATGTTAGTTTTACTGTCCCAAAATACATGTTGAATCATACTTTATTTTTAGGTGAGAACCAAGAATTGATGGGAATCAACTGATTTTTTTTAATGGTGTGGTTCTTAAGATACATAATTTGGTTTCAATGACAGGTAAATACGATTCAATTAATAACTGAACCATGTACAATCCTATGATCAACACCACCATGATTTGTCATGCATGTGCAAAATTGAACCTCTTGGAGTTGAACCACTCCCTCACCGAACTGAACTAGACTTCGATCTAGACCCTCCCTTCTTGTCTGAAGACTGGATGCTTGAAAGGTGTTGGATCCACCAACTCTCCATCATCAATCTAACCTTATTTAATGATTCAAGTATTTGTTGGGCAGTCATAAGCATGTGCTTGTGGATAATCATGCCTTGCACCAGATTTTTGTGTTCCCTTCACTGCCACACCAGCTTCAACTTTTAAAAAATTGAACTCCATAGCCTATCTTCAGTCAGGACCGAAACCAGTTGAGCCCATTGTTGTCCAGATCACCTCTATTGCTTCCTTGCCCATTTCTCCCAGATACGCCAGAACCAAACCCAAACTTAGAGAAAATTAGAGTAGTGTCTCTGGTATGATATTTTGGCAAGCATGGTTATTTACACTGTTAAGAAAGTTATATGAACTTATATGTGATTGGGCACTCGGTCAGATAGAACCCTGTAAATAAATGGCTAAATAATATACAAGTATAGTTGACGGGAAGGAGGTACGATACTGTTCATTGTCTTCTACCTTCGAACTGTGCGTGATGCACTGGGTTTGTGGAGCTTGAGTCCACGTCGAAGTCCACCTTACCTCCATCTTGGCCCTGTAACAAACATGGAAAAGAATATGGATACATGATGATAGCACAGGAGCACCCTATCGATGGTTCTAGACTCTTGTTAGAAGTTGGAGCTCATCAGCCTCTATTGCTGATAATTCCACCTCATCTCATTTACCATTCTTGATCTTGCAGCTACTGTGGTCATCAGAAGCTCCTCTGATGCCACCATTCTGCTCACATGATCACATGTGCAGGATCCTTGGGAGATTCTTCTTAGGTTCAATTTTGGATTTTGGCATAACCGCATCAGAAAGTCATGCCTTTGGAAATGACAAAAGCTTGTTTCAATTGGCAATGCTTTATGTTTCCTTTTTCTATACTCCCACAGTGTTGATTTCATTCTTCCTTCACCTTTGTCAGCATTGCTTGAAGGGAAGCTTGTTTTGTTGGGTATCAAGAGTTTGAGCTGATATGTCATGCTGTTGTGCTTTTATGTTTGGTTTTATGACCATAGCACTCTAGGGTTGTTGGTATCCAGGACCTGAGATGGGTCAGCTGGGACAAGCTGGCTAGTGATGATACCTTGGCTGAGGTGGCAACAGGAACACCTCTTGGTGGTTCCTCTTCCTCCATCACCAGCACCAATTAGAACCACCAAGTGGGTTTAGGGTTTATAATATGAAGAAGAGGAAGAAGAAAAAGGAGACGATGCTTCAATGATCCATTTTTTGTTGGATGCTATTGCAGCAAAATAACTGAGGGTAATAATAGCAGTTAAACAACATAACACTATTATGTTTCATTTTAACTTGATGACATCCAAGTAAATTTCAAGTGTTATGATGGACATTAGAGAAGTATTTAATATAAGGAAGGTATTGACGTGAAATGATAGTTTAACAAGGGTATTTGATCAGGGAAAACCCTAATGTATATTAGATAAGGATCCTGATTCTTTTATGCCCTTTTAGTAAACATCCCATGCCACTGAAAGAATCTTGATGTTTTTCTTTTTCCACAGAGATAACCTTTTGTTGCTAAATAATTTAAAATTTGAAAAAATAAAAGCAAATACTTTAGAACATCATTTCCATTTTTGCGTTATTTCTTCAAATTATTTGGAAACAAGTTGCTGTGAGCATCATCATATTATCAGTCTATTCATTTTCAACCATCTTTCCATTGAGAAATACCATTCATTATAAGTTGTAACATTAGCAAGACAGTCGGAGTCATCAGTTCCCCACATCTTATTTTTTTGTATCATTGGTATAAGGTAGATATTTTGTCCTCAAATAAGCTTTCTCGTTTAGTGAGGATTGACTAGCCTTTTTTAGTAATTTCTTCTTTTTTCTTGGTTTATTTGCTGCTGTCTTAGTTATATTATTATGTTAGCCTATCTAAAGCAGCAGTGCTTTGTTAGTTTGCTTGTGAGTCTATTTCCTGAAGTTTCTAAATTCTGAAATATGTATTCTATTTTCTGCAAATTCTTGGGTATTTGTTGTCAAGTCTTTACTGCAAGCCTTTACCATAATTGCATTTTTTATGTATTTAATTATATTCAGTATTTAGATTTTGTGCTTGTATTTGCATGGGGTAAGTCTGGGTATTGGTGGAATGAGGCATCTTTTTCTTATTTTGAAAGCTATTATCAGGAAGAATACCTGTCCGTCTATATGTACGCTATGCTGGGGAGTGCCTTAATGATTTAGAGGATGCATCTCCAGTAGAATCCTGGGATAACATCTCCTACATAAATCGCCCAGTTGACGTTCACTTTGAAGAAGGTACCATGAATCATGAAATTTACAGATTATGCATACACGTTCTTTTCCGAGGCACACATCTTTATTAAAAAAATTATTCTATTGTTTCCTCTTGACAATATGAAAATATTATTCAGGAGTTCACGACTGCTTGCAATTTCTCCTGAAACATGAAATTTTTTTGCACATCCAAGATCCCTAAAAATACATGCTACTGTTTGCAATAGAGATTTCTGTAACTTAAAGGATCGGCTCTCTTTCATTCTCTCACGCGTAAATCTAATGCCCAGTTACCCCTGCTTGGAATACTTTTCATACTGCAGGCAAATATCTTACGTTAAGAACTGCCATGGAATCTCTACTTCCTGATTTTTTCGGCAATGAGTTTTCAAAAGTTGATCTCCAAACCTTAAGTGGGAAAATCGAACTTCTTGAGGGCGATCCAGGCTCCGGGGCTTCGGAAACAAGTAGGAGAAATACTGGACCAGAAGGCTCACAAGCCGAAGATCAAGCAAAAAAGTTCAAAATCAAGCTTGTTCGCATTCAAGGAATTGAACCGGAACTGGATATTCCTCTTGCCTGGGTTTTTAACAACTTGGCAAATCCTGAATACTTTCTGCACATCTGTCTGTTTGTCTTCTCAGATAATAAGGTAGGGTAGTGATAATTTTGGTTTACTTGAAAATTTGAAGTTATTTATCTTTCAACAACAATGGTGTGTTTCATGCTCTGTGACTTGTATATATTAATTTTTTAACCACATCAAAAATTTGTATCAGCCAATTATTTCCTGCAACATTCTGTCCAAAATTATGTATGCCGGTTGGCATTGCTTCATTTACTGAACTTCGACTAACTTTTTGTACGTAAGAACGTTGCAGTGAGACAAGAGCGAGGGTTTTTTATCTTAATAAGAGCCAGATATCTCTCTTCCATACTCAAATCGGGCGACAAAAGCAAATCATGGTTCTCTTGAATTGATAACGTTTTTGTTTAAACTTGAATCTATAATATCTTTTATGCATTCTGATTAATTTTTCTACTATTAATTTTCATTATCATTGTTATTTGTTTTATATTTCTAATTATATAATGCATTTATGATATCCTTTGAAGCAATATGATTTTTTACGAAGGATTTGTTTATGTAATTGAATTGAATACGATAGAATTAGAATTTCAGTTGGAAATGAAATTGAATAGAATTAGATGAAAATAAAATTTAAGTATTTGTGAATATAGAAGAAAATGATAAAATTAGAATTTTATGTTTGTGTATAATAATATAATATAATTGTAATTAATTAATTATTTAGTATGTTATATAATAATATCATTAGACGTTGATATGTTATTAATATAATCTTACATTTAATAACAAAGTTCAAATATTCATATGAAGGAGTAAAAATGAAATTTTCATTTAAAGGGATGAGAATTTAGATTCATATTTTTTACCTATAGGATTATAATTTAAATAAGAATTGTAATTTTACGTGCATAAACATTTTAACATTTAGAATTAGATGAAATTTAAATTTATTTTTGTCTAATTTGAAATATACAAATTCTACCAAAATTAATCTATATTACATACCATTCTTTTAATTTTATTAGAATATATGTTTTAAAAATTATTAAAGTATAGATATTAATGGTGTTAATATAGAATAGTATTTAAGATTCCTGACGTTAATAATTAGTTTTATAATCCATTAAAATTTTATGTTTCAATTGAATAACTAATCAAATGCAAGCCGATTCTTATGTACGTTTTCATGTTTCATTTCAAAATATATTTAAAAAAATGTCAAAAGGTAAGGGTGAAGAAATAAACAACAATAGAAGTCAAAAGAAAGAAGATAAACAACGTAAAGGATTCGAGGTCAATTCTATTGGACCACCCGTCGGCAGTGAGAGTAGTACGATAATTCCAAGTAAACATCATCTCATGTGCATTATCTATGTTTGCACTTGAAGAAGAATATTTTAGTTAAAAAATAAAAAATTCTATGAAATGTTGAATTGATATCTTTAAAAAATAAAATTATTTTTATTTAATCTGATAACATAGTTGGTGTTCTTTTGAATGAAAGTTAAATTTTAAAAAAAAGTCATTAGTTTTTTTTTTTGGTAAAAAATGACCATAAGTTAGAATTAAAAGACGCTAATATTACAAAAAACAAAAATCAATCATTTCCAAAACAAGTAAAAACAGGAGTGCAGGAACAAAACGGCCGAGTATCGACTGTTTCCCCTCGTTCCAAGTAAAAGACATCCACACGATCGGCGACGAATTGCATCCCTACCGTCCGATTATCATCTCGAAGCACGGTGACGCCGCAAAACCCCGTCGAAAACGAAGCACCCATGGCCGTTCCTGCTTTCAGGGATGGCAGCAACCGCCAGGGTCGCCGGACCGGGTCTTCCTTGGGCCCTTCAATCGCCACCGTCGTCTCTCCTCCGTCAATTCCTCAACCTTTCGCCTCCTTATCCACAACGACGCTTCCGTCGCTTCCTTCCCCTCCGTCAGCCGTCCCTTCTGCGTCGTTCCATATCGCCGTTGCCGAAAAGGGGGAAAGATTGCGTTTCCGTGGCATGCCTGCCCTCCCCCGCTCCTTCCACCGCAAACACCAAGCTCTATGTCAGTGGTATGGGTTTCGACTCTTGCTACCTATGTGATTTAGGATTTTTGAAAAATGGAAATCGTGTTCTTGCCGGATTTTCAACAATTCTGTGTTCATTTAAACTGCGTAATGCTATCATTGCCATTATCCTCAAAAAAAACTTTGTAATATTTTATTGTCTTGTATTTTCAGGGCTTTCTTTTCGTACCACCGAGGAAAGCTTGAGAAATGCCTTTCAGAATTTCGGTCGGCTTGTAGAAGGTGAAAAAACGAGTTTTTTATGGATATTTATTGAGAAAGGCAATCTACTAGTTTATCGAACCTCTTTTTGGTGAGATTCGATGGTTTTCTCTTGCAAATACAGATGAGCGACTTCAGTTGTCGGTTGAAGTGCTGTGATTCGTTTTGTGTTAATTGTGCAGTCAACCTTATCATGGATAGAATAGCCAATAGACCAAGAGGTTTTGCTTTTCTTCGCTACGCAACGGAGGATGAGGCAAACGCGGCTATTGAAGGGATGCATGGGAAGGTATTCATTCTTATGGTTTTCTCGTTTAAATATAATTTACTATTATATTGATTTTGTTTCTGCATTGCTTCTTTCGGAATATCATATTTGTTTACTACTTTCTTCAAGCTCGTTCTGTATTTGACATGGAATAAAATCCAAAGGACTTGGTCATATCTCTTTACGTGCAAAACTTGTGCAATACTATCACCCCCAGAAGCAATATTGCTCAGTCAGTCAGTCAATTTTGTAGCCGAGATTTTAGCAATTTTTTTTCTAACTTAAGATAAATGAACTCGAAACTAAAGCATGCTTGACTAGTTTAGAAGACACTTACGACTGTCTTGTGTGTTGTGCAGGTTGATTTATCATACAATAAGTATAGCTATCTAATAGAAATGGTATTATTGCCTGCCAAGGATAACGATATGCTTCATATTTTAGTGATTACTATTATTTGTCAAAGCAATGCTCTTGTGGTATACTACGATTACCGACGATTACTTCTTTACGATGCACGTCCAATCAAAAATTAAACATCATATATTCATTCCTTTATCATCTACCATATCATATTTATAATTAAGGATATGAATACATGATATAGAATGGACGGACTAATTTATTATCTGTTGAGGATATGCATTTCAGGAAAGTTCATTCTAGCTTGCCCTCATGATTTTCTGTATTGTCAAGCTATGATGTTATCTTGCCAGTTTATTTTTGGTTCATTTAGCATGTCGACTTTTATGAACCTATGTTATGCATATCAATACTGTTGACGTGGTCAGTTACATTACTCTTCTCTACAAGTAGCAATGCTTAGAATAGATAAGTCTGCAGGAAGATTTCACTTCATGAGCTACGGATTCTGGGGTTACTCCTCGCTGAAATTGCACTTCTCCTCTCGCATCCACTTGTGTGGTAAGGATTAGAGTTGCTAATCCAGCCCCTTCGTTTGAGAAGCCATCGCTTCTGTCTTGGGAGGTAATCATGTCATAAGATCGTTCGAAGTGTTTGGAAAAGCATCTTGACTCTTTGCACTCTTCCACATCGAGTGCACAAGTGATTGAAGGTGACAAAGAAGCTTCAGCCCAAAAAAAGAAGGGGAAAGAAGAGGCCATGCAGCTTGCGGACTTGCTTAGAGATTTGTAGCCTATGCACTCCATTCCCATATCTTAAGGGCTAGACTTTTGGATTGGTTATTTCATATCAGAAATTGGAGAAATATTCATTTGGCAGGAAAATTTTGAAAGAATCGAAGCGAATAACATTTTGAAGGCTTTAGAATTAGCTTCTTTCTTTTAACTTGCTAAATAAAGTTAATGATGAAAACATTGAAATCCTAGATATTGAGAATCAAATATATTAGAATGAAAAAAAAATCTAAAATATTATTCAATCCATTAAAGTGGTATGTATTTTTTGTTTTGATATAACTTTTGATTGGATTAATATATATAGAAAATGAAAAATATAGGTGTCTACATCTAAATAGATGTAGGTACCAATAATGGACGGTTGAGATCAACCATCTTTCACTCTTTCTCCTATGATCTTCATTTAATCATGAAATACTTGCGCCTATCTGTGTATAAACATCTATACACAGATGGATCTCCAATATATAATATTTTCCTTTATTTTTTTCTCGTCTGATGTTCACAAATGGTTCTACTTCTGGATTTGTTGATCCTCTTACCTTGTTCTTCTTCTTTCTGATGTTTTCCTACAGTTTCTGGATGGCAGAGTTATATTTGTAGAGGTTTCCAAACCAAGAACGGACCCGCGAAGAAGCACCAAGCTGCAGACGTCGAGGCGGTTTTAGGAAGAGGCATATGGCTTCCAAATCCTGTTTCCCCGGCATTATTTTATAAGCTACAGCTGTGGCCTCAGAATCAGCCCATCGAGTTTTTTGTGGTTGTGCCATTGATTTTCATTTAGGTAAACCATGATTTGGCTAAATGAATGTTTTCATTTTTCGAACTTGAAATTTTATCTATTATACTGGTAATGATTTTTACATTTGAGAATTACGAAAATGACCATATTTGATCAACAAAATTATTGTGCCCGTTGATTTTATCCATGTTGGCTTAGTGATCGAGATGTGGTCTCCACTCTTTTAGTAACAGTATTAGAAAGCACATTCTTCGTTCAGTAGTATCATAGGTAAAATTTACAAGCGGAAGCTACAGAGAGGGTTACACCCAACTCCCCTTTTTCTCTAAAAGCTGACTGAACCAGCAAAATTATGAACACTGAACAAAAATTAGCAGTACCCAATACTCAACAACAAACATTTGAGGAAAATACCGTGTGTTATAATATATATCACCACCAGCAGTAAACGCAGGATATCTACGAACAGAGACGGCTTCTTTGAGGATCTCCAGCTTCGCCGTTCTCTGTCTGCATTGGTTCTCTTTCAGCCGAACTGGAACACCGCTTGTATGGTACAAACCCCTTGGTCTGTTTCCGTTTATTGGTGGGAGATGAAGAAGTCTCGCCGAGCTTTCTTTTTAGTGGTTCTTCCGATTCTTTCTTTTTCGTGTGAGATTCGCAATCGGAAACAGGGGTTTCTTCGTGCCGATTCGGGCAAGGATGCATCAAAGGGTACGGCAGCACATTGAAGACTGGCCACCAGGACATGGAAGACGCCGTGGTATTCTGTGCCGTATCGATTTGCTCATTATCCTGTGAATGCAAACAATAGAACAAGGGTGGTAATCCACAAGACCACGGGTTCCATTCGCCTTCGCTGGGAATCACGCAAGGGTCCTGCCATGCCAAATCTTCTTTTTGACTACTAAGAGTTGGAGATTGCAGGTCTTTCTCCATTTGTGTTGTTGGGTCCTCCTCTTTCTCGCCGGATGGGTTGCCTTTGTCTGTGACGAGGACGGTTCTTCCGAACAGCCTAAGACTTGTTGCAGGCGCCTCTTCTGGTTCCTGGACGAGAAGAAGACCATTAGAGATTCGAACAGAAAGTTTAACTTTATAACCTTAACTTACAGAAGGTTTGAGGATTACCACGTCGGACTTCTCCTCCGTGGTCATGGTGGGGGAAGTTAAACCAGATTGTGAAGATGCATTTCCTTCCTCAAACCGACACATATGTTCCTGTTCTGTGGAAGACAAGCATAATCCGGCTGGACCAGATCCAGTCGTACATGAAGAACCCAATGACCCGCAATGCTTTGAGCAGCTATTGGAAGCAGCAGGTGATCCAAAGGTATCGCAGCCGGCGTTGGTTAAGACAGAGGTGGGTGATTGCGTTCCGGCGTCGGAGGCCGACAGAACTGGTGCCAAGAATGGGGCTGGCTTCTGCAATCTGGACAGGACCTTAATAGAAGCATTGCCCAGTTTACGAGGGTACGGGTGGGTAGGCTTCTTTTTGGGCCTAGGAGGAGGGATCTCGATGGATTTCACAGAACTTGTTGTAGTGTAACAGGATGACTCCCTGGCCACCTGATCCAAACAGAAAACCATCAGTTCAACACGTACCATTCATTATGAATGAAGCAGGACAATGGCTGACGATGATGATGATGATGATAGACACCTTGGAGAAAAACTTCTGGGCGTGGCTCCGAATCTGAACTGCTGTTTTGGTGCCTACGTGCTCTGCAGGGGGGAGGTCTCGCTTAGATCAGACCAAATGAATCCACTGGGGATTAACACAAGAACACTAAACAAACAAGTTACCTTCTATGCGACGCCACGCTCGACCATGACGTTTCAAAGCTTCGATGAACTTGTTGTGCTCCTCTTCTGTCCATCGTTCTCGTTGTTTTGTTATGGTGTATGCCTTTCTTATCTGTGCGTAATATATAGATGGAAAGGATGTGAAAACCATGAGGGGGCATAAAGAGAAGTGACTGTCGTGTTACTGCGTGCTATCTTCACGGAAATAATACACAATTAATAATAACCTTGGGCATATGCTCGTCTCCAGTCGATGGCATCTCTTCCAGTTGGTCATTTCTTGCGGAAGAGATTCTCTCGTCCACAAGTGCTTGATTGAGGGCCTTGTTAGAATTGCTCACACACATGTTGCCTCTTCTGTCCTGGATCACCAAAAATTTTTCTCGTCAAGGTCATCATAAAGGGCTGACCCATACATGGAATGATATGAAATTGTCAAATAGGCAAAATTATCTGAATACCAATCATCCTCACTGCAAGAGGGACTTCTTCTTCTTTTTTGCAAATCAAAAAAAGCGCCCAATTTCATCGTCAAAAATAAAACGACAGATTCCAAGTTTTTCGCTTCAAAAAATATCTTTCCACAAGAAAAACGAAGAGTCCACTAATAAAATTATACTCTCCTATGTAATACGAAAGAAGCAGAAAATTTGATTCAGATCCGAAAAGGAACTTAGCCATGTCAGAGTGCTTAGCTTGTAAAACGCAAATAAAAAAAATCTAAAACACAATAATCAGTAGCGTCCAGCATAATACAGCAAACCCAATAACCCAAAAAAAGGCTTCCTTTTTCTTAAGAAAAAAATCCCATTCAATAAAGGGGGAAATGTCACTTTTGAATCCCATGTTCCAAGTGCCTCCGCAGACTTTTTTTCTTTCTTTTTTTTAAAAAGTCAGAAACAAGCAACATCCTAAACAGGAGAAAAACCTAAATCATCTAGGTCACAGGAAGCCCAATCGGAACCCCCTCGAAGGTTCAGATCCTCACCGGCAAACCCAAGAACAAGATCGACCACCACCGAACTCCACCAAATCCTTCCTATTCAGGAACCAAAGCACCCCCCCCCCCAAAAAAAAAAACCACAAGCACAGATCAAAACTAGAGAAGCAGAGCAAGCTCCAGAACTGTACCGATCACGCCGCAGTTACTTCTTCCCGGTAACAAGATGAGAGATCTTCCTCCCACTTCAGCGAGCGAAATATCGATATCCTCCTGGTGAAATTTCTCTGTGTGGGGAAGAGAACAGGACCAAATTTGGTCGGGAAGGAGAGTTTGTGGGAGTGGTGAGGGGCGGGAGAAGCAGAGGAGGAGGGAAAGGAGAAAGAGCGTGGTGGTGAGGGTGATGAGAATAGCCACGTCGGAACGGAGGGGGAAGTGGTTATATTTCTTCTCCGGGAGACTTCGCTCAAATCTTGTGGCTGGAGACGCGTCTGGCCTCGGACACGTGGCATCGCTTTTTCTCTTGCCCCGCTGCGCTTTTTCCTATCCGCTCCTTGTTTTCCCAGCGTTTCCGGATAAACAGGATACAATTTCTACTCGCTTTCTTTTGTTCTCCATTATATTATTATTATTATTCATTTTTCAAATCCGCTCCTTGTTTTCCCAGCATTCCGCGGATAACAAGATGGTATTTTACTCATATTGCAAAAAAAAACAAACAAACAAACCAGATGGTATTCCGCTCAAAGAAAAAAAAATATATTATTCACTTTTCAAAAGGAACCTTATCGTTTCATTTTGTACGTGAAAAATGGATAAAGAAAAAGTCAGATATTTCATTTGGAATACAAAAAGTCAGATATTTTCTGAACCACAAGTATGGCGTTGGTGACACGACAAGAGTAACGACCACGGGCATGTGGATGGTCTTCGCCCAAGTCCCGGCAGGCCTTACGTTTATAATTAATTAAAATATTTTAATTGATTTTTTTCTTTTTTGCCATCGATATTGTATATTTGAAAGTAACTTCCGTTATACCATTGACGTGATATAAAAAAAGAGAGTCATGACAATAAATAGAATCTATTTTCTTGGTAGATACGGAAGTTTCATTTATTTTTCTTTGTTGATTGGTTTAAATGGTTTGATCTTCTTCTCTTGGAATATGAAAAAGAAGAAGATAATTAATCAACGTAAAAGAAATTAAAAAAATGGTAGAGAAAATACATAGAAAAAAAAATTTACATACGTAAAATAAGATATTTATTTGTTGTTTTTTTTTTGGTTCGCAAAGGGTCAATAATGAACGAACGTGACAAAAAAGAAAACTTTGAAACGGAATTTACGAAAGAGCAAAGAGAAATAATAATATCTCGAGGGAAAAGAGAGAGCGTGGCCGGCGTACCGGGAAAAAGTGGCGCTGGGAAATAAATATGTCGACTTTGCAAGAAAAAGAAAATAAATATCTCTTCAGTCTTCAGACGAGAGAAGGGAAGGAGGAGGCGGAGCGGAGAAAGCGAACGAGTGGATAGAAGAAGAAGAAGAAAAAAAATCCTGACCACGAGAAGCGGATGTGGATGGAAGACGCTCCCGCGACTCTTTTGCTCTTTTTCTGCCGCGTCAGCAGAAGCAGCCAGCGCGGCCCACCGTTTCTTACCGTCGGACCCCCTCCCGTCCACAGATTTCCCCGAGCAAACGTCTCGTCCACTCGTTCCCCCTCGCCGCTTGTTTTGCGCTTTACCACCTTCCTCCCGTGTCCGGATTAAACAACGCTACATTTCCTGCTGTATATTGTTTCATATACTTATGAAGTCATCACAAGTTGCCGTATTATTTATGCTAATCATTATTATTATTATTATCGTACACTCAAGTCCCAAGTGCCAGTTTTTCCACGGGACTAATAAATTTCTCTGGTTTTGGGTGGCTCCCACCTCCGACATGCGTCGCTGCCTTTTAACCCTTTTGTCGATTTTTAAATGTCCGCTCCATGTGTTTCCGACGATTGAATATTAAATTTCATCTTTTACGATAAAATAAAATGATAAATTATATATACTCTTCTTTTTAGTAAACGATCATATTCATTTTTTTAGTACTTTCTTCAGGGCGCGTCAAAAATAATAAGGAAAAAAATAAAAGGTCGTAAGTCACGAGTACGGTGTGATGACCCGCCAAGATTTTTTTTTTTGCACGAGCCGTTAAGAAATATCTAAGATTAAGAGATAAACAATAGAGAGAGAAAAAAGTGGGCAACCAAAAAGCGAAAAAATAAAAGGATAGAATAGACTGGACTTCTCACCAGTTGAATTACTTGAGCTTTTCCGAACTTAAATTTTTTTTTTTTTTTTTTCCTTTACTTTCTGAATATCCTCAGGAGAAAAAAAAAGAAGAATAAGAAGAAAAAAGTAGCAACCACAAAGTGAGTAAAATAGACTCTGACCAACCATTGTTGAATTATCGGAGTTTTTATTAGAATCAGAATTACACCATTATCCATAAAAAAAATTTTCCCGACCACGTGAGCGAGTCGTGGATGGCGTTCGAGGGTGCTCCGTCCCCTTGCGCTTTCGACACGTCAGCGCCGTCCGTTTAAGTAACCTCTGGTTTCTCGCGCCACGTGGCGTGAGAACGGTGGTGGTCTGGCGTCGATGGTTTCATGTTTCGACGAGGGTGGTATTGGTGGAGGACGAGACTCGTCCACACGCTCACTTCGCCCCTTGTTTGGTGCTTTCACCAGCCGTCCTTAAAATAATCCCAAAAATCATTCGCCACAAACTTTTGTCCTCTTCCTTCCAGTATTGCCCCTGAACCGACAACTCCGCCTCAATCCGACGATCTCCTTTTTGTCTTTAAATTAACGGCAGCCAAGCAGGTTATCATTTCGACAACGAGAATTTGTACGAGATCTCGTTTACGAGAAAATCTTTCGGCATTGAATTTAAAATCTTCGAGAATAATATTATTCTCGACCTATATGAATCACGTCTACCCTTTGCGTTAAAACTTCCATCGGACGTGTTCTCGAACTGACTTCTTCTTCTTCTTCTTCTTCTTTTTCCAGTTGGGCTGGGCCGGCGAGTTCAGGTCCATCCCAATCATACAATAAGACAACTGTTGATTGAGATACATACACTACCTATTTCAAAAAAGTTTTTGTGTTGTTTTGCACAACGTTGGTTACCTACATCTTGGTTTTATGAAATAAAAAAGAAGGAAGAGCTACAATTAATGTCTCTTTAACTAATGTATTAGTCCTCGTAGAATGAAGTTAATTGGCTCACCCAACTCCTTAACGCCATCTGGAAAGGATCCAAAGGCTGCCTTGAAGGCCTGAAGCCCATGATGCGTTTAGCTTTTTTTTCCTTTTTGGAGAGGGGGGGGGGGGGAGTGGGGGAATTAAAGTTATAAAAGTTTAATTTATCGATAAAAAAAATACTAGGATCTTTTATTACCGACTTAGTGAATATTGGGATTATATAGATGTTAAAGAATATTAATGTATTAGGATTATGTAGATGTGAATTTAGTATTACATTATCTAGAATGATATATTTATCTTCTTTGCGTAATCTGTAACCACTACTATGTATAGGTGCATTTATATCTATTACCAAGCACCGACTCTTTTAAAAACTTTGGAGTTACTATGTTTGGATGAGAGCAGAACCAAGATGAGTGACTATCTAGAAAGTTCTCGTGCAATAACTATGAACAATAGTGTTGGACTTACTTAAGTGTTGATAAACTATAGGTGTGTGCACCACTTACTAAATTCACATGCTAACATTACAAGTCTTGACTCAATTAGTAATCTCAATCAAGTTGATGGATGAGGCTACTTTAGATACCCTTAACTAGTTAAAAATCTCTACGAGATAAAGTACACAATACTCAAAGAAATCTAACATGTTGAGGCCTAACAAGATTTACTTCAAACTTTCATTTCCTTAGATACTATATCATTTGAATATACATTGAGACTCACATGTTATCAACTTTATGTATATTCTTAGAAGATCAAAAAATTAAAAAATATATATATATATATTTTTAAAAGACCACCACTATGTATAAAAGAGTGTAAACGTATATTAATGAAAGATTCTACTCTCATTATTTCTTGTATTCTCTCACACATCTTTTTGTCAAGTTTACGAAATATATTTTAAATATAAATATAAATAAAAATATTTAAAAAAATTATTAACTCTAAAATACAGCAAAAGTCTTGTTCTCCTACCTATTTTTCGAACATACGGTTTGAGGTTTCGTTTCGTTAATTACCGGTAAAAAAAAAATTTCTAGAAACACCGACATGCTGGGCCCCACCACATCTGCACGCAACAGGCCATCCAATCATGTCTCAAAGCTCCGGTCCACGTGCCATTCCCTCTGGACCCACCCACGAAATATTCCGTCTTGTCCTGACGGATCTGTTTGTGGCCGTTGCGTCCTCGGTGAGAGCAGAAGATAGTGGAGGCAGCTTCCTGTGCCCGGACAATTCCTCCTCTTTACCCGTCTCCATTCCCTTCTCCGACAGTGTTCGAGGTCCGAATTCTGATCATCAATGGCTGCTGCGGTGCTCGACAAGCCCGTGTCCGTCGAGGATAACATTTCGAAACTCCAGTCGGCCGTCTCCGGTCTCGACCAGATAAGGTATGGAGGTTTGGTATATAGTTTAGATTCTTTCTTTTTTTCTTTGCTTCGCAGTGTTTCAATTTATCGGTACAGGATCTGAGCTTGTTTCTGGTTCTGTGTAGTGAGAACGAGAAGTCTGGATTCATCAACTTGGTATCTCGCTACTTGAGGTAGATCATCTGATTATGGTCACTGTCGAGTGTGTGTTGCTGTTGTTCTGGGTATGAATGCTTAGGGAGTTTAACTTTTGCGATTTGTTTATTATTTTCATTGATGCATAATTACTTAAAGATAACGAGAATGTGTCGTGCATGATGTTTTTGGTTTTTGATTTTTTTTTTTTTGGAATGCGGTGTGATTGAAGTGGCGAGGCGCAGCAGATCGAGTGGAGTAAGATATGTACTCCCACTGATGAAGTGGTGGTTCCTTACGACACCTTGGCGCCTCCACCTGAAGGTAGAAGTCTTCCTACCTTTCCTTCAGGAGTGTTCGATATGGAGGATATTTCCGATGACTTTTTAGCAGTCCATATTTGAAGTTAATCAAGGTGATCTTATATTCTATTTTTCTGATTTGTCTTGGAAAAATCCAGATTTGGAAACGACTAAGAAACTTCTCGACAAGTTGGTTGTTCTGAAACTCAATGGAGGACTGGGGACAACAATGGGTTGTACTGGTCCCAAGTAAGTTCTGTTGTGAGTTACTCTGATCGATGCATGCTATGAGCATAACTTCTAGTGTAAATAAGGAGTTTTATGTTCACTGTGGCCTTTAATCTGTTGTAACTTTCAAAGTTCACCTAATTTGCCGTGTAACGCATCTCATTGTAACTATCATTTTTGGATGTCTGGAATTCAATTATATTAAAAAGATACTAATGGAGGGCATGTTTCATATCTGTGGTAATTTTATAGGTGCTATGGCAGATACGTTGTCTTTTCCTGCACATGAACTGCTATAGTTAGTTGGGCGCATTTGATTATTTCTGTCTTGTCTAGATCTGTCTTTTCTAGCAGCTGTGAGAAAATGTTGGAATATGTATTTCGTCTTCTACTGGCTAGCATTGCCTCCGACAATATGGGTTAAATCAAATACAACTAAAATGCACAATGAAATGTGACAAACTAATAGTAGTAATTAGTAAATCTCTTTACGTTATTATTAATTTCTGTTAATCCAGTAACGGAGGCTACTGTTTTTAGGTGTAACAGGTTGCTTCATGAATAAACCTCATAACTGAATGAATATGTACTTTCTGATGTTTGCGTGATTTCATTCTCCTGCCATCTTTTACAAAAAATGTTGCTGATGTGTTATCTGAATTCGAGACATATACACAACATTTCATTAGTCAAAAGAAAGAGACCCTGGTCGATCACTTTCTTTGGTTGGGATTGAGAAGTGGAGATAACAAAAGCAGATCTCTTTCTTGGGTGGTAATTGGGTATGGTCAAGAATGTAACCATCACATCACAGCTCCCTTATCCTGGCCGCACATTGTCAGGATTTCATTCAGTAGAAAACATTCTTTTCAACTAAAAACTGCATTAAAAAATAAAAAATCATAGTTGCAGTACAATTTTTAAGTACAGTTGGTACTGTTCATCTAACATTCAGAAAAAAATTTAAAGAAGTTGACAACTAATTTTTTTGAAAAACAATATACTCAGCGGTCTTGAGTATAGTGGAGAAGGTCTGCTCTTTCTTAGAGTTTTTCGTTACCACTGATTGTATTACAATTAGCATTTGAAATAGAGGCTTTCCCAACATATTCTTCTCTTTTAGGGCTTCATTCCTCCGAGTTTATTCAATTGTTTGGTGGCCTTAAATGCTTGGTAAAACTGCCTCTTCACAAAGGTTTGGTGGTTGATGAAATAAAATCAGCTTGATAGTTGACATATTTATAGTTTCACAATCATTTCCCCATCGATTAATTCCATACATCATGTTCAACCATGCACGTAAACCTTTGTGTTGTAATAAATTTTGCAATATGTTTCTTATACTAGTCTGCTGCAGATCGGTCATTGAGGTTCGAAATGGACAAACATTCCTTGACTTGATAGTCATTCAGATTGAGGTAAATATGTCATATTAATGTGATTCAGGTGATTTTGAATGCTTTAACTTTGGCAAAGAAAAGTGACTTTTTTTGTATTATTGCAGTATCTTAACATAAAATATGGTTGCAATGTCCCACTTCTTTTGATGAATTCATTTAACACTCATGATGAGACACAGAAGGTATTTTTTCATCACATGGCATACAATCTGATGACTTTTTTAAGTAAAAAAATAACTGATCTATTAAAATTTGTCATTTGAAGATCGTTGAAAAGTATGGAAATTCAAAGATCGAGATTCACACATTTAACCAGGTATGATAACCCAAAATATCAAACTGCTTATGGTTGTTTTTACTGTACTTCTATTGCCATAATCGCTCAAATTGCAGAGCCAATACCCACGTTTGGTTGTTGAGGATTTTCTACCATTTCCTTGCAAAGGTCGGGCAGGGAAAGATGGTTGGTAGGTATTTTTGAGATTCAATTCTTTGCCATCACACTGTTTATTGTTCATTGAATCTAACATAAAACACGGGAGGCTTTCTTAGACAGTAAATATGATTGCTTTTGATGGATCATGTCATGAGGGAAATGTCAGTAGTATTTAACTATTGCATGTTTAATGGGGTGTATTTGAGAATAACTCAAATATTTTTTAAATGTTTAATGGCACAAGTAGGGGAAGTTTTGGTGGTGGTCCCTCCAGGAATACTTCCTCGGGGTGGAGATGATTGGAAGGGTGATGGTGGAAATTGGCTCCGGTGGAAGACCCTCCTGGCAACCGAGACACGTGTGGAGTGTGTGTGTAAAAATGATGATCGAAAACCTTCTCTGAGGTGGAAGCCACCTCAGCACCTTTATTTATATCCACTGGTTCAGTTACAAGAATAAGAAACGAACTCCCAAATGAACTCTACGACTTCACAGAAAAATCTTTGGATTATAACACTTTCTTATTCCAACAAACATGACCTATAAATATCACACCCAGCAAGTAATAACTATTATGACTAAAATAAGATTTCTTTGTGTATTTTAATATATCTTTTAATTGATCCAGTTGTCAAGTTCTCTTTGATATAAAGCTTGTATTTTAATCCTCCTACCATGCTAAATGAAGGCAAATAAATTAGATACCAGAAGAATCTTCCCATTGCTTCACCAAAAAAAGTTTTTGGCAGTGCATTAGCAAGACAACTGAATCAGTTTAAAGATATAGGATACCCATTTAACTGCAATATTTTCACACAGTTTAACACATTTAATAATGTCATGTTAATGTTTATGTAGGTATCCTCCAGGTCATGGTGATGTTTTTCCTGCCTTATCAAACAGTGGCAAACTTGACATGTTTCTATCTCAGGTTTGCCTATTTTACATACTAGATGATTCAATCTTGTGGGAATAGTGAATGAGAACATGACTTGTACACGTTATATCATAAGAGACCACTCCACTCAATAGTAATTGATTTTAATTTGGATGTCTCATATTTCTATATGGTATCAGAGTCTAATACGCTCTTTTGGGTCAAGTCACTGTACATCTACTTGATAACACCTTTAACATAAGAGACCACTTCACTCAACATCAACTAGTTTTGAGTTGAATGTCTCAGATTTCTACAAATCTTATGATCTTTTAAGTTGCAATAATTTAATCTTGAAGTATTTCTCACTAGTTCTTATCTTCCCTTTTGCAGGGAAAGGAGTATATCTTTGTTGCAAACTCTGATAATTTGGGTGCCATTGTTGACTTGAGTATCTTTAGTTTCCATATGACATTTTTTGGATTTTGACAGATGTGTTACTGTCCAAGTCACTTGCTACCGTAAATTGGTGTTGGTCTGATATTTACTCAAAAAAATAAAGGAAACCTTAAATCCTTGACTATAATTGCTAGAAATCCTTAGTCATTTGATCCAGAACCAGAATGAATACTGTATGGAGGTGACACCAAAAACTCTGGCAGATGTCAAAGGTGGTACCCTTATATCATATGAAGGAAGAGTGCAGGTAAGGGTAGAGACTAGTATCTTGCATCACTTTGAATGCATGTTTTTTCTGTTACAAATTAGTTATCCCCAAGCATTTGTTTGCAGAAGCTAAATGGCACTTATTCATTGTAGTACTTTTCCTAAAATAAAAAACCCTTTTCCCCTCTTATGATAGCCTTGCACATACTTATCATTCTCTCTTCTTTACAGCCGAATTTTATTTTATCTTGAATAATCTTTTGCGAACAAGAAAGAATTAATTAATATAGGAGGAACTAATTGAGGTAATGCAACACTGATAGTTTTGTGGCTAGAAGTGATGGAAAAAGATTTAAAATTTATAAAGTAATAGAGAATATGGAGATGAAGAAATAAATGGAGTAAATCATTTCGCGTTGCCTAACCTTGATCTAACATGCCAAGAAATTATTAAATTTCACTTCTCATGCACGTACATGAGAGTCTTAGACGTTTCCTAGTGGCAAACTTATCTTGTTTGGCTAGATTTTTTTATTTCAAACTTGTATGGAAAAAATAGTCTGATAATTTTTCCTAGTCAACCATCCCACTATAAACGTTATGCTCTAATTCATTGTCAATTTATACGGGTGCCATTTGTTAATTTTTTAATAGTTTGGTCAAAGGATGCTAACATTTGTAGGTTGTAATGGTCGCAATTGTGTTTTTCTTGCACTTAGTACAATTTCCATAACATATAAGCATAAGCATGTACTCGTTGTACAAACTCTAGCAAATAGTACAACAAATTGGTACTTGTTGGATAATTGGCATATTCATTTCATGACAGATAATGAATTTCTTCTGATTTTCTTGGGTTTTTTCCTTGGTTTAAACATGCAGCTTCTGGAGATCGCACAAGTTCCTGATGCACATGTAAGTTGTTAGCAATTATTGTTCTTAGTATGGTCCTTTTAGTTGATTCTATAAATTAATTAGGATTAGATATGATCACCCTAGAATGGTCCAGTGAGAATATGAATTTTACTTTTGGTTTCTTCAAATTGACTTGTAAGCAGAAGTTTCTCGTCAGATGGAACTAAGAGCTTTACTTTCCCTAAATCCAAATTTTGATTGGATTCTGAACTTGGTAGCATTTTTCATTAGCTATGATTTGTCGAAGAAAGTGATGTCATAAGATATTTTCCAAATAATATTGTGAACAGCTCACAATGTATAGGATGCCTATCTGGCAAATTTTGAACTGCCTGGTAGAATTTAACTTTAATAGACGAACTTCTCTTAGGTTGTTTCTTTCGAATGGCCCCCATTTATATTTGATTAATTTGTGCTCCCATTCTTTTGTTTTACAATCAGGTTGGTGAATTCAAATCTATAGAAAAATTCAAGATCTTCAATACCAATAACCTGTATGTGATCTTCATCCTCAAATTTATCCTTTGCATCATATATCTTGTGTTTAATTGTTGCTGATCACTCAGGTGGGTAAACCTCAAGGCCATCAAGCGTCTTGTTCAAGCTGATGCCCTTAAAATGGAGATCATTCCTAACCCCAAGGTAATGTGTACAGATTGACAACCCTATTTTTATTTGATATTGAATAAACTAGAAATATTCTTATGTCATTACCTGTTAATGCAGGAAGTTGATGGTACAAAGGTTCTTCAGCTAGAAACTGCAGCGGGAGCTGCAATTAGGGTAAATTATCCAGAAATGTATGTGCTTTTAGTTGTTTCAACATTTTCCATGCTTAATAATTAGGTTTCTGAAATTATGTTGGCCAGTTTTTTGAAAACGCTATTGGCATTAATGTTCCTCGCTCTCGGTTTCTGCCTGTGAAAGCAACATCTGATTTGCTTCTTGTTCAGGTAATTGAATGCTTTACCGTGCATTTTGTTTCTTCAAGTTGATAGCTTATGTTTTCAGTCTTCTTATCCAAGTTTAATTGTTGCAGTCCGACCTTTACACTTTAGTTGATGGCTTTGTGGTCCGTAACATGGCAAGAACTAATTCTGCAAATCCTTCCATTGAACTGGGACCTGAATTTAAAAAGGTGAACTGAGTAATATCAGATACTGTTACCAAACTATGCATGTACAAGCTGCTGAAATTTTGCATTCGTGATTCCAGGTTGCCAACTTCCTTGCCCGTTTCAATTCCATTCCCAGCATTATTGAGCTTGATCGCCTGAAGGTTTCTGGGGACGTGTGGTTTGGTTCTGGAATAGTTCTGAAGGTATCATTGCTTGTTCATGGCAGGCTATTATTGATAAACATCTTGCCTAATATAAGTTTCAAATTGTCTAATAGTTTATGTATTTGATAATGAATTAATAGCAGTCTTCTCAACATAATTTCAAATCCATATTTTAGAGATATTTCTAAGTTTTGAGAACATGAGAGCAGTTATTATCAAAATTTTACGTTTTGAGGGAAATATAGAGACAAAGTATGCATCTACCGTTGTCCCATTTTTCCAGTAGAATATGGCCATGGGTGCAATTATTATTATCATAATCAATTATCAGAAATTCAGATGTCACCTTTAATTCTTTATCTTTAAACGGATATTTATTATTTCTTGTATATGACAACTACAACAATAAATGACTTGTAGCAAAGCAGTAATTAATCGAGTTTTTTTTTTCAGGCAGGATTTTTGTCATAATTCATGAGAACGTAGGCAATCAAAATGTTAATAAAAGTACCATAATTTCCCCCTGTAAATTATGTGGAATATCAAAAAATATTGACCTTCACAACATTTTCTGTTTTATCCTCTAGGGCAAGGTGGAAATTGCTGCAAAGCCAGGGGGGAAGTTGGAAATTCCTGGTGGAGTGAAGCTTGAGAACAAGGTGTGACTTTCAGATACACTTCTTCTCTATTTTATCATTTCTAACGAAATCTCTATACCTTAAAATCTAACAACACCTTTCACTATGTGGTGGTTTTAGGAGATCAATGGTACGGAGGACATCTGAGCTAAAGAGATGTTCAGTGTTTTCTTTGGGGGGGTGGTGGGTTGGTGATATTCCTCACCGTAAACATTTCGATAATCATCCTATTTATATATATGTCGAAGTTGCATATGTCAACTTGATTTTGTCTGGGAAAAGATGTACATCTCGGGTACTACTTTCGAAACGATAATAATAAAATACTATGCAACTTAGGTCTACATGGTCTTAGAAATTGAATCATATGGTGCGCGGTTTAAGCTTAACGATACAAGTAGATTTCGAGATTCCAATATAGTGAAGTTCCATGGGCAATCCCTCTTTGCTAAGATGCTTTCTTAGGATTTTGCAAAACTTTTGCATAAATCTACACATCGTAGAGATATTTGTACATCTAGAAAATATGATAGAAAGTTAATAGAAAATTAAATTAAAGTATTTGTGCATAAAATAGAAAATAATGGAAAATCACAAAATGTTAAAGTATATATGTCTATTCATAAAATAAAAAATGTTGATAAATTTAATATTTTTTATATTTGTTTGTAAGATAAAGAATAAATTTTTTTATCGTAGATAATACAAAATAGAGTTATTTATAACAATAGTTACAATATAAAATACATTTCATATATCTTTATTGTTTTACATATTTCTCATAATATCAATTCTCATTTATTAAAGATAAATAATTTCAATATTAAAATTACATGCTATTAATATATTTTATGATAATTTACTTTTTCTATTTGTTTATTTTCCATTAGTTTCAGAGATCAAGAGATTAAAAATGAAAAAAAAAAATTCTTATATATAAAAAGAAAATGACAGAATCTTTTGAAAATCTATTTAACGTACAAATATCTAAAAAATGATAATAAAAAAATTCATCAATATTTTTCATAGTTTTCTAGTGTACAAATACTTCATGCAAGTAGCAGGAAAAAAAAAAAAAAACCTTGTGCCCATGTACAGTTCTGCTTTATTAGAATCCTTCCAGTGTGGTCAGATAAGACTGCACGTCAGGATGTGTATGGTCTTCCATCAACTTGGTTTCTTGTTCGGTTTTCAATCTAAGCTACTTGCCTCTAGTTAATAATCCATAGAAGCCGTCAGTCATGCATGAAAGTGCATGAAAAGGGTAGTGCAGTGCAGGATTACAGCTGGATGATTATATATTTATAGGGACGAAGGTTTCTTTCCCTGGCACACCTCTAGTTGTAGGGATGACGGTGGCCGCCATCGAAGAGGAAGGGAGAGAGAGAGAGAGCCTGACGAAAGGTAATGAACGGATATATAAGAATTCAAAAATCTATGAAGAACCATATAAATAGATAATTCAAAAATATTAGTAAATCTATATATCAAATGTAAATTTAAATTCTAGAAGTTTTCCTAACGAAAATCTTAAACCGCTATTATCCAAATAATCATACCATTCCAATAAGCAAGCCTACTTAATTTCCCTCCTTTTGTAAAAGATCTCAATCAACATTTGGAAAATGTTCCTTAAAGACGTGTTTTTAGTCGATATATAGACGTAACCTCCTTTCTGATTGATAAAACGTCAAAAAATTAAGAATACTCTAATTATATATGATTCGAAATCCTAATCGAATGAATTTCAAATCGATATATATATATCGATATGTCAGGCCTTGTTAGTGACGTACTGAAATTACTCCTCAGTAAGGGTAAGAAACAATAATTTGCGATGGCGTGCTTTTAAGTTAAGACTTATGACGTGGCTCTTTGGTAAAAATATGAACTAATTTTTTTCCACGCAGCCATGAATGGATAATTTCAACCATCGAATAATATATCAAGATAACGTGAAACTTTTTCGCCGATCGCAGATTTGAAACGTGTCAGGAAATCTTAAAATATATATATATATATAATTCTATGCTAAATTTCATCTCTCGTTGACATTCGTCATTTTCTGGGAGCCTTCGTCCAAAGTTGTAAGGTTGACGCGATCACGATGACAGGCTGCCGACTGGTCAATACAATAATCACCTCTACGCTTTGACTTGGACATTGCTTCCCGCGGGATCTTATAAATAATAATCACGATCACCATCGCCTTCCATCCTTCCTCCCCGGCGCAACACAAACACACTACCACCCAGACCCAGATCTGTACCGCAATCGATCGAGGAGCATGGTGAGGCTGAACCAGAACGACGCTCGACCCACCACTCAAGAAGAAGTAGTAGAAGCTGGAGAGCCGCCGCAACTCCACCACTTCTCCCACGTCCACCTGTTGCAGCGCCTCGTGCTCCCGCAACCAAGCCCTTTCTTTCCGGCGACCAGCAGCAGCTGCGGTGGTTGCACCCTCCCCTGCTCGGGCACGGCCTACGCATGCATGACCTGCAACTACGTGCTGCACAGATCCTGCGCGCTGGCGCCAAGGACCATGCAACACCCGGCCCACCCCATCCCCGGCCACACCCTCGCCCTCTCGATCACGTCCGCCAACGCTGCTGGTCGGTCCTCCTCGTGCGACGCTTGCGGCAACCAGTGCGGGAGCTTCTCCTTCAACTGCACCCGCGGGTGCGAGTACAACCTCCACGTCCGGTGTGCAAGACTAGTCGCCGGGGATGTTCGGCACCCGTCACACCCTCACCCACTTTCACTCACCTTCCAGTCTCCCTACGGCCCGTTCCAGCAGTTCTGGTGCGACGTGTGCCGCCAGCCCTCGGGGGCGGCCAAGTGGCTGTACCGGTGCGACTATTGCGGTTTTGACGTCCATCTGGAGTGTGCCGACGACACCGGCCTCCCTCAACGACGCCCGCAACAAGAACCGCAAGATCCATTCCTAGCGATGATGGAACGCAGCCATCAGGAATCGGAAGCGGCAATGGCGGAACTCTTGTGGACACAAGCTGAGTTGCAGAGCCAGCAGCGCCAGGAGATCTGGCAGAATCTTCATCCGCAGAATCACCAAGGCAGTCCGTTCGGCCTTCCGTTTCAACAGCATGTGGCCGGAAGCGGCGGCCCGGTGAATCCTTCCGCAGTGTTCCCCACCACCACCGAAACCAACATCGGCAATCCGGTGAATCCTTCCGCAGTGTTCCCCACCACCACCGAAACCAACATCGGCAATCCGGTGAATCCTTCCGCAGTGTTCCCCGCCACCACAGAAACCAACATCGGCAACCCGGTGAATCCTTCCTCCGTCTTCCCCACCACCACCGAAACCGACATCGACGAGGCGGCTGCGATCGAGGAGTTAGTGATGTCGCATAATTTGCATACTATGGCAACGAACATCATCCGTGACATCTATGAACAGGATTTGCAATCCTCGTTGAAATTTATGACGTCCGTAAAGTACTGAATTTAGTAAGTTAATTAAGGGGTTGTTGAGCTCGTTGTCTTGTTTTATTTATTTCATTATATATGCTGCTTGTGGGGGATATATAATAATAATACTGGGAGTCTAATAAGTCTATTGTTTGTCGATTATTATCTGTTGATCTGGGTTTTGGGCATAAATTAATGTACCCCTTATCAAATATATATGCCTTTGAGAAAGAAACAAGGGCTTTTCTCGTTTCTTCTCGCCGTCGTCGCTGCCTACAGGTCGATTATCGAGTAGGGAGAGACAATTTTTGTAGTATGTATGGTTTTGCACAAGCCTATGTTGTAACAAGTCTGCTATGGCTATTATATTATATAAATCGAACTCTGGCTGGCCTGGTATTATCAGAGATTCCACCACTTTTGCCCAAATTGTGTTCACCTCCGTCCGACGGGAGCTTGCAAAGTCACCGCCCCAGACCCTTTCTCAATCCCCATTCCACCATAGAGAAATTAATTGGCATAAGTGACGTTATGGGTAGCGATTTGTTGGGACAAACGAATGGGCACGTTTTGATTTTAGTGGAATTGGGGGTTAGTTCACAGGGACAATTACCTTAGATGGATGGTTTGCATATAATATTATTACAATGCATAAATCTTAATCATGCAACAGACAAGTGATACCAAAATCCCATGTGTTATTTTTAAAAGGAAACATATCCTAACTTTTTCCCTCCCATTTTCATGCCCCCGTTGCATACAATTCTTCCACTAACACCCATGGTTAGGGTTTTGTTCGTTTCATAGTCCCATTATTGTCCCATAGCCGAGGGTTAAGATTGTATGGCTTTATTTAGCATGAGAGAAATGCGAAAGGTGTAAGGTGTTAAGACATTACTGTCCCATCAGTATGGAACGTACATTGAAAGATTTTTGCATCATCTTGTAATTCTCTGAAACACAAGAAATACAAGACAATATTAAAGAATTAATAACACTATATTCTAGAAGGGCACCGATATATATGCTCCTAAAATGTTAGAAAAAAAAGTGAGACATCATGAGAAGATACTTGTCGAAACTGAAAGTGTTAAAATTTAACAATAAATAATTCAGAGATCCAAAAGGAAGAGAATAATTTCTTCAAAAGTATGGGATAATTCCCAAAATCTAAATATCCTCCGAGAGTTTTATGATATAAATTTTCTTGGACCAAAAAGTTGTAATCGTTGAGACGACCACCATGGATGGGAAAAAATATTTTATATACAAAATAATCGGATGAAACATTCCTTGTTTATATATTTTATTAATCAATCTGAAAAACCAAACTAATTCTTCCACGAATTCTAGTTGAAATTCAAATCGATCAAGGAAATTCTAACGAAACAACTAACTACTGCAACCCATCGAGATGAATAAAAGTTGTGATTAAATTACTTCATCTGTATGGAAAATTTGGTATCCCATGGATAATGAGATGAGACTGGGAAAACACTTCACCTCCCAACAATTATCTAGATAGTACCATTTATGTGGTGGAACAAGTATGGTATCTTGAATGTCTTCCACCAAGCGCTTCCAATATCACAACTTCAAAATTACCAAGCTCCTGATCGTAAAAGTGACAGAAAAAAAAGAAGAAACTAGATTCCTGATCAGGTAACCTTTACCCAAAAATCTAAATAGTACCTGAAATTTTTCCTCATGTTATTGGACCATAAGATGTTTGAACCGTTAGTTCCTGTATTCTCAAATCATGATATAAACCATGCACGTACCTAAGTACAGTGTATTCGTCAGCTCCATCTCTCAGCTGTTGGAATTTGAATTGGTTACAAGTTGAACATTATAGACTGGAATTCAATTACGTAACCATTCTTGATCATGGAAAGCTAAAGTGTTTGACGCTTGTTAATGGCAGTTACCTGTATTGAGAGTGACCCAACCACGTGACCAGGTACCAATTCCCAAAACCGAGCATGAGAAAC
Organism: Cymodocea nodosa; assembly: GCA_036874045.1. Taxonomy (NCBI): domain Eukaryota; kingdom Viridiplantae; phylum Streptophyta; class Magnoliopsida; order Alismatales; family Cymodoceaceae; genus Cymodocea; species Cymodocea nodosa. The sequence goes on from CM072345.1 coordinate 12,916,364, forward strand.
CTCAGCAACATCCTCAAGAGCCATAATCTGATCAGATCGATAAGCCAAACTTTAGTGGAAGTCAATGTGAAAAAAGCAAACATGATATAAGGACAAACCTGTCTCCAGCATTTAGCAAAAGCAGATGAAGGTATGCTGGAAGGACACTTCTGAAGCAAGATGCTCCCTGTGGCTCTGAAAAGTGGCATTACAATAACTAAAACTGCAATTGAGACCAAACCAAGACATAGAACCTCTGCATTCTCAACCCTGAAAGACGGAATGCAGAGGAATGAGTCGGATTAGAACTTTTCTTCATAGACTCAATGCACATAAGTTTCACTAGTAGGACATCATACCCAAGGGTTAAAAACCAAGACGCTAAGATGATACCTGCACTGAGAAACATTAGCAGAAAACTTAGCACAGATCATCCAACCAAGAAGAACCAGAAAATTTAGCATGTGATTAATTTACAACCTGTGAATAGTCATACCTGCGTATAGAATCAGCAAGAACATGCAGACAAACTGAATGATGGTTCATATCTTCAGCCCTCCTGTAAACTGAATGAAATATATAGAACACAACAGATATTTGAGAAAGAATAAATGAAGTTCACACAAAAAACTTTAAACTTGAGAAGCTAAATCTTTATGATCACCCATAAGGCCATAACCCATTAGAGAATGAATCGTACTAAGGCATTAGACATCTCTAATAAAGTTATTATTGATCAAATAGCCATTTTTCACTCAAATAAAATGATACATGAGAAAGATTCACGATCCCATATAATTCCTTTCCAAGGACCGCAATGCAATGCATTGTTATTAATGTGAGTCCACTTCCTTGGTGGATTATTCAGATTTGTCTAATCAAAATTTCCCTGTATTATCATTCAATACTTATTTTTTATATCCATCATTCAACAGTACTTTTTGTTTTGCACATCTTCTTACACCTGAAATCTTCATTTTCAGCATGCATTGCACAGGCTCAGATGCAGAACTATTATTAAATTGAAAATATGTTTCTGCTACAAAACCAAAAACTAAATATGTTTTAGACAAACATACCAAGATTTACGCGAGCATAGCCTCGAAAGAACCAAACACCAATTAGGTTTACCAGAAGGTTTGTAACGGCAGAAAAAATCAAGTAATGCCTAATGAGGACAATGTGGAGATGAATTAGAAAAAAGAGAAAATCAATTATCAATAGAATCATTGCCAAAGGGGTTTCTTGTAGAAGAAGATAAATGAATTTACAAAAGCATAGAAATTATGAATATTGAGAAATAGAAAATGCCTCGTGAAGCCAGTAAAAGTAGTGTAGTCATGAGAATATTGTAATACCAAGATAGCTTAGAAAATTCCATTGAAAATAGAGAGATGGGTCCCACCTTCAGGTGAATTTCATCATTCATAACCTCATCCTTAAGGTTAAGAATCCACTTTCAGATAAAGTGACCACACCAATGGAGTCCCATATTGAAATGTATCAGCGATATTTCACCAACACATCTTGACTTTGAGTGTACCAATATGATAAGCAGCTACTTATTGGTATCAGCATTGATTCAGGCAATATTTCAATATGGATTGGATCTCATATCTAAATCCAACAACTTTAATTCTTTGAGAAGCTAATTCAACCAATATAATCAAAATTTTGATCAATACATGGCAAAACACACTTCATCTTATCTTTCTCTGCGGCAAACTTCAACTCCCTCTTCTCTCCTCTCTTTCCAAAGTTTTCTCAAGTGTTTCTCCCCATCAGATCTACTTCATCACTACTCCAAAATTATTTCGATGATTGAAGGCTCTCCAACATCCATTTAATTAAACATTCAGGTGTGTAATTTGAGTTTTTCTTCATGTTTAAGTTAGATATCACATATTTACCTTAGATCAAAGATGGTTTTCATTATTTTTTTGCATTTTTCAGTTTTTTACAGATTATTTTCCAGTTTTTTTCGTAATTTACGTTTTTTAGGTATTTATAGTTGAAATTTAATATATTTAACCCATGATACATCAGATCTAATATTATTTAAGATAGATACTTTTTTGCTTTAACCCCCAGACACTCCACATAGGACTTAAATGATTTTTTGCAAGCTTAGTAAGCTATACATTTTTTTCTTTAATTTTTCAGTAATATTCATGAATAAGGACCGTAAAATTGATTGCAGTGTTATTGAAATCAAACCGAACCAAACTGGAACTGATGACAATTTTGGTTTTTTATTTAAAAAACCAAAATCAAAATCAAACCACCTATAAAATGGAAAAGACTGGTTCAAACTAGTCAAGCAAACCAAACGATTTGAACCATTATTTTTCTTTTTTACAAAAACTATTATTTTTCTTAATTTATGTTTTAAGTAATTAACTAAAACATTATATTTCTTAATTTAACATTTAACCTGAATGAAAAAAGAAAACCCTAAACCTAAACTCATAGCACACACACCATACATGAATCCCAATCCCCATCTTCCCCTAGTCACACCCTTACTGGCTGAAGAGATAAGGTTAAGTCGTGCATTTGTTGAGCAAGTGAGAAATAAAAGTCAGAACAACCCCTAGAAGAGGTTGAATTCGGGGGACCTGTGGGAGTGATGTTTTGGAAAGAAATTGGTGGCCTTCCAAAGGGAAGTAGACGCAGGAAGGCCTGAGGAAATGGTTGGTAAAACAGTAGTAGGTGCTCAAACTATTGGTGATGTGGTATATAGTCTAAACTAGCGATGTCAACACAATACACACTCCAGCCTCACGATACAAAACACTGCATGCCCAGGTTATCTCCCTTAACCTCAAACGTTGTATGCCTGTCACTAGATTTTAGACCAGGTTATTGTTCTTGACCAGACCTCTAGATTTGGCACCCTTATGAGAATATAAATGTTTTTAAAAATCTAGAGAATCTTTTTTCCCTTTAGTATTTCTTGCTTAATTTTGTATGGGTTAGTTTCAAGAAAGTAGGGTTCTTTAATCTCAAGTGAGCTCATTGACAACTCTAAATGATATTTTTGAATGAAAAGGCAACACTTTTGTTTTGATATTGTGCTGCCAAGGTGTTGCCAATTGGATTGCTTGGGAGAAGCCCTTACCTCCGAGACTCAAACTCAACATGGATGGTGTGGTTAATTTGGAGGGCTTTGCAGTGGGTGGAGGCTTGGTTTGGGATGCTAGTGAGGCCCTTATTTTCGCTTTCTACAATTTCTATGGTCAAACTAGTGTGATCAAGGTAGAACTCCAAGCCTTATATGACAGCTTACGCACCCGTAGGGACATAGGTCTCTCATTGGAGTGCCTAGAGGTGGAAATCAACTCTCTCTCCGTCTTCAATGGAATTTAAAACAATGAATGTGTAGTGGGACAAGTTGTGTTAGTCTGGACCAATCTCTGTTGGTTGATGGGACTTGTACATTCTTTCCAACATGTGCCTTGGGAAGCTAATCATGTAGCAGACACATCGGCAAAAATGAGTCTCACCAGGTAGACAAGTGATTTCAGGTGTGTTGAGAATCTTCCAATGGAAGCCCAAGGGCAAGCTTAGATGGATGTTTTGGATATTCCAAATAGTTGATGCCAATGGTTTTCCCTTTTGGTTGTATTGTAATGGGTGTTTCTGTTATGTAACATTCTTCCATTCTTGTAACAATTTTTTGATTGGGCCCCCACCCCTTTAATCGATTGGGGAACCCTCACTGTTTAAAAAAAAAGGTGTTTCCAATTAGTCAATTACAAGTTCAGAATGTTAATGATAGCGATGTTGTGGAATTAGGATTCATAAAAAAGTTAGTGAACTTGATTTTTGTTTATTATTGTATTATTATTATTACTTTTTTGTACAATCAAATACTTTATTTTTATTTTGTAAAGTTATAGTTGATGAAAATAAGAAACAATATTAATAGTTGTCTTTTTTCAAAATTGATAGTAAATTATTAAGAAATATTGAATATAATATACTATTCATTAATTAATAAATAATTGAATATCAAAAATATCTAGTTTAAAACATTTCTAAATTTGAAAATTTTGACCAATTTAGTTTATGTACTCGTTTATTAAATGATGGCATCATAATGATGTCATTACCAGTTCAACCAGTTTGAACCATTTTAAACTGAGACTGATAATCTTTTGGTATGATGTCTGATTTGCCTTTGTAAACCTTGATTGATTGTATATGACATTTTTATTTAAGTAATTGTCTAGAAATTAAATCTAATTGATTTTAAATGTCTATTATAATTGTTTATCTTGTCTTGAAGTTTCAAGTCAAAATTTGGAGTTTTTCCTTTGAAATTCGATGTTTCTATAACTTTGTAATGTACCAAAATTTCCACCGATACTTGATGTCTCCTTTTTCTGTATGACCAATATTTATACGATACTGAGATTGAATTCTATAGTCACGAATCACAGCAAAAACTCCTCCTGAAGAGGCCACCTTTACTGTTAAAACGGAACTTAATCCCACATTACCAGTAGGTCAAATAAAATTAATATGCTACTTGAGCCCAAATTAAAGGAGAAAATCATCCCAATCCCCGAATTCTTTTCAAAAAGCCAACTGAGAAACTCATATTATCAGACAACCAAAACATTTAATGTGATAATCCTTGGAATACTTAATTAATATTTTTGTCTTAATTCAATACCATCACTAATTAAGTGGACAGATGTTAGTCCCCATAAGAAAATACACAAGTAAATCTTTAAACATGGTATCAGTTATGAAAACAAAAAAAAATACTGAACAGATTAACATTACTAAACTAGTCATTATGAACACTAATAATAACTTTAGGGAAGGAGAATAATATTATAACCATTATTATACTTGAAAACTAGAGTATCGGAGTACAGTAAATTATTTAAAACACACTGAAAATACTCTAAATTAGAAGAAAAATAATAGTAACTTTTATCCTCGATACCAAGTAGTATCATGCTTCAAATTGTTGTCCATGTATTGTTGCTTTCATCAGACTCTTTTCGGTACACATAATCCTCCCACAATATATAGGTATTATAGTTTTTGATACTCAATGATATGCTGCAGGATTGTTTATAGAGAGACGCTGATGAAAGCAGTGACACATAGACAACAATTTGAAGAAACAAGATATTCTACCTGATATTGAGGATAAAGATTAGTTATTATTATTTTCCTGGTAGTTTAGAACATCTTCAGTATGTTTTAAATAGTTTATTGCACTATGATATTCTAATTTTTTAGTATAATATGTTTTTAATTCCATAAATACGTAGATAAATGTTTTAGTTATTCCCATATATGTATTTTTATTTCTTTAGCTTGTCTTAAAATTTCATGGTAAAATTTGTAATTTCTCGTCTCATGACTTGACTGAACTTCCACCAACATTTACACTGAAGTTCAACATGTTTCCTTTTTCAATAAACTGAAGTCTAACATGATACCGATGTTGAATTCCTTAGTTCCTACATAGTTGGGACCATGTTACAATCCCATTTTGAGGTTGGAAATGCAATCCCATTGTGGCATTACAATTGCAGGCCCATTTGAGGGTTGTGAGTGTGATCTCAAAGTGGGATTGCACTTGTGATCCTATTTTGGTTTTGTGAAGGTGATATGCTCAAGCCTGGAGTCTTGATTTTTCCTCCTCTTGATACGTTAGAGATTTGATTTGAGAGAGTCATCTAGGAGAACATATGTTTTTTAAAGTTAGAAAGAAATCAAATAAATTAATATGATGTGGGTAGTTATGTCTTGATTAAAAAATGTCAAATCAAAGGATTCTTATCAACTTTAGCTCAAAATGTTATTTTAAGGTAAAGTATATCTAAAGCTCATCCTCAAAATAAAATTTTTGAGTTAAAGTCATCTATAGCCATTGGATCTATGATTATCTTAATCCAAATAAAAAAAAGCTACATAGAAAATTATTCATTTAAGAACAATTGTTCCTCTTCCTCTAACCATACTACTCTAGATGTTGGCACGCAGATTGTATTCTTTGGCTCTTTCACCCTATGCCACAGGGAATTCCACTCAAAGTTTCCTAAAGTGGAGTTGCAAAACAGGCATCACAGATCTGATCCTGAGTGTCGGATTGCAAAGGTGATCCCATTCTGAAATCATAATTAAAATACCTAGCTGCAAGGTGATCCCATATGGGAACTCAAACGCAATCCCAGTTGGATCATGTTTACGATCTGACAACAGGATTGCAATTGTGGTCATTATCTATAGATCATGAAATAGGTAATCAAAATGTTTCATCTTGTACATGTAGGTGGCTGTAATCTCCTTTCTTCCAAAAAAGAAATTTTTAATCAGTCAAATATTCACCAGGAAAGTCACCCAGAAAATGATTTTGAAGTAATTTTTAGCTCAATTTTTCTATTTCTTTTTGGGAGGCTACTAATACTATTTGAATTTTTCTAAAGCTATTGATACCGTTTTTATATAGTTTTAATATGTATAACATCCATCCATCTCAAATTATAATGAACTATCAAGAACTTTGACTATGATGATGACCCAAAAATTGAGACCAAGACATTGCTGTATTGCTACAGTGGAATGTGATGATATGAATGTTTAAAATTTAGACCTGGTTGCACTTTTTTCTGAACAGCAGATCAGGTCGCACATAAAGTATATAAAACATTCAATGTACTGAAACATTCACAACAGGTTTCGATATTAGAAACATTACAAAATAAATCCTTGCGATCAGAGTTCTCTTACTTGTGCTCAGATTCATCTTGTATGAAGGCATGAAGTGCTTCCACGGCTAAAGAGAAGGACATAAACAAAAGAAACAGCTGCATATGTAAAATCACAAAAGGATTAAAATGTCAATACGAAAAAAAAAAACAGCAGATCACAAATATTAAATGAAAGAAAACTCCCGACTAAAACAAAAAGGAATTGAAATACACGTCTCATCACACAACACTGCAAAAATTGGAAAAATTAGGCTCAGGAATGTTATTGATCTCAAGTTTTCCTCTCACAGATATGGTGTGTGTGTAACTCGGTATTCACAAGTTGGACTTGAACTGGAACACTTGCTGCCAAAAAGTGAAGAAGTGGATGAAGTAGAGTGGACCCATCCAGAAAAAAAAATAGTCGTCAGTTTGAGAAGGCCCACCAGATCTCCTATGCTTAAATTAGGAAAAATGGGGTGAGCATGAAGACCAGATTTTGAGAAAAGAGAGTTTGGAATTGGATTATCATACTTGGGCATCAATGGGGTGTTTATGGGATTCCTCTATGGGAGGAAATCATGGGTGGTGAATGGCCAATAGGCAGGCGCTCTTGTCTAGGGAGGTCACTGGTCCATCAATTTGAGCATTCAGTGGGGAGGAATTTGTCACTTCTTATCATGTGACTATTTATTGTTGATTGGTTGCTCACTTCGGTCTCTTCAGAGACATCTAATAAAATTCGAACAATAAAAAGATTGCTTGCTCATTTCCACTAATAGCATGTTTGTCAATCCTTGTGTTACAACTCTTCTTCCATAATATCTTAGGTAAGGAGAAATCTACAAACCCTCTAAGAAGATTTATGGCAGCAAGTCAACCAATGAAATGACAGAGAGTAGAAAGAACAAAAATGGTACCAATGATAATAGCAACAATCCTAACTAGGCTGACAACATTGGTGGAGGTGATGTTGAGTGAGAAGGCTAGGACAAATGAGAGTGCAATGGTGCCAACATGAGCAATAACATAGAGGTGATAGGTTCCTTTAGAGGGGAAAGATGTCAATGGCTCAATGACTACAATGGATTGATGAGAAGCCTACGTGCCTATCTAAGCAAGGCCTGGAGAGAATAAAAAGAGTGTACAACATTACCATCTAGTACATCCCTCATTTTTTGAGGATCTACATGCAAATCATCTAGTACATCCCTCATTTTTTGAGGATCTACATGCAAATCAATGCAATAACAATTGATGCCCAACCAGTTTGTGCTGAGCAATGAACAATCAAAAGGCAAGTTGTGCTTCCATTCATGCTCATCAAGGTGGGCGTCCAAGCATGATTTGATCATGCTTGGATTGTCTACCTCACCCTACCTTATTTGAGAGGATCTTCTATCAAGTTTATTTAATTATATATATAAAGATTTTTATTGCAAAAAAGCTTTTATATATATATATATAACATGGAATATACTGAAACATGAAAATTATTGAATTATATAATCATACAAATCTCTTAAATATACATATTAGTATTATCACACTTCATATTTGATGCTATCTTATGATTATTTACGTATTTCAATGTTATTTAGGAAATAATAGAGTTAAAAGTATACATAATTATTATTAAATACTTGTAAATACATACAATAGATACGTAAAATAAAAAAATGGATACTTATATAGATGCCTAAGCCCCAAATCTTTGGAAGCCCATGATCAGCAGGTCATCTTCAAATATTAAGGAGTTGTTGACAATGAAACATCGACCTTTAGCCAAATGTTCGTCAAACATAGTGACTTTCACCCATTCTCAGACTTGAATATGCTTGAAAGACATGTTCACGCCAGCAGTGGCTGACCCAACAACCTTCAAGATTTCCCTCTCACTTAGCTCATTTCAAAACGGCTTTGTGAAAACACAGGTTGCAAAATGCAAAGTGGTACCACAGAAATAAATGGCAAAGGCCATTCTACTGCAAAGTGCTCCAGTTCAAGACCTGTTCATTGTGAGTGTCCCCACCAGGCTTGTGAGAGGGAAAACTGAGATCAATTATGTATAACTAACGTGCAATAATATTCTTAGGGCTAGTCCAGAATCGGCAAGCCACCTGATGTAAACTAATATCCAACATTCTAGCTACTGATGAAACAGCAACTCAGACCTAGGCGCAAAATATTCTTGTATAGACTCCTCATTAGGCCATAATCTCAGGATCAGTGCACAGTTAAGGCAGACAAAGCAGCAATTGTGATGCAGCTCACAATGAGAAAATTACTGCTGGAATGGCCATTATCACTGTTAAAGGCTTATACTTATGTGTACCTTGGGTAAATGGATCATCCATTTACCTGACTAGTGAACTATGTAAAACGTTGAACAGTGAATGCATCTTTTCATCTTTTCGTCATCAACCTAAGACAAGTTGGAATTAGAGCAATGCTCCTCCGCCCACTGTCTATCCATTCACCCGATGTTAGCTCCCACATCCCGACATTCCTGGACCATTGCCTTCTGCAGACACCTACTCCTCTACCCACCAGCCCACCATTCGTCAATCCACATGCGTCAATTCAGTCATTCTCTTGCAGTGGTTTCATCAACTGCTGCCCTTCATCAATTGCTGACCTACTGTTTTAAGCTCCGTCCTTGTATTCTCCCTTTTGGCGACATCATCTTCGCATCTTGGATGACTAGGTCTACGACCCTTGGTAAAGGTCACCCCATTTAGTCTTTTCCAATCTACCCTACTATGAGGATCCTATGGACGGCTCCTCCCAGCCTTCCAACACCTCAAATAGAACTAGAGCTGCTAGATCATCATCATTTAGGATAGGCAATCATTCAAAGTCCCCTCTTCTTAGTCGACTTATTGTTACTGGGGTAAAGTTGATTGAAAACAACTATCATACCTGGTCACGAGTGTTTAAGACTTTTTACATCTCAAATATGTATGAAGATCATTTGATGAATCCTCCTTTGGCTGAAATTTCCCCTAAATTTACCTCCTAGCATGCAATAAACTATACTATTATGGCATAGATGTTAAACAACGTTGATGAGTACATTTTACCTAGTATAGTTCATATTCATTCGACAAAGCATATGTAGAAAATCTTGCGAGCTACATATGGTCATGACAACATCTTCAAAGATTTGGAGATATATGAGCAGCTATTTTATCATCAGCAAGGTGAACATTTTACCTAGTCATTACAAGATCAGGGAACGTGAGACCTTATCTCTCAACCTTCACACACTCCTATTGTTCGCTATCATTGGGTATTCACCAACAAATACCGAGCTGATGGCACTCTTGAGTGCCATAAAGCTCATTTTGTGGCTCATGGATTCACTCAAATGCACGGGGTTAATTATCATGAAACTTTTTCTCCTATTGCTCGCTTCAGTTTCATCTATTTCCTCAGTTTCGTCTGTCTTATTATTGCTCTAGTTGTTTCTAAATCATGGTCTCTTTCCCAACTAAATGTTAAAAATGTTTTCTTTTATGGCAATCTTATCAAAGAGGTTTCATAGAGCAACCTCTAAGGTATGTTACTCAGAGGGAGAACCTAGTTTGTCGCCTCTAGAAAACTATCTATAGCCTTAAGCAAAGTCCTTACAAGTGGTTCAGCAAAATTAGTTTTGTTATGTTAGCACATGGGTTCTAGAAATGTGCTACTAATATTTCTATTTTCATTCAACGTCAATCCTCTAGAGTCACTATTGTGGTCATATATGTTGATGATATCTTATTAATTGGCGATGACTCAACAAACATAAAAGATACTAAAGCCTTTTTACACAAGTTTGTTCTCCACGACATGGGAAAGTCACGATACTTTCTTAGTATCAAATTTGCATATTCTCCTAACAAAATTTCATTGTCTTAAAGAAAATATGCTATTGACATTCTCAAGAAGACTGGTATGCTTGGGTGTAAACCTGTGAAGACACCAATGGACCCAAATCCTCAACTTTGGGACAAGAAGGCTAAATCATTTCAAGATACAAGACGATATTGGCATCTAGTTGGAAAATTAATTTACCTCACTATTGCTCACCATGACATTGCCTTTGCAGTTGGTTTTCTAAGTCAATTTATGCAAGAACTCAAGGAGATTCACTAGTAAAGTGCACTGCAGATTGTTGCTTCTATAAAACAATGTCCTGACAGAGGTCTAATCTACTTCAAAAATTCCGATCTTACTTTGGCCACATACTCTAATGCTAGTTATACAAGTAACAAAGCTGATCGGAAATCCACCTCAGGTTTTTGTACGTATCTTGGTAGAAATCTCATCACCTAGTGCAATAGAAAACAAAATGTTGTTTCCACCTCTATTGCTGAATCAAAATATGGAGCCATGCAGAGTGTTAGTCAAGAAATTCTCTAGATCAAGAATTTATTAGTTGAATTTGGTTTCATTGCCCAATCTTCTATTTCCCTGCATTGTAATAATCAAGTTGCCATACATATTACAAATAATGAGACCTTTCATGAAAGAACCAAGTACATTAAAGTAGATTGTCATTATATCCGCTAGTTGATCCTCAATGGGACTATTAGCACTGCCTACACATAGTCTTCTCAACAAGTTGCAGATATATTTACTAAAGTTCTTCTTATTAGTAGTTTTACCAATTTTTGTAGCAAAATAAGATTATTTAATCTTTATGTTTCAGCTTGAGGGGAAGTGTTAGACTTATACTTATGTGTACCTCAGGTAAATGGATGATCCATTTACTTGACAAGTGAACTATGTAAAATGTTTAACAATGAATGCATTTTTTCATCTTTTCATCTTCAACCTAAGACAAGTATCACCATTTGACATGATCTCACAGCCTACAATTGCCATGGGATGACATGATCCAATGAAATATCTACTATTGGAATGAATTTTACAATAGATGATAGAGTTTCTTTCAGCCTATAATTGCTATGGGATCACAGTTCACAACCGAAGTTGACTCTTCCACTAGTGCACACGTGAACTGAAGCGCATTCTCCTTCATTGGAGATTGTTTACAAACATCTGGCAAGAACACCTTCACCTTCATGGGAAGGCCATTATCACCATCTGGCATGATCCCAGGGCCTTCAATATCCTAGTCCACAATCAGATCTACTGGAACCAGACAAACATGTATCAGCTACAAGGCATGAGGCCTCCCCAGCATATTGCTTTCTAATCAGTACCTCTCAACCTAAAAATATGGCCCCGAACATTGGTCCTAATGGCCATTTAATAAACATAGTGATATTATTCATATGGATAGTGTCAATTACCAAGAGAATCAAAGAGATCCACAAGCTTCATTACATGCATGTCTGATCTAGTCTGAACAGAAACTAAGATGAAAAGGTCTAACAATGCAAAAATGAGGTGATTAACTTTGAAAAATGGCTCAATTATACAGAATCACGGAATCAAATATTTGAAAATGAGAAAAATGAAAGCTCACAGTATTTGTGAAAGCAGCTAAAACTTCCAGCCTTTTATACCTGAAAATATATACAAAAATAATGTTGAAGTCCAGTTAGTCCTTTAGATTTTCTTTTCTTCACTGTGATGCATAATATTAAAATCAAACAAACCAAGGTGATGTTTCTAGGAAGAATCTGAGGAGAAAATAGCAAAAAGAAATACACCACACTAAAAGACTGGCAAAGAAATAGAAATACAGCAGAAAACACTTTCTTTTTTTGAGAAGTAGGCTGAATCTTATTGATTAATAAGTTTCACCCAGAGTACAAGAGGAAAAAAGAAAAGAAAAACAAAAAAAATCAGCATGGAAGCAGGCAGCCCTCACGAAGACCATGTTTTCCATGTCACCTTCCAAGAATAGGACCCGGATTGAAAATGATATCATTCTTAACAAGCCAATTTGACCAGCAGCATGCATGTAATGTATTTATGCTTAGTCATTGTTCGCCTCCCTTAATGATCCTGATTGACTTCAAGCAGAAATCCCAACTAAACTGAACTGAATATTATCAAAGACAATCAAAGGTAAGAGAGAAGACCACATCTTGCTCTCAATAGAGCATCCAAAAACAGATGGTTGTCGACCTCCTTATGCATAAGGCAGAAGGGCATAAAATATCACCATCAGCTGCCTATTTGCTGCAATAGACCTTGGTAACCAACCTTTCACAAAGCAAGAGCCCCACAAATATTTTAACTTTCAGTGGTGATTTTGCAGACGAAATGATTATGAGGCTCCCATACCAAATACAAACTCTCAAAGAGCACAAAATAACTGCTTTTAAGTGTGAAAGTATCCCGATAATTAGGTACCCAAATTATAGCATCTCTTCCACAGAAGGCCACAGGACATTGTGTAAACTCCTAACATGTCTGAGAGCAATCCAACCTCACTGTCTTTGATGTTTCTCATATTGTGTAAGTTCCATGCCCAGGAATTATCATCGAATGAATCAAATTTCATTACTTTAGAGGCTTGGCAGGAAGAAAGCCTGAAAATAGATGGGAATAATTCAGCAAGAGGCTTCTCGGTGCACCATCTATCTCTTAAAAAATCAATGAATGAACCATCATCCAGATTGAATCTTATGTTACTCAACAAGAATGGTTCCAGAGCCCCCCAAATCTGTCACCAACAAGGAGATATCCAGGCAGCAGATTTGCACTGCTTAATCAACTTGGAATATGCCATTTAACATCATAAAAAATTAGAACGTTAAAGGAAAAAGGGAGTGTGCCCTCAGGATTTGATGCTTTGACAGGAGTCAGTTAGGCACTGAAGAGCCAATTTTAAGATCAAGTCATTTGGGGTAAATTGATGTGTCTCAAAAAACATGATGCTTTGGCTAATTCATGCAATTGTAACTTATTTCAGTTACTCTAGTGAATATTATAAGCCATAAGCTGTTTTTTCCCAAACAAATTGTTCAAATCAGAATTAAATTGAATAAACTAGTTGGCATCCTGGTCACCAAAAGCTCTTAGTATTAAAATTGATTTAGTAAAACATGTAGAACCATTTTATTCTCTTTTCTTTCAAAAGTATAAGGTTAAATCTTATTAGACTATTTTAGTCTCATTATGAATAAAAAACTAAAACTCATACAGCAAACTGCATAAGACATCAGTAGAACCCTTTGCTTGGCAGCCACCATCTTCCCACTAATAATCATGGATAATGCCTGGTGAAAATCAACACTGTTCCAGGCATATCATGCAGTCAGTGGGTTCTCAGGAGAATGAGAAGTGATTTTCACTGGAGGAATAGGGCTTTTTTTTTCAAAGTTGTGGAGTAGGGTGTGCTGGTGAAGTTGGGCCAAACAAGGGATTGGTACAGAGACGAGAACACAACTCTCCATCCAGTTGAAAAGGAGGGGTATGTAGACCAACATCACCGGTTAGAAGAAATAAAGATGGTGCGATGGAGCTTTCTAAGGATCCTAACCATATTGAAGATGTTAAATTGAACTTTCAAGACGGTATCTACTCTTCATCTGATTCCCATTTCCCTTTCATGCCAGAAGGATGCAGAGCCATGGATTGATTGGATGATATTATCATCTTGGACTAAGCCACCCAAAAAAAAATCCTTGGACTGCATCTCTAAATATGAACCTTCAAGGACAAATATAACATTTTTGTGGAACCTGAAGGAAACTCTGAGGAAAGATGCTGGAGGGGCATGTGGAGTTGGGGATCACTTTCATTTTCAGGTATATGAAGATTTTATGTTGAAACACTAGGGGTTATAATAACAGGGGCAAACATAGGCCGATCAAACTAGCTAGATCAAGTCCAACCAAACCCATTTACTAAATGGGTACTAAATTTGGTACCAGAATCCAACCCAACATAAGAATTAAAATACCCAACGTGACACCAAAAGTTACTGGGTTTAATGAGTAAGTGGATGAGGTGGATTGATTATCAGGTGAAGAGGTATACAGGTTGATGAAAGGCAGGTTGCTTAGGGAGAACGCATGTGTAAGTATGTATTATTATATGAAAAAACACACAACTCTACAATCATCATATCAACTTAAATCTACAAGTAATCAAATATATAATAATACTAAAATTCAGCTATTAAACCAACCTAGATATAAACTTAACAAATATAACAAGCAAAGAAGATCACAATCCATGTGCCCTTGTCAATTAATTATGAATAAATATTACCAACTCTTTCCGAAGGTTGTCTCGTGCCCTTAGAGTATGAGTCCTTTTTTTCTTTTTTGCATAAGAGTGAAAACATGTTATGATTTGAAACTGAGGGAAAAAGAAAAATTCTAGCCCTAACCCTAAACAGGTTAATCAGGTTACAATAGGTGAGACACTTGTGCCCAAACCCAAACCATTTGATGGTCAGATCAGGTTAAGGGTCACAAGCCTATCTTAGACAGGTTCTGTTTCCAGCTCAGATCTCACATGTGGGTCAGGTTAAACAGGTCCATGCTGGTTGACAGGCCTAGGCAAACATCAATATGTGGGTATTCAGTTAGAGCTAATGGCATCCATCTAATGACATCCATCTTTTGTGTTCACAAGAAACTGGCATAGCTACAGTTGATAGAAGATTTCTACATACCATTTGAGGTGGTTTATTAGATAATTATTGCTGCAGAGCTGCTGTCAATTCTGGGGCTACTCTGGTAGCATGTTCACAGATGCTGAAGCTCATTTGTCCCACATGAATGATTTCTCTGTCTGTTTCTTTTCGGTAAGGATGGTTCCTTCATTTGGTGTCTTACAGTGGTTTACGGGCCATTTGATATCCAAGTCACATCCAAATGCTACTCTAACTCAAATGGGGACATGGAGCTTCAGGACCTAGCCAGTGACAATCAAAAGTTAACATGGACAAATCTTCAGAAGAAACCTGTCATGTATAAGCCGAATCATATTATGGTGGATGAAGAATGTGAATAGCACTTTCCTAACGTAAGGGTTTCAAGTCTAAAAGTATCTTGTTCTGACCATACACTTGTTCAGGTGGATACAAAGAGTGGTTTCTTCAGACGTCCCTTTAGATTTAAGAAGGCATGGCTCAAACGTGCAGAACTATCCAATCTTGTGGACAGGAATCAGACTACACCTATGTCAGCAAAGTCTAAAAAGGAGGTTTGCTGACAAACTCAGGATTGTATCAAAATATGCAATTTCACAAAATGTAAATGTAAGTCATACCCATAGGTGTAGACACCGTCAGGCTTTCCTTGAGAAAGTGTCATTGCTAACAATGAGAATGTTAGGAGGCCGCAACCAAATGTCAAGTGAAAAGCATCAGATACCAACCCTGCAAGAAAAAGAACAGTACCCATCAATATCTTAAACAATGCCCAAAATACAACAATATTCATTTCAACAAACATCAATAAGGATGGGAACCCTCTGTCACAGCGACATTAAATGCTTTGTATCTACTCAACAGTAACGAGCTACACCGAAGCCAATGATTTTTGAAACAGTGTAACTAATGAAAAATGATGAAAGTTAAAGAAAATTAGTAAACATGCCGAAAGTTTATCGAATCAAATTGGTCAGGAAAGACAGTGTTCTTTTCATTTTCCCTGAGACAGACGCAGGTCAATTCCATGTGACGTACTAGATATGAAGAAGGAGCCAGTTATTGCAGAATGAAGACAACTTAAACATCACCATAACATGGAAATATCCGCAGAAAGAACGAAAAACCCCAGTGAATGAAGTAGTAACCAGTTTTTTGTTACCTAACTTCAAAAGCCGATGTTCCTGGGCGCACGTCCCCAACAACACTAATGACAGAAGAAGAAACAAAACAAAGGCTAAAAAACCTTACCAAAACGACTGGTCCCGATACCAATAAGCATCTCCACTGTGGAATACGCCGCATTCAGCGCGATCATCAGCGCAAGCCTCTTCAAGTGTCTGTTCCCTGACCTCACCGCCCCATACAGAGTCAAAACAAGCGCAGAGAGCGTCACGGCATTTCTCTTCCCACCCAGCAGAGGCTGTTCCTTTTCCCTATCCTTCGATCCCGCCTCATATCCATTGTCTAGGCACGCGTCGGGGGGCACGCCGATGCAGGAGTCACTCCTATCGAGCAACGGCCTGAATGAGGGACTCCTCCCCACCGGCCCCGGCGACAGGTGTTCGACATGGGGGGGAAATGAGAACCTCCGAACGCCCGGAGCGAGGCCGTGACTACGGTTCCATGGCCCTTTCTGCGGTTCGGCTGCAGAGGAGGAGGAGGAGGAGGGAGTGGATGGAGGTGGATCGGCTTTGGATTCCATGTGCCAGATTCTTCAAGGACGAGAAGGACGCGGCATAGCAGACGGCGCTCTACTTGGCGACGACAGCGCTGACTGCCGCCCCCCAATCGGAGTGTCCGGAGGAGGAGAGAGCCGGTGGCGCGAGATGTCGTCGGACCGAGACGAGAAAGATGTGGATTTGGACGCTTACTCTGCGGACCTCCCACTGATCCAAATTATAAACAGTTTTGTTTCGAAGAATCAAAAATCTTACACACATATATAATTAAAATATTACAATATATCGATCCGTATTTTTAACAGACTTTCCTTACCGATTTTATCGTTCCGACGATACTTTTCTTCTCGTATTCACAAAAATCTCCGCTCGATTTTTGTTAGAAAATTTGTGTGCTGTTAAAGATAGTCTTCAAATCTTATTATACTAATATTAATAAAACTAAGTATATTAATTATTTTATTGATTATTATCAATTCCACCAAATAATGTTTATTATTTAGTATAACTAAAATATTATACTAATATTTAAAAAAATTAAACTGTATTGATTATTTTAATGATTAATATTAATTACAACATATAGTGTTTATTATTTAATATAATTACAATATTATAATATTACAATCACACTACATCGATATCGATTCAATCACAATATTATAAGATCATAACAGTTATCTTATATCAATAATTATATTAAGTAATATAAAGATATTTCAACTTATTTTAAGGTATTAATCATGTATAAAAAAGAATCATGGTTTAATTGTTGATTTTCAATGACAAAAACAGAAATCAATTATCGTGATTATGTGCAAAATATCCTGTGATAATGATTTTTCCTACATTTAATTCTACGTGTAATCGATCTAGAGCGGTGGTGTACCTTCGGCCCACCGCCGGGCAAGGACGACGATGTTCGGAATCTTCGCTACCCATCGCCTCCCGATTCCTCGCTTCACCTCCGCTTCCCACCTTCTCGCCGCCTCCCCCTCGTCAAACCTTACCCCGATCCTCGTCCCACCTTCCACTTCCAGGTTTCTCTCTCTCTCTCTCTGGTTCACTTGCTCTCTACCATTATCGTCGCGGAGAATTCCAGTTCGACATAGAAATTCTACTCTGTGTTGGAAGTTACAGGTGGCGAGTGATGGCGTTGTCTGCTGGGATGGGCACCGCAAACCCAATCGAATCCACAGGTTCGATGGTGCTAAAGCCACCTCCTCACCCCACGTACGATCTCCGGAGCGTCATCAAGCTTGCCTTGGAAGAAGATGCTGGAGATAAAGGTCCAAGTTCTGCTCCTTGTCAGTTCGCTATTTTTCTCTTCTGCTTTATATTAGTAGAGGCCCGTTTTTTTACTGGATAAATGGATGATTGCCGGCTGCGTTCAATTGGACAGATTTCTGTTATCAAGTTTAAAAAGAAATAGAAACGTAATTACTTTGGAAAAGTGTGGAACTGTAGATCTTCTTACTTGGTAATGTAGCAAGTTGTATTCTGAAATTCCAAACTCAACTTCACGCGGAATAAAAGGAGGAAATATTCAGATAGCGATGTTGTATCTTGAACTTTATTTTTTGCAATATATCGAACCAATTAGTTTTTATGCGGCTTATCTTCATTCCTTTATTGCAAAAAGAAATGGCAAGAGAAAATCGTCTCCTAATCTCAAAAGGCGTTGTTTGTTTCTTCTTAATTTACACGCATACCCATCTATAGCACATTGTAGATGGTGTAAAGTGGCATGTGGAGTTGTATTCCTTTTGTCGAACATTTTTTCTCACTTGTAGTGTACATTGCCATTCTTTTGTATAAAACTAATGAAATGCAATACAAGCCATAGCATGCTGTGAGTAGCAGAAGCACTAGAGAAGACAGTGGAAGAAACACGAACTTGCAGGCTCAATTCTCCTCTCTTAAGAGAGAGCATGAGTTCTGCATATAGGGATATATTTATACTGAAAGGTGGTTGCAATGTTTAAAAGACAACCGTTGTATCATAAGACAGATGGCAGATCCAATGGTGATGATAGCATAACCGAGAACCATGTCTAACAACCAAAACAAAACGGGAAGATACATCACAACTGTAGAATGTATAATCTGACACCCCTTCCTCCCAATTCAACCATCAGACAGAGGTTGAGTTCTGATTGAAGTTGCAGAATGTGTTTGGATAGAGATGCTTAGTGCAAATGTTAGCTATCTGCTCTTTTGATTTGGCACATGCCTTTGTCACCTTAGGTGTTGTCTCTCACATCAACACTTGATCATCATAGTGAAGAGACGGTATTTTCTTTTTTTTTCAGTGATTTTTATAGTCTAAGTGTAAGCTACTTCTCATCCTTTAACTACCCTTCTCATCCTTTTGTATTTTAATTTTCTTAATCTTCGACAATAAAATAATCAATCAATATCTTATTCCTACTATGTGGGGTCTGACATATAATTTCTTTCTCTCCATTTATTTCTACTTACAACCAAATATTTCATTAAATTATATACTTTTATTTTTTTTTTACAATTTTTAACCAACTTTTGGTCTTCATCTATCCTTTAACTTCACTTGCAAATAATTTTTGATCTTCATCCACACAAGCCCCGCATAGATTGTGAGGCACCAACTCCTGGTTATCTAATCTTTTGTTGGAGATGGGAAGTTTCTGGAGTTATGGGGTACATGCTTATTTGAGGAGTTCAACCAGGCTAGGTGACCCAGACCATTGAACCAAGTATGCTGTGATTTAGGCGATGCAGACCTGGTGAGGTTGGCTGGTCCAACTAACCATCCCGCATTAGTATGCTTTCCTCATGAAACCTAATTACAATGATTTGAATCTTATTTCTATAACTAAGGTGATGTCATCTGAAATTAATTATAGAAATTTGAAAATAAACATCTGTCTTTAACAATATGATCTTATTTCTGCAACACAGGGGATGTCACATCTATTGCCACCATTCCAGTAGAAACAGAAGCAGAAGCATATTTCTTAGCGAAGGAAGATGGTGCCATTGCTGGTATTGCTCTTGCTGAGATGGTATTTAAGGAAGTTGATCCTTTGTTAAAGGTACAAAATTTCATTTTGTTAATAATTGGTGTCAAATAAGTTGTCTATGGATGCTGATATTATTTGCATAGGTTGAATGGACAGTGAAGGATGGAAACATTATACATAGAGGAATGCAGTTCGGCAAAGTATATGGTAAAAATATTGGTCTATTGGTGAATTCATTTTTTGCGAAGAATAATTTCAGACTTTCACTTTTCTTTTCCATTCTAATGATATCATCAGGTTGTGCACATAGTATCATTGTAGCAGAAAGGGTCGTGCTTAATTTTATGCAAAGAATGAGTGGTATTGCTACACTAACTAAGGTTTGGGATTCATGTTTTTGATGCTTGCATGTGTTTCATAGCATGAATGTGGGATTGACGGTATTGCATATTGTAATCTGCAGAGAATTACTTCTGACAATTCACTAGCTATAAGTTTGTAAGATTGTTTACTATTTCAAATCTTGGTATATTTTTATATAATCTTTATTGAAATCATGTAAGTTAATAATTTTTGATAATTGGGAATTCAATTTTTTGGAATTCATCCATGATGCTTGTTATCGATCAAAGGAGCATGCTCCATAATTTCTCAAAAAAAACATGTTTTAGAAAATGCTGTGTCATTTGCTTCATGTATTGCAGCAAGTTCTTTTGCTGTTTATCTTTGCTGCCTTTCTTGCCCGTGGAGTTCATCAATACACTTTTGGATGAATGATAAGTTTTATGATCTATCAACTCTCTAAGAAAAACTCATGAAGCTGCATAAAGAAATCCATAATTGACATGCAAAGGTGTTCACTGTCCAACCATGTTTTACTGTATGCAGGCCATGGCTGAAGCTGCCCATCCTGCTTACATCTTGGAGACAAGGAAAACTGTTCCAGGTCTACGATTGGTCGATAAGTGGGCGGTGCTTATAATTTCCCACACTTATGATTTAACTTCCATATCATTTATAAGAACTATGGCTGACCCTATATAGTGAAATTATGGCATATATTATTGTTTGTTATATCATTTATAAGCACTATAGGCCAATTCCTTTATATCATCTTGATGTCAGGTATTAATTGGCGGAGGGAAAAACCATAGGATGGGTCTGTTTGACATGGTGATGATAAAAGATAACCACATTTCTGTGGCTGGTAGTGTCACAAACGCCATCAGATTAGTTGATCTATCTTTGAAGCAGAGAAATCTTAAAATGGAAGTTGAGGTACTATACTTTTTCATTTTGAGGTAATTTACTTCATGAACCATCTTCTTGCTTGATATTACATGCTAAATAGTATAAAATTCCCTGCCAGGTGGTATCACTTGGTCACACAAAAGATTTACAATTTGTCTCACAATAGAAAGTTAAAACTTAGCAAACTGACCATTAATTTAGTTTATTATTTGTACTGTGTGTAGAGCCCTACATGGCCAGATGGTGCATTCTGAATTCCATGGACTAGGAGTCATCTTCCACTTGTTTGCAATCTCTACATGAATGATATTAGAGTACCTGGAAAAGTGCAAAATATTCTCCTGTTTTTTTATACTCTTCCATCTCTCACTAGTTTTGATGTCCATATTATTAAATGCATAGGAATGTCTTAGTTTTTTCTTGTTTCTCTTCTCTCATTTTCAATCTTGTGGTTTTCACTCTCTTTAGAATAAAATAGAAAATACTTATCTTTTGTTCTATGAGTAATCTCTGTACAAGAGAAAAGTAAACTCATATCCTTATGCATTGCAATGTTGTATCCTCATTACCAGCTCAAGCACACTATTTTTACTGACTTTCTAGGATATTTATTCATTCAGGTGGAGACTAGGACATTGGAAGAAGTGAGAGAAGTAATTGACTATGCATCTAAAAACAACACTTCATTGACACGGATAATGTTGGATAATATGGTTGTTCCCCTTCCAAACGGTGACGTGGATGTCTCAATGCTCAAGGATGCAATTGAGATAATAAATGGACAATTTGAGACAGAGGTACTTCAAAATGATCATCTTCTTTTTTCTGCAAAGACCATATGCTTATATGATTTGAGTAATAGCATCTGATTTCCTGTACAACAGAATAGGCCTATGTTCTTTACAACCATGCATTTCATATCAAGCCATCAGTGTTTGCCATTAAGTCATTCTTCTTATTTATTAACAGTTTTTACTAAGTGAACTTCTTTCTAGTCAGTGGTCACCTTTTCTTGATTCTGCAACACTTGTTTTGTTCATTAGTGCAACAGCTGAATAGCTTTTCATCAATGTGTTCTTGTTCTTTTAAGTTTTGCTAAGTGAATGTTTTGTCTAATTGTTGGTCACCTTTCCTTGAAGCTGCAATACTCTTGTTCCGTTCATCAGAAGAATGGGCTTATAATGTTTGTATTTGACTATTTACTGCTATTTCAAAGTTTTGACACACAAATCCTTTAACAGGCATCTGGAAATGTGACCCTTCAAACTGTGAAAAAAATTGGTGTAACTGGTGTGACCTACATTTCAAGGTAATTGCAACCCTTACATGAACTCTTTTTTTTTAATTGATAGGAAAGCCTTTATTTATACTTGCTTTTAGTGAAAAAAGGATAATAATCCTATTGCACAATGCTCCTACTAATATGTGATCAAAGAAGGGTCCATTGTAAGAAGCCTTATCTCCACAAATGAAGAGGCTTTTTCTTATAATTCAAATTTTTGTTCTCTAGGTCACAAATGCTTTTCCTCACTAAATAAAGCATAAAACGTTTATATTGTAGGATGTCCACTATTTTCTGAATTTTAGCTGCCCATGCTACATTGTTCAAATGGTGATTCCATCCACACATAAAAGTTAGTATTTAGTAGCTGTTTCAACCCGTCCATGCATGTTTGTGTGTTAGGGTTTATCTCTGGTGTCATGTGTCCAGACATTGAATCCAAGTCACTGTATCTCCAATGCAAGTGGAAGCACTGATGGAAAGAACTATGTGTAGAGCTCAAATGCCAAGTAGGAGGCTCTTCGAGAAGCTTGGAGCATGACACATAAGGTGTAGAACTAAACAAGTGGCATGCTACATAAGTCTTTCGAGCTATGCTACTTAAGAAAATGCGTCATAGGATTTCATTGTTGCAAAAGATGTGGCAAGCATTACAGATTGATCGGGAGAACATTGTAGACATGTCAGGTAGGTCTGTTTCTGCTCCATTAACAGCGTAGCAGGTCTACCATAAGTCAGGCAGACATTGCACAAAAGGTGCATACTGTCTCAGGTTAGGGAGTCTCCACCAAGTTTTTTGTCCTGCAGAAGACATTGTAGACCAAAGCAAATCCAGCAATATGCCTGTTCTACTAAACATTACAGTTAATGTCAATGAAGGTTGGTGGTTGCTGCATTTATATGTGTGAGTGTGAGTGTGAGTGTTCCAAATTAGTCAAGAGACATTCTTCTTTTTTTAGGTGTAAAAAAGCCTACGCACTCAAGCATAATTTGTGTTGTAGGGGCACCATCACATCGTCATTTGGTGGATGCAAGAACAAGCGTGATTGCTTGTAAGTTCTGAGTTGCCATTCTATTTGTGCATAATAGAATATTAAATCATCTCGTAGTCTTCTTTTGTGTTGACTTTCCCTCCGGTGATGAAAATATCGGTAGGATGTGTTAAATTGTCAAGAAAAGTGTTGAAACTGTACATAATCCTGCAACTGGTGTAAAAAAAAATTGACATCGGATGTTCAGTAGATGGCATTTACCATTTTCGGTTAGGAAATGCAAGAACATGGGCTGTTCTAGTTACACTTCAAAGTTGAAATGAACTATTAATTGTTTCTTCTTTAGTGATGCTAATTTAAATGTTTAAGTGAAACAAATTCACTTCAAATGTCTGTTGAGCATTTTCTTCCTAAATGATCGATTTTATCACTATTGGAGAGCATGTTAACAATTACGTATAATCTGACATTGTTGCAAGAGTATCGTATATGAAACAAAAGTAGAAATAAAGGTGTGCTTTATATCCCATCTGCAATGTTGGATTGTTGGTGGATGGGCTAAATAAAACCTGAAGTGTGCATCATAGGTGCTATCCTATTTGTTCTCTCTCCATGCGCACACGCACACACATGCACATGCCCATAAGCAAAGAAAAATCTATTTTTTGAAAAATGGGACTTTGTTAGAGAACCATTGGAATTGGATTTAGGCAGTCATCTTCAAGGCTAGGTCAAGGAACAATGAGAATATTTGCATAAACAAAAATGTCGACAATTGAAATATTAAGGATATAAAATGACCATCGATCTAGATGGAGTGTTGGAAATGATGGGCAGCTAAGTATGAGCCTCATTATTTCTCTTCATAGAGGGTAGGCCTATTTGAAGCAATTGAGGCAAAGAGTAGACAGACTTATTGAATCCTGATTTTTTTTAAATTATTCTTCAAAATATCATTAGCAACTTGATTTCAACATACCATTACCATTAGAAAAATCAGCATACCAACAGAAAGTTGTTTTACTAATTAGTAGACTACAACTAGCAGTTGTAACGGTTTTATATATTTTACCTAGATTTATTGTTTCTTGATTAACAGTGTAAATATAATACCCAAAATTGCAGATGAAATTCTTTTCCATGATCCCCTCATTTCTTGTACAGCATTCTAACGCAACATTTTTTAGCACTCGATTGAAACTTTTGGTGATTTTTGCAGCGGAGCTTTGACTCATTCTGTCAAGGCGCTTGATATCTCACTCAAAATAGATACAGAACTTGCCCTTAAAGTTGGACGGCGCACAAATCGAGCCTAGTGGCATCATGGCATGACCATGATTTTCAAGGCAAGCGTGGCATAGATCATGTTACAGATTACAAATGCAGCTATTCACCACACACAAGTTTATTTTGTATCAGACTGTTCTGCTGACCCGTTTTCGTATCTTGTGATTCTTCTGAAACCTGCCGGTGTTCTCCTTTGTGACGTATTCCCCATTTGAGGAGAGAGATTGATATGCTTGCTCAACGTCATGGAAGGGCTGTGGATGTTGAATTTGGCTCTTGCAACCATGTCTTAGAGACAGACCGTCTATATCCTCATATGTAACTACATTATTATTGGTGGTTAATTATCATACATTTATGCCGCATAAAACTGTGGGTGTAGGTGTAAAATACCCTGCTCTCTGTGTCTGGATCCTGTACACTGCAATAGAAAGCTTTCGTTGTCGAATAATATGTTTCGTTTGCTAATTCTCAACTGTCAGATTTTGGTCTCAATTAATATTTTAATCTTATAAATTTACTATTTAAATAATTAAATTTTATTTTTAAAGTAAAAATATTAAGTGTGATTGCAAATGATGGTACCTTTTCCAAAAGTTGTCACTCCAATCTAACACTCTTGTACCTGCCATTGTACTCTGGCGATGAATTATCTTCTTATCATTTGATTCAACGGCGTAAGAAAAAAACTGACACTCCTTATTGTTGATTTCTATTTTTTTTTTTTCTGGTAAACTTTTTTTTATATTGATCATTGACATAAAAAATTCAATTACAAGTAGAGATTAAATATCTCGATGGTAAAAGTTATTTATTACTGTTAAGATACAGGTGTAATTTTTTTCCAGTAATCTTAACGGAGGGTCTCTTGGACCCCACTCCTATGGCTAACGGCTATATTCTCCGTTCAAATAAAGCTCACGATTGCCACCCACCCCCCCCCCCCCCTCCGGTCGGTCCCCAAACCAAATCCGGCACAAAACCCAAACCTCGATCTCCTTTTCCAACACAAATCCTGTCCAAAACGATGGACGCCCGAAGCCCTAAGGTCCAGCGGGTGACGAAGGCCTCGTCCGACGAGCTCCTGCGCAAATTCGCCGAGTTGGACGACGCGGACACACTTGGCAATTCGTCGTCCCCCATCAAGCTCCAACTCGTCGGAGGCGCGGTTCGCAGGAAGAAATCGTCTAGAAGAGGACAGACTTCCGTGACGTCCGCTGCCTCTGCTTCCGCCAGGGAGTTCCGCCGTTGCGTCGAGAGCTCGAGCGCAAGGAGGAAGGTGCTGACGGCGGAGAAGAAGTCCCTTCTTCCGACTTCAAGGAGGAGGACTTCGTCCGTGCCGAGGCGGAGCATTGGAGCTGGTAGAGAGTTGTATGCTCTAGGGTTCGTGCTCGAAGCGTTGGAGAAGGTACGATGAAAACATTTATTTAAGAACGACAACGGTTCATGAATGTTGCGCTTTTGGTTGACGGTTGCTTCCCTTTGTCAGACATGGCGAAAGACGATTGAAGGGGCTTCAAGGATTCTCGTGGAGAGGCACTGCAACTCACACGTTCAGCTCTTGAACGATGTTGTTTAGCAGGAGAAAGCACCAACCCTTCTTTTCTTCTTCTTCGTTCCATTTTGTTTGCTGATTTTTTGCATTTGTTACGATCGAATAAGAGGCCACGTACTAATTGGTCTTCTTGTCTTCCCCAATTCTGCTTCTGCAGTGGCAGTGTCTGTAAAATTATGGTTGCCGAACATGGTTGGCTGGGAAGTAGACCTTGCATTACGTGTTTTAACTTGTTTGTATTGCAAGGTGAGATATAGCAGCATTTAGGCACCTACTTTTAATTATTGTTGTGATCGATAATATCTTGTCGAATCACTGAAAAATAAAATTGCAATTCAATTAATGAATGTGGTTTATACATCCTGTCTCTTTTGCTTTTCATGTTAATGTAACGGATGCCTTTGCTTATGAACTCGAGTCGTTGGGTGCTTGATTCGGACGCATCAGCCTGGTTAGAATGGATTTATTAAAATTTATTCTTCAAACTTAAACATGCTTTAAAGCGACAAATTATTCTTTTGGGGGGCAAAGTATCATCTTTAGATTCATTTTCTTTTGTTGGATGAATGAAAATCAAATCAAAGTGCATAAGTAAAGAAGATAGATATCCCATAAGTAAAGGTCATTATCACCTTTTAATGTTAGTAGTATTTTTATGTTTTTCTCCTGTATAAGTACAATCAATTAGATATAAGATCCATTCCTGCTAAACACTCTCTTATCCCAATCCTTAGCTTGGCATGGTCGTGCCAGGTTTCTCTGGAATTGTACAATCAGCGCATACGTCGTCGCATGCGATTTTAACTTCTTGTTGTTCTTATTATATTTTTTTAATTTTGATATCGATGGATGATATTTTTATTTAAATTTGTATCCAATAAGACAAGGAAAATTGAATGTCATCGTCCATGCCGTACGTATCACGTCCAAAATCACAACCTCATCTTAATTTTTCAATTACGGAAAACTCCTCGACCACGTAAATTATTAATTCACGCACCCCCGACTTGAGATTATCCATCTATCCATCCATCAGATGGAAGCAGGTACGTATGGATAATGATCGATAAAACGCAACCTAAACGATAGTGCTGTCTTCTTCTCAAAAACGATTGATCGCGTTGTTATTAATGAGAATATATTTATCAGTTACCAGGATGTCAACGCATCGTATGGACGATGTTGCGTTGACGAGCAACGTTTTAATGCATCCAGATTATAAACTCGTCGAAATCCGTCTCCACCTCACGAGATCAAATCCTCTATCATCAACGAATGCTCATGCTTCAGCCAACGCAAACTTATCAAATTCAATTTATTTCATAGTTAGGGAGTTTGCCTGCATCGGTAAAATTGTATTTTCCTCGGCCGCACAGGTGGTTAAGTCGACGGTAGGGAGAATAATTTCCCGATCGTTGATGTTATGGTGGAAAAACAAGGGTACGTATATTAATTACAAGAAAAGAGAGGTTTAAATGAAAATAAAAGTAAATAATATAAAAATGTGAATATAACAACAGAATTATGAGTATGAGAAATAGAATTTTCAACCTTATGGGTTGTGGTTATTAATAACATAGACGACGACGAACCAGGCCTTTTAAAAGTCAACACGAAGATCACGGCACGAAGGCGACCTAACTCTGAAACGCCGGCCACACAAAGCCCCGGTCTCCTTCACTCGCAAGCCTCCTCCAGTTTCACTTTCCCTCCTCCTCCTCCTCCTCGGCCTCGGCCTCGGCCTCCTCCTCGTCCTCTTCTCCTCGAATTATAGGGTTTCGGGGGGTGGGGGGAGGAAATGAGGGATGTTTTCGTGGCTGAAAAGAATAGTGGCCGTGTGCTTCGCCCCGCTACGGAGGTACTCGCCTATGAGCAAGGATGAGGCCAGGGGACACTTAGTCAGCGACGAGGAGGGAGACGACCCGCTGCTGTGGTCGCATGATCTCGGGCGCCATTCCGTGGGCGAGTTCTCTTATGCGGTCTTGCAGGCGAATGAGCTGGTGGAGGACAACAGCCAGGTGGAGACCGCGCCGAGTTTGACGTTTGCCGGCGTATATGATGGGCATGGAGGACCCGATGTTTCGCGGTACATCGCTAACAACCTCTTCCTCCATCTCATGAGTGAGTGCCCTTGCTTCCCTGCGTTTCTTTAATTGCTCTGCGATGATGCCAATGTTTTAGGTGGTAGTGATACCTGCCTTTCAGTAGTGATTTTACTTGATCTCGGTGTTTGATGCAATTTCTCTATCTCTTTGGTGCTCTATTGTATTGGAGGTGCTTAAATTTCGAAGTAGCATGTAGGTTGTATTTTTTTCTCAATTTGCTTAACAATAACATGGATATAATGGTAAAAGTTTGAGATGGTTTTTTGCGGTTGGCATATATTAGTTCTGTTGAAATTTTGATGTTTCGGTTGTTGGATGCTTTCCATGAATCGTCGATAAATACTCTTTTGTCTGTTGGGATTCGTTTTGCTGGCGGAACATTATTTAATTATGCGGAAGGTGACACTATGATTGGTTAACGTGATTTAATTGTTAGTTGACAGATTCATTTTTAACTTTATTTTACCTTTTAGCGGTCAATTTGGATTTTTTTTAAAAAAATTTTAATTGATATTACTGTGTCATCTCCTCATGGAGTTGTAGAGTTACGGTAGTCAGTAGGTGGCCACTTTCATTCTGGAGACATATAGAAGCAGGTAATGCCGTAATGATTAATTGATTATGACAATTCCTTTTAACTTCTCTGGCAGAAAATCCCAAAAATTTTCCATAGCTGTCACGGTAGACCGGCATGGGCCAGAAATATGGGGCTGTGGGGACAAGAACAGAATCAGAAATAAAAAAAGGAGAATGATGACAAATGCAGAAAAGTGTTTGAAATTTGTTAAAATAGAAAAATGAAAAATCACTTGCGTAACTTACAAAAAACTGTAGAAAAACAGATGGTTTTAGACAGTTCTCCATTGCTCACTTGTGGAGATCCTACCTTGAGTTTTGATGCTGCAGGTTAGGCTAGGAGGCATTCACTTGTTATATCGTAACTGAGAAGAGAGAAGTAGCTTGAAAATTCAAAGCCAGACATGGGTCTTTTGAAATCCTTCAACAATTCCATTTAAATGTTTCATTCCCGATGTAGCCATGCTTTCAGTCATTTAAGCTAAGCTCCCCGGAAAAACCCGTTGAGTATTTCTTTATTGTCAAGATGTATGTTTTGTGTGAAAGTGATGCATTCTTAAAATATTCTGCGAGGCTAGAGAAAGAAAATAAAAAATATTTTATTGATAGGAGGTGATTACATATTTATAGATGGATATTAGGGTTCTATCTGGTAGGCTATACAATAGGTTTTTCAAAATAAAAGAGGGAAACGATAATGCTTTTCAGAAAAAATAATGATATACCTGTAAAGGTTGAGGCAAATCTCATTCCTCAATGAAAGGAGTATCATTTACCTTGTTGATTGACAACCTTTTCAAGTCAATGAATACCAACAAAAGTACACTTAGATGATCATAACTATAATTCATCAAGACCTAAAGACAAGTTTTGAATAAAGACAACACAACCAAACACCATGAGAATTAAGAAGAATAACCCCATATCAAGACAAAGGCTTTTTTTAAGAGGTATTTCACTCTCAAGAGGTGTAAAAGACATTTAGAGATACAAAGCAATAAGAATAGCATTAGATCATATGTTTTTGGGAATTTTTTGTAACATAATTGTGCAAGTGACATTCGGAACATGTTAGGTTTTTCCTTCAAACACACCATTTTGTTAAAATGCATGAAGAAAAATGATTTGATGAAGAACGGCCAAAGAAGAAAACGGTTGTTAAGATTAATTTTGACAAAGTCTTATGCATTATAGTTTGAAAATTTTTAAAAGTAATAGAAAATTTTTATGAAGATAAACCTAATACACATGAGAATGATCATTAATAAACAGTGTAATACTTGAAACCTGAAACTGATTGAATGCAAGTTGAATATATCATAATGGATTAACACAAGGACTCTTAATAGTGGCAAGAGACAAATGGTTGTAGGTGGCACAGTCTTGTTAACCTAAATATCATGACTCACAATCAAATGACGTAGTAGATATCTATGGAAAAGGAGTATTGAAGTTTGCAATCAAATAGGTGACTAAGATGATAGAAGAGAAGATTTTGGTGTCGAAGCAAGAATGGCCAATCTTCAAGGTAGCTCATCATAAACCAACAAGTACACATCATGTCCATGCTTACAATCTAAATTGATCCTCCATTACATTTGCAAATCCAAAGAGGTAAACAAAAAGGAAAAATCTAATTGGCAATAGAAATATTTGGTAATTACGTGAACAAATAGTAATTTAACAAAAGGATAGGTAGATAAGACCATCTCAAGAATGGCGGAGAAGATGCTTACAGGCTTCTCAATCAATGGCTACTGTTAACCATTGATAATAGCAATAGAACAAATATTCTAGGAACCATCCTTAGAAGTTAACAAGACACTCATACTTGAGTTGTAACAGAGGATGTAGTGGCAATGGAAGAGGATTGATTGGCCTACAACTAAATGAACATTCGATACCCAACTTGAGAGACACTGTTTTTGGACTTCTTTGCGGTAGCATGTTGAGCCTATTGAGGTTTTCCAAACTTGACTGTGTTGATGACATTTCAAAAATATCACATCCTCATAGATTGGTCACTACCATCACCAAAACATTGTGCACAGGCTGCCTTCTAGATCATTCTCAAACAATTGCTGTGTAGCAATGGAAATCCTTAAGTTTTTAAAATGGGAATAAAATCATGGAAAATGTTATTCACATAAATAAAATAGGTTAATGAAGTAAAGAGATTCATTTAATTTGTATGTAATAAAGGCATGCCTTTAACTTACCATAAAAATTTTATAGTGGTGGATTGTTATATATGCAACAGAGTGTGAGATGTAAGTCTTAAGATGAATGAGTGGTAACTCTTTAAATTTTAAATTAACAGAAGATGTCTTGTAGTGGATTTGCATCAATTGAAGATAAAAAGAGAGAATTGTCTAAGATAGTTTGTTGATGTTCATAGAAAGCTTATGGATTCACTTGTAAGCAAAAGAGAATTAGTTAATTTAGGTGAAGACAAAAAGATAGAGGTAAACCAAAATAGCAAATAAAATTATATAATTTAACAAATAATTCAGTGATGAATATTCATAGATGGAGAGATGGTTTATGTTTCTGTTCAGATATTGATTGATTGATTGTTGTAGATGTTTGTGTGCAATTGTAAATATTGACATTTTACACCGATACTGAATTCCATTCAGGGCTTTCCCAAGAAAATGGTACAATATCCGAGGAAACTGTCAGAAATTCTTTCTCTTCAACTGAGAAGGGTTTCCTTACATTTGTTAGTAGAGCACGTGAAATCACACCAGCAATTGCTACAATTGGATCTTGCTGTTTAGTTGGTATCATCTGGAAAGGGACTTTGTATATTGCAAATGTGGGGGATTCTCGAGCTGTGGTTGGTTGTTTAGGTAAGTCAAATAACATACTTGCAGAACAATTGACAAGTGATCACAATGCAAATGTGGAGGAAATTAGGCAGGAGCTTAGATCTCAACATCCCGATGATTCTCAAATTGTGGTTCTTAAGAATGGAGCATGGCGTATCAAGGGAATAATACAGGTCAGTTCATCACTCATAAAAATATTGGTTTCTTTATGGGTATACAGTATAGACCATGTCATTTTTCCCATTTGTCTATTGTTGTGATTCTGTTTTGGATTTGTCTTTTCCTCTAACACGAGGATTATGGATTAGTTTCCAGATGTTGCTGATTGTGGTCATCCTATCCCTATTGAATAGCTACCACATACATAGAAGTGAAATGCAGCACTGCCCTTGGAAATTATGTATATACGTTTCCTAGAGTTTTTATATTTTAATGCACTGGATACCTTTTTCTTTTGACAAATTTTCAAATGGCTACGGCAAGTACCATTTTATTTACTTGACATACCTTTGCATCTTGAGATGAAAAAAATCTTGCAGACTGTTTTTATATCGATACTAATAATTGACAATTTTAGGAAGGGAATAATACATCACCCGATCTCCCCAGGTGGCATCAAGAACCTTTGAGATATTTCTACTATCTTGAACTGAATGTGCATGTTATATTTGAATAAATTTTTTGCCTGTTTTTTGTCATTTGATATAATTTTTTCCATTTATTATTTGCTCAAGAGGAAAAATAGATCAATGAATGTGTAAAGATTGTAAGGTTATTTTAGGAGAAAGTTTAGCTATAGAACATAAGTTATTAGTATTAGAGGTTAATGTTAAGATTAAGAGAAATACTAAAGTACATAAGAACTTAAAAATTAGGTAGTAGAATTTAAAAAGTGAGAAGAAAATGGCATTTAGAGATAACTTGTTAAATGAAGGAATATGAAAACAAGATAGTGAGGTAAATAAATTTTGGAATGTAATGACTACTTGTATTAAAAACTTGCTAGGAAAATTTTTGGAGAGTTTTGTAGGATAACGGCATTATGTGAAAAAAGTTAGTGGTAAAATGAACAAGTACAAAAGACAATAAAAGAAAGAAAGAATGTTATAAAATTTATCATAAATGTGAAAATAAGGAAAATTTAGAGAAGTATAAGCTAGCAAAAAGAAATGTTAAGAAAATTGTTAGCGAAGCTAAAACTTAAGCATACAAAGAATTATATGATAATTTGAATAAAAAAATGAAAAAATAGAATATATAAATTGACTAAGGCTAGAGAAAGAAAATCTAGAGATTTAAGATAAGTGTATTAAAGATGAGGAAGGTAGAGTTTTAGTCAAAAAGATGAAATAAAAGATAGATGATATAAATATTTTAATAAAATTTTTGATGAATCTACTATAAGAAACTACTACATGTAAAGTTTAGGTAACAGTACACAGAATACAAATTATAATTATTTTAAAAGAATTAATAGTTTAGAGTTAAAATTAGTTATTAAGATAATAAGACAAAAATATACTAGATGAATAGAAAAAGAATTCTTTAATACTTATATTTAAGAATAAGTGAGACATGTAAATCGTAATAGTTATTGTGTTATTGAGTTAATGAGTTATACTATAAAATTATAGGAAAAGGTAATTGAGTAAAGACGTAATCAAAATCATAGAAATAAAAATGAATATTATTCATTTATTTAGATCAGCAATAGAAAATTTTATAGTTGAGAAAAAGAATCTGATTAGTTTTCATTGATTTAGAAAAAACTTATGATAGAATATAGCTATTTGTTAATGTATGCTATTTAAGTTAGGAATTAGTTTTAAATTAGAATTATAGAGAGATACTTTATAGTCCAAAAGATTTAAATTGAGTAAGTTAAAAAATAAATATATGAAATGTAGGTTCAATGAAAATAAGAATAACGATGAAAGTATATATTTAGAAAAAACTTATGATAGAATATAGCTATTTGTTAATGTATGCTATTTAAGTTAGGAATTAGTTTTAAATTAGAATTATAGAGAGATACTTTATAGTCCAAAAGATTTAAATTGAGTAAGTTAAAAAATAAATATATGAAATGTAGGTTCAATGAAAATAAGAATAACGATGAAAGTATATATTTAGATAACTATAAGATTCATAAAAGTAAAACTTTTAAATAAAAAATGTAATGGTAAAATTATAAAAGATGTTATTCATAACATTAAATTAAGATGAATGAAATGAATAAATGTTTTTGGAGTGTTATGTGATAAAAGAATATCTTTAAAATTAAAAAGGAAATTTTATAAATATATTATTGAACTGTAAAAGATAATCATATGTAGAAAGTTAGTATTGTTGTGGTCGACATGATGTAGTGGAATGATGGCTTGGGTTATTGTTTTTAATATTCATTCAGCTTATGCCATCTCAGGTTTCAAGGTCTATTGGAGATGCATATTTGAAGAATCGAAAATTTGCTGTTGGTCCATCCCTCCCCCGTTTTTACCTACCAGAACCCATACGCAAGCCTGTCTTGAGTGCTGAACCATCAATATACACACGAGTACTCCGTCCCCAGGACAAATTCTTCATATTTGCGTCGGATGGTCTGTGGGAGCATCTTACAAATCAATCAGTCGTTGAAATGGTTCATCGTTATCCGAGGACTGTATGTTGCCTACATGTTTATTCTGTTTTATCGAAAAGCGCTATGTTTTTTGTCAATAAACGGGTTGCACTTGTTCCTGTTTGACTGGCAGGGCATAGCAAAAAGACTGGTTAAAAAGGCTGTGCAAGAAGCCGTTCGCAAAAGGGAAATGAGATACGCCGATCTCAAAAAAGTTAGCAAAGGGATTCGCAGATTCTTCCATGATGACATAACAGTTATCGTCATTTTCATAGATCCCGAGTCCTCGAATTCAAACACGTCCACTCCGTCGTCGTCGGTGCGTGCATTTGTTGATGCCGTAGGAACTTCAAATGTCTGAACATTGGATGGACTATAAATGCATCACTGCTAATTACTTCATGATATCTTCGTCATGGCTGAAGTTCCACCTTTCAGGTTTTCCCCTTCCCTGTACCAGAAATGTACATCTTGACTCTTTATCATAACCTTCTTCTTGTTCTAAAGATCTCTCTTACAGTTTTAAGTATATGAAACTGCAGTTTCCTTTCTAAAGCTGTACATTTGCATGCATCGGTTGCCATTTGGCAGCGAAACCGTTCATAAATTGCTGACCGAAGAACTTTTTGGTTGTTATCTTTTACTGGTTAACTGGCAATAATCCCTTGCTTTGCATGGTATGATTATTTCATGTGGATGATTTGAAGTATCTTGTAAATTGGTATTTTTGATTATTAATGATAAAAGTATGTCTCATCTTTATTACTTTTTATTAAGATTATTAATCTAAGTAAGATGGAAATTATAAAAGAATTAATTCATTAGCCTAGACTTTTTTCCCACCAAATAAATAAACAGATCTATTAAGAATTTTATTAACAATGAACTGCAAACATGATGTCAAAAGAAGAAGAAGAAGAAGAAAATTACTTTTAATGAGAAAAGGTTATTTCTATGTGAGTGCATTATTTTTATACAAGATCGTATAGTATAATAATAATATTTGTAATTAGTGATGCTCTAATAAGTTTACAAATAAGCATAAATTATGAAAGAATTAATGTAGATAAATATGTGAAAATGAATTGAAGGATTATAGCATGTAAAGGGGAATTATTATTTATCAAAAAGTGTAATTTACAAGGAAATTCTCTTGATAAGTAGAATTTACAAATAGGGTCACTTTTATCTTGAAATTTACAAAATCATTTTGCTTGTAATAGGATGCGTTAATACTTGTGGAATAATGTATTAGCATTTGTGATATGATGCATCTACATTTTTATAAATGATAGATTATCATGTGTACGAATGTTGATGTATGATATCACAAATATTAATACATGTTATTACAAATGCTAATGTATCATATCACAAATGGAATGATTTTATAAATTCTACTTATTGGTGGAATTTTCTTGTAAATCACACTACCTTAAATTTATAAAAAAAGCTACTTGTAAATCATAATTTGGAAGCTTCTTTTATATTAATAGTTACCACTCTAATTTTCAAAAGAGGTTAACAAACAAAACTATTATCATTTAATTCACAAGAAAACCAAACTCCAATAAAAGAGATTTCAACTATGTCATCTGGCATTGTTGTCTCTGATGAAGAGTGATATTTGATCTCAATGCGAGATCGAAACACTTCATTTTATTTCTTGTTTAACCAAATGATAAATTTGAACTCAACAAGTGCAACAACATAAAGTAACTTCTACTCTCCTCTATCTTATGCATACTTTCAAGTCTAAATAGGCATTGATCTATGGATGATCATTCTTTTCATGGGCAACTATTTTTCTGAGATCACCTTTAAGATGTATGACAACACATACAGAACTCCTCCTCGCCTGAGAATCATTCTAAGTTCGTGTATGACTTGATTGAAAATATTAAATTTATAAAAAATATATATGTAAAACAGAAAATATCATTTAACATTTTTATCTTAGAATTTTATAACCTATGATAAATGATTGCACATGCTCGATTTACTAGTAAATTAATATTATAAAAATATATTTATATAGAAAATGAGACAGTCAACCAGCTTAGAAGCACTTGCTCTAAAATAGAGTTTTACATTTGAATTGAAAATCTGAAATATTAAACATGGACTTACATTGAAACCTTTTTTTGGTAATTATATTAACAGGAACCCTAAAACTGAATTAGTTTTCTGAATTTTATCCCCGGGCGTCAATGCTCCTGGTTGCTCAAAGGCAGGAGTCTGCCTTCTTCCATTTTATATTACTCGAAACCAAAAAAATTCTGTGATTTCTTATATGTCGTGGCATGCGGGTCAGCCACTTCAATCAACCCCGATCCTTGTATGGACAAAAATGACCTGATTGAATCCTCGGGTTATTCTGATCTTCTTGTCAGAGTATCTGTAGCAACAAAAGAAGCAGAAATTTGCATTTAAATTTCTGGCATCCTCCGATTTTGAGTGATGGTACGGCACTTCAGCACACTTGTATTAAAAAATATACTAGTTTTACTTACAATAACTCAATGCTGAATTTAGTTTTGATCGTCGAAGGAAATTCTAGTGGGCCAATCTTGTAAAACACTTTATCCATCATCACATCATAATTGTTGCAGCTGGAACGTCTACAACAAAAAAGGGGTTTGCAAAAGCATTATTTGTGCAATGGAAAAAATACAATGAACTTATCATCTGAAACTAGTTATATAAATAGAAAAGAATACTGGATTTTGATTAATTTTGTCGTAGAGCATCACCAACGATGTGCTTTATTATGTACAAGGAACAAAAAGTAAAAAAGATAGATTGGGAAGACTATGTTGTGGAATAAGGGGTTTTTTGGTTGCCATTGATTCCCTGGAATATTCTTGGGGTAACCCCTGCCCCAGGAGTAGGTTATCGTTAATGCCTTCCATTAACCAAAGGTTTATTTCTAACCCATATACTAAAAACACAACCCAACCTCCACCTCTGTAGCCTGCAATCAACCCACACTGCCACCTCCATGCTCTCCTAAATTAGTTTCCTAAGGTATGATACTAATTAGGTTGATAATAATCATTTTACAGAGAACATATCGACCAAATGACTATATCATAGTCCCAGTCAAACACAGGGAATAGAAGTGATGACTTTAAATTATAAAAAGTTTTCAACACCAAGCTCACAAGAGTATACAGATCATTTGTTGTGTTTTAAAAGATATGCAAGTGAAAAACACAAATGAGGACAAACCCAACTCATGAGGTTTCCGTGAATAATACAATCACAATTAACCTCATTTCCACATGCGAAGAGGATGTTTTCTAACCTCGAAGTGGAGTGGAATAAATATAGGAAAAACGTAAGAATAACAATTTTCAAGAAACAACAAAGATTAAATGAACAGTATCTAACTTCCTAATTATATATAAAATACAATTATGTGACATGACATAAACTAAACTGTGATGAAGGGGACGTTGGTTTTGTTTGATGTTCATTTTCTGGTGCTAAATAATTTTGCAGTGAAAGATTGTTGCGATGGCTTTTGCAATATTTCATAGAGGAAAAAAGTATCGGAGAACTCACGTTATTACTCCACTTGCACAAACTTTGATACCAGTGAAGACATTAATAATATTGGAAAGCTGCCCATTCTTCTTGGTAACCTGAAATACATTTGATAAATAAAATCAAATTTCACGGTAGGTATCATAAATTATAGAATCAATCCACCAGACCAACACAATTATAGGATGAATTACTGAGAATCATTTCAGAAGCTCACTTGTAAACCTTTGATACCAGTAACAGCTGACTTATCCCAACTTTCTATTTCCATCTGCAGCTAAAGGCAACAATTTCAGCCAATCTTACTGGTATTTTTATTGAAATGGTTAATTCTCCAGATGCACTTGGTTAGCACTGCCAAGATCATTGGAATTCTTGCAACAAGCCTGGAGCTGATGGGTTTTTCAATGGTAAAACATGTGGTCATACAACCACATGTAGCGTGATAATACATGGCATATGGATATTATTTTTGGAGAGCTTTCAGTTATCTGGTGAGTTTGTGAGATATTCTTCTCATAACAGCTAAGGTAACATGAATCCATACACTGGAAATTGTGGTGTTTGTATGTTTAACCATTCAAAATTAAGAATAAAGTGAATATTGTAGTGGCTGTACTAAACAAAGAAAATACAACCTGAGAAGCCCATATCAGTTGCCAGTTTCCCTCCAAGAACTCAAACTCTGCATCAACTCCTTTCTGATTTTGGGACAATAGTTCACCTATAGCCTATAAAGATTACGTCATAAGAAACTTATGGCACAAACCAGGCTATCCATAAATCTCTACTTATACAAATACAAGAGAAACACAAAACTCATGCAAGACAATACCTTTTCAACTCCCTTACCAACAGAAATGGCTGATAGTAACTTTTGCCTTGGTTCTGTTTTCTTTTGTAGCACAAATGTGGTTCCCTGCACTACAATATGTCTTGATCAGAATAAATACATTAACAAGTAAAATATCAGCAATGAAAAAAAGCAGGATAGCAGGATAACCAATTATTTTTAATGAGAATGAAATATATTGGAATGTTTAGATAGGAATTTCCTTTATGAGTCAGTCCATGAATAACAATGAATGATTACTGAATTACCTTGTTACCCCTTGAGATACGGATATTCCCTGAGCAAGATAAGTATGTGGTATCCAACCAACCCTTTGCTTCATCTCCAAGAAGCTTAAAGGGAACAGGATATGGAACCTTGAAAGGTAAAAACTTGAAGGAGAATGCTGCTTGGTCAAACCGAAATAGGATGCGTTTCCCATTGTTAACTGTGGCTTCTGCCTATAAAAATCGTATATACTTCAAATGCAAATCTTGAACATAAGAACAAATATGAACTAAAGCAGGGTATTAAAGGCATTCATTATTTAAACTTTGAAGTAGGAGGGGAATTTGATGAAAGTAGCGATTCAATAAATGTATTTTGGATGAACAAACTATGAAAATATTATGAAAGGAAGTCTATTCTGCGACAAGATGTTTACCTCTACTTTTAGCTCTCCTATTGCATCTGAGAATTGAACGATATTCAACACTCGTGGATCCCCTGTGTTGAGATAGATCTCTTGAAATACACTGAAAAAATCAACCCCAACAAAAGTCCTCTGCACATAATAAGTAGGAAAGCAAGACACAGTTGTGGATTGAATCAACCATCCAAACAGATAAATAAATACACTAGCAAATTTGATGCAAAATAAATTCGTTTTTGAAGAAGCGGTTGGAAGAATATGAAGTATAACTGAATAAAAAACTGTCGGTGAATACCGGGATAATCTAAATGAGACATTTTATTTTTGAAAATTGAGAGTTAGTTCGCAATTGTGTTGTAAAGACAGGGTACATTACGTGAAAACAGTATCACTAGGTGGTAATGAATATCGCCTTCGCACATGATATTTTGAAAAACACAAGCATATTCGAGCGAGTGAAAGGCTCTTACTTGAATGGGAGATGCTGTCCCTGGTCTTGTGGTGAATATGAGCTGCCAACGACCTTCTATCAAATTGGAGCTTGTCTGTGGCAAAAACGCAGCAGAAGAAACGGTTACAAGATTGTCAGCAAGGTATCGTTTCTAGTCCTGGATAACTTAATGATGTGCATCAGATGATCCGAAAGGAAAAAAAGGATTGTGGAAATTCCAAATGGATGATGGCAAAAGGCAAAATGAATTTCATGCACAGAAAACCAAAAAATAATTATAAATAAGCATCAGTATCAGCATGCTAAGTAGTCGAATTCTCAGTAATGGCAGTCATAAAGACAAGAGTAAGAACTAACAGGATCAGGTACGCCTCCCTCTTCTTCCAGAACCTTCAGAGCCCGTTCCACATCCTATCGCACAAACAAATACTTAAAAAAAGGTAACATTATTTTCCTGACAATACCCCAAAGCAAACAAAAACTTCAAACCTCGAGCTGGTCAGGACTAGCAGAGCGGCCTCTCCCCTGAATGCCGAGAAGGCAATCGACAAGCCGAGCCTCAGGCTCCGTGAGCTCAAGAAGGTCCCGGCTTCCTTCCTCACGTTCCTCCGCCAGAGACAACGACATGGGGTCAGGCTGAACCGCGTGGAGCTTGAGGACGCTGAACGCAGATTTTCTCGTCCCGGCAAGTGATGGAACCGGCGTGAGCCTGTGGGAAGGATAGCACAACCGGAACCCAAGATTCATAGCTCCCACCGCCATCGGAGTTGGACGACGTCGTTGCTGTGGCGGTGGCGAAGCCTTGCTTGCCTTTCTTCCCCCGTTCTGTGGTGGTCGGAATTCCTGTCGGAAAGAGCTCGACTTCTG
Source organism: Cymodocea nodosa (assembly GCA_036874045.1). Lineage (NCBI taxonomy): Eukaryota > Viridiplantae > Streptophyta > Magnoliopsida > Alismatales > Cymodoceaceae > Cymodocea > Cymodocea nodosa. The sequence goes on from CM072345.1 coordinate 12,957,165, forward strand.
TGTGACGACGTGGCCGACGCCGCGAAAACCGTCCCGGTCCGGTGGCCGTCGCCAGTGGTTCGTATTAATACGTGAGGTTTTGATTATCATCACCAATACGTGGTTCGTGTTAAGTGGACTAACTCAACGGACGTGGGTTCGAATCGTCGAAAACTCCGAAAAAAATGATGATTTTTCCAATGAGATCATACATATTACCTATTTATTGTTTTAGGACACGAACTGATATATATATATATAATTAAAAAGGGAAAGAAAAAACCTCCCGGAGTGCGACGACACCGAGACTTCCGAGCGGCGAGGATGTCTCCGTCCCTCTCCACTGCCGCCACCTTCGTCGTCCCATCCAGAAACCTCCTGGTCCCTGCAGTAAAGTTCCACGGCGCCAATCGCCGACCACCACCGCCACCGCCACGAACCTTCGTCTGCTCTCTGCGCACTCCCACTCGAGCTGTGGCCACACCTCTCTCCGCCTCGTCTACTAAAACCCCCTACACTGTTCAGGACCAGGACGAGGCCGGAGAGGTACCATATTCCGTACCACCACTGCCAAGTCAGTCCTCTCCCCCCCTCTACTCTTCATCTCCGTTGATATGAATGAATTAGTTGCATTTGCGAAATAAAGGCTCCTCGCGGACGCTGCTTATTAGATAGACATTCTGGTCCACAGCGGTAGATAGATTTGCTTGGGAGAGCATTCGATTGGTTGATGTAATTGATCTAATAATGTTCTTTTTCGAAATTGATTAACAGAAGAATGTCGGATGTGCTTTATTGTGAGAAGTTCTTCGGCTAGAAAAGTCCTTTTTTCAAAAACTCGTTTTTTGTTCATTTTCTATAAGAAAAATGGGTTAAGTATTAAGTTTTCTTTTTGTTGCGTAGACTAACAAAGGATAGCTGCAGTCATTGGGTGGAACCTCAATTGGGTATTCTTTATCCTGTTTCTACCGTACGTCTGTATGAATTGCTGTTATTATGTGGATATGCCTTAGAGAGATGAAAATGTTATTTGAAAATGGCCTTGTGTCTGTAAATGAATTTGTCTTGATTTTTGTGACATGTTCAAGGCTGATTGTTAAATAACCTTTGTTTTTACCTGCATGAGTTATTTCAGTTTTGAATTGCTTTACTTGCTACGTTTCTACTTCTAACAACTTGAATTCTGTTCCAGACTGGGGAGATTTTTCCAATCACGTTTATGGAGAGTGGGATGAGCATGGGGCAGAGTTTACTAATGACGGAATTCCCATTGAACTTCCTGAGAATATTGCCCCTGATGCTTTTAGGGAATGGGGAGTTCAGGTGTTTGATTGGCAGACTCAATGCTCTACCCATGCTGACACTTCAACGCCAAAACACACATATAAGCTACTTCCAACGGCTGGTTTTCAACCTGATGCTGCTAAAAGACATAGTTTGGAGGAGAGGACAGTAGGTGGGATTGATAACATGGTATCCAGCTTTGCACATAACCAGGGAGGGCATTATGTTTCTGTCTGGAACTCGAATGATGTTAATGGTGGGAGAATTTTTGAGCTTGAGCAGTGCTTGTTTGGTCCAAGAGATCAGGAAGCCCACATGAGTGTAATTCAGGAAGCCAAGATGAGGGTATAATGCTTTTCTAATTTTGTCCATCAAAGACATTTACATGAGTAAATCCCAACCTCTGTCGTATGAAGATCAACATAACAACCACAAGTCTGCCATGTCTACATGCAGGAATGTTGTACTACAATAATTGGCTGGTTTCTTTTCTTCCAAAAGGGTTTCTTTAGTCCAGATTATTTCAATGATTTGATGTGGCCTATATGACCATCATAATTAGCAAATTTTGATTAATGATCATGATTTAGTAATGCCTATAATATCTTACAATGAATTACCACCAAGTGATTGACTCAGAATTAATCATATATAATATTTCAATCCACAATATAAGGAAATAAACAAATTCAACATATTTCTTCTTGCCATTGTTTATTAGTACTCACCCTAAATGCCCACTTTGAGTACCTCATGTAATTATTGTTATTCAGTCTTTGTTTTCTTAATTCAATTCCGTTCACTGAAGTGGCACATGTTACTTTTGTATTGTATGTGTTTAAAATTTTGTAATTTCTTTCTAGATATTTACTGCTGTTAAACTTATATATCAACAATGGTGGTTCTGATTTTTAAATCTCAAGAATTTAATGCCATATTTCTTTGTCTCAGTTTAAAAGGAATACTGGCTCAAGTTTTTTCATAGGCTTCTTATCTCTTGTGTTCACCATTTTGGTGGTCGTTGCAAGGAAAATTATAGTGAGAAAAAGCAAACAAAATCACCAGGGTTCTGTTGCTGATCTTGTGAAGCGGGGCCAGCTGCGATCTGATAGAAGAGGCTTGTATGTCTCTTATTCATATATGTTTTCTACTTTTGGATGTGCAGTTTATCGAAAAAACTTGTGTGGTGAGGGTGGGACCTTAGGAGTTGCAAAAAGTCTTGACATGTACATTCCATATTAGTTTCAGATGTTGATTCCCTTCTTATTGTTTCTGGTTTATTGTCAATTGGATTTAAGCATGGATTGTCGTTTGTATTTTAACAACAATTTTCAAAAATTATTCTCTATATTTTTGTTGGATACATGTCTGGAAATTTTCACCAAAGTAACTTTTAGGAAGTTCATATTTTCCTTGTGCCATATTAGAGAAATATTTCTTGTGTATGTTTAAAAATTTCAAACTCAGAAGGTTATGGCCATCCCCAAAGGTACTACGATATTGTGCCATGATTCATTCTATAGCTGTACCTGTTATATACTGGCCTTATCGAAACATATAAGAATGTAAGATCATGGTTTGATGTAATTTGATTGTAGATTAGTATATCATGATTATGGTATCTATTGTATGATTTAATGGTATGCAAACCAGGCATGGAATCAAATTTCTGATGCACATTTTTAGGTCCTAATTTTGCTCTTTTATAGATGCTCACTCATATCTCCTTTATCTTTTATAGATCGAAACCTCTCAAGTATGAAGATCCTTTTAATAACCCTTTGGTCAAAAGGGGTAAAAACAACTCGACATTGGAATTTTGTGGAAAAGTTTATCGTATAGCTCCAGTGACCCTTACTGAAGAGCAGCAGTCCAACCATCAAAAGCGGCGGTCACATGCATATAATTGGAAAAGACCAACCACATTTCTCAAAGAAGGTGATGACATACCACCAGATGTTGACCCTGATAGGGTAAGGTGGATTCCAGCGAACCATCCTTTTGCCACAACAATGAGTGACATTGATGAGAAAATGGCTCAAAGCAATGTTAATCAAAAGGATGGGGTTCCATTTCGAATCAGAGCTGAGCATGAAGCATTGCAAAGAAAACTAGAGGCATTACAAAGTGTAGGTGACTAGAAAATCACATCCCTCTCTCATACACTATTCTTGGCATACTTTTATATATAAATTTATGATGATACTCAAGTCACATTCATGACATTTTACAGGAATATATCCTGGATCCCTAAAAAATTTTAAAAACTTTCATTTAATAATTTTGCATGATGGCTATGATATTTTACAGTCTATTTACGGGAAACAATGGATGTTGCATGTTTCTGTGTCATTAGCATCTAAGTTGTTATGGGCTCTTAGGTATATCACTGTTGGATTGCAGTAGAAGACTTGCAAGTTTTCTCAACCGAGCTGCTGATATAGTAACGCTAATCCTAAATGCTAGCATTTACTGATACATTCAAGGGGCAAATAGAAACCGTTGATTGACACTGGCATGTACTACCTGTATATATTTGTTTATATGCTATTTGTAAGGTTTCATGAAAAATGAAGCATGCCATCCTATAAACGTGCATCTTATTTGCTTGAATTTGATAATCATTAAATGATGCAAAATACGTGGAACCAAATGCGACATGTCTTTTGATATTAGTTCACAAAATTCTTAAATTTTCTATTTAATATTTATGTCTTGTTTCAAGTAAAAGTATATAATACATTTAGTGTTCATTTATATTATTTGTTTTTCTTATACTATTTGTGATTTTAATAATGAAGTGACTTGTGTTTAAGTATTTTTCTTAATTAAATTTAATTCTGAGTTATAAAAATAGAGTACGTTATTTCATCCAATGTAAAAAGTGACTTTTTTCATAAGTTTTTTTAAATTTCATGTGTTTACATAAAAATATAATTTATTTTGTAGTATTCCACCTCTTAGCATCTGTGTTCTAATATTCCTTCATCTATTATTTAACATTCTATGAAATATTACTCTATAAAAATTATTATTTTCTGTTTTCATCTATCCATAAATTTTCATTAATAAGTTGTTACTTTGTCTCACTTTGTAGGAAATAATTCTTATGATGCTTATTTTAAGTACAGAAAAATTTATTATGAAAAAGATAATTATCAACTTTCTTTTGTTTTGTCTTCTTCGAAGCATGCATTGATAATCTTAGTAGCCATATGATAAATCCGTGTTGCAGGAGCAAAAGCTGAACAAGGTGGCACCCACTGCCAACAATTTTCGTGATTTTGGAACACAGCTGAGCTCTCAAGAACAAAAAGAGCAGCAAGAAAGAAGCACACATGTTGACGAGCAGTATAATCATCCAACTAAAGCATCAGAACCAGATGCCTATGGTTCCAACAATCAATCTTCATTGGAAGATGGAGAAGCACATTGAAGCTAGCATATATTTTGAAGGTGGGAGGCCAGACGATGCTCAGCTCTTCCAACTGCCTAACCATTTGCTGCAAGAGGTTTCATTTTGTATTATCCAAATATCCAATCTTTTAAGTAAAAGTGCCACCAAATCAAAGCCTCCAAACCGAAATAAGCATGGGCAGATCATATTCTCATTTCACGATTCATGCCATCCTTCTTTCTCCTTTGAATTGAATCAATATTTACCTTTATTCATCTGAGAGAAACCTTGGGTTATTGTGGTTGTAAGTTCGTGCTAGCTTTTGGAGTAGTTGTGATTCTGTGCACTAGGAATTTGCTGCTAAGTCTTTTGTGTTGACTTGTGTGGCAGGAGGGCAGTGTAGCTTTTCATGTTCAACAATGAACCGTGGAGCCCAATCTTCTGGTTGGTAACTGCCAGTCAATTATATGCATTTGGGGAGAGGTAGGATTCAAAATTCATTTAAAGATGGGTTGAGTGTGATTGTATGCCACATGAGGCACTCCAGATGCCTGATGGATTCTATGCAATTGAGGAACCTGTAGCTCGACTATTATTTCTTTCTCTGAAATGAAGTGCTAGTACTATTATTAATGGTACTAGCATAATTCACGTGTAAATTATACAACATATGGTTCGAAAGATGAAGGGTGAGATAAAGATGGTTTTAGTTCAGAGGATAGAATGGGAGTAATCTGCGATTTGGCTAGAAGAAATGGTTTAATTTGCCTGTGATTTCCTCGAAGCTCACAAATGCTAAAGGAGTTTCTTCTGGCTCAGAAAGACTGGTTTACTTGGATTCACTTATTTCTTATCTTTTTGCAATGGTTTATATTTTCTTGATAACGGTAGTATTTTTGTCTAAATTGGAACCTAAAATTTTATTTTCTTAAAAGTTCCTGTAAGATAAGAAAAGACTTGCACCATCCGTTGTTGGCTGATGATGAGGTTGATCGGTAACGAATTTTTCGTACTTTAATGTTTTTCAATGATCACTATGAATTCTATCATTTATATGTTAAATTATTTTTATACTTTAACTTAAAAAGCTGTAAATTGAAATAAAAATGTTAAATAAGAAAAAAAAATATTATATTAACTTATGTTTTCCGGTGATTTTGAGAAAGTCAATGGATTCACTTGTATATATATATGTCTGCTTCGGTGGACTTGAGGCTCACGTTTCCAGGTTTCAGATGATGATCAAATTTTGATTACTTGGATCCTATTACCACTTTAGATGTATCTTCCACCGGGAATAGTTTGCGTAAATCGTTGAGTTCACACATGCGTGTCTACATTCCATTTCCATGAATGCATTTGTTCCTCGCAGCTTGGCCGGACGTTATCAATGCTTTACTGATCTCCAAATGGGAAGAAACGAGAGCCGTAGAAAAAGCTGAACGAAAGCCGAAAGAACAAAAGCGAGTTGTGAAGATTTTCCTTTTCCCAACATACATGAAATGTGATGCCAGCTATCATTCTCATTAACCAAAGTAGACAGTTTTTACATATCCATTAAGGATGGCAAACAGGCTACACGCAGACGTAGGATAAGGTGACATCGGATTCTGCAGCTGCACCTGCAAGAAATACAACACGAGCCAATGGTGCGCTGAACACCAAAACGTTTCGTTTTCATCCTGAAGGGGGGTGAATGATCAAGCCTACAAGCCACATAAGAATTGATCCAACAACGAAGCAGAAAAGCAGGAAAACAACGGCTCCAGCCAATATGGTTAACAACGGTGGGCCACTGTTGCCGGTGCTTGGACTGTTGCTATCATCTTTGTCCCTGGCGGAGGTTCCATCAGGGGCATTGTTGTTAGATGCGTGTGTTGCGAATTCTCTCCTTGGATGAGTTTCCGCAGCTCTTCCATGGCTCGAAATTGAACTTTGTAGGCTGAAATACAATCAAAAGATAATGAAAGCAACCTTGAAATGTTAATTATTCTACAAACGGCAAACTTGAAATGTTATGCCATGCAAGGGATGAAGCCTTAAGTGGCATTTTCAAATCATTATTTCATTTAGGGTGGTGCACTCAACCAGTGGCTGTCTGATATTGAGGTTTGGGGTAGTGCACTCAAGAAACAGTTGTTTTTGCTAAACAGAAATTTAAACTCGAAAAAATTTCCAAATACATTTCTTGCATTGGAAACTTTACCAATGGTGAACTAAAATTAAGATTTACACAAATTTTGTCTTCTCCAGAGTCATTATACTTTGAATGGAACTTCAATAGTCAGTCAGAATAGCTTCCAAGCGTCCTTGCATAGGGATAACGGTCCAGGTGATTTGCAAGTCCCAGGCTACCAGCTGATCTGCCTAAATTTGCAGGAAACCTTATGATCCTAATCAAAATCATAAGCAGAAAATAGAGGTAGACAAATGCGCTAGTAGTCTATTAGGGGCATATACGGCACACTGCTTAATATTTGATTGCTAAAGGAGTTTCTTCCGGTTCACAGACACCAAAGAATATCGAAGAACAAGACCATGTACACTTGTAGGCGGTGATACCCAGAGACAAGCTCATGTAAGCCGACGATAACACAGCCAAGTAGGAAGATTGCCTTGGAATACTCGGCACGTAATTTTATCCGGTTGTCTCATCCTTTCTCAAATCTATACCTTTCATTAACCGGAGATGTAGCTGGGACCGGACTGACATTTGGATCTGCCACTCTAAAACTGCCCATGTTAAAAACTCAAAAAATATTTTAATAATAGAATTAATACAGAATATGTAAGTTTCCTTACCAATAATTAATCGCTATCCATTATCTTCTTATTTTCTCTCTCCTTCTCTCTAACCAATATTTTTTAATTCTTTTTCACAACATGCAAGAGCATGTACATTTTACTTATGCTTCGTTTGGTTCAGATTTATGATAACCCACCGTTGTTGCTGACTTCTCTTTTTCAAAGTTGAAATCCGAATCGGGTTCTTCGTTCTCTTCTCTAGTTCTTCCTTCCTCAAGGTTTGGTGAAGAAGATTGGGGCTCCAAGATAAAGATGAAGGTGCACAAACAATTGAGGCTTCTTCAGTTGTTCATGGCGAAATGAAGATGCACAAACAGTAGCAAAATTGATGGTGCCACCAAAGGATTCAAGTTAAGTGGTTCTCTTTCAGAGGGAGAGGAGGTCGTGGATGCACACTTCTCATCGCAATCACAAATGCCTATTTGCAGCGAACGCAAGCGATCAGGCGAAATGGGAAGAACCCACAAAGGAAGGGACGGGGAAGAGCTTCTTCTTCCGACAAGTGAGCATGCGGGCAAGCAAAACCAGTGAGGAGTGGTCGCGAGGGGTTGCAACAACTTCAAAAGGACGAACTGAGGCAAACATAAAAGATTGAGGGAAATTATTTCTCCCCATCTCTTTTCCCTTCGTTTCCCTTCATCTCTTTGATGTACAAACCCCCCAATCACATGCTGATAGACTGCTATTTAATATTTTCAAATCCGTGGGATCTCAAACACATTCCACCAATCCAACAAATAAACAGTAGATGGCAATCAATTGTCAATGGCTGGCACTCGTTAGACTGATCAAATGAGTCAAATGAATCCTACACTGAAGAATAATGTAGGAATTTCATTCTCGTCTGTTTCGTTGATTGCAATATAATTCTAAGCATTTGACTAATTTGATCACTCACACAATCTTTCTCCCAAAAATGCTACTTCCCTAGGTTTTGATAGAATACTTCAATTACCAATGGTAACCACTAGAAATCAAGTAAACCTCGAAGAACACCTTTCTGAACTGCGGCAAATCCATCGTCTATCCAGCTTCTACCAAAGAAGGCACATTTGCAAACAATGCATGGAGAAACTAAGATAAAGTAAAAGAGAATATGATCTTCCAAACCCTAAAAACCTTAAAAAAGGAAAACAGAGACTGCAAATCAGGAGAGAAAAAAAAGGAAGAGAAGTTTGGCAATGGTTCTTACACGGAGGAACGCCGGAAGTTAGGTGACCTTTTGCCGATAGAGATGGCGGGGGCTTGAGCTCTGGAAGTGGGCGTGCGGGGCAGAGGGCGGGGGAAGGCGGTGGCCGCGCATCGAAAGGATGAGGACGTGGCCATGGACGAGGAGGCGCGGAGGGCGATGCTCACTGTTGAGTACTGATCTCAAACGCTATCTGAATCTAATGGTTCCTCCACTGGAAGATCTCGTCACGATTTATTTATATATATATATATATAATTTAAAGTTACGGTTTGAAGGGTTGAAACTAAATTCTAAATAAGTCAGTCGGTTAAAGTTGTATAATTTCAAATTTCATACCAAAGCTTAAATCTTGGTGGCAACGTCCTTTTCCTTTTACTAATTTCAAAAAAGAGTGAACCTTAAAAGATTCTAAAATTGAAGGAATTCTCGTTGATGTTCAATGAGATTAATTGAAAAGTAATAATACGAGGCTCAACGTTTTCCTTTTCAAATAGGTCAATAATATAACCAGATCAACTTGAAAAAAGGGTTTTGAAGTTTCTAACTTCCATTGGAACAGAAGTTGTACATGTGTAACTTTCCAAATTCCACATCGCATGCTTGCAACATAAACAACACTTTTTGGATCTCCCGACAAACATTCTCATCAGCAAATGTGAACTGTTTGTCAGGAAAATATAAATGATATCAAAGAATCGTTACATTAAAGCCACCACGAAGGGGAAGAGAGGCATCGTGTTCTGTACATCTCTTGCTTTAAAATTACTGTGCTGGAATGTTCACATGGTACACCGATTTCCAACATCTTTCTTTGCTGCAATGACTTCTGCAAATGCCATTTGCAGGGCATCTTTGGCAACTTTGTAACTGTCCATGGATGAAGCTCCCTCTTTTGCATACTTGGTAGCATCACGGCAGAGGTCATTATACCTGACACATTCATCTAACACAAAACCATTTTTTGCGTTCTTAGTCCACCGCTTCAAGATGCAATCTTCCGGAAGCGACCGTACTCCAACCGTCAAGAAAACTCGCAGGAGATGTCTACAAACTAAGCCAGAAACTTCAAACTTGCGGCAACTACAGCTCCCTTTCTTGTCAGAAGTGTTGTAGGTGACCATGCATGCCGTGCGAGGATCCTCATCTCTTGCGACGCAATACTTAATGATATTGCCATCTTCAATTTTATTCACAAAGTACGCCAAGGACTGGAGAAATTCATCCTGAAATAAGTCGAACACTGTTCTTGTGTAGAATTCTGCTGCATGTTTTAACATTAGTGTTGGAATTTTCAAAACTGGTTTAGTGTACATGTTTGCAAAGTCTTCTAGGGCTTCATTCTCGGACCAGCAGGTCAGAGCTTGCTCAAGCAAAGAAATAAACACAAGTAAGGATGTCTTCGTATTAAAGAACTTCTCAAAAAATTTATTCAAGCTTTCTGGCCTTTGAGTGGTGGAAATTTCTGCAGAAAAAGCGTCCTTCAAATACACTGAAACCCACAGGTGACGTATATCATATATTGACTGCAACCATGTGTTCTCCCTGAGTTCGTATTTATCAATAATCGAATTCCAATTGGATTCAAATGCTTCAGTTGTTTCAGACTGGTTAATACAGTTCTCAAATTCATCTTCAAAGCTTCCGTATGTAGCATATATGTTGGACAGATTTTCCCTGCATTTACTGAGAATATGCCATTTGCTGAGTCTATGACGAGTATTAGGAAATACCTTTGAGACAGCTATACTTATTATCTCGTTTTGTTCGGTAATCAATGAGATTGGAGGACGCCCGCACATTGCCATCAACCAATTTTCAAATAACCAGATATATGAAGATTCACTCTCATCTGTAAGCAGTGCACATCCAAAAATAACAGACTGCAGGTGATGATTCACACCTGTGAATGTCACAAATGGCATCATGTCCTTGTTACCCTTATAGAGGGTATCAAAAGCGACAGCATCCCCAAAACAGTAATAAGCCATTTTAGCTTTAGCATCAGCCCAGAAAATATTGGTCAGACAATTGTTTTTGTCAACCTGAAAGGCAAAGAAGAAAGCAGGATTCTCGGCTTGCATCCTTTTAAAATATTCTAGCAAGTTTTGTGTGTCTTCAAACCCTCCCAAGATGTTTTGCTGATTCTCTCTATTTTCATTCCTAACATCCTGATCATTAGTTGTAACATGGTTAGCTCCCTCAATTGTTTCACCTAGCTGCAGAGCGGAATTGGTTGGTGTTACTGTTTTTTCACGTGTGGTAGAACTACTTTTGGCCAGAACAACCACCTCACTTTGAGATTGGATGTAATGCACCTTACTAGGAGCAACTGCTAAAGAATGAGTATGTTCTGTGACAAGCTTTGAAACAACCCATCTGTCAAATTCTTTCTTAATCACCTCAAACATTGCTTTGCAGCCTTCCCTTGTTGGTGCTCGGGTTCGCTTTCTTTTGATGTCATCATCATTTTCTTCACATGGGCTAAATCCCTCTTTTGTGCAGACAAAGCGTCGCATGACAAAGGATTCATCTCGAGTTGAACGACGAGACAACCTTATGCGCACATCAAATCCCATACGACTGGCATATGCATAGTAAAATGTCTGTGCATCCTCATGGGAATTGAATTCCATTCCAAGGAATGGCTCAAGATGAGCATACTCCTCTGGTGCAACATAGCGGACCCTACTTGGTGGAGCCACAGCATGATTATGATCCTTTACAAACTTAGTAGCTACCCATCTGCCATAATACTTTTGAATCACCTCAATCATAGCATTGCAACCTTCTCTAATGGTTGCTCTTTTTCTTTTCTTCTTTCCATCGTCAAAGTTATCCTTTTTTGTATGAAAACCCTCCTTTGAACAAACAAACCGGCGCATAATAATGGACTCATCATTCCTTGAACGTCGAGACTTGCTAATACGAACAGAAAACCCAATCCGGCTAGCATAAGCCATGTAGAACAGTTTTGCTGCCTCCTCAGATTCAAACTCCATGCCAACAAATGGTTCTGCCATCTCTGTGTTATGCTCAAGTGGGATGGGATTCCCAGCTTCACCTATATGTATACTAGCATCCATTGACATTTGCTGTGCACTGTCATCATTGAGATCAACATCATCCCTCATTGATCCATCATCTTCGCTAGAGGAACTCTCCATTAGTAAATAATACTGTCGTCACAAGAATCCTTTCTATGTGGATGGACTCCTTCACACTCTTAACATTTTTAGAACTGTAAGAATTCTGTGCAAAAACTAAAATAGAGTTAAATCAAAAAAACACTGCCAATGTCAATTTGCTACAATGTATTTGAGATGTTGATTCGTACCCTACAGCATTGGCCTAGAAAAGGACAAATGTTGAACATAAACTTAGATGCAAAACCCGAAATTCTCATTTCATATGCAAGACCACGTCCAATGCTAGTCTATCATGTCGAGCTTATCACCCAAGTAAACTAATGTATTAAATGCAAACATACAATTCTAATTTTGTCTATAATCTACGACATAAAGAAAACTTTTCCATCATTATAAATGACCACGTCAAAATAGACTTGATATGGCACGAACGCCTTCAATCCCATCCAAACAAGCTATAAAACACATTTTATAAAGACCTTTCGAACTACATGGTGCAGATTTCGATCTCTCCTCCGCACCTGAGAGCGGCGGGTGCCTGCCTGTGGCCTATGCTAGCAGAAGAAATCGGGTGTTTCTGCTGTCGTGAAGTAGGAGGAGGAGGGAAGGAGAAGACCATGCTTCTCGCAGTGGTGGAGAGAGACTGAGAGGGGTGGTGCGGTCTTCGGCCTTCCGAGAGCGGGAAGGAGAGTGAAGAAGGGGTTCGTTTGGTCTGGTGGCGGGTGGAGAATAGCGTCGGCAATGGGTAGGGAATCGAGGGATGAGTAGCGTAGAAGGGGCTCGTTTTTCGGGTCGGATCATGGACGATTCTGTATACGACTATTCGGGTTGTCTGATCCGTTCGCTATGCCTTCTTATTTTTCCCTCCGTAAAGGTGTTCTCGGCCCACGACTCGCCCTTCCCTCCCCTTTCGAAAGCTTGCGAGATCGACCTTTCCCGCCATGGCTACCATGGAGGTCGACCAGAAGCCGATCCAGAGGAAGCAATCCTCCTACCGATCGATAGTACGCACTTCTGTCTCCTACCTCCGACTCTTCTTTCCTCCCAGCCATGGCTCTTACTGTTTGCTACTCTTATTCCAGGATGAGAGATTCGAGATCAAGGGAGAGAAGTACAAGGGGCAGCAGTACAGCCATATCTACTTCATACGGCTTTACAACCAGAGGAACCTCATGTACTCTATCATTCCTAATTGGAGGCCTCATTTACCTGGTAATGTAAATGTATAATTTTTTGGTCGAGCTAGGGTTTTTGCATGCTTTTTTTTTGTCTTTCTTCCCCTTCCTCATACTCTAACGCATATCTTTGGAAATTAGAATGTTTATGTATGATATATTTCTTGCTTAACACTCTTGTAGCAGTCAAAATGAGGCCGAGGTTACAGTAATTTGCACCGTCCAAAGTCTTTGTCCGTCGTCAGTGTTTCTGCTGTACTATTTTGATACTAAATTGCTAATATATATATATTTGAATATTTTTATGCAAATTTTTTTATTACAATGAAGCTTGTGCATGAAATGTTAACTACTCGTCTGTGGAACTATTAAGTCATAAATAGCATTTCTTATTTTTGCTCATGTATGCTCTTTTGTCCCCAAAAACTTTTGATTTGGTCTTAACACCTTACAACCTTCTGTGCTACGCTTCCTATACACAAAAACAACAACAAAATGCAGCACTGCCATAATCTTAGGGTCGGCACTTCCTCCTATATAATGTCCTTTTCTGTCTATCAAATTATTCCCTTTAATATAAGACTATTTCATTGTCTCCACAAGATAATACAACATTTGAAATACTACAGCTACAGATGAAACGATTGATATTCAAAACTTGGGACTAACTAAATTATGTTGTTATTTGATGTTGGTGGAATACTTTTTATACAGTTTGCAAGATTTTGGATCTGGAAGAAGGCAAAAAATGCATTATAGTTGGCACCATATACAAGCATATGACGCTTAAACCTTGTATTCTTGATGAATACTCGAAGGAGGTACTATGATCTGTAACTTTTTCATTGCTTGTTTGTTTATTTTACAAAGCTGATACATTGGTTATAATTCAGTGATCTCATGACATCTTATATTCATGTAGAGATCTGTGGTTCCTCTTGTCCAACCTCATAATTTCATGCATTCAGATGACCACCTCATTTTAGAAGATGAGAGTGGGAGGGTCAAACTTGCTGGGAATGTTCTCATGCCATCTGTTTATGTTACAGGTCTATTGTTGCTTGGGCACCATCTGTCTTTATTTTGGCATATATCAGTGTTACAAATATACAACTTTTTTCAACTGTGGCCATGGCTTCAAACACAATCAAAACTTTTATCTTGGTTACAGGAATCATAGTGGCTCTTCAAGGAGAGGAAACAAGTAATGGTGATTTTTTTGTAGAAGATTTTCTTGAAGCGGGTTTGCCTCCACAGATAGAGCACCCACTCAAATTGGGTACCACTGTTATTCAACTCATGTTTTCTTTCACGACCATAATATTATAGTTCTGGTTATCTCTTGTGGTCATCAACTCTTTCTATTTGGAGGGACAGATATCTTTGATTGGGTGATTTTTTATTTCTGTTTTGCAGAAATTTAGTGTTTAAGCTTTAAATAAATCTTGGTGATAAAAAGGTAAAACAATCTGAAGACTAACCAAACAATATGGTTTAGTTTTATTAAGTGATTTAAAACATTTTTTGGCTGTGTTTAGGATCCAATTGTAGACTAATTATCATCATCTACATTGTAGATGTGATCTACATGGAAAATTTAATTTAATATATTTTCAAATTTCAAACTTATTCGTTAAATGAAGTTATGAAATAGCTTACCTTAACTTAGGTTTATATAGGATGATAAAAAGTTTTTTTTTTAAATTACTCTTTTTGGTGATGTTGGGTTTTACCTTTTTATGTAGGAAAGGGTCTTCAATATGAAGCTACTTTTCTCTATCCGATGATTGCTTGGACTTGTCAATATGGTTTCATAAAAAATTGTTTTTCCTCATCCACCTACTTGTAAAATATAACATATACTTGCAATGCAGGAGAAGACAAGTATGTGGTCTTTGTTTCGGGACTTTGTGTTGGCAGCAACATGTTTAATCCTCTTCAATTTCAACTTCTTGTGGATCATATCACGGGTCATCTAGGTGATGAGAAGGTCTGGACTGTTTTCCTGAATGTAGAATTTTTTTTGGGCTTGTCTATAACATTTTCAGGCATCAACAAACAGGAACAAAATATTGCATCACAAATAGTTCGTGTTGTGCTTGTTGGAAATTCTATAGAAATTTCTAAATGTGTACTTGCTTGTCAGGTGAAATATTTTTGTTTTGTAAATAATGTTTTTTTCTTTAATTTCTGCCTGAATTGCTATTTTTTCATCCTTTTGCTACCGTACTCAGTGGTTGATATGGTATATGCTATCTCAACAATCTCCTTGTTCATTTGATATTACAGACAGTTACATCAAAGGATCAATCAAGGCTATCTGAGCCAATAAAAGAGCTCGATATTGCCCTTACACAGGTTTTTTTTTAAAAAAAAAATCATATGTTTATTTTTAATTTTCTCTATTAGAAAGGCAGAATAAATTTCTTTAGCTCAATTTAATTACTTTTGTTGGTTATGGTGGTCTCATGTATACTGCCTATAAT
Organism: Cymodocea nodosa; assembly: GCA_036874045.1. Classification (NCBI taxonomy): domain Eukaryota; kingdom Viridiplantae; phylum Streptophyta; class Magnoliopsida; order Alismatales; family Cymodoceaceae; genus Cymodocea; species Cymodocea nodosa. The sequence goes on from CM072345.1 coordinate 12,972,629, forward strand.
TTTTTTTTTTCCAATTCCATGTTCATATTCAGCTTGCTGCTGCATTGCCAGTGGATGTAATGCCGGGAGCTAGTGATCCCGCAAACTTTTCTCTACCCCAGCAGGTCTGCCAGTGGAGTACTTGATTAATAGAGTGATGGACATACTGCAAGATTTCTTTTTTTTTCATGCGTCCATGCATGCCTCATCTTTCTTGTTAATCGTTTGTTTATTTTTTAAACCTGTCATTTGACATGATGCCATTTTGACAGCCACTGAATAGGTGCCTCTTCCCTGGAGCATCTGTTTACAACACCTTTGTCTCATGTACAAATCCTCATTGTTTTGAGCTAGATGATGTCAGGTAAGTTCACAGTAACCATGTAATTAAAGTGCACATGATGATTAGTTGTTTAGTAGTTATGAATAGTATAGATTTCTGGGACATGATTGGATTTTTAATGGTTATCATAGTTTAGATTTCTTGGGACGTCGGGTCAGAATATAGATGATCTCGACAAATATTCTTGTGCAAAAGATAAACTTGAATTCATGGAGAGGACATTAAGATGGAGACATGTGGCACCCACGGCTCCAAATACACTTGGTAAGTAACGGAAATGTGCTGATATCTTCCTCGCACTAAAACACTTGTTACTTTGTTTGGATACTGTTTTAGGAAAGGCTGAAAAGCAGGCACTATGATGAATATGATTATGCAGCACTTAAATTCATTTTATTTTTCTGTAGCAAATTTGAAATTGTTATAACTTAACTAAATTTTTTTGCTGTCCATTAAGGATGCTACCCATTTACCGATAGAGATCCTCTTCTTATTGAGAGCTGCCCACACATATATTTTTGCGGTAATCAAAGCAAATATGATACTTGTGTATTGAACGGTATGATCAGTAACCTTTCCAAGCTATTCTTACACGTCAGTTGGCTTTAAGAATCTAACAAAGAGTGCTTCACTTTGGGTTAGGTAAAGAAGGACAAGTGGTGAGGCTTATCTGTGTTCCCAAATTTTGTGAGACTGGGGTTGCTGTTGTGGTAAGTTGTTTGCAATGGCAATGTTTCTGGATTATATTAAAGCTTTTCTGCAAGCTGTACATGCACTTACAATCTGCCAGTCACATTTCTTAAAGGAGAAAAATGGACAAGCATGGCAAAATGTTGTGTTAATATAAGACAGCAGTGGATAGAATGGAATGTTAGACAAAGATGGAGTCAGGAATATCAATGTTGAATTTTTCTTAGTGTTTTACGACCATGACTTCTCTTTCTTATTTTCATTTACTGATGCCCTCTAGGAGATGGAACTTACCAATAGATATTCTCTTTTCTTGCACTAACAATATTGCTAGTGTTATTGTTACATTTGTTGCAATCATTGTGCCAATGTGGATTTGTGAATACATGCATAGTGAATTTTAATCCATTAAAAATATTTTCTTACTGAAACATGGAACACATCATCAGAGTTAAGGTGAATCAACAATGATGCTTATTATAAAATCATCAGTCCTAATTCATAAAAATACAATGTCACTGAGTTTTTTCCAAAAAAATTATGTTTTACATACATAATGATCCAAATATATGTTAAGCCACTGTCATTAACCATGGGAGCATTTTTTACATGGTTAAACTTTTGAGAAATTATGTCGATAAATAGATATTTTATAATGCCATATGAAACAATATCATAGTTACCGTGGCATGTAAGCCAAAAAAAATCCATGTGATTATCTTAACCATTTTTCCTTTGTGCATTGGATATTTTCTCGTGGACAGGTAAACATCAGGAATCTCGAGTCTTACCCGCTCAGTTTTTCCATTGATCTGGACCAGTGAGGACTGTTGCTGGGTATGGAAGATGTTGGATGGATACATACACCATCCTTCGCCCATGTATTTAATTGATTGATATGCGGATATGATGGTATAATTTATCTGCAAAAAAATTTTAAAGAAACGAGCAGCATCTAGTTTGCAAAATATATTGGCGAGACTTCCTGCTGATGTTTTCGAGAATTAACTTGTTCATCCATTTCGTAGATGATCATGGTCATGCATCTTGTCTTTCTTGCCGATTTGATCACCCACCGGCTTAAATTCGTTGACTTGCAAGCCTTTTTTCACGGATCATAACTTGACAAGTTATCCTTTAAACAAGCAAATTTTGAAATATTTATTGCTTGTTATGTATTGAACGAGTTAAAGGAACTAAAAATTACGGGTTTATCGTTTAACATCACTTTCATTATTATGAGCTTTAGTTTGGTGAAATTTCTAACGTAACTGAAATAGTTAAATTAATCAGGGTCCGTGTTTTCATGGTGAAAGTTATCATTAAAAAAAGAATTCTTTAACGTATATGGAATAAAAAAGATTATCAGAATACTAGAAACCAACGTTTGCCAAAGCCCAAAGGCTCCGGCTGTAAGAGAAACAGAGGATTCAATTCTAATGGCTTTCATGAAACTAACTCGGCCCTTTGTCTCTTTTTCTGTTCGTTGTGTCAATGAATGTTGTACGATCACGTGGCCATGTGTGAGAGTTGTAGTCGTGTCAGTCGCTTGATTTTTATGTTCCACCCACACTAGTATTTCCTTCCTTCTGATGGTAACGAATTCGAGGATTCAACGATTTCCTCTCATGCCGACGATCACGTTGGGGGGTTCTGGATGTGATTTGACGCTTCTATTTGATGAATCCTCTGGTTAGTTCATGAAATAGACACAGTTTCTTGGATTATTTTATCCGTCGGGTAAAATTTTCCTTCCCTCAGCTGTCACCATTCACTAGTGCCTGCTGCAAGTAACAACCTTCGTAAAATTAATTATATATATATATATAATTTTCCTTTTCTTTTGTCCTCTTTTCTTTGAATGGTTACGTCAAGATAAGCGGTACATGTATGAAACATGAGGTAAACCAAACACTAAATCTTACGTAGTCAAAACATTCGATTAAAATTTTAAACAACATTCCTCGCATCCTCAAAGCACGTAATCCCGTGGATCCACCATAAAAAATACCCTAATAATTTACAAGCTTTTATGATATGTACTTGTCAAGTAAGCTGTCATGCTTACCAACACACTCAACAAAACAATGCTGTTGGATGTCCTACCTAACAATATCATGATTAGGAAAACCAACGAAAAAATGTCTCTGTAGGTTACATATAATAAGACTAATATCTGATGGGCATTCCTGTGTTTTAAAAATAATTTTTTTAAAAAAATAACAGTAGTCTTTGTTATCGCTAATAAGATTCAGATTTTAATAAAAAAACACTGCTCTAGTTGATGTTATTGTAATTTTTAAAAATAAAGTTAATTGCAGAGTTAGCTAATCTATAATATAATCTAGATTAGGTTGTTGCTGTTAATCGTATTTTTTTAGCGGCTCGCGTTTCTTGTCCCGCGAATCCCACGTGCGTCTTTTGCAAAGGACACCCTTCCACTTGTCATTTTTATAAAATAGTTTATCTAATCAAAACTAATAATACTTAAAAATAAAATAAAAAACTTACCTCGACCACCCGTGATCTCCTCCCTCCCCGACACAGCCGATCTGCAGTGGCCTCCACATTCGACGGTTCAGATCGGTTCTAAGTTAAAAAAAAAATCTGATCCCAGACTTTAAATTTTTTAAAAATTAGAAATTAAAAAATGACAAAGACTTCTCAACCATCGGTTTTTTTTTCTTCCACGTTTATTTTATTGATTCGAATTTAAAATTTAAAGTTGACGTGAATTTCAATTTACGATCTCATAGATAATAATGATAATAATAATAAGATCAATTACTACTTGCGTTCACAAGAAGTTGAGGAGGTCTTGTGACCACATCATACGTTGAAGGACTTGATCAAGTGAAGACTTGCAAGCAGGAAAAGCGTCCCATTCACGGACCAGCGAGCAGACAAACAGCAATAAATTAAGGAACGTGTCGTCCGGCTTCTGCTCTGATCCGCCGCTGCAAGAGAGCACGAAATCTCCTCGAAGCATCACCGCCACCGCCACCGCCGTCGCCGTACTCCAAACTCAAACTCAGTTGGAGCTTGAATAGGTCGTCCCCTGGGAGCCGTAACGGGATCCAATTCCTGGAGCTTCTGGCTGCGAGGGAAAATTGTCACGTTTTTCCTCTGTGTTTGTTAAATTGCATCATTTTTCTGATACATCTGTCCGAGTAAGGTAAGGGTTCTTCCCGGTGCTGTGAGGATTTGTGTCGTAAGGGAAAAGGATCTGTCCGCTCTTGATTTTGGAATTTGTGGTGGTGTCCGTTCTTTTGATCGATGTGCGGCCGGGGTGTGTTTGTTTGATGGGAAAAGCATGCCGTGGCGCCTTCAAGCGCGATTAATTGCCTGGAGGCTAACGGGAGGGATTCGAATCTAAGGCCCAGCCATTGTCCACCGGCTCGGACAATTCCGACCAGAGCACAGACAGGAGGCTCAAGCATAGAGGAGATAGCCCGGACACGAAGCCGGTCGCCAGCCCGTGGTTCGATGGCAGCTGCGGGTGTCCGGCGGGGACTGGAACCCCAGTCTGGAAATTACGTGCTTGGGCACAAGACTGCTAATATACGAGACCTGTACATGCTGGGGCGCAAATTGGGGCAGGGGCAGTTTGGGACGACCTACCTCTGCACCGAGATATCCACGGGGATCCAGTACGCCTGCAAGTCCATCTCCAAGAGGAAGCTGATATCAAAGGAGGATGTTGACGATGTGAGAAGGGAGATTCAAATAATGCACCACCTGTCTGGGCACAAGAACGTGGTGACCATCAAGGGGGCGTACGAGGACCAGTTATACGTTCACATCGTCATGGAGCTTTGCTCTGGTGGAGAATTGTTCGATAGGATTATACAGAGGGGGCATTACAGTGAGAGGAAGGCCGCGGAGTTGACAAAAATCATCATTGGGGTTGTTGAGGCTTGCCATTCGCTTGGAGTCATGCATAGGGACTTGAAGCCAGAGAATTTCCTGCTGGTTAATAAGGACGACGACCTTTCTCTCAAGGCCATAGACTTCGGTCTGTCCATTTTCTTCAAGCCAGGTCAGGAAGAAGATTGATTTATTGTTTCAATGTTTGGTAATTTCATCGGCCTATTTGGGGGTGTTCTTTTTCTCTTATTTTTAAATTTTTCTTAACGGTCATATATATACATTGACACACACACACACACATATATACAAATATGTGTATATATATATCCACATATTCCTTTTCTGTTATTATACAAATATGTATGTACATATTACACACACGCACCAGCATGCTTATGGTTGAAACTGCGGGCATTGATAAATTGCACCCGGCATAAAACATGAAAACAACTGTTATCAACAGAAAAGTCTCGTGGTATCTGAGCATGCCATCATAAGAGGATCTTTATTTGTACGCTATCTCATGTCTACGTAAACTCTCTCTAATTTTACAACTGTTATTTTCAATAAGCAGGTTGCACTCGCTAAAATAACGGTATATCCATCTATACCGGATAGAGGGAAAAATAATATTATTAAGGGAAGAGATCAACTGTAGACCGGATAGATATTTAGTCCAAAATTTTCAAATATGTCCATCTATCTTTTGCCTATAGTCATTGCAGATTAAGGATAGAATAAAAGAGAATATGAGAGAGAAAAAGTAGAGTGGAGAACATGGGAGAGAGATAAAAAGGTGTGAGAGAAAAGAAACTTGAAGAGAAAGAGAAGGATAAGATAGAACACATAAAAGAAAAGACATGTGAAAATTATGTTTGTGGAAATTTCCACATGCATTTTGCTTCTAGGACATAAAGTAACCGACAGTTAAAAATGCAATTCCCTGTATCTCAGTATATTTGATATTATAGTATTATGTGATTGAAGTCATTGTCATGTTACAATATTCTGAATGCCTCATTATCTTCAGGGTTTTGTCTAGTAAAAAGGAGAGTTTTGTTATTTTATAAATTCTCCTTTGACCTAGACTAGTGCATTATGTCTGTATGATATTATAGTAACTTAGGTTTTGACACCTAAGAACCATCATGTGTGTATGATATGTTGAAATTCTCGTATATTTTGGTGTACTCATGTTTAACCACTTTGGATGTGTGCATTTCTAACTAATTTTAGATGGTCTTCTAAAAGTATCATGTAGTGAATGCACATCATTAATGTTCCATTGGTATTCTAATTATATGATTTCTTGTTGCTTCATCAGGCCAGATTTTCACAGACGTAGTCGGAAGTCCTTATTATGTAGCTCCAGAGGTACTGCGTAAGCATTATGGGCCAGAAGCTGATGTTTGGACAGCAGGAGTCATTCTTTATATATTGCTCAGTGGTGTTCCTCCATTTTGGGCAGGTACAACTGTTCGTTTCTAATAATTTTATTTTTAATTTGTTGAAGTTTATCTTTAACTAATTATATTCTTTTTTTAAGAAACACAGCAGGGAATTTTTGACGCAGTTCTTAAGGGTCATATTGATTTTGACTCTGAACCATGGCCTCTAATTTCTGAAAGTGCCAAGGATCTTATCAGAAAGATGCTTTGTCCTTGTCCTTCTGAGCGCTTGACTGCTCATGAAGTCCTTTGTATGTTATACTTTCTTTTAATTCTTTGTTTTATTCTTACGGTATTTCCTCCTGACTTCCTGTAAGTTATGATGAATGTGAAATGTTTTATTAGATGTACAAATAAGCAAAAGGGAAAACCTAGCGTACATCCCTTCTACAAATTTGGGGCTTAAAGAAGGTTTAATTGTATGCAACCTAACCTCCATAAGGGAGAGGCCATTTCCTAAGATTCAAAATTATGACCTTCAAATCAAAATGAAACAACTTTCCTGCTGCATCAAGACCCACTCTCAACAAGTCACAGTGAAATTTTGTATAGGTTATTCAAATAATCTTCATGATATCTCAAGTTATTTTATGTATTATCTTTCTTACAGCTTGTCCAAGCTTTACATTCACACATCTACAAAAAATTTCAAATGGAAAAATGTCATTTTCTGATTTGCCTTGTAATATTTCTTTTTCTATTGTTTGTATTCCTACACAAGTTTGTTGCAGTTACATTAGATTATAAAGTACATGAGGATTATAAAGAAATTATCTTTGTGATTCTGTAATTCTTTTCATATATCCTGTGTTTTTTCTTTAGGTCATCCATGGATATGTAAAAATGGAGTTGCACCTGATCGAGCCTTGGATCCTGCCGTACTTTCTCGACTGAAGCAGTTTTCAGCAATGAATAAGTTGAAGAAAATGGCCTTGAGGGTTCGTCTTCATTTGCTCGACTATCATACATCAATTAGCCTTATGCTTTTTATGATGCTTTAAGTTGTAAATCATATGATCCAACTACTGTTCGTCTCCCTGACAGAATTCAATTGAAGATTAAAATCATATTTTTTCAACAAATTTGATCTACTTTTTTCAACAAAAAGTTATCATATAGATTTTACCACATGATGTATGTGTTGCTTCTCATTTCTCACCATAGGATTCCATTTTGTTCTCATTTTCATAATTTTAGCATAGATCTGTTTTATATTCTCTGCTGTTACTTGAAAGCTTAAAGTAAAGTTTACATTTTCATTCTTTCTGTTGACAATTATATCCAATAACAACTATTAATGCCTTAATGTCACTATGTAGGATTGACCATGCTTCATTTCCTCCCATCTATTCTTATCTATCCATCACTGAATCATTTGTTAAATTATGTGATTTTTATTTTTTCATTATTTCTAGTCAAGTTTTTTTTTTGACCATTCTCTACCTCTTCATTTCACCTAAATTAAGTATTTTCCGCTTTCCTAGGTGCATTTATAAGTCTTCTACAAATAGGATCATATCATTTATGATTATCTTCTCTTATTTTATCTTTAATTCATGCAACTCCTACTTTTTGTTGGATGAAATCGCTTCTTAAATTCTCTAGTATGGTATTAGCATTTATCCACTTTAATGTTCATATCTGTATTATACCAACTTTTTTGCATATGTTTATGTTTAACAATTAAATATTTTGTATTGTAAATATTGTTGGACAAATATGTATCCCTTAAAAGTTGTTTTTTTTTATTTTGTAGACATTCTTTTATTGCATAGCACCTCAAATATATTTCTATTTACTTTAATTTTGTAAATAGCATCTTCTATAATTTTTCTATTTTTAGATATTATAGATTCTAAATATTTAAAATTCTTACTTTTGGGGATTTCATCATCATCTAATTGTATATTTTCATTATTATTCCTAAACTTAGAGGGCAAATCTTGGTGCAAATGTAAGGTTGCTTTGTTTTGACCTGGAAATCATGAGTTTAAATCTTAAGAGACAACATGTTCATTTATTAAGATAAGATTGCATACAATTGAATCCTCCTTATATCCTACATTGGTGGGAGCTTTGTGCAATTAGTTTGTCCTTCATTGTTATTCATAAACTTATAGCCCATATATTCATTCTTATTTAGTCTAATTCCTTTAAATTGTAAGATATCTCTACATAACTATAACTCAAAATTAATTCATATAAAACTTTCTTCAATTATGACTGTGTCATCAGTAAATAACATATACTAAGGCATTTTTCTTTGAATTTTTTAGTTATTTCATCTGTAATTAATGAAAAAGTGATGACTTACAATTGATCCTTAGTACAAACCTATGCTCATTGCAAATCCTTTTCTCTTCTCTTATAGTTTAATATTATTATTATTTTATCAAACATATCTTTGCTAACATCAATAAGGCTGATGAGCATTTTTAATACCTACCATAATAAGAGTTTAAGTGCTTTATCATAAACATTTGTAAATCAATGAGCGTTTGTGAAATTATTGCTTACACTGACTGATAAAAAAGAACCGAAAGTCTTATAATACATCCAAGGTAACCTGAACTTTATTAGATACATAGTTTCATGCCAGTTTTTCATTGCTTTTTCCTGAAGTTAGTTTGAGAAAATTTCCAGATTAACTAACATCTTTGCATCGTTTATATTTTATGGATCTTATATATCTTTTATTGCTTTTAGGTGATAGCTGAAAGTCTCTCGGAAGAGGAAATTGCAGGCTTAAGAGAGATGTTCCAAGCAATGGATACTGACAATAGCGGTGCAATAACATTTGATGAGCTAAGGGCTGGCCTCAGAAAATATGGTTCTACTCTGAAAGAATCAGAAATACGTGATCTCATGGAAGCTGTGAGTTTATCTCCTTATTCATTTATTTGCATTTTAAAATTTGTTTAACACATCCTGAAATTGTTGAGAATTTTTTGCATGCTACTGATAAATAGATTCAGTAGCATAAGAGATTTTTTGGATTTTGTTTAATTTCTTGGCCGGAAAAACACCAACAATCAATGTCTTGATCTTATTGTGGAGAAAGAACCTAGTACATTAGGTACATCAATTTGGAGATTTGGCAAGAGTTCAATTGTATGTAGTCTTACCTTTACATATAGAGGTCTCCTAGACGTTGAGTAATTATATGACATTTAATGGATTTTCTTGCATTGTTTAGAAGCTGACCAGTTTATGGTTGCTATACAAGGACTTGATTTTACCGTACATTAATAATGAACTATTAACTAATCGCAGGTAGTGGTTTTCTTCATAGCCATTAACTATATAGATTTTAAATTTATTCATTTTGGACAATTCACAAAAAGATGCTTTTGGTTGAGATAGGACTGGGCTGAATTATGCCTAGAGTTCAAAACTTAATTGCCAGAATATTGACTGCAGGGATGTGTATAAGTAGGGCGGCATTCATTTGGGATTTAATTGGAGATGGTAAGGGTGGATAGCAGAATAGCGAAAAAAGAAAAGAAAAGAAAGAAAGAAATGGTGAGGGCCAAAATAAGAGAAACGAAGAGAGCAGAAAAAAAGTGAAAGTTAAGTGAAGAGCATTAGACTTGTATGTTGTTTGGAATTTGGATTACTTGTAGAGAAAGGAGAGGGAAAATAATATCTCTTGTTTGAAGAAAAAACCATTAACTTTGTATGTTGTTTGTATCCATTTCTTTTCTTTCCTTCTCTTTCCATTCAAACTTATCCTTGTGGATGGCTGTGTTCATTTTCTAGTTTCCTAGATCATGTTTGAGTCAATTATTTGGCATTCTCCTGATCAAGAAAGGATATTCCTTTTGTGTTTTTAACTGAAGTGGTGGTGACAAAGGATAATGATTTATTCATACTTACGTAGACATCATGTGATTGCTGGATGTATATGTGTTACAATTTAAGGATACTGATTTATTCATACTTACGTAGACATCATGTGATTGCTGGATGTATCTGCGTTACAATTTAAGGATAATGATTTATTCATACTTATAGAACTTAAAAGTGGCGAATCTATTGTTTATTGTTTCTTTCAAAATTATTATCAATAAATATATTATATTTTGTTTGCCTGACAAATCGAACTTGCAATTAGGCTGATGTGGACAAAAATGGCACAATCGACTATGGTGAATTTATTGCTGCTACAGTTCATCTTAGCATGCTTGAACGGGAAGAACATTTGCTTACCGCCTTCGCATATTTTGACAAGGATGCAAGTGGTTACATAACAATCGATGAGCTACAACAAGCTTGTAAGGAGCACAACATGGAAGATGTTTTCCTCGATGAGATCATCAAAGAGGTTGATCAAGACAATGTGAGTCGACTCATGCCACATTTACTCAATACCATCATAAGTTTTCGACATCTATAGCTGATATTGTTACGGGTATCTTTTCACTTAAACTTTAATAGCTTTTCTTTTCCAAATGTTGCTAGGACGGCTGCATCGACTATGGGGAGTTTGTAGCCATGATGAGGAAGGGCAATGTAGGGTTTGGCATGGGAAGACGAACCATGCCCAATAGCCTGAATTTGCACTTGCCCAATTCGTAGTCACACAAGTTTCAACATATATCGATGTACAGGTCTTACCTATGAACCATTATTCCTCATATTACCTTTGTGTGCCCATTTTGTATCAGGGACGTAAGATTATTGCATTTAATGTGCAATACAAACTTTTTCCCTCTCTATTTCATATTCGTGCCTCTTGAATTAACATGGATTGGGAATAACATCTTTCGTAGCTTAGACCATTTCTGAAAATGGCATCCAATGATAACCGATTGTAGACATCTCCAGCCCATAAAGGAATACAGCAATGGACCCTGACTTGAATTATAATTTTCCAGTCTTATATCTGTATATAGACTGGCCCACGTTTGAAGGAGAAAAGGTGTAAAATGCAAGTACCATGTAACATATTTAACATTGCAAATAAGGTACTGTACAATGAAATTCGCAAATTTACCATGGCAATAAGCATCATGAAAAAGCGAGGAAACAATTTCTTGCAGGCAAAATTACATACATTGAGTTCGCTTAAATGTGCTGAGATCCTGTTAGAGCACTAACCTGTAAGAAGAAATTTGTTTCTTTCTTATCCTTCAAAAATTGCAGCTTCCTGTCCCATAACTATCTTCTGCAAAGAACCAAAAGCAGGAAATTAACATTATAATCATTTGCAAAGGACTCCTTCAGTTCAATAGATAAATAAAGTGTTCACTTCATATCACATTCTTATTAGGGTGAGTGCTTGGATTGTAAGAGTAAGCAATCTATTTGCCTATTTAGGATTAGTGAACTTCCTCTATCAACGTTTTTTTTTTTTTTTTTTTTTTTTTTGCAAAGTCACTTCCTCGATCAAAGTTGAGAGCCAACTAGAAAGCACAAAATGAAGCATCAAGAATATGTTAATTTACCCTCAAACTTCCATCTTTCAGGAAAGCACACGATGAAGTCAACGCATGCCCATGATCTAACAGCCATCCCACTTCACACTGGATTTCACTTCCTCCCCTTTCTTTCAGTGCGGACCATAATTGTTTTGGGAGAGTTACAATTCCCTCTTTGTCTCTAGTTAACCTCTGTGGTTGGTTATCCACGAGCTCACATATTTCACCCTGGCATTCAAGGAGGCATGAGGTTAAAAAAAAATATTCAATGGAAAATTCATATCTCTTCTTATGATGTGTAATGATAAAGTTTTTCAGTTCTAGAATGACAATTTAGACTTATGATCCACGTTCATCGTAAGCGAAGCACCACCTTTTTTCCTTTTTCCAATATGATCTACACTATTGTCTACAAATGCACCAATTTTTGTAATTATCTTTACCAAAAAGTGAAATAGATCATGACTAAAATTCACTGAGAAATACTAAAATAGAGGACATCATATAATTTATGCAGATTGCATTGGAAATTTTAACTCACAATTACTTTGTGAAATGATAATTGTATCTTAAAGGTAATGTCTACTACAAAATTTTTAAAAAAAAGAATGACCACAACCAACATGTCTGTACGCACTTCAAAATCTACACTGGGATGATCTCAATTTCATAGTATTTCTAGCGATCTCATGTTATTTTCCTGCACATATGTGTAATAGTAGCCAAAAAAGAAAAGAATATTTTGATGCTAAAAGGTACCATTAGCTTATTACAATGGCACGAATGTAACATTAGAAAATTAAATCATTACAAAGTAATATTTAAAAAATTTAAGGCTGCATAGATACAAATTTTGAGATGCATTTTCTGAAGCTCTCCAGTTAAAGTAATCATGCAGCGCAATCCCTTGTTCAAATCATATAGGCATTATTATGAAATATATTGGACCACATGTAATTTGCTAGCATGAAAAGGAAGTACATTTACCATGGAAAAAGAACTTCAACCGCAAGCACAAACTAATCCAGTTATATTATTAGATGTTTTAGCAACAAGTCACTTTTGTACAAAGTGTACAACTAAACAACTCTGGTAGTTAAGGTTGGCAGGCACTTTGCAGTATTATGTTTTTTCGGACATTCACATTTCTTAGAAACCAAGATTCTGGAATCTGGATGAATAGGAAGTAATCACCATATAACGAAAGGAGAAATTTAGAGAGACTCACTTTTTGTGCATTCTGAAAAATTGCAGCAACCATAGTCCCCTGCCATGCACCTAAAATTTCAGACTCTTTCAGAGCATCAGTGGAAGTGAATCCAGATTGCTTAATAGAACATCCTCCAAGTTGCTCCCCATTTCTGAATGGACCATACCAATTTTCAGAGAATACCTTTATCTTCTGCAATTCTACTGTTGTTCCATCTGTCCATAGCACTTGAATTACCCTCACGCGGGCTTCATGATCTCTTGGGTCAACCAAGCAGTGCTCAAGCTCAAAAATTCTCCCTCCACTTGCATCATGTGAGTTCCAGACAGCAACATAATTCCCTCCTTGATTGTATCCAAAGCTAGACACTTTGTTATCAATCCCACCTATTGTCCTCTCCTCCACACTATATCTTGTAGCGGCATCAGCTTCACAGCCGACTGTGGGAAGCAGCTTTATTAGCTTATATGTGAGTTTTGGCATTGAGATGTCAGCAACAGTAGGGCACTGGGTCTGCCAATCAAACACTTGAACTCCCCATTCCCTAAAAGCTTCGGGGACAATATTTTCAGGCAGTTCAATGGGAATTCCCTCATTAGTAAACTCTGCCCCATGCCCATCCCACTCTCCAGAAATGCGATTGGCGAAATCTCCCCAGTCTGGAACAGAATTCAACTTGTCATAAGTAAATGAGTAAAAAGTAAAGCAACTCGAAACTCAAATGTCTGACGTGTGTAAAAACAAAAGTTAGTTTAACAGTCAACCTTGTACATGTCATAAACATCAAGGCAAATTCACTTACAGAGAAAAAGCCATTTTGAAATAACATTTTCATCTCTCTAAGGCATATCCACATAATAACAGCAATTCTTACTACAGATGTAAGAATTCCGAATTGATGTTCCACCCTACGATTGCAGCTATCCTTTGTTATTCACCGCATTAAAAAGAAAACTTAATACTTCGCCCATCGATAGTTTTCTTACAAAAAATGAACAAAAAACGGTTCCTGTCGGCTTGTCGTCTCATACCACCCAGAATGTATGGCAAGCCATCCACAAATAAGACGCTTCTTTTGTTATCCAAATTGAGAGAAGATTTCAATCTCATTGGCCAAAAAAGCCGTTCAAAATTAAAAGTATGCTACTCCAGTCGACCGTATTCAGCCGTGATGTCTGTCTTTCCAAGAACTTCTCACAATAAAGCACATTCGACGTTCTTCCGTTAATCAATTTCGAAAAAGAACATTATTATATTAGTTACACCAACCAATCGAATGCTCTCCTAAGCAAAACTATCTAGTGCTATGGACCAGAATGTCTATCTAGTAAGCAGCGTCCGCGAAGAGCCTCTATTTCGCAAATACAACTAATTCCTTCGTACCAACGGAGACGAAGTAGATAGGGGTAGAGAGAACTGACTTGGCAGTGGTGGTACGGAATATGGTACCTCTCCGGCCTCGTCCTGGTCCTGAACGGTGTAGGGGGTTTTAGAAGACGAGGCGGAAAGAGGTGTGGCCACAGCTCGAGTGGGACTGCGGAGAGAGCAGACGAAGGTTCGTGGCGGTGGTTGGGGATTGGCGCCGCCGTGGGACTTGACCGCAGGGACCAGGAGGTTTCTGGAGGGAACGACGAAGGTGAGGGCAGCGGAGAGGGACGGAGGAGCCATCGTCGCCGCTCTCTCGCTCGCTCTTCTCGTGGCTTCTATTTGCCCTTCCTCCCTTTTATTTTATCTTCTGCCGCTCAGGGATTTGCTTGGCTTTTTTAATTTATTAATTCGTCGGAGTTTTATTTACCAAAACCACAAGCGTAAGAAAGAATCGAGATAGAAAACTGAGCGAGACCACCACCCACCCGCTCCTTAATTTTCTTCAACATATATTAATTTATGACTTGGGGAACGAAGATGATCACATCTTCCACAAACCAAGTAGAAGACCATATCTCCCTCTCCTACGTGTATTGTTTCAGATCATACAGGATAGGTTTCTTTTTGCTAAAAGAATCAGATCTATTCTGTAAAAGAGGTTTGTGCACTAAAAATTTAAATTTTATAAAATTTAACAAAAAAAATTTTAAATTTAAGTATCTGTATATGTTTAAAAATTTAACAAAAATTAAAATTAAAATATTTATATACATAACAGAATAGAATAAAATAAAATTTTAAATAATAAATTAAAATAATTAAAAAGAATCCTCTCTCTCTCTCCTTCTTTTTCAACAATCTTATCATAGTCTTTCGCAGAAGTTAAACATATAAGTAAAAGACATAAAAAGAAAAAAAATGACGACGAATAGGATAAAATTTAAATTCTGACCTTTTAAACTTGAAAAAACAAACTTTA
The DNA here is from genome assembly GCA_036874045.1 of Cymodocea nodosa. Taxonomy (NCBI): domain Eukaryota; kingdom Viridiplantae; phylum Streptophyta; class Magnoliopsida; order Alismatales; family Cymodoceaceae; genus Cymodocea; species Cymodocea nodosa. Next base: position 12,987,936 of record CM072345.1, read on the forward strand.
AGATTTACTAAAAAAAAACAAACGAAAAGTAAATTCCATAATTATACAAATAGCTTCCTAAGTTAAACAAAAGAAAATTTTTTTCTTTTTCGTTTAATTTCATGTGCACAAACTCTTTCTAAGTTAAATTCTTCTTTCAAATCATAACAACCGTTGTTAGAATCTACATGTTCAAACAAAATCAAGTTTCGAATTAAGTTAAAAGGTCTACCTATCAAAAATGTCTAGGATGACACACTTAACGCTCATAGTATGTCATCAACGAAGGCACCAATGTATGTAACAAGCAAGTATTATAAGATTAATAAGGATTATTTAAGTGCAGGACCAAGCAATCTTATAACGATGGCATAAGATATTGATATGGTTTTAATATAGACTGAATCTTATAAAATAGCGTTCTTCTACAAAATTCCTCACCTGGTTAGGAGGCATCAAAAGTAGCCTCTCGATATTCGAAAACATTAGATTAGTGATACTTTATTCTAGTACGATCAGAAGCATAAAACAGTGAACGATGTAACGAATGCAGCAAGATCTGGTGGTGTCCATCAGGAACAGCAGTAGATCACTGTGTAAAAAATTACTAAAATACGAAATATTATCGTAAGTTTGTGGTGATGATGTTTATTATATTAAAAAGATCACAATTGAGTAGACAGAGCGAAAAGATGGAGGCATCTGCCTTGGGAGGACAAGGATGCATATTATATTCGAACGACTCACACACCGCCACCTCAAGAGGGTCGGCAGCCGTCCATTCTCGGCACCTTTCGCGTAAACGGAAGGAAGGGCGTTTCCTAGCTGACATCGGAATCTACGCCTCCACCGCCACCGAATGCTTCCAACGTTCGGTCATGTCCTTGGCAAAGACACCGGTGGTGGTGGAGACGTCGACAGACACCAGACGCCAGAGTCCAGGGCGACTGACCCAGTAGGATCCCACAAACGAATCACATCTCTTCTCTCCCCTGTGCATGACGTGGCCCAACCACCGCCCTTGAATCGCCGGAAGATCACGTGTTGCTCGGCAGGAGGCGCCGGCTGAAAATCCTGGCCGGTCTAGCAAGTCCGTCGGTATTCGGGACATGAACATCGCTGGTGAGATTCGAATATCATGTTGTTATTTTATCGTTGCCACGCTTTTTGTTTCGTCTTTTTTTTCTAAAGTCTTGAAAGCGGCGTGGTAGTGTTGTTTTTGGTGGGGTGGAGCCCTCGTTCATCGTCTCCTTGTGTTTTTCGTCTCCAAGCGGGAAAGATCTTGAATCATCACGTCGTAACCACCGTAAACTGAGTTTTCTTCTCCGTTCTGTTCTGTATCTATTTTAGTGTATAAGTGCTGCCCCTGTGTTCACTCTGTTTGTGTGTGTGTGTGTGTGTGTGTGAGTGTGAGTGTGCGTGAGGAGGAAAGGGAGGAGGTAGTGGATTCTGTGCGGCCTCATCGTTGGCCCTTGGGTTTTGAACTTGGAAGGTAGATTCGATTTGGGTTCACCTTGGTTTTCGGTTTTGATGTTTGTCGAATCCAGAAAGGCTTCGTCTTTGTTGTTGCCGGCATTCTTGAGGCGTCGATCCTGGACTTCAAAAGCAGTCGTTCACGCTGACGGGTGGTTTTTGTGCGTGCTTGCTTTGTCACAGGAGTGATGGGATCGATACTGGCGCGGCTCCAAGGTAGTCAGTGAGATCCGTCAAAGATAATCAATCGGTAAGCTCTCTGGTTATTCGATGAAGATATTCCTTCGGGTGGTATCTTTGTTCAGCACTTCTTGTTTCTCATTGTTAATCTGATTTTGCTTGATGGGTGGCTGTGCTTTAAGGGGGATATTCGATGCGTTCCCTGTTCTATCTTCTGTTGGGTTTTTTATCACTTACCTTCTTTGAAAATTGTAGTAGTTCCCAATTCTTGGATTTCAGGATTTGGCGAATCATGCAGGATTCATATAGTACTGGTGTGTTTGTGAGTGGATGAAGCAGGGAGAGAATATCAGATCCCTAGAGTATGTGGACATCGTGAAAAGAACCGTCTCTTTTGTTCATTCCACTTGCTTTACACAACATGTACTACTTTTCGTTGTTTGTGAAAGCGAAAGAACCGTCTCCTTTCTTATGTCTTATTGCTTGCCAGAAATCCCTTTTGAGCTATCATGTGGCTCATGGTCCGCCTTTCTTCAGTGTTTTCCCATTTTTTCTTGAGACGTGATTTTCTTTCATAGATTTTTTTTCTGAAGAAAAGATGAAATTAGATTAGTTAACCATCTTGACTGTGAAAATCACTGTTAGGAGAAGTTTACAATCTCAAACATTCAGAAACGAAACCAATGATAGGTGACTATCACTACTGTCTGAATTCTTTCTTTCACGGAAAATTGCTTTTTCTGGCAAAGTAATTACACTATTGAAGGTGCAAGTTGTCTGCCCCCTCCCTGTTTTCATTGTGCTATAGTGTTTACAATGGATGGTCCTATGTTTTTCTGTTGTTGATTTTCCATCACCTGGGCTCGTACCATCAGGTTTATTTTTGTAATTGATAAATTTTCTGACATTGATCCTATCATACAGATTGTCTTCTACTGGTTTGAAGAGTTTTATTTCTTGGAGGAACACATGGGTGCTGTGCTTATAGCACTAGTTGCTGCCATGGGCAACTTGCTGCAGGGATGGGATAATGCCGTGATAGCAGGTTAGACTGTTTTAGCATGCCTTTATACCACCATGGTATTTTTAACGTTTAAATGAAAATTGAAGTTTCATATGAATATTCCGTTCTTGATAAAAATTAACACGAGTGTTTTCAAGTTATCATGCAGATGTTACCTTCCAAAATACCATGTAATAAACAAGATTAGTGGAAAACCTGTTCTAGCAAAGTTCTTATTACAATGGTCCTTTTCTAGCAATTTATGTAGGAATAAAAACTGCTGTAATCTTTGACTACCACAGAAATATTTACCTGTAGTGTCACTTAGGAATAAGAGCGATATTTATTTTTTAAGCTTATCGTCCTTGTATCTTGTTGATTTCCTTGCAGGGGCTGTTATTTACATTAAAAAGGAGTTCAAATTAGAAAGCGAACCAACCATGGAAGGTTTAGTTGTCGCCATGTCTCTTATTGGAGCCACAATTGTCACAACATTCTCTGGAGGCATATCTGATTGGCTTGGCAGGCGCCCGATGTTGATTGGATCATCAATTCTCTACTTTATTTGCGGTCTGATAATGCTCTGGTCACCAAATGTTTATATACTACTCCTTGCAAGGCTTATTGGTGGCTTTGGTATTGGTTTGTCTGTTACTCTTGTTCCTGTTTATATATCTGAGACGGCACCTTCAGATATAAGGGGATCTCTGAATACCTTTCCACAGTTCACTGGTTCTGTGGGAATGTTTTCATCTTACATTATGGTTTTTGGGATGTCATTAATGTTGAAGCCGAACTGGAGGCTGATGCTCAGTGTCTTATCCATTCCTTCTGCCGTTTATTTATTATTAACTATATTTTACTTACCTGAGTCTCCGAGGTGGCTTGTAAGCAAAGGAAAGATGGTGGAGGCAAAGATGGTATTGCAAAGGGTTCGTGGGAGGGAAGATGTCTCTGGTTAGTAATACCGAAGATTTCCAAACTTTTCCACATTCTTGATCACTTTGTTGAAGTTTTCTGTCAACTTGTTAAGCTCTTTGACTTCATAACCGTGAAGATTTATTTATTTCATGTAATATACCAAAAATTAAGAAGGCTTTATTGGATAAATTTCAAGTCTATCGATTGCTTATTGTTAATGAATGGTAAGCAGATCCAAGTGGTATATCTGGATTCAGTTTTACTTACCTAGATGTACTGTAGCAGGGAAAAAACTGTTGCCACCCGTAATCACATTATTGCAGTTCAGTAAATGAGGGGTGATGGTGTCCATGCAATGTTTTTTCATAAAAATATAAAATTGAAAAATAAAATATTTAAATAGAAATAAAATTCAAATAGAAAATGAAAAAGGAAAAGGGTAATGAAAAATGGTAAAATACTTCAATAAGAGGAAGCTGTAATTTTTTTTCTCACCAAGGATAAGTTTGTGGCAACTTGTTAAGGTTTTGAATGAGGTTCCAGAACATTGTAACTCTTATTAAGTTTAAATGCTACAGATAAAAATTATTCTCTCTACATATGATTTCCTTTGTAGCTTTTCTAGAACATTTTGTTTTATTTTTTGTTTTCGGAGAGATTACCTAAATCATGCCTTCAATTTTAAATTTCTTTTCATTTTCTTAGCCCAAAGAATTCCATTTTGTGATTTTTAAAATATTGATGTCAAAGTTGTCAAGGAGCCTACCTGGGCATCACCAAGGTGCCAAGGTATGATAAAAGGGTTAGGGGTCTTTAAAACCTAGTCATATATTTGAAAACCAGATTATATGTTATTTTAATCTAACTTAATTTTGTGTCTTGCAACTTTCCGATATAAACTTTATTCTAAAGTGAACGTGTCTATTAATAATTACATATATTCATATAACATGTAAGACTTTTTTAATCCACACATGGTGCCTGGGCATCCAATGTGCACATAATTGAGTGTGCGTTGATAACAATGGTTGAAGAAGTTTTCAGATTCCATAATTTTAACCTTCTCACTTTTGAATGGTTGCTTACATTAAAATTTTCAGAAACTTGTTCGTGGAAGTGCGTGTATGATACTTTTTTCTAGAGCTTATAGAGGTATCTCTTATTTCATAATCATTTTTTAAAAATTAGATACTGATTATATGATTAGTTAATCTATAGTATAACTCTACTATATGTTAAAATTTCAACTTAGTTTAAGTTGTATTCATTAGGGTTTTTTTAATCTAAAAATAAATTATTTAAATTTAACAAAATTGAACAATTTTAAGGCATTTAGATCAAGAATTAATACTTATCCAATTTAAGTAAAATTTTTACTATATACTTATAATCATGTAATTGTAAAATTTATATGGTTATTTGGATTCTCTCATGTCTTTATGAAGGGATACGGAGACAACTCTAAAAGAATTTCCTTAAGCCGAACTATAATAGAGGCACCTCTAACCTATGTCTTTTGGATATGTGAAACAAGGTATAATATTGATGATGCTTTTTAGCAGTAAATTTAAAATATGAACTTGCACTGATATCTGACTTCAAATTCTTCATATGCTTAGGTGGCATTACGTCTTCTCTAGATACTTTTCATTGGCTTAAGTTAACTTGTTTTATTTGAAGCTTATTTTGAAGCTCAATTACAGGAGAAATGGCACTACTGGTCGAAGGTTTGGGAGTTGGGGTTGAAACATCCATTGAAGAATATATCATAGGGCCTGCTGCTGAAATCACTGATGTGCAAGGGACAGGGGATGATAAGGACCAAATCACATTATACGGGACAGAAGAGGGGCTCTCTTGGGTTGCACATCCTGTCGCTGGACAGAGTGTTCTTGGTGTCCCATCAAGACATGGAAGCATGGAGAACCAGAGGAGTGTTCCACTCGTGGACCCTCTCGTTACCCTTTTTGGTAGTGTCCATGAAAATCTTCCTAACATGGGAAGCATGCAGGGAAGCACGTTATTTCCCAACTTTGGCAGCATGTTCAGTGTTGCAGAGCCTCCAAAAACTGATCAGTGGGATGTAGAAAGTGCTCAACATGAAGTAGAAGACTATGCTTTAGATGGTGGCGATGGGGTTGATTCAGATGATAATTTGCAAAGCCCACTGCTTTCTCGTCAAACAACAACCATGGAAAGCAAGGAAATAGCTCAACATGGCAGCACTTTCAGCGTGAGACACCATAGCAGTCTTACACAGAGTAATGCCGAGGAATTTACTAGCAGTATGGGTATTGGTGGAGGATGGCAGCTTGCATGGCAATGGACCGAGAGAGAAGGTGCTGATGGAACGAGGGAGGGAGGGTTCAAGAGGATCTATCTGCACCAAGAAGGAATTCCTGGGTCTAAACGGGGATCTCTTGCTTCACTTCCTGGTGGGGACGTTCATGGTGAAGGTGAATTTATTCAGGCGGCGGCTTTGGTAAGCCAACCAGCCCTTTATTCCGAAGAACTCACGTGCAAGCATCCGGTTGGACCTGCTATGATTCACCCCTCAGAAGCAGCTGCGAAGGGACCACAATGGAGTGATCTTTTCGAGCCAGGAGTCAAACATGCATTGATTGTCGGGATTACAATCCAATTTCTTCAACAGGTAAAATTGAAACCAATTGGCATGATTACATATTGCTTAACCAGCCATAGATGTGCACTAGGATTAACTTATGTGAGGTTATGGAAACGCATTCTTTCTCATATACGAAACTAGATCTCTAATTAATCGTGCAAATTTTATATGCTTTTACAATTAGGGTTACTTCCCTGCAAATTCTCATTTAAACTGACTTCTCAAAAAATAATCATATAATCTAGAGAGAGAAGGTTTTTACTTAATCCTTTGTAGAAGTTGATTCTTCAAACGATTGCCTCATCCATAATTCAAGTCCTAGTGATGGATATTACACCTAGTAATGGAAAATTTTGAATTAAATTTCTTGAAACACGTGAGAAGTTATTTTCTCTGTACACTGACTTGCGGTGTAGGAAGTCACCGTTTTTTACAGTCACACAATAATATTGTTGGAATTTCCGGTTTCTATATCTGTACAGTCTGCTGTGACATTTATCAATTATCCTTTCAGTTTGCTGGTATCAATGGGGTTCTGTACTACACCCCTCAAATTCTTAGCCAGGCGGGTGTTAGCATTCTTCTTGCAAATCTTGGGTTAAGTTCAGATTCAGCATCCATCCTGATCAGTGGTCTCACAACCTTCTTGATGCTTCCTTGCATAGGTATTGCAATGAGGCTCATGGATGTATCCGGCAGAAGGTCAGCTCTTTCTTCCCCTGCATGGACCAACTGCTTATATTATTAAAACTGATGTTATGAAAATTTTCATTCAAGTAGAAGTTATGATTCTTTTTATTGTCGAGGATGTTGCGCAATTAGTATAATTAACATCTGTTTGAATTTGTCACGCAGAACTCTTCTCCTCACCACAATCCCTATCCTTATAGTGTCACTTATTGTACTTGTCGTGTCGAATGTTGTGAGCTTGGGAACTGTTCCACATGCTGTGCTCTCCACCTCAAGTGTGATCATCTACTTCTGCTGCTTCGTCATGGGCTTTGGGCCGATTCCCAACATCCTTTGCGCCGAGATCTTTCCAACCCGAGTGCGTGGTATCTGCATTGCCATCTGCGCTCTCACATTTTGGATCTGCGACATCATTGTCACTTACAGCCTCCCTGTCATGCTTGGCTCCGTTGGGCTTGCTGGTGTTTTCGGGTTCTACGCCATGATCTGCATCTTGTCACTGGTATTTGTGTACCTAAAAGTCCCAGAAACGAAGGGCATGCCCCTGGAGGTCATTACAGAATTCTTCTCTGTTGGGGCAAAGCAAGCGGGAAAGAATTAATATATCTATCACTGGATGTGCTTAGCAGCAAATGGAATGTGCTTGACATTATTCTGAACCTAAACGAAGATGGGGTCTCCTGGAACTATGCCAATAGGCTGATGGGAAGGAAGAGCTCTCTCCTTGCTATTAAAATTTATTAGAGTGGTGGTCGTATGTTCTTTTTTCGCCGTTCATCAACTTGTCATCAGTTTCTTCTAGCATCCTATTGTTAGCATATTGTTTTACTATTATATTTTGACTTTTTATCTACCGTGCAAGGCATGATGGATCTCGTATATATTCTCATCCAAGTTTTGACTTTTGTTTCCCCGGATGGTCTTAAGAGTTTTACAGGGGGTTGATTTCCACCACCAGAGAGAAGAAAGAAGTGGAACTTCCTATATGTTTTCTATGCTACAATGTTATAGCCCTAGGCTTTCTTACTTAGGTGGCCCTAAATGCTTTTAACAATTCCAGCTTATCCGAAAACATGAAACTAAAGATCATGGTAAAGAATAGAAGGTCAACATAAATGAAGCATAACTTAAAGAAACTACTTGAAATAAATTGGTATTTATGAAGAAGAACATGAGAGGAAGGAGGAGTAGAATGACTGAAATGGGCATCCCAACTGTCCCCTCACTAAACTGTGGATGTAATACCTCATCATATCCAACAACATTTCTGGAGAACTCCAATCTAATGACTTGTATACTTCACTTCAAGTATACTTATTTTCATTGGAAAGACGTTGATCCATCTATTATCAAAATCTTAAACCCTACCACCATGTTGAATCACAATCTATGCTGACCGTGTAGGTGATCAAAGCCCGCAACAATATATGTATATGTCCTTCAAAATCTAATCTCCAACATTATTAACTTGCTCATGTGCTTATTAATTAATTATAGGTAAAAGAATTCATCATGAAGACCCCGACGTTTTGGATGTTGTATTAATTCCCAAAGTGACAACCAACCAACAGGACCTTTTAAATATCCTCTCATCAAGCCGCCTTGTCTGTATATGTATCATCTTCTTCTTTTTTAATATCAACGTTTGTTAAATAGATAAATTCATGAAGAGACTAGACGTCATTAATAATATATATATATATATATATATAACAAATTTGTCCCTAACGAGTAAATGATATAACTCTGCAAAGCAAATAATTAAGTAAACCTGTTTTTATTTGTTTATTGGGAGAGGGGAGGGGTGGTACGTTATGTTGAAGGTCGAAATCAAACCTCTCCTCCTGATTTGCCGCCAAGATATAAGTTGGGCAGATGACCACCGCCTCTCGCGCGCAGGGAGTCACGGGGGAGGGTTCGTTCGACTTGGATGGATCAAGGCGGGCACCGGGAGGAGGGGAGGCCGTCGCCGTTCGTCAGCATCAGGACGAGACGAGACAGGCTCCTGGCGGAGGCGGAGGAGCAGATCTCTCAGGACAGGAGGCAGCACATGGAGAAGGTGGCCAGGTACGTCGTGTTCGAGGACATCGGCGGCCCCGATCCGGAGACAATCTTAAGGAAGCTTCTGTTTATCACCGGCAACGACGGCCGATGGGGTTTCCTGTTGCCCGATCACCCCCACCACACCTACTACAAGCTCCGCAAGGCCGCCTTGCGCCGCCAACGGCTCCCCAGACCACCATGCACGAAGTAGCGCCCGCCCACCAGCTGGGTCGTCTGCTGCCCTAGGTTATTCGTTTTTCATCCCCACTAATTAATTCCGTAGGTACGTAATGTTCGATCTCATCCCCCCCCCCAATCACTTGATTCCATAAATATTGTAGATTTCTTACGGCAAAGCCAAGGGCCGACAAGAACATTTTTCTTAAAACACGGTAGAATAACGATTGTTGTAACCTTTTTATTCATTCATCCACAAAAAAGGATAAAATCTTGTGATCTTAGATCATCATATTTTTGATGATTTCCAGAAGCAAAAAAGCTTTGCATCGCACTTGGTCCATTTATAACAACCGCAGATCTTTTTCTTGGATTTTTGGTTTAGCGGTAAACATTTTCTTGAAGGGAAATAAATATATGTTCCCTCCCGTACGCATTTGTTACTTTTTATATATCCAAAATCGCCGAAGCTCTTTCAAGACCTTTAGATCGATGACCAGTTTAAATTATTTTTCTCGTTATTTCTACTTAAACGTGTTACGTGTATTTGTAGTTTGAGTCTATTTTTCCCGTACAGTGTTTTTTATCGTGAGTTATCTAAAGTAGTATATTAAATTTAATTTTTGTATAGTATAATATTAAAGATACAAGTTGTGGGAAAATTGTGAATCGGAAATAACAAGGTAAAACGCATTCGCGTGATTTACAGTAAAAGACAAAATGACATATCAAAAATGAACTCGATATATCATTTTTTTTTTAAAACAAAAACTATTACCAAGGTTCAGAATTTTCCAAGTATAGTTCTATAATAATCACAATATTGAAAGGGTGACTGAGACTCCCCTCCTCGTGTGCAACTGCAGGTAAAGGCATCATTAGGAATTTCGAGGTCATTTAAAACAAAAAATTATTGTATAATTAGTCAATGTATATACATATAATGTGACCATGTATGAAATCTTGAGAGAAGATCACATGGCGTCCGTGTTGATACGAGGATGGCAATGCTTTTGAGAAGGTAAAGTGGTGTCAGGCAAGGAAGTTTGGTATTGTCTTCTGTAAGATGGACGATCTCGTGGCCGGAGAAGTAAACAGCAAGAGATCGATGGACGTAGAGGAATGGCTTGGCTTTGGATGTGGGCAAAGAAGATACCATACCCTGGCTTTGGCCTTGTAGAAGCAAGCACCTCGGTGGGTACTTTAACAAATCACCTCACAAGAAATTAAAAACCAAGCGCTGCTTAATTAAACCGGCTCAAAACAACCGACGTTCCATGCATATGAAGAAGCCAATCCTCGGGAGGGAGCGCCGGACCAACCCTCTGGTCTGGTTGGCGGCGATCATCTGCGCCGCCCTGGCCGTCGCCGTCATCATCACAGGCATCATCGTGTTCATAACCTACATGGTGTATCAACCCAAGGCGCCCTATGTCAAGGTGTCCTACGCTCAGCTCCTCCGCTTGGACTACGACAAGTCCGGGTTGCTGGCGACGCAGATGGTGATCGACTTGCTTGCAGACAACGACAACGAGAAGACCCACGCCGGCTTCTCCGAAGTCGATTTCGTCCTCAAGTTCCACCAACTCCCCATCGCCAACCTGCAAGCCAAACCATTCGACGTTCCCAAAAACAGCTCCTACACCCTTAACTACTTGGTCAACTCGTCGCCCATTCCACTGGACGCAAGCGGGATGGAGGAGGTGGACAGGTCGCTGAAGGGCGACAGAATTGGCTTCACCCTTGCCGGGCAGGCAAGAACGCGCTGGAAGGTGGGCGTCTTTGTGTCTACCTACACCCATCTCAACTGCCGACTCAATTTCTTCACCACCAATGGAAGCTCCACCGGCTTGGTCTGCAGATCCAAAGCAAGTTGATTTTATATATATATATATATATATATATGTAGAGAGAGAGAGAGAGAGCTGCTTCCCGGAGCTGATCATCAGACATCAGGTTGGTCGATCAGCAAACTGCATTAATATATTTCTTCAGTGTTAATCTCCATCTCCCGCTCTAGAATCTAGTCCTTTTTTAATTTTTCTACAATATTAATTATACATACATACATATATATATATATATATATATATATATTTGATCATATATACCTTGAAGTGCTTGTTAATCAAGAACAGATCGAAAATGTATAATTGCATGAACCGAAACAAAAAAAAAAAGAAAAGAAAAGGGAGATCCTTTTCTCTTTGGAAAATCATTCATTACAGCCAAGCCGATGAATATTGATCATATGTATATATAGTCAAAAACAGTACCGTAACTTATATATTCCGAACCCTTTGATCGATGATAATAAGGTTACGGTACCGTAAGAAATTAATGCAAATATCAAAACTTCTCTAAATTAAAGTGCTACCAAAACAGTACGTAACTTTTGCCGAAGTTATTTCACATATATATAAACTAAAAGCTCCAATTTATTTCCTCCTAAATTATTTTTCATCCCACCTTCAAAATTGTGGTACTCGTCTTATATTTTACTTTTCACTCTTCTAATTATATACTATACAATTTACATATACGTTATACTATAATATAAATTACTCCTTACAATTTAAACGAGCCTTTCACTTCTTTGTTCTAAATTAAGCTAGCTTGAGCGTGTCATCAACAATTAATTCAACGATGATCGATCACATTATTCAGTTCAGGGAAATCATCTCTTACGCCAAAGACAATCAAATGTTGACCAATTAAGGAGGAGCTTGACAATGATTATTTCAGCCAACGTACAGAAGAAATGCATTAATGTTTTTAATAATCGTCACCAAACATATTATTTATACATAACTTATTTCTGCAATTTAAACAAAAAAACTAAATGAAAAAAAAAAAAAAAAAAAAAAATCTTCGACCTTCTTTAAAAAATGCCAACTTGTTTTCATACGTTAGATTAAAATAATTATTACTAAATGAATCCTAAATTTTCACCAAGAAAACACAATTGCATTAACATTGCAGTTAATTGAAACTCACATTAACGTGCATTCTAGTTGTATCATGCATGTATACCAACTTGGGATTTTCACCAATGTGATGCATATTTTAACTATATGATAAGCTAAGAAGATACCGAAAATAAAGAACATGCAGAAATGACTATATATATAATTCATGCAAAACATTTGAAACTCAATTTAATTGGTGTACATGTAATTAATTATAATATAAAGGTAACGAGAATGTCAGTGAAGAAGCGTTTCCCTGTGATGGTGGAGACCAATCACGGTACATAAATATTATTCAGCCAAGCTTAGTATGGAGGATTGTCTTGATCGGTCCGACGAAATCCAACCCACCAGATGGGGAGAAGACACATGCAAGAATATTCATCAGGCCTCGTAGACTTTGCATTCCTCGGTCGCGGGGTTCGTCTGGCAGAAGTCTTCCAGGGGATCTCCGCTGCCGGTGGCCGGCATGCCTGGCCACTTGCTCGCCACCAGATGTGCCAAGTCGACCACCCTTTGGCTGCCAAGCAAACAATTGCGAGAAAGCGTTCGTCAATCAGATCAAGGCTGGTGACTAACGGAGGCGTTGAGAAGACGCGTACGTAAGCGTGCGCTCACCTGTAACCCCATTCGTTGTCGTACCAGGCAACGACCTTCACCATGTCGTCCCCCATGACCATGGTCAGCGACGCGTCGATCGTGGACGAGACGTCGCTGCACCGGAAGTCCACCGACACGAGGGGCACGTCGCAGACAGCCAGGACGCCCTTCAACGGCCCGTTGGCGGCCTTCCTGAACGCCGCGTTCACGTCCTCCGCCGTCAGGCCCTTCTTCTCCACGTTCACGACGAGGTCCACCACGGAGACGTTTGGCGTCGGCACGCGGAGAGCGATCCCGTTCAGCTTCCCCTTTAGCTGGGGGAGAACCAACGACACCGCCTTCGCTGCGCCGGTGCTCGTCGGCACGATGTTCAGGGCCGCCGCCCTTGCGCGTCTCAGGTCACGGTGGGATGCGTCCAATAATCTCTGCCATGCACCGCAAAACAAACCCACGTCGAAATCACCTTCCAAGAAGCCGTTTATCGAAGATAATCCTATTATTATGTTTATTATCTTTATATGGCCTATTAAAATTAAAATTAATTATTTTATATAGTCTATTCAAATTATTATTTTTTTAAAAATTCTATACCACTCTTATCTGCCTTACAAATGAGTAACCATCAAACAATGGATGGTTACAATCCATCATCTATATTAATTTTTGAATGCATGATCAAGAAAGACTACTTAAAATTTATGGTACCCATCAAAATCTTCTATACTTGCAAGTACCATTCACAAATCAAATAAAAAAAAGGGGTGGGGGGGGGGGGGGTGTTAAGTAGATTGGTTGATATTTACCTGATCTCCAGTGTAAGAGTGGGTGGTAGTCATGGTACCCTTCACAATTCCTACAAGATGGAACCTGCTGTGTGAGTTCAATCAAGGATCTTCACTGGGATCTACAGTTTGAATCAGATCACGAGTGGAATTTAAATCATACCCAATTCCTGGTCCATAACCTTCACAAATGGAGCCAAGCAGTTGGTTGTGCAAGAAGCATTGCTGGCAAAAGCAAATTAAGAGTCAAATACTTGTGGGTTTGAATTGAACCGATCACAGAACCAGATTGCAAGTGGTGAGCTTGCTACCAACCTTACGATATTTGACACATCATGCCTGTAGTCCCCATCGTTGACCCCAACAACATATGTTGGGATGTCGGCTCCTTTGGCCGGGGCCGTGATGAGCACCTTCTTAGCACCTGCCTGGATGTGTTTGCCGGCTCCTGGGCCGTCCACAAACACTCCAGTCCCCTACAAGATTACATGAAAATGGGGACAGAACTCTTATCTGTCACAGAACAAATGCAAAGTGTGGCGTGATACTTAGAGGAAGAGCGGAAGACAATCGCTCACCTCTATAACAATGTCGATGCCAAGTTCAGCCCATGGTAGCTTCAGAGGGTCTCGGTTGGAGACGACCTTGATTAGCTTGCCGTCAACGCTGATCGTGCTATCGTCGACCGCCTTCACATCCGCCTTGAAGGTCCCCAGCATCGAATCGTACTTGAGAAGGTGGGAAGCCTGTGACCACCAAATTATCATGTCACTCTCTCCAATTTGAGATACCAACAAACCACGGATGGACAAAGAAAAGAAACGACGATAAGAAGCGACCATACGTTCTTGACGCCGCCGCTGTCGTTGACCACAACTACTTCAAGAGGAGAGTCCTTCCGGCCATGCCAGCAGCGGAGGAAGTTCCTACCGATGCGCCCGAAGCCGTTGATTGCTACCTTCAACTTGGCAACAGTCTCCCCTTTGACAGGATTGCCTGCAGCCTGAAGACCATGTATAAATAATCTTGTGAATACGGATTTCTCATTTGGATTTCTCAACCAATGCCGCTTAGTTCATTCGGTACTCTGCATACATGCTTTTTTGACTAATGGATCAAGAGATAGGAAGAACTCATGTCTACTCAAGACAGGGGACCAGGGAAACATGTTGCTGATACAATTTCGATAACGAAGAGCCAAAACGCTCTAGATTTTAATAAGAAAAAGGGCAATATAAGCGAAAAAGAAGCATACCCTGGTTGCCAGTTGGGTGGCCAACACATCATGGAAGGAAGGCTCTCTCCCCTGTCTTGAGAAGGTGGCACAGCTGCTGGAGCGCAGGCCCGAGAAATCTGCCACATCCAACATCTGGGCCAAATCAAGATCGTCAAACAAGTATTAGATGCTTTCGTTTCTATCTGAGCAGGGCCAGAGGTAGAAGGAGGGAGAACCTTGGAGAAGCACTGGGCATGGTGAGAATGGGTAACCCTGGAGGGAAGCCTGGTGTTGGATGGGAGCCTTGAGGAAGCAAGAGCTGCATGAGTGGAAGCCATTGCCGGAATCGAGATCAATCAATCAATCAGAGAACACAATCTGGAGCGTATGTATTTATACAAGGCTCCAAGTCTCATCTCATATAGGAAATTTTGGAACCACCCATTCTTCTCCCCCATGGATTGTGGTACCTTGGAGATGGAAGGGAAAGAGGAGAAATCTTCCTGATTTGTGGTGGCAGAGTGGGATGCATGGGATAAGAGGATGTGTTGGGGCACTGCCTTTACAACCACACATCTCTCACCCACTCCTCCGCCACCATATGGAATATGAAACATTGAAAAAGGAAGAAAAAAAAATCTCTGTTTGAAGACTGTTAAGTTACCAAAGTATCCTTTTGATTAAGGTAAGAGACGATATGGGCAACAGCAATAACCACATCTACCTCCATGAAATCGTAGTTTTGAGCTGCATAAATGAAACCCACAGTACAGAATTTGCTGCCAGTGAAAAAGGGTAGCCACGTTTCCCAAGCAAGCAACCAGGGGGACTCGAGCTGAAGAAGCTCCACCTTAGGCAGCAGTTTCCACTTCTATTTGGGGCATCGTCATCGCCAGCCATCCTCTCACAGATGAGATGAAACACCATCAACTGTAGAGTTTTGTGCAGTTCTCCCCTCTTTTACTGTCAGCTTGGAATGTATATGATAAACAAAGCTCGAAATTTTATCCTAGAAGCAATGCTCTGCTCATTCAGCATTTTTTGGGAGATGACATGAATTTTTATGGTAAACATCAAAGCAAAGGAGGAAATCAGGAGGTTTCATTGCAGATAAAGAAGAAACTATGACCCGCAGTCCTGGAAACCAGTGAGTGCTGCAAGTGCATTCAACAGGATGCAAGGCATTGGGCATGTAGTAAAAGGGAGTTGACATTAGTAGATTCTGGAAACAAGAAAAATAGGCAGAACATTCTACAAATATGATGTAAATTTTTAAATAAAACATTGCATTGAAAACTAGATCGCTCCATCACATTTCAGAACAGGGTGTTGAAAGCAAAATATTTATTTAGGTGGCAAAGAAACCTCCCAGGTGAACATCTTGGGGTCACCATCTGCACGGTCACCACAAGGATTCGGTAATAGCCACAATTGTTTTAGATCTAACTTTAATTTCTCAGGAAGAATGGTTAATAGGAGTACCTTCAACTGAAGAGGAAATAGAAATAGAAAAATAGGGAATTACTTTCCTCACTTTCTCAAATATAAAAAGATGATAAAAATTCTTAAAAATCCGTCCTCCTAAAGTTGTCAAGTTGAGATTCTCTTATAAAGAAACTCCATAATAATAATAATATGATAAAATAAAAAGAGAGGATAAACAATAAACAATAATCATAATCATAAATAAGTAATTCTGTAGTCTTTTAATAATAAATGATAATAATTATACAAGATGAGAAGATAGACAAAATAATCATCTTATTTTTTCCTTACCATTTCATTAGACACAAATTCTTCATCTTAACTTTTTTAACTTTCTGTCATGTATATAAATTCCTTTATTTTTTTTAACTTTTTATTTTTAACCATTTAAAATTTTTCATTTCCTATCTTTTTGAACTTTCTATTATATACAAATAGATCCTAAGATGACAAAACTTATCTTTCCGGAAAAAATAATCTACTGTTGTGATTACTGGCTTTCAATATCTTCCTGTTGAGTGACTCAAGAGCCATGTAGTTAGATGAGACGAGCACAATATCGATCAATCTACCCAAACACAAAACAGTAGAAATAACTTCGGATCAAAATTAAGGCTGGTATTTTGCTGCTGCTTTCTTTCCAAGTCCGAGACTTCACATACCTGTGAGATTCCAAAACTGGTGCTGTTCATAAATAAAATAGGGATATTTTTCCCCTGCTCTTGTTAATGCACAAAGGAATGCATTTTGAGTATGCTTCCATCTATACTGACAAAAGATGCTTGGGCAAGATGAGAAGTATCACAAGATCTGGGCTTTACCTCCAAAGTTCTTTCTTCATCACATATGAATTTTGGAAACTTTCTCATCAGGTTTTCTTATCAGCACAGTGAAAACTCAGAACCTGGAAAATAATCAAATTTGCCCAAAATATGGGTATGCAACCTCCACAGATCAAAAACATTTGGAAATTAATGGACCCAGGGAATTTCCTCCAAGAAAACCCATTCATGGACTTCTGGTCCTACAGTCATCAAGGAATTAACTACCATAATGTTTGGTGCTTGACCAAGCATTGAATTGAATTAGCAAAGCACAGAATTTCAAGTGGTATGATAATGAACGCCAATGTTGTCATACACTTAGAGATAAAGGGAACCAACTGGACTGAGAACTGCAAAAGAGAGAAAGATAAAGAAATGGAAAAGCATCGTCGTGTTACTTGTATTGTTCTTAGAAATTTGTTGTACGTTACAAGCTTGAAGTCTACAAATATACCCTAACAGCAGCTGAGATGATATTTTGACGCTGCTTTCATCTCTTACTCTCTCCTGCTCTCTTGTTCATGCTGCTCCTCGCATGACATATCACACAGACTTTACCAATGATCTTTATATAAAATATTTCATCTCAAAATTAATTGATAATAAATAAAAAAATTCATAGCATATTAGCGTAAATTTTATTCTTATATTTATCGATGTAAAACTTTTTACACATTACATCTTCGATGTCTATTTTCCTTTTCAATTTGATTCTTGATTTCTTGGAGCTTGCTTCTTACTCCTTCCGTGGTCGGCTTGCTTCTGCGTTCTTGCTATGGCGGCTCTGCTAAGATATTTTGATACCACTCTCGTCTCTCTTGCATGTTGCTCTTCACACATTCATGGTGCATATACACAAGAAAAAGAGCCTGCAAGCATTCCTTCCAGAATAAAGCCCCTATGAAGAGAATAGTGCTCCCAGGTCTTCTGTTCTATCTACTGGAAGGAGAAAATTTAACATTTTATTGCCAATGTTTAATGACGACAACGTTAAAAATCAGCTCAACAAAAATGGAGATAAAGTATGCTTCATGTGAGACTTACATTTTCAAAAATAATATTACATTTTGTTTTTGAATTCAGTTATACGTAGTTTTGTAGGCTTCAATTGTGTAAAAAATAAAAATAAAAATTTCCTTTGACAAATATATTCTATTGTAATACAAATAGATGAGTTTATAACTTAACTACATAAATTTATCATCTTGTATTTGGGCCCTTCCTATCAAGGAATCCTAATTTCACCCCTGTTCAGAAGGCAATAATGCCATATGGTGATGAATTTTGGATGATAAACAAATAAGCAATTCAAACTCAAATAGTTTATGCTAGAGTACACAATATCCAAGAGTGTAAATGGGTTGGGTTGGAATAGACTTGAGCTCAATCCGTGATCCAACCCATCCTGAGATTAGGGGTAACATGTTGGATTATGATCCCTTTTTTCCCAACATTTGATCCTAACTCGATCTAACCCTATTTTAAACAACAGGTTAAAATTGAATTGGGAAGTCAAATGGGATAACTTTTTAAACTTAAATTTAACCATTTTCTTAGATCATTTAAGAGTATTCACTGACTAAATTAAATTTTAGAAAAATAATGTAAGTATTATTTTAACTTATACATTTACTAAAAATTGTAAAGGCAATATTTTATACATAAACATTTAGCAATAAAGCATTCAGTCATATATGGTATGTTTAATCATTCAAATATACCACATCTAGCCAGCCCGAACCATTAGATGGCATGTATAAACTTAGTGTTAGGTTGTAAAGTTAGTTAAAGATATTTTCATAATCTCTCCATATATAACATAAAATTATGAAACTCCAAAATAGGTAACGGGTTAGTGGGTAATCTATATATGACTCAAACTCTAACCTACCAAAATAATGCGTTAATAGGTAATAGGTGAACGGTTGACTCAGAGAAAACTAAAACCAGACAATGTGTATGCCCGTCGCCCAAAATAGATACGATTTGGTATACAGGTAGGTCGAAACCCATTACAGAAACAGAGAACCGCGACGAAGTCAAAGAAGAAACTTTTCGATGAAAATACAAAAAAAGATGCATGTAAATTGGAAGATCACAGACAAGACAGGTAGAGAGTGGAGTTCGGAGCCGGCGGTAGCCAATTGGAAATACTTACCTGCCAATTGGAGAGATGGAATACGACCTGGATCTCCGTCGGCCGTCGATGGAAGGGAGGGCGAGTGGGAATGCGGCGACTACGAATTTATACCTGGTTTAATTAACAAGGCACGAATCTTCGGTCCGGATCCGGTGCAAACATGGGTCCGTTTACATATTTATTATCTATAGAAAAGGAGCATTATCCGTTTATATGTGTACACTTGCATTGATGATATTTTAATATTTAAATATCACATTCCTCACAATGGTTAATCGTTAGCAAATTTAAATGGATTTAATTAATTAATTAAGGCTTCTTCAATGGTCTCTTTTCGCCAGCTCTTCATTTCATAGGTACGTCGTGTCGTTACATATTTATGTTGTCGTAACTTGATATTGATAAGAATAACGTACTTGTTTTATGGTTTTTTTTTCATGTATTATTAAAATCTATATTTAATGGAAACGGTTCTCCGAGAAAAGCATTGTTTGCATAGGTCCTTAATTTATTTATCCGTTTCAAGCATATATAACGACCTGTCTTTATAAGAAAAAAAAATAGATTTACGTTTTGTCGCGTAGAAACGACGGCTGACGTTACGCACATGTTATTATAATTTTCGTAAATAATTCGTAAAAAATATATGTACACGACGTAACAGGTATCTATTAATATATATATATATAGAAGAAATGCATGCCATCACACATCGATCGATCAACAATAATATGAGGACAGCAGCCAAAGGAGTTGTTGAAGTCCTCTTGGTGGGGGCCGATGGGCTCGGGCACACCTCCCTTCTTGGTTTTGGTTGATTTGTCTCCTTACCTTCCACCGCATTCATTCATGTATACGGAAAAATTAGCATCATATTGGTGTCTACGTTAAATTTAATTAATTTACGGTGTATGGTATACAACTTAATAACATCTGATGCCTATGATTTAAAGCTAGATGCAACTTTTTTTAACCTGCAACATGCATGCATGTGCATTTCATCTTTAGAAATGGTAATTAGCATGCAGCAGATACGTTATCAGTTGCATGTTTTATTTTGCAGGAAGACCTTGTTTGTACGCCATTCTACAGTGTGGAAGCGACATTTGTCACAGCAAAATCACCACCTCAGGTACGTGGCCGGCCGGCCGGCTTCTCCGATTTCCGATCATCATCCAAAAAGGGCAAGCCGTGCGTTCGCTCGTATTAGGGTTTTGTTAAGAAACTCGATTATGTAATCTATGCGCATGCTGGTACGATGAAGGGAGAAAGCGGAAGGTGCGGTGGAACGAGAAATTTGTGTTCGAGTTGGCGGAAGGAGGTGAAGTCACCAGGCTCAGGGTGAAGATAGTGGAGAAGCATCACAGATACGCAGGCGATGGTCTTCTTGGGGAAGCAACGTGCGGAAGTAGTACTTGTGGTGGTACTTAATTGCAGGGCAGGGTTGGGGAAGATGGCTCGATCGATTCGCTCACGTGATGTGTGGGATTTTGGGTGTGCAGGATCCACCTTGAAGGCGTCGTGCGAGAAGGGATGCGCAGCGGCGGCGTGACGGTGAGGCCGTCGGCGTACAGCATCGTGCGGCCTGACGGCAAGTACAGGGGCGAGATACGAGTCGGCCTCAAGTTCACCTCAACCGTACGTATCTGGATTTAATTTCTATTTCAAACATGTCCAGGTCTTCTCTGATTCCAAAGAATTGAAACTGCAGGAATCAGCTGGTCGTCGTCAGGTGTCGACGCTGGCAAGAACAAGAGAACGCGACGAGCCCAAACGAAGAGAACCACGGCGGCCACCACTGTGTCGGGTGGTCTTCGGTTTGGCGACCATGGTCCGACGACTCTCCCGACGTTGGCCACGGCTCTGCGATGGACATGAAGGAGCAACCGTGGTATCGACGTCCCATCGTTGGGTTGCGCTTGCGGCCGAGAAGAAGATCGATCGCCATTCGTCACCGCTATAATAAATACAAAGAGTTCGACGAGCACGTGATGTCCACGAGTCAAATGACCCTAAGCTGTATGATCACGTGCCTTTTCACGTCTGAAGTATTTTTCGATCTACGTTATCGTCCTTAACAGTTTTAGTTTCGATTTTTCATACTTATATTTCTTGCATTTAAGGCTGATTTAATTTTATTTCGATTTTATCGTAATCACGATTATATGCTTCTTCTTTTTTAAAACACCTCTGATAGATTTGTTTTAATCGGTACAATTCTATCTTAAGACGAAATCTAATAAAAAGTTGAAACATTTTTTGAATTATTTTGACTTAAGTTTAATCACTTTTCGAATGATTTAAATTTTTTTACGGAATAAAGTAAATTGAAAAATTTTCATAAGCATTATTTTAATTCATACATCTACTAAAAATAACGAAAAATATTTTATAGATGAATATTTGATAATAAAACATTTCTAATCCTATGTATTATATTTATTTATTGAATGTATCAGATTTTATCTATTTAGTGATAATATCTTATTTAATCGTTTATGCATTGGATGCTGACTTGACTGCTATTTTTTTTATAATTTGAAATTTTATCTTGTGTTTCAAATTCCATAAAATCCGAACCCACGCAAAGAAAATAATAATATGGAATCTCACCACTCAACTACATAAACTTGTGATATAATGTGGCGAGAATATATATATTGGCCGTGGAAGTTTTAGAATCGAATTAAACTGCCTTCATCTCATTAAAAAAATCAATTGATTTTAATGTAAAAATAAAGATATGATTTAAATAACAAAATATAATAGTAAACAACTCAATAGTTTACAACTAAAACAGCACTCTTATACAATGAAAGCTTGCGATAAATTGCACGACGCCAACTAATTAATGTCGTAAATTAAATTCATTATTTATTTTTTATTGATTACATTTTTTGGTTCAAAAAACTCGAAAATCCTAATAATAACTATAAATACCGTTACTTCCGTTCAATCTGGCAGACGTCATTCAGATCACAAAACAGTATTTGATTAAGGTTTATTAATTTTGGCGATGCGGTAGTCACAAAACTGTCACTGCCGTCGTCGTGATATTGCGTTTGATGACATATATATATATATATTATAAATTAATTTGTATCAATTTTTTTAGTAAAAACATTTCGTACCAGTACTGCGGCGAGCGCGTGCAGATGGCATCGGTCTTCGTGCCACCGGACCGGACAAAGTGCGCCATTCCTGCCTTCGACCGGCAGCTACGTTGCCGCCACAAGAGTTGAAAGATGTTCCATCGTTCACATGCGTGTCCGACCGAAGATGGGAGACGACTCGGAGGAGGCAGGTGAGCAGTGACCACCGCCGTGAACTCTGAAACCCATACTGGTAGCTAAACGCCGCCGAACTGAACAAACAAACCTTCACAGGCCATGGCCTCTCGCTGCCGTCCTTGCCACACCCTCAAAATCAGCCCTACGTCCTACAGCCATCGCAATCAAATCAACCAACGCGGTTCCCTACTTCCCTTCGTCTGATGATCACCATTCCTTCACCTGATAACTGTTAAAATAACACCAGTACTGGTTCCTTCTACTTGAGTTTAATCCCAAAAGGCCCGTGCTTTCCTCTGAATCTAACAGAGTTTCCCGTGAATACATAATTTCGATACTCTCCTTGTAAAAAGCTACCCCCCCTGGATTTTTAATCTGCCCTGTGTTATTTCAACCACCGAGGCGAGTCATGTGCCTGCTCTTCACCTTTGTCCCCGAGCGTTCAGCGTGTACGATCACAACAAGACTATCGGCCAAAGATCGGGAAACCGAGGACCCACACGTAAAATGCAGAACTTCCGAGGGCGACTCCTCAAAATCCGACACCCAATGTGGGGCCCACCCGGAGATGGTGCTCTCTGTGCCGCGTGCATGCATCGTCATCTTGCAGCGGTTCACGTGAGTTTCGTGTACGCGACACCTTGAATGACTTGCAGTGGTTCGGTTATTCGTAGTCTTTTCTTCCTCTTTTTTAATTACTATTTTTAAAGTTTGAGGTGTGGAAAATGCAAACTAAATATTATGTACCATGTGAAAACTACGAATTGCACAGAAATTAGATTTTTTTTATAAAATAAATATTTTCGAATTTAAATCGAAATAAATTTTTATTGTAAAAAGTAAATGAGCATTTTACCATTGATTCCGTAATCTGTTCTCAAACTATTTATTCGATAAATATTTTCAGACACAATGTTAGAAGTAATATTATATTTCAATATTAAAAGTGGTGTTCGTTTAATTGGTTTTGCAATTTTTTTTTAATGATAATAATTTTTACATTTAAAAAATTTAACAAGAAGAATCATCATTTCATTATTATCAAAAACTTAACGAAACTTAATTTTTTCTGTATTTCATTTGTTACATTGTTATACTACCATCATTTCATCAAAGGTTAATAAAAGTTTTTTTTTTTTTTTTTAAGGTTAAGATATTCTATACGTATTTCAACCTTTTTAATTTTTACAAGATTTAAATTCACAACTATAGCACAACAAGTAGAGATTTCTTTACTCCTTAAATAAAAATGGATTGATATATCTTTTTCAAGAAATGATATTAAAATTTATCAATTTCTCGTAAACATAAATAATAAAGATAATTGGCTTGTATCAGTTTCATTATATCTGTCGCTTTAATAATAATTTCTACCATAAAATATTATTCCTGGGGTAAATCGTGTGTAACTACTGCAGCCTTTCAGCCTCGTCCACCATCTTCCCCCTTGTGCGAGTTGCAGTTGCCACTCCAACACCATGTGCACCAGGGCCTCCGGCTTCCATGTCTTCTTTCTCTCCGGCTTCAAACTCTAGATTCCGTGTTGATGGGGTTTCAGGGTTGAAGTCGTTTGTATCATCCAGTTGGTTGGTCTGCGGGGGAGCATCGAGTTGGGCTGCTGTTCTTGGTTGTGGTTGGACACGAGCTTGTCTCTCTTGTTTCTTTGTAGCGCCTTAGAAAGATGTGATTGCCATTTTTGTTCTTCTTCCTCCTTCTGTTTTCATCGCTTGGCCTGCTGCTCATGGCGAGGCGACATGGATGGCAACTTCCTGCTCACACTTTCCAGGTATGAGATATATGTGACTTTTTATTTTTTTTAAATAGTTTCGGATGATGTTTAGGGCCAGAGTCATTTTGGGGTTTGCTATGGTGGGAGTTTATTTCGAGATGTGAGCGTTTTTTATTGCTTTCTTCCTTTAGTTTGTATATGGTGCTGCTTAATCGTGTAAGTTTTCAAGTTACCATCTGTTTCGAATACGCCTTCCCTATCATAGATTTCATACAGTGCTTTCTAACAGGTTTGTTATGTTTTCCTTTCCAGCAGCTGTCTGTGAGTTCTTATTTTTCTTCTTTATTGTCGCAACAAATATTTTCTTTTCAATTAGTTTCACATCATTCGAAAGATGCCGCTTTTTACATAAGATTAGCTTTTCATGCTGTGGGTGCTTGGAAAATATGCAAGGTTGGCAAGTAGACCTTTTTAAAGCTAGCGGGATTGGTTCTTTGATGTTTGTCAAAGCACATTAATTTGGATTTTTAGATGATTTCATTTTTCTTTGCTTCTGTTTTGCATCTGTGGAGGAGTCAGTCCAGGAGACTGCAATCTGCATGGCTTTTCCCAAATATAAGACAATATTGTATTTAAAATCCATTGTTTGAGTTCATGGTTGGTGTTGACTGTTCTTCTTTGGATTATTTAGCTATCATTTTTTCCACCAGATAAATCATGCCCATCTTGACACTGAAAACAGTTAATCTTCTTGATAATTTGGTATGTTCTGCTTGGAATCTTTTCGCACATCTGTTGCTTTTTTTCACTTTCAACTGCATTGAAATCTTATTGAAATTAAACCAAAAATTGGATGCGTCTTCTTTATTTTGTGTGCACATAAATAGTCGTCTGAGTCTCATGTGATTTCTTTCATTTGTAATTAATATATGCCCTTTTCTCTTACGAGAGGACTCAGCAACATAAGTCTGTCCTTTCCATCTAATACCATTCACCTTATATGGATGCTACTTTCTCATCTAAATTTTGCAATCGTCGTATCTTCTGATTCACATGATATTTGATTTCTGGCCTTTTGATGTGGTGGGTTGGACAGGTCATGGCAATAACAGTTTATTTCTTCTTATGTATTGCATTTTATGCTTTCATCGCTCCTTTTATGGGAAAAGCTCTTTACGAATATGTCGCTGTTTCAGTTTATACTTTCTTGGTGAGCTTCTTCTCCTCTTTTTCTTTTGCAACACTTTTTTGTGCTTCACTTACAACCTTTACTTCTCTGTATCATCTTATTATTTTCTTGCGGTATGTTTGACCTTTCAGGCACTTTCGGTATTTATTCTTTATGTTAGATGCACAGCAATTGATCCTGCTGATCCAGGAATCTTGATTGGTGCCTATGACACAGGAGCTCATAAATCACATAGTAAGGCCGTATTACATGGTGAGTAATTTGTAGGAGGACCATATAGAGTGAATGTTAATAGCCCATTCTTCCTATGCATAGGGCTTATTTCTGCCATACAGGAAATAATGAATCTCTAGGAGAGCAAACTCATTCTGGTCCAAAGGCTGTGGTGAGATGTGTGGAGCGTAATCCATCTGGTTGCTCACTATGCATGGGGTTCTGCTGTGCTTGCATCGTGAAAGAAGATTGTCGCAAAGATGAGGATATCAACCTGCAACAAGCCAGCAATGAAGATGCATTGTTCTGCACGTTATGCAATGCTGAGGTAGGCTTTATGTACTTACATTATTAATAGTGGATAACGTAGTTAATCTTCCCTTACCTTATAAGACTTGTAAGGGAAGAAAATATTGGACTCAAATTCTGGAAAAGAAAACTATCATTATGAAAAAAGACTTTATGTACTAACACTGTGAGGAATAGAGGAAGGTCCAAAATCACTTAGTTAAGAATTGTAAAAAAAAAATTAAAATTTATGTAATTTAATCGAATATTTGATTATAGATAAAAATATATGGAAGAAAATAATTCATGTGGCCAACTTCACATGGTGGGATTATAACATGGACTGTCACTGTTATAGTGTGTACCACTATTATGCAAATATATGGGGCAAACCTTTTTTTTGCATGGTTGTCTTGATTTTTCTTTTACCTTGAGTCTGCTTGTGTTCCTTTTTTTTCCAATCCGGAGTTGTTTGAATTGATTATGACTCTTATTTAATGTTGTATTAGTGCTTTCACAAATTTAAATCACATCTAATATGGTGCAAAGGATCTAAACATATTCGGAAATTTTGTAATCATATTCGTTTGTCAGGTGCGTAAGTTCAGCAAGCACTGTAGGAGTTGTGACAAGTGTGTTGATGGATTTGACCACCATTGTCGGGTTAGTAAACACTATATTTCAACCCTATCTTATCCTTAGAAAACCTCATGTTTGTGTTACAATGTGATTCCATTGGTTTTGATTTTTGATGCAGTGGTTGAACAATTGTGTAGGAAGGAAAAATTACATTACTTTTATTTTACTTATGGCATTGAGTCTTGTTTGGGTAAGTATTCCGTGCAATTGATGTGCTATGATCCATTATTTCAAAAGTTTGTTCTGATTCTATGCTGTCGATAAACTTGAGAAAAGGACAGCTATTGCTTTGTGCAATCTTTCTGTTAAATACCCAGATGATGACATGGATCATTTTAAAACACCTTTTCAGCTTCTTGTTGAATCTGGCATCGGTATTGCTGTCCTAGTTCGTTGCTTTACTCATGAAAGTGACACAGACATCCAAATAGTAGAAAGGCTTGGAAATGGTTTCTCCCGAATCCCCTTTGTTGCAGTTGTGGTATGTTGAATTTTCTTGGTCTTATTTTCTCAAGTTTTCTTTTATCTGTGGATATGTTTGCCAAAATATCCATGTAATTGTTTTGAAGGATGAAACATCCATGCGTTCTTTCTTGAAGATAATTACTGAAACCAACTATAACCTTTAGATTTGGCTGTAGTGATTGAACAATCTCCACATTTTCTGTATTTATTGAATGATCCTTGGTACTTTTTCTCTTCATGGATAATATTTAACCTATAATACTTCAATCTCCTCTTCTTATAAGCTTTTTATTTCAGATTCTATGCACTGCTGTCTGTTTGCTGGCAACAATACCACTAGGGGAGCTTTTCTTTTTTCACATGTTATTGATCAGGAAGGTATTTCTGCAAGCTTTAAGAAGTTGCTTCTCAAAAAATGATCCTCTTTAAGCTCCTCTAAGCCAGCAATTTGCTTAAATCTGAATCTTTACAGGGGATCACAACGTACGAGTATGTGGTGGCAATGAGAACACAAAGTGAACCACCTGGACCATCTCTAAATGGAGATCAGCAAAGTCTACACTCATCACCGATCAGCTCAGCTGTAACTGGATTTAGTGGAGGAAGTTCTCTTGGAGTGCCTTATAGAGGAGCTTGGTGTACCCCTCCACGAATTTTTGTTGATCATCAGGTAAAATCGGAAAACAGCTGCAAATAGATTAAAAAACTATTATAACCATTTCAAATTTCAACTTGTGTGCATTGTATGGTTCAAGAATCGATACATATAAAAGTTGAAAGTATCACCAGATTTGCTTAATCGGATGAATTTACATACATATTGGATTTTTGTCTCTACCATTCTACATTGTTGCATGGTTAACTGTTTTTCTGATACTTGAGAATAGGATGAGATAGTGCCACATCTTGAACCCGGTCGTGTGCCCTCAACAATTGATCCAGACACCATTGACGCATCTGAAAGATGGAAGAGGCCATCGAAGCGTCCAATTCGAATCAGCGCTTGGAAACTTGCTAAACTGGATTCAACCGAGGCCATAAAAGCTGCAGCAAAAGCCAGAGCCTCCTCATCTGTCTTAAGACCAGTCAAGTCCCGCCTCCAGTATGACACAGATCAAAGTTCAAGTGAGAATGTAAGCTGCAGAAGCAGTGCTGACATTGGGTTCCACAGGGATGCTAGAGCAAGCACAATGACCATGACATCTTCACCTTTGAAAAGCTCATATCCACCTAGCCAAGCAAGCAGGGACGATACTGAAATATACCCACAAACCCCCAGTAGTTTCAACAGTCCTCACCAATCCAACAGCCTGGTTTGCTCCACCACAACCCCAAGGGACATGGTGCTTCAATGCCCCACGAACCACTCCTCATTTTCTACACGAACCTGCGATGGGAGCAGCGCGGGTCTGTCTGGTGATGATGCACGGCAGGAACATGTCCGAAGACATGTGCCACATCTACTGGATGTGAAGTCCACAATCCTTTGGGATCAAGATGCTGGTCGCTTTGTGTCTACTCAGAATGCTGGTGCCGGACCTTCTAGGATTGGCGTGACGGAGCTACTGTATACCGGGCAACCCATATTCTCTGCAAGTCCTGTGTCGAATGATAGGGTCACAAGAAGTTCAAGCACTAGTGGCCTTCTATCTCAGCAGCCAGGTGGAGCAGATGGGAGAAGAGGCAGCCATGAACTTCCTGTGTTTGTTCCAAATGATGAGTTCCGTAGATTGCCATAGATTGTTGACATCTTCATCTCATCATCCTGTTTCTGTCAAGTGCTGCTTGTAATCTATCTATCTGGACAGTCGTGCATTCTCAAATGATGCACGATCCATGCGATTCTACTACCGAATTGCATTTTGAAATCTGTTGGGTACTGCGGAATTAAAGTTCTTCCTTGTCTATGGTTGGTTCTAGAATTAAAAAATCTGCTGTAATTTCGATTTTGTAGAATTGTCATATGATCTTCATGGTAAGAGACCACGGTTCCCGATGGCTCAACTTGGTTTATCATGATTTACGGGAGAAAACACATTAAAAGTAATGCACGTATAAATTACATGATATGCGAGTGAAAAAAAGACAAGACGAAAGTAATTAAAGAATCCTAAAGTCGTATAAATCACATACGACGGCATGAAATTTTAAAAATCATACTTGAAGTGTAATCTTGGCGTTTCATAGGATGGCTTGTCTTAATGGCCGGACTTATGCTTGGACTCTCCTTACAATTGATACTTTATTTATTTGTTTGTACGTTCTTTTTAATAATAATGATAAAAATTATGCCCTGATTAATTAAACTAATACCCTTGCCTTTATTTCTCTTAAATGCCATCACACCACATCACCGTCCACGTGCTTCATCCGAGAAAAACAAACTGTAGCATTACATCTTAATTAATAATGGTCGTTTACGCATCAAATAACGCCCGCAGGAAAACACCACCATTCGTAAGTAACGATAGAAGTTCGAAATTTATTTGCAAAAAAATACAAAAGTGCGAAAATTAGAAAGTCAACAGTTAAGTCAAAAGTAATCCCACAAGTGCTCGGGCCGACCAGCTTATGAGTTAACAACGTCTGCAATAAAAATTCGATAAAAAACGGACTTTTAAGAAACGTTTTTTTCCCTATTATAATAATAATTATTATTATTTTTAAATTTATTAAATCCCGATTACGTTACTCTGGTCAGTTTACGCCCCCCTTTTCTCTCCGTCGTATTTATTTATTTATTTTTTTAAATTTCGTCAGCGCCCTCCCTTTCGTCCTCGAGCTTTTACCTGAGATTTTGCTTGTGTGGGTTCTTCTCTCTCTCTCTCTCTCTCTCTCTCATTGTTCTTTTGGGTAGGACGGATTCGGTGGTGGCGGCGTAGGTAGGGGAAGGATGGCGGGCGGAGGAGCGGAGTGGGGCAGGGAGCTGGACAGCACTCCGACATGGGCGGTGGCGTCTGTCTGCAGTGTGATCATCGTCGTGTCTGTAGCTCTCGAGGCGGTTCTTCATCGGCTCAGACATGTGAGTCATCCTCTTTTTCCTCTGAGAAAGTTTCGGCATTTCAAATATGCCTTCTTAGGGTTTTTTTTATTTATTTATGAAAGAAGCGAAATGTTTTAAAGTGGAATTCTAACTGATACTGCAGCATGCGTCATTTTCTCAGCCAGGACTTCGATCAACTGTCCCCTTTGTTGTGTGTTTTTGGTTTTGTATTATCAGTTTTCCAATTATGCAAGGTCATAATTAGAATTGTGAGCGAGGCCATTTTTTGCTGCTGTTGGTTTCGTCTTGCTTATTATGATAAATCTTATTTACTTCTGAAATGGAATGTGATTTTAGTGGTTCACAGAGAGCAACAAGAAAGCCATGGTTGAAGCATTGGAGAAGGTTAAAGCTGGTAACAATATCATGTCTTGTTATTTCTCAAAAGTGAAAAACGAACTTCTAGTTCATTGTGATTATAGTTATTTTCTGCTATTGCTTTTATGTGTCTGTGCTCATGGATACTTCTGGACTTGTTTTGGAGTTCCATTGGAAGCTATTCACTACTAACCTCAAATATTACCCACGTGCAGAGCTCATGACACTAGGGTTCATTTCCTTGATGCTGACATTTGGGCAAACTTACATTGCCAAAATCTGCATACCAGAGAAAATTGCAGACACAATGTTGCCTTGTGGACCTATGGAAAAGGATGAGGAAGATGATGGAGGCCATCAGAGAAGGCTTCTTTGGACTGAATCATCTATCAGTTCAAGCTTGAAGCGTAGATTTCTAGCCAGTGCCGTGACATCCTCATGCCCATCTGTAACACTAGCTATCACTTCTTTCAATTATATGTTTTGTGTATCATTTAGGAACCACATCATTGTTGGTAATGGCATTAGTTTGTGCTGAAGTACAAACTCTAGCATTAATTCAGATGCCCTACGAAATTTGAACAAAATTTGAAGTTCTAAGTACAGAACTTTCTAACTGTTAGTGAATCTTTCACAGGAAAAATGATATAGGAAGCACAATGCACAAAATAAACCAAATTGCTACCTCTAGAGAAATAATTCTATATGTGTAATGGTAACTAGAAGGATTTTGAAAAAGAAAGAGTCAACCGTTATTTTTTATCTTTCAAAAATGATGGAAACTAGAACTTATAACTAATTAACTTAAATCTTATTACTGTTGTTTTTTATATGCATTCAAAAAGTCTGACTTCTAAGGTGGTATATCAACAGGGAAAGGTGCCACTTATTTCACTAAATGGTATACATCAATTGCACGTATTCATTTTTTTTTTGGCCGTCTTTCATGTATTATATAGTGCCACAACCATGGCCCTTGGAAGAGCGAAGGTATTCAGGAATAACATTTGTTCTAAGTTAATAAAATTACATAAATAGATGGACAGACATGTATTTTATGGCAATATGTTGTTTCAGATCCGTAGATGGAAGGAGTGGGAAAAAGAGGCTCAATCACTTGAATACGAATATTCAAATGGTAAGTTGCCAATTTATGGGACACATGGATATATTCTTAGATCAGGGTGCAAATTATGTGCTCTTTGTCATGCAGACCCTTCAAGATTCAGACTTGCCCACGAGACGTCCTTTGTGAGGCGGCACACAAGTTTTTGTAATAGCATTCGGATAATGTTTTACATTGTAAGATTTTGCATGTTAATTTCGAAATTACATGGCATGAGCACACAAAAGTATTTTTCTTAACATATTAATTTACTATGGCACATCAACTTCTCCTTGCACTGTAATTCAGATTTTTCCCTACTTAAGGAGAACCGCAATATTTTCTTACATTCATTGCCACCTACCATGGAAGTTAAATAAATAAAATTTCCTCTTTCTTGGAGAGGACGATCCAAGAATCTAAAAATGGGGGTCTGGAGTGTTCACATGGGAGAAGCAGCAAGACGTCGGACCAAAGTTTCCCAACTTTGGTCGACACATGGGTTGGCAGAATAAAAAATATCATATTTCGTCCAGACACAAAATGGGTGTACAACATTTTGCATCCAACAAAATACATAAATATATTGTACCGAAAATTCTCAAAAACCAACGTTTCGGAAAAAAATTGCTGACACTTGTTGAAGTTTGACACCATGGCTAATTATATATCTATTTCAAAAACCAAATCTATGGGGTGCCAGTAAACGAGTATGCTTGAAAATTTGATGGTTCTTATCCATCTATGCAGATAAGTTTCTTCCGGCAATTTTTCAGATCTGTCCATAAGTCTGACTACTTGGCAATGAGGAATGGATTTATTTCGGTGAGCTTCTTTAATTCTTATTTCTCCCTATGTATTTTTTTCATGTAGAATTTATTAATTTGCTGCGTCTAGTCTCATTTATCTCCTTCTAGCAAGTTCAACTTCCAGAAATACATTAAAAGGTCATTGGAGGATGATTTCAAAGTAGTTGTCGGTATCAGGTAAAATCCCCTTTTACAGCTTCTGTTTTCAATGTTTCTTGTATCGTGAGGAACATCTGGAATATTATGTTTTCGTTTTCTTTTTGGATTGATTAGATCAGTAGCCTCTTGGAATAAAGCTGTAGTTGTCATAAGAAATTTAAAGCCAAAAAACACTGATTAGATTATGTTTCTGCATACTGGAACATTTGCTTGTAAAATTATGTGATACATACTGCACTTTTTTAGGCTGTCACAAATTGTTTTCCTTTTTTTTCATAATATGCCAATTATACTTAATTCATGCTAGACGGTCTTTGTAGTTTTGCGGTGAGCCATTTAATAAGAATGCCAAATGTTTCTTAAGATAAATATCATTTGGATCTCATGGTGGCATTGCATTCCAATGAAATTGCTTTTTCTCGCCATCTTTCTATTTTTTCTGGACAGTTCAATTTTATGGGTCTCTGTTGTGCTGTTGCTGCTACTTAACGTGAAGGGTGAGCCTCACAGACAGAATGGTATTGAATCATTTGATATGTTCGAATGAAGTGCATGACAAGAACTAAAGTTTATTTTTTCCATTGCAGGATGGGAGACGATGTTCTGGGCTTCATTTATTCCCTTAATTGTATGAAATTTAGTATTGTAATATACTTGCAATAGTTAAGTAATCCCACTTATTTGTGAACCATATTTGTGTGAAAGAAAAGTCTATGATGCTTGGCCATATCAACAGTTAGCCTTAGCAGTGGGAACGAAGCTACAGGCTATCATCACAGACATGGCTCTTGAAGTCATATCAAGGCATGTTGTGATTCAAGGAGTTCCTCTAGTGACACTTTGTGATAGTCACTTTTGGTTTAATCGTCCTGGATTAGTACTGCTCCTCATCCATTTCACACTGTTTCAGGTATTGTGATAGGTGCGGAAATGTAATGAAATATACAAATTTGAGATTCTGATTGTGACTTGTTAAACATTCTTAGATATGTTTGCTTCCATATGGTATGCTTAATGTCCTCTGTTTACAAATGAAATCCAAAACTTATAAGCCTTTTCCATTTTATGCAGAATTCTTTCCAGATAATTTATTTTTTGTGGATTTGGGTGAGAATTCCACTTCACTCTTATCCACTTAATTTTCATCCTAGTTTCACAATTTCTAAAATGGTTTTGCTAAATTTTTCCTCCCATAAACAGTACACTTTTGGGCTTAATTCTTGCTTCCACAAAAATAAGAAATTCATCATCGCAAGGATCTGTCTTGGGTGAGCCTTATATCTAGTACTTTATTTTGTATTTCCAATTTCTTCATCAATAATATCAACTACTCATCTTATCGTATACTTCACAAGACATGTATACTTATTATGTGAACCGTTTCCTCTCTTCTCGTTTTGTGCAGGGTAGGAGTTCAGTTTTTGTGCAGTTATGTTACACTTCCCCTTTATGCCCTTGTATCACAGGTTTGCCATCTTCATTGCTTTTGGACTTCCATTCTTGATAACTGCAAATTGCAATCAAAATCTAGTTTGGTAGTGGAGTCCTCTCAGGAGATTGTACACATAAATCTCAAATTACCCCATTGTCTAGACAGATAGCATACATATCATGATTCATGACAAATTTTGATTTTCTCTTCTTTAAGAATGATAATTTTGTAGTAGACAAACCAAAGAAGCAAAAATTAGATTGTTTTGTGAAACTTGAACACTCATGTTCGTTTCTATTTCCTCAGATGGGATCACAGATGAAGAATTCCATATTTGACGAACAAACTTCTCAGACTCTCAAAAAATGGCATCAAGCTGTAAAGAAAAAACATATAAAGTCATCTCTGACTTCGCAATTAACATCCCCAAGTGCAACTCCAGGTTCTTCACCAGTGCATTTGCTTCATCGATTCAAAACCATTGGGCATTCATTGCCCGCCATGGTCCTTTATGGTAGACATCAATTTTCGGATAATGACATGTCAGATACAAAAACTGAGATGCTCCTTTCAACCGCATTGGCCGATGCTCATTCTGACGTAGAATCAGGAGCGATGGAGAAGCAGCACCACGATTTACATGAGCATCAAGAAGGGGGCCAGAAAGATGACTTCTCATTTGTAAAGTTGACTGCACAAGCCGAATAATCTCATGCCACTTTATCTAGCGAGCTCAGGTAACCTGTGTGGTAATTCTTCTTCCCCTGCATGTGAGGTTTTTTATCCAGGAGTCAAGTATAGATGGATGTTTAGCTTCCCTCTTCATGAACGGAACAAAATTTTACTAGAGTTGAATTAATCAGTCTACAGTAGATTTACTCCATGCTCCTCCCCACCACCAACTTGTAAATAATCGAAATGCTTCAGTATTTAATGTTGTTAAAACTTCCTTGGATAATTCTAGTGCCTTTGTGCAAGTCAAGAATGGTTTGCTGCCAACCTTCAGCAAAAGCATCTACAATTTGATGCTTGAAACCGTAAGAGCTTAACCACATGTTCTAAAAGGGTCTAAACCTTCATCATTTCTCAAGTACAGGAAATCATATGAGCGAGATTAAAACTATCATCTAGAGTTGCTCCCCAGACCTCTACATCAAATCATAAAGACGGCCCAGCAGCGACGGTACTGGCGCCACACTTCTAGCAGTAGCATCATTGACCATCACTCTTGTTCGAATGTGTATTGGCACAGAAATTACCATGTTGTAAGTCTTTGACGTTGTTACAAATGCATTAAACTATATTATAAATTTAATTTCATAATCGGTCTATAAAGGTTAAAAATTGTGTTACTAGACAGAAAAACAGTATGTACGTAACATGAGTATTTTTTTAGTTAAAAAATATATAAATTTTAGTTGTAAGGTGTATGACTTACGTTACAGCGGCATAAGATTTTTCATAACTTCTTGCGATTGTAAATTGTAATATTTGAAGAAAAAAAATTGTAACTGTAACTCACAATTTACACCTAAAAATTAAGAGAAAGTGTGTACGATTGAAATT
Source organism: Cymodocea nodosa (assembly GCA_036874045.1). NCBI lineage: Eukaryota > Viridiplantae > Streptophyta > Magnoliopsida > Alismatales > Cymodoceaceae > Cymodocea > Cymodocea nodosa. The sequence goes on from CM072345.1 coordinate 13,023,289, forward strand.
AGATTTATTAAAATCAAATTCCCTAAGGTTTGTGTAGTTGGAAATCATTTCCCTCGTTTCCTACCAAAATTTGAGTATTTATAAGGGTCTTAACTTAAGGTCCATTAGTGCACGACAGAATATTTAGACAAAAAGAAAATGAAAATTTTAGAATGGGCGAAAATAAAATGTTTGAAAAGTCAGGAAAAAAAAATGTACGTCGAGAAAATTGAGAAGTCAGAATCCCTAGGAAAGGTTAGTCAGTCCACAGCCCCATCCATATGCAGAGTTAGCCAGCCTGCCGGTGGTTTAGTCCATCCCACCCTCACGCATAATCCGAGGGATGGTCCCGTAAGAAACATGGAACAGCCTTCCATATTTTCCGTCGAATAAAACCAAAGTGGCCTTTCAATCGATACTAGGAATTCTAGGGAGGTTATGTCGGCAATGGAGAATGGTGGGTGCCCGCCCGCATCCTAGGGCTGCTGGGGAGTGGATGGCGATTTGTCGGTTTCATAGCAGATGTGGGGAGGTTGACCTGGATACCGAGGGAGAGGAATGGAGCGGCGGATGCTTTTGCGAAGGTTGGTCTAGAAGGAGGGGACGAAGGTGTGGTGGGCGGAGAGGGACTGTCCGGAGAATGCCGGCCGCCGGCGGGTGTTCTTAATGGACAGGTGGGGTATTCCGGCACGGAGGGAAGATGGAAAAGGGTAAAGGTGACATTGCCGGGCGAAACCGTCCGAACTATATGGATGACCGGTTCCGTTTTTCGGTGCAGTGGACTTTTGGGAGGAATGGAGGATTGTCGGGTCGGAAGGATGATGATCTCGGTTCGACCGGAGGGTCTTGTTCGGTTCAGCCGAAGTTTTGTCAGAAGTTACCCATGGGATTTGAGGTCATACCGGAATTTCCATGGTTCGACCGGGGTACTTTTACGACTGTCAGGGTGTCAGGGCTGGCAGATGGACAGATGACAGGTACATCATGTCAGAGTTGGCAGGAGTCGTTGCGGTCGAACCGAGATTTTCCCGGTGATGCCCTTTCGTTGCGGTCATACCGGTTTTCTCCCGGTGCAACAATTGTCAGAGATGCAGATGGGCAAACGACAGGTATTCCATGTCAGATTTGGGTAGGAGATGCTTCGGTCAGACCGATGGTTTCACAATGATGCTAATGTCAGAGGCTTGGGACGGTGCGGTCGCACCGGTATTTTTCCGGTTCTACCGATGTCAGAGGTAAGCCGAAAGCAGCTCGGTCAAACCGGTGTTGCTGATAATATATTTGCGGTCATTCCGGAGTGTTCCGGTTTGACCGGGGATGTGCTGTAGACGTGACGAAGGTCCGGTCTGGTCAGCTTTTCTGGATGATCAGGCGCGTTTCTGTCTGTTGGTTTGCTTTTTATGTGTATATCGGATTCAGTTCCTCCGGTGATCCGGAACTGCACCTTGTTGAACTGATATAGTCAATATTTTTGCAGGCACCTAACCGTCTGATGAATAATACTGGGTTAGGATTTTTGGTAAAAAAGAAAAGAAAAGAAAAGAAAAGGTATACTAAAATGAATTAATCTTCTTACAAATCCTTATTAATTTATATATCATCTCACTTAGAGAATTAGAGTAGGTTGCAAACAACCAAATCAAAATTGAAATTACGTAATACAGGATGATTTTATAATAATATCTCTATCAATCATATTTACAATTACGTCATCTTAACCAACAAACCTTATACAAGAAAAATATTTGCACAGTGCTCGAGTTAATAATACAAGAGAAATAGGGGAAAAACAAGGGTGGATTTACCTTGTGGTTTGATGGTCAAACGTTCTTCCAGGGATTTTGGTGCTTGTCAGAGAAGGAACAACCTTCTAGGATACTGTGTTTTTAGCTAAAAAGGGCAGATCGTCGGCTGGATCAGAAGCCCTGTCGAATTGTTGATATTCGGTTCTTCGTTCGGGCACCCGACAAAGGTTGTATGAAGGTGATTGAGGGAAACTGACTGTAATAGAGGAGGTAGACGACTTCTACAGACTGGATTAATTTGACTTTTACCAAGCAGATGCCAAGCGACGAAGACAGCAGAGGGCCCTCGACGAGGGTGGAAGACGAAAGGAGGTTTTGAACGGAAGACGAGCGTCACAAAGGCAGCAGAAAGGAGGAGGTTTTGATCGATGTGTGGAGCTTGTGAAGGTTGAGGGTTATCCAAGCTGTGAGGGTTTTAGGGACGCAAGGTATATTTGGGGGCGAATCGTTTTCATGGCTTTCGGATGTTGGGGGGTCGAAGGACAGTGAGGCGACGATGACAACAACCTCCGAAGGCGTTCTTGATGAATTCAAGAAAACTCGTGGGTTCAGACGTCGACAAAATGAAGATTTTCATTTTAGAGAGAAGAGAGAATAGGGTCTACGGAAAAGGAAATGGTTTTTATTCTTATATGAGCACTAAAATCCTTTCCTTCCAATCATAAAAGTCTCATCTACCGGAATCTACATTGTTTCCTTTCCGCCTTTTAAATTCCATCTTTTATTGTGGTGATGAAGTATGGGTGACGTCGGCGAAACACACCTTCAAGGTTTATTGAGAATCCTCCTTTACCTCTCTCCCGTTGGATAGCAAAACGAACAACAAAATGACACTCGCCAAACAATCTCTATTTATAATTTCTATAATATTAAAGAATTTATACTTTCATCTAATTTTTTCATCTTTCCAAAATTGAGAATAAACATAATGTCGAATTGTTGGGATATAGGTATGTGTAATTTGATAAAATAGAGTCAAAAGACTTTTATGATTTTTTTCCCCCTCTGCCTTATTCACATAAGAGAGATCGAGGAGGGGGCTTCTTTTTGTCTAAATTCGAATCTGAACCTAAACCTCCTTTGATGAGATAATATTTTGCGTGTCCATAGGTGGGCTTCTTATCACTGTGGGATGCTCATTCCTATTACGCATCAATAAGTACTCATTTTTGAAAGAAAAAATAATTGTTTTAGGCCGGACAAGGGAGGAGCAAGGGACAACAGCAAAATAAAACAAGTACCACAAGGCAACATTCAACAAGTACGATGAAATTAAGATTAACATTGTAGTCAGAAATGATGTCAATCTTCCTAATTATTGAAAAAAATTGATACATATATAATCGAGCTTATGCTAAAATATACCGTAAAAAATAGCAAAATCAGTCAACTACAAACAAGTCAGCTCACCTTCAAATAATCCAATTAAGAGTGATTACGGTTGCCATCATAGTTCTTCATATCTGTCACCCAAGATAATAACGAATCAGATGTAAATACTTAAAATAGAAAACATACTTTTAAAATTTACTCGGGTTACAAAATCACCACACACTGGATGTAATACCTTTTCCAATTGCAATGCTTGCTTAGATCTTGACACAAGACTTTGCTTACTTCTCCTATTTTTACAGAGCCACCTTTTATCCTCTCTGTTAGCTGTCCATAAGGACCATGTCACCATAACAATTAAACAGAGAATCATCCACCGGATCAAATACCTAATTACGTCAGAAAACTCCAAAATGATGCTTAATTGGAGCACACACGAGCAAATTTGGTAACATACCTCATTTTACTGTTACCTGCTTACTCTACTAAACATGTACTCTATTACTTATTATTGCATATGAACCGAGAGTTGTATTTGATGAGTTTAATCTTCTGCACACTTATCCTAGTGCAGCAGATATGTTCCTCACCTTGAATCGAGCATTAATGAACTTTCGGATGACTACAAGTTTAAGGGGTCTCTGGATTAAGTTGTATGAGAAGTTCTTAATGTTGGAACATTTACAAAGGTCAATGGAAAATCCCGTACAAAAATGTACAGCCTGAAAATGATCCATTTCTTTGCAACATTAGTAGGCAGAGAGGCCCAGGAATAGGATTAAGATCCATGACCTCTGTGTAAATCACTATAAAAAAACCTTACTGATACACAAAAACTCTAAGCATGATATTTCACAAAGACATGCATCTAAATATTTATAGTTGCTATTGTTTAGGGCTCTTTAGGTCTAGGGTTGAAATGTTAGCACCAAGATTCTAACAGAAATCGATTTTATAATGAAAAACTGAATTGAAGAAAAAAAAATCAACTTGGTAATAGAAGTTATGATTGTCCTAGAAGCTGAAGCAAGCTTCTGTCAGAAAGATTTTGTTGAGAAGTAATACACAGAATGTTACCAAACATGACCTAGAAATCAAATGATGGCGACTATCCTTCATTTGGGCTTTGGTGAAAACAACAAACTATATACATTATTCAATTTCCACCACTTTCAAAAATTGCTTTTCACTAAGTAACTAAAGCTTCAATAAATCTAATTCCAAATGTGATGATAGACTACGAGAAAACTAATTAGAAATTTACGGGGAAAAATACAACCAAATGATTTTATAAGGAACTTTGAGAATGAATAAATAAATTGAAAATCATTTAAAATGATGATAAAAATAAATAACTTCAAATCTTAGCTCGCAAGAATTTGTTACTCCAAAGAATTATGATCCTTGGAATGTTTTGTAAATTATGGAAAATTTTGTTCATTTCAAAATGGTTGGCTATCAAGTTATTTAACAGCAGAATCTTTTCAAAATATGAAAGATGATTGGTAAAATGATAAAGTAACTAACCTCGTCCTCTACTTCCTCTAGTAACCTAGAATTACAAAGTCATGGTTAGAAAAAACACAAAAACAATAAAAATCCAGGCCCAGAAACATAACATCAACGATTTCAATTTACCTGCCACAGAATGAAGATATGTGTTTTGAATGTGCACGTGCCACTTGCTTATCTGTTATTAAATTAAAGACAATTTGGTAAATTTTGTATTACACTTGCTGAATCATCCATCTCTAAACATATAAGTGAATTCTGTTGTTACTTGTCAATAAGCTCTTTACCAGAATAAAAGCATAGCAAGGATAAGAAAATGTAAGCACACACACCATGCATTATGTTACGTTGCATCAACTGTGAGCATGAATTTCTCTAAGAGACAACACACCAGCACCTGCCACATATCAGATAGAGACAAGGCTCGGACATGGTGGGACACAAGTCAAACATGCCACATGGCATGTCTAGGGCATTCTTTGTAACATAGACTTTGGATTGGTAGGAAATATGGCAAGTATTTGCTTAGGACATGACCACAACAGACAACTCATTGGGATTCCTTTTTAAATATTTTTATATAAGTTTGTTTTAATAAAATAATCATTTGGGGTATATGTTGCAAATAGCCCTAAGCAGAAAAAACTTAAAACCCCCTCTGCCAATGCCATTGCGTATGAAACCCTATCTCCCAAAAGCCCCTCTTGCTAGCCACTAACACTGTTGGAAGATTGACTCTCCACATCATTGGACCGTTAAGTTCTCTCCTGCATGTTCCTAGACTGCACTCAGTCGTTGAACTGTCACTACCACATCAGATTGCCACACCTCCCCCATGTCATCAGATTGTCATCACTATGCTAGACTGCCCAAATTGGGCCTGTCAAAATTACTCATACCTACCTAACCCAACCAATATAAGGTTGCCAAAACCCAAACCAAGAATTTAAACAGGGTTAACTCTGAACTGACCCGTGATTTTATATGTGTCAAATACAGGATTATATACATGTTAAGACCCCATCCAACTGTACAAACCCACGCGAACAAGATTTTAAGGGTGAAAACAAGACATAAGTCCAAAACCCATCGGCCCATTCAATAAATAAATTGAATTGGGTAAAAGTACAAAACACATATTATGTACAAATTAAGTATTTGTTAGTCCTCACCCATTCAAAAGTGTATTTTGATCAAGCAGGTCAGGACATAGCTAACCCAACACCATCATTGCACTTTCCTCCAATAAGACCACCTCTTAAAATTTCAGAATTAAGCAACCAAATATGGCTTGACATGGACATGGTTAAAGAGAGAAAACAGCAACATTAATCATATAAAGCTCAAGACAAGAGAATAAAAGAAATGCATTCATATCAAAAAAATTATGTGAATCAATCTTTTAGTGATCGAAAAAGAAATCAATTTCTATAAACTTTACACATTATTCTGTGAGTAATCACACTGTAACAGGACTGCCTTATGTCTTGCAAGAAGAAAAATTCCTAGCAAAAGCAGGAAGTGGTTCATTCAAGAACTGAAGACAATTCCATATATAATAAAAATACCTAGTTTGAGATGATCCCAATCTTCAACTTTAAACCATTTACGTTTCCCAGTATCTAACTGCAAGAAATTTTGATATTGACTATTAGAATAGTACATTTGTGTTTTTATTTGAGGTTTATCTCTGACATGCGTTGCATTCAAAAAAAATCTGATCATATAGGAAGCATATAATCCAAATTTTACCTTGCCATGTGTGTAGTCCTGCATCCTTGAGCAGAGACCATCTAAAAGTTCAACTACTCTGAGCTCACTAGCCCTAATTCAAGCAATTTCTGTATTCTTAGATATCAATGATTTAGAAAAGATAGCAACAACATTCTTTTGGCTACAATTATTTTAAAAAATTTCTTAAATTTCTTTAACAATAATAGAAAAATTAAACGCCTATTTTTGCTTCTAAAAGTCAAATGTCACTTCATTATGTCATCTGTTCCTCAATGTAAATGCAATTTTACCATAGATCAGAAAAATACCCTGAGAAGTGGATGGACTGAGTAACATAAATGTCAAGAAACATACCAAAAATTTATGAACGAGTAGCTAAGGAAACATACATCCAATTAGGTTAACCTAAGAAGGGGACAATATCAGTTATAGCATAACACATGCATCGTTGCCTTTCTCTTAGTGTATACATGTATATACTTTTTTGCTCAGAAATGTGAAACAGTGATATATAGAAAACATTTAGATTCATAGAACACAAGAGCCACAACATCAGGGGTTCAACGTGTCATGCCCAATTTTGAAACAAGGAATCAATATTTTCTAGCAGCAAATGGTTGCTAATGCAGTAGAGTGAACAGTATCTTACCTATATATTTCTCCTCTAATATGTTTTTTTGCTCTAAAAATATATTCCACAAAATGTATAAAAAGGAAGAATTATCCAAGAACCAAGGGTACATCCGTTCAATCAACTCCTTCAAACCCAACCATGCTATTGGATGAGTGAAACTCTAGTTCAAAACGCAGAAATTCTAAGAAAATGGCCACATACTTGAATACATAATTTTGCATTCAATTTGGTTGGTTATAAAACTTTGGCAATCTCATCATATATATCTTACCCAACCTAATACATTTTAACATTAGTTGGTGTGCCTAAAATTTCCAGATTTTCTTCTTGAGCAATATACAGTTTCTTGATTCAAAATTTAGGAAACACATATGAAAATGATAATGTTACCTGTAAGCAATAACTTTTCCTTCACGCTGACCTTTAGAATCTAAACGGTGACGCATATCCAAATGATTCCTTGGTCTTTCCTAGGGGAACATTGAAATTGTCACAGAAAAAGGGAAAAATATGTGATAAAAATATAATTACATTCAGGAAAATTGCTTGAGAAAGCCATTACTTGTTGAGAAATATATCAAAGAACAACACCTCCCAGTACCCACAATGTTTGGAATTCAAAGTTCCTTTTTCTTGTTATATTTTTATGTTGTCTTTGCTATTAGATTATAGGGCTAAAGTTCTTTTTACCAATTCTAAATATGTAATAGAATTTTCTTTACCTTATCTGATTAGGTTAAGGTGAGTATGACACCTTGGTGTATTCATTAATAATATAAAGCATAAGAAAAACATAACACTGTTAAGCCTTCCTTTTGGCTCATTCATTTGGGGAAAGGATTCATCTCAAAGTTTGACCACACTGTTTGGATAAAAAAAAATTCTATCACAGATGTCCACGTATATGTAATAGGTTGGCAAGTCCTATTACATCTTACATCTACCTATTTTGTTGTCTCTACTCTCTATGAAGCACATGTATGGGATCAGTCTAGATTGATGAAATTTCACGAATCTCGATCTAAAATGCTAGAACTTGGTCCAATATTCAATTGCAAATCAGTGAGTGCACTGAAATGATCAAAAAGGGATTGATGGACAGGTTATCCCACAGAATTTTTGTACAATCTCAACTTGTTTCAGTCGACATTCTGGAGGGATCAACCAAACCTGTGTACCAACAAAGGGAGATGCAAGCTGCTTACGATTTTCTCCCTTTCTTCCTTTCTTCCTCGGCTAAGGGTGTGGGATCTTAGCCTTTCTTCGGTGCGTTTCTTTTAAAGGGTTGTGAGATTAGTTGTCTTTTATTATTTCATTTGGGTTCATTGGTTATTTCATTCGTGAACTGATATCTGAAATTCGTTGATCATCTTGTAATAACCAATAGCTATATAAATAAAATGGGTGAGCCCGATTGATCTCGATAGTGATATCTCTCCCAACCTCAATTTGAGTTGCTCTTCTTCTCACTCTGGTTGAACTGGTGAAGGACTTATCCTCGGCAAGCAATGGCAGATGCTCTGCCAACGTTGCCAGACAAACTGAAGCTGATATCTGTCGATCCACCACGGATACAGCTGAAGAGGATACCAGGATCTTAACAATGATGAATGGCAATAATAGGTTCTATGATCTTCCATGCGAGAAAACTGAACATAGCTACCCTCCAAACAGTAAAGACGGCCAAAGAGAAGACACAGATAAGAATAAGCACTTACATTGGAAAGCCCAATCTCTATCTCCCCCTGCACGTTGAACAATATATCAGTATCAACAATAATTGAATATCTTCTCAAATATTCAAATCGGTTCTTTCCCAAAACGGATAAGCACACAAGGTCATTGAACCTAAACATCTGAATATACCTACGTAAACCCTAACATCAATCACAGGCAATTATGATTCCAAATCAGTTTGCACGCGGAAAAATGAGAGCGGGAGGGGATCAGTACCGCAATGGCATCGCAAGCCCCGCATTTGTCGTCGATGGAGGAGATCAAGCCGGTGCAAGTGAAGAGAGCAGTGATGAATATAACCGATCTGAAAGTGTGAATCATCGCCATCGTCTCGCTGGTCCGCTAGCTCTGCTCGCTGCGACGCTGCGCGTACGAGGGAGGGCGACAATGGAATGGGGATGGAACTTTTGGACACGTCATGTTCACCAATCAGGTGAGAGATCAGCGCCACCTCACCTCCAGGCTTCGCTCATCTGTTAACCGGATCTTGGGCTTTTAGCTCGTGTTTGTTTTGCGGATCCGGATCTTGAGCTTCAGGATCTATGGATTCAAAATCATTAACTTATGGAAGATGAGAATTTTATTTAGTAAATATTAAAGTCAAAGTTGAATTTAAAATTATATTTTTAAAATATCTTTTAACTAAAGAAAATGATTAATTAAATATATTAAAATGAACCTAATTCAACTACAATTTAGTATTGATATTGAACACAATTTTTAACAGGTGATTAATTAGTTTGACGAACATTTTCAATGCAATATTATTTTGAAATTTTTTTTCAAAAACGCTGTTAAAATACATTACTTATGTGATTAAACTAATACCCGTGCTATTATATAAAGATATGTTATACGAGAAGTACCTTATTCACGTCGTAGATATTAAATTACAGGTTACTGTGAACCGTGAAGCTACATAAAAAATTGTCATCTCAAGAGGAAAGACACACGAGAATTTAAAAAAATACCCGACCTATTTAAGTCTACATGTATTAAGTTTTACAACAAAATTTATTTTAAAAGATATAAAATGTAAATATAGAGAAAAAAGTATTATTTTATTAGTGGGTGAAACCCCGTAACAGACGGCAAGGGTCTTTTCCCTTCTTGTTATGAAAAGGGAAAAATAATCGGATTTTTTTCGTTCTTCCGACTCTTCCTCCCTCGCGCAGGCGGGAACCCTGCGTTTGGCGACCTAGCGGTGGGCGACTCCGACAGGCAAGCGGCTTCTACGGTGGGCGAGAGGGCGAGTCCGTCCGGAGGAGCGTGAGCGGCGGCTTCAGCGCGCGGACGAGTGCAAATTCGACGGGACGCACGTGCGCGGAGGGTGTGCGTCCGTGCGACTCCGCGGGTGCGTACGGCTGCGGCGGTTCGGCGTGCGGGCGGTGGGCGTTTCTGGAGGATCCGGTGATCTCCGACAGCGTGGCGGCGGTGGTGCGCGGGATCGGATCGTCGGGCGTAGCAGAAAAAAAAAAAGGGAAGAAGGGTGATTTGGAGATTTTCATCCCCATTGTTGTAAGTGGTCTTTCCTCACCTTTAAATTAAATAATAATATGATATTTAGGCATGCTATTGTGATTACCATATATTTTTTGTTGAGTTATTGCATGTGAGGTTTAATATGATTGATATGTGCATGTTTATGTTGGTAATTGTATAGTGTACCTAAAAAACCGTGATGAGCGTGACTTGACATGTATAATCGTAGTTTATACGTCTTGGTATATCCTGATTGATCATTCCATATAATACAGTGGATTACTTCGTATTATACTGCTTTCGCGATGATTGTCGTATATTATACCATGTTAGTACCTATAAATATTCATTATTGTTAGTTAATGGATAGTGAATGCAGTAATTCCTCATTTGACTATTTGTACATATTTATTGGTGAGCATGGCATAACATTGATGATTATTACCTAGTGTTGTTGTTTATTGCAGATTATTCTGACTATGTTCATAATACAGATGTTAATGCATAATATAGTTGATTTATGCACTTTATGATATATGATTATTGTGTATTATTTGGATGTCTAATATTTTGGATTATTGTGCAATAGTGTGGATTGTGCAATTATTTTGACTAGTGGTCAACTTATCTGGTGTGGTTATTAATGAAAGATGAATCAACTATATTAGCTATGAAACTTGGCCACGGGGGCATGGTACTATGACATTGTGTATATGATTTGAGACAGGATATGCTTGGCCCATCTCAAGGCAACTCAAGGTATTCAAAGTCTGGTCACAGGACAGTATGTGACTACTTGACCCTATTGCAGGAAGGAATATGCAGTCATACTTGACTCTACTGTAGGAGGGAATATGCAGTTGTAGCTAATTAAATAAAAGAGGAAATAAAAGATGTGTTTGTTGACCTAGTCTCCTTTATTTATTTTTCTAAATTGATGAATTGCTGATTTTGTTTCATACCATGTGCATATTGTGATTTATAGTTTTCCATGTGCAACACATTCTTACTTATTTAATTTTATTAGTTTAAGAATAGATTACTTACTAGGCATTAGCTCACTTCTTCTGATTGCCCTTTTCTTGAGGCTACCTAGTTGGCCAGCAAGTAGGGCATGAGTTAGAGAGGATGCACTAGAATGTTGTTTGTCAGGTTGTTGGCTTTTTGGTTGTAAATGAATGAATGAGTGTTTGCATGCAAGCTTGTTGTAATTGTGAGCATATGAAAATGAATAGAACTATGACATCTGTAGTTCTATGGATTTTTGAATGAACTGGATTTACCTAAAAAGTGATCCATTGGTTTTCTGTTGTTTTGAGCTTGGGTTTGTTTTGTCCAGTTCGTTTTGTCAAGATTTAAGTTTATTTTTGATCTCTTATTGTTAAATTCACCCTTTTAGCAGGTGTCGCCTAGTAAAAATAAAGGAGGGGAGTTTTTCCACTCCTTAAATTTTTATGGCATTTGTCATGTCCCCATTTGGGGGGCATGTCAATTTTTTTGGTTAATGCATGTTTGTGCACATTTATTTGTTGATAGATGTTAAATGCATTGATGTTACCGCTGAAATGCATTTATATGTTGATAATAATGTTAAAAGGCATTGGTATGGTGATGCTATTGCTGAACTACATTATAATAATGTTGAAATGCATTATATGGTGATAATATCGCTAAAAAGCATTATATGATGATGATATTGTGATAGTACAGTTATATATTGATATGCATATCGAAACAGATTCATATGCTGACATGCATGACTTAATTGTTATGAAGCCTGGTGTGAAACATATGCATGTACTTGGTTCATGATGTGCTGTGATTATATGCATTAACATGTTGTGCATGGCTTGATTAGATTAATAAGAAACTCGAGAAAAAGCATGCTTAAACCTATTGCATTTTATGAGTTGTAAAAAAAATGCATGGCTGATGTTGGTTTATTTGATAAAGAAATTCATGCTTGAGTTCATTACCTTTCTAAGAGATTTAGGATTTAAATCTTGATTTGGTGGTTGAGCATTTCTATTGCATTTTCTTACAATTTATTAGGGAGGCTGGTCATGATTCTCTTGTGTAGTATTCATTCTCCCTCATCTCTTTTAATCACTTGGCAGTGATTGGAACTCCATATTGACATTAGAAATCATATTGTGTAGAATGCTTGTGACATCATTTTTAACAAATTTAGTTCTTTGCCAATGGGGCTTTGCAATCATCAATGATGCCAGTCTGTTGCATACTAATATGTCTTATCATTTTTAGCAAATTTAGTTCTTTGCAAATGGGGCTTTGCAATCGTCAATGATGCCAGTCTGTTGCATACTAATATGTTCTTTCTTTCAAGTGATATAAGCTTTGTCAGAATTATCAACTAACAAATGGTGTGTGCCTTGTGGAATTTTTCCAGGATGGGAGTTGGAAGAAGAGAAATAGTGGAAGATTCCAATAGTGAGACTGATGTTGAAGAGGAAAAAGTATTTTCTATTAATATATTGGGAAACCCTGTATTTTTCAAAAATCTATCCAGAATAAAATCTTACCTTTTTGGTTTTGGGGCAGATGGACGAGCTTCAGAGGCAGCTTTCAGAGGTACCATTAGGGGAGCTCCAGAAAGCACGTGCCAATGGTTCCCATACATATTATAAAAAAGCTACTTGTGATAAGATACTAAGAAGAGCCAACAAAAATAGGTCATTGCCTATTCTCTTTCAACTTAATCGACATTGATGTTTCTTATGTTATTTTTGATGTTTATCTATTGCATAATGTAGTTTTTTTCTTATTCAAATCTCTTAATGATATGGATGAGTTCTTTCTTTCTGCTGGGAACATTAGGCCAACGGAGATGAGCAGTAAACTGCCTGTGAGGAGATTCAGGGAAGTTGTTCAGGCTCCAAAAAAGGTTTGCATTATTACCGTTAGCATGCAATCATGGCATGCTATATATTTATTTAATGGTGTAAGTATATTAAAAAAAGGAGCAGAGTAAATTCTCTTTGTTATAAACTTATTCTAATATTGCAGGCCACTAATTATGGTCTAAAATGATGGTAATGCACAACCCTTTGTCGCACAAAATTGCATGCTGTCATTGTTCTTTATTCATACTAACCATTTTTGGTCTTTGAGGACCCTGTGGTGCTATAAATCTATGATGGAAACCGTAATAAAATATAAATTGACAGTTTTATAATAAACTTGGGTTCTTACTGTGGTACCAACAACCTTGGTAGACTATTGGATCATTACATTTTCAACGGTTTGCTTTTCTTTTTCAGGTGTGTCGTGATCCACGATTTGAATCCTTATGTGGGGAACTTGATCAAGAAGGGTAGATTTTTCATCCTTCACAGCATTTCAAGTTTTTTGGAAGTTAAATCATGTATTCTGTAATTTGCTAATTTGAGTCATATTTTCAAACTGATTCTGATGAGATTTGTTATTAAAATCATGCATTTCATTTTGTAGAATTGTAAATTGGTAGTTCAGTTTGATGAGTTTTGTAATACCATTATCAACGTTAAATTTCCTTTGCTATTAATGTTTTTAACACCACCACTAGCCCTATAATAATATTTGCTATATAGTTGACGTCATAAGTAGTGAAGTATCGTTTATATAACTAAATTTAATGTCTGAAGTTCCTTAAAACTTTACACAGAAGTAACTGATAAATTATGGATCGTGTTACCACAATCAATTGTACATTGTATTTTCCTTTAGTTTTTTTTTTTCAACGAGTTAAAATGCCATTGTTGAGGAAGTTGCTTCTTTTGTCAGCCAATTCTTGATGTTTTGCAGATTCAGGAAAAGATACAATTTTCTATTTGAGGTTGAACTTCCTGCTGAAAAGAAGGTTGTTATTTGTCTAACTAATCAATTAATTAAGTGGTAAGGCTTTTCAATTCTTTAGCTATTCAACACTTCTGTGGGGGTGAACAGAAACTTCAGATGATGCTTAAGAAGTCAAAAGATGCGAAAGTCGTTGAAGAATTGGAGAATCACATCTCATGGATAGTAAGTTTTCTCTTCCCACTTCAGCTGTAGAAGTTTTGAGCTGCTGAAAGTTGTTTCCATGTTATTTGATTTGAAAAATGTTACATTTGGTATTGAAAAAAACCCATCCAAAATTCAGCCGACAATGTTTCCCTTGACTTCACATATTTTCTAGATTCAAGTATCTTTAGCTTCCATATGTATAGAAATAAAAGACAAACCTTGTGTATGAGGCTTCCACTAACGTGGAGTATAAGGATTTCTAAATTGTATGTTTTTACTTTAATAAATGGAGACTATTTTCCTGGATTCAAACCTGTCACCTCCAAGTCACAGTGAGTAGCTTTAGCGTTGTGTCAAGGCTTGCCCCATACACAATTGAGCTTCCGTATGTATATGTTTTATTCTTTCATTTAGTCTTATGCAAAAGTAAATTCAGTTGTGTTTTTTTCCTCTCATTTGTTTCATCGACGTACTTTGTAACCAAATAATTTCATACTTGTACTTCTTTGCTTCATTTTTCTTTCAAGTTTAGTAGTGTTTGTCGTTTTCAAATTGTCTGGTAATTGGCATCATGAGTTGATAATCATCAGCAACTTTAAAATGTTTATTAAAATTCAATAAGCAAACTTCCACAAGAAATAAATTGGCCATGCGCAGGAATTTTTCAAGGAGGCATCGAGTAGGTTTATTGTCGCTACCCTTGTTTCATAAATTTTTGGTCTTAGTAGCTGTTGCTGCTGTCTGATGAAGCATTCATCTTCTGTCATTGATTCTATTCATTACTGGATAGACTTTGTTGTAACAGTAATGTGGTTTTATTGGTGATTTAGAGGTCATGGATATGAATTCTAGAAATAATCTCTCCATTTGTGGAAGTAAGATTATGTATAATTCGATCTTCTTTAAATCCAACCTTGCATGAGCCATGTGTACTGGGCTTGCCTTTTCTACCGTTGACTCTATTCGTTTGTACATGGTTGGCCTTATCGTGCTGCTTTTATGTATACAGTCATTTTTTTTATTGACAGTAAGAACTATGGAATCCATTGATTCTTTGTATTATTCTATTCAGGACAAGCAGTTAAAATCAAGACCTAGTACATCAAAGAGTGCTGATGCTCAAATTCTTAAGGAGCATAAGAAGAAAGAAAGAGAAGCTGTTAAGCAAGGGAAAAAGCCATTTTACCTGAAAAAATGTCCGTACCTACTGCCCTCAAACAACAAATAATGCACATGCCTTCACACCCTTTTACCTACATGCAAGGACACGAGACCAATAAATTTTAATTCATGTTTTCATGTAAGCTGATTTCTTTCTCTTTTTTTTTGCTGCACAGCGGATATTCGCAAGGGGAGGCTGATCGAGAAATATAATGAGCTCAAGGTATCGTGGTCTATTAATATAAAACTGGAAGGACACTAGTATCTTGTTTCCTTTGCTTATTTGTATTTTTTTGCAGACTTCTGGAAAGCTGGAGCCCTTCATTGACAAACGGAGGAAGAAAAACGCTTCCAAGGATCGTAGGTATATGCCTTACAGAAGATCTGATGGCAATGAACGGCAGCAATGAAGTTGAACTTCCTTTAGACGAGAAAGGGAGATTTATGACCTATCAACATGCAACAACATTGTTTTCCTTTTGGGTCACAGTGTGATGGAGCATACTAGAAGTTGAAACATTTTTAGTATATGATGGAAGAAATCCTATCAAGAACGGGACCATACATGATCTCTGGACTTTTCCATTTTTGTATCAAATTAAATTAAAGGTTATTTTGGTTCATGAAGATCACCTGGTCTTGGGTACAATGTAGCTTTTATAATAAAAATTGCCAAATTTCTTAGTCTCACTGTTGAAGATTACATCTGTAACATCTAATTTTTTTGGTCTCACTAACCTAAATAACTTCGTCGACCTCCATAAGATGAAGAATCCAGAGTTGGTAGATGTGAACATGAAAAAAATCATGTATTGTAAGAAAGCCTTGGTTGAGTTCAAGGCTGTGTTTGGAATTGATGTTTCATTATAATTTTACAAAAAAGTGCCTTTTTATCAAAATGTGGTTCCGAATGTTTCAAAAGTTGATTAGAGTAAATTTATTCAACAATTGTAGAAACATTTTCTTAAGTTTTAAAGAATGCTTTCATACTTTTTTATATTTAAAAATTATAGAAAAGAACATTTATTGTTTTCCAATAATTGATTTTTTGCTAAAAATTTCCCAACGTTTCATAATCACAAATCATGTCATGGACTGTAGGCTAAAGCAAATCTTACGTTGCTCCTTATCACATAAGGATATACGAGTAATCTTTGTTTTAGTATTTCATCAAAACGTGAAACTTTTTCTGGTCACGTGCATTCCATTTTTGTCTTAGTTACAGCAGAAAGCAGTCGAATGTGTAGTATGTTAACAGTTGAGACGTGGAATTTCAAATTATAGAAATGAAGGTCAATTTGATCTGATCTCATATTAACTATATATATATATATAAATGATGGATGGTGTTTGATTTTGAAATCATAGTTCAATTTTTCTTTTAAATATTCATGCAGTAAGAAACAAATGATCATTCGTTGTTTTACATATCCATTCATTAAGTTTTGTAGTCATGGATGTTACCTACCATCATTCGATCTGTGCATCCACTATTATCTTATCATGTATTTACCATTGTATGGTATATTTTGTATAATTGAAATTCTTCTTCTTTTTTCACCTTTCCTACGAACCTCGTATTGCTACATCGTCTTGCCACAGATAACTTTAACTCACGATCTCACTTCACATGCCCCTTGGAGGGACATACAGGGAGAGAGGGGAAGAAGGGAGTGGTACACACCTCTTGTCGCTCGTCTTTTACCACTTTATCGCTTGTCACATGCATCGACGAAGAAAAAGTAAAAATCACGTGACAACAGAAAGGAGCATTATTCGTGTGTGTGTGTGTGTCTATAAAAGAAACCTGATCTTCCCAGAGGTCGCAACCTTATCGGAAAACAACATGTACCATGTCTCGGCACGATCACTTCCAGAGCGACGCGCTCGGGTAGGGCAGAGGTAGCCAGAGCCGGAGAACTCCACTTCCGACGGAAGCTGTCGCCACACCGACAGCACTCCTCTTACGATCTCGGATCCTGGACGTGCATCGGACGGATGCCTTTCGGTCGGCCGCTAGGCGATGTGGGCGACGGTGCACGCGGAGGGAGCGCATGTGGTTTCCGCCATTAAATGCCGCCTCTCTCATGACCTACTACTACTACCACTAGTAGAAATCGGTATCGTCCACCACCATCCCACCTCCTTCCTCGGAAAGGGAGAATGCGCGAGAGTCCACCAAGGGCAGATTTCGATATACCCCAATTATAGGCCTTGGGAGTAAGGAACTCGTTTTGCGTAGGTATTATTTCGTTGTTGTCGCCCTAATCCGGTTCGGTTTCTTTTGGTGCATTGATTTCGTTGATCAGTGCTTTCTTGCAAGTTATGTTTGATTAGAACTCTTTCGTTTGGTTGATTATTTCGTTGTTGCTGTACTTGTCCTGTTCGGTTTCTTTTTTTGTATTGATTTCGTTGATCGGTGCTTTCTTGCAAGTTGTTTGATTAGAACTTCACGAACTTAGGTAGTTGATTGGGACGGATTTGCCTTCGGCGCGTTTTTTTTTTTGCAAATCTTTTTCATCACGCGAGTTTGTGGACGCAGAGGTTTTGAGGAAATGCATTGGTATTATATTAGAAATATTTGTACGTCATTACAATTCGTAAACAAAATGGTATTATTTAGATAGTTTTTGATGAATCTGCGATTTTTGGGAGTTGGGTCTTGGTTTTAAGATTCATTTGTGATTGTTTTTTCAGCTCGGGATCGGGAAAATGGCAAGCACGAGCAGGGGAATGAGAGTGAGAAGTAGTAACAAGACGGTTCTCCTATCTGAACATTTAGGCATGGTTACGGATGGGCGTCACAATATTGATAATGGAAGATGGGACTCTAATGATGAAGCACTTCTTCCATTGGAAGAAAACAAGTTCTCTGGTTTGTCCAACCAATTTACAAGGTATGCGAGAATGAGGAAGTACCTAACGAAAAGAAAGAAGAGGATGATGGGGAATAGGAACGATAGTACTGATGCATTGGAGAGGAGGGATGGTTTGCCCTCTGGTTGCCTTAAGTTATATGCTAAGAGGGGTGGATGCAAAGTAGTTTCATGTGAGGAGGTTGAAGCTGATAATGGGAGGTCTAGTGTCACTGAACAATGCATACCTCGTGATCAATTGATGAGGATGGAGAAAAACGGATTGGAATGCTTTTCTCAAGTATTATCCGAGATGATGCGAAAGAAGAGTGTTTTGAAGGAGAAAGAACCGGAACCACCTAAGCCACTCAAATTTTCTCTTCCTGATCATGTGTTGGAGATGTGCTTGGTACGGCTACCCATTACTGCTCTCATGACTGCTCGCCTTGTTTGCAAGAAATGGAGATCTTTGACGACTGCATCCCGCTTCATGCAACTGAGGTCAGAAGGTTTGCATCGGAGCCCATGTCTTTTTTTGTTTGGGATCAGCAAGGATGATGGTCCTACTAGTGAGATTTATGCATTGGACATCTCAATGGATGAGTGGCACAGGTTCAATGCTGATGCTATTAAGGAAATGTCCTTGTTTTCTGTTGCTAGTGTAAGAACAGATCTTTATGTGATTGGTGGTTGCTTGAAATTAAATAATTTCTCCTCCCCTAGACAGAGGGGATCCTTGAAGACACAAAAAGGAGTGTTTGTATTTAGTCCTTTAACAGGTTCATGGCGTAAAGCTGCATCCATGAACTCAGCAAGAGCTTCACCTATTGTGGGAGTATTTGAAGACAGTTCTGGTTGTGCAGTGTTGGAGAAACATCCTGAGTGGCAGCAAGATAATCGACCTCAGAGATCTCGAGTTGGTGGAGTATCTGATGTTTATCAGGATCCCCACGGATGTTCGGTAAGGCGACAATTTATGGATTCTTTCTGTGACAACGATGAATCTGCAGCCTACAAAGAGAAATCGTTAATTGGGCAGGAGAGAAACAGTGAAAAAAAATATGCTTTAATTGTTGTTGGTGGCCGTGGATCTTGGGACGAATGTCTTAATTCTGGAGAAATTTATGATCCTGTAACCAACAGATGGATAGGTATTGCGAAATTGCCTGTAGATTTTGGGACTGTTTGCTCTGGTACTGTCTGCAATGGGGTGTTTTACATCTATTCAGACATTGATAAACTGGCAGGCTATAATATAGGAAGGGACATGTGGTTTTCTGTTCAGACATATTTTCCACCTCCCAACTTGCGAGAGTATGATCCAATGGTTATATGCTGCAACAATCAACTTTTTTTGCTCTCTGTCACATGGTCTGAAAGTGATAGAATGCTGAATGTGGGGGAGAAGCTTGTCAGAAAGCTGTGGGAGTTAAATCATACATATGGATCATGGACTGAAGTCTCAAGACACCCAGATGCACCATTGGATTGGAATGCCGTTTATGTGGCTGATAATAGCAGAATTTATGGTGTAGAGATGTTCAAGATCTTTGGTCAGGTGGTGGATTTTTTAACCGTGTGTGACGTTTCCCACAACGAGAGGGCGACATGGAATAGGCTTGCCCGACAACATATAGCTCACGGAGCCAAGGAATCATCGTTACTTGATAAGAAACTTGCAATACTTAATTTATAGATTTTTAAATTGAGAGGTACACGTAAAATCAAAGTGTAATGTCGTCTAATGTTACTAACCATGGTTTAGGTTTGAAATTATGTGACTTTGTATGCAAAACATTGTTTGCATCACCACTAAAACGTTTCCTTTCATGGCAGATATTGCAATTGCAATCTGACTTGAATAAACAATTGCAGATTTCTTTAATACCAGGCAAGTGCCCTGTGCTCGTTGATATTCCTAAGTTTCCGATTAATGTCTCAACTTGACTAAGGTACTCTTTTTGCAGTATTAGCTTTTTTTGTGCCAGTTATGTCAAGCTACACCGTAGGTTATACAAATTAATTTCATGCAATCATGCGCATTCTTTCCCAGTAGTATATTTCCTGTTTCTGGTCGGCAGAAGTTTTCTGTTGCGAATTACAACCTTGGTTGTATATCGGCTTGATACACTTCGGTACTTCTTAAGTGCATGATTTTCATGTCTCAGGTGCTTCGATAATTTTTTTCTTGCACTTCAGAAAAATCTTAGTCATTGGATATGTTCAAGCAATTTACAGTTGAAATTAAGGACTAATACAATAAAAGAATCAAGACCATTAGATTTGACCATGGTGGTAAACACTATGGCATATATCATAGGTTAGGTGAGCAGCGTAAAGAATTATTTGCAAAGTTCCTAGAGGAATGTGGAATCGACAGCACGTATGATCTTTATCGTTTGGTATTAGTAACCATTATTGGATCTAATCGTAATTGACTTAACAAAAATCTCTTTGATCTGATGTGATTTACAAACTATATTGTATGAAGATGCCTTAGTATGCATGGTCAATTTTGAGCTCAAGGGAGGTTGTTGTTTAATCTCAATTATGAATCAACATAAAACATAATTAAGCATGGCAGGCTATTGAAAGGATTAACTCATTAAAAAGTGATCTAATGTGGTTAAGTTGGACACATTGACGTATCAATGGTGTAGATCAAACGTGTAGAGATCATTTGGAACTTGTTTTCTATTTTTTGTCGGATTAAGCTGAAAATAAACAAAATTAAGATTTTAATTTAAAAGTGTTATGATCCCTAAGGTTGCCATGTTATAGTAATTCTCTTTTCTTCTTCCCAAGAAAAGAGTCCTCTGGATAAAACCGTAGGTAAAGGTATGGAAGATCATTTTTTATATGATCTCACTCTGGTTTCATATTCATTCATTAATTGAGGATTTCACATGGTAGCTGCATTTCTCGATGATGTATTAAGTTGGTATTGATAATTCTCGTTGATGTGGTGTGTTGTAGAAAAAGAAAAGGAAATGCAAAACAAACTACTACGTCCCTCTCCTTTTGTCCGACCATGGGACGCAAGCATAATAAATATCATCAATGTTGTCGAGGAAGGAAATCTTGTTCTGGTAATGGATATAATAGAGTAATGATACAGTGTCGGTCATATATGATATATTCATGTGCATGCTTGTCATGAGAACAATAATAAAGTTAACAGTGGAACTATCATCGACATTTCAAGAAGTTCATGTTTGAGATAAAGATTTTGTTTGTAAAAATAAAATAACAGAAAACGATGGAAATAATAGAAAATTGATATAATAGAACATGATAGAAAATGTAGTGTTATTTGTGTACTAGAAGAAATGACAGGAAATCAAAAAATATGGTATTTGTACGGTTATAGAAAATGACAAGAAATTAAAAAATTAAATAATAAATTATTATAATCATATTTCTTGATATTACGTCAACATCATTATTTATTTTAAACTATTATAACTATAATATGTTATTTATTATTATAATTATAATTATAATTACTACATTTTAATTTATTATGATTGTATTGATAATTATATATTATTTATTATATTACAAGTCAATGTTATTTTCTATCGTTTTTAAATAAATAAATAATATAGAAAATGACAGAAAACATTTTTCTGCCATTTTTTTTCCCTCGTTTCTCTCGATTACACAAACTCCCACAAAGGAAATATGAAAAGTTACCTTCATCGATGAGCAAAGACAGAGATATATAGAAAAATGCATATCTTATGAAAAACATCCCTTCCACCTTTTCTCTTTCTTTTTAACACTTGAAATGTTTTTGTTCAGATTAGAATTTAAGATTTTCTTATCTCAAAGTTTATGAGCAAAAGATCAACTGCATCCACCGTTGGTGCATACCGTCCATTTTATTGTTTTAGACTTTTTCCCTCATGCCTGAATGGGTTTTTCACCAGTTAATTTAGTACTACTTAAATGATAACCAAAGAGCAATCATCCGTTCTTAAAACAGCTGGAAGAACGTCAAATTGATTGCACCTTGGTAGATGAAAATCATCTCAACTGGATTCTTGGTGATAAGGCTCATGTCTGTCAGATTTGCATACTTGAATCAAACTAGAAATACTAGGGTAACATAAAACCTTTCTTCAAACAGATCTGTTTCTATTGGCCGCTCAGGATATTTACAGCCAGATTATGAACTATCAGATTGGAGTATTAGATATAAGGGGAAAAAATCTCAAATGCAGTCTAAACTGGTCAATAACAGTCCGGCTCAACATTATACAACAGCCCACTACCAAAAAGAAAAGAAAAACATTATACAACAGCACGAGAAAGAAAGAGAGAGAGCAACAAATAATCAAGCAGTTTGAAACTACAGGGCAAAAAAATCAAAGCACGCATCCTCTTCTCATACCTTTATTATATACGTGATGAGAACGTAGAAAAGGAAAAACATAAACACCAAGACGCGTGAATGAATAACTGGTGCTGTACATTGTACTTAACCAGTCCTGGAGATGATTCTTCAACCGGTTGGGAATGCAAATGAAAATTTTGGTATCTTGTTGATATGTTTCAGTGCTTTCTCGGCTATTAGTCTTGTCTGTGCATCACCATGTTGATAAGCCTGCTTGAGTGCTATGTCGAGGTTTGGATCGACAGAAGCCAAATTAGCAATATCCTGTGCGCGCAGCATCCTTTCAACTGCCCAGATAGACTTCTGTTGCAACATTTCAACCTTACTGTTTTTCAGCATTTGCATAATTGGCTTAATAGCATCTGCATTGCTCAAAGCAAGCATCCCTTGCTCGATATCCACACCATCCATCAGCAAAGTGCACAACGCTGATAAGGCAGCCCCAACCACCTTATTGTTGACATGGTCTAAGCAGGAGGCCAACCTCTCCACTGCTTTACCTTCGATGAGGCAGAAGTTCTCTTTCATGGTGCAGAAACCACGATGGACAGTGCAAAAACTGGTTGTGACCGGCTTCTTCTTGCCTCGTCTTGATGCGCTATTATCGAGTGAGATAGTTCTTACCAAGTGCTTGGACAACCGAGAGAGCTTTTCTAGTGCCTTGGCGGAGATAATGATGACATTGTCATTCACATTTGTGTGGATCATTTCAGTGAAAAGAGCAGCAAGATTTTTTTCACGGATAAATGGAAGAGCATCCTCCAAATTATTGTATACGAGTTTCAAAAGAACTCTACACAGTCCTTCAAGGTATGGGACCACACGGTTTCCTAGAGTCTCCCCTTGTCGGATTCTACGTATCTGACGTACTACTGCATCAAAGCCCCTCTCATGTAGAAGGCATTGAGTAAGTCTCCCATCTTTGTCAGGAATCTCTACCAATATTCCAATTGCATCTACTTGTTCTTCTGATACCATGTTCATCTCAGAAATTATATCAATTAGTTTGCTAAAGCAACCGGTAGAATTGCAAAGAAGACTTATGTGTTCTTCATCCATGTAGGGAGAAATGTTATGTAGAAGTTTTAAAACGACCTTTTGAAGATCACCCTGTGGAGCATCCATGAATTGAAGCACATTTATGGCAGCACCGGAGCTTTTAATTGCAACGAATATACTCTCGGCAGTTGTTCTTGTACTACTGAGCCCAACAAGGATCTGAAGGAGCTTGCGTCCAAATGCAGGGCCTGTGTTGCTGATGAGATGTAGTATGTCATGGATTGTCTCTTCCGAAGTGAGTGTTTTGTGATCCTGGTCGAGGCTTATGGATATAGAATCTGCACAGTTAGTAACAATATTTGCAAGAATGCTTGCTAAAGTTTCCCTCAGACCCACGGGAAGTTCTTTGCTGCTAGTTGCAAGAAGATCTCCAATTAAGGGTGGAAGGATTCCGACATCAATCAATTGCTTGGCACTTGCCGCAGAAGAAGATATCTGGTTCAGTGCCTTCACGGCTGTCACTTTCTTCTCCTTGCTTCCAGTTACCATAAGATTCACTAAGAAAGAACCTGCACTGTTGGCCACCAAAACCTTCAAGTCCTTGCTAAGAACAAGTTCCCCAAGATAAGAAGTCATGGAAAGCTGTGTTTCAGGTGAACCTACATGAGGAATCACATTCATTAACTTTGAGAATCTTCACATGAGTAATTACAATTAATGGAATTTCAAATAACCAGGAAGCCAATGATATTGCTTTGATGTCGATAATGATTTTGGTGCAAACAGTGACAATGAAATCGCATAATATCTAAACTTTACAATTTGTGTGTGTGTGTGTGTGTGTTGTGGAGGGGGGAGTGCAACAAATATGGCTGGATATCTAAGCTTTACAATTTTTGTGTGTGTTGTGGATGGGGAATGCAACAAAAATAGTTGGATGGAGGGGAATACTGCAATGGTAAAGCTTTTCTTGTGGCATTGCCAAGAAAATTTCTTAGTAGCATCATCATTCTTAATATTTTATTTTTAGATTTAAGTAATAATTATATAATTAGTTAATTTATAGTATACTCTATTATGTATTTCGCTAAGATTTCTTGATTTAAAAATTGATGGTTGAATTTAAGAGAAATTAGAGAATTTTAAGACTCTTAGATCAAGGAACAATACTAACTTAATAATAAAATTTATATGATCACTTCTCTTTGTCATGTATTTATATTGTCAAACTAGTAACAGTTTTTAGTAGTATCACCAGGAAACATGACTTCATCTTGCAAACCAACTGTTGGCAGCACCAATTTAATTCTATAAAATCAAAGCCAATAATAGTCCTATGGTAACATGCGCTAAGTAGAATGAAAATATAATTGAGTAGCATGGAGAATGTGTGTTGAGGAGAGAAGTCCAATATGGACGAGTAGGACAACGAAGGCAGCAAGCACAAGAAAGCACCTTCCAGTAATAATGTCAAAAGGGGTTGAATAATTCCATTTTCGGCCATTTGGAGCACGTTTTTTTCACATTTTCCCAGATTCTCCAGTATCTCTTGAGCTTTTTGGACAGTGGAGTCATCCTCTGTCTTACTACTAGCCATTCCAACCAATATCAGAATTGCTCCATTTACTTCTCCAATCTTCTCCAACAGAAGCTCTGATTTTGAGAGCTCACTTAATAGAGATACAGCCGCATACCTCTCTTTGGGAAAATCCTGAACCAAGAATTTGACCACAGTGCGGATATTATTCCCTATAGCCACCACTTCCTGTAAAAAAAAGTCAATACAATCAGGTTACATGTTCTGCATGTAGACAATAAGATTTCTGAAAAATATGAACCCCAGGGGATCAGTAAACAACCTTGTTGTCATCATCGTCCTGAACAACCACAAGAAGAGTTTCTAGTGCCTGACACCTTATGCTCCTGCTGTTGCTCATTAATCTTTCTATGATCCTTGGAATCAAATTTTGGTCACGGACATGATGTTTTTGGTATCTGTTCTCTGTGCATATTTCCTGTATATAAATTAAGGCATCCAAAACATCTTTATCAGGACTACCTCGACCGAGAGCCAAGTGAGCAAGATTGAGCTTAGCAGCTTCATTTCTTTGTTTCCATTCTTCAATGGTATTGGTTAGAGCAATATTTGGAGTCAGGTAATCACTACCGAGCTCCTTCAGTGACAGTGGACATAAATTTTTCTTCCCATTATTTCTGCACTCATTTAACCATTTTTCAATAGCAACACGTTCAAAAGTCAGTCCATTTTCTAAGACAACAGGATCTTTCATCAGTTCTCTCGTCAACGGGCATATAAAAGCCTGAAACACCGACTCTAGGTGTTTATTGTTGTGATAAATCTCATCAGGTTGTCCATCAATGTCATAAAACCCATCCCGAAGGCTTGACATTATATCTCCCCGCCTGTCGTCAACCAGTGAAGACAGGATTTATTTGAAAGAAGTATGGTACAAAATCTGTACAAAAAAACATGTAGTACAACCCTTCATCTTCCAAACATCAATGTTGCCATTCACAATATGATTAAGCATACGTAAGTGGCAAGATTTAGCACATGAATAAGAAATCATTAGATATGAAACTAGACAACAAGAGAAATTTTAGTTAGAAATTAACGGTAGTCGGAATTGGTGATTTTGAATCATTTTATTTGTCAATCCACAAACTCTTCCTTGTGCAGGTACACATCTCCTTTTTTAGGTTAATGTTCTAGTTTGGTAAAATATCTGTCTAAATTATTTTGCACGTATAAACAACGCTAGGAGCATTCACTCAAAAACATCGTAAACAAAGGGATAGAAGAGTATGAAACATCAGAGAAAAAGATTGGTTCTTTCTTTTCTTTTTGGTGATGATTATATTATGTTGACTAAATAACTTTTACATTTTTCTGTTATGGATATTAACTCATTGGAACTCAAAAACATCATAATCACAAACAAAGGGATGGAATAGTTTGGGGAAAAATTCATGGAAAAAAATGGTAAAGCTGACAACATTAATTCATCTACTAGTTGGGTCCTCGGCATTCATGTGACCTCCCCCCACCTCCCCTTTCTGGATCATGCAGTCAATGTCCAAACCATCTAATAGTTGGACAGCATTTTCCAAGAATCAAGCCTGGACTTCTCCCAATCAGAAGAAATAGTTTGACACACACACACAGCCGAATCTGACATTTCCATAAAACGTAAATCCCAAATCAAACAACACGGAATTTTCCTGTATAGATGGAAGAAAACATGGGGGACAGCCAAAACCTCAACCTATGTAGAATTGGAATACTCTTTCTGTAAGAGCGAGAAAGAACAACTAGACGGCGAAGGCAAGACGTAAACAGAAACCGATACCTGCACCTCCCTGTAGTGCTTGCTTCTTTTGCTACCCCGAATAGAATACCCTAAAAATGGTACTTCACAAGGACGACGCCCACGCCCGCGAAGAAGAGGAGTTGACTTTACGAAAGGCAATGCAAGAGCCCTCGAAAGGTTTAAGGAGTCCATAACCGCGGGGAAAGCTGGAAGAGGGCATTTTGCATTCGCCTCCCTGGAAAGATAAAGTATCATCTTCAAATCCCTCATACATAACTCGAGGTCCAATATGTAATAATCTCCGGATGTTTTCCAATTACATCAGTTGTCCGTATATTGAAGTCCAAGCACGTCCGCCTCCTCCGGCCACAAAACAAACCAAGCGCATCGACAAAATAAATAAATGATTCGAAGCAAAGTTAGCAACGTCATCCGTGGTCGCCGGCGTCACCGTCGATCTTCCGATTCTCCTTCTTCTTCTTCTTCTTCTTCTTCTTCTTCTTCTTCTTCTTCTCTTTCCGCAGATTACAGGTGAACGGAAATGAAAATCCCGATCAAAACAAATAGAAAAAAAGAGATTTACGTGATTAAGATTTCTCCTCGATATAAAATGAACAGTTATACATATCACAGAAGATTATCCTTTTCATAGAAGAAAAAAAAAAAAAAAAAAAAAACTAAAATACTACTGATACGTGAAATGGCAGTAATATTATTCTGTAAGGTTAAAAACCAACGTAATCAATCTGCTTTACGTATATCGGTTCCTTTCCGAATTCTAGCAAAGCACGCGTGTAGTGATTGACGATTACGTGCACAGTGTGGGTGCCGTCGACGTCTGCGTTTTTTATTAGATTAATTAACCACGATGGACGACGTGCTTCATTTTTTAAATCAAGGAATAAGTTGCTTCTACCTTTCTTGAGATTTGATGTTTATCTCGTCCTTTCTCATCTCATTTTTCATACATACATACATACGTACGTACATATATATATCTATCTAGCTATCAGATACAAGGAATGGCAGATTACAACAAATAGCATGTAAAAT
Source organism: Cymodocea nodosa (assembly GCA_036874045.1). NCBI lineage: Eukaryota > Viridiplantae > Streptophyta > Magnoliopsida > Alismatales > Cymodoceaceae > Cymodocea > Cymodocea nodosa. Next base: position 13,051,305 of record CM072345.1, read on the forward strand.
AGTTTTACCGGCAATCTTATCTAATTAAGTTAAACACTGATACTAACATCGATCGTCAGGGCATGATTTGCCTACGAAGAGGATCTAATTCGTCGCATTAATTGTTGATTCGTAGATGAGAACCACATTGGAACGTGGCATTGGGCTTGGTTGACCGAAGATAAGATTAATTCGGTTGTTTCGGGATAAGACCTTCTCTGTGTCCTGAAAACGTGATCTGTAAGTCTTGCGTAAATTACGATATAATTAATAGTAATGATGTTAAATATATATATTCATACAGAAGAAATAAGGACGTAACTACGAACGATGAGATAAGATATGTTCACAGATATATGAATATATATATATATATATATATATACTATTTATGATATTAATAAATAGGTATCGTGCAATTTATAAAGTCTACATTAAAAAAGAATAAAAGTAAATAACGCAATTAGAAGATGTAAGAACAAGAACGAAAAAGTTCTACGTAACATCCAAACGTACGCGTAATTATTCTTCTCGTTCGACGACGAAATCGCCGACAACTTCTTTTTACTTATATTTAATCCTCCTTGGCCTCACCGAAAGATGGGAAAAAACAGAACACCATGTGCCACAACATGTTCGATTTTATTTATTTATTGATAGATCTGCAATGAAAAATGAAATATGTTACAATCGAATTTATCCTCTTTTAATCAGAGAGAGAGAGAGGGTTCAATTCAAGAAATCTGAATTAGTTTTTGTGATATTTGTTGTTAGTTTTCCTTTTTAACCAGCAATATTCGTTCGAATTTTATTTTTTGGCGTATATTTACGAGTCAACAGGATTTAAAAATTGGACATCTCTGATTCCCTGGAATTTCAGAGAATCTCAATCCTTGATAAAAACCAGTCGCAAACTATTATATTTGATATTCTATTCTATTTTGGAGAGTGTGTAAATTATAGTGTTATTTATTCGACGGAAGTCTTAGAATTCGAATCTGATAAAAAATACATATTTTTATTAATAACAGTAATTTTTGTATTTGCTAAGTTTAAAATTCTAATAAAAATTGTGAGTAGCATGAACTACTACTATTCACTCTGTCGTCCTTCGTAAAAATAAAAATAAAAATAAAAATTCTGATTCCATTTCAGCCCCATCATTTGTTGATAAGTTATCCAACACATCACTGATGGCATTAATTATTTATTCATTTATCATAAGTGGTCCTGCGATCTGCTCTACTCCTTTTTTTTCGAGACAAATCCTCCCACGTTTATATTTGAAATAAAAAAAGGCCCATCAAAAGGAAATTTGGCCAATCGGTTAATTCTAAATAAAAACATAATTATTATAAAAATAAGGATGAAGATATCTAAAAAAAGCAGAAAAAACATTACCAAAAAAGAGGCAGAAAATTCCAAATCCCCCATGTCCCATCCCTTCATAAGACGTACCACACCTGCGCCTCTTCTTCTCATCTCTCTTCTCCTCCTTCCCTTCCCTTCCCTTCCATCCCTCTCCTCTGCGCCTCTTCTTCTCCTTCTTCTTCTTCTTCTTCTTCTTCTTCTCCTCCTTCTTCTTCTTCCTTCATACGCTCTCACATCCCCTGAGAGGAATGGGTTTCGAGAAGGAAGCAAGTTCCTCCTCTCACATCCTCGCAATCCCTGGCCCCGGAGCCGGGGAGGTAACCTCATCAAGCCCCCTCCTCTCCGACTACCCCAAATCCCACCTTTCCTCACCGACCAAGACCTTCGCCAACGTCTTCATTGCCATCGTCGGGGCTGGGGTCCTCGGCCTTCCCTACACCTTCATGCGCACCGGCTGGGTCGCCGGCGTCGCCATCCTCGTCTCTGTCGCCGCCCTCACCTACCACAGCCTCTTGCTTCTCGTCCGCACCCGTCGCCAACTCCAGCGTGACAACTCCTCCAAGATCCAGTCCTTCGGCGACCTCGGCTTCGCCGTCTCCGGTAGATTTGGCCGGGCCGCTGTCGACACCATGATCGTCCTGTCGCAGGCTGGGTTCTGCGTCAGCTACTTTCTTTTCATCGCCGACACCCTCGCCCACATCATCAACGGCTCCAACCTTTCCACGCCGAAGGCGCGTCCCCCCCACCTCTCCTACCTCAAATCCGTCGCCATCAAGCCGAGGACGATGTACGTGTGGGCGATGCTCCCCTTCCAATTGGGGATGAACTCGATAAGGACCCTCACCCACCTAGCCCCCCTGAGCATCTTCGCCGACGTGGCCGAGGTCGGCGCCATGGGGGTGGTGATGGTGAAGGACGTGGGCCTCTACCTCGATCAGCAGCCAGCGCTGAAAGCCTTCACCAGCCTCTCCGTCTTCTTCTACGGAGCCGGCGTCGCGATCTACTGCTTCGAAGGGGTGGGGATGGTGTTGCCCCTGGAATCGGAGGCCGCCGACAAGTCGAAATTCGGGGCGTCCCTTGGGCTCTCCATGTTCGTCATCACGACGATGTACGCTATCTTCGGAGTGCTCGGGTACATGGCCTTTGGGGAGGACACCAAAGACATCATCACCACCAACCTCGGCACCGGCCTCATCACCAACATGGTGCAGATCGGCCTCTGCGTCAACCTGTTCATATCGTTCCCGGTCATGATGAACCCGGTGTACGAGGTCGTGGAGCGGAGGTTCAGCGGTCACGTGTACAGCCTATGGAGGAGGTGGGTGGTGGTGGTAGCCGTCGCTCTGGTGGCGGTGCTGGTGCCCAACTTCGCCGACTTCCTATCGATAGTGGGTAGCAGCGTTTGCTGCATTCTGGGTCTGGTCCTGCCGCCGCTCTTCCATCTGAGGTCCTGCAACCAGGATGTGGGTTTGGGGTGGGTGGTGTCGGACGTCGCCATGGTGGTGGCAGGGACGGTGTTCGCCGTGTCGGGCACCATCAGCACTCTGTTGGAGATCATCACTCGTTGAGAGGACCCATGGAATCTTAGTGGGTCACTCGAAACCTTCAGAAGAAGAAAAGAAGAACAGCAAGAAGAAGACATCCTTTTTTATGATTGGTGGTGTGAAACCAATCAGGGGATTCATTAAATATGTGTGTATTATGAATAACTATGATCATGCATGTCGTAGGAGTGTGAATTTGTCAGAGTTGCAGAGGAGAGGAAGGGAGACGATGATGTTATTGTCGTTGACGTCGTCTCCTTGATCCCTTTTATTCCGGCTGCATTGGCATTTTTTGTGGTGCCAGAAGCAGCCTAGGGTGCGTTTGAAACGCATTCGATTTCAATGCAGCGTTTTACGTTAGCATTTGTACCTTGAGAAGCAAATTTTTTACTTCTTGCTTTGGTACGATGTTGGGTTTCATGCCTGTTCTTAGACTTGTGACCGGAATTGTGTGGTCGTCCTCTGTTTCCACTTGAACCAACGTCTTCAATTTGGACAAGTCATCTTCTCGTCTCTTTTGTTTCGTTTGGCAACCAACAGTTGTTTGTTTCCTTTTAAAAAATAATGGTAGTGCTTTTATATTTCTTTTCCTTTGCACGACAGCCACAAGCTGGAGTGCAACCTACGGTTTAGATTTAAAAATCGACTGATGTCATTGTTAATAAATAATGGTGACCGGAAGAATCTGACAGCTGTCCGTAAAATAGGGCTAAATAAATCAACTAATATTATGTACAATAACATTGCCGAAATATGACGGGGCAGATCAAATGTGCGACCAACACGGGCGGGCAGCCGTGGTATACTTCCCTCCCGTTAGATTTGAAGCATGTGTGTCACACAACGCGATCAGTCTGGTCCACGTCTTTGCAATAATCAATTAGAAGAAAGAAAGAGGAACAATAATGGAGAACGACCATGCACTTGATGGATACTTTAAACTAATTAGGTCACATGTTCGTATTTTTACATTGGTAACTCGATCCTCGTATGGGTAGAAAGGAAAAAATATATATATACGTCATGTAAACAAAAAGAAAAGAAAGAAGTCTCGAGGCGAAAAGAAAAATGTCCGAGGATTTTGCAATTTCTATGTTTATATGTAAAAGGTTAAAAAATTCTCCAACGTTCACGAGAGTGATCTGGATGGTGAAATAAAAACGAAAAAGACTACAGAATATGTACCTAATTGTAAAAGTAATGCCATATGATGATATGACTCTTAAATCTAATAGCATCGATGTAATTTCATTTTACAGCCGATAAGAAGATGTAAACTCTAAACTAATAGAGATTTCAATCTTTAACGATATGTATTTTGATAAACAAAATAATGACATCGCATGCACCTACCCTTCGGTCTTACCATCGTCATCTCTTGGTGGGGGGGGGGGGGCTTCCTGATGAGGCTTACATGTATATGGCCGGAGGAACCAATCATGATGAACGTTTTTGTATTCCTTCTGATATCTGTCAATTAATCGGTGAAATTAAGCAAGTTCCATGTGTTTGGTTTCAGCATCTTTGCCCCCCCATCCCTTCATAGTCTCCTTGGACTTCGCTAATTCCTCTCCATTTATATGTATGGCAACTCCACTCTCATCGATCAGGTTGTTCAACAACTCTCCAGAATTTTAGAACCATGGTGCTGGTCACCTAAACCACTGGACAATCACCATCAACTCCTCCGGCCCAAACATTTACCAAGTCTAAACAGGCTTGCATGAGGAGGCGTGCTAGTGCAATGTGATTTATGTAAACCTCATACCGTACTTATTCTTCTACTCGTATAATCAGGTTCTATGTGTGTGTAGCAATTTCTAGGAACATAATATCGAGACCTTTCGTACAGCTACAAATAGAGATTGGTGACACCATATAGATGGGCTATCATTGTTTCATTGCCATTGTCTAATGGGAACAAAATAATATCGAATCGCTGTTTGTGTCTCAATAATAATAAAAATTTACATATCTCCTCGCAATCAAATACATGGATTAATGGTAACCTTCAATGCAGAAGAATCAACATATACAAATATCGACCCAAAATTAATCCTCTTCCGCCATAGAATTACAAACTAAACTAACATCAAAAAATATGATATAAAGAATATTTCTTGTGTCCAAGAGATGAACAACTGAGCATGTAGGGTGAAAGGAAATCACAAATTCGATCCACAAAAATATAACCAAACTGCTGATAGCACAAGCTGATAACAAGCAGAATCAAGCTTCTCATTCTAAACACGCAAATGACTAACGTAGATACATGCTAGAAGGCACTCCAATTATCGGAAGCCCGCCTGGGTGTACTGGCATTACTTCCAGACGATTTGAATGGCCCACTGCCAAAAGGTTCTGAGTCATCGAAAGTCAAGAATCCTCCATTTTGGTCTGCTTCTCTTGTACTGCGAATGGAATCAAACCTTGCCAAGCTCTCGGGTTGGGAGAAGAATCCACTGGGATCGAAGCCTCTGTTGCTACTTATGGAATCAAATCTTGCAAGATTTCCCTGGCCCTGACTATTAAAGGAATCAAAATGGCCAAAACTGCCAAAAGAGTGGTCAAACCCATCGCTATAACTTGGTGAAGGACCAGAGGTGAATGGGGTTGTAGGAACGGACTCATCAAAGAAGGAACTATGTGACTTTCCAAACAAACTAGATGAACTAGGAGATCCTGTCCTAATCGGATTTAGACCAAAATCTCCCGCATCAAATGAATTTTTCTTGCTTCGATGATCATTCTCCTGCATGGATGCATGTAAGTTCAACAAGAATCAATCACCTGATAAATGTAACGAGAGTAACAGAAATTACAAGATCATACCTTGTCGAATGTATTAAGGCCCCAAATAGAGTCAACATCATCATTACTATCAAAAGTTGCACCCCAAGATGCTTCATCACCAAATTTGTTATCATCCGATATAGAGGATTCAACCACACCGTAATCACTGCAGGTTGGTATGAACAAGATAATGTGGTGCTTCAGGTTTTGCAAAATAGGAATAACGACGTATGAAACATAAAACAAAAATCATCAGCAACAAACTCATCCTACTTATCCTGCAATGCTTATAGTACGTGTGACAAGTTCACACAACCTACCATACTACAATCAAGACAAATTGAGGAGATCGATTGTGGAATCTCAAGCACCCTTGTAATAGAAATTAGAAAACAAAGCACCTCATAATACATAGACATTAAAGCCATCATCAATGCCAAAGCATCCCATAGCAACAAAAACCACCATTTTCAATGATGATGATTTTGACCTATGGAAAGAGCTCTACCTCATGACTTCAATTTTTGTGATTATGACTAGTTAGTTTGCTTGTTGCAGCCGACCAAGCATCACCAGAAAATGCTGCCGTCAGTGTTCTATCTAGTGCTTATCATATGGAAAAGAGCATAACCACTGAATGCAAAATCTAAAGCTCACACAAAGTGATAAGAAGAATAATGCTGCTTCTATAAGATTTTCAAGCCATTGACGATGGGACTAGCACCAACAGTTTATAAAGCAATTTTAGAGATTTTTGCTTACCTATGATCATTGGTATGACGAAAACTAGCATCATGCGGTCCAAATTCTCTTGGATGGAAGTCTTCAGATGGACTTTCAGGACCACTTCTTCCTGGAGGACTAGTGGGAGGGCTTCTGACTGATGCATCTTCACTTGCATCTGCCAATTCACCTTCAACATGGTCGTCTGTACTAGAATGTTTCTCTACTTTCCCTACTTCTGAAGTGGGAGTGAGCACTGCATCATCCTTAGAAGATTTAGCGCCTGAGGCATCAGAAGATTTAACCTTGGGAGGTGCTTTAATGTTATCAACATTTACTGTGAGCTCCTTAACAAGCATGAATCCTTCAAAAGAAAATAACTAATTCAGTATAGTTCGCAAGACTAAGAAATCTTAAACTTTTTGGTTGCTATTTATATTGGTCAATTTTCTTTCAAATATACCAAACAGCAAAGAAGGAGAAAAACCAGAGAAACTAGTATAGTCATGATATTCAAATCAATGTTGACTGCAATTCAAGGTTCAAGAATATAGCTAAGATGATTAAGAATATATGTAATAATTTTTTCTACAGAGAACAAGTTTTAAAAAATTAAAATGAAGTGTCTGAGTGTCAGAAATGCACTGCAGAATTCAAGCCATGTTGAATAAAAGTAAAGCAAAAAATAAATAAGTTAAAAATTCTAATGGAATAGTTCTTACACCAAAGCTAGGCATCTGAAAAATAACACATGCAAAACAAATGGTAAGTGGTGTCATTAACAGAAAAGTCATAGAATAAGTACCATCATCATCAAACTTGTCCCAGTCTTCATCCCAATCTGCAGCCCCTTCAGGAATGCCAGGTTGCCAACCTTTCCAAGAAGCAAGCAAGAAAAACACTAACAAGAGTAAGAGGATGATGTAAAAATGAAAACAACTAATGTAAAAAATATCGTTGATTTCATAATCAAATATGTAACAAAACAAAATTTTACCCTGCATCAAGGGAAAGGAATAAAAAATAAAGATCAACATGGTGCAAAAAGATTGAATCAGATAAAGTTATTCATATTTTGTTTTAAATTTCTAAGTTCACTAGATTTTCACCAAAATATAAGTAAAAAACTGTTTCATTGCATATTTTTGTGTAATTTTTGAATATCCTATACGAAAGAAGATGGATTCAAATATAGAAGATTAAGGATATTAATAGAGCATTACAGTTAAAAATCTTACTTGTAATATAACTTGTAAATTAAAGTTCACAAATAAACGCCATCTTGATAGCATCGAAGACAAAAACACATGGTGAAAATGGAGACAACATGGAATCAATGTCTCTTATGAAAATAATCATGTATTTGTCATTGGCCAAATGATTAAATTCTTTGCTTGTTGAGAAAGATTTTGTGTTCAAATCCTCCCTTTTATCACATCTCTTTGAGTATACTGAAAATTTTAAATTCCAGGTATCCATCATTTTTTGAGTGATATTTCAGTTATCCATAATTGTATCCTGAAATTATAGCAACATCCAAATGTCAGACTGCATCGTAGCTAAAATGACATTTCTAGTCCCAATTTTCTCTTTTTAGAAAAGTTATTTTCTCATCTTGGAACAATAAACAAACAAATAAATGAAACTAGTTAGTCAATCAGATTGTTCATAAAAATGGAGTTCATAAACAGTAATTGCTAAATAAATTATTGACTTGTTATCTAGATTTGGTTTGTTTAGGAGGGTTTGTGAACTAAAAAGGTGACAAAAAAAGTAATGAAAAGTAAATCCCAACTTTTCTAATTTTTGTGCATCTAGGAAAGTTCAAAAAGTGATTTCTTCACTTTTCAACCTATACAAAGGAAAAGGAGGAAACTTTTCCTCTTCCCCCATGGAAAGGCCTAGAATCATCCTGAGTTCCTGTGTCCATTTCACTCATCTACCATCAACCGCCCAACCTCCCTTCTCACCTTCAACCCCAATCTCCCATGCCTCTCTCTATCACAGTCTACAACAATCTAGTAATAGTCTTACTTACCTACCCTTGACCCCGAGCTTTCCTATGCGTGTCATTTTTGTACCTGTTGTTCACACCCCACCTTCTGATCACTAGAGGAGAGTAAGAGTAGCACAGGGTAGGAGGCACAGGAAAAGAGGGAGGTCAAGTCTAGAAATAATTAGATATACAACTAAGTTCCATATACCATTTAAAGAAACAATATATCAATTTCGAAAATAATTATGGATATACAACCAAATTCGATATCACATTTATAGAAATGATATGTTAATTCTAAAAATAGTTTGGTAGACTGATTTACTAAATAGTATGCACTTAGATTTCAGATTCTTTTAAATTTCAAAACAGACACAAATATCAAGAAAATAGAAAAATGAAAAGTACTTTCCATTTCCTATAAATTCTCACAAAATTCTAACTTTCCTTTTCACCACTTTTCAAGTACACAAACACACACACATACATATATATTTACATCATGGTTCTACTTTTCAAGAATAATAAAATTTATTACAACTGTAACAACAATCATTATCATAATACATGGGATCAGCCAAGTATAATAAAATTTATTAGAATAAGCAAATGATTAGTATACAATTTTCCAGAATTAACAGAAAATGAGATTCATTGGTCATATGCCAATGATGATCATAGATTGGATTTGTTAGAATTTATATTTCCTCCAGGTACCACCCATACTGGGATTTGAAATTACCTAGATTGTGCACTCCCAATGCAACAATTAATCGTTAAAATGTTAGAACTTAGAATTGTGTTTATCCTTTATAAAATTGTGTTTATTATTTTTAATCCACACAGAAAAATATCCCCCCCCACACTGCTATTTATAAAAGTAATGATGACTAACACAATTGGAATAGTTTGATAATCAATATTCTCCTAATGTCACAGCCTCACAGATACTGACAATTCCTACATCAGTGTCTTGAAACTCTAATTCTTGAGATAACATAAACTAGAAACACTTCCACCATGAGTGGGCAATACTCACCAAAAGGAAGTTCAATCAATGTCGTTGGTTTTGTACATAATCCATATTTTTTACAACGATCATTAAGAGCCTTTACTAGATCCTCCAGATCAGATTGAATACGATCAGCCCGAACCTGGAATTGTGGACTTTTAGATGAGATATGGTGGAATATATACACTTGTCTGATAAACGGTTACCCCTCCACCACCACCCCTGCCATAAAAACACAGCTTTACCTGTAGCAATCCATCAGCACTTCCACCTTGCGCCATTTTGACAATTGCATTGTACAGTTCTAGTTTCCTTTCCTAAATTGAATATTTAAGTTAATAAATAAAAAAACATGAAATTAACACCCAAAGAACAATAACTCTATATTTTAATTACTTGTATATCACGAAAATTTGCCTCCTCAACAGTCAATTTAGAAGCTGCACCTGCAACTTGCTTGTACTTGTCTTCATACTTTTTTGCCAAGCTGTCAACCTGGTATACAACAAAAATGGCTTCTCAAAAGCATGATGGATATTCAGCAATTCAATAAAATTGCATATATGTGAAACATAAAAATTCTTGATTCCCCTTTTCCTTACAGGTGCATCCATTAGGCCTTTTTGGGCATTAACAACCCCTTTGAGATAATTTTCTCACATTTTTTCATCAATTGTACAAGTGTAGAACTATGAAGGAATTTCTTGATTTTTCTCTTAAAGTATTTTCATTCACCCATCTTAACATTCATATCTCTACTAATTCTTTTTACATATTTTCTAATTTGGCATCCCTACACTGTAAGCATAACTTAGAGAATAGCTGCCTTCTATGACCCAAAATCATTAAATGCATAATACATCAAATACTATTGTGTGAATCATATGCACGATAGACAAGCTAGACTATGTCATTATGACACCCAAACACAGATATCAATGCAATTTTTAACATGGATTTGGGTAGTAGGGTACCAATACTTCAAATATTCCAATTATAGCACAGGAATATAGCTACAAGTAAGCAAATAGTTAATGAGAACATAATAATGATGTGAAGTTAATAAACTACATGTGTGGAAAATATGTTTGAATTTTTTAGTAAATACACAAGATAAAGGAACAAACTTAGTACACAAGACTCCCACTAATGTAAGGTTTGGGAATGGTCCAATCATAAATAGTCTTATCTCTGTAAATGAGGAAGAGACTTAGGTTTAAAATCCAGCAACAACATCATTTGTCATAAAAAATTTAATGGTTCCCATGAAAATTCCAAGCTCCTAAGCCTATAGAATAACAGAGAGAACAAACTTCTAAAATTAGAAAACCTATCAAAGAGAAAACAGGTTCAAGTGGATGAACAACTTTCCTCACAAAATAATTAAGAGAAAGGTTTCTTTGAAAACTAAATTTTTGTCTGGTTACTTGTACAGTCATAAAATAGATCACTTGTTCCTCCAACTTGCCAGTAAAGTAAAACGAGGTGTTAGAGGGCAACATCAACGCTACCATCAAGGTGGATTAATTGTTTGGTGAATATAGCAAGAATTATAGAGGAAAACTAATGCTGAATAAGCACAACAACTAATTCATGCAATCTTGCAATCATTTGGTTGCAACACATTTAAGTGCTCAAGGGCCAACTCCCATCAAGGGAGATGATTCCCTCTACCATGACCATCTTCATAAATTTTAGAAGCTTTACGATTTCTTGAGATATAAGTCGGTACTTGGTGAAAATAACTTTCCTTCCTGTGACGCGATCACTCCTCACAGTAGTTGTCAGTCACTGTGTTTGACTCGGAATCAAACTTGATATCCGAAAAGTAATACTTATCTAAGATTTTCCGTTCATATTGATATTTCTTGTATTTATCTTTTTTTTTAATTTCCATTCTTTTAATAAAACTCATTGGATGATGCTTATAATCTTTCACTATATCTCAAAAAACTTGCTAAAAGTAAATCTAGTGCAAGAGACTCCTACAAACGTGAGATCTAAGGGTAGTCTGTTTGTATACAAAATTAACTCTATATAAAATACTAAGGACTTGAACCTGTCCAGGTCACAATAGAATAACCACAGGAAAAATCCCCATCTCACAAAAATTGCTAAATTTACAAAATAAAGACTATTGGATAATTTTTTGGCAGTAGAACAAAACTTCAATCAAAAGATAAGCACCAAAAATAATCAACAAGAATGCCAATTTGAAAAACCTAAAATTGAGATGTAATGGCTAGATCACAACAATTAGAATTTTATTTTCTCGTAATTTTGATGCAATATTACCTCATGTCTATCAGAAGATGCCTTTTCAGTGATCTCATTAAGCTTGTTGTCGCACCTACTTTTATAAAGAACCTGAGGTAGGGTTGAGAAATAAATATCTTCAAAGATAATGAAAGTAATTAGTAATTTATGTTGTGTGAATTATAGATCAAACTGAAACTATGATCGGGTATAACATCAATGATGGACATGTTTTGAATAAAATAAAAAACTTACAGGAGAAACAAAATAAAAACCCAAACTTTTGTATGATTCCACCATCAAAATATGAAAAGTGGCTAACTGAAGTTTAAAGGTGTTAGATATGCTATTCGTGAATCCAGATATGTCACCAAGTATCAGCACTTAGATTTTTGGAAATTATAAACCCCAAATAATAGACATCAGGAAAATGGCCATATATTTATTCAAACAACAAAGCCTGGAACAGTAACATCAAACACAAATCTCACAATTTTATTTCTTAATTACAAGAAAATCCTTTTAATAATAGAAAGGATAACTTACTGGGACACATGAGGCCAAGAATAACTTGCAAAGAAACATTCATTCCAAATCATAAGTATCTGAGTGTACCATGATATATTAGTTTTCTTCGAGTTAACAACACCAGCAAAAAGGGTCATAGAAGGCTAGAACCCAAAAGGAAAGATCAAATATCTCCTTCCGCTTATCTCAATTTTTTTGTTGTTCATGGTACAGTAAAGTTTTCACTTTTAATGTGAAAACTACCAACTACCAATGAGTCTTTATGAGGATATATGTGAGTGCACTGTGGTTAGTGTAAAAGTATTTTCTTTTTATGCGAAAACTGCCTAACTACAAATTTATGAGTCTTTATGTTGCATATGTGAATGTAATTATGAGGATTGTGGTGCATGTCTATCAATAATTCCTTCTGCTGAACAAATGAGAGGGATAAAATAATAGAAGGCTTGATCAAAAAGTTAACAATGACAACAGAAATGAACATGTATGTTGATAAGTGTCCACACACATCTACATTTCTTACCTTAGGAATTTCTAATTTAGGTACACCAACAAACCTAAGGATTGGAGATGGCATACAAATATATAACGATGTGATATGGTAAGAGGGCATTTAGACAAGAAAATAGAAATGATTATCCATTAATAGCAAGTGTAATAAAAAAAGGATAACAATATCGAAATTGCAAGAAAGAATAGGATTGGTGGTGGTTTGATGGTGTGCTATAGTTTTTTCAATAGATGGCTAAACAAATGAGAGGTAGGTATTCACCAGATTTGATGATTGGTTTCAGCCAATGACTGTAGCTTTTGATTAAAACTAAATGGTATTATGCTTCATGTCATTCTTAGTTCATGAAATAATTCCTCAGGCTACATTTAAAATTTCAGTTTCACCATAGTTTTTTTTGAGAAAACTTTTTTTCAAAATGTTTTTCCAAACACGCCTAGCAATTCCAATTTTTTGAAAACATAGCTTCTACGCTTTAGTTCAAATCTAATTCTTCTCAAAAATTGATGGAATTCAACTTATGGAAAATTTATGAAAATATTATCTTATGTGTCAAATAGTATCCTCATAAATTTTTTTGTATTTATACAAAAATCACCAAAAAACTGCAAACATTCTTGTTTTGCCATAAGCTTTTTTTCTGAAAAGTTGTGATCCAAATCAAAATTCCAAAGGTAGCCTTAGACTAATTCAAATGCTCTAATATTAGCTTTCTATGTATTCTGATCAAGCCATCGAACTTTAAATGGTGAAAATATGTTGGAGTTCAGAAAGCTGAGAAGCATACATGTTTGCCAAGTGTCAATAAGAAACACTTAAGATACACATTTTTGCAGGAATTAATGTTGGCATTGTGTCTATTTTGTGGGTAATAAAAACCAAGTTTTTGCCTCGTGGGTTAGAATTGAAAACCAAGTCAATACAACATATAGTAAATATCGTAGCTATGTAAATAACATACAAGATCTTGCATTTTTGTGCGGTAGAATTCAATCTTTTCTTTTGAATCCATGATCTCTTTCTCCAATTCTTGCACCTACATTACATAAAAGCATAAAAAATTATACAAAACATTCAAAAAAAAGGTCCAATGAATTACATCCTAGATTCAATGGGTAGGAAAAACAATTCAACCACTCAAGGATAACTGGTAATAATAATTGTGGCACTCAAGCTTATTAAGATGACAATCTACCATAAGGTTGCAAGCTAGGAAGCATGTATTCTTCTAAACAAGCACCACACCTATACCCAACACGTGTCAGACAAACAGATGTTGCCACTCTGCAGGATTTGTTTCAGATACATCATGAAGTTTGCCACTCTGCAGGATTTGTTTCAGATACATCATGAAGTGTGTCTAGGACACTTTGGAAAAACAACAGTTTGCATTGACTTTGAATACACCACAGATACACTGGATGCTCCAACTTGATGAGGAGCACGAGAGTAAATAATATATTAAGAGTATTTGTGTATCGTAGGTTTAGTCTCACATTAGTTAAGTCATTTACTTCTTTTATGTAATCTCTATATAAAGAGATTTTATCTTTACTAATAGAATTATTCTACTTCCACTAATTTCTTGTATTCTCATATAAATAGATTATAAGTTTGAAGAAAATGAAATTTTTAAGGCACAACTTCTGGAGATAATCAAATACCTCGGACATAACATCAATTCTATGATCAAGCAAAGTTCCACAAAAAAAGAGCAGGAAATGCAGATTGCATGGCAAACTGGCAACTACAAGGACATGACTTAAGTTGATATAATATTTAAATAATAAATCACACGTTTCCGTTAAGAAGGTGATAAGAATTTTCCATCATCATTATTGGTATCATACTCATGAAGGAGAAAGCATCACCAGACTGCTATAAGAAGAAAAGAATGCAAACCTTTTCATCAGCATCCGTTGCTTCTTTGAGCTTTGCATTTAATGAATTTTGCTCCTCATTGCTAAGCTGATTCACAAGATGCTTTTCCAGTAAAGGCACTGCAGATTTCTGCTGGGTGCGTTGCATTTGAATACTCTGTTGAGGCATCACAGGGTGTGTTGAAGGTATGGCTTGTTGTGCAAAACCTATTTGTTAAAAATAAGGTTTAAATCATCTTGCTAAATCACATTTTTCTACTAATACTATAAAAATAATGGAATAAACCCATCATAAAAAAGCAAGAAGATATAAAAACAATTAATTAAGATAGCTGTGCTTATGAACTTTCCTCCAATGAGGTTTAAGAACACCAACAGAAAGGTGAGGAAAACTACCAGTATTGGTCTGCGAAGCTATCTTGCCATAAGGCATTGAAGGTTGACTGGTAGCCTGCAATAATGCATCATCAAATCTTAAGCTGTTTGGAAGCATGGCTGGCAGAGGGTGCCCTTCCCTGTACCGCTCCATTAAATAGAGAGCAATACAGAACTCACTCAATGAAAGCATGCTATCCCCATCTTGGTCGGATAAATCCCACACCCGCTTCAAAACCTCTGGTATAGAAGGAAAGAAAATCTCTCATGTTTTAATTGAAAATGACCTGAGATTTTTTGTACTGAAATTTGAAATAAAGTGCAACAGACACCATCTGCTTGAGCTAAATGGTACTCTGATGTCTAATACCAATATTCAAGTATACAACACGTTAGTCAACAAATATTTGACATTTATGTATTCTCAAACTCAGTTTACGAAACATGAATCTGAATCAGGAAATCAATTGTAGCATGGATTGCACATTTATATCAGGCTCATTAATAAATTTGGGACAATAGCCATATCTTGTGTTTATTTTGCATGTATTCAAGAATTATATCCAGGTAACATTTAAAACATATATCACTCTCAAAATAAGGGTCTCCAACCAGAAGCAGTTGTGTAAGAATCCCTCTAGTTTCAGCACTAATATATAATTAATGTAGATAAGATAAGGATCCAGACATACCCACAAAGTCAAAATTCATATGACTAGTTCATTTTTCATGTTGACGAATTTCCCAGTTTAAATCTAGAATAATTTTCAAAACAACTATTGAAAAATCAGTTTAGATAGTTTAGCTCCAAAACTAATATTGTAAATACTGAACATGGTGGGCATTAAAAGAAAAAAGGGGCAGTTAAAATGTACAGAAAAAATGAAATCAATATGAAATATGAACCAAATCTCTAAAATAAGTTGAAAAATAAGAGTATCTCGCAATTTATATGACTAGTTCAATTTTCATCCTGGCAAATTTTCCCAGTTTATAAACAGGCTCAGAAATTTTAGCTCAAAACCTCCCACTTCTAAAGATTGAACATGGTCAGAAATGGGAGCAAAAAAAAAAAAAATTGGCCTACCCCTAGGAAGTCTCCAACTCAAGAACAGATTACGAGCCTCTTCCCCAGTAATTTTTCCATCCCTGTCCTTGTCTACCTCAAAAAATACCTTAGTATACTTCTGTACGTTAGATGGAGTCATTTTTGGCCATGGAATCTGGGATGCTTGGGACTGGGATAAGCTATAACCAGGAACCTCTTTGCCACCAGATCCAGTACTAGAAGCTGGTGTTGTAGTTTTCGGGAATGCATCAAGTTGACCCTGCTTCACAGTTGGCTGAGTCTTCTGAATGGAATTTCCACCTGTTTCCATTGATGACATGCTTTGTAGAGAATCATCTTTGGCAGGTTTAACTGGAAGCTGGGATGTGGTAGTCAGAGAGCCTGCGCTATATGAGTTTGCCATTTTGGTTGTTGGAAAGGTGAATGAGGAAGCATCCTGCTTTGGTTGAGTAGCAACAAATGCATCCCCTCCAAAAGCTGACTCAGAAAGGAAACCATTTTCAGAGACAACCAATGCTTTTGAATCAGATTGTGAAGATGACGATGTCACTGGAAAATTTAATGATTGAGACGGCATGGAAGTTGCCACAGATGCTACTGGTGGTTGCTGTATAAAGTTTGTTGGACCAGAGAGTGTTTGTGGAAGTCCACCTTGAGTCATTGATGGTGTAACTTCTCTGCTGGATGATTCAGTAACTTCTGACTTCCCATTGGTCCTTCCTCTAAACCAGTCTGTTGTTAGGTTGGGAGTACCTGAGCTTGAAAGACTACGACCTGGCACAATTCCACCAGAATTCCCTTGACTAGTAAGCTGCATGGTATTTGAAGATGAGGCAGGTGTAGATTGCCTCACTAACTGATTGGCTAGTGAAGGGAGTGCCTGGTTGTTTATGCTGATTTTTGGAAGCACTTCTGAGTTTGGCCCTTGAGACCCAACATTTTGATTTGGAGTCAGTGGCAAGGTCATTTGAGAAGATGCCATTATAGTATTCGTCTGGGGCCTCTGAGCAAACAGAGCATTGGCAGGAGGGTTAGGAGCTGCAACAATATTTATCTTTGGTGGTGGAATTCTTGCAGCAGCTGGACCTTCCAACGCAGCCTTGACAATCTCTCTTGTCAGTTCTCTACCACTTTGTGCCACTGTTACAAGCCTCAGTGCATTATAGAACTCAGGACGTCCTAGGTAACCAACATTATTTTTATCGCTGTGCATCCATATCTGCATGGAATAGATTGAGGAGAAATTTGAGTGACCAGTCTATATAATCAGTAAGATGGTGGCCAATAGTAGAAAAAAAAGAATTCTTCTTAACAGCATAATAATTCGTCAGAAATGAGGAAGTTGAGACAGAAGGTTTGAATTTCATGTTGGTTTATATATCAACATTTCAATAAGGAGAATGACTCCAGGAAGATGAATACTCACTTTTATAAAAAAATGTATAAATGGTGTTTTGTAGAATAAATCATTGTTATTGCAAATTATCAGACATGTTATAAAGACGAAATGGCAAAGGTAGTGCATAATGTTCCACCAATGGGGGCTTGGGAAGGGTCCAATTGTAGACAATCTTACGGTCACAAGTGGCCATAAGATTATTTCCTATCTTTAGAACTTGTGAGGGCAACCATAATTACACCAGGACTTGCCATTGATAGAGAAATATAAGGTGTCTAACCACACTTAGCAAGGTGTAACTGAAGAAACTACCTCTCACAAGGAAACAAGTCAAGCAACACGGTTCATATGATTGATTCAAAGCATATTGACTTCAATGTCAAAATGATAGTTTCAGCAATCAAGATTAATGGAAAATAATTGTAAATAAGAAATTTGTTCCCATAAATCTATGACTACATTTAGCTGAGATGCTCTTTATTGATCTAAGTATTCACCACCACTGAGGAAAACAACATAGGCCTTTTCTGGTCCACTTTATAAATAGGTTTTCAACTAAATACGACCTCCTTAAAGTAAATGGTAAACTGTGAAATGCGATAGGTTGATACCTTTATTCAGAAAAAAATTATAGGATTTGGAATTGTACGTAAGTTATTAAAAGTTAAAAAAATGCGAATGTGGCAAAAGCTACTTGATGCTTGAAGTTGTGGCAATCCCATCAGCATGATGGCAACAGCCAAAAAGGCCATAAAAACGTTCATAATAACACAAAAAGTTTATAAAAATAGCAACTCCAAAACCTAGATCCACGAGAAAATTTCATCTATTGCGACGAGTCAGAATTGCTAGAGATGGAAACTTTTTGCATACAGCATATTCAAACAAAATTACTTGTCGGGAACCACCGAAAATCATCCTGTTTCTATAGGATAAATAAGAGCACCTTGATATACAAATCCCAAAATCGATCCAAACACAAATGACGCAAAGATGACCTTCGAATCAAAAGTCACTTCAATTTTCAAAAGTCACTGCAACGTCATACAGGTGTCATTTTAGTATCAATTCATGTTAGGATCTATGTCGAAGCCAATTTTAGAGACCGTTTTATCACTCTTCTAAATAAAACTCCTCGTTACCGACAAAGATTACAGAGACAGTACGAGAACATGTTAGCAAATTTAACAAAATCCAACGCATCCAGTTCCGCAACCACTCAAAAAAGTAAGGACAAACAAACCAGCAAGATTTCATATCATATGACACCTGAGCTAATGTGTTCTTCGACAAATTGGATCCTTGGAAGAAGGCCACGGCTTCCTGCCCAGTAATCTTCCCATCCCTGTCCAGATCCGCTTTCTGAAAGTAAGCCTCGAACTGCTCCATACTCTGAGCAGGAGCAGCCGGTCGTGCCGCCATCGTGACTCCGTCCCCAGGTCAGTCGGCCTGATACATGGATCTGGCGGGAGGAATCAACTTCCTACACTCGAAATTCCTACGGAATCCGCCGCTTACAGCCGGTGGAGGATCGGGAAGCAGAGATAGGGAGAGCAAACCGAATCGAACGTGCTCCTTTCTCGGCGTGGAAGGAGGGGAGAATGGCCGGCAGGTCAATGTCTCGATTGCTGCGCGAATGGCCGTGACGGTGGTTGGAGTCGAGGTGGAGCGAACGAAAAGAGGCGTGGCTTTGGAAAACTAAGTTTGTTACACAAGTCTATCATATCATGTTCTCGTTTCGTGTTCCATTCGGTTGGGACGACCAAACGCCACACCTCCACGGGTGGTGCCTTCCAACCTTGTGTGTGTCGGGCGTCCTTGTACGGCTGGCGTCGTTTGAACGTCGACAACTTAAGCACTCGCACCGGGTGGTCGACGGTTAGGCTGGTGGCAATGGGTTTTCGTTCAGTAATCCTTCTTCGTGTGCCTGTGAATCTACAGCCCTCCTGAATTTAGTTAAAAGCAAAACATATAATATGACGATTTAAGTACGTTTGTAATTCCTTTTCTAGAAGTAAAATTGTTTGATTTATCTTTTTTGTGATTTTTTATTTAAACTTAGTGGTATTTATGTATTGAAATATGATAGAAATAAAATAACAGAATATTATAGAAAATGATAAAAATAA
This sequence comes from Cymodocea nodosa, assembly GCA_036874045.1. NCBI lineage: Eukaryota > Viridiplantae > Streptophyta > Magnoliopsida > Alismatales > Cymodoceaceae > Cymodocea > Cymodocea nodosa. Next base: position 13,070,870 of record CM072345.1, read on the forward strand.
AAATAATAGAAAGTAACGAAAAATTAGTAGAAAATTAAAATATTTGTACATAAAATAGAAAATGATGAAATTTGAAATACATGTGTTTGTGTATAGAATAAAAAATCATAAAATATAAAATATATATATATGTTTAATTACAAAATAAAAATATTAAAATTAATAAATTAAATATTTTTATATTTATTTACAATATAAAGAATAACAAAATTTGTTATAAATAATATAAGATAGAGTCATTTGTGATAATTATTACAATATAAAATATATTTCACACATCTTTATTATTACGTATATCTTTCATAATATTAATTCTCATCTATTAAAGATATAAATAATTTCTATATCAAAATTACACATTGTTAATATATTCTATGATAATTCATATTTTCTTTTTTTTCATTTTTTATTAGTTTTAGAAATCAGAAGGTCAAAAAAGAAAAAAAAAAATTTCTTATATAACAGAGAAAAATGACGAAAAATCATTTGATATACAAACATTCCAAAAATGATGAAAAATTTTCTATCATTTTTCTTTTCAATATTTCATGTCATTTTCTAGGTACATAAATTATCGGTAAAAAGAGAGAAATAATTATCTTTTTATCATTCTTTTAAAAATATTAACTTAATATTTAATAACATAGTTTCTTTAACTTATTTTTAGTTAGATAATTTAACTACAAGGTGAAGAAATTAAAGAGACGAAAGTAAATTAGGATCATTTATTTACTAAAATTACTGATAATACTAGAATAGCTCGCCCATTAATAAATCACTATTTCAACTGAATCTTCACATTTTATTGTTTTTGTCGCTGCTTTCTACTTAACCCTGGCTCTTTTTTATCTAATTCTCAATATTTTGTATTGAAACTTGTATCGTGTCTCGAATCTTTTGCACTAGTTGTGGTAGTATAACTAATACTTATCTTAATTACCTGGTCACGAAAAACAATTTCTATAAGTTCATTTTTAGAAAGAAAAAAGTTCTTTAAAACATATATATTATTCTCAATAAAAGTAATATAACTAAAAATAAATATGAAAACTAATAACATTAACGTGATTCTTGGTAATCAATTTATATGTTAAGAATGGTAATTAACATTCATTTCCTGTTTAAATGAAATTACAGACATTAATTTGATCTGCGTTATATTGCTGTTTTTGATTTTTTGTTAAAAGAGACTTGTCACCAAGCAGTGACTTTTAACAACTTCTGATGACATGAATTTTAAGAATAAATTGAACGGCACACAATACGTGGAATCCATTATGATACATGTCTTTCTGATATCTTTGAACAAAATTCTCATTTTGTTATTTAATAAGTCATGATCTAATATAAAATTCATATGATATATATATATATAGTGATTTTCGCAGTGATTCTCGTTTGTTCAATGATAATATGTGATTCCAGAATAATTCACCAATATTAAAAATTCAGGCTCTATGAGAACCAAAAAAAGGCGAAGAATGAATAATCTTAATATAATGGGAGACAAAAGAAAAATGTATAAACATGTTTGCAATATATATGGTTGGAAAAGCAAGCTTAATCATAAGTTTACATATTTGTGTCTTACAAAAATATACCTAGATGCAGTTATCAAGTAATGTGATCATTGAAAGCCTTGTAAAATTAACTTTACAATATTATATCACCTCTGAAAATCACTGGACGAAATATAAAAGCTTGTTTACAAAGAATATGAATTCGTCGATCACCAAAGACGTCAGCAAGGAGACATCTATTATTGTTGCATTTATTATATTCGTTATTACAATTATCATTGTTACCATTACTATTTAATTAGAATCACCGTTGTTACCATTAGTACAAAAAAAAAAAAAAATGCAACTTTCACATGAGAAATAATTTATGTTATTGATTTATATTCAATATTATGAATTTATTAGAAGCCAATCACCATCCCAAATTACCATTTTTGTCGACTATTTCCAACGTAAGCTTGTTTTCATATTTAGAAGAATGATTAATGTCTATTATTGACTAAAAATTGATTTATATTCTATATTTAGTATTACGGGTAGTCTGGGAAATTAACAAAATGTCTAACTGCATTTTGGTTGTTGGGAGGGTGTGTGTTGTTTTATTATATATATATTTTTATACAGTATTCTTGATAATTAAGTTACAAATTTGTTTACGAATCGGTGACTTAAATTAATTGTGATTAAATAGATATTTCACGAACATAAACACCAGATGAAAGAGTTCTCTTTATATTGCAGACGATTATTTGCAGACTATTATTATTATCATCGATTATTACTGTTTATATTATCATTCTTTTAATTTCCATCGTATATGTTAATAATATTATCAGCATTTTTACGATTCTTATCGAAATATTCCTGCATTGATCGAAAAGTGACAAGGAAACTTGTAAACATATGGTAAGAGACTTTTGCATTTATAATCAAACGATTCATGGAAGTTGTGTGTCACGTTTTATATAAATAGTCTTACATTAAAAAGTGAATATGTAGCAAAAGGCCTTTATTCTGATGAATCAAATTTGAATTATATATTTAACATTAAATAGTAACATTATTATCATCATCAAGCGAGGATTCACAAACAAGACGAGGAATGTTTTTCTAATAACCAATATAATCTATCTATCTATAGTATGTATACTAATATCGTGAAAGTTAAATTAAATATGTAATTTTAAAAAGTGACAATAAAATACTTCTTCTATAGTATTTATTTTATCGATAGTCCATTTGTATCATAAGCATTTACAATATTTTTTACCGTGAGTATTCAAAATAACATACTAAATTTTATTTTTAAAATGGTAAATATATTTCAGAAATTAAATCGGTAGGGTAATTTTAGATTGTCTATATTCACTAATTGACATCCAATCAAGCAACGAAGCAAGCGTTTTCGAGGAAATTACGGGAGTGAAACCGTCGTTTTACAAAACGCCCCACGAAAATTTAAAAAAAGGGAAAAGGGAAAAGGTAAAGACCAGGTGGGGGAGTGGAGGCCTACGAAGTCTCCGTCACCGCAAAGGGAAGCCCAAGTGGGAAAGGTCTCGTCCTCCCACGATCTCTATTTTTTCTCCGTTTCCTGATCCCCCACCTTAACCAGAGCTAAGAAATTGGACGGAGGGGAGGGGCGGAGGGTGAGAGAGAGAGAGGGAGGATTGAAGAAATTGGAGATGTCGTGCTCGTCGTCGGGGAGCGGGGAGGAGGATGAGGGGTTCGACGAGTATAGGAAGGGGGGCTACCACGCCGTGTGGGTCGGTGATCGCTTCGCAGGAGGTAGGTACGTCGTGCAGAAGAAGCTCGGATGGGGCCACTTCTCTACCGTATGGCTTGCATACGATACGCAGTGCAACGTACGCTCGCTCCTCACCACTCCGATTATTGATTTTCTTTCGACCTGGCTTCCGTCGTTTAGTTTCAATTCGATCTGCTTGAGTCCTTCCCGATACGATTCTCCTTGTCGAAGAGATCTTTTTTTCGCGTCGCATTTTTTTGTGATCTGGCTCGGCCATAAGCGGGAATTTCCGTTAATTCATCTATCGTGCTTGTTTTCTTCGCTGTATACTTTTTTTTTCTTGTTGGAAATTTGATAATTTCCCATAAGCTCCAATGGCGAAACATTCTTGTCAGCGTCTTCGATTTTATGAATCTAGCTTTTTTATGAGACGTTCTTCTTCTGCGGATGTCAATTGACCTATATAATTCGCAGCGGATCCTTTTGAATTTGAATCATTTTGCAGTCGGTGTTCTTCTTCTTTTTTTCTTTTTTTTTGCGAATAGGCGTAGTGTTTTTTTGAATTGGATGATCCGAAGACCCTCTCATCGAATCGTCATATTCAATGGTATACGATGTAAATATTACTATTAACACAGAAAACGATGTTAAATATTATGATCTGATCTTATACCATCTCCTGTTACTGAATTCCTGATCTGCTCCGATCGTATATTGCCGCTGTATGTTACCTTGTGTACCGTGTTTGGCTCCCTTCCACCTAATCATCGTGCCATGTATGGCTTCCTTCCATGTAATAATGGATCTACTATCTTGCCCAACTTGTATTGATTAAGATCTCTCCGCATTTATATTGTTTTTTTCTAGTTGCCATTTGTTTTCATCAGTTAGTTGTTTTATTCTTGATTTAGATGTGGTTGTTCACTTGTTCCTTTCTTAGGTCCTGTTTGCGCATAGGAAAAATGAGAGAAAGGAAAATACCAGAATCGGAAAATATTAGAATTGAATTCCGGCATTTACTGGAGTATATAAGAAAATTTTCATTCTTTTTCCCTCCTTTTCACCTCTAAAACCAATGAAAATTTCCCCTTTCTCACTACTCACACATTCTGCTAGAATTGCCTGTGCTTGCATGTGCTCACGCTCACCTCTCCCTTATTCGACAATCCTCCTTTGAATCTGCTTGTCCTCCGAATTGCCCCGTGTATGCCATTGAAACTTCCGTATCTTCTTGCTTGTGTTCGTGGATAGTCACCTCTCCCATGTTTGATAATCCTTGTCTAAATCCGCCCATCCTTCCAATGGCCTCACATGTGCCATCAAAACTCCCCTCTCCAACTACTTATGCTTGTGCATTCAACTTTCCTACTTGCCTATCCACTGTTGATTGTTTCTCAGATGGTTGTCTTCTTCAGTGGTGGCAATTTTAGGGTAGTGGTGGTAGGGTTCAAAGAGACCTCTTTCCTCTATTTTTTTTGGTAAGTAGACCTTAATAGAAAATTGAGATTGAAATAGGACAAGAAAAAGAGAAATAGAAAATTGATTCTTTCTTGTGAAAATCACTTTCAATTGAAATTTTGTTGTAAACTCCTTGTATGTATGTTCAATTTTAATTTTATCATCCATTAATTAAGATCGAAGGATTTTATATTAACAAAAATTATGATACTCTTGAGAATACTCGACTCTTACTTTTTTATTATAATTTTTACATTCATTTAAATCTCTGTAAGAATTTCAAGAACTATAAATTTTAACCAAAAGTTTGTATTTCTGTGAACACATAAACCAATAGAGATTGAAGCCACAGTGGGCATTCACAATGATTTTAATATAACATGATTCATATTAATATAATACATTAATATGAATGTTATATATTTTTTGAATATTATAATAATTTATGAATGTTATAATTTATAGATGATACATTTATTATGATATTTTACTATCTAAGTTCAAATTCTGTGATTTTTCATTATGTACATAAACATTTAAATTTCAAATTCTATCATGTACACAAATACTAGTAAAATGACCTACTTTCCATTATTTTTCATCTCTATTATTTTCCATTTTTATAATTTTTTGTTATTCTTTAGATTTCCTTTTCGTCATTTTTTGAGGGCACAAACACTCTCTTTAGTTTGTTTTAAGTTTTGTTATCACTATGACTAACATTTATATGTTCTTGTTCATGTTGCAGAAATTTGTTGCTTTGAAAATACAGAAGAGTGCCTCTGAGTTTGCTGAATCTGCTGTCCATGAGATCAATGTTCTCTCTGCAATTGCTGAATGTGACTCTTCGAATTCCAAGCACATTGTGAGGTTGCTTGACAACTTTAAGCACATTGGTCCAAATGGGCAGCATCTTTGTCTGGTAGTTGAATTACTTGGTGACAGCTTATTACGATTAATCCGCTACAATGATTACAAGGGCATTGGATTGAATAGAGTTAGAGAGATTTGCACGTCAATCTTGTTGGGTCTTGATTACCTGCACACAAAAGTTGGCATCATTCATTCAGATTTAAAACCCGAAAATGTTCTTCTTACCTCCACCATTGATCCTGCAAAGGATCCTGTGCGCTCTGAGTTTATTCCAATTCTCAATAGACCAGAAGGAAACCTCAGTGGCAGTAAAATTGCCAATACAATTGAGAAAAGACTTAGTAGAAGAGCTAGGAAGGCAGTCGCCAAGATATCTAAAGGAAGAGATTCTATGGGAGGATTGTCTAATGATGTAAAAAGCCTGGAAGGAATTGATTTGACATGTAAACTGGTAGATTTGGGGAATGCTTGTTGGGCTAGTAAAAAATTTGCAACTGAAATCCAAACAAGACAGTATAGAGCTCCAGAAGTCATTCTTGGTTCAGGATATTCATTTTCTGTTGACATGTGGTCTTTTGCCTGTATTGCATTTGAGATTGCCACTGGTGATATGCTGTTCACCCCCCAAGCTGGCCATGCATACAGTGAGGATGAGGTATGTTGTATATTTGTGGTGCTCTTACTTATTTTCATCGTAAGACAAAAAAAATTGGTATTATTTTCCTTAACAAAGTCATTGCTTATGTATATTTCGAACATCTGATTGTGAAATTTTAACCAACTTATACCTGTGAAAATTTACCTTTTTTGTCCCTTTATTCATGTTTCACAAGTAAAATATCTGAATTGAGGAGAAAATGTTAATAATAACCATTGTTATTGAAACCAAATCAAACTAGCCGTTTAAAGTGGACCAAATTGAAACTGGTGACCGTTCCAGTTTTTTATTCAAAAAGCCAAACCGAACATCAAACCAGAAAAGATTGATAAAACTGGTTCAGACTAGTCAATCAAACAATCAAGTTAAACCAATGTTTAGCTCTTTTCCCAAAAAAAAACCTATTATTTTTATTAATTTCTTCTTTTAAATAACTATTCAGAACATTATAATTTTTAATTACATAAACGATATTTACTATTGTATGATTTTTAAATTTTTATACACAATCAGGTACTTTCTTTTTATTTTATAATATTGTGGTTGATGGAAATAAGAAACAATATTAATAATCCTTGCTTTTTTGGAAGTAAATTATTAAGTATTATTAAATATAATATAACATTCAGTTATTAATAATATAGGTGTATATCTAAGATCCGTCAAAAATATCTGGTTTACACCATTTCTAAACTTGAAAAGTTTGATTGGCTTGGTTCATTTACCAGTTTATTAAATGATGACATCATGATGATGCCATCATTGATTTAACTAGTTTGAACCATTAATTGAATCATTTTAAACCAAAATCTATAGTCTTCTGGTATAATATCTGGTTTGATTTCCAAAACCTTGATAATTATCAATGATTCAACATGTATTTGCCAAATCTTAATTGATTCAGATCAACTCTTGCCAAAATTGAATTTCCTTTGCATACCACTTGATAAAGTATTATTAAGTGTTTATTTTATGTAATTTTGGTTAAATTTTTAAATATCGTATTTAATACATTCTTGATATCTAAAAAGGAATTAGGACATGTCAGGAAATTCTAGGTTAGGCTCTTTGTCTTTCAGTTAAAGTGTTCTATAAGATCCAATCCCTACATCCTACATTTCAAATGCGAAGTTCTTTGCCCAATTCCCACAATGACCCAACTTCCGTGCATCCCATTTTGACAGTTGTTTAGACTAAGTTTACAACGTGTCTTCCATCGGCGATGGAACAGATTTGGGCTAGTGATTCTGTAAGCCAATGTAGCTTCTCCTATTTTTTGCCTTTTGCACCTGTCTTTGTTGTGTTGTTGAAATCTGTAATAGTTGACCTGGATTGAGTAATCCTGTTTTGCCTTATCATTTCCAGTGGCTCTAATTTCAGGATCATTTGGCTTTGATGATGGAAATTCTGGGAAAAATGCCTCGGAAGGTTCTCTTTTTCTCTTTCTTTGCAAAAAATGTACTAATTCCATTATGTTTAGATTCATTTGAGTTTCATCTGTCTAATGTAAACAATCTGAATCTCATAAATAGATCGCTGTGGGTGGATCTCGGTCAAAAGATTACTTTGATCGGCATGGAGACTTGAAGAGAATCAAAAGGCTGAAGTTTTGTCCCCTCGATCGTATTCTAATTGAGAAGTACAAATTCCCCATAACCGATGCTCGTGAATTCACAGAGTTTCTCCTCCCACTTTTTGATTTTTCTCCAGAGAAGAGGCCAACGGCAGCAGAATGCTTGCAACACTCCTGGCTTAAGAAGAGAGATCCAACACCAGCAGTTGAGAGACAAATGAATGTGGAGAAAGTGACTTCTGGCATAAGCAGGTTTCAAGTAAAGTGATAAGTTGTTGGTTTTTTTACTTTCTCCCTTGCCCTTGCATTTTTTATGCTGCTGGAGAATTCTCATTAAAAATACATAGGAAGGTTCTCAAGGGATAATTATCAAAGAAAAAACAAAAGGGCATAGCATGCTAGATTTTGTTGGTGACAGACAATGTCTACCAAAAAGTCTCCGAAGCCAGTGGACGCTAATCCAGGATGTTGAATTCAACAGCCACAAACGCATAAAGGACTATACTCAAGTACAGAAGTTCGATGTAGCTGTACAAGTGAAAAGGGATGAAAATTTTCTCCATTTTTTACAAGAATCATAATCTATTGTTTCGTGAGCTTTCAATTATTGTTTGTGTATGTGTTTGGATATATACCCATAAATTCCCAGGAGATGAAATAAAGAAAGATAGATCGTAGGGAAGCATATGTTTTTGCTTCTCTAAATTACGATTCTTTGGAGTATATTATTTTTCTGAGTTCAAGAGACGTTGGTTTTGCTAATTTTGTCGTAAAATTGGCGACATAATTCTCTTTGTTAATATGTCCTATTGTTAGAATTATGCACCATCGGCTTTATACCCTGCAAGACCTTTGTGCTTTATGCACTCCTCTAGTTGCTTCACTTGAAGGAAGAAGATATCGTAGTTGTGTCAGAGATAACACTTATCAAGCCTTGCGGTGGTGTTTTACTTGGAGAAGGTGCAAGGAGATCACAACTAGTACATGCACTTTGCATTCCGATTATTAGGAAAAAAAGTGTGGTGCCTCGATTAAAAAGAGAGATTATGTTTATTATGACAGCGAGCAATAGAATTCCATGAACTCTCTTTTAGATGAATGCGCTGGGTCTATCTTGATTCAAGTTTTGGTTTCGAGATTCGAAGCAAAATCGAAGGAATTAAAGTAGAGCACATTGTGATGATGTAAGTAGGAATGAACACTTGGGTCATATCTGGACAATAGCCTTCGGTGTATTTGGCAGCTATGGTGATGAATCGTAAATCATGTTGTTTTGTATTCATAATTTTTTTTAGGTTTATGGTATCGCTGTTCAAATTTAAATTTTAGATTATTGTTTTCGTAATATTTTAAATATTAACTATGTTACTGGCACTACTGTATCAAAAAAATAAAAAAACTGGCAACTCGCTGTCCAAAATGAAAAGCAGACATGGGCCAATCTGTTCCCTGTAGAAGCACAGTTCAAATACGACAGATCCTGCACCGATGCCTATGCAGCTATGCGCACCACCTACCTGGAAGAGAGAGAGAGAGAGAGAGAGAGAGAGAGAGGCAGGAGGTACTTTACTTCATTCCGCTTCCGCCCACCCCACGCACAGCAGCTGTCTCCAGCTTTGGCAGCCTCTTGCCGTCGTATGACTACCTCTCACTTCCCTCCTCCTTTATAAACCAACCCTCACCACCACCTCCACACCATCACCACCATGCCTTCCACCATCATGCTGTCCTCCTCCTTCCTCGTTACCACCCTCCTCTTCTCCACCGTGCAACTACTGCTGACCCCAACACCATCGTCATCCGCGAGAATAACCCAAACTCAGAGCCTCGACACCCACCCATCTCCCGCCTCCACCCTCACCGCCTCCGCCCACTACGAGGGCTCGTCCAAGTTCGTCCACCTCCGCTACCACATGGGCCCTGTCCTCTCCTCCCCCATCTCCCTCTACCTCATCTGGTACGGCGCCTGGTCCCCTGCCCAACAGGCCCTCATCCGTTCCTTCCTCCTCTCCGTCTCCGACCCTTCACTTCCACCCCCCTCCGTTCACTCGTGGTGGTCCACCGTCTCACTCTACACCGACCAGACCGGCGCCAACATCACTCGATCCATTGCCATAGGCAAGGAGACTTCCGACCCGCACTACTCCCTCTCCAAGTCCCTCTCCCGCCTCTCCATCCAGCAGATCATCGCCGAGTCCATTTCCTCCGGTCACCTCCCCGTCGACAATCGCAACGGAGTCTACCTCGTCCTCACCGCTCCCGACGTTGCCGTCCAGGATTTCTGCCGGGCGGTCTGCGGATTCCACTACTTCACCTTCCCCTCCATCGTGGGCCACACTCTGCCCTTCGCTTGGGTCGGGCACTCCGGCCAGCAGTGTCCGGAGACGTGCGCGTACCCCTTCGCCATCCCGGGGTACATGGCGGGTACGCGGGCGATGAAGCCACCGAACGGCGACGTGGGTGTGGACGGGATGGTGAGCGTGATCGGGCACGAGCTGGCGGAGCTGTCGTCGAACCCGCTGGTGAACGCTTGGTACGCCGGTGAGGACCCGACGGCGCCGACGGAGATTGGTGATCTGTGCATCGGGGTGTATGGGACCGGCGGGGGCGGGGGGTACACCGGAGAAGTGAGTACGGACGGGGAGGGGAGGAAGTACAACTTGAACGGGAAGGACGGGCGGAAGTTCCTGGTGCAGTGGATCTGGCATCCCATTCTCCAAGCTTGCTCTGGTCCCAATGCCATCGATTGATTTGATCCAGACCCAGTTCAAGTTTCAGCTCCATCTCCATCAATACAACAATGGTGGGCGATGGCTACCACTTGGGTTTTGGGTACTTGTGATTATTTGTATATTAGAATCTGGTACCACTGCTGGTGGCACGTCAGGGTTGTTTCCTGGTGGAGCGTGTAAATTTTGGGGAGGAGTGTCGTAAATAAGACAAATGGTTCCAAACTCGCTGTTGTACAGAGAAATTTTTTCAAGATTTTTAATTGGTGAGAAGGATAGGTTGCAGGGTGGCCATCGGAAACAAGGAAAGGAGACACGAGGGAGAACGAACACGGCCTAGTGGTACTCTGGAGTGGAGATAACGAGAAGTTCCACCTCACTTCTTTTTTTATTTAATAACGTTAGTTTTTACATTTATTAAAATTTAAATCGTTATTTTAGAATACATATGATATACCTAATTTTTAATTTTTTTGACAGAAGAGTTAAAAAGTCATCACAGGAAGGGTTCTTTTTCTCTTAAAAAGGTGTGTCCACAGATTTTTTTTTATTTATTGTAGCAGTCAGTTTATTTGAGATGTTGGAAAAATCGGTTCTCCCAACTCTTTCTTAACTTTCCCATGAGAATTTCTCTAGATATCTTTGATGAAAAATCATTTTTATATAACTTATAATTATATTTTATTATTTATTTATTTAAAACTTAAGGTATTGTAAATAATTTATTAAACATTAACGTTAATGTATATATTGATATGTTATTTATATTAACGTATTATTTATTTAACATATTATAATACGTTTTTAATGTTAATGTTGAAATAATAATAATTTATTTATTTATATCTATTATTGTCATCATTTATATTTAAAAATAAGCAAATCAAATAAATCCTACTTAAATATGTATTGAAAGACATTTTTGAAAATTTATACACATTTTTCTAAAAAGTTAAATAATTCATATATCATATCAAACGTAATTTTCGACTCTTCTCTAAATATGTCAATGGGTTGGATTTGGTTGATTCAGCCTAGCAAGTGTAGGCTCATTCGAGCTGCAGGCCGGGTTGACCCATAATTTTTATTTTTTTGATTTTTAGGCCCAACTCAGTATACACGGACCTGAGCTCGAGTTTGAGTCAAACCCGACAACATTCGATCCAATTGATCAAACTTTTATTTTTTACTTTATAAAAAAATAAAAAATAAATATACTACAATTTTAAATATAATTTCGATTATAATTTAAAATATACTAAAATACATATACATTAATTAATATCTTTTCAAGTATCCATTCAAGCATTTATTATTTTTTAAATTTTTTTACATTTATTTTTTAATCCATGTATCTAATCTTTTTTTTTACGTTGGAAGTCTTTGGTTTTAGTTATTTTTTATTATATTTTTTAGCTATATATATTTATACAACATTTATTCAAAAAATTATATATTAAAGTTGCAATAATATATATATTTTATTATATTATATAACATTTATTACAACGTTCAATTGAATGTGCAATAACTATAATGTTTGATCAAACGTTGCAACGACTGAATGGTTGTTGCGACGACTATAATAATGACCGAACAAACGTTGCAACGACTGAATGTTTGATTAATAGAGGAACTTAATACTGATATCAATTTCTAAATAAGAAAGAAGAATGAATGGTTGAATAATTAAGAAAGAATCAGAATTATTAAAATTAACAAAGAATTAAAGAAAATTCAATGAATGTACAACACCCTAACACAACAAGCATGCTTACTCAATTTCAAGTCCCTTGTTGTAGGAAAAAGAGTGTCCTATAGGTTTTTTTCCAAAAAATAAAATTTGTGTTGCTTTTGATTGAAATACGACAATTAATTTCACAAAAAGAATTTTGAAGGTAAATCATATCTACTTGTTTCTACTTTTTGAAGATAAATCACATTTGTTCTTTATTTTGCTATCTTAGATTATATCATTCGATGGTTAATCTATTATTGTCTAAGATATAATTCTTCCCATAGTTATTCAAATTATTTCTATCGTTGCTACTTTTGTTATAGTAACTATTACCATCGTTTGCTACTACTTCTGCTACAATAATTTTTTTTTTAGGTTTCTTTATGTATTCATTATTTTTCAACTTCGATTAAATTTTTATTGAGTTTATAGCAAGCTGAATATTTCAACTTCAAGAAGAGCATTAGAGTATTAGGGCATGATGTGTGCTGTATGTAGATTTAGTTTTATATTGCTTAAATTGTATGCCTTCTCAGTATTGTCTAGGAGTCTTATGTTTGTCATTGAAATCAGTCCCCTTTCACTATTTCTTGTTGTTCACATATACCATTGATAGCCCTGAACCACTTCATCCCAAACCCAATCTAATTCGGACAACAGTGACCTCTATTTATCTATTGCCATTTACCAGAATATAATTGCAATGATATTGAACATCCCATTTTTCACTGTCTTCTATGACTAACTTAACTCATCCTTTGGCGAGTTTATCTTTGCTGAATCTATACCAGGACACCAGATAGAGACAATCATGCTTTGTAGTCGAGAGGTACCTGGGAATCATTCCTTTCCAGAAGGCTCGACGATGCTTCCTTGTAGATGGGTATTTGTCATCTAACGAATCCAGATGACTCATTTGATAGATGCTAAGCCTTTCTAGTAGCCAATGATTAATCCAAACTGAAGGTATTAACTGTGTAGAGAAATTTTGACATTTCCTCTTCTAGCTTGGCTCAACTCTACTTGCATCATCCTATTTATTTCTCTCAATGAAGGGTAGGAAATGTCTTAATTGGATGTAAAAAAAAAAAATTTATACAGTGACTTGAAAGAAGATGCCTTGATGGGAAAACCTCATGGGTATGTTCTTCAAAGGGAAGAATGTAGTATACGTACTAAAATGGCATTGTATTAGTTCAAGAAAAGTTCACAAAGTTTGATTTGAAAATTTTAACCAGATTGTGCTTAGAACAAATTTTTAGTGATAATGCAGTCGACCACTCTATCTTCACTAAGAAGACAACACAAAAGACATGAGAAAACTTAGATATTCCTTGATATTGAATTTGCTGACAATAAAGATCAATTGATGTTAATAGATTAAACCATTGAGTTGCCAGTCTGAATCAAACTAATTGGTCTAAATCCAAATTTTTAGAATGACACTTCTGTCTTTAGTCTTATAGTAATATCTGCAATCATCAAAATTGTTCTATGTACATCATTGACAATTGGAGTATACGACAGTAACATGGACCAACCATGGGATGTCATGGATTTAGTTCATCCAGATAATGCATGCAAATTAAACAAGGTAATTTATGGTTTTAAACAAGCTCCTAAAGCTTAACTCGACAAGTTTAGTATCCGTTCAGCAGAGGCTATGCTTCCTCTGCAACAATTCCAATCCTTCACTGTTTGTCTTGAATCAAGAACAAAAACTCCCTTATTTTCTACACAATGCAAATGATATCATAGTCACAAGCAACGACCATACTCTTTTGCAAAATTTTATCAACAATTTAATGACAAATTTGCAGTAGAGCACACTACCGAGGGTCTCTTTTTAAATCAGACAAAATATGCAACTGAGCTGCTATACCCAGCTACAGACCCATTCAGACGTCTTGGCCAGCTAGATCTTGTAACAGCCTTTTTCAGGACCCTTTCATGATGTTTATGTCTGTAGAAGTCTTCCTGGAGCATTACAACATCTTACAACAGCCAGGCGAGAAATTACTTCTGTTGTAAATTTGTTATGCCAATTCACGTCCAAACCAACCATTGGTCACTTCAAAAATCACACCATATGTCAAATGTGCAGTTCACATGAGACTTTGAATGGCAAAAAGAAAATTTTCATTAACTCTATTTTGTCATTGTGACGCAAACTGAGAAAGGTGCCCAAATACTTAATGTTCAACACTAGTGAAAACAATGAAGGTGCACGATAGTTAATCCATTCACTATTACTACTGCCAGAAATAGATGCTATATGATGAGACAAGTTATTTGATTTTTGATATGGAATTATTACTCACATGGTTACTCTAAAGAATCCAACTTACAGTAGACAAATACAGATAGAAAAAAAAAGACAATTAAAGTAGAAGTGGACCTAAGAGGCCAAAACATGCAGGAATCAAAGAAGTTTGTAGTAGAAAAAAGAAATAGTGGCAACATGTAGCAGCAGCAAGCAAGCACAAATGACTAATCAATCATATTGTCTGCACATACGAATTATGACTAATCATGTTGACTGCATAATGGAAGCTAATCACATTGAGTCTACAACAAAGGATGGAACATTGTTTAATACACTAAGACAGATATTCAACATCTGCACAACAAAACTTGCAAGTTGAATATTTGTACGCACAAATTATTCCATTCACTATTGCTAGACCCCTATTAAATAGAGATTATATGGTGGGACACATTAAGTGATTTTCAATGTGAGACTATTACTCACATGATAACCCTAATAGAACTCTAAAAGGCAACCTACAATGGTAAGGTCAAGCACCAAGGCCAAATATCATGGCAACCGTTAATTCTCATGAATGAAAATATCAATGCTTTTAATCTCTCAGTCCAATCTTCCATGCTAAAAAGGATACATGTAGAAACTCACTTTATTAGAGAAGAGGTAGCATTGGGGAATATCATTACTAAGCATGCCCATTCTCAGGATCGGCCAGCAGAGATTCTCACCAATCTTTTGGCTGAGAAGGCTTCTTAGATTCAATTATAAACTTGGTGAGTAAGACACCCACACAAGTTTGAGGGGAAGTATTTGCGGTCAAAGTGTCTTATTCTTCTTTTGTTCACATTTTCAATTATGTTAGTTGTTGAAAGTCGGGTAATTTTATTTTTACTATAACTCAGTTGTTCTCTCTTTTTTCCCCATTGTAAGGCTCCAGAGATACTTCTGGTCTTATGCAACATATATTCTCATCTCCTCGCTTCTCTTGAAAACAAGAGAGGCTAGAGGAATGTTCAAATTGTCTGGTGTTATTTCAGTGTCCCTAAAATCTCCCAGATGCAATCAATCGTAGATTGCCTCAGGACTTCATGGTAAGGCCTAGCTAAGTCGAATGAGGCACTTGCATTTTTTAGTGAATATGTTATCTTTCTTCCACCCACTGCTATAATGTAGATTATGTATTTACTAAAAATAGTCATGATAATTACTAAAGAAAATAATCGGATAGATTTAGTATAATTCAGTTGTGCCCTTTTTTTACCATGGTAAGGCTCAACCGATTCTTGCAGTCTTATGCAATATATATGCTCATCACCACCTCTCACTCAAACACAAAAGAGGTTTGAGGACTGACGAATGTTCACATTATCTGATGTTATCTCAGTGTGCTCATGTGGGTGTTTACACCCATCTCTCCCTCTCTAAAATATCTCTTTTGTCAACTGGATCAATCAACCATCCATTGCTACCGGTTCTTCACACTAAGTCCTAGCCTAGTTAATTAAAGAAGGAACTTCCATTTTTTAGTGAATATGTTATCTTTCTTCCATTCACTATTGTAATATAGATTATGCATTTACTAAAAATAGATATGATAATTGCTGAAGAAAATGCATGAACCTTAAGTGAGGTTATCAAAAAGTTACCTGATAAATATTACAAATATATATACACATACATACGTGCACACATGAGAAGCAAATAAACTTACTAGCATCTTATAAATCAAGTACCACTAGAATATGTTGTTGTAGGGCCCAATCTAGACTCTGCTCTCATCAAGGCATCCGACTAAAGCATCTGAATAGGTACAGATTCTTGAGGGCATCCTCTTCCCAATTTTGTTTGTGAATGTTGCATCTTTTCTTTGAGATTATCCTATCAATGGTCCTTGGGAAGATTGTTGATCTCATCTACATGATAATTTATATACAAATGAATATAGATGGAACATAAACACAAATACCGAGTAAATGCATTCAATACTTCTATTGTAAGTATATTATTTTTGACCATTTGTCAAAATTATTTTAAGAAATTTCTATTTTAATGGATTTTCCTGCATATGATATTTACCATTCGTGATATCCCTTGGTAAAATTTTATTTGCATTTACATATTGATGGCAGGAAGATGGACATATCTGAAAAGCTAATCCCATCATCTTTCAATCCAATCTGATATTCTATAATGTACACTTAAATTTAACATTCATTCACACTCAAATATTAAAAAATATCGATCTAACCAAAAGACATGATTGTAAAAAACTACAGTTACATTTTGATCAAAAACCATATTCTTCTGATAAAAAAGTAAACACAGGCATATAAAAGCTAGAACTAAGAACAAGGTCACAGAGATTGCAATGCAGAGAAAAGAGACCTACATTTTGTGATCTTTGAGCAATGGACGAGCAAAAGCAGGTTGTTTGTTGATATCAACACAATCAAGAATATCTCCATCTGCAATCTACAAATTCTTATCCAATTAGTTTAGTTGACAGAAACAAAAGAACTACAAAGTGAAATAATAATAATTATATAAGAAAAATGAAGGCCACAATATAAAATCTAAGGATGATAAAAGACATGATCACAAATCAACGGAAATTTACATTTACCTGTACACATCATGGACTACAGCCTCATTCATCACCAAAAAAACTGCATATATCAAATGTAATAGAATCATGGAAGTTAAATGCATTAGTCATTTTTGGATACCAGCCTTCAAAAGGAGCAACAAAAATTCTACAAATAAAATGATAGAATGATGCAATACCTTAGTGATCTTGACACTGCTCTTCTTCTTCAACTCAAATTAGTCCTCCAGTACCAATGTTTCGTTCTCAATTCTGTAGTCATATTGCACTCCTCTTGTACCACCAGTTAGAAAAAGGCCAACCCAAATGACAAATGGAAGCATCTTCTCCACACCACCACCACCATTACCGTGCACAGGAGAAAAGCAGATTTTTGTCCCCAGATATTGATCCAAGATAAAATAACATCGATTGGGTTTTGTCTATTGTAAAACAAATACTGTTGTGGTTTTAATATGTTACATGATAATTTACTTCAGTTAGAGTGCTTTTTCTGGACACTTCTTAAAATCTCACATGGTACCAAACAAAAGGGAAATTTGATAGCATTGCAGAAGATTATCATAGGTAGCATACTTGACAGCACAGTAGGACTCTCTTGGTTGACATGTAATGTAATTGAGATTACATCATTTGGTATCCAAATAGAATTTGATAATTAGATTATATAGGTAACTAATTCCATAAAGCAAAAGGATTAACAGCCACAGAAATTTACAAAGATTGCACAAACAGGTAGAGGAGAACATCAAACATTTAGACTACAATATCAGTGTAGTACTGTTCCTAGATCTATCACAGAACCTGAAAGCTCCCATCCGCGTATGGCATGCTAGGAGATTTACCATTGATGTCCCACATCACAATTATCCATTGATATTCCAGGAACCATATTTCTATAAAATTATCTCCAAGATTACTTCCTGATAATATTTACATACGCCTTTGGTCACTACTTGAGTAATTTCTCTATAGAAATTTATAGTTTTAATACCCAAATCAATTTTTCTCTAATTAACAGATGTTATCTCATCCGTTCTGAGAAGCTGAGATGGAACTAATTATCCAAACTCCTGTGTTAATTGATAAAGTCATGGCCATCTCCTGTGCTAGAGAAGTTGAAGCTACTTGGCATTCCCATCTTTCCCACGAGGTGATCAATTCCTGCATTTCCGAAAATAAGTCAGGAAAAAAAATGCACAGGTTAAGGCAGATAATCTGCTAATAATGACACCATCTTCACCAAGAACTTACTTGGATTAGCTAAAACACTGTCATAGAATGACATTTGGCAAAAGCTCTTCACATCATAATTGTCACAGACAATTGTTGGCTGAGCATTACCAAAATCTGGATTCAAAGAACAGATTTCTGAGTTCTCTGCAGCTTCAAGGAATGAAACATCTACTTTTGGAGGTGGGCTACCGAGAGACTGAGCTTTCTCTGATTTGGCTTTCTTTTCAAATTGAGACTCCACCTCAGTTTCAACTTCATGATCTGTATTAGTTGATGGAATTGGAACAGTTTGCTTTCTTTTAGATCGAGCCCTTCTGTTCTGAAACCAATTATAGACATTTGTCTCAGAAATTTGACCATGTTGTGACAACTCTGATGTTATTTCTTTTATCTTTTGTTTGTTTGGAGTCCCATTGCCTTGATCAAATATGCTTTCAAGAATTTTTAACTGCATTGTTGTTGGATTCCATCTCTGTCTGGCAGTGAACTTGTGGCCCACAGATGGCAAAAGAGGATCACAATACAAACTTCCTGTCCTAATTCCTGATTTCAGAAGAGAAGCAGAAAATTACAGTAGATTATATCTATAGAAGTGAAAGTCATGACAAGGAATTTAATAAATATGCTACATCACGCCTCAAAATCTACTGAATAATGACAACTGCTGCAATATTCATTGCAGTATAATGCCGAGTATTTGGAAAACTTGCAGTTGACTGCCAACATTGAATACAGTAATACAATGATACAACAGAATATCTTATGTAGGCTCCATAAAAGAATCAAAGACTTTGAAATTGGAATTGGAAACCAAATATCAAATAGGGACTGGATCACACCCATATTGATCAAAAAGTCAAAAATTATCAGTTGGAAGAAGTGTAGCCTGCTGGTTTATATAACAGAAGTGGTCTTCTATTATAAAGTTTCTGAGGAAAAAATTACTAAATATGAGTCCAAGGAAAACACTATCAATATAAAAAAGATAGAAAAACATTTTCAAAAACTGCGTAGCTTTTTCAGGGCATGAGCATTGCTTCAATTGCGAGTTGTGGATTTGAATCCTGATGGATGTAGAACCATTGAATAAAAACTATTTGCTCATCAAGAAGATGAGAATTTGTTCTAAGGAAAATATGAAATTAGCTACGCTTTGTGCACCAAGAAGACAAACTATATCTTGATGAGAAAAGAAAATTCAGGAACCAGTGAAGAACTACAAAATGACAATAATTGAGACAATATGGTAAAAGTATCTCTGTAAGGCAGGACAAAATGGAATCCATCTGAAAATATGATCGATAAAAAATGAAAACGCAAGTATAACAGTTACATGTCGACTAAATTGTAAACCCCGTTGTGACGGCATTTGGACATCAGGCTATAAGAGCATTACGGAAGATAGTTAAAAAATTATAGATTTCCCACATTTCGTGTGGAATGAAGTAACCAGTGAAGTAAATAAATACTGGGTTGTTACAAAGAGGAGCAATTCAAAACAGTGTTTCAGTGAAATCTATAACTATGAATTTCAGTCACTATCAGAACCAGGGGAAAACAAAATCTGCAAAATTCATCATAGAATTGGATGTCGTGGTAAATAGGGGCCAAACCACACGAAATCCATGCACAGAAGGCTCGACGGTAACGACAACGGACGGAACGAGCGGACACCGACAGCAAGAAGTACAAGCAATGAGTCCAGAACGAAAAACGGGAACAAGAGAAAACATGTACGGCCAAAACCTCGCCGACACAAGAAGCGAAAACCACAAATCAAGCAAATTCCACAAGCCAGAGAGAAAGAGTGGTGGAAAATTCGAAGCAGCACGAACCGGAAACCGTGTCCTGGTTTGCGGTCATGGCCCTGTGCATCTCGACGAGCTGCTCGCTGATGGTGGCGTAGATGGAGATCTGCTTCCGGAGCGTTTCCATCTGCTCGTCCGTCATGACCTTCACTCCACCCATCATCGCCTCCTCCATCTTCCCCTCCAACGCCATGTTAGTCTTCCCCCGGTCCCAGGACTCCTTCGCTTTGTAGTAGTTTTTCCGGGTGATAATTAAAATTTAATACTATTATCATAAGTGTTAAATATTCAAATTGGATGGATGGATATTAAAATATTTAAATCTTGTTCTTTAATTCGAAATTTTAGATTATATGATTTACAGCAATAGATAATTATTATTTTATAGCAATTAGAAATTATTGATATTATTATTATTCTCTTACAGATCTAAAAACAGGTACGAAAAGACATGCTTTAGCCCAAAATGGCGGTATTTTTTTCAAAATGAAAATTTTTTCGTTTACGAAGTTTGAATTTACGATGATAATAAGAAATTTTTTTATTATCTAATTAAAAAATAACAAGCGCGGATTTCATTTTTCGTTTACGAAGTTAAGAAGAAAAAGGAATTAAAAATGGCATAGAGCGCGGATTTCATTCGCGCCAAATAAGACGATATAATTGATAAGCGTATTGTGGCACGACGCGGGGATTCTTTTCTCTGCCTCCCAATTCCCCACCCTTCGTTGGGATTTCCGCTTCTCCGCGTCGTAAACGATCGATACCCTTGAAAAGAATTGGCGTTTCAACATACACGGTCGTCTCTTCTTCAGGGAGGACGGCAATCACTCGCCGCGCGGTGGCATTCTTATTGATAAATTTTCCTGTAAGTCTCTCTCTTTTCTTTGGGAGATGATCGTCCGGTGGAAACATCTAATCATGTAGACTCTGGCTTATTTTATTAGGGTTGGTTTGCCTCCCGTCATATGTGTTGACCTTTCTGTATTTTTTTTTCTGAGAATGAAGTTTAATAAGGTTTCCACCTTCCTGCGTATTTTGATATTGGTATTATATTTATTTGGATTTCAATCAATATATGATCTCTTGTTTTCCTTAGGCTTTTTATTTCAGAAGGAAACAGCTGTTGTATTGTTTGCTCTCCTTGTATCACTAAACCACTACCCGCAGAATTACCCTTTTAAAATTGATTATTTCGGCAATACCAACTTACCACCTATTTCTGCTGCATCTCTCAGTCAATGTATGAAATGTTCCTTTTTATTGTCTTGTTAGATGGGGGAAAATATGCTGAAGAAAAATCCGACATGTGGTGAGGATTGTTGATGTTTGAAATTCCAGGTTTGCATTGGAAAGCATATTTGTCTGGAAATTCCCATCTCATGAACATCCTCCACAGTGCATGTTGGTTGTTACTGAAGAATAGATACACAAACAACGGAAATATTGGAGCTACTTATCCTCAACTCTAGTTATAGGTTTGCTTCTCCGGCATGGAAACTTACCGAACTATCATTTCCCTTCGTAAATACTTCCTTTCTTTTGAAGCAGATTAATATATGACGGTAAATTGATTTTACTTCCGAAATCAATATAGGATAATAGTACTAAACCAAATCACCAATTCCCTAACTTATGACACTTGCTGTAGTCTCCCTATTTGTCTGCTACAACCGAGTGAACTTATAATTGATTCTACTGAAGTGATTTCTTTCTTCTTGTTCATGTGACGAGTTATATTTATCGGTCAAAATGAAGTATTTAGCTACTTCCTGCTAGCGTGATTGATGACTACTATTACTTGCCTTCCTGCTTATTTCAACTGTCTGGAATTGTTGCTTATGTGACTATATATTGTTGCTAGAATTTGTTGTTATATATTTATATAACATATTTATGTAAAAATTTCTTACAAGTTGTGTATGTTAGAGGCTGTTTTTTTTTTGGAAAATTGTATGTCAGAGACTGTAGATTGTGAAAAAATGTCAGAATAAACTGATCACCATATAGCTAGGTTACATGTAAGGAAAATATAGTTATTTGTTAAGTTATGAAATTATTCTCCTATATACAAGATATTATACTTATTATTATTACATAATATCATCATTCTCTTCTTTCCCTTTAACTTGTTACAAAATCCGAACAAATCTGAATTAGTGTATCCAAGTCCACATATCCACTAAATCCAAATAAATAAATACTTGTAGGACCTAAAAAAATGTCATAAGTAAGATGGAGTATTGTAATATTTTTACATCAATAAAAGAGAAAACAAGATTTATGCTGATAAAACCAAAGACTTCCTCATTAATGGTAGATTAATTTTAAGCAAGATGTCTACATTTTATTATCATATGAAAATAGCAAGAGAAGTCTATAAAAAGAACGTTCAACCACAAATTGCAATCAAATTCCTCAGCATTGAACGGGTAAACTTCCAATATCATATCATACGGGGGGCGTCAATGTATGTACTCAAGACCATTTTCAAAGAAAAAACTATGTGCTCAAGATTTGCAAGTGTTGGTCATGTGCTGAGAAAGAAAAAGGTCCATATGGGTATTGCATCTATGCCTCCCTAGGTCGTGTTTCTTTATGTATTTTGCACCAAACCTCACCTAACGTCATTAGGGCAGCGGTGTTTGCAAGCTAGCAAAAGCCTCTGCAGGCATCAAAGTAGGCATTGAATGTCAAACCTTCCAATTCAACAACTATTGTTTTTATGTTTTATTATAATAGTATTTTTTGTATTCTATAAAGTTCAAAATTCTGAAAAAATTACAAATATCAATGTTCTAGACAAGTTGTAGCGCTTTTGTGCGAAGAATCAATAAAGAAAGCCATTTGGATTTCTTTGGGAGTCCAAATTTTCAGCTGGACTGCACTCTGATGACTAGTTTTTGGATGGGTTTTACGTCTGACCTTTGGGTGGTTATAAATTAGCCTTTGGTGCTTTGTGAGATGATTCACCGGATTATGATTACTCTTTATCATATTCTCTTCTACCAAATATACAAAATCTTAACTTGCATCCAACATTTGTAATACCAAGTGCGAATAAGTGATGCAATAGGTGCTCTTTGCTCGTGAGAAAGAGAAATATTGGTAAAATATTATCAGATGATGCATGGATAACTGAACGTAGACTACAGCCAAAACCAATGTAAAATTAGTGTTCACTTGTGCTTTGCCTCTTATAAAGATGTATTTGTTCTTTTTGCTCAATTAATTAGTGGATTTCTACACTTGTTTACTGAGTTTTTATGCAAAACATAGGATCGAATGAATCAATTATGTTTGTGCATCTCTAGATTCACATAATTTGCACATTCCAACTCACCAGCTTCTTGTTAATCCAGATACCGATGTACCCTCTCCAATTAACGCATTCAAGCACTCTTTTTAACTATATAGACAAGAAAAACAAAGGTAGAGGGAGAACTGGAGAAGCGAACAAGCAGACCAAACCTTGTTATTTGCTAATGGTTGGTAACTAGCTAAGAATCAGTCATTCGTGCTGGACAGCCGGTAGCTGTTGTCACCTTTGGATGACACATGCAAGACTGGAATAATCAAAATGGCCGTGGAAAATGATTCCGGTACTTATCAGAAATTACTAAATGAAACTCTTAGGTAAAAAACGGCTTGCAGGAGCAGTCTCTAGTAAGAACACTGGATATGAATAAATAAAGAACAATGTGGATAGGGTTGAGAATGAAATGTCAAACTTCAAAACAGCTAACCTTTGTTCAGCATATTATCCAGACTGCAAAGAATTTTACCAATCGCATGTGCAGAGGGAACTTTCAGTCCAACAAACACATTTATGGCCTCCACTGGTCTTTTATTAATGTCTTGTTCATGTGCAACATTAGCATGATCGGGTTTATTGCCTGGTCCATGCACAACACCTAGGCGTTTTTTTTTTCTTTTATTTTGGGCAAGACGTACACTAGTGCAATTTTTTTTAATGGTTATCTTTTTGATTGAGTTCGAACTAAAGATTCCATCCCTTATAATAAAATAGATAATAAGTTACGTTATGTCATTGATAATGATTTACACAGGTACAGTTGCCCAAACAATTGAACAAACAAAAGTTACGGATCCGGTCAGACCCAAATACTCGTCTCAAGAAGTTGGCATCCGTAATTAGATGTTGAATTGTTTGCTGTACATCTAATCGGCACTGACCAAATGAAAGAATCAGCCATATTTTCTCATTATAAAGTTAGAATTATCAGTTTTGCACATCCAACCAGTCCTCATAGACACAGGTTACACACATAAATGTACACAATATGCAGAAGCAAATGTAAAGACCCACCCACAAACTTCACAAGCCATGAAGGCAGAACCAAGAGCAGTTACCACCACAGTCATAATACATATCAAGCACAAATTCCTCAACCAAATCATGTAGAATCGAAGGCACCACCTCGGTTCCAACTTCACCAACAACTTCTTGCATCATGGGTATCCATGGAGCTCTCTTTACATCATTTGCTGCCATGCTTTCAGGTGAAAAGTCCTCCTCATTGGGAAGATGCGTCAGATTGTGAATCTGTCTCAAAACATCCTCCACCAACATCTTTCCATGTGGTATAGCAGTAGTCATAGGTAGACACCTTTTTATGCCAAGGTTGTTTACAAAGGGGTCTACGATTACCTGAAGTGCCTCGTTCACTAGATCAAACATCATCTTGCGATTCACACTGGGGACTTCATAGTTCATGATAGGTGCATCACTGTCTTCCTTGTCATGCTTATCACTAAAAGCCTTCTGCACCTCCTCAAATACCCATTTTTGCAACATTTGTGGTAATGACCCCCATCTTAAAATTGCATCTTGAGCCAACTCCCTGTAAAGTCCAGCCATTGTTAGAACATCTCTCATACAAGCTTCTTCATGGTCATCAACACCCATGATTTCATTCTTGTAAATATTTACATCAGCTTCCACCTCTTCCGACGTCTCTATCTTGTGGGGTTTTAGCTCTGGAAATGAGAATAAGACATGTTACAACTTACAAGTTATTGTTATAAATCACTGACTCAAAAGCATGTATTTGACTTATAACGCAGACCGGCAAAGAAGAAATAATGATTAAATGGCAAACCAGAGGATAAAGGCAGTATCAATTCACTTGAATTTAGAATGGAAGGATCCTTGATGAAGTCAAAAGATGTTATTCTTACCAAAGATAACTTCAGATATGATTGACCGGAAACTAAAAAAATAATCACTTAAAACCTTTTTTCAGCGGAATGATTAAGTTGAATAATAGAAGGTTGACATTCAACTTCAGGTAAAGATAAAAATATATATTTATTGAGGTAATTGGTATTTGAGGTCAAAAGTTCTCACATGCATGTGATGTTTAGGTTCAACAGAAGCTGCACCACTAAACACAAAAAAAATCATGTCAACAAAAAGTACGTATAAAATTTGCAGCTAAGCAGTAAGAGATCCTTCTACCATTAGTATCGCAGCTATTCTCCTTGGACATTGGAGGGATGTCACAGCTCATCTCAGAATGCTGAGGACTATCACAGCTGATCTCCCTGAAAGTCTGAGGAATGTTGCATCTGATCACATCAGAAGTTCGAGGAAAATCACATTGGATATCTTTGGAAAGATGAGGAGACTGATTTCCTTCAATAAAAGGCACGTCCAGGGGAGAAACCGGACTTGGATGGCCTGGCTTGCACAAGTCATCATTGGGACTGCTGGACACTGAAGCAGGGCTGGGAGGCACTTCAGTAGGATTCTCCTGAAATCAAAATGTAGCGAGATCTATTATATGTATACAGCAGATTTAGATGATTTTGAATAATAAATATAGGGAAATACAGAAAGATTAGCTAACCGGTCTTGTTTGTGTGGTGCCCATATTCACAACACATGATGGTATGGTCTCAATGTCCTTTGCACATTCTGATACACTTGCATCTTTTTTATCAACAAGATGCACCTTTCCACCAAATAATTTTCCTTTAAAGGCCAGATTATGTCTCAAGCTTGAAACTCTACTTTTAAAATCAAAATTATTTTTCTTATTCTTCTTTGATCTTATTGAACACTTGTCGGTCACTTCATGTTTCCTCTGGTTATGAGCTCCTATTAACACATGTTGCTCCTCTGAAAGAAGTTTTCCAAATGCCGTTCCAGATGGAGCAGACAATGACCTAACAAGGTTCCCAGGAGAAACCTCTGTTGAAATTGGTCTACCAATCTCCCCCTCCTCTCTGAAGGATCTTGTTTTATCTGAAAGGGAACTGTGGTTGTCTTCCCAGTACACCACCTTCCCCTCAATCCTGTTACCATTGGCCCAGGATCTTGATTTATTGCCTTCTTTGGTAGGTAGTTTGGTTCCACCGCTTGCAGCTCTGGAACTGGTAGCCACAGCATCTTCCTCATTTCTCGATGTGTTGTTAAGCCCCTCTGTTAAGATTGCTCTTGTGTCTCCACCGAAGTCAGGTGAATCTGATCCACCGTGCTGAATATCACTCTCATACAGTCTGGTTGACTCTGATGTGGTTAATTTGGTATAAGCATCCCCATCAACACTTTCTCTGATCTGCCTTGCCATATTTTGCACTTCTCGCCTTGGACGACATAGTATTTTTGTGGAATTTACATTGACTGCACTTCCTCTCGGTATGCTTCTTGATTTCCCATTTATTTCCATTCTGAGCCTATTCCTTACCTCCTCAAGGAATTCTTCCATACTGAGCTCCTTTTTTACTGCATTTGCAGATGAGCTAGGCCACAAGTCATCAATATCACCAAATTTTTCAGCGTCAGGTCTTATAACTACTATTCTGGTGGGAGAGGAAGGGTTTTCACTTTTCTCCATAGATTTCATAAAGTATTCAGAGTCAGCAGGTCTGGACTGGTGTTGCAAAGGCATTGTTTCTGTTGGATATGTTTGGCAAGGTTCGTGCATAGGACCATCGTGACACGAATTTTCCCCTGTGATATTTTCATCCAAAATGGCTGTTGAATTATAATTAGTTGGTTTCCATTTGGCATCTCTGTGTTTTTCCACCTTTTCCTTCATGGAAGCTGCTTGTGGTGCATAACTTTGTTTTTCTCTCAATCCAACAGCATTCGTCTGCTCCCACATTTTTTTGGTTTGCCATTCCTCAAATTCTTTCTTGAATTGTTGGAGTATCTCCTCTTGAGGATGTTCACGAGGTTTTGGTCTCTTTGATTTAGACTGTTGGTTGAATGCAGTAGAATTGCTCTTAATTCTAGAAGGTGGTTCATCTCTCCTCGGCCCTGTTGGCAACGAGGCAATTGCCTTGTATTGCCTATAATACAAATTTGTGTGTGTCTTTCTTGGTACATCGTTCCTCATTGAGCCATTTGTTTTGCCTTTTGTATCAGCTGATGATTTTGCTTCTGATGGTAGGGCATCCATCCCCATCAACCGAGCTACAACACTTGGTGCACCAATATGGCTTGACTTGGCTTGCTTCGTCACTTCTTCATCAATTAATCTTTTCATAGGAGCACCGCATAAATGCAAGTTCGGTTCCAAATGGTGTTTTTCCTGAACGGAAAACTGCAATTTGAATGAATATGTTATCAATCAGCATCATTGACCACAAACACAAGCAGCTAGTTATATAGAAAAGAAGCAAAACCTGAAGTGATTACCGACATATTGGAGAAAATAGTCCTGAAGAGATATGAGTTCTATAACATATTTTCAATTTGTTTTATGAGGTTTATAATTGAGCACAATTATCACTTATATTTGGTAGTTACCGGGATATTTTCATATATATGCTGGTAACCAAGAGATTTATCAGATGGAAGCTCCATGCTATTCCTAGGAGCTACCGTGCCTGCAA
Organism: Cymodocea nodosa; assembly: GCA_036874045.1. Taxonomy (NCBI): domain Eukaryota; kingdom Viridiplantae; phylum Streptophyta; class Magnoliopsida; order Alismatales; family Cymodoceaceae; genus Cymodocea; species Cymodocea nodosa. Next base: position 13,098,944 of record CM072345.1, read on the forward strand.
GTGCAAAATAAGAGTTATTTGAGAATTTTACAAAAACATCCAAAAACAGATATAACAAAGAATACATGACCTCACAAAAATTATTTTAGGATATATGTTATATTTTCAAGCCAAGAGATTGATAAGTTATCTTTTGGAAAATTTCCTTCATATAATGTGCTGAAGTAATATCCCTCACCATGAATACACCTCTTATGTTGCATTGACTTTCTAGATTTGCCACCATGATTAAAATCTAGAAAGTGTAATAAGCCACCCATTGAGCAAAAAAACACCTCCCAGGTGAATGCAAATGAGGGAACCTCAACTGGTGGTGTAAATCAGAGAAGCTCAAATGTTCAAGTACTAGGTGGGTAACCTGCAATGAAGCACAAGGCTTTATTTTGTAAATGCTGTTGATGTAAATGATGGTGTTCAAGGCCATCAAATGATAAATCCACAAAAAAAAAATCTACAGGCATTTAAGAGCTCATAGTAAGATTAGTTCAGAGTTGTGAGGCCAGATAAACATAGTACAGGGAGATGAAATTAGCTGTCTAACCACATGTAGAATTGAAAGAGTACTTGAAAAGAATAGAGAGTAATATAAGTTAATTTCATCAAGAAAAATAACATGATGGCAAAGCACACAGGAATTGAAGAAAAAATAAGAAACCCAAATTATTGGCACTACTAATTGGGAAAATGGATTATCAACCGCCTTTCACATAATTTGTGATAGACATGTGAATCAAATGGTGCAAGGAAATGCAAGTAGCAGCTCCAATCTCTACCTAAGACAGAAAGTAACCTTAATTCCCTTAAGTGTTTAAATTAAATAACGTAAAGCATGTCATTATTTTTTGCATTCTTCAGGGTTCGAATTTTAATGAGATGACAAGAACTATTATCTTTGATGAATTAGGTCATTGTAATTAGTTAAAGCCTGGCAAAAATTTACGAATACACAAAATGCATTTACTTGTAATAAAGCAATAAAGAGGGAGACTGTAAGGAAGTTGCAGAAGTTGGTGAAATCGCATAATACCTTACATGATAAAAACAGATGTGCCCTTGTGAAAAGATGGTGTGCTTGTAATTTTATGGGAAATAAACAGATGTTTTGCCCTTAAGATTCTGGAGTTCAGAAACCAGAGCTAGGTAGCTGGTCAAGAGGAGGGAAAAGATTCATCAATACAGGAAAAAAGAAAATGGTAAGGAAAAAGGAGAAATCCAAGTAACACGATCCTTCAATATATACCTTTGATGAAACGAACCCTGCCATGATACCAGAAGATCAAGATCAGCAAAGTGAAGAACACCTAGCATCATTGACTAACGCCCTTTTTCACATAATCCCAGAGATGCAGAGCATCCTACAAATTCGACCCAAAAGCACCCAAACCTCAAGCACAATGTCAACCCAAGCAAACACCCAACAACAAGAAGACCCAACAGAAGAAGATCCTGTCATCAACAATAGACCCAACCTTCATCACATCTCCTTCCATGACACCACAACAGCCTCAGACCGCCAATCCACGAAGGAGATTGGCATAAAGCATCTACTGAAAGATTACCGCAGCCAAACCATTCAGACAAAGCAGGAGCAGCGGCAACGACAAGGAGCACAGTCTGGACTCGGAGCTATAAAGCTATTATGGTGGGAGAAGGTGGTGCTGGTGGTGGGCTTTAAGGTCCCTGGTAACGTGGGCAGTTCGCTGGAGGATGACCCTTTTGGGTGTCATCGGCAGGGAACCCAAAAGGGTCCCCATGTTCACAACGCAAAAACAAAAGCACACACACATTTTTATCTCTGCCATTCCACCGCTCCGGCCCACCCTTCCCCGGCCATTCGAGATCCCACTGACCCCACTTCCCATTGTTGACGGCGTTTCTTACCACACCACCTTCCCCATGCCACCTCCGTCGGTGGTGTGTAAGCGTTGGAAGTTGTGGCGTTCCTTTTCTTTTTCCATCCATCTGATGATGTTCGTGGCAATGAAAAGGTTTGGATTGCCTGCTGTTTTCATTTGGCGCCATCTTTTAATTAAAACAAAAAAAAATCATGACAATGCATGAGAGATAAAAGGTTCATTTCCCAAAGCAAAATCAAAGCCCTGGGTGACATGTGCCCAAGATTCAGCAGAGAAGAATGTTCTTTCTTCTGCTGCAGTAACAGGGTAGAAGGTGAGGATTTTTCGCTTTTCCTTTGGAACAGAGGAAGCAGAAACTGTGATAGCTCAAGACTTATCATCAATCATCGTTGAGTGAGACCATGATGTGTAAGATAGGATTTTGATGGCAACCAGTGATGAGCTAATAAAATAACATCAAAGGATGTCATGTTTATTTATTGCCCATTGTGGTGTGGGTAACCTTCTGAAGCAGGGCATCTAATTGGCAGTCACATGGTGGGGGGCCGAACTTGATGTTTTGGAGTGAAAGGATGAGATGTCTCTCCACCGAAGGCGAATATATCACTGCGGCGGATAATATTAATTAGTCAGTCGTGTTTAGCTTTTACTTGTAAGAAAAATTTCTAAGTTTAAGTTCAAACAAATATAAAAATATTACCGATGTTAAAAATATCATGGTCAAAATAGGTGCAGTTTGGTAAGACTTTTTAAAACCTCAAGAATTTTTTTCAGGAAATTGGGATTTTGATGAATCAACCCATAAAGTTGCGGTTAAAATCTGATTTGGATGGGAGAACTTTTTAGCTTCAAAAGCAGCATTTTTTGAGCTTCTAAAATTTTCTCTCTTAAAAAAACTTTGGGACTAAAAATTAAAAAGAAACTCATAAATTGACTGCATTTTGAGCGTTTATTAAAAGCTTCTGAACTTTTTCAAAATCTGAAACATATCTAATGATAGGTGCCATTTGATAATGATTATTTCAATTAATGCATGAAAATATGTTAGCATTTTTCAACAAGCATTAACAATTCTATCATTCATACGTGTGCTTAAAAAAATTACAAATTAAATTAAAATTACCAACTTGTTTTCATATATTAATAAAAATATATAAACCATTACCAAACACATAACCTAATGAAAATGAACTGTTAAAAGCTTTGCATCCACGCCAAGGATTCTTGCCCGACCGTCAAACAAGAGAAGGCCAGAAGAAAAAGGCTGCCGTGGGAATTGTTCGTGCATGTTAATGACATACATATGTTAATTTATTGATTAATTATTCATGCATCTTATTAATTAATTTATTCTATGTTAATGATATACTCATGCTTTTTTTTCTATGTAAATACATAGAATAATTATTCTATTTTAACAAGTTTTCTTATTTTCCGTTTACCTTTTAAATTTAATAATTAAAAGAATGAATGTTACTCGTAGGTGAAGGGACTTGGATCAAACTTAGACAGATCGACGTTAATATATCCAACTAGTTTATTTTAATGTGGATTTGAATATTATCGAAAACGATAACATTGGTGCTCAAACATATATAAAAGGAATCTTTTAAGAAAAATTCTTAAAATAGCTGTCTAATTGTGATGGGAGTGGGTCGAAGGGGAATATGTTATACGGTGGAGACTTGCATGTGCGTGTTAAGGTTAAGATTTTTTTTTTTTTTTTTCGATTAAAAGTAAATGCATTTATATTTTTTTCTTATATGGATTGATATATAATTCGTAAACATGCCATACTGTTCGTGTTAAATTCATGATATTTGTTAAGAAAATTAAATAGGCGGATCTATTTCCAATCCGATTTGGTTATGCACAATCCGAACTTAACTATCCGAAGGTCACGCTAATCAATATGCAATATAACATAATTAAATAATATTCCTTAAATAGATTATAATAATATTTAATTACAATTTGATTCTAACAATTTTTTTTTTTTTAAAAAAAATATTTTAAATACTTACACATAAATGATAAATTTATTTTTTTATATAATCATATAGTTAATTAAAGTATATTTAAGATTACGGTTATCAGATCATGACAATTAAAAAGGTGGATTAATTCATGAGAGAGCCCAAAGCCAGCCTTTTCATTTTGAACAGGAAAGAAAAGGTGGCCCATCAGACTTGTTGATAATAGAATATGTCCATAAAAGTAACTGAACCTGTCACGGTTTTTCTTTCAGTGATTGATAATATTTTTATGGTTAAATAATTTTAAAGGCGTACGATCTTAATTTTTTTTATTAAAAAATTAAATAATATAATTTAAGATTACGCAATTTAAGAAAATGGCAGGTGAGGTGTACCGCTACAGCAGTACCAATGGTACATCATCCATATCTGTTTGTGTTGTCCGTCTCTTTCGGACTTGGCCGTTACAAATCCATCCGTCCACTTCCTCCCTCTCCTGTGAGAACCCAACCGTTCGTCGTCGTCGTCGTCGTCGTCGTCGTCCTCCTCCTCCTCCTCCTCCTCTTCCTCCTCTCCTTGCCCTGCCACCACGGTAACTGGTACCGATCAGTCTTCGTTCAGCAACAGCACGTAGGCCTCCCTCATGTTCGCAAAGAAACTCTTCCACAAGGTCTCCAAAAAGGTACAGTACCACTTTTACTTGGTTCCCCATCAATTAATCCTCTTCCTTCCTTACTTGAAGAACACACCACGCACCATATGTGTTCGTGGCAGATATTGAGTTGATGAAGCCAAGTTTCACAAGTGAGGATTGAGTTGAGTAGTGGTTGTTGATGACCAGAAAACCATACATGCATTTGCGACACTTCAATTTCATGCATTGCTGTAGGAGGGGAAAAATAAAAAATCTCTACTACCACCACCACCACCACTACTACTACTACTGTAGATCTACATCACACCATCTACTTACTTACTTTCTATAGGGCATTTCACAACTCTCCTCCTGCACTGTACTGTTCCACAAAAAATCATGACTCTCCTTCCACAAGACATGACATGACATGACATGTTACTCCCTCCATTCACAAGGTCGTTTGATGGCACAGAACTAGCAGTGCATGTGGGTATCGATCCGATGAATAGTATAAGTTTCTTTCTGTCCACCGCCCATGGCGTGGTACTGAAACAAGCATATTAGTTTTCAGATATTGGTAGCATTTTTATTGCACTTTGAATACAAAATTTTATTGATCGATCTTGTAAACCTTGTAAGATAAGAAAATACCCGTCACGAGGGGGTATTTTCATTGCTGGTGGTGGTGGTATCGGAGCATGTAGTCAAACTTTTGTCTGAACTGCATGGGGATCGACGAGGGGGTTATCAAGTCCACATGCAGTTCTATTCCCTAATCTCACGGGTCTCAATTCTCATGGATAAACAAAACAAACAAGTGAGATTCCTGGGTCCATGTGGAAGACATCAATGTACATATACATATATATATATATACACATATACATATAATTTATTTTTGAAAGTATTTAATACCCAACTTGATCAGAAATTATTTATAACATTCATGACACACACACACACACACACACACATATATATATATTAGTTTTTTTCCATTATTATATATGCTCTGCACAGCTTGGTCCAGAGAATAATGGCCATGGGATGCACACTCCTCCAAGTGTTTTTATTGAAAGATAATATAGAAAATATATTAAAACCAAAATACTCGAGCGGTGAAACTACGGCTAGAGTAGAATAACTGATTTTAGAAAATAATGGAAACAAGGGGGGGAAATCTAGAAATTCTTTAGAATGGTAAAAATAGAGATTAACAGAAAATAGTCACTGTAGTTGGTGCTACTTAATAATAATTAAAATAAATCATTTAACCAATAGTAATGATGTAATCAATCGAAAGAAATAATATTTATGACTTTTATTAAAATTTGAAGTTGATGGAATAAAAATAGGAAAAGAAAAAGAGTCACCGAAAACTATATATATATATATAACAACCAAAAATCATGTGTTCCAGCCGAGGGCAAGGCCCAGCAGAGGGCTGGGACCAGGAGACGTGAACCCTCGCCTCGTATACCACTATGGGATTCCTGAAGGGGCGAGATGCCTTGCCTACGACTCCGTTCAGAAGATTCTCGCGGTTTCCACCGTGTAAGTGCCGAATCCCCGCATCCTACATTATGTTTTCCATGTTACAGATGGTGCATATGCTCCACGGATCACACGATTCACCATTGACTGACACATTCTTTTCTTCCAGAGATGGGAGGATAAAGTTGTTTGGGAGTGGCAACACCCAGTGTTTGCTGGAGTCGGACGAAACAGTTCCAAGCAAGTTTTTGCAGGTACCATCCATTTCCACTCGATTTCCTTGGCATTAGGTTGTTGAGCATGATCGTCGCGCTAAAAAGAACTAAAGAAACGTATTGATATCCCTTAAACGTCGTTCATAACTTTACTGTATGACTTGTAAAAAAATCTGTAGTTCACATGATGTTACTGTTTATCTTTTAGAGTTATTTCCTGATGCATGTTATCTTTTCTCATTCCATTTGCCATCAATATAATCCGATGATAAGAAGTCCTCGAAGATAAAATATAATAAATATTTCTATGTCAGCAGTACTTTAATGGTTTTCCTTTTTTATTTTGCCATCATGGGATTTATATAGAGGTACCGGATCTTGGGAACCTGGGCAGTTGTCATCTGCATGCTAAAAGTTAATTCATTAGTCGAAGATTGTTAATGTTAAGCTTCAACGATATGGAAGCAATCCCTTTAAGGAATAAATAAATGGTGTGAGAGAATACCAACTCAAGACCTGGGAGTGAATCAGAGCATAAAAATCACCTAATTATTGAAATGGCGCGATGGATTTAATTGATATTTCAATGGAAAAGATGAAGAAGCTAATATTGCAATTTGTCAAGTACACTGGGTGCGAATTAATGTGTCCTTGGTATCTTCTCACTACTGTTTACAAGATGGATGATATGCCTTTGGCATTAATTCATCATGCCTTGTGCACTGGATTCTACAGTACTTATTTCTTTACGACATTCCTAATTGTTACTTGTGTTTATTAATTTTCTTGCCAATTTTTATATATGTATCTCTGACCATGTTTGGTGTGCAAATTCTTCTGTTTTAATGATGTGTTTTGGGTAATTCTGGCAGTTTTTTGAGAATCAAGGCATTCTTCTCAATGTAACCATGAGCAACCATATTCAGGTTGACTGCTTCACTTAAACTATGTGATTGGCATTCGTCTCGTTTATTTAGTTCCTGTTTGGTAACAATTATATTGGATGTTTTTCCTCCAAAAGTGCCAAGAATAAAAGAAGTTGATCCAAAAAATTTTGAAAAAGGATTAAAATAATCAAAAATTCAGGTTTTCCTTCATCTGAACAAAAATTGTTAAAATGCCAACCTTCACACGATCACAAAACTAACTCTTTTCAAAATGCCAATAAATCCCAATTTATTCTCATAAATTCATTGATATTACAAATGAGCCATTGTGTCTTCATAAATTTATTTTACCTCTCTTTAGACATGTCAAAAAAGATATTGAATGAGGCCGTAGTTTGATATCATTCAGCTTTAGCTTACCATTCTACCTCTCTTTAGCTTGAATGACATCCAGTTGATTTATACTTGACTTATCAAGTCAGGTATATCAATCTGTCCTGAACGTCTCTGAAAATATATTTGCAATGATACAGGATTCTGTTCAATACTGAAATGAGGACTAATATTACCAATTTGTAGATTCAGAGTCCTAATTGCACCTAAGTCTTGCTCATTTGTATTGTATATAAATCTTGAATGACATCCAGATACTTGATTTATACTTAACTTATTAAGTCAGATATATTAATCTGTCTGGAAGCCCTCTGGAAATATATTTGTGCTGAAACAGGATTCTTTTCGATTCTGAAATGAGGAGTAATATCACCATTTTGTAGATTCAGAGTCCTAACTGCACCTTAGTCTTTCTCATTTTCATTGTATATAAATCTTGAATGGTATTTCTCTTTCTATATTCACCATCTTCATGAAACTATTAATTGCATGTCTTCTGGGCACTGTACTCCATCTTTGCTGTTTTTACTTATCAAGATTTTCACTGAGTATTTCATATTTTATTTTAACACTTGAAAGTTCAAGGTTTAGGTGGTGGAATATAAAAGAGGAAAAGAAAATAATATTTGAAAATGAAAAGGTAAATAAACTTTGAGATGAAATAACTACTTGCATTAAAAAGATTGCTAATAAAATTTTAGAAGAGTTTTGTTGGATGATTCCATTTGGTAAAGAAAGTTGATAGTGAAACGAAGATGTACAAAGATAATAAAAGAAAAGAAAGAATATTATAAAATCTATCATAAATGTAGTAATAAAAAATTTAGAGAAATGTAAGTCATAAAAAAGGAATGTTAAGAAAATTGTTAATGAATTTAAAAATCAAGTCTATTAGGAAACATATGATTTTTTGAACACAAAATAAGGAAAAATACAATATATAAATTGACTAAGGTTATAGAAAAGAAATATAGAGATTTGAATCAAATAAAATTAAGAATAAAGTTGGTAGAGTTTTTGTAAAAGAAAATGAAGATGGTGTAGATATTTTTGCAATTTTTTTGTAAATCTATCATAGAAAACTCTTGCATACAAAGTTTGGGTAGCAGTACAAAAAATATAAATTATAGTTATTTTACAATAACTAGTAGTTCGGAGGTAAAAAAAGCTATTAAGAAAATGGAATATTCCAGCAAATCAATTCCGGCCCAATTTCCTGTTCACCATATCAAGCAGTTCAACCACTAAAATTGTTGAACCAAGCCCTGTTGACCCAGCAGCCTTGTCAGTTCCTGGCCCAACTAGTTCAACCGGCCATTTGTTTTGTAGAACAGTGTATTTTTCTACTTGTACCCAGACTAATGTGTGCCAGCATTAATTTAAGTACACCATATTGTAGGTTTGGGACATTTCAAAGAAGAAACTCTGTCATGTTCACCTTTATCAAAGAGAAATTACGTCATTTACTGTGTTAAAAGAGAATTCTTACATGTAAGTTAGATCTCCTTTATTTCCCAAGCTATGAAGTTCATTCCTTCAGTAAACTGTGAAAACTCGTTGCGTTCTCCTACTGTGTAGGTATATTGGGGACCACATTGGATGTATTTCGGTTTTGAAGCTAGAAATAGAAACTTGCCATTTGGAATCTATGCACTATCATATTCCTTTCTCCGAATCTTATGGTGAGATGTTTTTTGTACCTAATTACTATGCAAATTCTCTAGATTTATCTATTTGTTTGTTTATACTTTATAGCTTGGAAATTTCAGTACTATGAGATGAAGTACCTTTAGATTGTGTACTTGTATTACCATTAATAAAGGAAAAGTAACTAAGAAGATCACTTGCATTTGTTCTTTACTCAGATATTGATTTATCTGTAGGCACAAGATTTGAAGTTGCAGGTGATACTGCAGTTAAATATGTGATGCCTCAACCAAAGGTTGAAACCTCAAGGTACTTTATGTTTCTGTTATCTCAAAACAGCATTTAGAAATAGTTGACTTGAGTAAAATCATAAAAGGTGACTAAGTTTGTATGTTACACGTGATGCCCTTAACCATTCAAAAGTGTAATCTGAGGCATCTTAAATTGTGTCACTCATTCCTGTGTTACCATAGTGGCATGCCTGTATAAAGTTAAGAACATATGGTTATGGTCAGTAAAAACAATGGTCACTCCATACAATTAAATCCCTTGAAGATTAATTTAAGTATTTTCTCAAGGGAAAATAAACAAAAGTTTTTATTTTTTTTAGACTTATGCTCTAAGTCTGTGGTTTGGTACAAAACACCGGATGCATTGGTGTCTTTCTTACGAATTTCTCTCTCATTATCTTTATCATTTCAGGGTTCTCATTATTTTTGAAGATGGTACTCTTAGCTTATGGGGACTTAAAGAGAGTAAATCAATATTTATAACTGGTGGGACAATTTCTCTTGCACCACGTGTTAAACCAAGAAAAGTATTATCTGCATGCTGGGTTTGTTCTTCTGGAGGTAAAGTGGCTGTAGGGTATGACAATGGAGAAATTTTTGTTTGGGGTATACCAAAGCAGGCAGATCAGAACATGTTTTTGGCTAGCGATCAAAGGGCCACATGTAATTCTCCAAATATTCCTCTCTTAAAGATCAACCTAAACTACAAGGTGGATAAAGTTCCAATAGCTTCATTGAGGTGTATTGCTAACCGTTTATACATTAATGGGGACTCTGATCATGGATCTGCTAATTTGTTTCAGGTATATACACACTATTTTGTAAGTAATTGTACACATAGAAGTGGTAAAAAGCTAATTTTGAGATTTAGCAAAGAAAATCAATAAACTTAATCATGTAACCTTTATGTCTACATATAGTCTTCCATAATATGTTCTGTGAAGTTGAGGATTGTTATTATCGTTATTATCAAATACTTATCTCCCTAAGAGTAATTTTTTTTCCTGTGAGGAACTTATGTCCAATGTTTGGCAACATAGAGGGTTAGCCTTAGGGTGGGATTTGAAATAATAATGGGAACATTTTGTCCTTGAAAGGATTATTTACCTTTGTCATCAGCTAAAACGTGAAATAAAATACTAGATAATGGATGATGTACCTTAGGATCAGTCTTGTTCTGTATTCGGCTCATTAAAATTTGTAGGGTTTTGGTTGATGTGTGGTATGATAATTCCAAAATTATTTTTTCAAGTTTTGAGCAGTGATGATTTGAATTTTTTCTATCATAAAAACAGAAAATTGCATAATTTTATTGCTGAAAAGAAAGCATAAAATTACCTCGGCAAAGAAGGGCAATCCACTTGAGAGAGAAAAATAATGAGAAGTCCTCTTTTTTAGTCAAAAAAGTGAATTCCCATTTGCAATGGTTTCTTTCCATTTGAAAACCCTTCCAAGAAAGGCGTAAAATATAAAAATAATTCTGATAGTATTAGCTCCAAGTTCCAAATCTTACACCTTTAGTGGTATTTAATTCATATAAATACTTCTTCAGCCTAATTCGTCATGCAAGTCTCAGAGAACATTGATAACCATGATGTCTCAGCTAATTAATTCTAAGCCATGCTATAATGGAAATCATGTATACAGCTAACAACACCAAAACCTGTTTCAGATAAAAAAGTTTGGATATATGTTTGGTTTGTTTAAAGTGAGGGCTCTAGTGTTAGAGCTCCTGTTTTCTATGGCAACCCCCCAATTGAACATGTGCAATTTACAAGCTCAAAAACTTGTCTAAATATGTAATGGAGAAGTTAACTATTATTGTCATGGAATTTAAATAAGTTATTTTTGCCACCATTGGAGAAAAGTTTACCAAAATGTAACGTAGAAATATTTAACTTTGGAGGAACTGGTAGGGGTCGAGAATGTTCAAGATCATGGCTGTGCAGTATGCTTAAGTGCTACAAAAATTTGATTTGGGAGGGGGGTAGGAGGTGGAATTTTTTCTAAAAAACTGAATTGAGTTGAGCAAAGAACAACTAGCCACATTTATGTAGAATGGATTTTTTTGCACAGACAAATCAAGTGTTGAAAATCCAAGCCTTTGGAGGCTGTTGAGAACAATAATTATGGTCTGATAAATATTTAAGCACATGCATACTATATAAAGATTTTGCAGACTTTGTGCTTAGTCTACTTCACACTCAGTCCAAACATACTATTTGTTCTCTGTTGCCTTCTTGTTTGCAATGTAGTCGACAAATAGCCATAATATTGCTTGAAGTTGAAGAAACTTTAATTGTACATTACTTTCTTAGTGTTTCTTGTCAAAGATATATTCTCAGTGGTCACTTAATTGTACTCGAGTCTTGGTAGTTTAATATTTCGTCTGCAAAATAAAATGATGTCAGTTTGATGGATTTTATTTTGTGGCTCGGAACCTCCAGAGTAATATTACATTTACCAATGAAATTTTTGTACGGTAAGTCAATTATCAGACATTTCTACCATAATTTTTGGTATGAATATTCTATGTCTGTTTATAGGTTTTGATAGATATTTACACATATAACAATTTGAAACTGCTACATTGCTGGTACCATTCGCTGTCCAAAACAAGCTGTTTTTGTAGTAAAAAAATTAGTATCATACTATTATCTGCAAAGAAACTCCAAATTTTTTCCCTTGTCCCATTGTATCTCTATTCATGTGCTAATTCTTTGATTGCTTTTTTTTCCTATTCTCTAGATAGTTACACTCAATGAGAATGCTGAATCTAGAACAATTAAACTTATACTTTCCCTGCCTGATGCTTGTAAAGAAATGGAGATTATTTCAAGTTTTGTGGAACAAAAGAAAAATGCACATAATATTCTTGTGCTGTTACTGAAGTCTGGTCAGTTATGTATATACGATGATTCAGAAATTGAAAACTATTTATTACAATGCAAATCAAGTTCATCTCTCCATCTTCCCAAGTTCTCTAAGGTAAAGATGCCATTCAGCAATTCAACCATCACTGTTGCAGTATTCGTTAAAGAAATTCCTGCTCCATCATGTTCCACCGAGGAGGTGATATCATTAATCAATAATTTACATTTTCTCAATTTTGATTAGGCATGACTTACCTTTTCTGTCCGTGTAGGATCATGAAATTTCAACACAGAAACTGCCTTGCCTTATTTCAAGTGATACATGGGATGACACACTTCTGACATCAACACGCTTCTCTGGCATCACAAAATCCAGTAACTTGTATATAACTGGGCATGAAGATGGACATATACATTTTTGGGATGCATCATGTCCTCTACTTATCCCAATTTTATCAATTAAATACCAGGTATACGTTGCTAACATGCAACTGTATTACTCTTAAGACAGTTGTTTGCCGTGGCTATTAATTTTACCAGGGAAGGATGAAGAACTGACCACCACTAATTATCTTCTGCATAAAAATTCTGGATGAGAATCATCATAAATTGCATTTCAAAAAAAAATAGGTACAGACAATTTTTTTATATTATATTGTTAAATAATAGAAGTTTTCTAGCAGAGCAAGGATGATTCACAGAATGAAAGCCCTGCCAAAGCATTATATTTTGATCTCTCTTCCCAAGTCCTAATATCGGGATATCAGAATGGGCTGGTAAACTACTATCATGACAAACTAAATTAAATGCATCAATGCTTTGGTAAACCATAATGTACGGCTTATTGGTGAGCTGTGATTTCAGGTTAACATCTTCATGTTCCAAACAGCACCATCTGTCACAGATAACATCTTTTCCTTTCTACAAGGTAAATTTTATTTGCTTTTTGTTATGTAAGGCAGGATAGTATTGCCCAAAAAGATGAAAAATCTCAGGAAGATGGAAGAAAGTATATCTTAGAAATCAAAAAGAGTTTAACAGATGTTTTGTTAAAATTAAATTACAATATCAAAGCACAATTTTGACTAGATAACTAATGAATGAAGAATTCAGTGATTGGATACAAATATTCATTTTTCTCAAAACTAGATGACATTTTTAGTCCGAAATCCAAGCACAATTTTGATTAGTGAGCTACCGAATAAAAAAATTTGGGATTGGATATAATTATTCATTTTTCTTATAACAAGATGATCGTTTAAGATAATGAAAATTTAGTCATCAGTAATGTATTCCTGTGAGTCAATTTCAATTTGAAAAGAATTTTCCAGTCGAGACTAATTTCAAATAAAGTTTATTTTTTCCTCTAAAGGTTGGATGCCTTTAAACGAGAAAAGGTAAAGAAGCATGTTGTCCAGTTACACATGTTCTGTCATTATACAAAAACAGAAAAAGGAAAGGATAAAAGGGTAGATATATATATAGATGATTGCTTACAATGTGACAAGAAAAAAGGAACAAAGTTTGGAGAAAAGGAAGAGATGTGGGAGAAAGAGAAAAAAGGAAAGAAAAAATTGTCTTTTCTTTGATTTTTTTGTTATGTTAAAAAATGTGGTGGTGGAAGAAGTCAACAAAAAAAGAACAAGGAAGATGATAGAAAAAGTGAAGAGTTCGAATTATGCAGGAACATATTCGTGTTTGTGTGTGCAGGAATTCACATTTTTGCAGTTTGCATGTTATGTTGTTTATTTGTTGGGTAATAATGTTAACATACTGGTTTATATATTTATTGGATATTTTCTGCAATATGTTTTTTAATATATAGTTAGTTGTGAGTGAGTCTCTTACCTAATCATGAAATTAAATTCTGACTCAACAGCAAAACAAAGACTCAACTATCTTACCCACAGTCTTCGATTGAATGGAGCAATACTTTCTATCAGTATGAACTCTGACTGCAGTCGTTTTGCTATCGGAACTGATAATGGGAATGTAAGTTATTTATGTTATTTTTATATAAGATTTTCTTTATTTCTCAAAATAACCTTCATAATATAAGTGGAAACTACAGTATGCATTGATCATTAACAAAAGCTTATCCTTTACTCCATGCTAATATAATAGTATTTAGAATATGCTTATGATCATTTAGCTTTTGAATGGTGATTTATTGCTCTGTTCTGCCTTGCAGATTGCTGTTATTAGGCTAGAAGGAGTAGCCATTCTCTACCAAAAGCATTTTCCATGTGATGTGTATCAAGGAATCTTCTCGATGAAATTTGAGAATGTTGTTCTTAATGGATCTGGAAGGAATGTCCTGCTAATTGCATTGAAAGATTCATCAATATTGGCTTTGGAAGAGGAATCAGGGCTCTTATTGAGCACTTCCACCATCCATCTCAAGAATCCATCAAGAGCTTTATTTATGGAAACTCTTGGTAAAAGATATAATTTTTTATTGGTACTTTAATGATAAAGTTGATTATTGCCTTCATTGGTAGGATAACCAAGAGATTTTTGTATTGATGCATAGATATTGGGAGTTCCATATTAAATCAGTCTCTTTTACTACTATGTTCTGAAACTTCAATCCGTGTATACTCTTTACCACAAGCAATTCAGGTGAGTATTCAGTTTTCCGTTCATGTATGTGCCGTATGTCTACCTAATATATAATTAGAAAGTTTGGTGTTTTTCTGGTGTTGTGAGATCAGGGGATTAAGAAACTTTATATCAAGAAAAAGTTACATAGTAGATGCTGCTGGGCTGCAACATTCTTCCACCACTGCTCTGGATATGGTCTCATCCTCTTGTTTCATAGTGGAAAAATAGAGATAAGGTAGAGATCCATATTTTTGTATTTATTTTTCTGTACACACATGTTTACCTCATTAGTAAAGTTGAATGATTTAACTAGTGAACATTTTTAGCTACATTTCAATATCAGTTGCAAATACCTGATTATTGATCATTATAACTGATGGTTCTCAGTTTCCTCATACCATTAGTTGTTGCTTCCATGAAAATGGACTATTGACTTTTTATCACTAATTTACCATAATAAAATTATTATTGCTTGATATGGAAATTTGTCAACTCTTATCAAGGAGGATTTTCAGTTGTAATTTCATGATGGTTGTCATAATTTTGGTTGATCTTATCTGATAGATACCTTATCCTTTTGATGATGTTAGTTCCATATTTAAATATCCCAATGCAAAGCTTAACCCATTTTAAATGAAGTCCCCTTGGTAGAATCTATTAAGAAGAATATTAGGGTTGTCCTCCCATAAGAACCTGCTGACAACCCTACTGCTGCTTCATCCGTCTTTACCTCCACTGCCTACAAAATAACAGAAAATGGAGTATTGTGGCTGATGCCTAGTTTTATTAAACAAAAGTTGTAACGATAATTCCCCTACTCTCTTCTCTAGGAAACTAGCCTTGTAGAGGGAGGATTAAAACATGATTTATTTGTAGATAGATCATTTCGAATTTCATATGGCCATGGTTTGGCATGTCATAAAAAACTTTAAGCATTTAAAAGGTAGAAGTTTCAAGTTTGGATGCTTCAGATGCCATATATGCTATGTACGAAGTATTGAACAGCTACTATTCAGCACGATTTATATACACATCAGAAGTCTAGAAGCATTATCTTTATATCTTGAATCCATAAACCCTTAACTAGCATCTGCTAGATATCTTCTTTATGCTTGTCAATAACTACCTGTCATTAATGTAGTTTGATTATAGAGGTTCATTTATAATTTTTGAAACAACCAGATCCCTTCCAGAGTTGAAAATTCTGAAAGAAACAATAGTGAGAGGAGTGACATTTTCAGGTGTACAATCAAGTGTAGAGTTTGGTGGTGTAGTATGCTCCTCATCAGATGGAGAACTTATCATAGTAAGTTTGCAAAAATTTGTTGGTGTTTTTTTTTTCAGGAATTTTGAGAAAATACTCTTTCTTCCTTTATTTGTAGGTAAAAAATGACCAAGAAATATTTTTCTATTCAATATTAATTCAGAAGGATGTATACAGGTGCTTTGTTATAAGCTTGTTTTATTTTTTTTATTTTTGTGAGTTTCTTGGTGGGCTTTGCATATCTGCATATTTTGTAATAAAGTGAAAGAGTGTTTGTTTTGACAACCAGTATATCAAATATTCATGTTTAGGAATTTGGAGTCAATTTCCCAAGTATACAAGGATGCAAAAGCTCAACAGGCATCTTCCTCTTTGATGGTTACTGATGGAGAAAAGAAATTGGTAATGGTAATATGGTGAAAATTGTATTATTTTCCAGGCCTTATGCTACCTATTTATATCTATTTTGGTTCAGGGATTATTCAGTTCTGCTATGAAAGATTTTAAAAGTAAAACAAAACATGCACAAGGAGTAGAAGTTACAGATTCTGCTATAAATGTTGCAGAACTCTCAACCTTATTTTCAACATGTAATTTCCGAATGGAAACTGCTGAGAGCAATGCACAAACTGTAGATTCCAAGGTTTCCGACCTGGAGATAGGTAGTGACATGCTTAAAACTTCTCTTTGATGCCTACATTTTAGTTGATCATTCTATTTTGTTCTTTTTCTTTGCATACGAAGATGAGCTTGATCTTGATGATCCAAAGGAGAAATATAAAGGACAAAATGTTGCAACATTTAATAAGCATCTTGGAAAGAAATTCAGTGCATTTAAAGGTTAGGTCTTCCCTATATTTCATTCCACACCTTATTTCATTTACTTTCATTTCATCTGTGTTCCAGATTTATGGTAGCTTCCTGCAGGCTGTTGTTAAATAACATAGCTAATTTCACATATAATTCACTCTGTAGGGAAATTTAAAATGAGGGAAACAGAAAGTACGGTCAATATGGTGAACGAGTTGAGTGAAAATGTGCAGGCCAAGAGCACAGTTGGCGAGATTAAGAAGAAATATGGCTATACATCAAGTTGTGTAAGCTACACATCTCTACCTTAAAGTCATTGTTTTTATTTAAGAATTGATAGTTTTGAAGCTAATAAATGGTAAGAAAGGAGTTAACATAAAAAATGAATTTCTCAATAAGATTCGGCCAATTTCATTTTAAAAAAACTTTTAAAAATTGGTGAGAAGGGACTCATGAGCTTAAACACTGAGGAACTTGGGTGTGATTTGATGTTATTGACTAGAATAATTGCAAGTAACCAGACCTAAAAAGCTGCATTCTTTTGGATTACAATGGAAAAAGGTTTTATTTGCCTGAATATTCTGGAAGTTTGCCCATCTTTCATACATCAGTAAACTTATCTTCATCAATGCCACATTTTGTTGATGATCTTCTAACATATTAATATATGTATGTTGTACTTCCATTACATTCTTAGGCTTACCTCTATTTCTTTTTATTTCTTCTATACAAATTAAATTTTCCTTTCTAACTGGCACATAGTTTGTTTTTATAAGGATATGATTAAATCACCTAAGTTAATTTTCTCTTATCTTCAATAAATAAAATTCCTAATAAAACATTTATTCCTTATAGTATTGTCATTCATCTATTTAAATATATGCATTTCAACAACACTTTTTGCATATGATCATGTTTTACAATCTAAAATTTTGAGTCATAAATTATAGTTAGATAAACAGTAGTTTTATAGAATTTTCCTTTTAATTTCAAGGATATTCTCTATCACATAATACTCCAAAAGTAATTTTCTACTTTATCCATCCTTTTTTAATTGTATAAATAACATCCTCTATAATTTCACTATTACTAATTATAAATGTTAAGTATTTAAAAATATTACTTTCATGAATCTTATAACCATCTAATTCTATACCTTTATCAATATTTTTATTGATTCTATATTCCATATTTTCAATTTTTGACCTACTCAATTTAAATCCTTTGAACTCTAAATATTTATTCTTAATTATGATGTAGAATTAATTCCTAACTTATTTTTGTCAACTAAAACTGTCATCAACAAATAAAATAACATATACTAGAGTATTCATAATCAAAACAAACAAATATGAAGTTTAGGAGGACCTTTGGTGTAAACTTATAACTATAGGAAATTTTTAGTTCTTCCTCCTATATTTTTAACGCTAATAGCTGTTCTTTTATATATATTTTTTATAATATTAGCGTATCTTATTAATACTCTTCTTCTTTCTAAATCACAGCAAAGTAAAAGTGTTTTATCATTTTTTGATTTAGGGGGTTAGGATTGTACTGGAAATGCACCAATAAGAAAATCCCAACGTTCTCTATTTAAGGAAGAGAAGTTGTGGTACTGACCAGCAATTGCCTTACAAATTCTAGCTTTTTGCATTTTTTCTCCCCATGTTCCTTTTTTTCACCATCCAGCTCTTTTTTTCATTGAAGATATCATCAACAAACATGCAACAATAATGTGAAAACATACTGTCATAAGGTATTAATTGTGTTGATATCATCAACAAACATGTAACAATACTGTAAAAACATATCTTCTTAAGGTATTAATTATATTTATCTCTTGTATGCATGCAATGTATTGCCTATTCTACTCTTTTCTTTTTCTCTCAGGAGCAGAGCGTACCAAGGCTGGCAGTAAGTAAACTGCATGAGAACGTAGAGAAGCTACAGGTTATATTGGAATTATATTTTCTAATATTTAGTATTTTTTTTCTGTTTTACCTGCCTGTATTGAAAGTTTCAAAAATTTATAGCCATGTTAAATAATAGAGCTTCTAGTTCATGAATCACATGCACGTTTTGAAAAAAAAATTCAACATACAATGCAAGGATGTAATATGATTCATGAATATTAATACTAATATCTCCTATCAACATATTGTAAGAGAAATCATATGGAGGAAAAATATGAGTTTTGCTGCATAGTGGCAACTCTGAGTTTGTATTCAAAAGAGTACTCAATTCATATGGAGGAAGAATATTAAAGTTTCCTGCAGTATGTGAAAGCAACTATATATAATGAAAACTAAAACCTTACTTTAAGGGAAACTATGATATTATACAAATAACAGAAAAGTGTTTTTAGAAATGCCTCTAGGAAATTTTCCTAGTGTTGCATCTTCTTTTTTTTAATAAAATTAAAATCTAATTATAATTTTACTACATATTAGAATTTTGATTTAATCTAAATTGTACTCATTAAGTTTTTATTTAAAAATAAATGATTAAAATTTAATGGAAACTGGTTGATTTTAAGACATTTTACACTTAGATCAAGAGCAAATCCTTATTCAATTTATGTAAAATTTTAAACATGTATCTATAATCATTTAAATTTTAAACATATACGATTGCTTCTATTCTTCAATGCATTTATGAAAACATTTGAAAGCATCTTAAAAAATATTTTCTGAAGATACCTCTAGAGAAAAATAGCACCCATAAATAAAGAGATGCTTGTCGCTCTTTTATGCAGGTTACTTAATAAATACCAATCAGGTTTCAGAATTCCTTTCAAGTCTTCTTGTAAAATGGCTAAGAGAATCAAGCAAATATCATTACTGTCACAAGCCACTTTTTGACTGTCATGTCATTGGCACACCACAGGCATTCCAAAGATAGTCCTTGCTAGATTATTTTAATTCTAAGAAAGACTGTTGGATTTATCGCATGCATCTATCATCTACTCAGAATGATTTTATAAACGCAACTTTTTCTTTCTCTGGTTCACACCAGATAGCAATGAAATGTCAACGACCTGGCATACAGGATAAATCTTTCCTAGAATATTATTTTCCTAAATGTGTACTTGCTCGCCTCAAAATTGTAGTATAATCTTAAGATTGTCTGAGTTTTGCTGCAGGACATTAGCATACGAGCCACAGAGATGCAGAACTCGGCCAAGACGTTTTCAACGTTAGCCAAAAATCTGTTACGTTCCGTGGAAAACGAAGAATAGCATTCAAGAGATTTTACGGATCGAATCACTGTTATATTGTACAAAATCAAATCACAAGACATGAGTGAATACGTAACATAATAGGAATTATACGTTCCCATGAAAGATGGAACTACGGGCAATAAGTCATTGAAGTTAGTCTCTTACATTTTACATGGAATGCACTTGGTTACATGCTACAGTCATCCAAAACCAATTGAACTTGATTTGCAATGTGTGACAATTTGAGAAGGATAAAAAGTAGCCTTTTGGTTGGGCGGGCAGCTACAAGACGAGAACGTGCTTGAAAAAAATTCCTGATGCCTCTCATACCATACGCATAAACAAACTTTTTGCATTTGTAAAGATATAACCGCCGTTAGATGTAGACATCACCATCCATATATTTAAATTGAAGGAGAATCTATATTACAATGGAAGGTACAATAAATTTTCTTGAATAGCTGTGGAAAGTTATCTTTTGTGAAAAAGATGATGCATGTCGTAATATTTTCCTTAAATTAATAATCAATGTTTTCGTAATAGCTTTGAAGATTTTGATTACCTTACTATATCCTCAAAGACTAACGTAAACTTTCCAATATACGGGAAATTATACAAAAATTTCAAGAAGAAAATATTATACACATACATGCGTTACAAACTTCCCATTTTGCATAGAATATTCCAAAACTAACAAGCATACCAAAATTCGATATCAATACAAAATATCTTAGACGAAGTGATGGCCAACAAAGCAAAAACAGGATTTGTTCAAGATTTTACCTGCCGCATGAAAGCATGTCACATTACGCCTTCAGAAAATTAAGATAACAGAAGATCGCACAACAAGAATGCGGCAGACAAACATCCCATACCGTTTGGAAAATTTCTAGTAATATACATCGCCAAACGCAAATATCCTTGATAACCATGGCACATGCAAACTATGCTACCAGTCAGGCGAAATATGGTACGGTATGCAAACAGAAAGAAACAGTAAGATTATGAGCAAACAACGAGCAAGATTAGGATAACCATCATGCTTAAGAACATAACTAGAACAATTTGATATCTGTCGGAAGAAATTTAAGTACAATAAGAGAAACTACCATCCGAGGAATTCATCCCCTATTGAACTGAACGCACATTCCCGGCACCGGCAGCAGCAAAAACTAAACAGACAGAATATCAAAAGGATCCTACGAGTCATCCATTAGCATGTGCATTACAGGGAGGAAGAAAATACAGAATATCTAAAAGCTTGGAGATATTATCCATCCATGCGTTTTCATGGCTGACTTTCACACTTCTTCACCAGTCTAGTCATCGTCCTCTTCCTCCTACAAAGTTACAGAAACAAATGTCAATTTACCCCCAAAAATATCTGTAAAAGTAAGCAGAAAAGGTACGAACGGGCACCTCTCCACTGTCGTCCTCCCCATCATGAACCTCTGACTTCGATTTGTCGGATCCAGCTTCCTCGTCATCAGCTGCGGCACTGCTACCATCCTGCACCATGGCAAACGACCGTCGTGTTTTCAACGGTTGGAAAACATACTAAAAACAGCAACAAAGCTAGAAGGCGTACGAAACAAAAGAACAATGCAGGGCGAATAGACTAACTAAGATTACCTTCTTCCTGTTGTAAGCGTCCATAAGCTTGTTGTAATCAGCCTTCCTCTTTTCTGCTTTGGCTATATAGGGAGCCTTTTCCTGTGCAAGAGGAAAAATATCGCAGTTAAAATCAGAGCACGACTTCAGAAGGATAGACGATCAGAAAACGGTTGGAACGAGAAGGAAGAGAAGTTACAGCATCGGACATGGATTTCCATTTTTCTCCGCCAGCCTTTCCGACCTGCACGGATCGAAGGAAACTATAAATAATAAAAGGGAAAAACCTAAATCGAAGAGAGACGTTGAGCCTTTGATCGAGGACACCTACGGCAGCAACAGACTTGTTCTTAGGGTTCTTCTCCTTGAACAGTTGCCTGAACTCCTCCCTGTTCCGTCGCACAGGCGAAACTTGTTATCAAAAAGCGAAAAGCAATAGCAAAAAAAAAAAAAGGTAAAAATCGAGAAAATCGCAATAATGATCCACGTACATGAAGACGAAGAAAGCACTAGGCGGCCTCTTCGGCTTCCTGGGGTCCTTTGCAGCCTTCTTCGAAGCTCTGCGCCCTCCATCAGTTGCCTTCCGCTTCATAGACCTAGAACAACAATAATAATAAAATAATCCCTACGCAGCACCGGAAACCCTAGATCCACCGCTCCCACCCCGACAAATCTCGATCCCGACCAAAAAACAAAACGACGACTGGAGGGGACTCACTTTGTGTCACCCTTGGCCTTCCCTCCCGCCATGGATAAATCTGCACGACAACAAAAACGAACAGATCGGCAAGGAAAACCTTCACGAATCCGGCGGAGGAAGGAAGCAGCGCCCTAGAATACCTTAGGGTTAGGGTTTGGTGGGTGGGAAGTAATGAGGAATCGTGAGAATTGGGGTTTGGATTCCGATTTGGTGGTGGTGGTAAGACGAGAGAGATGGGAGAGAAAGCGAAGGGTAATGTAGTGGAGCAGGAAGAAGTGGGAGGAGGGAAATTGAAAATATCCCGGAGATAACTGGCCACGAGATGAAAACTTTTCGTTTGGGCGGGATCGCATTTTTTCCCACCTTCCATCTCCGACACGTCATCGATCCGAGGATCAGATCTTCCCCCCGTCTTCTACCGACCGTTCGATCCCTCATCTGCGCTTCCTCTTCTCCCTCCCTGTGTTAGCAGCGATGTGGACCGTGATTGTTCCAGAGCGAAAGAATTATAGGGAGGGACGGATTTTCCTTCTTCTTTTTTTTAATAGAAACATTAAAAAAAAAAGAGAGAGGCTTTTAATACTTACAGGAATATATATATATATATATTACAACCATTTTAGATATTTTGAATTAAATATACATCTCTGTTTTATAGTTAGTTATTTATTTTGAAATGTAATCTTCGTTATTTTTGAATTTAAATTGAGTGATAGCAATATTATATTCTTAACTACTTTGGTAATATAATGGTGATAATAATTAATATTGGCCCAACTTTTGGATTCGGGCAAAAGTTTGATTCTATAATTTTTTTACTGAAAAG
The DNA here is from genome assembly GCA_036874045.1 of Cymodocea nodosa. Taxonomy (NCBI): domain Eukaryota; kingdom Viridiplantae; phylum Streptophyta; class Magnoliopsida; order Alismatales; family Cymodoceaceae; genus Cymodocea; species Cymodocea nodosa. The sequence continues at coordinate 13,122,247 of CM072345.1, forward strand.
CATTATTGAAAGTCTTTTAAAATTTATCATTAGAGTATGCGCAAAATTTATCATGTCATTGGTAAGATTTCGAGAATCTTAAAATCTAGGGTTTTAAATTTGTTAACGCATGCCAAGTTTAAATTACGTGTTGGAAGGTTGGGGAAGATTAACAATCGAAGTCGGAAGATTTAGGAGGTGGAAAATCGACGGAATAAATATTTTATAATTCAATTGCGTAAATACTTTGAAAAAGTTGGAATTCCACAAACACCCCTTGAACTTGTCGATGGTAACGTTAAGTGACTATACGAATAATCGGTATTATTATTTTTTATAATTAAATAACTAATTATTAACTATCACGAAAAAATTTGTTCAATTGATGGTTAATTTTTTAATGCGAATTTAATTAACCAATAAGTAGAAAGGACATAAATCCTTTATCTAATTTAACTCATTTTCACCGTCAGTTCCATACGTATTTTTTTTTTTTAAACGCACGGGTGATTGATTGCCGTTCGTAACAAGGTGGGCGTATTAAAGATAAATTTAAAAATTTTCGGTTATGAAATTACGACCGGAGAACGAGAAGTTAAAAGTTAATCAATACCCAAGACAAAAAGAAATAAAAGACAAAGTTCTCAGAAAAGAAAACAACAAACGATTAATTTAAGTCCTCTCCTTTTGGATCATCGCCCATCGGCGATATTAAAAAACCTTTAGTTACGATATCATAATCGGAGAAAAAGAAGTTAAAAGTTAAACAACAATAAAGACAAAAAAAACACACACACACACACACACGTACGAAGGAGACAAAGTCTTAAAAGAATAAAACAACTAATTTAAGCTCAATCCTTTTGGATCGTCGCCTCGTCGGTAGAAAGATTGAAGTAATTAAAACTATTCGTGTTAACGACATGAATATCTTGGCTAAATTGAAGTCTAAAAAATATATAAATATGTTGTCAGGACTTGGACCGTTATTCTTCTTCAAAAGATCGATCCCATAAAAAAGAATATTTACTTTTAACTACGTGTTTTCGTCATCAATGTAAGTAAGACTATTTTTTCACGTCATTATGATTTACCATACTTTCGTTAATCGCTAACGTACATACCTAAGAGTTACGATATAAGTCGTAATTACAGATCAGACTGAACTTTGATATCACCTGTCGTGATCTAAACCATCATTTCTTCCCAAAAGACCGACGTTATAAAGACGGGACGTCTATTCCTAACTAAATGCACATTTCTTGACCTCTTTATCATCAATGTAAGAAGATTAATTTTTTCTTATCATCACATATGTCATGCAAGCGGTTAATGGGACCAAGTCATTTGTTAAACTCGGTAAGCCACTCTTGTGGATATTTCGACGAGTGTACGGTAGTGGAATTAAAAAAGCTTCAATTGTAGGTTTTGATGATTTCTTCGTAACTTTATTTTCCTTTAATCACTACTTGTTTATACAACATTGAGAGTAGTTATAACTTCCTCCCCAATCTCCATCCCACAGCCTTCTTTAATTAAATTTGTATTTAAAGTTTAATTTTTGAATTCAAGTCGGTCTTAATTTTTTACATCTTTCATTTATAATCATGAAGATCAATTATATTATTTCATATATCAAATATTATAAGATGTATTATTTTTACATTCTGTTCTCACTTAAGTAATATGTGACTTTTCTTACTTTTACTGTCTATAAAAAATTTTAATATTCCACTCTCACTGTTTCTAAAATATTAATATTGTTCATTTTTATTATTTATGAAAATATATTACAACTCAAGTCAACCAACTGCATCTTAACTTCACAGAAGTTGGTAGACTCTCGTGTAATCGCAAAAATACGTGATTGAATAAAATTTACCAGCTATCAATTATCGATTCTTAATTATAAATATCAGAGTAAATATAGATTATAATATATTTATAACATTGATAAGGGCATTGAACTCTAATTCAATTAGCCTAATCTGTTATTTTGCAGTTTAAAATCTCCAACTAACTAATCTAACTTGGCAGAGGGAGATCAAAATCCTTGTTCAATTTTTTTGTTACATTTTTAATAAAGCAAAATATATCAAATATCTCCGGTGAAATCGTGAAAGAGATAACTGGCAAGATTTAATGTGGAAAACAATAGATAAGTTAACGTTAAAGATTGAGTTCGTTTCCGTTAATTACAAAAAATCTTTGGAAATCTTATTAACTTGTACCTCATTTATTAATCACAAAAAATTCGAAAACAAAGATTTCTATTAATTACAATTTTCAATGCTGTAATCGTTATCAAAATCAAAAATATTGCAAGTGTTCATTTATGATTTAGAAATATTAATTTAAAATTTACCAAAGATTATATTTAAAATAATTGTTTTAAAAAATATTTATTTTAAACGTAATTTTTATTATTGACAAGTTTTAAATTGATGTATGTAAATCTTAAGATGAATATTTTCAGTATTTGTAATTATAAATAATTAGAGCCCTATTTTTTTTATATAAATAAAGTGAAAGTTCATTTATATATGAGTCTAGTTTTACAATTGAACGCTCAAAGGAGAGATGGTGCGAACAACGGTTGAGATATCCCGTTAAAGATGTTTACAGAAAAAATGTTTATATATATATATATATATATATATAGCGGTCATCGGAAGCTCTCGGCGAGGCGGGTGCCGTCGCCTTCTACCTCAGAAGCGCTCGGGAGAAATAACACGAACGACAACGACCACCCAAGGCCTTGTGTATCCAATACGGAGCTGTGAATGGTGCTGCTGCTCCCACCACCGCACTTCGCTTCTGCATTGCCACAGCGTCATCTGCGAGATGCCGGATCGGTGTCGCTCCTGCGTGATCGCATATACGTGGTTGCAGCAGCATCGAAGCGTCAGGGTGCCGCCGGTGCCGGTCTGTCCCGTCGTAAGATCCCCAAGAACATTCGGTACCCGCGCCGTGCTAAGGTGCCGCCAGACCCTGGAGTCTCGAAGAAGGGAAACGATGTTGGCACGGGATCCTCTGAATCTGACGAGGGGAAGACGAATGCACCCGGCGAGGACGATGCTGCTCTGGACGACTCGGTCTGGAGCAAGGAAGAGATCGAGGTTATATCGGCGTTATTCGAGAGGGGACCTCCAAAGAAGTCCAGCGATGGCAAACTTAAGAAAAGGCCGTTGCCGCTCCCGGAACCACACAAGACTCGCCCACGGGGAACTCCGACGCCGAAACACCACATCCGGTCGGTCTCAAGGGCTGTTGCCTCGGCAAGGTCCTCCCTTTCTGCTCGAGTGAGCAAGAATCCAGATGCGCTCGTCGGCATAGCGAAGGACATTGGAGCCCTCCCTTCGAACGTGGACGCATCGAAGGTGCTCGACGGTTGGACCACGCTCCTGAGGAAAGGATCGCTATCGATAACGATCCGTGAATTGGGCCACATGGGTCTCCCCGACAGAGCCCTGCAGACGTTTTGCTGGGCGCAGAGGCACAGTCCCGCGCTTTTCCCGGACGACCGGGTACTTGCATCCACCGTTGAGGTGCTCGCCCGGAGCAGACGACTGAGATTGGAAGATCAGGTCGGGAAGTACTTGTGTTCGGCTAGCAGGAGCGTGCTGGAGGCATTGGCGAGGGGCTTCCTAAGGGCGGGAAATTTGAATAAGGCAAGGAGGGTCCTCTCGTTCGCCAAGGACAACAACAGAAGGCTGGATCCCAGCATTCACGCCAAACTGATGCTGGAGGCCGTGAAGAATCCGGACAGGAAAAGGCTTGTGGAAGCCCTGCTTGACGAGCTCGGCCAGAGGGAAGACTTCGACCTCCAACCACAGGACTGCACGGCCGTAATGAAAGCATGCATCAGGCTCGGGAGATTCGAAGCGGTCGACAGCCTCTTCGACTGGTTCAAAGCGTCGGGCCGGCGCCCAAGCGTGGTGATGTACACCACGGTCATCCACGGCAGGTACCGCGCCACCAACTACCGCCAAGGACTGGCTGCCGTTTGGGAAATGGAGGAATCCAACGTTCTCTTGGATCTTCCGGCCTACCGGGTCGTGATCAGGCTGTTCGCTGCTATGAACGATCACGGCCGGGCGGCGAAATATTTTTCGAGGCTCAAGGAGGCTGGATTTGCCCCCACCTATGATGTGTATCGAGCTATGATCAAGGTTTATGCTGCGTCCGGAAGGCTGGCGAAGTGCAGGGAGATCCGCAAGGAACTCGAGTCGGCGGGCATGAGGTTGGACAACAGAATGGCCTCGCGTCTGGAACAAGAAGGTCTTCCTTCGGTCTCTTGAACGTTTTCCTTCTCTGTTTTACTCCGTTATTGTTTAATTCCTCGTAAAATTTTCAAAGCCATCTGGTTTTGTTTAGTCCCCTGTATACCTAGTAAATCTACCATTTCTTTCCATTAATTATCATATATCAGATAGCGTCTGTGGTAGGAATAGAATAAGAGGAGGAGAAAGATGTAAATGAAATCATCACTTCTACACAGATGAGAGCCAGAGGATTGATATTTTAATAGAGGCAGGGGTCAGTAAATGTAACAAAGAAACAGACCAACAAACCATACGTGTAATAAATTAACAGAATTTAATATTATCATGTCTCTCAAAGTTAAGTTTCAGGTAAATTTGAAAGCTTAAGTTTGCCTTGCGTCTCCTTAAGTCAACTTGGATAAACTCCTTTTGTTAAAAAATCAGCAACTTGATCATGTGTGTTCATATATTGAATAGTACCCTTTTGCAAGATTGTCCGGGATAACATGAACATACAGAAAGTAACGATGACTGAGTTTGATGAATATCAAGTTCTTTAAGAAGATGTTGCAGCAAACAGATTTCTGCAGTAGTTGCAAGACATCTTCTATTGAAGATCATGTGATCACCAACTCCACGAGATCGGGTTGGTAAAATAAAATTCCTTTTGGAATGCTGTTTAAAACCAAACCCAACTACAGTAATTTAAAGATTATTGGAAGCCTGTGTTTCTATTGAAGATCATGTGATTACCAACTCCACGAGATCGGGTTGTTTCTGAGAAAGATGCAAAATGTAACGGGACAAGAAATATGAATTTTCTTGCCATGAAAACATTTGTATCCTTTATATTGTTAACGGTAACCCAAAAAAGCACATTCCAAAGATTTGGATTCAAGCTCATGGTGTCTATAAAGTAAAAAACGAGGAAAACACAGGCTTCCAATAATCTTTAAATTACTGTAGTTGGGTTTGGTTTTAAACAGCATTCCAAAAGGAATTTTATTTTTATTAATAGGCATGCAATTAATTAAATAAATAGCTGTTTTAAAGGCATCTACCAAAATCTGATGAGGCACATTACCTAGAGAGGGTAAAGTCAGGTTTCCACAAGATAGCAGTGTTTCCTTTCAGATACACTATTTTACCCTGATATGTAAGGACAAGAAATTTGATGAGAGATACCACAGTTCTTCAGGTAATTAGTAAATTCATTAGAAGTGCATTCATTTCCTCCATCACTTCTAATCCCAAGAACCTTTATTCTCATACAACAATAACAGTCAATGCCATAATGTTATCATGTGGGATCAGTCACATAAATCTTTTTCTTCCATATACTTTTATTTATGGTCAAATTTTCAGTTAAATTACGTAAATATAAATATTTATTAAAAAATTTCTAGTGTTAAAAGAATTTCAACTTTATCTTTAAACTGTTTAAAAACATGAGCAAAATCTGATTTATGTGTAAAATGGAAAAAAAAACTGCCTTTAGTAAAATCACCCACAATTTCAGTATTGAATTTGTAATCATCGGTGCTTTTTATTGGGGGGGGGGGGGGGGTCCCTAGATATCAGAAAGCAACAATTGTAAATGTTTATTAGAGACTGAGAAAGACTAAAACGATACTTATGACTCTCTTTTTTACACATATCATTTGTATTTTTAATCCTAATTCTTGCAGCAAATATGTCTGAAAAATATGTAACGGATGGTCCAATCATTTGTGCCAAAGGGTAATGTTTTCTTCACCATGAGAAAGCAGCACTGCAGTAATATTTTTTAGGAAGCTGACATGAAGTTTTGTACATTGGGTGACGAACTTTAAAGGATAATGTCCTTGATTATCAATCAGACACCTGCATAGAAGCCATTTTGTGTCCTCCTTAATCACTGAAGAATTATGAAGAACAAATTTGCTTTGATTATTACTAGAGAAATTTTGAACAAAAAGAAGATTTCATGCTAATAGAGTTGATAGTTTCCTAAATGAAACAGTGTAGAACCAATGTGGGAGATTTCCGTACCTTGGCCAATACCTACTTGTATCTGATCATAACCAAGGTACCCAGAGGATATTATGAGATAGACAAGCTCTGCGGTAACGAGAAGTGCTACTCCTATGTTGGCAATCTAGGTCCTATCTACAACAATGACTCAGCTAGAGGTGTACATGGATGATGAATTCGTCGGAGTTAGTTAATTGAACTGAACCAATTGATTTTTGATTTTTGACAAGAGTCTCAAAAGATTCTTCTGGCACTTGAAGCTCTTTGTAGATAAGAAGAGATCACAACTCATCAATGGCGAGAGGTGCATCCCTTGGGTGGGCACGAATCAAGGACAAAAACACACAATAAAAGGGAGAGGATAATCTTGACGCTCATACTTATCCTCATCAACAACCAATTCAGTAGAGGCCAATTGATCCACAACAAATCTTGATCTTTTGAAGATAAATCTTGCATCAACATATTTTCCTTCAAGATCAACATAGAGAGGCAACAAAGCATAGGTTATACCAAGATAGTGTTCAAGTAGAATAACAGAAAGAGAGAGATGTAAATGAAACTCACGATCTCTACATAGAGATTAGAACCAGATGATTGATAATTATAGAAACAAGATTTGATACATGTACCAAACTAATAGACTCTTAAAGTATACATGTAACAAACTAATATAATGTAATCTTATCAATATCCTCACAAATAATTTATGATATTGATCAAATCTACATTGCTTTCAATTGGAGTATTATCATAGAAGAAGCAATGAAGTGCTTGAAATATAGGATTTTTTCCTTATCCTATAAGGTCTGTAAGGAAAGAAATCCCAACAAAAACATTACTAATGTTAAAAAAAAAAGGTTCCTAGGACTTCTCCAAACATTATTCTTTTGGCATAAAAAATTCTACCTCATTATGATTTTGACAATACATTGTCCTGCTTCATTGTTTCCATCTGGTACTCAACAGTGTGCTCCTTCCACTCATTCTCATCCAGGTATCTCTCATACAAATTGACTTGGCCATTTGTTTTCACAGACAAAGCAACTTGGCTTCTAGTGCCATATCGTCCCTGTTTGTTGACAAATTAGATTTAATTTTGAGGTGACAAGTGAACAACATGAACCTTGAACCACAGGGACAAGTGAACACAACAAGTTTTAGAACTTACTAATTTTGTATCAACTTCAACAAAAATGGAACTTAACTCGAGTTCCCACTCTGGATCACAACCAGTGTTAGGAACCATATCTCTACTGGTCTTCACTCTGTCCCCCATTAGCTTTTCTACCATCTTTTTGGCAGGAAATTCATATCCACCATTATTGTCTAGTAGTTCCAGGAAATTCTTGCCCAGGCACTTTGCCTGGAAAATTATGTAAGGCTTGTTATAAATACAAGATTGCTTCATCGTCCTGACATCAAAAAACTTTGCCATTATGCCACAATGAGTAAAAAATTTGGGTTCACTCCATAAGAACATTGTTCTAATAATTATGCTACTTGATATAATCAACTGAGTATGATTTCCAAACCCAAGGAGCATGTGCATATTCCTAACTAATCCAAAACCCACAAAGAACTTATGGTGGGAATGAACGATGATCATGGAAACAATCAAAATATGATAAAAATAATGAGAAATGGAGCTCTAAATTAGAACTCATGAAATGGGTAAGATCTTGGAAAAATAAATATTTGCAGAATTTCATAGAATCCATAATATTTAACTAGAAATTAAACATGCCCTGTTGGATTGTGAAAAATGATGTGCAAAAATCAGCGGCCAACTTTATTAAAGGATTCATTTGATATAAAAGAAACTGATGTAAGAATCAGGGGGTGGTCAATAATACCGTAGGAAGAAAATCCAAACTACTAAAGAACAAAGTAATTCATTTTACTAATGCTTTATGGAATATTGTGGTAATTCATTCTACTAGTGAGATCGGAAAAAATGATAATTTAATTTCCTTTTACCTTGGGCCATGGTGTGTCTAGCTTGGCATTACTGAGCACGTGAAGTCCAGGGGAGACAACTTGAATTGACGTGGATTCCCCTTTTGGACGGTTGGAGATGCATACCATGGTCTTCAAATTTAGATCTGCTAATATCAGGTTAAATCCCTTGTACCGATCTGCTTCTTTACCGATCTCTTCTGCAAACTCCAAAGGACTTTTCACACTCTGCAATTGAATTCACAAATCAAAATATTTTCAGATGCATATTTTATTGCACAATAACCGAAATCTTTCGTGTATAACTGAAACCAAAGTAGAGAAATCAAGTTGAAGGCATATTGAATAGGGTTTCCCGTCAAATCATTGAAGGGAGAAATCAGGGTATACCCGATGATGATGATGAATTGGAAGAAAACGGCAATCGATGATGCATTCATGTGGTAAACCCTACCTCCAAGAACATGGGTGGTAAATCACCCCTGCTCTTTGCCGCGGGGGGCGGATCGGGCTCCCTTGCATTCGTCAGAAAAGCCACCCTCCCATCTTCCGTGCATCCCATCCACGTTCCCCCGGCGTTCACATCCCTTCCTCCCAGTATCTTTCTCTTGTCACCGCCCCACTCCCACCACGCCACTGGTATGGTGGGCCTACGCACACGAATGGAAAAACAGGGCCTCGGAATCATCACCATGATCCATGAAATGGGATGGGCAAAGAGGATGCATACCTGCTGTGATATTCGTCTCTGTTGAAGAGGAGGATCAGCGGGTAGAGAGGATGGGACTGCCACACCCACGCAGCAATACACATGATGGCCACTCCTCTCTTTCGAGCCGACGAAGCCTTTCCCAGAGATCGGGCGTCATCGTATAACATTAAAATATTAGATCTTACGAGAACTACGGATTTCAATGATATCGGATATCTTAACCTAGGAATGAATATTTTAATGCTAAAATTATTTTTTTTTTTTCCTTTGAAAACGGAGTTCACTCATGATTTTTTCATTACCTTGCAAAAAAAAAAAAAAAAAACATTTTTAAGTAAATCTCATTCACAAGCCATGCCATTTACTGCTTATTTCATTCCTTCAATTATAGTCTATTTAGGTCTGGCAAACAGCATTGCCTTTTTATTCACTAATTTAATATGATATGGCTATTTCAAAAGGACCATGTTACCCTCGTTACCACACACAAGACAGCTTCCTGTTTTGCGCAGATAAATGTGTCCTTCCCTTCTATCCATTGAGCATAAGCATCTGAGGTGATTATTTAGAGACACGAGACCTAATGGTATTACATTGATGATATAAAATACTGACACGATCTTTAATATAAGATAAATTTTATTTTATTTGGTAGACTCATCTTTTGAGGTGAATTATTTGAATAGCAAATAGGGTTTTGCATTTTCAGTGGCAAGACAGGTAATTTTGGTGAGATTTTTTTTGTGATTTGATTTTGGAGAAGAAGGCCGATGAAGTATCCACCATCCATCCATCCAATCCAGCACATGGGTAGAAAATTCTCTAATGACATAGAAGATAAGGAGATCTGTGTTGACATAAAAAGATGAAACACTGCCATTATTTAACGAAAAGAAAAAAAGGAGTGTTGATTTCTAGTTGACTACTCCCTAGGATGAAGAAAGAGCAGTGGCCATGGGGGTGCAAGATGCAAGCATCAGTTTATTTACAAAAAGAAACATCAATGTTTGGGCATCTGGAAGAACTCCCTCAACCCATAAACAAGTGCCAATTTTCAGTCACTGCCCTAAACATGTCCGTCAAAAAAATGCAGCCATTTCACCAACAGCTCTCAGATTAGTCCTCAGCACAGACCCCAAGTGGATCCTTGTTGGCATGCTCTTGGCTTAAATCTACTACCACCATGTCTTCTGTCGGAGAATCACTGCTTGCTTCAAACCATTTGACCAACTTCTCCACTACATGCTGAAGAATCTACCCTTTCTTCTAGTTTCTCCACAGAAAAAGATTAGACCGCAGCCGGGCTTTTATGTACATTGCGCAATTCCAGGGTGGTGATGCATGTAATTACGACATAAGTTGTCCGTCCGTCATCTACTGGACTGATAATTACTGGAACAGCATGATGAAGCATCGGGGGAAAGAGACCAACTGTGTATGTTTTCCTAGTGCCCTAGAACTTCAGGTTCTTGCAACATGTCTGGTATGAACCCCTGCATTATGTCAACCAGTTACGATGACAATTTCGTGAAGATGTAAATAGCATTTGGGGCGAAAAGAATCACCGCCATTACCGGTAGTAGATCGCAGTGAGTGTGATGTCGAGGGCGATGCACGGGTAGGAGTGCCGAGTATCTGACCATCCACCTCTGCAATGTAAGGCTGAGATGCCACATGTTCAAGAGCAATGACAACATCGCGTATGATGGGACGATAGGCAGACTGCTCCTGGAGGCACATGGAAGTTATGACAGTTAACTGGTAAAACGGACGAAACGGGTAACGACCTTGCAGCAGGGGATCAACCAGCCGAGTTAGCTTTCTTTTGTTGTTAAGAAAAGGACGACACTGCAAGAAAGAAATCAACTAGACATCAATCACTTCCCATCTACTGATAGAACTGCAGTACGTACGTATGTATGAATGAATGTATTTCAAGATCCTCTGTTTTATCATGATGAAAAGCTTTTTGTCTTCAGAAAAAAGAAAGAAGGATAGATACTATTCCATTGGAAGATTGTTTCAGAATACAAGAGTAGATCCTCTATGAAAAGTCCAATAAAAATAAGAACAATCTATGCATCGATCTCATGATGTTAGGAATGCATGCATGTGGTTCCATTTTTCAGTTAGGTCCATACCTAAACCAAGAGAGAATGAGAATTTGATAAGTTCATAAAGCTTGTCTTCATGATTACAGGATCTTTATCAAAAAAAATATAAATATAAAATGATAATATCTTTTTTGAAGGTAATATACTGATATGCAGTAAATAAATTCCTATAGTTATCGGTTCCAATTTGATTAACCATACTTCAAATTGAGAACCAAATTAGTAATAATAATTCTGAAGATTTAGAATCGAAGCAAACTATTATAATTGAATTAAACTTTTAAAAATCGTTCAGTTTGATTAACCAATTCCAACGGTTCTAATATGCACCCCCACATTATATATGGCTACAACATGACCCCTTTTTCTCCATTTATATCTGGTAGGTTATTATGTCTGAAGTCTATGCTAGTACACTTGTAGATGCGTGTTTACACAACATTTATTTCCAAAATATCAGAGCAACATCCATTCAAGTGTTTATAAAACATTTGTAGATCATATAATCGATTTTGGCTTATTAAACCAGCATAACTCTTAGAAACGAAGGGAGAATACTGCATTATTGAGTTTTGGGTGGCATAAGCTTGGGAGTTGGACGTGTAAACCGGAACAGAAAAAATTAAAATGCCAAAAACTTCCTCAAAAGTAGTTGCCTTAAATCAGATTCTGATAAGGAAAAGAACAAAAATGGCATACCCATTCAATCAGATTCTGCTCTCCTGTCTTCCGGGAAGAGTCATACGCTCTGCGCCCAGTAATCAACTCTAGAAGAACCACACCAAAACTATATATGTCAGATTTGGTAGTTAACTTTCCACTCATTGCATAGTCCGGAGCACAGTAACCATATGTCCCCATGACTCTCGTCGAAACATGAGTTTTATCGCCAACAGGTGCAAGCTTAGCAAGACCAAAATCTGAAAGCCTGGGATTGAAATTATCGTCCAACAGTATGTTGGCAGATTTCAGGTCCCGATATATAACTGGTGGATTTGCTACATCATGCAAGTATTCTAGCCCTTTGGCAGCACCAACAGCAATTTTGATTCTGGTGTTCCATTCAAGTGGCTCCTTGTCAGCAGGGAGATCTGCAGAAAATTATGAAAAAATTAAACGTCCATAATGTAATGAGCTATGGGACCTGAAGCATTTTCATCATTTTTTTCATTATATCACAACAACAGCCTGGCCCCGCATAATTGGATTATGGCACAGACTGTTGTTGTTTCTGTCGTAATATAATGAACAAATGATGCAAATTCTTCAAGTCCCATAGCTCATTTACAAAAAAGTTATACAAGAAATACACAATATGCATGCAGTTATATGTAAGCATTTTAAACTTCAAAAAACCACCTCAGTCCCAACTTAATTTTCAGAAGCTCGGTGGGAAACATTAAGAATAGAAAGTGCCAACGAGGAGATGGATGGCAAATAGCATTCAATCGTACAAGATCAATCAAGCGCAACATTAATCAGAAAGCAGCAGAACACAGATGGGTCCCAAGACGCTACTCTGAAAGAGCCATTTATCTAAATCCAGAATAGATCATCATAATGTCGAAACTGAATGTCGCATTACCATCTTGTGTAAGAGGATTATATTTAAGACACCATAATGGAAATGAATATATTTCACACCAAAAGTAGATCAACTTCCAGTTTCAAAAAATTTAATTGAAAGGAAGGAGAACAGATGCAAAAGGAGAATCATTCACAAGGAAGAACATACCAAACAGGTGATTTTCCAAGCTTCCTTTAGACATGTACTCATAAACCAAGAGTCTTTCATCACCATCCATACAGAAGCCAATTAAGCTAACTAAGTTGCAATGGCGCAGCATGATCAGCATGAGGATCTCTATAAGGAACTCCTTACTACCTTGAACACCTTCATGGTTGAGCTGCTTGATTGCCACGACCTGCCCATGAAAGACCCACATCATATCTACAATTTAGCATTAAACCGAGCAAAATCACCTTATTGAGAATAATATGATGTCTCGTGTCAAACCAGTTGAAAAGAATACTAGAACAACAGAATCACAAAATACAGGAATCGATGTTTATCATCTACCAGGCTTCTGTCATGGACTCCATTATTTCCCTCGAGAAGGGGGGGAAAGCTGGGAAGGCGTACCTGTCCCGTTTCCAAACGACCTCTAAAAACCTTTCCAAAACCACCTTCTCCAATCAAATTGCTTTCCTTAAAATTTTGTGTCGCCGTTGCAAGCTCTCTGAATGAGAAGCTCAGAGCACTGTCGTTTCTCGATCCTCCCCTACTACGAACTGAGCAAAGAAGCGAGAGAATCAAACGACAGGGCAATAGGCAGAGGTGCTACTAGCGTGCACGAAGAGCAAAACCAAAAGAACAAGGATTCGGGACTTACCTGAGGAGTCGGCAGGCGAGAATCGAGTTGTAGAATGGGCAGCAATGTTGTCATCGATTGTATTGGTGTTCTTGCTCGTTTCCCCTCTCTTGGGATTCACGCAAGGAAAACAGTTCATGCCTCTCTTCTCTCCACTTCCTCCCACTCTACCTTTTCCACTGTATGGTCGAGAACAATGGCAGCTCCGACAGCTTCGGCTCCGACCCAAACACCAAGAACCCTAGAGGCAAGAACAAACCCCTTAGAGAACCCACGTGGAAACCAAATCTACGGTGTTGCCCATATTCGTCATCCTTGATCTACCTCTCTCGGCTTCCCCGATTCCTGCAAAGTTCCTTCCTTTCTTCCTTCCCCGGCAACGACAGGGCAGGAGGAGGTGGGAGAGGGAGAAAGAAAGAGAAAACTAACGGTTTTTTTTTTTCTTTTCTCTCAACACTTTTAATCCCCCTTCACACTTCTCTATCCTCTGTTGGGTGTCTTCGGAAAGAAAACCACCCTACTCTCCTGTAGAGAATCGAGGGTGGGACAATGAAGGAGAAGAAGAACGGGAGATGGTAGTGGTGGACTTGTGTTATGGGCCAGTGCCGTTTTCACACTCGCGTTAAGAAGTAGCAGAAAAAAAAGGACCACCTTTTCTATTTTTATGGCAGAGGAAAACAGAACCCAGTTGAGATTTTCTTCTACTCTTCCCCGTTTCCTTCTTCCCCCGCACGTTTCAAACATGGCATTTTCTGATCTGGGCGTGTGTGTGAATCTTTGGACCTCCGGGTCGTGAAGACCATGTAAGCGAGAGAGGCGTTACTGTTGTGACCCGATCAACGACGGGAGCACTGAAGCAGAGCACGCCTCAGTGGGTAGTGTCAGTGCCTGCTCTCTATGATTTGGTGTACCCTAACTTGAAGCAATCATCAACCATCAATCATCTTCCATGGCGGTCCTCATGTTTGATTTCCTCGATGACAGCAACTACCACCGCTGTTTAGCGCACGAGCGCACGTCACCAAGCAGCAGACATTGCCGCCGCTGCAGCTCCAGTTTACTGCAGCTGTGAATCATTCCTTCGTGGAACCGAACCATCGTTCCAGGTATCTTAACATTTCTCGAGAGTAACGGTATCCATAATTTCCACTACGATTTTAATTCAGTAAATGTAAAAATTATTATTATAATTGCCGTCAGACAATCGTTTACTCGAGTGTCGACAATGAATTTAATACCGATGAACGTCGGTACAATTTATTTATTGGCCAAGTAACGCAAGATAAAATGTACATTGTTATTTTCTGGGAAATACTTTACTGCGCTTCTCTCCTGAAAAATAACTGTAAGGAATTACATCAAATTCGCTGGTCCCTTCAACTTTATTGTATTAACACGTGCCTTTTAATTTACTTAATATAAATGGTTGGATAATTATGTACTTTATTAAAATATCACTGAGTTATTCTAACCACTCACATTCTCCGCTCTTATTTTCTAAGTAAAAGAAAATTTCATTAAAAGAAATTCTGATTATGTAGCCTAAACCAGAAAACAGGAAGCTAACAAAATAAAGTTTGAATGAGCTAAATAAAGGATCCAAGAGATCAACAGAATCAAAAAAAAAAAAAAAATTACCCAAAAGGCAACAAGTCTAAAATAGAAATTACATTTTCCGTTACCCAACATAAAACTTCGAATATCAAAAAGGAAAGAACATAAAAATTATTCTATATTAGTTAATTAGACCTCACTATTCGTAGAGCGACATTTTATAATAAAATTAAATATAAACATTCTATCTGTGCTATCGAAAAAGTTAGAAAAGTAAAAATAAGAAGTAAAAAAAGTTAAAAATAAAAAAGTCAAAAAATTTAAGAATCAAAAAGTCTAAAAGTAAAATTTGAAAATATTTGTACGATAGAAAGTTAGAAAAATTATATAATTCTTGAAATTTTAATATTATATATTAAATAATTTATAATATTATATAATAATAAAAATATTAATTAAATAAAAAATGTATTATGATTTTAATATTATAAATAAAATTTAATAATAATAATAATATAAAATAAATTAAAATATTTTTATTATTAATAAAATAATTAATTAAATAAACCAATATTAACAATATATACTTTATTTATATTAAAAATAATAAAATAATATATTATATTAATATACTTTAATTATATTAAAGTATATATGAAGTAATTTTAATTAAAACAATAATATATTATACAAAGTAATAATTAAAATAATATAACACTCTAATTAAATAAAACAATATATTATACTTTAATTATATTAACAATATATACTTTAATTATAATTAATTTTAAATAATAAAATAATTAATTAAACAGAGATAATTTTTATACTGCTTTCTTAACTTTCTTACGGGGGGAAAGTCTAAAAGATTAGAATTTCTTTTTTTTTATATGTAGAAAAGTTGAAAATTTATTTTTAACTTTTTTATATAACACAAATCTCAAAAAATTAAGAAAATTTTCTCAAATTTTAAATTCTTAACTTTTAGATAGCACAAATAGTATCTTAATATAACGTACATGCCACCCAAAATTAAATATAAACTTTTACGACTGTCAACGACAATTGACAACCATCATTTCTCTTAGAATAACAAGAAAACAGATATTATATTTAAATTAATTTTATTATTGATATAAAAAAATCTATTATTTTTGAAATATACAATGAAAATGGAACATTGCGATTGACATTTAAGAGAGGATTTGTGTTTGATAGAAAGTAGAAAAATAAAAAGTTATGAAAGGGAAATTTGTTTTAAACCATTTGTCATAAACAAAACAAACAAAAATTTCCTTTTACTTATTTTCTACTTTGAGTTGTTCATATCCTCAATCTTGTAGTTATCTGTTTAATTTAGACGAGTACATGTGAAATTTTTGAAACAAATTTTAGTCAGCTGGTCTATCTCTTTTCTCCTCCTATCTTTAACAACAGTTAGCATAGATCAATAGTTTGATTATTAAGATTCAACTTAGTTCTGGAGTTGAATTTACGATGCTTTTTTACAAAGTCAAATTTCTACGTAGCATCGCTAATTAATTTCCTATTGAAATAACGCAATTGTTCGAACCGGGGAAATCTGTAGTTTGCATATAAGTAAGTTGTTTATTTAACGCTAATAAATGAGAATCTCGTGACATAATTATAAAAAGATTTATTTTTATGCAAGCGTGTCAAAAGTGTGACAAATGTCATCATACTCATTTCTGGCACATAGAACAAACAGTACGATGGCAGCGAAAGTTTTCTCGTTTCGTGAAGATATCCATCACGTTTGCTTATCACCACACTCATTATTTGAGTTTCCGTCAATTATTTCAATAAAAACCAATTTGACCGGTGGATGGATATGGTAGGAGGCCTTTCTCTCTCGACACGGATATGTAAGGAGTTAAAACAACTCACAACAGTTCCCAGAAAGATATATGGTTTAAAGTTGTGACTATAAGTAAAAAAAAAAAGGTAAAGAAGCCAATCTAATAAGTCACGCTTAAGGCTTGAACAAGGTGGGGGCTTCTACAACAACATTAGTATGTGTCTAATTATCTAGTAGTAGTGCTGCATATAAGTTTGTTTATATATGTTTATTTCATTCAACTATATATAAGTTTTTATTTAATTCTATCATGTATACAAACATTTGAATTTGAATTTTCGTTAAATTCTTAAATATATACAAATACTTAAATTTCAAATTCTATTTCTGTTAAAATTTCATTTCTATTAGAGAATAGTACATCAAATAAGATGTTATTAGAAATATGTTAAATGGCTATCGAAGAATATGTTCTGACATATGTAGAATAATGTCAACTATACTTTTAAAGTAATGTGAAATCCTTAAAAGAGAAAATTATTTTGTGTAATGGTCAACAAGTCATGGTTAAAGAATAAGTGAAAGTTTTTCTTCAAATGTTAAGTCATAAGTAGAAGCATAGAGTTCTTTAAATTGTCGTACAACATTCTAGTTAAACTATAAGTAAATACATATATTGTGTGCCTGATGTAATTATCGTTTGGGAACACAGAAGAGTCATTGAATGACATACCGTGATTTCTTATTCATAACCTTAAATATATGTTGTTATTTTTCAAAGATATAATTGGTACACTAGATGATGGTACTTATTGCTAGAAAATCATATCTTACTTGTAGATTCAAAATATCCAAATGTACATGAATTCTAAGAGATATCATATACCCCACTTTAGAGAGGAGTATAAGAAAATTTTAATTACTTACATTCTTCATTGTAAAATATCATTGAATGGACATTTGATGTATTCTAAAGAAAAAATGGATTGTTCTTAACTTTATGCCATTGTACAACTTTTTCACACCAAGTGAAAACTGTAATAGCATTTATAGTATTACATAACTGTATTATTAACAAGAAAAATGAAATGGACTAGCAAATTTTGAATATAAAAGAGGACATAAACAGTGGAGATCTACTAGAAGATGATATTGATGATAATGAAATACTTCTAAATTATAACATAGAAGATGACAATCATATAACGTAAGTTCCTAACTATGTTCAAGATGAAATTATGACCAATAAATAAGTGTTTAGTTTTTTTGGAGGAGTATATAAGTCTTTCATGCTAGTAAATATGAAACTATTTCATTCGATGAAATTTATGTGTGAGAAATACTGTTAACATGTTACTACTTTTTTGTTATTGGTTGTTCTTATGAATGGTTGCTGATTTTTAGTTTATTTTCCTACATGTAATGAAACTTTTCAGTCTTATTCGTTTTATTATTGATTGAATTTATTTCTTTCAAAGACATGAACAATGATAATAGTATGAGATCATCATAATGAAATATCGACTATACTTTACGAGTTACCATCATAATGAAATAATAGTATGAGATCATCATCATAGGTTAGACAGGTGCATCCAACAGATTAGAATCAAAGGAAATCACCAATGACAATAGTAAAAGCAGATTGGATTGGAATGACAGTCTTATATGCAAATTTTTAGATATTTGTATTAAATTAGCCAATGTACGGGGAGAAGTTTGAAACTCATCACATTAAAGGAATGGGTAGGGGGTATCTGTGTACTTAAAAAATGATGAAAAAAAAGAAGATAAAATATCACAGAAAATAATGAAAAAGAAAATGATAAAAAATAACGAAAAGTCAATAGAAAATTAATATATTTGTATATAGAATAAAAAATAATAAAATTTAAAATATATGCGTTTGTGAACAGAATAGAAAATAACGAAAAATCACAGAATGTAAAATATATATGTTTATTCACAGAATATAAAATGTTGAAATTGATAAATTAAATATTTTTTGTATTTGTTTGTAAAATAAAGAATAACAAAATTGACCATAGACAATATAAAATAAAGTTATTTGTGATAATAGTCACAATATAAAATACATTTCACACGTCTTTATTGTTACCCATATTTCTTATAATATAAATTATCATCCACTAAGAACATAAACAAATTTTATATCAAAAATTATATGTTGTTAATATATTATGTGATAATTCACTCTTTTTATTCTTTAAAATGAAAGAAAATTTTTCTTATATATAGGTGAAAATGATAGAATCTTTTGAAAACCTATTTGATATACAAATACCCAAAAAATTGTGATTTTTTTATTACTATTTTTCTTTTCAACATTTTTTAAGTACGCAGACACTCCTTCAATAGATAAAATGTTTGTTAAAGAATATAAGTTATCGATTTACACAAGCACAATTTAAACACAGATATGATAAACCATATAAAGATTAGTCAATATGAGAAGACTTGAAGGTACAAACAAGTACAAGGTAGAATCCTATAAGCAAGACATGAGAATAAGCTAATGATCAATCGTGGTAGAATTTCGAAACGGCATGTTAGTTAAGTAATATTAAAATCTATTTCAATTTTTAATATTAATTTCTTCTAATTACATATTTTTATGAACTTATGCAAAAATATTTCCTTTTTAGCGTGATCCACTTTGCAAAAAGTTTCGAGACAAAGGAATCAAATTTCTAGAGAAATTGGTGAAATTGTTCGATGGTAGCATTGCAACAGGAAACAAATGTATATATACGTATATTATGTAATATAAATGCATATATATATTAATATATATACATTGCCTAATATTAATATTATGTATTAATATAAATTATAAAATTACTAATAAATATATATAGATTAATTACTACTACTAATTACTTATTATGTATACTAAAAACATATTAATTTATACACAAAAAATATAAAGTTGAAAAAAAAAAACTACTATTATCAAACATCGCTTTTGATTTTGTACTATTTAAAAAAAAAAACTACTTTTAAAATTACGACTATCACTTCAAAAAATTTATTTTTTAAAAAAATGCTATCAAACACACCTTAAGTTAACATTTTTAATTTATAAGACAAATATTTATAATATTTTCACCAATAATGTAATCAGTATTTCCTTTAATTTAATGTTACTATCTCTTTACAAACAACTGGATCAGGGTTGTCTCTTACAACTCACCACTGGTTGTTTAACTTTTAAATGTAGCATAGGCTCTTGCCGTAGATTTAGAATTTCATACTAAATATCAATCTTATTAGATTGTCTCCGTCAATATATCTAAAACAATTTAATTTGTCAATGTTGCACACCTCAACTTGATATGGTATCAGGAAAATATATTGTTATAAAAATAAAATCAAGAAATCTTTGATTTAAATCTATGGAAAACGGTTACGTGGAGAACGCTAGTGCAGTTCGAACCGCGACCATATCCTTCCGTTTCGTCTGACGTGGGCGATGCATCCGAGCAATCGGAACCGTCCATCCAGGGAACTCCCCCGCTCTCTGCCCCCGCCTTCGTCGTACTCCTTCCCGCTTCCCCACCAGCGATCTCGATCTCGATCTCGATCTGCTCCTCGATCTCACGGTGGAATGCTATAAATTGATCTCGAACAGACGCGCACTTCTTTCGGCTCTCGCCATCTCCACCAGGACCACCACCCCCTCTCTTTCTCTCTGCGGCTTCATGGAGCCGAGCTCGGGAGGAATCAGCCGTTGCAAGCTTCTATTCCTCATCTGCTTTATGCCGGTAAGAGATTCCCCTTGGATTTCGTTGATTTCTCCTCTCCTCGACCTTGATTTCGTTCCTGTTCTCTGTGCGTCAATGCGATCGATAAATTCCCACACTGCGCATTTATTTCTTTGTCAATGGATGCGACGTGATCGGCCAGCTGAGGTTAGGGTTTAGTGACGTGTTCAGAGAGGGGAGGGGAGTTAGATTTAGAATCCTTTGCTGTACAACTTTGGATTTCGTTAGAGAGGCTGACGGTTGGGTTTGTCCGAAGTGATTGGAAGTCGGCACACTTCGATAGGCTACGGATTCAGCTGTTAATCGATTCGTGCATTGTGATTTCAGTGGTTACTGTGTTATCGGATTCATTTGGAAACGAGTGTTGCACCAGTTGTTCACAGATTTGGAGCCGGCCTATGTGGAGGACGGTGAATTTCATATGAACCACCCCAACTAATGTGCAGTATTTTTTTCGCCTTTTTTTTCCTGATATTTCCTGTCGAATATAATTTCCACAGAATGGACATGTATTAATTGTCAGCTTCTTAGGAAGGACTCCTAGATCATCGTTATTCATAGAATGTCAGTCAGATACTTAAGAAATTCAATGTGTTTCCTTCAAGATTTTGCGAGAGATTCCCTTTTGAGGAGGAATACATTCATTTATACACTCAGATTTTTTTTACCAAGCGCATACACTTCTAAAGGTCTTGCTTTCTTCCCAACTTTTTTGAAACTTTTTTCCTAGCCTACAATGAGATTACTACTAGTCTGATACGATGTTCGAATTATTTTGCTACCCAATGCCCTCGTAGAATATGTATATATGCTATATATCTGGATTATGGCATCCTTGCATGAACTTGTTGCTAGTCAGGCTAGCGCTTTCTGTGGTTAGCTATTCCAGCTGTTGTTTCATATCTATTCTTTTATCTTCAAAAATATCATTGATTTTTTGTGTTTTACTCTCCGTCAATATGTGCAGGTCACTTTTATTGTAATTATGGTATTGTCAGAAATGTCAGATTCGGAACTCCTTACAATGCTGGTGGTGCCAAAGATGTAAGCCACATATGATGCATAAAGATAATCGATATGGGTTACTAAATGGTCATAAAAGTAGTCATTGTACATTTTTTTAAAGGCAATTGCGTTGTTCACATGGAGTAAGTGATTCTTTCTGGAACTAGCGATTAATGCCTGAGATAGTTGACCTTTGCCTGTGATGGATATCCTAGTTGCTGGGGGGTAGACATTTAACACTTAAACCCAAGAAAAGAAGTACTGCACTTTTTTATCACCACGTATTTTCACAAATGTAGATGTAAATACTTACCACTTACTGGTGATGTCAAATACAGTACTTGGTGAATATGACCATGTTAATGCTGAAACTGACTTACGTGCCCAAAAGTTATTTGCATAATATTAATGTACCATGACTTATTTTGTTGTATTGATTTGGATCTATGGTTTATATTGCACTTACAAGGCCAGGTGACTCTCAGCTGCAAGGTTGTGCTGGATGCAGTGAGAGAAAGGTAAAATTGTTCCTTTTGGTTATTATTATTTGTAACTGCTCTGTTGTTTTATGTTAGCTTTGATAGTATATCATTTGGATTCTGGTGCTACTTATATGAAACCGGAATTTCTTTTGAGTGGTAACTTAAGATGGTGTTGAAATTGAAAGGCAAGATCAAAGTTTAAAGATGGAAGAAATAAAAAATAAACAGATATAGATTTACTTGCATGTATACAATCATCTAATTAATTGGAAATTTTTTTAATTCAGTTACATATGATATAATTCAAAATCATATTTTGAACATATGTGTGCAATTGTTAATTATAGGTTTTAAACATACTAATAATATAAGTAGCAATTTTTACAGAAAGGATGGTGATTTTTTTCAAACTATTTTTCCCGTTTTTCTAAATCTCTAAACTATTTGGTCTAATAAAAATTTTTAAATTGTTTTTTCCCCATTTTTTACAACAATGAGCAAGATTTAAATTCTCACATTAGCATTGGAGAAACTCAAATCTAACCACATTTGGATTCCTGATTAATGGCCATTTTTAAATTGCATTTAACAACTAACAAGAGATAACAAAATGATGGCACTTAGTAATATATGGTAACACTAGGGGGTATAATGTAGATAGTGATTTGATGCATACATATTATAGATTATTTATATAAACTAGGGTGGTGAAAATAGATGAAAATTATTATTTTTAACTTGTCCATCAAGTTGCTATAGATTAGAAGGACGGGATGAGAGTATAAAGCATTGCTCTTTCTATTTATGAGAATAAATAGTTTATCTGAACGTGAGAATTTTTAGGGTGTCTCTCAGTTCATAGCATAAAAGAGAAGATTTAAAGTGTGAAGTCTAAAAATTTTATTATTTTTTAATTCAATTGAAATCTATGTTCAGAATTATTCAAAAATCTAGAAATATTTTTTTGTATGGATTTTTCATGAGTGTTAACAATCTTAATTACCTTTTTCAGGATTTTCTTCCAGACTAGGATAATATAAGAAATAGATGTTCCCTTGAGAAGTAATGGTGACATAATTTAGACAAAAAAGTGAAAAATGTCATTCTTTATTCAGATGCAATTTGATTTTTGTTGGGCAGCACATGATTCTTAACTTGTTTTACAGATAATGGTTAAGCTCTTTTAATTCTGCATCTCTTTTAACTAAATTTGATCTGTATATAATGCAATGCAAATTTATGCACATTCTTTCTTGTGCAGAATGTGGAGATAACTGCATCATATATTGATGCTTCTGGTGTCATTCGTGTACATAGAATGAGATCATCTGACCTTTCTGCTTCCTGGATCTGGGGGAGTTCAAATTCTAATAATCAAGATGCTCAAAGCAATGTTATGGTACTTCTCCTTTAGGGAAATATTTTGTTAAAGTATATTGTAACTAGAAACCATTATAAATAAGATAATTCCTATTGTCATACCTGAAAGAGGACCACATAGGATTGATCAAACAAATGACAATATATTTTTATTTTATTGTTTAAACTTCCAGGGAAATAGAGCATTTTCAGAAAACAACAATAAGACTTATTCAGAACAAAGTAATCATTCAAGTGATGCGTATGTACATTCTGAACCTATTCATCCAGTGAAGCTCCTAAGAAAGGTAGAAATTAAGTCTAACTGCTAATCTTCATTTACATTAAATGTTACCTTGTCTGGTATGATGAAACTTTTCTCCGTTACAGCGATTGAGGCAAAAAAGGAGAGAACTTCGGACTGCTGAGTTGATACAGCAGAACTCTATCAAGCAAGAGCAGTTGGAAGCAGCAGCTATCCGACGTTCTGAGCAATTTGACTGTACCACTAAGGGAAAGTATAGCATATGGAGGAGAGACTTTGACAACCCAAATTCTGATTCCATCTTGAAACTTATGAGAGATCAGATTATAATGGCAAAAGTATATGCCGGAATTGCTCGTTCATCACAGGAAAATGAACTTCGTGATTCCTTGTTAGAAAACATCGAAGCAAGTCATGGTGCCATCAGAGAAGCAAATTCTGATGCTGATCTACAGCCAGGGTAAACTCCTAGTCTCAATTCTTTCTTTGTTTCGTTGTATTTGGCATTTGATTGCAATGCAAAACTTTTGGTCTCCTGCTTTAGTGCTTTAGAACAGGCTAAAGTGATGGGACATGTTTTATCATTGTCCAAGGACAAGCTGTATGACTCGAATGCAGTGGCAAGGAAGATTAGGGCCATGGTTCAGTATGCTGACCAGAATGTGAATGCACAGAAAAAGAGAAGCACATTCTTAGTCCAGTTAGCTGCAAAGACTGTTCCCAAACCTATGCACTGCTTGTCTTTGCAACTCACAACAGACTATTATTCTAATGAGCACAACTATAATGAAGTTCACAATATCGAAAAACTTGAAGATCCTTCCCTCTACCATTATGCAATATTCTCTGATAACGTGCTTTCGACATCTGTGGTTGTTAATTCTACCGTAATAAATGCAAAAGAGCCAGAGAAACATGTATTCCACATAGTCACTGATGGCCTCAACTTTGCAGCTATGAAGATGTGGTTTTTTCTTCATCCACCTCAAGGTGCAACAATCCATGTCGAAAACGTTGATGATTTCAAATGGCTGAATTCCTCTTATTGTGCAGTTTTACGCCAGCTTGAATCTGCAAGACTCAAAGAGTATTATTTCAAGATGAACCATCCATCGTCCTTATCTGCAGGAGATGACAACCTGAAGTATAGAAATCCCAAGTATTTGTCCATGCTTAACCACTTGAGATTCTACATGCCAGAGATATACCCAAAGTTGGATAAGATACTATTTTTGGACGATGATGTAGTTGTTCAGAAGGATTTGACCCCTCTATGGTCCATTGAAACAAAAGGAATGGTGAATGGTGCAGTGGAGACCTGTAAAGAAAGCTTTCATCGTTTTGAGACATATCTAAATTTCTCCAATCCAATGATCTCTCGGAATTTTGATCCACGAGCATGTGGATGGGCATTCGGGATGAATATCTTTGATTTGAGGGAATGGAAGAAGCGAAATATCACTGGTATATACCACTACTGGCAAAACTTGGTACGAAGAAATTTTGCTATCTTGTTTTTAATGTTTACTGCAACTACTTTTTCGCTTATTTGCATTTTGCACTATTGTAGACAATGTCTACTTTCATTGTAATTTTTGCATTTATTGCTGAAGCACACAATTTGACTTATAAATACGTAAAAATCTTCTTCTTTGAACTATAACTAAGTAAAAGTCTCGCCCTTGAAACACCCATTTTATTCTGCCTGTCAGAAAATATCTTGGTCCCATTGTAAGCCATACGCAGTCATACAGATATGAATCTGAATAGATTTATTCTTCAGCTTCTTCACAATCCTGCTTTTACGCTTATGATTAATCTATTCTAGTAACACTATCAAATTATTTTTTGATAAATATAGAATTGTCAAGCTACAAGTCGTGTGAAAAGTAGAATCCTGCTAGGGCACATGCTACGTATTCTGCCTTGTAAATTCAAACGTAGCTTCAATTTTCTTCTATAAGCATTTCACTTCAATTTTCTTCTATAAGGATTACAATTTTCAAGCACCTGTTGTAGATCCTCCTTATCTTTGTTGCCTTCTCCAGATCTTTATTTGCAAGAGACATCTAGCCGAACTACAAATGTCACAGTAAATAGCTGAAACTTTATTGTAAATACTAAATAGCTGCACTCTATTTTTCTGCTACTGCATTTACTTGTTTCCCCTTTGAATTCTTTCCCTCAAGAATCTCTAATATTTGTCTCTTCTTTTTGGGTCAGAATGAGGACCGGCAACTCTGGAAGCTTGGAACCTTGCCTCCTGGTTTGATAACATTCTACAACCTCACTTATCCACTAGAACAAAGTTGGCACGTGTTGGGACTTGGTTATGATCCGGCCATTGATACGTCAAAGATCGAGGAGGCTGGTGTGGTCCACTACAATGGAAATTATAAGCCATGGTTGGAGCTTGCGTTCAGTAAGTACAAGAAGTACTGGACCAAGTACGTGATGTTTGATAATCCATACCTTCAGGGTTGCCAGTTCAACCATTCCTAGCTGGCAAATGGCTCATCCGATCTGGTCGCTCCTCCAACGACACCGCCTCTATGCCCCAAGTCATATTTCTTACTGAAAGAACACTAGATAACCCTGAGAAGATGCGGAGAAAAGTAAAAGACTATGGAAAGCCACTATCGTACAATGTAGCGTGTTCACGACCCACGCTTCATTGTCATTTATTTTATTATTTATCAACTGCCAATTTTGGTATTATAGTTTTTTATTTTTGTAGATTACGGACCGGACCAAACGATTTTGCCCGACAGCTCTAGCCTGGTTCGTTGGTTGCTTACGTCTGCACACGGGGTCGTCCACCTTTTTTAATGTCATATTAAGGTATTTATTCAGTCAACTTTTGATTATAATTATTAAATCATGTATCTTATACTGTAAGATGAATATCTTCAATTTAACTTTGTGTTTATGATTTCTTTAATCCGCAATATTATATGGTACATTCTATGAATTAATTGATGAAAAGAAATGTAAGTTTCAGAAATAAATATATAACAAACAATAATGTAATAATGTAACATATCGATCAAAACTGCAAACGAAGACCTACCGAAAGTCATCAAAACAAATCAACGTTGAAATCAAAGTAAAAACTTTAAGTTAGTATCTAATCAAATTGTCTCATGGAGTACGACCTTAACAAGATATCTCAATTAAATGCGCCAGATACGATGACGATGTCGACGAGTTCGCAAAAAAGAAAGGCTATTGAATGATGAATCTCGAGTAACATCTTGGCGTTTAGACTAAATAGTATTATTGGGTCTTATAACATTTTATTGGGACTAAATAGTGTAAGAAACAAGCAGGACTTCCATGTTTTAGGGGCATGAACCTAACATTAGGTAACATTGAAAGGTATCTACCCGCAAGTAACGTAGCTTTATTACAGTATCATCAAAGTGCATCCAGAGTTTTAGTTGGCGTATGTGTTATATTCACAGTAGCATCAACATCCAATCCATTTTTACAGTCTCTTAATAGACTCTTCTGAACTTGTACTCACCCCAACTACACAAAAGGAAGCGTTAATCTGTCTTCACATGCTGGGTTTCACATTGACACGACTAGCAAGCTTCATCCCCAGATAGTTGTCAGCCTGTACCCAGAAAAAAAAGCCAATAAAGAAACTTCAACAATGGTATGGTTCGCCCACCAAAACAGGCGCCTACCAAGAAATTATTAGATTTTATACCTGAGACCAATAAGAGACCCAAATCGTGCGTATTTCATGAGTGACACGAGGATCGCTTAGTGCATCAACCCATCGGTCAACGAAGCGTTCTTGTCTATTAGATCGCAACACAACAAAAAAGAAAGAAAGCTTAGTGCCCAAAAACATTCGTTTACATTGTCTGTGCTTACGAGTGATGCTTTGTCAAGGAAGAGTACCTGTCAGGTGTCCAGGATCGGTACCTCTCACCTGGCTGCTTGAAGTTGTTTTCCTTTTCAATAACACACTAAAAAGACAGGAATAAGTTAGATAACAATTGCTTGGAACTATCCGACTATGCTTGGAAGTTGGAACATCATCAATATAACAAGGATATAGTAAAAATATATTACATGAATATATTTAGTAAAAGTAAATCTAGATAGTTGTCTCCAAGGGATGGCAGAAGGTTGGCAGAAATGTCAAAAGTGTCACGCCCACGCTAAATATGTAAGAATTGCAAAATGATTGGATGAATATTTGATTCTAGGAACAGGCAAGACGTAGCACCTTTTCACGCTTCCCTGGGAGAACACGGGAAGGAATTGGGAATGCTTCTGCATGCCGAACAGGATCATATCTAGAAGGGAAGTAGTTCACCTGAAAAGTTTCAGAAAACAGCAATGAAATTAGAGAAAGAAAACACCATGAAAAAAAGGAGAAAAGGATTACCTCCTCGTCTCTGTGCATGAAATTCATGGCACCGTCATGATGATTGTTGTGATGTGCACATTTTGGAGCATTCACTGGAAGCATCAAGTAATTTGGTCCAAGACGGTGCCTCTGAGTGTCAGCATAGGAGAATATTCTAGTCTGGAGAAGCTTATCATCTGAGTAATGGATGCCAGGCACAATGATTGCCGGACAGAAAGCAAGCTGCTCATTCTCTGCAAAAAAATTGTCGATATTCCTATTCAAGACCAAACGCCCAACAGGTTGCAGTGGTAGGATGTCTTCAGGCCATGTCTTTGTAACATCAAGTGGATCAAAATCAAACTTATCCTCATGGTCAGGATCAATGATCTGAATGTATAGTTTCCATTCTGGGTAGTTCCCAGCAGCTATAGAGTCATAAAGATCCTGCGTAGCATGGCTGTGATTACTGCCTCCAACCCTGACAGCTTCGTCTTCCAGCAAACATTTTACTCCACATGTGGGCTTCCAGTGGAACTTCACATAATGGGCCTTTCCTGCCTTGTTGATGAGGGTGTAAGTGTTAACGCCAGAGCCATCCATGTGTCTATAATCCTGTGGAACTCCAAGATCATCAAAAAGAAAGGTGAACATATGCAAGCTCTCTGGATGGTGAGAGAAGAAATCCAAAATCCTCCAGTTTTCTTGGATATGAGACTTTGGGTTTGGTTTGAGAGCATGGACCATATCGGGGAACTTCATTCCATCACGGACGAAAAACACTGGAAAGTTGTTACCTACGAGATCAAAGTTACCCTGGGACAAAGAAAACGTGGAATGATGACTAGTCCAACACTTCCAAACGAATAGCAACTTTGCCCAGAAAGAAAAATAATGCTATTATTGAAACACAAACAGTCTTCCATTTCAATGATGTTTTGTTTTTATAATGTCTGCCAATTTACGGGTAAGACTGGTCCCGCAAGAACATATAATCACAAGTCATCTATACCATATAATAAGCCAAAAGAGGAACCGACATTTAATCCAAACATTCTACATATAGCCATGTAAATTTAACACAACTATTTATGTTTAAGAATAAAAAAGGAAAATAACATGTACGAGAGAAAGAACGGTAGATGAGGAAGAACATGGAAGGAAGAGTGAAAAAAGGAGAATATGGGAGAAAGGAGAAGAGAGCGAGATAAGGCAGAGAAAGTAAACAATAAGAAAATTAAAAGAAAATGTGTTATTCCATGCGCATTTTACTTTTGTCAAAAACTGTAGGCAATCAGGGATGCCTTTCGAGTTTTTTTACAGTGTTGAATGTTGGTACCCGTGAATGTAGAACAATTATAGAACTATTTTTATCTTGCCAGGTGTTCAGCTAATTCTAGTTTATTGATTGATAACTAAATGGCAATATTTCACAAACCTGCCAATTCTAGTTCAAATCACCAACCTGAACACTTGTCATATTCTGTGGGATATGCAAAATCCCTTCAGTCCCAAAAAACTGTCACCAAATAGTTTCTCACAAAAGAAAAGCTAATCTATACTCATTATAGCAATCATTCCAATAATTCCTATATTTTTAAAATAAAATTTAAAATAACTCCAAATTATGAACCTTTTACATGACTACTGCCCTACTATATAAAGCATAAATTTCAGTAACTCCACCTTTCATGTCAGATAGATGGATACAGTTCCACTGTGATAAAAGAGTGAAATTGGAATTGGCATTTCAAATTTACAATATTCATTGTCTTAGTTATCATTTCCATGCGCTAGATTTTGTGAGTTATCTTTTTTAATTTATAAATTTCTAATATACTGAATTAATTGGAGATCGCTAAAATTACCCATGAGACAAACATTTCCAATCTCCTAAGTGATCCTATAGATTTCTCTCAAGACTTAATAACAGAAACTAATAAAAAGAATGTGGAAAATTTGTCTTACCTCTCTGGTATAGAATTTTACAGCAAAACCTCTTGGGTCTCTTAAAGTTTCAGGGCTTCCCCTCTCATGAATAACAGTTGAAAAGCGGACAATGACTGGAGTCTGGACACCTGGTCCACGAAGGAAATCAGCACAGGTAAAATGAGATATGTCATGAGTGACCTCAAAGAAACCCTTGGCACTAGCTCCTCTTGCATGAACAACGCGCTCTGGAATACGCTCCCTATCAAACTGAGCAAGCTTTTCAATCAAGTGATAGTCCTCAAGCAGTATTGGTCCTGACTCATCAAACATTGTCATTCAGTTATCCAGTTCTTTGTCAGAAAACGTTTAAATAAGAAATGAAAACTTATGATGCCAAGTAAATGAGGTCATCATAGATGTATTACTTAATAGGATACACATTATGACATATCTACTGTGAAAGTTTCTAAAAAAAATGAAATTCTAAATATCTTCTTAAATTCATATCTTCGAAGCAATGGTTCCAAAGGCAGGTTTTGGTACATTACACGAATATAAAATAGCTACACCATTTAAGATTTCTGTTGAAAAATGTAAACATTTCTGTCAGGAACATTTCAACATAAGCTATACATTCTTTGGTGCAACTCTGGACAACCCATTTAGATTGGCATGTGCAACTGCACAGTAAATAACAACCATGCAGGTAAATATGCGAGGAGTGAGATACATATATTGCAAGTGAATATGGTTCTAGACAAGTGAGTGATCAATTATATACATGGTTGAGTAGATATCGCAGATGCACTTTGGCTTCAGGCCTTGAATCATACATGTGGTTGCATAGACTACTTTTCTGACAACATTAGAAAGTTTTAGGAGTAAAGAAAATTGAACAGTATTTTGTAAACAAGACCATACCTCAACAAACACACCTCTAAGTTCATGATTTATTATGAAACAACCATGAACCCAGACTTGGTAACGGTAGAATTATAATAGCTTGGATATGGTTCTAATTAATCATAGGTAAACCAAATTTTCAAGGAACAATTGTAACATATGTAAATAAAATAGTTTTCATGGAAAAAGGGCAACACCAAAGCAGCTACAACTGAGCATTAATAACATTTCTAAAATACAAACCATAAGCAAATATCAATGTAAAACTCCATATGCCACAATGAAGCACTGTAATAAATTGACTGCAAATATAAGGAAATATACCATAGTTCAGGCTTCTCAACTATAGAAACATTGTTAATTAATGCTCATATTTAGCACCTGTATAACAAATATTCTTGAAATTGAAAATCACACAACTAGTAACTTTAATATCCAAGGTGCTTCACAGCATTAGCATGCAAAACCATTTGTATCTTATTTAATTTACAACGATGCATTCGTTTCAAAATCAGAAACAATTTTTCTGATATTAGCTTTGGTTAATATTTCATTATAGTCATACTAACAAAGCACAATTCACTTCCTAAACATGAGAAGACAAGGCTAGTGTGCCATAATTCCCCAAAGGCAGATAGGAAGCCAACAAGTGATCAATCAATAAAGAAATATAGCAACAACAAGCACCTTATTACCACCACATGGGGTTGGCAAGCCATTGAAGATATTTTTAACTAAAACAGTATGTTAGAAAATGAAACAAGCTACCACATATTACAGATAGATTTACATAATTTTCAGAATGGTAGAAGCTCGAAGATTCTAAATTGTTTATAGACTATTTTCCGGGGTTAGGAATTGATTCACTCAGACTTTGGTAGAGAAAATTCAGTACTCTTTGGTAAAGAACCATAGCGAACGCAAGCATCACCCATGCTTCAGTTAATTACAAAACAAAGAAAGAAAGGAAACAAAAATCATTTTTTTAGGCACATACCCCGAGACCCAAGAGTAAGCGATGAGTTGTTGTTCCAAACAGGGGCTCCAGAATTAGTCGTCCAGAATGGCGAGGTGAAAGTACTCGACGGCCGGTACTACAGAACAATGAAAACCACAGAAAACATGAGCTCGGATAACATGCACCCAGCAAACGAAAATTGTTCATAAACACCCAAAACAATAGATCAAATTCCTGCAAGAGCATTAGCCTTCAAACTAAAAGACCGATTTTTTTCACATCAACTCCACCAAGGACGAAGCCAACAAGCAATCTATCCGTGAAAAAAGAAGGAAAAAACAACGGGAAAAGCCGGAACTCAATCGGAAAATCAATCGTTCTCGACAGGTTGGAGCAATACCTTGCAGGGATCCATGGGTCACCGCAGAACGTCGCCCCCGCCCTCGCGCTTCTCTTCTCTCTCGGTGGCGTGTGGATGGCCTCCGCCACGACCCGGACGGCCACACACACACACACATATATATATATATACGATTGGAATTTGTTCGGCCATCATTTAATCCGAGTCGATTGATTTTTTCCCTCGATTAGTTGCATAAAGCGGATAAGATCAAAGCATCATTTGTGGATTGTTGCCTTCGTCTTCGTGTTCCAGTTCCAGCCAGAACGACTGTTTTCCTGGTCAAAGTATCGAGTTGCCTCGATTGGGATCACTGATCACTTCGGATTTTTTTATTCTAAAAATTTCCTAAAGTAGCACAAGTCCGCAATCAAATCTAACCGTATAATTTAAAATTTATCTAATTACCTTTAAAATAAATAAACATTTCAGTTTTGTAAATATTTGATTCAGACGTAAACTGTAAAACGAATATTTACAACATTTTTAGTTGAAATACTTACAATGGTATTGAACTATTTTTTAAAATTTAAATCTCCCAAAACGTTAAAAATATAATTAGAAAAAAGAAGAAGACAAATCCGCCAAAGAGCCCCTGAGTTGTTTAACAAAAATTGGGTTAATTGAATTTAAATCATCATAAATGATTGAACATGTGTAATTCCTTTATGACCTATTAATCTATATAAAAAAAATTTAGAACTTAAAATATATGTAATAATATTATCGTATGGTATATCAGAAAATATCACATATATTTATCCACTTGTAGTAAATTATATGATATTGGTGGTATGTTATGAATTAAGTGGATTACACGGTATTACAATATTTATTGATTTTTATAGCATGTTAATAAGTGATAAATTAAATATGTTATGTAACTCATACGTGTTAAATAACTTAATCAAGTTAAATATTATAAATAGCTTAAACTTGTTAACAACATGGGTAGTTCATTTAGGCACGCAAAACAAATCAGATAGATCAACTTGTTTATAGATAAACCATAAACAATTTGAATTCAGATTTAGATTTTCAATTTGTTTAATAAACAAGTCAAGTTAAAACTAAGGTTAAACGAATTGATTATATAAGTGACAGTTCCATCCTAACCACACTTTTCCAATCTAACTTGTAAAAATAGCTCTTTCCCTTATTAACGAAATACATTAAAGCAGCACTTAATTTTCCCGCTGGGAAAAATCATGGTGATCGTCCGTCCGTAGTCTCGTACGGTTCTTTTCGGCAGATGGATGCATATGTTAATTATTATAACTATAATCAATTTAACACTTTAGCACACCTTAACGATGATAAAAAAAACTTTCAACATGTTATCAACATACATTCAAATATTCAGATTGATTGAATTTTTTATATCGGTAAAAAAAAGCTTTTAACCGATCTAAATAAAATCTAGTAATGCTCGATCTAACATGTGGTTAGGTCGATCAATGATTAACCGTTACATGTCAAGCAGTCGATTAACAGAAATACGTGATCAATTCAATATACGAAGAGCCGAAGTTTAATTATGTGTTAATATAAATTCAGTTGCACGAATCCACTGCTAAGAAGAAGATATTACAATGCCTTTGACAGGAAAAGTGACAAAGAGAAGTGAAGGAAATCCAAACCTTCTAACAGATGCGAGTTTAATTAGCAGATTGCAAAGGAGAAAATAACAGGTTTAGAAGACTTATTCCAGTGGACTGGGGACATCACTAACAGCTACTTGTTTAAGATCCATCGTTATGTCATCAATCATCCTACATTAATATCAGTACACTGGTAAGATGAACAAAAGACACATTGGAAATCCAAAATAAAAAGTGATGGTATCTTGGTTCAAACAAATCGTTTATATTAGAGAGAGAGAGATTTTAAACTGCAATTCAGATAAAATGATCTATGAAAAAGAGATGCCAACAAGAGCATACCCACAAGAGAATCGGTGAAGTAGAGCAATCAAAAAGCATGTATAATAAAATGGAACCACAAAAGCAAATATGCTTGACCAGTTGTTTCTAAATAGATGAAGTGTGACACACCTAGTTGCTTATATTGCCATTTTGATTATGAAATAAGAAACCAACACTTGGATATGTTTCTGCAATTGGTTTTATCACTTATTGGTGAAATTTTTCTATGGTTATGTTCTGTTTACAATGATCTATGTCAATTCATTTGTTAATATGATTTTATATTTTTGGTCGTTTCTATGACCAGCCCCACTAACCTCCTTACAATATCATACTGTTTTGAAAATAGATTTTGCAATTTAAAAAAATTCATATATGATATAGGATGAGAATTCGCAAGCACACACGCGCAAGAGTTCTCATTTGTAAAAACAGCGGAAGGCATTCTTCTCTCCCTTCCTTCTCTCTCCCACATTCTCTTCTCCTACATCTCTACCATAATATCTCAAAATGTGGGATTTACATTTTGTACATGGGTAAATGTGGAATTTTAGGAGATTTGTAGATTCAGTCAATGGAGAAAGAACCAAGCTCGTCTGTTGAAAGACGTTTCAAACCAACAGTATTTTTACAGCATCTAAAACTACGAGTTTGCAAGCATTCTGTGGGCCTAAAACAAAACTACTAACATTTTCCAATTGATACTTCAGACTTACTGAAATTTCGATATCATATTTATTGAAACGTAATAACTTATATCCTGAAATTTTGGTATTGAGAAAATCACATAGGTATCAACGATCAAGCTCAAGCTACAAGTTTAAAAACTGATCTGATGGGCAAGTTTAGAAAAATCCAAAAGATAGCCCTTGCCAAAATTTACCTAAATTAGCCTAACTATAACTTACCAGTGACTCACTGCAATGGTATAACATACAGGTCAAACGCACAACCATGCAAGACAAATAACTTAATTTCTTTAGCTGACATTTTGTGTCATAAAAAAATTTGAAGTGACGAAAGAGATCCAAACTAATTCGTCACTATTTCAGCAAACAACACCCGAATAAAGAATGATAACAACAACAAACACATGAACCTATATAATACAACTGATGAGTTTGAACTGATAGGTATGACCAGGGGAGAAAAGATACGCACCTGATGGTTGGTGAGGCAAACCCTGATGGACCTGGACTTCTTGGTCGAGAGGTACGTACTTGTTCTTTTACGCCTCCCTCAGTGTTGCCTCTTGCATTGAGAGATAACAGGTTTTAGGTTTTGTGCATTGGACTTCCCAACCTCCATACTGTGTCGTTGAACCAAACACCACCAAATCAAAAACCAAAGCAAAAACATGCGGTCAGAAGGAAGAAAAACAGAAAATAATAGAAAAAGTTAAAGACACGTTCAAAGGCATACATCTTGGAGAGGTTGTTGGGAGCATTGCTGGTGACCTTGGCGACACAATGAATGGATTGCACTAATGTTCTCTTCTCTCTTAGGGTAAGGTGTTTGGGGGTGAAGTGAGAGAAGAAAACACTTTTACAAATTGTCAATTAGAATTGACATAGCAAAATTATTTTAAAAATTAAATACAGGTTTATGATTATGACTTATTTTTATATATTAAGGGTACATTTAATCTTACAGCTCACAGCTACTTTTGTCACTTGATTCGGCATATTACTGTCTTTTTAACTCTGTATACAACCTTTAAAGTTGCATACCAAGAAGTCTGCCAAATTAGATTCCTAAATCAAGTTTTGAAATTTCTAAAATCTCTCCTCGAAAGCTCTTCAAAATGAGTTTCTAAAAAGTTCACCCACACACAATCTTTGAGACGTGTTAGGAGGTTATAAGTCAAATACAAAAACATGAAATCTATCAACTTTGATGAACACCATCATTTTTCAGCATTTCCTTAACCACAAGTTTTAAGAAGATTCATGACCCAAGTTTCAGCATTTCAATGTAAATTGCTGATAGAATCCGCATTGTTGATGATCCAAGGATGTTCCAGTATCTTCTCAAGGGAGAGCCTCTTGGACGATTCCTTCACTAGAAGCTACAAATTTTTAACAAAAAAAAATATATAAACGAATCTAATGTTTTTGTTTCTTATTTATTTCAAAAGATTGTTAAAAAGTTACCTTGCAAATAAGATCCTTTGCCTCAGCTGACACAGAAGGAACCGAAGGAAATTTCAAATCTACCTTTAAAATCCTGTGTGAAGACATAATTTGATGTTATGTTTCTAATAGACAAGGAATACATTAATCAAAGTGGCAAGCTTTATTACCTTTTGTATGTCCTGTTTTGGTCGATATCTTCAAATGGAGGAACACCATAGAGGAACTCATAACATAGAACCCCTAAAGTCCAATTATCAACAGAATGGTCGTGTTCTCTCTTCTCTACCATTTCAGGTGCCAGGTAATCAATGGTTCCACACATGGTATGCCTTTTAGCATTTGACTGCACAGCCCAACCAAAATCTGCAACCTTAAGTTGCCCCTGCGAAATTGTGTTCAGTTAGGACATGCCAATGGAGATTTCACAATCACACATCCTTAATACAATCCACAATTGTAGATATAGTAGTAACTTACAGATTCAATTCTCCAAACTTTGGGGCGATTGCCTCTAGAAATTTACTAGGTTCGAATAAAAAATCATTGCATCATCAATTTATTCTTCTTTCGTTTACTTACCAGATTGTGTCAGAGTCTTAGGAACACTTCACGTAAGCATACTAATACACACCTAAGACTTTGATATTATTCAAAAAAGAACATTTTCAAAACATAAGCTATAATGAAAATTTTTATTGCCAGGTTATGAATGAGAAACAGAAAGCAGCAGGATTCCTGTGAGAAAAAGTTTGGACATCGTGAAAAATGGCTAGATGGAAAGATGCCAAATTATATCATTCTTGAAGCTTATAATTATGTAACAGCCACTCATCGTCAGTGATGATTTCCAAGGTGGTTCATTCTCCAGGCTGTGTGTGTATGCCATGCCATTGCAATGTTTCTATTCAAACAGCAAAATTTCGGTAGAAATTTCCTTAAGAATATGTACAAAACTTCATAAAAGGGAAAAAAAACACACCAAGAAGCAAAAAGGAAAAAGGAAACGTACGTCCAAATCAAGCAACAGATTTTCTGGTTTGATATCCCTATGAATCACATTCTTTTCGTGTAGATAAGACAATGCCCTTGTGAGGCTAGCGATATACTGCACAATCATCCAAAACAGTATTCTGTAAGCAAAGGAATATCAAAGTATCACAATTCACACCATCCTCTGACCGAAAAAAAAAAAACCAAATCGGCGAATCCCTTCCATATCACCAAAGAGGCAAATCAGACATAACTCAACTCACAGTGGCGGCGCGCTTCTCAGGAAAGTACTTTTGGCTCTGCAGCACCTTGTACAGCTCTCCGCCCGCCGCAAACTCAAGAACGAGGAATATTCTCGTCTCATCGTGAAACCACGCGTACAGCTTCAGCACATTGGGATGATCAAGGCTCGATTGTATCTCGATCTCCCTGCGCAGATGGTCATGGTACTGATACTTCTCGAGTTTCTGCTTGAATATCACCTTCAACGCCACAATGTATCCACTCTGCACTATCCGACCACAAAAGTAGGATTCCATCAAGGACAATCACAAGTAGTTGGGACAAAAGTAACGAAGGAATGAGTAGGGCTTATTCCGAAAGAAAGGACCTGCTTTTCTCTTGCGAGGTAGACTTTCCCGAACTTCCCTTCCCCGAGGGGCTTACCGATTTCGAAATGGGACAATTTCCACTCCTCCTGCCGGAATCGGTACAAGAATAGACCGATTTCAGTCGGGAAAAAAAAATTATAGCAGCAAAGATTCAGAAAAGGAGTTGACTACCTCACCTTTTCCTCTTCGATCGATTCTGCCGCTGCCGCTTCTGTCATTGTCGAGGAATAAGTTTTTCCAGAGGATAGAAGAGAAATCGATCCAGGCGTGGAGGGGTAGAAGAGAAGGAGTTTGGCGGCTTTTGTACAGCGGTCAGAAGAGAAGCACAAGTTCGAGTGTGTAAATATATATATATATGGATATGAATATATATATATATATATATAATAACAAAATCATTATTCACATTTTCTTAAGGAAAGTTTTTCGATCTTAATAATTGATATTGAAATTTTGATTATCTAATCAATAGATTTAATCGTATTTTGATCTAAAGAATAAAATATTTATAGACTCCTTTTATTCAATGGCATGAATTATAATTATTAGAAATGTAGTTATATTTATATATATATATATATATATATTAAATAATTTTTATTTGAAGGAGAGAATGTTAATATATAAAAGTATCTATGGAATTT
Source organism: Cymodocea nodosa (assembly GCA_036874045.1). Taxonomy (NCBI): domain Eukaryota; kingdom Viridiplantae; phylum Streptophyta; class Magnoliopsida; order Alismatales; family Cymodoceaceae; genus Cymodocea; species Cymodocea nodosa. The sequence goes on from CM072345.1 coordinate 13,160,794, forward strand.
TCTCAAACCTTGTAAATATGTAATTACCTAATGGTAGGTGGTTACAACTGATTATTTTTAGTTATAATGTATTTTTATGAAAGATGAATATTATCCATAACAAATATGGTAAGGACTTAACATTAAATGGTATGTTAGGATTATTACATTTCCTTCATTTAGTTTTATAATACTTTAAAAGATTATTCTAATTAAATGAATCACTAATGTAATGTTAAGTACAAAAGAATCTTATATATTCAAATTAACATTATAGAATATTTTCGCAACAATTAAATAATAATATGTTTCATTGGGAGGAAAGGGGTGCCATGATGTTGATTCTTGAATTCTCATTTTCTTTTTATACTTTTTTCATCACCTAGTTATTCTATCTTGATTTTATATTCTTCGGAGTTTTTAAAATTTAATTTATATTTCCTTGATTTTTACTAATATTTTATTTGTTTATTTTCTATCTAATTACTTTCCATGTATTGTGTGATTATCTTTAATTTGTTTTCCTTGTAACTCTCCAATCTTAAATTATTTATTGGCTAACCATCAGGTCATATGAAATTTTTAATTCTGTGAAGGAAATTGGTATTTAAGTGGTCCATTCAAAAAAATAAAAATATTTTTTGAAAACTTGGTATCTGCATGGACTTCCAATCAAAGAATCTAATCTTTTTAATTGATCCTCTTGAAGTTAGGATACGTACTAAAAGATTTCAATGAGAATCCATTTCAAACCTCAGTACATATAAACTTTTCTTAGAAACATGACATTAAATAGTGGAATTGTAGATACAAGTTATCTCGTATTATTTTTGGACAAAAAATGTCGTATTGTTAAAGATATTTTGAAATATTGCATAAGAATTTTCAGTTATAAAGCATATATTCTTTCAATTTCTATTAAAAATTGGAATCATTGGGATGCCTTTAAGAACCGAAAGCTCATTACTTTTTAAAAGTCTATTTAGTCAAGAATTAACAATATATATATACTCGTAAGTCATAAAGAAAAAAAAAAAAAAACTAAACACAATGAACTAACAACCATATATGCATTTATAATCACTGATAAACAAAATTAAATAATGACAATTACAAGACTTTTTATTTATTTATTTATTTATTTTAAGGTAAGTGAATTACTTAACCGTGTGTTTCAAACCTAACTCGCGTGGAAGGAGTCCTCGCCAGGAGACGTACCATACATACAAGACATTGATACATAAGAGATTTGAAGGAAGAAAAACTTAAATTCAAACATAAAAGGTTATCGCTTGCATGTGTACATTTCTTAAGGCGACGGCCAGTTACTGTGACTTTTACATGGCAATGTAAAATAATCAGGGTTTACATATACTTCCGGGATTCAGAAATATATCGGTCTGTGTGGTAAAATCAAGGCCTACGGCATTAAATTCAAGCTGTCACGTACGTACGTACGTACACACCGTTACATTTTCCCGATCGAAAATCGAAAGCGAACGTACGTACGTACGTGATCTTCTGCTCCACGTTTCATTACGTTGTCACCAACATGCATGCATGATGTAGCTCCTTGAGTTGGAAATTAAACGTGGACAGAAACATACGTACATGAACCAGTTCGGGCTTCATGATCGATCATTTCCTGAGCCTGACCTCCAAGTCCATCTGCGAAGGTGGCGAAGTAGGAGAGGGAGAACGAGGAGGAGGAGATGTCGACGAGGATGACGACGATAAACCGACTCCCTCCTCCTCGTCAGCTGGTGGTGGATTGGCGTCCGATGGGAGAAACTCCAGAGATGGCCGTTTTTTCCTCGACTCTCCACCACCAAGTGGCTCATTTGTGGAGGAGGATGCCATCTCCACCCGAAGCCTACGACCGTGGTTCGCCTGATTATTAATGTTGATCTCAGTATCATTATTAATATTGTTGCGATTATAATTCCCTGAGCTTGGACAGATTACGTGAAGCAAATTAGCTATAGGATAAGGAGCTGCGTTACGAACTCCAGCTGCAGCTTGGCGTTGTCGGTGCCGCTCCCAAACCGCACGATAGTCACCAAAGAGCGCACGATTGATATCGGAAACGCCAGGAAACTGTTGGAATTGATACGGCGGGATGATTCCTTCCCGATGATGTTGCATTTGTTGCATCATGGGCAGAGAAGGAGGCAACGTTCCTGGAGAATAGAGAGAGCCAACAGCACCGTGTGGAGTTATACATGATGGCGACCCTTCTCCACGTACAGCTTGCTCTCTACTAAATTCACATCCCGCGGGCGGGATGATTCCTTGCCGATGATGTTGCATTTGTTGCGTCATGGGCAGAGAAGGAAACATCGTTCCTGGAGAATAGAGAGAGCCAACAGAACCGTGTGTAGTTATAGATAATGGCCACCCTTCTCCACGTATAGCTTGCTCTCTTCTAAATTCACGTCCCGTCCGTTGGAAAGAAGAAGAGATAGCAGAAGCAGCAACGGAAGCCGCATTTCCAACATCTTGGGTCGTATCATACAAGTGAGCCTTACTGTGATTTTCAAGTGATCTGAGTGAAAAGAAAACCCTGGGACACCAGCAGCAACTGTACCTCGGAAGCGATACTTCCGGCGAAGCAGAGGTTGGGGACGGAAAAGGCATAATCTCCGTTTCTTTATCTTTACTAAATCCACAACCCGCCTGTCGGGAAGAAGAAAAGGTAGCAGAAGCAACAACGGAAGCCGCATTTCCAACATCTTGGGTCGTATCATACAAGTGAACCTTACTGTGCTTTTCAAGTGATCTGAGTGAAAGGAAAACCCTGGGACACCAGCAGCACCTGTACTCCGGAAGCGATATTTCCGGCAGCGATCGTTCCGACGGCGATCGTTGCGGCGGCGGGGGGCTTAGGGACCGAAAAATCACAATCTGCATTTGTTTCTCTCTTCTAAATCCACATCTCGCCTGTTGGGAAGAAGAAGAGGTAGCAGAAGCAGCAACGGAAGCCGCCTTTCCAAGCAAGTGAACATCACAGTGCTTTTCAAGTGATCCGTATGAAGAGAAAACTCTGGGACAGAAGCAGCAGCTGTACTCCGGTGGCGATCGTTCCGGCGGCGCGGGGTTTAGGGACCGAACAGCTACAATCTCCGTTTGTTTCTCTATACTAAATCCACATCCCGCCTGTTGGGAAGAAGAAGAGGTAGCAGAAGCAGAAACGGAAGCCGCCTTTCCAACATCTTCGGTCGTATTATAATAGTGAATCCTACTGTGCTTTTCAAGTAATTTGCGTGAAGAGAAAACCATGGGACACAAATAACACTTGTACTCCGGTGGCGATCTTTCCGGCGACGCAGAGGTTGAGGGCCGAAAAGGCACAATCTCCGTTTCTTTCTCTCCACTAAATCCGGATCCCGCCTGATGGGAAGAAGAAGAGGCAGCAGAAGCAGCAACGGAAGTCGCCTTTCCAAAATCTTGGGTCGTATCATACAAGTGAAGTCTCCTGTGAGATCCAAGTGTTTGGAGTGAAGAGAAAACCCTGGGACACAAGAAGCACTTGTACTCCGGTCGCGAATCTGGCCATCGTTCCGGCGGCGCGGGTGGTGGGGACCGAACAGGCACAATCTCCGTTTCTTTCTCCTCCTCCTCCTCCTCCTCCTTTCCTTTGTCATTCTTATCGTCCAACTTCGGCGAGGAAATGCCAACAATGGATTCGACGGCAACCTCTTCCATGTCAGCTGTTTCCCTCCCAAAGCCACATCCAGCGGCTGTTGTGGTGGCCGGAGGGTTGCACCCCGGATAAGGTCGCATGTGTCTGCAAAAATCTCTTATTGATAAGAACTCTTTCCCACACTCTTCGCATTTCCATTCATTTTCCATCGTGTCGTCCTCTCCTTCGGCCGCCACCACCGCCGGCTCCGACCCGGACCCAGATCCCTTCATTTTCTTATTGCGTCTGATGGACATGGGATTCTCCGGCTGTGGACGTTGGCTATGTTGGCGATTACCATCATCGTCTCCGGCAGCATCCATTTCACTCCCTTCTTTCTCCACTCCACCAGACACAACCGATCCCAACTCGATCAGAGTGATTTAAAGCCACGGGAGTTGCCAAGCGTGGCTACCAAATTAAGCATCGGAGGGTACGACGGCAATGCTAGAAATAAGATCCTTAACAGTCAGTCTGTTATTGTCCTTGTTGGTCGTTAATTACGGTTACTGATGCATAAGTATGTGTTCTTGTCGTTGTTAGAGATATTGGGGTTAACAATGAAGAAATCATGGGACTTTAGCCGCAGTCTCTTTTCTGCTACAACCCTGCCTTGCCTTCGTCCCTCTTTCTTACTCCTCTGCTCTTCATCTCTCTTCGTCTGCTCCGCCGTCGATCGCCTCTCTGGCAATTTCGGAAACCGGAACAGCACCATCCATCCATGCAACCGACGCCCGACCTCCTTAAAACCACACGTTGCTTCAACCTCCACTCCCAACGTTTACCGACGATGAGCTTCGCCAAATTCGACTTAGGGGACGACGGCGGCGTCAACGGCGGCTGCCACGCCAGACTTCCCAAGGGTCCCGACGAGGCCACCGCCGTGAGGATCCCTAGGGATTTCGTATTTTGGAGAGGAAGGCCGATAATCGCCGACATCAGGTGTGGGGGATTTGACTTGTCTTCACCGTGACGTTGTTGGCGACGAGGAACGTGGTATCTGAAGCGGAGGGTGTTGGACGAGATCGAAGGGCCACGATTGGATCGTGTAGTGTCGATCTGACGGTGACGTGCTAATGATTTGATTGGGCGGTCGTCACACATTTGTGCAAAAATAAACATGCATGTACTTACAGTATATACACATTTGTTTCACGCAAAAATAACACGCATATACTTATATTATGTACACAATTGTTTCATGCAAAAATAACACGCATCTAAATTAGGCTCTTATAGTAGGCATGCACTTATTTATATCCATTTATTTATAATATAAGTTAGAAGAGAAAATAATATGAAATTTTCATTGAATTACTCATTAACCTAGTACTCGAGGATGAAATGTACCCATTCAGAGGAAAAGAAAAAGGTCAGCAAAACAAACCTAAAGGTTTCATCTCAACAAGGGCATCTGCCTTCATCCTTGACCTGAGTTTCAAGAACAAATGCTTACTGACATAAATGGTTATCAGCTGCATTTACAAAGTCCATGAAAAATAATACTTATTGTGTTCTAATAACGTTTAAATGAAGTCATGAACCTAGGAAGATAACAGAATTTACAAAGATAAAGCCTTTTTTACAGAATAAGCACTACAAGAACTGAGAGCGCATTAATGTAACCCACAACATTTCTAGAGACTGTTGCCGACCCACCACATTCGACTCTTGAATTGAAAGCGCACGATTCGTTTTTTTCCCACTTGAATTGCTACTACTACTAGTCTACTTCTGCCGCAAGTTGAAACTAATAGAAGTAAACATGGATGGAAATAGCTTCTCATATTTGCGCCAAAGAACGAAGAAAAATGTCATGTCAGTTCAACATTCATGTGCTCCAGGTTTCGATTCCTCAGCTGCAGGTAGAGTGGAATGTTCAATAAAAGCTGAATTCTTATTCTTTGGGGAATCCTTTCCGAAGACATTCAGAACCCTCATCAAATGGAGCTCCTTGCCTGTGATTTAAAAAACAGAATTGATATATAAAACAAAACAAAAACCTAGAAATTCATCTCAAAATAATAGCAATAGCATTATAAACTAATGCAAGAAGCAGATGTTGGTAGCATGATTCATTGGCAATTAGCTAGAATAAAATCCATATGCTATCCAAATTCATATTATTAGACTACAAGAAATTCATGTTTAGAGACAAACCAAAAAAGGTTGAAGTAAATTTTGGAAAGAAATGGAACACAGCCCAAGCAGGAGAAAAACATAACCAGCAAAGGTAGTACTTTAATAACTAGACAAATCTTTATATCTTAATATCTATGTCATCCCTGGAAGTTGGAACCAAAATACCAATCTAGAAAAATAAAAAAGAATAACATCTAATAAAATCAAGACAAAAATCAGAACATTGTATACAAGAAACTTAACAATAAATGCATTACCTAACTAATGCATATAATGTAATATAAGCTAGCAATTTACCAACAAATAATTGCACATGTATTGGTCAATATGATTTTCTTAACGTGTTTCTGTGGATTTACCGACTCAATTTTTTCTTACCATGGTTTTAAATAATTACAAAAGACAACAAAGATGTATTTAAAATGTTTCTTATATATACATTTGATGATGTAACTGACAAGTGCCTGGAAAAATATTGGGCATCAGTAATTGGCATGCCTAAGGAAATGGCAGAGGAAATTCACACTTTTCAAGGTTAAGAGTCTTAAGACTCTGTCCTTATTCTTCACACCTTTTAACCTTTTTGAACTTTAGCAGTAACAAAAATGCCATCATAAAGTAAAGGCTCTGAAAAACAAGACTGCAAAATTCTGGCGTTATATTGTTTGATATAATTATTTTCTCAATTCTATAAATTGCTCTTTGCTGCACAAAAATTGTTTTCTTCTAGTAAAAAGCACATAATGCCATGAAAACATTAACATAGAACTGTCTGTTGATTGATGCTAATTTGGTTTCAATGTGACAAACCTACTGACGTAGCCTTTACTAGTTTTGTTTTAATTCCAAAAAAACGGGTGTGTCCTATGATAAAATTACTCAGCATATGTTTAAATTGTCCATACAAGACAATGTGACCAAGGTCCATAACTAATGTCATTCTGTTGCACACTTAAAGAAGGAAGCAAGTTGATGATATAATTGAAGATTAAGGAAATTCACAACTCTTCAAATAAAGAAGCAACTCTTCAAAAATTTCATAAACATGAGAAATGGTCAGTGTGGATGAAATCAGAGCTATTTGACTGGTGAAAAAATCAACTTGAAGTACATCTTATAGGAATAATGATATTTTTATCACCTTGCCATGGGAGGCAATTTTAAAAAGTTAAATTCATTTTTACCACACTTATAACATAACCTAAAACGTACTTCTTGTAGGTGACAATTTAACAATGAAAACTCATTTTAATCCACACAGATATTGAAACATACTTTTCTTTGATCATAAATGGGTGGTTTGTAATGCAAACAAAAAAGGTTTTGGCCTAAAACAGATGAAAAATCAAAATTCACATTTTGTAGCACCAAAATTTGTTCCTTGAGTTTTTTATAATATAAGGTTAAAATTTTTAAAAGATAAAAACAATTGAGAGCTCAATCATCTGCAGTCAACATAAAGTTTAGGCCACCTACATTTTATCAACATTTCCAGATCATCAACATAAATAACATCATCTTCTCCAAAAAACAGAAATAATATCACTAGAATATGTGAAAGAGCTTTACCTTCTTCCAATAGAAGACGAATCGCTCTTTTCTCCAATGCAACTGCATGATTGCTACGTTCAATAGGTGATAGTGATCTAAGTGCTGCTTTCATTAAAGACAAAAGATTTGTTATATCTTTAAATTTTCACAAATAATAATGTGTTGATCTGAGAATAGCTCACTTTGAATGTATTCCTCTTGATTGGATTGGTCACGTGCCCTTAAAAATGCTTGCACTTGAACAAACCGGTCCTTCCAATGCAATTTCCTTGTTTCATTATTATTAACCAGAGGAGGGCTTCGAACATTTACCCCTGGGTTATTTGGCTCTAAGACAGGGAAGCCAGTCAAGGGCTTTTCTGAAAAGGAAGGACGTGATATAGCTACAGATGATTCTGTTGGAGCTCCAGAATTTGGTTGATATGATGAAAATGAAGAGAGCCTAGGCATTGTGTCTTCTTTTTGCAAGCCATTTGGTGGTTGTTTCCCATATAAATTTACATTTTGTGGTTTGGAAGAACCATCATTAGGAGCATCACAGGAAGGATTTGGTTTTCCATGTTCTGTTTCAAGTTTTCTGCGCACATATACTAGATGCTCACTTGAGGAATGATTGGACTTAAATCTGTTCAGAGCAGGTGCTTGAGGAGAATAAGATCTGGGTCTCTTCATCCCTACAGATTTTGTTGCATCCACATCAAATACTTCACCTTTAAGAATACTTGAGTTGCCTGAAGGCACTGCAGTATTTCTTGATGCAATGTGACGATCTCTTACATATCCACCCGTCCATTTGGTTCCATCTGCAGGTTGTCCCCCATTTATATCAAGAGTCGTGCTGTTCAACATGTTCAGTTGATTGGCAGGTTCTTTTGAAAAAGAAACAAAAACACAACATATGCTAAGAAACCATAAAATAAGAGAAAACGTTCAAACTGGCATAAGCACAATATGAATTAGAAAATGACAATGACTACAAACAGATGATAGGATAGGAATATTACAAGAGAAGGTATGGCATAGCATATAGAATAGTGGTTGTGTTCAAGAACGGTATCAATTCAACACAACATTTTCAATAATAGCTGTTTGTCCAAAAATGCATGGCCACAAATATCCATTTAAAATACTAGAACTTGAAATGATTTAATTGCAACAGGAAACAGATGACAAAGATTTGTTGGAATAAAACGGGTTCGTGAAGAAAAGAAAACTCAAAAACGTGGCTTGTACCATCAGAATGAGTTTTCTAACACTGATCAGAATCCCTTCACTTATTTTAAAAAAGATGCATCATCGTAACAAATGAGTCTTGCTGGTGTAAATAAAATGCTGGAGAGATAAGAGCACAAACATAGCTTCCAACAGCAAATTGAATTCATTAGCAATGCACCTTTCTTTTGAAGTGGCATTTCAGATAATATAATATACGAAAACATAAGAAATCTGAAAAATAAAGTAAAATCCTCAATTAAATCACTATGGAAGCACAAGCCGAAGTGCATGAAACCGAGCATCTCCCACGATTGGAAAATCAAGCTGGCGCCAGGAGTTTATAATGGAAAAGAAGACGAGGAAGGCCATTTTGGAAAATCAGACACCAGCTAAACCACGAATCATCCCAACAAGAATCCTGAAACCCAATTCCTCCCCATAATCATAGAGACCTAAACCCACAAAGTTCATAGCGAACCAACCCCTCGGAAACGAAATAGAAAAGGCACCCCAAGCCGCCACCAAATCATAGCAAGCAAACACAAAATCCGATTTCTCAACAAGCATCACAGAAAGCGCGAGAAGGGAATGGACGATTACCACCAGAATCGTGCCGGTCGATCTCCTCGAACCAGATTCTGCGCTTGGGGAGCAAGGCAGAGCGGAAAGTGGGGGGGGGGGCGGGGGGGGGCGGGTGGTTCTGTGGGTTCAGTGCGTTGAAATTTCTGTTCAGGGGATTACTGTAAATAAATGATAGTAGATTATTTGAACATTTATAATTAATGATCGATTTGTTTAACACTACGCCACTACCTGTTATACAATTTAGGTCTAACAATAGATTAACAACTGAGAGAAAAATTAAAAACATATGGTCGTTTCGAGAGGATAAAAGAAATTGATGAAGTCAGATCATACAGACTATCGTGTTAAGATCATTATTCCATTAGTTTCTAACCAGAAGTTAAAAAATAATGGTAATCTGAAATTACCGTACCGTGGACATTTTATTTATTTATCTAGCCTGCATGTGGTTATCGGTGACTCAGCACGTTTTGGCGGGAAAACGATTCCGTCCCCCGCGCATGGATTGGTCCCGCGGAAAATAGGGGTGGATTCCACATTTTAAAATACGGGAGGGATCGGATTTGCAGTTTACCTCCGACGGCAGATAGCGGTGTTACCACCACGACTCTGTCGACGTTTCATCACTAAAGATTCGAACTCTTTTGGTGGAGTTTGTGTATTTAAAATTTGGTAGAATTAAAAAAAAATTTCGTTAAATTTTATAAGATTTAAATTCTGAGTACATAAATAGATTATAATTCAAATAAAATAAAATAAAATAACTATGTTAACTCAGCATTTGGTCTTTTGAAAATATTGATTCGTCGTATTTAATTGATTCAAATCTTTATAAAAAAGTAATCATCTTAATGAATACGAAAATTACTTGTAATTGATATGTAAAACGGATGACGCTGCTACACGTTGTTGTAATTCGATCCCACTCTTATCTGTAAGTTAGGAAGATAAGGATACTGCTAAATTCAAGATTCTTAGCATCCATAATTGTACTTTTTCAAAATAAAATAATTCATATTTACTACATTAATGTGGTTCTTCTGTTATGGTTACCGTTTTTTTCTCAAAGGTGAAAGAATGGTCAACATTGTTAGCGTTTACTTTTAACGGAGCATATTTGTTATTTCAAAATTCTATTTTACAACAGAGAGATGGTATGGTTGATTCTACAACTTGAGAAAAGAAATCATGAGCAAAAATGCTGATATCATAAAAGAACTACCAGCGTCAACAAAAAACAATAGATTTTCTTGCTCATAGGCCGTGCCACAAGCAAAGCTGATCACGATTCAACAATCAGGTAATTAGATTTGATCAGTGAACACCAAAAAGACGGAAGCATACAGACAAATATTAACAAAATACATGTTACCGTGAATAATTGCTTTACATGCAATTGTAGATAAACAGACAATTTGGTAGGGCGTTGCTGAGGTTTAGGCAACCATCTGGCAGCTGCCGATATGCTGCAAGAGAGAGTTTGCCTTCCTCTGCGCTCTGCTGGTTCCACTTCTCGATATCTCACATAAATGCTCGTAAACGCCATACTGAAGTGCGGCAGGAATGAGAGAAGAATCATCCATTCCCAACTCAAGTAAAAGAGATATGGCACACTCTTTGTTCTTGGGCGTCCCTTCCTTTATCAAGTCCACTAGAATTTCAATGAAAGGTTGATTCCCAATTGCAGTACGCCCTTCTGGAAGAGATGCCAGGAGGAGGAGGACCGATAGTATTTCATCGATCATACCCATGTTCTTGTCGGTCAGCAGTTTAAGTAGAGGTGCGACAATACCGGCTTCAATAGCACGAACTCTATTTGCTTGATTGAAGGATAAATTAAATAACGCTATTGCAGCATCTTTTTTACCTCTCACCGTACCATTTTGCAGAAGGTCCACAAGCGGAGGAATGCCATTCAGGGCTCCAATGGTGACCTTGTTCTCATCCAACATCGACAAACTGAAGAGGGCAGCTGCAGAGTTCTCCTTTGCTTCCAAGCTGCCATTTTTTAATATATCGATTATGAAAGGAATGGCTTCTTCTTTTGCTATGAGTCTCTTGTTCAGCTCATCGATGGATAAATTAAGCAAAGCAGTCACAGTGTTCTCCTGAATCTTGTGATCGGGATACGCCAAAAGTTTGACAAGAAATGGGATACCTCCATTCTTTGCGATCAAAACTCTGTTTTCTGGATTCTCTTTGGATAACATTCTAATTTTCCGGACTGCCTTCCTCTGCAAATCAAGATGGCAGGAATTCAAATCATGAACCAGCATGGTGATTTCTTCCGCACGTGTGATGTTCTCAGAGTTGCTGCTTTTGTGTCGTTTAGTTAGTTGAACTTTATTCAGTTCGCACCATTGTGAAATCATATTTCGTATAGCATAATTGGAAGCCAGTGACAGATGGGCTAGTGCTTGTCTTGTCTTTGGGCAAGTACGGTGACCAGCATCCAGCCATGTTTGTATACTTGATCTTTCGTATGTCTGGTAAAGAAGAAACGTTAAAGACCACCCTTTGTCAGCCGATGGGTGTTTAATGACATTAAAGTTCTGATTTGACCCAGTAATTGGAATTTTACCTGTCCAGAAGCAACTATTACAGGGTCTATCATGATTTCTAATGATATTGGGCAAAGAAATTCGTTGGGTATCACCAGTGATGGGCATTTCTCTAGGTACTTGGGGAGGGAGACCTCGTCAATCCCATTGATGCCTTCTACACCTACTACCTTTTTAAACTTGTTCAATAGATCGATGATCTTCTGTGTTGTCTGAACATTTTGTCCCCGCCTTTCTTGGACAAGTTTCTTTATGGCCATACTTTCTTTCCTTAAATCTGCAAGAGTATGCAGCTCCAGTCGTTTGGCCAACCTTTCAAGTATAGCACTATCAGCTTTTCTGTCGTCCTTTTTATCAAACACAATCATTATATCCATTGCAAGTTCGAAGTCCTGAGTATCATTCCTCTTCTTGGCTCTTCTCAGTTGCGAGCACATAAGTTCAATCTGGACACAGGAAAAAGAAGAAGAAGAAGAAGAAGAAGAAGAAGTGCTTTCAGACGTAAGGTTTTTCTGCACACTTTGCACCATCATAAGAGCAAACTAATGACACAATGAATGGTTCTAATAAATGTGAGCGAGCATATCTACAGTAGATAACACAATAAATGGTTCTGATGATAGAGCCAAACTTTTCCATAGAAAATTAGATGTTGACATCAAAATTTTAGCCCTCAATTGTTGTTTAACATCCATTTGTTTGCAATCTCAATCGGTAAGTAAGATTAAATACTCCATTTATTGGCACATGGAAGAAGCACAATTATTTGACCATTTCAAATTAGATTTATATATTGGTAACAACCAACTGCTTTAATTTAAGTAGAATCATTATTATGAATATTTATACGTTACTGGTGATGTGCTGAGACGACTTCTTCATATTTGTATGGGTCAAGAATTTTTTGCCTCTTTTCAATAATGTGTTTCAAATTATTTTACCCTTTATCTGAAGTTTTGGAGTGGTTATTGCAGGTCGGAATTCAAAATAATAGACATTGTTATGGAATGTTATGTGTTGTTAATGTGATAATGTAATATATTTTGTTGTTTATGTGACGATGTAGTAGACATTGTTCTTGTTATTATGCAATAGACATTGTTCTTGTGATTATGTGTATTGTCATTATTGTTATTGTTATTATTTGATGTAAATGCTTTTGTTTCTCTCTTTCTTTTTTTTTAAGTTTTTTTTATTACTATAAATGGACTCAAATGAACATATTAAGATTTTGAAAAATCTTATGGAAGAGGATGAGGTAGAATAAGAACAAACACTCATGTACTTGATAAAAGTATGAAAATTTATGTCTATGTTGATAAGTAGTACAAATCATGTTACAAGAAGTACTTTGAGAATATATAGTATTGGTCAAACAAGAATCATCAACTCCATCACCAATTCGAAATGATTATCACGTTTATCCTTACTTCAATGTAAGATAATGTTATATTTCAATATATTTTTAAATTAAGATAGATTACTGTGCATGTTCTTTTTTCCTAAGATTGCATTAAAATAGTTGATGTTACCTATGTGAAAGATACAATTTATATTGAAGAAATTGCACATTAGAAAAATAGAAAATATGAATTATTACAAAATGTATTAACAATATATAATTTCTATATAAAAATTGTTTATGTCTTTAATGGATAGAAATGATCGACAATTAATACTCATATTCTTTAATATGCACTTTCTCGGTATAATATTTTCAAGGTTCCATCATGTTTAATACTAGTAAAAATAATTGAAAATACTTGTAAATAGTAGAAATTATTGAATTTTCTAACATAATATTAAAAAATTTTGTATAAATTATAAGTAAATATTCAATGTATAAAATATCACTTAAATAATTATGATGCTAGTAAACTTTCAATGAATGTAATCGAAAATTTCAACTACAGACATTCATAATTAAAATGTAAATCAAATGTATATTTAAAATAATCAAACATTGTTTCTCAATTTTACAATGATATATGTTATTTTCTTTTGAAACATAAAAGAAGATTATCTTAACATTTTTTAGTTTACAAATTTATTCATAAAGCAGACAAAAAGGATTACTTGAATACCTTTGAAATGACAATTGATGATATTATATAAGTTTTTTCAAAAGAAAAAGTGTAATTATGATTTTTTTTGTATTATTAGTTACATTTTATTATTTTCTATCATATAGACAAATACAAAAAATCTGAATTTATCATTTTTCATTGTTTTCTATTTTATGCACAAACATGCATATTTTAGATTTTGTCATTTTTTATTATGTATATAAACATCCATATCTTCGACTTTTTATTACTTTTTTCAACTTTCTTCTCATTACTTTCTAAGTGTACAAACAAACTTCGAAAGTTATTTCATCATTTTTGTTTTAGATATTATATTTTATATCAAAAATATTTAGTTTCTTTTATATTTTATATTTAAAATATATTTTTTAATTTTATTTTAGATATTTGTATTCTTTATCTAAAATTTTTAATTTAGATATTATATTTATATCTAAAATGTTGTAATCTCACTTTAGATATTTATATTTCATATCTAAATTATTTTTATTTAAGATATACATGTTTAATCTTTTATCTTAAAAGTTTATATATTTTAATTTCATTTTAGATGCTTACATCTCATATCTAAAATATTTTGATTTTATTTTATATATTTATATCTCATATCTAAATTATTTAATTTTATTTTTATATTATATGTTATATGCAAAATATTTTCGATTTTGCTTTGAATATTTTTATCTGAATTTTATTTTAGATATTATATTTTATATCTAAAATATTTTTTAATTTCATTTTTAGATATTTATATGTCATATCTAAAATAATGATTAATTTTAATTTAATTAATTTAGATATTTATATTTCCGATTTTATATCTAAGATATTCTAATTTTAAAATTTTCATCTTAGATACTTATATCTAAAATATCTCATTTTCATTTTGAAGACTTACGTTTTATACCCCAAAGATTTGTTATCATTTTTACTATCGATTTCCAATTTTTTTCATTTTTCTTATCTTTCATTCATTTTCTTTAAAGTCCCCCTTTCATTATTATTATTATTATTATTTTCTCCCTTCCGTCCGACCCTTCGTCTTCCTCGACATGGACGTCTCCTCCAACGTCGTTTGCTGGAATCCGACGGGAGGATGGTGGCAAGCCCATGACCAACAGAGCTTTGGCCTAAGCATAGCACTCGTCCATCGTATGCTTGAGCTTATTGATGTCCCATCGCCGTCGCAGTCCAGGTCCATACCAAGGGTGAAGTGCGGCCGTAGGTTTTCAATTGTCGTCGTCATAGTCCGGTCCTATATTAGGGCGATGTGTGGGCGGAAGAGCCGTCCGAACAGGCACGATGCTTCACACAGAAGCAGGCAATGCTCGATGGATCGAGCGGCAGATGAGGGCAGTGGACGAGTGGTTCGGGCAGAACTCAAGCGAACCAGTCGGCAGATGATCGCCTACCCCCTTTCTGGAAGCCTTATTGTTTTTTCGTGTTTTCCTGTTCTATTGTTCTTCTGTTTTGTTTTCCTTTTTTTTCTTCTTTCGCTTTTACAAAAATTTAATGTCAACAATCTACCTTTATAGGTAGAATTGAGCAAAGCTCCCTAAGCACTCGATTTTGTTCGGTGCAAAAGTTTTTCCCAAAACAACGTACATTCTCCCAACCCTAAATTCATATACACCGACCAAGGAATACATACAAACATCCCAATGTATCTATATTGATGCCTGGGCTTAGTCAATTAAATGGAAGCATCTGATTCACACGAGCATTATTTCAAATAGATTCCTCTGAGTTAGATGCATACAACGAGCAAGCGATTCCTGGTAATTGAACCACAATTCCGAAATATAAAAGGAAGTGAGACATGGATTTACCTGCTCTTTCACTTCAAAAGAAATACCAAGCTCGCAATAAGGCATGCCATCCAAAGCGACGCTCAACTTGTCATAAACAACATGAAACTTACCCATGACCGCCTCGCTCTCTAATGCCTGCACCAAAAGGGAAGGGAAACAATGGAACGAAACAACAAACACGTCGATATGCATATCACCCATATCTTCGATCTCCACATTCAACAATACCAACCGAGAACAGGAACGAACCAGGTAGATCTTGCTGCCATCATGGCAGCACCGAAGCAACCTTTTGGCGCAGACGAACGCCGTTTTCATTCCCCGCAGCCTCCCCAAGGCCTCACTGGTAATCTCCCCGTCGAAGTCCTGAATTTCCTCGAGTAATGGGACGAGCATCTTCATCCTGCGCGCCAGCCCCAGGCTCTCCTTCCTCTGCGTCCTCCAGTATTCCCCTCCAAAGGATCCCACGACATCGATCACCTCCATCATCCCTTGGATCAGCTCCTCCGCGTCCTGATGTGGCTCCGCCTCCCCTCCCCCCTCCATCTCCTCCGGCTTCTCTTCCCCCTCGCAGACCTCTTCCGTGTCCGCCGATTCCGTCGTCGCCATGACGGGAGGGGAACCGACCGGCGGGGGGTGACTGGTCGGTGGCCCTGAAGGTCGGAAGGAGGGGAGGAGCTTTCGAATCCCCGTGAAATGTGGCGGGTGTCCTCTTGTTTACTAATTTAATCGAGGCGCTTTTTTTAGCCGTTTTTGTTAATGTCATCACAAAGATAGTAAACGCATAGCTCTCACCATCTTGCATTGATCTTCTTCATTTTTATTTAATTTTAATTTCAAATGAATAGAAAACTATTATTATTATTATTAAATTTAAGAGAGAAGAATTAATTAAGACGAAGAAAATAAAATAAGCAAACGTAAGCTTAAAATTACTTAGTTGGAAATTATAAAAAAAATTTGAACTACCTAGTTATAAATCGGGTCATACTTTTTTGTATACTATTTTTAAGAATGATATATGCTTTTAGATTTTAATTATTCAGTGTAACATAATTCTATAAATGATATATCTATTTTACGAAAATAAAAAACACATCGTACGGACCGTGCGTTCAAAATGAAGTTGTATCGGTGTCCAAGTACGATTTAAATAAAAAAATTGTTGCGATTTAGTCGTCACGTCCGGTGCATTGGTGACGAGGTAATCTGCACTTTCGTCGCCAACGCCGCCGGAAAAATCGGGACAGTCGGAGGGAGTAGTGCTGATTCGCCGCAGTATAAAAGGAAGAAAGGAGTTTGGATTTTAAAATACAAAAGAAAACCTGGAAAAACCACTCTGCAGTACAGCCGGAGCCCCCAAAACGCCATTCGCCATCGCCGCTGGTTGCCGAATCAACACTTCAGTCTCACTCCTCACCGCCACCTTCTCACCATGGAGGGAAATGTACCTCCAGACATGCCGTCCACAGAAGAAGAAGAAGAAGAAGACCCAACGGCCAATTTGGCCGCTGAACTGTCAAGGCTTGCCCTAGGCATCGACACTTTGTTCGTCTCAGAAGCTGGATCTTCATCTGCTTCTTCCTCTTCCGCCCCTTCTTCCTCCACACGTGGGTTCCACCAACCTTTCTCAACCAAGCCCAACGCCGGCCGACGAAATCATGCGCTGCCGGCTGGCCAAGAAACCAACGTAGGTGTGCTTTCAGTTACACCTCGCTCGAGAAAATCTATGGAAAGAAACGTCAATGATGGTTGCGATGGAAGCTGCAACCGAAGAGACGTGGAGAACGGCAAAGGCAACCCGACCGTACCGATGCAGATCCTGGCCGTCGATCGGCGCCTGACGTCCCCTGCCAAGCGCACCACCTACACGCGGGAAACTTCTTTTCCCCCGATATCAATCAAAGAAACCAACGAGAAGATCCCACCGGAAAATCTGGAGAAAAAATCCACGAAAAGAAAGGATGATGGCGGGAGCAGAGGCAAGGGCATGAAGGTAGGTCACTTGCTGGATCTTCGGGAAATGTTCAAGGATTTACTGACGAGTAGCGGCAAGGAGAAGATCCGTCGTCGAGCGGCGTCCTTAAAGGAGGTCAAAATCCTGTTGAAGTCCATATCAGAGGCGGCGAAGATTCTCAGGTCTAGGAAGCGGAGACGAAGAGAAGGTGCAGGGGATCCGGCGCCGGACCACATCGCAGAGCCAGCGGTGGACATACTGGCGGCGCTGGTGGACATGCTGACCCGGTTACGTGGTTACGTGATGTCGGACGACGACATGGATCAAGATCGTAACATGGACTAATGGGCGTGGGATGTTACGGTCCAAGGCCGCATGCGTGTGACGTAGAGCCGTAGAGGTTTGTGTTTTCTCTTAGTTTTTGAATTACCTTTTTACCGTGCCATGAGTGTCAATTATTTGAGACATATTTTTTAATTTATAGTTAAATATTCCATTAAATTATGTAAATTAAAATATATTTTTTTTCTTGCAATTTTTAATTAAATAATTTTAGGTCTACTTTTAAAAACTTCCACCGTGTTCTTCAAGAATATGATTAATAATTACATTCTTTTATGTTCTGTAGTGTAACGTAGAAGATAATCTGTCTTAACGCAATGTCTATATATATCACCGTCATTTTTCTGTATTGATCACTGGGCAAGCATGTGTTTATTTGTAAGAGTTATTCTACCCATGACTACTACCACTTTAAGAAACAGTTCTATATTATAATAAGTACTTCAATAATAATAGCTCTATTAACTTTGCAACCATAATGTTAAAAATCAATGCTAGCTGCTTCTCTTTGACTTGTAAAAATTCATATACTACCAAAGCCATTTATTTGCAAAAACTTCTTTAAAATTATGTCGAAGAATATTATACGATAACTCTCAAGAGAGGTTTGTATCACTTAAAATGTTAGGAATAAATTCTTAATTTTCTAGTATTTGTCTCATCCTAGAAAGTTTGGAAAAATTTTTCTAACTTTCCAAAGTCAATGAGATTCCAATTTTCAGACCTTAACCAATTTAAAAGTCCTCCAAGGAAGCCCGCATGATCTCATTTGCTCACTGGTCGGCTTTGAGGAAGGTGACCGCGTGAAGTATTCCATCAAAGTATCTGTCTTATGTGCAAGGGTTCAAAGTATTCTGGGAAAGTCGTCGATCTTTTACGAGGTTATCCATTCTTCCACTCACATTCAAAGCCTAAGAAAGTTGTCGATATTTTGCATCTTTTGTCGTCTTCTAAGCCTAGGAAAGTTATCGATCTTCTACCACGAAGGTAAGGAACTGGTGGAATCCTCATTTTTGCTATCTGGGTTAGGTTGCTCCAAAGTTTAGATTTTGTGATTCGAGTGACTAAATTGGTGTTAAATTTTTGGGTTTTCTTCTATGCAAGTTCTAGAGCTCGCTAGTAACGTGGCGAGAGACAACAAGAAGACGAGGATTATCTTCAAAGCATGTGTTGTTGGCCATGAGGAACAACAATGAGTTGAGACAGTTGTTGACTGGCATAACCATGGGCGAGTTCTACCAAACATTCACCCCATCTTCTTCTTACCAAAAAAGAGGTCAAAGGCCAAGGTTAATTTCGACTCTTGACCTTACCAAATTTTTTTTTTTTTAAATGTTCGAGTGTTGTACATTGTGCTAGGTGGTGTGAACATCTGTCTCTTCATGTATATAGCACTAATTCGATTCAATTTACTTTCCTTTTGTCCAATCATTTCTTTTAATTTAGTCTAAAAAAATAAAATATATTTTATAATTATTAAAATATATAATGTCAAATTAATTTTATTTTAATTTTAAATATATATTATAAGTAAATTAAGAAAAAAATTTCAACAACTATATAATTTTCCTACACAAATACATTCAAATTTTACTTTTTAACTTTCTAATTTTTAATTTTTAATTTTTTTAACTTTTTAAGTGACACAAACAGACTTTTAAAAATCAAAACAAAAGAAAAGTCATCGACAAGGATTACCTCATCCAATCTAGATTTCATTATTGGGCTTTTCGTTAAAATATGTTCAATAAATTTGACAAGTAAATAAAAAGAACTTATATATTGTTGAAAAAAACTGAAAATTTCCCCTATACGCACTTACCCTTAAAACCTATCAAGGGTGCGTTTGGGACCATCAAATTCCGGGGCTCTTAGTTCTTGCCCCTCATATGGAGAAATTTCTTCAATCTGAAACTTCTTCGACCATGATTAACCTGACTTAATTGTCTAACTTACCCTGAATTACAAAAGCTACCCAAAAACGTATCTTGTGATCCTGATTTATTCAATCTTACCTTTTTATTTACAAGTAATAAGCATGCTTCTTTTAGAAGGTTGCTTCCAATTCGTCGAATTCCAGTAATACCGAATTCGACCCATGTGAAGGTGTTTGTCGCGAACGACCCAGATGCAGCGGTGACGGAAATAAATCCCAGTACGACCAGAGAAGATAGAAGTAACATAACAAGCAAGCGTGCAGAGTCACGATAGGCCTACCCTCACAGTATAATAAGCAGCTCCAGAAACAACCGTCATTAAACTTTAACCTGGTCGACGAACCTCAAGCAACGAGGAGCACCAAAAGAATTAATTACTTTCTGAACAACTTCAAGATCATGAATTAATAACCAAGAAATCCAATAGAAAAGAAGAATTCTGCAAAAATCTTATACTTGATAGGTGCCCTCCCAGGCAAAATTGGCGGCAGGTGCTAAGCATTCGACACCATCAAAGCAGATGAATAGAATGATTTGGGTTCAAAATTTACAAGAGTAGTTGAAAAGTGAGAAGCAAAAAATGCCACGACAATTTCTACGTAGCTGGAACTGGGAAGCAGGGATCCTCAATCTGAGTTGCTTCTACCTTTATTACTTCAGAGTTTTCAGATAAATTCACGGTAATGCAATGTCCTGCACTTTAGGGAAGCACCACTTTCAACTCTTTCCTATCAACGCCGAAGGCCTGCAACAATAAATTTCATAGGTTATGTTTCCCAACCAAACTTTATTCTAGAATGCTTAATGGGCCTGGTACAAGGTTTAATTATCACGTATTCATGTCTGTGGCAGTTACAAGTTTTCTTTGATAATGATAGTATTTTTATTTGAATTTAAGCCGAACATCTCATCACTCACAGTAGAGTGAATAACTAACTATTAGTAAATTCACCCTAACTATTTTTATTTATTTTGTTTGTAACAGTTACATATTGTTCAATAACTGATTAACACATTTATGTGTATTTTATTTATACTTTAATGTACTAATGATGCTTCCATGAAGGTTCTTTTTGCAAAGCTTACAGAATTTTCAAGCTAACAATTTTTTCAAGAGCTAAAGTGTGAAAGTACTATAAAAATGTAATTTTTAAGGAAGCAATCACACTTTTTTTATAATTTTCACAAAAGGACAAACGGAGAGGGCACTAAAATATTAAAATCATGATAACTTAAAGGACCAGAGTATAAATTTTGCAACCCTCACAACTCAATAAAAGAGGGGTCATAACCTACGAGAGCTCTGCCTTCTCCCTCCCTTAGATGATCACACCTCCTCCACTTCTGACATTTCCTCTTTCAAGCCGATGAAGATCTAAACTTGGTGAGAGCAAGGGACACTCTCCTCACATGGTTTAGTGGCTAAGGAGATGGGGGCTTGTCTAAAACGAAGAAGATCACACGAGTTCAAGGGGATTAGAGGATGAGGGCTATTGCAAACGTCCAAGATCTAACATCATGTTGTGAAGGTCATCTCACATCCGTGGTAGCTTACTGGTGGATGTGAGATTCAAGAAATCAAGTATGGATGGACTAGAAATAGAAGAGAACACGTTCTCTTGGAGTGTTTGTGGTGTAACTCTCGTTTCCAAGTGGAATTATGATCGATTCTTAGTTTTCTTTTATTTTCAATAATTGTAGTTTAGTTTTTGATTGATTCCAATAGTATAAACCATAAATTTTATGTATTCTAGACGTATTTTTGAATCTATGTTCAAGTGTTTATCTTGTTTAGATGTTGTACACTGAAAATATTATTGATTTATAAGTGATT
Organism: Cymodocea nodosa; assembly: GCA_036874045.1. Classification (NCBI taxonomy): domain Eukaryota; kingdom Viridiplantae; phylum Streptophyta; class Magnoliopsida; order Alismatales; family Cymodoceaceae; genus Cymodocea; species Cymodocea nodosa. The sequence goes on from CM072345.1 coordinate 13,182,477, forward strand.
TAACCAATATACATGTTAGATTGTGATTGCACGTGTATGAAATATGGATTGCATCTTTGTAAAATTATTTCCATCATTATGATTTAATTTTTATTGAAATATAATACGAAACAGGTGTGTGAATGTATGATTAAATTTCTGAAATTTTTAAGGGTGATTTGGATACTCCTTGTTTGGTGTTTTTAGTTATGGAATTGTCTTGCGCTTGAGTTCTAATTGTTAATTTGGTTTGCATGGTTTTGATGACATTTTAATCAAGATTATATACACAATTTCAGTAGTATTTTGACACCATTCAGAAGTGATTTAAGGATTGGAAATGTATTGTCCATAGTGAGGAACATCCATTAGTTTCTCCTCTTGTGGTTTTGTAAGTGCCCTTGAATCTTATTTTGTTTCCCTATTATTTTCTCTAAGATTTTGCCTATTATTTTGTTATATTTTATTGTTACATTTGATTATTCTAATAATTTTTTTAATTGTCAAAGTTGTACTTTAAAGTTCTATTTCAAATTACCCAATCTCTATAAAATACGACCTATACTTGTCCATACTTGTTACAACAATGTCGTGTATTTGCAATTTAATTAAAATTTATCAATTAAGTTTTTTGTGCCGTTGTCAGGTATAAATGTAAATTTGATCAGGATTTTGACAGATTTGATGATCATCTGAGAGTTTAGTGATTAATGTTTTCTTTGAATTTCTTAAAATAGTTTTGGTTTACTGGTTTCTGAAGTTGATTGACGATCAAGCGTATTGTAGTATTTTGGGTAAGTTTTCGAGTCTATGGTTTCTTTCCTAACTTGTGTTGGCATGTGTGTTTAATTATTAACGTGGGTTTGATTTTTATTTCTTTTACCTTAAGTAAAAAAATGTTTATATTAAAAAAATAAAAAATTATTATTATTATATTTATTGTTCGGAAGTTCCAAGTAGAAATCTTTGTAACTCCGATCCACAATTTCTAAGGATTTCATGCGGAAGCTTCATACAAAAAATAATTAAAAAAATTATATATATATATATATTTCCCTATATAAATTAGTTTATTATAGTTGTTTTTTGGTAATTTTATTGTTTTTGAATTTAATTCTTTCTATAGTTGCTACATTATTTTTTCTCCTATTAAAATAGTGAGCTTAATTCAAAATGTTGCATTTGATAGTGATTGATTCCTGCACTTATCTGTGTGTATTTATTTAATTTTTATCTTTGCAAATTTTTTTGAAAATTCTCTGCTATTTATATTGATAAAATGGATAGAGGTAATTTTTATTCTTCAGGTTGGAATTATTCTCATTCCCTATATGTACTAGATGTAAGTTAAATACTCATATTAAGGAAAACGATCCATTCTATATGCTAAGAGAAGTTCTAAGAGGGCTGGCCCAAAATGATTTATTTTATAATGATTGTAGACCTAGATGGGGTGATAACTTTAATTTTTATGAGAACCAATACACTTTAGTTAGTAAACCCCAACCTTATTATCAAAACTAAGTAGGTGATATAACCACTTTAGATACTATGCCCTCTCATTGTGCCTTGCAGGATAGGCTTTAACAAGTCCTCATGGAAATGAAGAAAATGATAGCACAATTTAGAATAGACAAGGAGAGGATAGAACAAATGGAGAGGGAGAGCTAGATGATGTATGTGTTACACTTAGATCAAGAAAAACTTTAGAGTCTCCTATATTAGAACCTCAAGAGAGCAATCCTTTAAAAGAAGGAATCGAGCCAAATGAGAATGAGCCATCCCTAGAGGTAGTTGATGAGTGTTGAACTTGGAGAGATAAAGAAGAAGAAATTTTAGATCCAATTAGTAGTCATGGAGACCCTCCTTTCCTTGGTATACCAAGTAAGAAAAAAAATGATGCTCAATTAGAAAAAATGCAAGAAATGTTTGAACAAGTTATTAAGCAAAGGTAAACATTACTTTATTTAAAGTTATTGAGCAAATCCTAACTTATGCTAAGTAGCTCAAAGATTTGCATTCTACAAAAAGGAAGAGTAAGGTACTTAAAAGAGCTTTCTTAACTGAAACTGTTAGCTCTTTTTTCTTTGTTCAATTACCTAAGAAATAAGAAGACCTAAATACTTCAGTCATTTCCTATGATATAGATAATGTCTAAATAGATAAGGTCTTGGTGGACCTTGGGACTAGAATTAATGCCATGTCATATTACATTTATGAGCAATTAGGTTTATTAAGCATGCAACCTACTAAAATTGTCATCCAACTAGCTAATAGGTCTATTAGGATGCCCTTGAGGAAAATAGAAGACGTCCTCGTAAAAATTTAGGATTTTATGTACCTTATAGATTTTATTATTATTGAGACTCATCCTTCTACCCATGTGAAGGGCTAAACCCCATTGATTTTAGGTCACCCATTTCTGGCCACTTCAAATATTTAATTGTAGGAGTAGGTTAATGAAATTAATCTATGGGGATTTGGAAGTAACTCTAAATATTCTTAAATTTAATAATGAGAGCATTAGGGAAGTGGGGTATGAAGATTTTGAGGTTAATGTAATAGATATTTCTAGAAGTGAAGAGGACATGGATGATGAGGTGGATATAGGAGACGAAGAAAAGTCATCTAGTCTTCTTTGTGAGTATGAGTTTAGATAAAGATTCAATGGATGAGGTATGTCAAGCTATGCACATAGAGTTAGATGTGGATGTAAAAAGACCCATATGCAAGTCATCTATTGTAGAGCCACTAAAGCTTAAATTGAAACTTCTCATTGAAAATTTAAAGTATACGCATTTAAGAGATGGAGAGACATTACCTCTAACTTATTTCATAGCCAAGAAAAAAGTTCATTGAATATTCTCAAAAAATATAAAAGAGCCTTAGGATGGACAATGATCGATATAAAAGATATTAGTCTGTCTATTTGTCAACATAAAAAATGATATTCATCCTTTAAAGGATCAACAGAAAAGACTCAACCCTAACATAAAAGAGGTGATTAAAAAAGAAATTGATAAATGATTAGATAATAACATCATATATCTCATTTTTAATAATGTGTAGGTTAGCCTAGTTCAAATGGTTCCAAAGAAATCTGAAATCATTATTGTTGAAAATGATAAAAATAAGTTTGTGTTAATTCAAATGTAAATTAAGTAAAAAGTTTGTATAGATTATAGAAAATTAAATGTAACCATTAGAAAAGACAATTTTCTACTGTCTTTTATAGATCAAATGTCGAAGGACATGAGTATTATTACTTCTTAGATTGTTATTCAACATATAATCCAATACCTATTGTACTGAAAAATTAAGAGAATACCACTTTTACATATCTATTTAGTATTTTTGCATTTAAATGTATGCATTTTAGATTATGTGTCAACAACATTTTAAAGATGTATGATAAACATATCTTCTGATATAATTGACAAATTTTTAGAATTCTTTATGGATGACTTCTTTATCTTTGAATTTTTTTAGTAAATGTTTGAAGAATTTAGAAATGATACCAAGTAGATACATAGAGAAAAGTTTAGCCTTTAATTGAGAAAAATATCATTTTATAATTAAACAGGAGATAGTATAATATCATTTTATAATTATACTTTAACTGTCCAGATAATTAATCCACATAAAATACATAATCAAAACATTTAATTAAAATATTCACTAAAAACCTAATCATTTAAAAAATATCTAGTTTAACCAGTTAATCAAAATACCCGTAATCATAATTAAAACACTAAAACTACTTAATCAATTAAAATCATCTTACGAAATACCCAATTAAATTCCTAAAATACGTAAACTAATTTATAATTCTAAATCCTTAATTTAATCCCTTAATATTTTAATTAAAATCCTAAACCCTTAATTAAAAAATCTTAATCCCAAGTTAAGCCATTTAATATATTAATTAAAATGTCTAATTCAATCCATAATCTTTAATTAAAATCCTTAATATCTTTAATTTAAAATATTTAATCTTTATTTAAAAACCTTAATCCTTTTATAATAAAAACCTTAATTAAAGACCTCAAAACCTTACTTAAATTCCCTAATCCTTAATCTAAAACCTTAATCAAATCCCTTAATATATATTAATATCTAATTAAAATCTTAAATCTTTAATTAAAGCTCTTAATCTCTAATTTAAAATCTTAAAACCCCATAATCCTTATTTAAAACACTTAATTTAGTACTTAAACAAAGTATTAAAACCCCTAAATTAATCCTTAAAAATCTCCAAATTAATCATCTTAAAAATCCCCTTTTATTCCTTAAAAAACCCCTTTAAAAATCTGGATTAATCTCAATGGTCAAATCTCCTCTTAACTATTAGATTTTCTCCTTTTTTATGTTATAATCTCAACTGTCCATTTTTCTTCTTCGATCCAATGGTCTTAATTCCTTAACTTAAGTTATCTAATTTTTATTTCTTTGATTTGCACCAAATGGCCTCGATCTTACCTCTTTTCTATCCTTAGATCACTTCCATCTCTCGATCTAACAATTCTCACCTTGTCAATTGTCACCTAGCATCTAATGTCTCGACTTCAGCACCCCTAAACCACTTACTTGTAACTCCATCAACCTCGAAGCACGTTCATTGGTCCGCCAACCTACAATACTCAGATTGCCTTGTTGGACACTACTTGAAGATCATTAATCAAAAACCTCACTTTCCCTACTCTCATCTATTTGTCATTGTACAACCCTTCTAGCACCCCTATTGTAGATACCATGTTTGGCTCTCACAAAGCCCCAAACTCCTACATCATTCTAGTCAAGGAATCACACATGATTTGTCGTCAAATTTTCAATCAATCATGCAACTCGTTGTCTTCAAAACATCCTTTCCTCCATTCTTTATAAATATACCCCCATTTCAATATTTGAAAAGACAAACTCTAGATGAATTGGGTTCTTATTCCCTATCAAAATGCACTTGATTCATTGCATTTTTACAAAAAATAGATGAACATTAACAAACATTGACCAATCTACTCTAGTTTCAATGATCACCTAAAAACTTCAACAAATGATTACCTCCTTAAACACCAATGGACCTTCAATCTATCAACTCCATCTGAACCATCAAACCTTCCTTTATAAAAACCATTAATTTTCACTTTAGAAACCCCTCTCGATCATTGGATCCCAATTCTCCCTAACAAAGCTCACAATAGTTCCAACAATTTACGACGAATTCCAATGGTGATGAGAGAACTCCAACGACCACTCTAGCACACTTTGAATATCCAATATTTGAGAAAAATACACCTCTAAAACGACCTTGGCATGTTCGCACTAGTTTGAATATCTCCAACCTTCAGCCACCTTCTAGCAATCTGTGAGGGTGGATTTCGACATCCTCTTATAATATCATCCACCTCTTCCAACCACCTTTTAACAATCTCCAATGGTGGACTTCAACATCCTCTTATAAAATCTTTCACCTCTTCTAGCACTCCTAAGGTTAATCATTGGGCTTTTTATTTAAGATTAGAGTCAACATTCTCTTACCAATAAGTCCTTTCTTTTTCTTTTTTTTATTCTAGTATTGTGATTTCTCTTATTAAATAAATCTTTAAGCCTCAATCCTTGTTGCTAAGTCTTCCTTGATTTTATTTTTGTTTTCTTTGATCAGAAGTTAGGTGTTTGCCTAATCAACCTTCTGGCCATTTAGGCTCTTGGCCATTGGAGTAACACCTGGCCAGAGAGGATTTCTAATGTCTAAGGATTGGTCCTCTTTCCAGTCCTTTGGCGTTTTACTTTTACTACTTTAATAGTTTTATTTTAGTTCTCCTTTATCATGCTACTTTGAATCTCTTTTCTTTTCTTTTTCATGTCACCAATCCATATCCGAAATCCTAAGCTTACCATAAAACTCACCTATCGGCCATTTTCCAGAATCTTAGTTTTATTGTGAAGTTGGTTTGCTGGTCCAACTTCCAGAACATCGATAGATTGTTGTAAGTTTTCTTCTCCTTTTGTGATTTATCACATATGGTTCTTAGGAAGCATTGGTACAAGATGAGGACTTAAACATAATCAAACCTGATCTTTGCCCATATCTCTCCATCATCACATCATGTAGTTTGTTTTAGTACATAAGCATTTCATATGTCTTTTTTTCAGTTTAACTTGTGCTTATTTAAATTGAAACATTTTTCCACTTCACAACTCATTCATGTTAATGTAATCATAATCATTTATCTATGTCACATAGTTCTTGTATCTTAAATTGTCATTTAGTTCATCTATAGTCATGCATTAAAAACAATCTATTTATGTCTTGCAACTTAGATGCTTTGCATTCATATTCATAACATTAAAAGAAATATACCAACATGCATGTATAAACATGCCAAAATGCACTCATACCCCAACTCATATATATTATGAATCATACTCATGTAGTTACCCTTCAAGCATTTCATTTTGCACTCATCTCTATGTAACGATATTTACATCAATGTTTTGATTTACATGTTTAACTACACCAATATATCTTATCTTCTTGCTCATTAAATACCATGCTTTCTCTGCTGTTAAGTTCACATGCCCAATCATGCATAGATGTATGTAAATCATGACATTCACATACAAAACCTCCCACCTAAAATTACATACATTCACATTGCATGCCCAACATGATAAAATTTCTATACTCATTCATGCATCAATTCTACCTTTTTTGGTCACACATTCACGTCATAGTTACATTACATATTCATTCACTTTATATGCAAATGGCATTCAAACAACACAACGTACACATGCATTAATACATACATTATACTACACGCTCATCCATTTACTCAAATCTTGAGTAGTTACACATTACTCATCTATATAAGCAAGTTCATTCATCATATCTAAAATACATGTGTTCCATGCCAAACAAATCAACTCACATATTCTTTTCAACTATGCTTAATAACTTAGTCAACTCATCCATGCATCATCAAGTTGATCGCATATCATCACATTAATTAATCACCCAAAATATTAATTAATCATATGCTATCATGTAATTGATTATGCATAATCTTTTTAATTAATCATGTATTTTCTTAAGTAATCATACTTTTACGTTAATTAATCATGCATAATCTTGTTAATTAATTATATATTAATCATATCTTCATGTTAATTAATTATACATAATCATGATTAATTAGTTATGTATAATCACGTTAATTAATCATGCATAATCATGTTAATTAATCATGTGTAATCCTAATAATTAGGCATTCATAATCTTGTTAATTAATTATGTGTATTTTCTTAATCAATCATGCATTATTAAGTTATTAATTATGCATTTTGATAATTAATCATACTTTATCATGTTTAATCGTGTATCATCTAAGTTAATTAAACATGCTTAATCATGCATGCTTAAGTTTATTAATCATACTTCATCTTGTATCATTAAATTAATTAATCATATATTATTAACTTAATCATACATTATCATGTTTAATCTCACATCTCAATCATGGTTAACTATGTATTATTGTGATTTAATTATACCTCTTAATCATGCATCGTCTACATAATCATGTCCTTTAATCATACCTTAATCATGCATTATCTATTTAATTGGATCCTTTAATCTCACTTAATCATATCACAATCATGCATAAATCATACATTATTAATTTTAAGCTTAGCATAATCATATTTAATTACCACACATCATGCTTCCCTATCTCATATTACATATCATGCATCCTTACATGTCACTTGTGTATGTCTGCATGCATACATTTAATATCATACTTCACGTCTCAAATCTCATGCATGATACTCGTATGTCATTTATTCATACTACGTTCCTATGCACATGCACATTCATTAATACATGCCTTATTTACCTTGTGTTAATTTGATTTTATGTTTTAAGCACTTGTCTTGTTTTGTCTTATTTTATTTACTTGTTTAGACTAATTTAGCCACATTCACTTCATAACAAGGTCACTATGAAGTTGCACTTAGATGTTATTTCTCTTCACCTTCACATTTGAACAAGAATCTTTATACATGACTTATCCTCTCCTTCTTTTAGTCTACATAAGTTTTTTCCTCTCACCTCTTCTCTTCATTCTCATATATTTCCTCTCATCTTCTCTTTTATTTTACATATAGGCTTGTACTTCACTTAGCTTTAGTTAAGCATTAGTCACTCATTAGAGACACCTATAATAATTCAACCTTATAAGGATAACCAAGAGGTCGAATATTCAAACATATGAGGTGTCTAACACATTTCCTATGTGTATTTGAAGTACTTACCCAAACTTTGGATTTGAAGACCTTAATCTTATCTAACATTTAAGAACCACTATACATTTACATATAAATTTTCCTAGTTTAACTTTGAATTAGACTAGGTAGCAACTCTATAATCCTCTCTTTTTATTCCCTCAAGTAAAAGAGAGAACATTGGTGGCAGTATAAGCCCATATTCTGTAACCACAATGTTACACTAATTTTACTATTGAAGTTGTTTTAGATCAAAGAATTGATAAATTACCTAGAATTATCTACCATGCAAACAAAATTTTAAATAATGCTTAAATTAATAAGAAGAAATTTCTTGCTATTGTGTTTACTTTTGAAAATTTTAAACATTATCTTATTAAAGTAAACATAACTATCTTCACAGACCATGTTGCTTTGAAGCATCTCATAATAAAGAAGGATGTAAAACCTAAGCTGATTAGGTGGATTTTACTTTTACAAAAATTTGACTTGGAAATTTGAAATAATGAAGAGTATGAGAATGTTGTAGCAGATTATTTATTTAAAATAAATAGTCCTTCACCCTTAGATCCATGTATTAATGATAAGTTTCCTCATGAGCAATAATTTGCAATTGACTTAATACATTAGTATGCAAATATAGTTAATTATTTAGTTATTAGGTTAATTTCACATGATTCATTGGGTCAAGACAAGAAAAAATTCTTTAGTTGAGTTAAACATTTCCATTGGGATGATCTTTACCTATTCAAGCATTGTCCCAACCAGGCAGTTAAAAAGTGTATTTTAGACTTAGAATACAAGTGCCCTTTCTTTCTATCATGATCAAATTTTAGACCAAGAAAGACGACAACCAAGCTATTATAGTATGAATTTTTTTAGCCAACTTTATTTAAAGATGTCTATAAATACTATAAGAGTTGCATAAGATGTCAATAGATAGAGAAGATTACTCGTAGATATCACTCAACCTCATCTTAGAAGTAAAAGTATTTGATGCGTAAGACAAATTTTATGAGACCATTTCCATTATTGTGAAGAAAGTTATGCACATTACCAGTGGTGAATTATGTGTCCAAGTGAATAAAAGTCATCCCTACACAAACTAATCATATTAAGGTAGTTATTAAATTTGTCAAGTCTTATGTCTTTTCTAGGTTTGAAATGCTTAGGGTCATTATTAATGATAGAGATACACATTTCTACACTCATAGCTTTACAGTCTTATTAAAGTAATATGAAATTATACACAAAATGGCTACTCTATATCATCCTCAAACCAGTAGATAAGTTGAAATAGTAACTAGCAAATTTTAGAAAAAATAGTTAAACTTAATAGAAAAGATTAGGTTGAGAGACTTGACAATGCATTGTACGCAAATAAGATTACATTTAAAACCCAATTAAAGATGTTCCCAAATAGATTCATATTTGGTAAAACTTATCATTTGTCAATGGAATTGAAGCATCGAGCTTTATAAGTAGTTAAACAACTCAATACAAATGTAAATAAAGTTGGACAAATGAGGCATTTACAATTAATGAAACTTGAAGAGTTGTGTAATAAAACTTATGAAAATTCCAAGATTGTGAAAGAAAAGACAAAAATTTTAATTAAACCGCAAGTGCATGACATTGTTGTAGTAAGTATAGATCATATTCTATAAAGATTAAGTAATTTGAAATATAACTCTAAAATACAAACTTAACAATTAAAAAATTTATTAGAACAATAAAATAATAGGCAAAATCTTAGAGAAATAATAGAAAAATAAGATAAGATTCAAGGGGCACTTATAGAGGACAACCTAACAGACGTTCCTTACTATAGATAATACATTTTCAACCTTTAATCACTTCTAAATGGTGTCAAAATGCTTTTGATATCATGCATATAATCTTGATTAAAATGTTATTAAATTCATGCAAGCCAAATCAAGAATTAGAACTTAAGTGCAAGACAAATTTATAACTAAAAACACCAAACAATGGATGTCCAAATCACCCTTAAAAATTCTAGAAATTTAATCATATATTCACACACCTATTCCACACTACATTTTAATAAAAATCAAACCATAATGACAAGAATAATTTTGCAAAGATGCAATCTATGTTTCATATACTAACAATCACAATTTAACTTGTATATCAATTAAATCACTTGTAAATCAATAACATTTTCAATGTACAACATCTAAACAAGACAACACTTAAATATAAATTCAAAAATATGTCTCAAATACATAAAACTTATGATTTATACTATTGAAATCAATTGAAAACTAAACTACAATTATTGAAAATAAAAGAAAACTAAGAATCAACCTTAATCCTGCTTGGAAACAAGAGTTGCACCACAAACACCTTAAGAGAACGTCTTCTCTTTTATTTCTAGCTTGTTTATGCTTGACTCCTTAAATCTCACATCTATCAACGAACTGTTATGGATGCAAGATGACCTCCACCACACAAACACAAAAAACTTTGAAGAAATGACATTGAATCTTGGATATTTGCAATGACACTCGTCTTCCATTTTCCGTGAACATGTGTGGTTTCCTTCTTTTTAGTCAAACTCTTATCTTGTTAGCCATCAAACCACGTGAGGAGAGCTTCCTTTACTATCCCAAACTTAGATCTTCATCAACTTGAAGAAGGAAATGTTAAAAGTGGAGAAGAGAATAAGGTGTGGCCGTCCAAGGGAGGAAGTGAAGCTCTCATGGGCTACAACCTCTATTTTATTATGAGTTATTAAAATTGTAAAATTTGTATCCTAGTCTTTAAGTTATCATGATTTTAATCTTTTAATACCCTTTTCATTTGTCCTCATATGAAAATTATGAAAATAAATGATTACTTCCTTAAAAATTACTTCTTTATAGCACTTTCACACTTTAACTTTTAAAAATATTGTTAACTTGAAAATCTCATAAATTTATAAAAATAACTTTCATAAAAGCATCATTAATACATTAGAACATAAATAAAAATACACATAAATGTATTAATCAAATCCCTCTGTACTTAAACTTTGTTAGTCTTTTAGTAAAGTCTAGGATACAAAAAAGATAGAGTACAAAAAGATAAACTTTCTAACAAAATAAAACAATAAAATCCTAATTCACTTTTGTAGAAATTATGGTTGCACTTAACACATGCAATAAACTTTTAAATCTTAGGTCATCTTAGTAGTCAAGTTATGTCTTAGAATCAACGAATCTCTAGAAAGCTAAAAAAAACATATGCAAATCAAAAACATGGTAACATGTATAAAAAGCAACAATCCAAAACAACATAAACAAAAACATGAACAAGAACACAATAAAAACAAGAGCACCTATGAGTTTTTAAGTATAAAAATACTCTAAAATTCCTTCCTTCATTTTTCTTTTTATTTAAACCCTTAGGTCATCCTAATGGTCGAGTTATATCTCTAAAGGATTTCCAACAAATGTACCTACAAAATATACTATTTGACTTGAAAGTCACTAGTCCAAAGCTTGCCACAAGAGCAATTAAGAAAGTCTTAAAGTGCAAGAGTAGTCCAAGAATCATTGAGTAATTGGGTGCTCCTTTCTTAGACAAGAAATGGTATTTACGTAAAAAAAAAAAAAAAAAAGAGGTAATGTTTACTTAAAGTAGTAACCTTAAAGTTATTCCAGGTAGAATAAATGAAAATGTAGAATGTAAACTTGAAACCCTTAGTTGAGACCAATATATGTACATTAGGTGTATGTATCACCTTATATAAATTAGGATGGTGTGAACAATAAGATGATTTTTTTTTCCTAAAGGGATCAAAAAGAAAGGTTTTAATTAGACAAAAAACTAAGGAATTTTAGGAGTTTTCTCATACTTAAAAAACTCATAGGTGCTCTTATTTTTACTATGTTCTTGTTCATATTTTTGTTGTGTTTTTGTTTTTATTTATGTTATTATAGATTATTTTTTTCATACATGTTACTATATTTTTTATTTGCATATGTTTTGTTTAACATTCTCTTTGAATATTATCAATATATCTATTGGAAACTCTTTCAAGACACAACTCGACTACTAAGCTAACCTAGAAATTTAAAGGTTTATTGCACGTGTCAAGTGCAATTGTGATTTCTACAAAAGTGAATTAAGATTTTACTATTTTACTTTGTTAGGAAGTTTACCTTTTTATACTCATTATCTTTTTTGTATCCTAAGCTTTACTAAGAGACTAGTAAAGTTTAAGCATAGATGAATTTAATTAACATATTTATGTATATTTTTATTTATGTTTTAATGTACTAATGATGCTTTTACAAAAATTCTTTTTGCAAATTTTATAGGATTTTCAAGTTAACAATATTTTCAAAAGCTAAAGCATGAAGGTGCTATAAAGAAGTAATTTTTAAAGAAACAATCATACATTTTTATAATTTTCACATGAAGATAAATGAAGAGGATACTAAAGGATTAAAATTATAATAACTTAAGAGTTATACAAATTTTACAACTTTAATAACTCGTAATAAAAGGGAGGTTGTAGCCTACAAGAGTTCTACCTTCTTCCTCACTTAAATGGCCACACCTCCTCTTCTCCATTTTTAAATTTCCTCCTTCAAGTCCATGAAGATTTAAGCTTGATGATAGCAAGTGAAACTCTTCTCACGTAATTTGGTGGCTAAAGAGATAAGGGTTTGACTAAAAAGAAGGAAACCACACATGATTGGAGGACGAGTGTCATTGCAAACGTTCAAGATCTAACATCATTTTTTTAAAGTCTTTCATGTTTGTATTGTGAAGGTCATCTCACATCCATGATAATTTACTAATAGACATGGGATTTAAGAAGTCAAACATGAACAAGCTAAAAATAAAAGGAAAGACATTCTCTTGAAGTATTTGTAGTGCAACTCTTATTTTCAAGTGGGATTAAGGTTGATTTTTAGTTTTCTTTTATTTTCAATGATTATAGTTTTGTTTTCAATTGATTCTAATATTATAAATCATAAATTTTATGTATTCTAAACATATTTTTGAATCTACATTTAAGTGATTGTCTTGTTTAGATGTTGTACATTGAAAATATTATTGATTTACAAGCGATTTAATTGATACACATGCTCAATTGTGTTTGTTAGTGTATGAAATGTGAATTGCATCTTTGTGAAATTATTCCCATCATTATGATTTAATTTTTATTAAAATATATGATCAATTGTGTTTTGAAATTTTTAAAGGTGATTTGGATGTTCATTGTTTGGTGTCTTTAATTGTAAAATTGTCTTGCACTTGAGTTCTAATTCTTGATTTGATTTGCATGATTTTAATCAAGATTATATGCACAATTTTAATAGTATTTTGACACCATTCAAGAGTGAGTTAAGGACTAGAAATGTATTGTCTATAGAAAGAGGCATCCATCAAATTATCCTCTTGTGATTCTATAAGTGTCCTTGAATCTTGTTTTGTTTTGCTACCATTTTCTCTAAGATTTTTTCTATTATTTTGTTATCTTTTACTATTGCATTTGATTGTTCTAATAAATTCTTTAATTGCCAAAATTGTATCTTAGAGTTCTATTTCAAATTACCTAATTCCTGTAAAATATGACTTGTATTTGCCAGTGTTTACTACAACAATGTCATACACTTATGATATGGTTAAAATTTATCAATCAATAACAAAAATAAAACAAGCTAACGACCAACAAAAGACTTCAAGCAATGCAGATATATACAATGTACATCAAGGTTGTCAAAGTTGGTCTCACACATGTTTCAAAGATCAAATGCAGTACTAGTTTCCCAAGTCAAATCTTTAGAAAAAATTGTACTTAATAAATCTACAAAACAAAGTTAAGGATGAAAATTGAAGGGAATCATCTGAAAGTGTGGTCATTTACCTCAACTCCATAGCCCTTGGCATATACATCAGTAAATAGTGCCGAGGGTTCAGGCATTGGGCTTTCCTGATAAAAATATAAGAGACGTATCTTTAACAAATGTGAAAAGGAGAAAAAAAAAATGCAACTGCAGATGAAATTAGGCATTCCGAATATTGTAGATAATAGACACCTTGGCCTTGGCAATAGCTTCATCTACCTCCTTCCTGACTGCTTTTTCAAGATCCTGAAAATTAAATAAAAGTTGTAAGCTTCATTCATATCACAACATGAACACAATTTCCAAAAAAAAAAACTGAGTTCCTTATATTATATTATGCTAAGATTGTATTACTTTTTTTTAGGTGGGGAGACCAACCTTGAGTTCTGCAGCAGAGGCAAGATCCTGAGCTAGAATCAACTTTCGAATTCTTTCAATAGGATCACGCTCCTGCAAGTAGCGATTATTTTGTTCAGATGCATAAATGTTGGAATTAGTTGATGGAAAATAATAAAGATGAAGAAGGAAAGACTGGTAAAAAAAAAAAAAATCACCTGTCGCACACCAGAAATTTCATCACGTGTACGATAGGTACTCCCTGGATCTGACATGGAATGACCATGATATCTGTAAGTGTCCATCTCAAGAATCTGACAACAAACATCCAAGAAAATGGGATCACTTCATCGAGTTGATTCAATGAGCTCTCCAGATGTTCAAAAGAAAGTTCCTTTTGGGTAAAAAAAATCAAGAAAATATTGTGAAAATTTTGAAAAATTCATGATTGGTGTGGCGTGGGAGTCTGTCTAGGGTCTGGCATAAAAAGGAAATAAACAGCATGGCGCAAAAAATTCAATGTGCTTTATTCAGGGATTGAATAATAATGCCTTTGTTTTATTGACATCGCTAAACCAAACAGGACTTTCAAGCATTCCAATCATCCTATCAAAAGAAAAAGCACACCAATCCCATTTTAGTGAAGTCCAGAATATTCTCAACAAGGTTTTATCAGTTATCCTCCACATCTTGACATGTAGCTTAATTTTATGGAATACTAGTTGTTAGAGTACTATCTAATTAGGGTTATTGTAATAATAGAATACTAGTTGTACTTCTGCCGGCTGCTCCCATCCCCTTTCTCCCCGTGAAATACCACTGCCCACATCCCCATGAGACTAGGCTGCCGCAGGGGGAAGGAAGGGATGATGAGGGCTGAGATTTAAATCTCGCAGCCACAGCAACATCAATCCCTATACACACACACACACACCCCTCATTACTAAATTAATCACATTTTATCCTTTACTCTCACATGGTACCAAAGATAGAGAAAAAAAATCCTGGCACACCACCACTAGTCACCACCATCAACCATTGCCTTCCCTCCCAGCATTGCTACCTCCACCACCCATTGAAACTAGCCGATGGAACCAACCTAGCCAGATAGATCACTTCTCATGCCAATTGGCCATTGAAACAAATTGAAATGCCCAAGCGACTGATCAGACACTCAAGCCACACTAGTTGCTTGCACACACCATACCTCCCTTTGATGTGTGGTACAATTGGCCTAGTTGGAGTGCTTCCTCACTTGCCATACTCACACGAGGACTTGTCAATTGCTCTCCAAGGGACAAGGTCAACTAGGCTAAACATGCCCAGCATACCATCAAACTCTGTAACACCAAATGATATGAAACTTGTTCATACCGTATGGTTGATGCATGAAGCTTATACAACCTCCAATTGATCATACAGATGCCAAGCTAGCACTTATGTGTTTGCCACTGCAAAGCCACATTGCCAAAAGAAATTCACTAATTCCTAACTACCCTCACCTATCACCATCAAATATAAATACATAGTAAATATGATATTACAATATGCTTTTCTAACCTTAAGCTTAATCTACCTCCCTCAAGCACTCACCTGACTTAAACAGCAAAGGGGATGAGGCCAACTCACCACTTGGGTCAATCTTGTCTATTGTTTTGCAAGCCGAGCAAGCCAACCATTATGGTACCTTTCAATTGGTTCAACAAGTGAACCACCAATTCAGCCAGTCCTGCTTAGTAGCGAAAAGATCAGTCACAAAAAGCTAACCAGGTTGATAATTGCCATCTAAGACTAAGTGATGAACTAGGAAGTATGTACCAAGCCATTAAAGGGCAAATATGCATTAAAAGATGTGGCACACTAGGAAAGGTCTTTGTGACCTTTATATTCATAACAAAATGAAATGAATATCTTAGTGAAAATAATTCACATCTTAGCATATTTCAATAATATCATTGAATGAACAAATAAAAAGGGATATTATTGTTTTCTTGCCTGAAGTGCATTGAATAGAACTAGGAATAACATAGAACTTAATGAACCAAAATTATGGTAGAACAAGGAAAATGCAATCAGAATTGTAGGGGGAGCAAGGGAAAATAAAACAAATGTTATAAATCGAATCCATGTTGGTAGTAAATCACACTAATAGCTTTTTTCCATGTTCTTTGAAGCTGTTTCAAACTCAAATAATATCAGCATAGCACTGACAAAGGATTATCTTTACAGGAGATAAGTTCCCCAAGAGATGTTGGCTAGTGGGAAATGTAAACAAGCATGTTACGGAACAAACTTGATAGAATTAAGAAAAATAAGTGCAAAATCAATATCATTTATAAATAGAGAACAGCATCAACAGAGAAAATTTCTGTCATTCAAGATAACAAAACTTTAACAGCTAAAATCAAGCCAAGATCCACTCACAATGGGCCCATTCTTCAGAGCATATTCCTTGGCAAATCTACATGCTTGCTTCACAGCTAACGCATCCATTCCATCTACCTATAATATAAAAATAAAAAGCTCGAATAACAATATGTGTCTCAATTTTATGTTTAGGAGTATAAAAGTTTTAAACCAGAGATCCATGTAACTACAGTGCTAAATTGCTAAGGCTATTTCTTACCTTGAGACCAGGAACATAGTCCCCACGCTTGTAATAAGCTGGACTCTTTGCGGCCCTCCACTCAGCCGTTCCCATTCCATCTACATAACCAACAACAAAAATAAGCATCTACAAAAAAATCACATTTTTTCCCGCATGTTTACTTCAATACGACAACCCAGCGCCTACTCACAATGATTATTCTCGCACACCAAAATCACCGGCAAATCCCACAGCGCGGACATATTAAGCGCCTCGAACAACTGCCCTTGATTTGCAGCCCCATCTCCATACAAAGCAAACGTCACATTCTCGTCCTTGGAATACTTTTGCGCAAACGCAAGTCCGCAACCAAGCGGAACTTGCGCTCCGACAATCCCGTGTCCGCCAAAAAATCCACCATCCTTTTTATAGAAATGCATGGACCCGCCTTTTCCTTTGGAACAGCCAGCTCTCCTCCCCATCAACTCCGCGAACGCCTTCACAAGCGTCCCGCCCCGCCCTAGGTAGATACAGTGGTCGCGATAGGCGGTGATGATATAATCCTTCTTCGTGATCGCGGCCTCCATCCCAACCGAGACGGCCTCCTGACCGTCGTAGAGGTGACAAAACCCCCGGATGAGCTTGGCCTTGTAGAGGGAGTCTGCGGCAAGCTCCATCCGGCGCATAACGGACATGTCGCGGAAGAACCCTAGAATCTCCTTCGGAGTCGTGTCGATGGTGCGGGAAGGAGGATCGATCTTGTGGCCGACGAAGGGGACGCTGGTCTCGATGTTGAGGACGGTGCTGGCGTCCTCCGCGTTGGAAGCAAACGACGAAAGCGATCGAAGGGCGGAAAGGACAACGGGGTTCCGGCCGATGATGAGGTGAGATAGGGAGGATTTCGATGACAGGAGGTTTTTTGCCGCCATGGCTGAGAAGTTGGATCTACGAAACGAGACTAGTCGAGGACGGCAGGAGGAGAAGTGAGAAAGATTGAGGTCATAGGAAAGGAGGAAGGTAGCAACGTGGATTTGTCCAATTGGGTTCAAGGACAGGTGGCAGTTTGGTTTTACTTTGCCGGGTCGCACGTGCTTTTTTCTTTAATGAGGTGACTAGAGGAAGGTTACCGTAGAGTTGGAATCGGCATCGTAACTTTAATTTCAGTTATTGTCTAAAATTAGAATCGATAGATAACGAAATAAATTCATTAGTATCACATAACATCAGACACGACATTGTTGTAGATGAATGTTTTTTAAAAAAAATAAAAGAAATTTCTCATATAATCAATTTCGTTCAAACGTAACAACCCTTATCGTCACCGTTGAAATCGCTTCAATCACGAACGAGCGGAGTCGAAAGTGTTTCGACCAAAGTCAATCAAAAAGTCTACCAGATAAACAAGAAAAATAAAACAACGAAGAGATCAAATGTACAATAGAATAAAGGAAAATAGACGCAAAAGATAGAGCAAAAATTAAATGGTATCTAGTCTTTCCACAATATAGACAATGTCCAAAAAATATTCTCAACAAGTCAATCAAAGAAAGATGATTTTTATTCATCTACGAGTTTCAAAGTTTTTTTTAAAAAAAGTTACAAATAGATTTGAGGAAAAGAATAATTAAGAAAAGATATATCTAAAAAGAAAACAGTGTCGCACGTGCTTTTTTGGCTTTTCAGAATTTGTCATAATTAAGTAGGTGTATTTCTAATTTTTACTGGTATTTAAGTCTTTATAAACATTTAAAATAATTGTTAAAAAAACTACGAACTTGTCCAATATTCAAGCGAAGGAAAATACCCTTTTCTACCGGCACTCATCCAAGATTCTAAGGCCGAATTGAAGGAAAAGACCCTCTCTTTTTCTAATATTTTTTTTTTTGCAAGGTGTTTTCGAATCTTACTTTGCTAGGCCAACTTGTCAAAAAATAAAGAAAGAGATGTGATATAATAGTTAATGCGAAAAAAAAGTGTCGTCTTATCGATCCCTATATTTAATACGAATGATATATTTAAAAAATAAAAAATATCATGCATGTTTTTTTAATTAAAATATCATCTTGATACATTTGAAAACTTAAAATCATGTATAAGATACTTATTATGGTTATTTAAATCTAGTTGGATAGGTATATTACAATTATGATTTTAAAATTGAGTTTAATGTTATTTCAGACATTTAAAATAAGTCAAATACATCAATGATAAAAATTACGTCCGAAACAAATATTTATTTATCTTAAATATAATTTTGACTATTGGCAAATTTTATTTTGATATAGTTAATTTATAACATAAATATTTACTTTGTTGTTATTTTTTTTTAAATTTCAAATACATTTTGAAGTAATACAGATTTGGTTCGACAGATCAGGCTCCATCAGGTATCGAAGATATCTAAGACATTTGAATTTGGAAGTTATACAATCTATTTTTATTTTTTATAATAATAATAATTTATATTGCACAAGATCTATTTGTAAAAAATTTAAAATATTAATTAAACTACTACTGCAGTCAGACATGTTTTCAACTTTTTATATCCAAACCCTTAAAAAAAAAAAAAACTTTTTATATCCATGAGAAAATCCCCGTTTTATATCCCGACGAAAATCGGCAGGGCAGCACAGCACAAGAAAGGCGGTGGTAAAATGCTCACGGTGGGGAAAATGCTCTTGCTTCCCGTCGCCGTTGCCGCTTCTTCCACTTCCTCCATTCTTCCCATCGTCTCCCTCCGCCACCGGTATCCCCGAAGGCTTCTCCTGAGTCACATCTCCTGCTCTTCCGCCGTTCGTTTCCCAGATGGGACTCCTCGGCAGGAATGTCGGGGCAATAACGCGGGAGTTCGGTTGGAGGAGACAGTGGAGAAGGATTCGGAGAGGTCGAGGCTCGACTCGTGGATAGCTTCTCGCATTCCTGGTGTCAGCCGAGCCCGGATACAGTCCAGCATCCGGGCCGGCCTTGTTACTGTCAACGGCAGGAAAATCAATAAGGTCAGTGATGCTCTCCCTCCCGTACTACGTCCATTACGTTTGTTTCTTATGTTTTTGGTTTCAGCTCTATCTCTTGCTTTGCGTTAATTTGTCTACCCTGGCACATGTAATTATGCATTGATGGTGATGATTTGATTAGTTGATATAGATTTGGACCCTTGTGGGCAGGCTTCGCATGTAATCAAAGCCGGTGACAATGTGAATTGTGTTGTTTCAGCCTTGCAACCGCTGCGTGCTGAACCGGAAGATATACCTCTCGATATAGTGTACGAAGATAATCATGTTCTCGTTGTAAATAAACCTGCACATATGGTAGGTACTCCTTAATTACCTGTAAATTTGCACCTAATATACAACGAGGCCTATTTCACCAAAGTTACAACGAATTGTTATGTTGGATATTGACTAGGTTGTTCATCCTGCTCCTGGAAACCCCAATGGGACTCTTGTAAATGCTGTCCTTCACCATTGCAGGCTTCCATCAATTTCATGTACGACCACTAATATGTTATCTGAGACAGAAGATTTTTTTGAATCTTCTGACAATGAGCTTGACCGCATTTTTGCTCTTACAAGTCCCATTTCGGAGGCTCATGTGCGTCCTGGAATTGTGCACAGATTAGACAAAGGAACAAGTGGGTTGCTTGTTGTAGCTAAGGCAAGCTTCTTTCACTTATAATGTCATAGGAGATTAAGTGGGTATTTTCTATCGATCAAACCAGAGTTTTTTGACATGTTTTTTCATCAAAAATATTTCTTTCATTGTCAGGATGAACATTCTCATGCCCATTTAGCTGAGCAGTTTAAATCTCATACGATACATAGGGTATATGTCAGTCTTACTTCTGGAGTCCCCTCACCAAAATCATTGAGAGTTGATATCCCTATTGCTCGTGATTCTAACAACAGAATCCGGATGGCTGCAATTTCTGGATCAACCAAAAATAGAAATGCTCGAAATGCTGCTAGCAGGTGATAACAAGCTCCAGACTTTGTTGTTTGCATCTATTCATTCTGCTTCTTGCCTTTGATTCTTTTTGTAGCAGGCTGTAAAAAATGAACATTGAATAAAATTTAAAAGAATTAGATAAAAATTTAAAGTAATAAGGCATCTATGTGAAAGTAAGCCAATCTACAATTCATTCTATCTCATTGAAATACAAGGTGACAGGCTAACAGCAGCTGAGGTTCCCTTTAATGTAATCTAAACTACTAAGCCAAGAAAAGAGCCATGGATTGGATCATCACTTGGTTAAAAAAACACACACACCCATTTAAGATCAAGTATAGAAGGTAAAAAGAGAGCATTTAAGAGAAGTGTGTGGAGCAGGAGGAGAATGTAAGAGAAAGGACACGAAAAATTGGGAATGTGAAGAGGATGAAAGAACTAACTTAGAGAGAGAATGTGTGTAAGTTAGGGACAAAATGAGATGGGCTTGTTATTACATTGACTTTGGAAAGAGGGATTAAAAGTGTAAGAAACATATACATAGATAAAGGTGGAATTCAGTGGAAAGTGTTGGTCCTTTCCTTTAATTCCCTTTATTATATTTATTAGAGTTTTGCTATTTAGATTTAAATGATTATAAAAACTATGATGGTTTGGAATAGTCTCATATAAGAAGAAAATGAAGATTGGGTTTGTGATTTAGATATAGATAATTAGATACACCTTTTCAATCATTGGTTATTGATTTTGAGTTATATATCCATATGTTAATACGATAATGACAATTTAAGCTATAATCTTATTACATGGGGTTGGCTACATAAATTATTTTCTTTTACGTATTTTTATTTATGGTTAAATCTTCAATTAAATTACATAAATTTAAATCTCTGTTCACATTTCCTAACCAAGTCATTTTAGTTCTTTCTTTGCTTCTTTTAGTTTCTTTTACATTAATTAATTTCTCCCCTTAATTTATGTATTTTTTAGTCTCCTAACTATATGATCAAATTACATAAGCTGATTTTTTCTTATTTTTTCTTCAATCAGTACAACTTCTACTCTATTTCTAATAAAATTATTTTTTAATTTATCCATTATAGAATTATCACTCACCTATTTAAGCATATACATCTTAGTAGCACTAACTTTTTGCATATGATCATGCTTTACAACTTAGTATTTTGAGTCATAAAGTATATCTAAGTGAATAGAAAATTTATATGATTTTCCTTTTAATTTTAATGATGTTCTTCTATCACATAACATTGCAAAAACATTTTTCTACTTTATCTATCTTACTTTAATCTTATAAATAGCATCCTTTATAATTTCATCATTTTTACTTAGTATAGATCTTTATTTAAAAGTCTTACTTTTATAAATCTTATAACCATTTAAGTGTATACCTTCATTATTATTCCTATTTTCATTGAACCTACATTTTATATATTCAATTTTTGACCTACTCAATCTAAATCCTTTGGATATCTCTCCATAATTCTAATTTAAAATTAATTCCTGATTTACTTTCATCAGCTAAAACCATATCATCAATAAATAGTATACACCAAGGTATTTCTCCTTGAATTTCCTTAGTTATTTTCATATGTCAATATTATATAAAATTTACATGAAGGACTAAATAGGTTTAAGTCTACACTTATCTATCCATGTCCAAAAATGATACTTGTAGGACTTAAAAGGGGTCAAAAGTGACAAGGTTTGACAGTCATTCGAGCATTACAGATTGGTTGGAGCAACTCTACTGCTCTCCAACAGTATTTGGTTAGTAGAAACATGCTCAATCATCAGATATGTACTGGTGAACATCAAAATCGTAGGAAACTTGAGAAATCTCAAGTGTTATTAAAACAATACTAAGGATTATGTCTTTTTGATAAGAAACTAAGATCATCATGTTTTCTTCATCAAGTATGTACTGGCCTAAACATAATAATTTTATAATATTTTCAGTGTTTGTAGGAATCGAATTTTATAACAATCTATTCAAAATGAATTGAAGTCCATGTAAGATGATGACAAATGATAATTTGAAGTGTTATTATATAGTACCAATGTACCATCATAGGATATGTTCCTCAAAACTAAACATCACTTGTTCCTGCAAACATGTTTCTCAGAATTTGAATGCATGGAATCTTCACACATTATGATGCAACTTCTTTCACACTTACTATTGTTTTTATATAAACATGTACTGTTCTCTCGTTACAAACTTTGTTAGGTATAAAGTGCTTGAAGTCCTTGCTGCTGGAGGTTCGGCATTGGTAGAATGGAGATTGGAAACAGGCCGCACTCACCAGGTACTGGCTATTTTTTGAGAGAGTTTTAACATTATTGTGTTGAGTTATTAAACATGACTGAGTGTAAAAAACTAGTGTAACAATATGCAAGTTCAAGATAAATCTATAGTACTACCATTAGAGATAATTGAAGAAATATTTTCATTCTAAATAGAATAGAAAAAGAAAATTATCTTATGTGATTTGATTTGATCATATTCATAAAAAAGTCTATGGTTGCATGTCTAAGGAAAGAAAAGTAATTAGGTGAAACTAAAAGAGATAAAGGAAGGCAAAAAATTATTTAAATAGAAATACTAAAAAATAGAATTACCTTATTTAATAGAAAATGTAGTAATTGATAGGAATAGATGAAAACAAAAGATTCCATCGATCTCATGTAGTAATATTAAAGCACAGGTATTCATGTTATAGTTGACATTTTTATTTGACTTAAACACAGCTACCCTGTGTCATGGCTATTCTCAATGCATTCTCACTTATAATAAATTGTTACTAGGAAACCAGTATATATGGGGATTTTAGTGTGCCTTCCCCTTGAAAGGGATTAGTGGACTTTTTCCCCTGAGTTTTTTTGTATTGGGAGTAACCAATGTGTAGTCATGTTTACTTAAATCTCGTCCTTGGGTAGATTCGAGCTCATGCAAAGTACTTGGGTATTCCACTTCTGGGAGATGAACTTTATGGTGGAACCAAGAGCTTGACGCTTTCACTGCTAAGACCAAAGACACCAACCTCTTTGTATGGTGGCATTTCCCACGTGTTATCAAAACTAGAAAGGCCTTGCCTCCATGCCTTATCACTTGGGTAATCATGCATGCTCTTCAATCTCTAGTTCTCATTAGCGATCCAATAGAGGAATGGTCCAGAAATTTCTAAATTATGATTGCTGTGTGCAGTTTTAAGCACCCACATACTGGAGAAGACGTTAAATTCATTTGTTCACCACCCTCAGATTTTTCCGAAGTTCTGACTTTTCTACGGAATATTGGCTCTGAAAAAGTATGCCATAAAAATTTAGGCACGTGAATCACTAGCCCTATTTCCAGGAGGAGCTTCAGAACTTCGCAGCAATCCACAAATAATTTTGACAGTTCCACCATAATCTTCAACGTGTTCTGATATGTGAGTATACCATCAGCTTGGATTACTGCTGAGAAAAATCATATTGGTTTGGGTTTTCATCTCTCATGTCCATTCTTTTTCACTTTTGATATTTTTTTTTGTGAAAATTTCACTTTTGGATATTTTGACACCTTTTTCCCAGACGAAACTTGCAGCTAATTAACGATATTCCCCCTTTTGGCTGATTAAAGAAAGGTTTCACCTGCCATCCCTTGGGTCGGTAGTTACTAATAGCTGCACATCATCATCTGATCTGGCTCCTTGTGTTTGTAATGTTTGCTATCTTCCTACTTGAACTCGATGACCATTTTCAAACCATTCAACTCAAAATGCGTTGAGCGTTTGAGATATGATGTGAAATTGTTCCTGAATTGTGGACTGTGGACACAACAACTGGCCAGCCAAGATCATATTGGTACATTTGGAGCTTGATCCGTTCGTGCTGTCAGATTTTGTACTGTTTATTGTAATTACATGTTCATGCATCTGTTGCATGATGAAATTTTATAACGATGAGTGTTATAAAATTTGAGCACTGCATTATGTCTCTTTGAGAAATCCAATAATTTTGTTCGATAATTCTTGTTACCGTATTACTCAAAGTCTTATTGTCTATTGTTTTGTTGTTCATAAGCATCCATCCCATTCTGAATCCCTGCAGCATTGTCTTTATTTTTTTGCGCTAGTTCTCCTTCGTGAGTGGGTGTTAAATATTGCCATAAGTGACTGCCACTTTTATTTGTGCTTGTTCATTTTGATTCGAAAATTACATATTTTGGTGCACAACCTTCTCACATTGAAGACGTTTTTTGTGCTAACACCCACAACAACTTTTGCAGGAGGAAGGAGGAGAGATCATTCATTACTAACGCTTAAAGGAAAAAGTTTGCACTTTTTCCTTTCGTATATGACCAAAAAAAAGCAGATTAATTAAAGGCCTTGAGTTCTCTAACTGCATTAAAAACAATGCTACGATATTTTAGATGCACCACTCAATTAAGGGGGTGTAACATATAGGCATGTAGCTTAGGAGTTGGATCCGAATATGGCTCTTTAGTTAACTTTCTTTTAAATTCAAGATAGCTTTGGTCGTCGTGTAACTATGATCGATTATTAACCGTTAAATAAACTTTGATCAATCATTTTTTATTCAAATCTATCAATAAAATACAAGATATTGCGCAACTCTATTTGAATGCATAATCTCCAAAATTAAAAATAATTTCCAACGATCTTGTCATTTGGATCTTTAGAACGTTAATTTCTAATTAATCAACTTAATCGTTCAATGAAGTAATTATATTCATAATTTCCGTTACGATTTGAATTTCCGTGGATGTAAAAATTATTATTATTATCAAAAAATGTCATATTCTATCGTAAAAGGGTACGTACCTGGGTAAGATCAAAAGCTCAAGAACAATCATTACCTGTAAGGCTGTCTGTAACTATAATTGAGGAATTGAACGGAGATAATGGAACTTGATTGAAGGCACGATAATCAAATTGAAACTTTCGTTTGTGCAATAATAACAATCACTACAAAATTTACTACCTATATTGCATATAAAATCGTTGACAAATCCTTCACCATTACGAGTTCAAAACTCTAGTTTGTGCGATGTTAACAATTTACCATCTATTACGAGTTCGAAATTATTAAAAAGTTAATATTTAAAACTCATAAAAAAAATAACTTTGAAAACAAAAACCAAAAAAAAAACCATCTAAAGAAACTCCTTGGTTGTAATAATTGAAAAATATTAATGATACAAGGTAGCCCATAAACACCGGCACCAAAATATCCACACTTTCGGAAAAAGAACGTTCCGCGAAAGTGTGATTTCGCCATCACCACATGGCCTCCACTCTCCTTGTAAGAATATCTAAAAGAAACGCCATAGCGATCGGCGTCCATCCTTTTCAAAAGCAACGACACCGCGACGCAGATCGTTAACCATGGATGATGAATGATATGATTTCTTTTGCCTTGTTTTATCTATTGCCGGTTTGGAAGAGGAATTTCTCGGGTTTTGGATAATCTTCTGCCGATGTCTTTTCTCGTAAACGCACAAAAGAGTGAATGCGATCGTATAATCATTTTATAATACATGGCAAATCATATCATAGAATAATCATTTTATAATTAAAATAAAATAGGTGACGTTAGGAGGAAACCTTCCTCCTAATGTCATCGAGAACTTTTTGCCACGTTCTATTTATCTGTAGGTTTATTTATTGGCTTATTGATTTATCTATCAACTAATCGACAATATCCTTTCTTTTATTTGATAAATTTAGAAAATAAGGATGAAAGTAGAAGCATTTTTATACTTCGCATCGGTTTTATTCACACCCCTGTAAAAGAGGAAATAGAATCGACGATCTGTTTTTTTTTTTTTTTTTATAAAACCATAATTGAGTAAAATTACGTGACCTCCGATCTTTATTTCGAAAGCAACGGTTGACCGAGGGAATAGGATGTCCGCTGGTCCGCTGGTCGCTACTCTTTCCTGTTCATTAGATGATCTCATCTCCTTGAAAAAAGGAGGCGGCTAACAATTCATCTATAAATTAGCAATATAAATTAATTCACACTAATATTATTGTTTACTTCAAACCTAACCTTTTTTTTAAAAGAATAGTGATATTTTTATTTAGATCTAAAAAGTTAAAAAATCGACCGTCCCAAGTTTTTTTTAACAAAAATGAATTGACGTGATATTTTCGGCGGGGACTCAAAAATTTCATGATTTCTATTAATCCATAACTTTTAAGAGTAAAAAAAAAAGTACCAAATAGTTTTAGGAAAAAAGAAATTAAAAAAATATATATATTGAAAAGAAGTTACTAAAAACTTTTCTCGCTCGTTGGGGGTGGCGTGATAAATTTTATTTGGTATGGCATCACTAAATCCATTTTGTGTGACGTACTAAGGGGAAATTCGAATAAATGGAATCTAGTGGAATTCAAATTTGAATTCTTCGGCTCTATATATCCGTACAAATGAAAATAAATTTTATTTATTTCCAATCAAGTTATAAATATTCAAAATTCAAATTTGACCCTCAGATCCTCAAATTTGTAAGAAAAATCAATGTTTGCTTGCACGACTCTTTCTAATTCTTCATCAACAATGAAAACTGACTCTACCACTCACCAGAAAAAATTCGAAGATTTTAATTTAAGAGGTATCAAGTTTTATCTTCGATAGTTTTTCCTTGGATGATATAAAGTATTAAAAATATTTTTTATTTTTAGATCTTTATTTTTGAATATCATTTCGACATTCAACTTTATTATTTGTTTAACTTCTTTTTTAATACCTACTCTTTTAGATTAAAAAAAAAGGTATAGAATAACTCAATGAATTACAAATGGATTTTGTTGAATAAAGAAGAGAAAACTGTCTTTCTCCTTCAGCTATTTTATTTTATTTATTACTTTTACTCTATTTTTCCTATCAAAATATTCGAACGATGATTTTTTAAATTCGACTCCTTATTTACATAAAGTAATTAAATACAAAATCTCAAAAAGGTACGGCATACTCTTCTTCTAGTCCTTTTTTTTTCTCTCTTCTAGATTATGTGTTTAGATAAAAATAATATTATATCAAAAAATCAATGTTGAAATATCACTTCGATATTTTTAACTTTTATTTAATTTGACTATACATCATTCGTTGAATGAAAAACATGTGACTAAAAAAATAAGGTTGATCTCGAAATAACACTCAATTCTTAGACACGTCATTGATTACGTTATTTTAGAATTAAAACTTAGTTAAACGTGACAGAAGTTGAACAAAGTATTTAATGGCATTATTTTTTATCTTATTCTTATTTGATGTTGCTCAATCAAGATTCTGAAATTGGTATGATTTTATATGAAGATATTATTAACGTAAAATTCCTTACCATTGGGAAAAACAGAGAGTTTTTAATTAATTAATTTTTATTTTTATTTTTATTTTTTTTTAAAAAAAACCCTTCTCGTTTGTTTTCCAAGACAGAAGCGAAGCAAAATACGAAAATGTTCGGCGCCGTCGCGCTCGCACCACGTGTCGACCACTCTCCATGGCCTTTTCCCCTCCCCCACCTCCGTCTCTCTTACCTTCTAAATCCCCCCTCATCCCGTTCCATACTTCCACACGCTTGTCATTCGTCTCCGAGACCAAGGGGAAGAGGTGACGCAGATGACGCTGTTAACAGCCGCGGTGAGAGCAGCTGCATCCTCCACTTCCCGCTTCTCCCGCATCTCTTGTGCTTCGGTCGCTGCCTCCAAGTCCCTCCCTTCCTCGTCTCCCTCCTCCTCCCCTCGGTTTCCTCCTCCTCGCCACCTCAGATCCCACGCAAACCCCGCCGGTGCCCGGAGTTTCTGTGACTGGAGGTCACCTCTCAGCCACCGTGCCGTGATCCGGTCGACTGCCGCAGTCGCGGAGAGGTTCGAGAGGCGGTTCTCCTCCATGGGTGAGTATGCCAATCGATCAGTGGGGTTTCGCTTGCTTTTGTCGAGTTTGATGTGGATCTGATCGGGTTGTTTGTCGTTCTTACTTTAAGCGACGAAAAACTCGTACGAGAGCATCTTGACTTCGCTGACGAAGCCTGGAGGAGGCGAGTTTGGGAAGTACTTCAGCCTTCCGGCGCTCAATGATCCCCGCATCGGTAGGACTTTTGTGTGTTTAGCATGTATTTCGATAATTTGTACTGTTTCCTCCTCTCCGTCTGTGGGTTTGATCCGTGAGTGTGGCATATCGTATGTGGTTATCGGAGGGCAGATAGGCTTCCGTACTCTATTCGAATACTGCTGGAATCGGCGCTCAGGAACTGTGACGAGTTCCAGGTGACTGCGAAGGATGTGGAGAAGATCATTGATTGGGAGAATACTGCTCCTAAATCAGTCGAAATTCCTTTCAAGCCTGCGCGGGTTCTCCTCCAGGTCCCCCTCCTCTCTCTCTCGCTCTACGCATACACACACTTGTGTAATTGAAGTTCTTTCTGTTTTTTTGGCTTATCATTAAAAGAGTGAATACATTTTTGTTTCATGTTTATGTCTTTCAAACGCGTACTTTGTGTATTTCACCTACCTTATCTTTTGTTTTATGTTTCTTTATATAGTTATCATTTATCGTGCTTGATAATTATTAACATCGCGTCACATGCCATGTCCCAGAAGTCATCTATAAGAACTCTCTAAATCCTTTTAGAGAACCTTTTGGTGACGAAGGAATGGTTCATTATCCTATTGCTTTGTTTAAATTGATTTTCCATTGTATGCAAAATGTTAGGATTTCACTGGTGTTCCTGCCGTTGTTGATCTTGCGTGCATGAGGGATGCAATGACGAAGCTCGGTGGTGATTCAAACAAAATCAACCCACTGGTAGGTGCTTTAGAGTAAACCTTGTAATTTTAGCCTTGCTTCTGCCTTGAGTTACCTATTTCTGGCATTATTCATGGTAAAATATGTTTACTTGTTACCACTAATAAGGAATTTTCCATTTTGTTGGCCTCTATCATTTTTAAGGAGACTGTTTATTTTATTTTCTCACGAATGTTTTTGTTCTGCCATTCTGCCATGTAACTATATCAGATGAATTTATTGTTAAAACAAATAGTGCCAATAAAAACAGTAAGAGCCAAAAATGTATCGTAATGCTGCACATCCAATTGAATGATATGTTGGTGTTTATGTTCAAAATAAAAGACATTTGCATTTCATTTGTCCACCTAAAAACACTTTTTCATTGTGGCTATGGTAAGTTAGATTTGTCCCATCTGTGTGCTAGAAACAAATTTTGTTTTTCTTTATTCTAAATAAAGTGGTAAATTTTCCTGCCAAAAAAGAGATAGTTGTAGGTCAATATCGTGATACATACTTTTATTACATAATATAAAGTTGATTAAATTAATTAAAGGATCAGAGTATTTCTTGAAGAGGTTTTTTTTCCAAAGCAATGTGTTTTAAAGACATTTCATTCTCTCAATTCATGAGCAACATAATGTTATACTTTTCTGATGCATGATTAATTGGTTAATCTTTATTTTTTCACAGAATTTCTATCTTCTCCTGCGGTGACTTTTGGCATTTTCCTTGTGCAGGTTCCTGTGGATCTTGTTATTGATCACTCTGTGCAGGTAGATGTTGCAAGATCAGAAAATGCAGTTCAGGCTAATATGGAGTTTGAGTTCCAGCGCAACAAGGAAAGGTTTGGTTTTCTGAAGTGGGGTTCTACTGCATTCAATAATATGCTTGTTGTTCCTCCTGGGTCTGGAATTGTTCATCAGGTAACAAGGCACTTAGCTTTGGACTACTGTCTAAAGAGAAAAAAGGTTTTGGTTCAGCATTTTGCTAAGTCATTTGATGATCTACAGGTGAATTTGGAATATCTTGGGCGTGTCGTTTTCAAGAATGGTGGTATTCTTTACCCTGATAGTGTGGTTGGAACTGATTCCCACACAACAATGATTGATGGCTTAGGTGTTGCTGGATGGGGCGTTGGTGGGATAGAAGCAGAAGCTGCCATGCTTGGACAGGTAATTCTCCATAGGTGTGGTAAAATGGGTCATTACCTACAAATCCAAGTTGTCAGTCTATTTAATAAACATCTTGGGTTGGAGTTAAATGAATTCAGATCATAAATGTGTTGACTTGTTTAATTCATTAATTAAATAAGTTTGAATTTGGTTTCAACTTAAGTAATCCATTTTTGACCTACCAAATTATATAAGAAGATTTTATATATTTAAATTATATTGAATATATCATATCATTTTTATATAATTATCTTGTATATTTATTCATGTTTAGTGAATTATATGTTTTTCTAGCACATATTATATTAAATAATCAAATGTGTTATGCAAGGGTTATATAACTTAAAAAGGTTAAACATGTTAGATTACATATTTATTTCACTTAGCTTCATTATAAATGTGCTGAATTTGGGTTGGTATTATATATTTTTTTTTCCATATTTAATAATTCATCATTATATCCATTTTGTATAAATTCTTATTTTTCATGGTAGGGTTCATCAGAATATCAAATAATCTTGATAGTTTCTTACTGATGTTTTCTAGAATCCCACTTGTTCCAAAAGAAAATGCTACAATGTTGTAAAAATCAACAATATTTCTCATATTCATTTGTGTTTCTAACGCCAATGTCTACTGTACTTTGCTGCTCTTCTCCAAGACAAGAAATTGTTATTTTTTAAATACATTTCACACAAATTTATTTATAATGCATGTAGCCGATGAGTATGGTGCTCCCTGGGGTTGTTGGCTTCAAATTATCAGGAAAGTTGAAAAATGGAGTCACAGCCACTGATCTGGTATTGACAGTAACTCAAATGCTACGGAAGCATGGTGTTGTTGGAAAGTTTGTAGAATTTTATGGTAAGAGGAGGATATTTTTATTGGTGTTAATGTTCCTTTCATCAGAAACAATGTGGTAGATTTAATCTTCTGTAGTGCATAGTTTCCTCTTTTGTTATCATGCATTCTTATATTTCCCTTCCGCAGGTGAAGGCATGAGCGAACTATCTTTGGCAGATCGTGCAACCATTGCAAATATGTCACCTGAATATGGAGCAACAATGGGTTTTTTCCCTGTCGATCATGTCACTCTTCAATACTTGAAACTAACGGGCAGGAGTGATGACACTGTGAGCTGTGTCTTAAATTCACATTTTATTCTATTATGTGTAGTTTAACATGCACTGATTTTGTTATATTTACGTAGGTGTCCATGATTGAGTCATATTTGCGGGCTAATAAGATGTTTGTGGATTACGATGAGGTTAGCTATTCTCTAAACATTTAAGACAGTAATTTAATGATTTGTGTTCTTTCCAAATTAATTGATTTTTTTCCATTCCCCAAATCAGCCCCAGACTGAAAGAGTATACTCATCTTATTTGCAATTGAATCTTGAAGATGTTGAACCTTGTGTTTCTGGGCCCAAGAGGTAATTTATTTTAACTCAATGCCCAAATTTTGGTACTTGAGAACTTGCAAACACTATTTACACAGATTATTGTACTATGGTTTTGTTTGGCAGACCACATGATCGTGTTTCCTTGAAAGAAATGAAGGGTGATTGGCATTCTTGTTTAGATAACAAAGTTGGATTCAAGGTGATCATATAAGAAAATGCAGTATACCTAGTCTTCCTTATTGGTTTAGTGAACTTTATTTTGGAAAATTTACCTATTTGGAAAAATTTGACTACAATGAATTACTTTAAGATTGAGGTGCTTCTTTTTCATCTTTTTAAAATCATAGATTTGATTGAGTCTTTATTTGGAATCCATTGCATTGGCTTTTTTACGGATAAGGGGATAGGTTGTTAGTTTGGCATATTTTGTGATTTATTTGTTGTGTATATCCTTTACAATATTGCAGGGGTTTGCTATCCCAAAGGAATCTCAGAAGAAAGTTGTGGATTTTTCGTTTCAAGGGAAGCCAGCACAAATAAAACAGGGGGATGTAGTTATAGCAGCAATTACTAGCTGTACAAACACATCTAATCCTAGTGTCATGCTTGGAGCTGCTTTGGTTGCAAAGAAAGCTTGTGAACTGGGTCTTGAGGTAAGGAATCCACTTTGACGTATATGCCTTGTGTTCCTTCTACGTTTTTAGGCCTTCCCATGCTGTCTGTTCTTTATAATCAATTTCACATTTTATATTGTGTGAGAATGAAACATAATTTGTCAAACCATGGATCTGTGCAGAAGACACTCAAATAATATTTATGTAGATGGCTTTCTCTTGGATATTTCCTTGGGAAATGGTATCCTTCCAACATTTCCCTTAAGAAGTATGTTGAAGTAATTTTTTTTTAACAATGATAATATCCGTCAATTACCCTCCTATTACAGTTGTAATGCTAAAATACAGATTGCATAGGTGCATTTACACCTACTACCAAACATCCACTCCTATAAGAACTCTAGAGTTAACTGTGTTTAGGTAGAAACAGAACCAAGATGGGTAACCATCTGAGAAGTTCTCGTGCAGTATCTATAGGTAGTAGTATTGGCTTTGCTCAAGCATTGGTAAGTTGTAGGTGTGTGCACTACTTACCCAATTCATGTGCCAACATTGCGAGCCTTACCTTAGTTAGTAATCTCAATCGAATTGGTGGATAAGGCCACTTAAGGTATCCCTAACTAGTTAAGAATCTCTGCGATACAAAGTACGTGATACTTGAAAAAATCTATCATGTTGGGGCCTAACAAGACATTCTACAAGCTTTTGCCTTCTTGGATATTCTTGGTGTATATCAGACTATTTGAGTGTCTATTGAGATTCATATGTTATCATCTTCATAGATACTTCTAGAGCATAAAATAAAAATAAAAAAAATAAAAAATACAGATTGCATATATAGTGGACTCCATGTATGTTTAAAAGATAAGGAATTTCGTTTTTGTATAGAATGTTGAATTCTGATCCATTCAGGAACGTAGACACTTGGCCATCTACTCATTTATCTTTCAATATGTGGAAACTACTTAATCAAAGTTAAGTGAGCAGCATACATATATTGGTTAGAGCAGTGTTATCAGAACCAGGTTGGACCAATCGGCCATACGAGAAATCTTTCCAATCCAACTACCCCCTGTTGGATCGTTTTCATGGTTCAATCTGGGGGACTGTTGAACCAGACGGTTGAATTGGTCCAACTGGTTCAACTTATTCAGGTAAAAAAAACCAACCTTCCATGTGTTTTTTTCAAACATTGTCTTTTGAGTGATGATAATAGTCAAATATTATCTGTGTTTCTCTATTTTTTACTAATTTTCTATATGTTTCCTACTTCTTGTTATCTTTCATTTTTAAGTGAATAAAAATGATATCATTCGGACCAGTTGGATTGGTTATTGATCCATATTTGACAGTCAAATGGCCTGTTGTCCGGTCTGATTCTGAAAGCATTGGGTTAAAGTACACATGGCAATTATCTTAAGTCACAAGTTGGATATGGAAGGCTTCATGACAATCTATTTTGAGTTTCTGAGAAATGATAATTACTAATTACAAGGAATAACTGACTCAAAATTTATACTGGCCTATTTTGCTTGTCAGATCAAACCATGGATCAAGACTAGTCTGGCACCTGGTTCGGGAGTTGTTACCAAATACTTGGAGAAAAGGTACTTGTCTAATTATATTTGTTAGCAGCTGGAACTTTTACTTGTGATTTTGGAAGTCAGTTTGTATTTTATTTCTTGTATTTTTCTGTTGCAGTGGCTTGCAGCCATACTTGAATCAGCTAGGATTCAATATTGTAGGATATGGGTGCACCACTTGCATAGGAAATTCAGGAGAACTTCACGAAGCAGTGGCATCGGCAATAAGTGAAAATGGTTATATGTATTTCTGAGCTACTATGTTTTGCTTGCTTAGTTCCTTGTCTTTTAGAATCTGTATTCATTCTTTTTTTTTTTTGTATATTGCAGACATTGTTGCAGCAGCAGTTTTGTCCGGAAACAGGAACTTTGAGGGACGTGTACATCCCCTGACCAGAGCCAACTATCTCGCCTCTCCTCCTCTTGTGGTAGCCTATGGTCTTGCTGGCACGGTATGCTCCATTGACATAGTAGATTTATATCTGAGCCCCTGTACTTGCTGCCTAATTACACTAGACCAGATTCTACAGGGGATATATTTTGTCAGGGTTATGATATAGTGTGGTTATGCGGTCCACTTTATCATGTTTTGTAAGTTTAGCATGATTGCATACGAATCTTGAATGGTGACCTTAATGACTTAGCTTAAGATAATTATCCAGATGAAAGAAACTTAATATTATTCTTGCAATGATGCCATGTGTATTGCTTAGATTAAGATGAAAGACCTACCATTTGTCATGTTCTCTTTTTTTCTATGTTCTAAAATATAAATGATCAAAAGCTTTTTCTGAACTGAAATAGTTGACTTCAGATATATTTTTTATCCTCTCCCACCAAATGCATGAAAAGTCTGGAGAGACTGCATTTTTTTAAAAAAAAATTGTTACCTTAGACTTTTATTTTTGCAGCTGAGAGAAATAGGATGTAAATAAATTAATGAAATATTTCATTTAGCTCTTTCTAGTGTATATTTGTATTTTCTTCTTTATGTTTCAATACTCTTAATATGAACATAAAGGAATTGCTCCGGAAATAATAGAAAAGGAAAAGAATTCGAAGTTAACAATAGATTTGTTTTGAAGCTGAAACTTACATATGGATCACCATACAAAGATCCAAGCTTATTAAGGTGATCTCGTCTAGGTGTCCAGATGATAATAGGCTCTTGATGTTTACACTTTAAAATTGTAGATGGATTTTGTCATATCTGTTAATGGAACAGGTTAGGATTTATTAAGGGTTTAAGGATTTTGCAACTCAAAATATCATCTTTAACATGGAAAACTATCATTTTCTCTCCGTCTTGCATTACCATTTCTGATAGTATGGTAGCCTTTCCCAGAATTCCAGTGACTATGATGAGGCAACATTATTTATCATTTAATGTTGTGTTTTACATCTTGAAAGTGTTTGATTTTTTCTTAAGTTTAAAATTGGTATATTGATCCATGATATTATTTAGCAATGTCTTATCGCTAAACAATGTCTTATTTTGTCAAAAAACGTATTGTTTCTTCAATTAAAGGTATATAGACAAGTCTAAAAGGACATCATATATTTGGTCACCTCGGTGCCCAAGGTTGCATGTTGCCCTGGCACCTTATTAACCTTGCAAAGATCATTGTGAAATCATCTGGATAAAAATGCACTAATAAAGGAAACAAAACTACCTACCACTATGAATCCATGAATTTTTAAAGAGATTTTGTTCATTTTAAAAGGAATATTCTATCATTGGTTAGTTTTATATAATTTAGATGAGACATTCTGGGATTTTTGCCTGCAATTAGATCCCAGCATATATCACACTTAGGTCGCATATTTTGATAGAAAACGTCATTTCACTCCTTTTTCTCTTTCTCTCGCTCTCAGGTTGACATTGATTTTGAGAAGGAACCGATTGGTATTGGGAAGGGTGGGAAACCAGTGTTCTTTAGGGATATTTGGCCTTCAAATGAAGAAGTAGCAAATGTAAGCAACCTGTGTTTGTTTGTTTTTTTAATGGCACTCAGCACAGGAAAAAGAAAAACTATCATTTCGTGCTGCTGTTTGTTGATCCATACAGGTTGTTCAATCCAGTGTTCTTCCTGATATGTTTAGAGGCACGTATGAATCAATCACCAAGGGAAATCCTATGTGGAATCAGCTGTCAGTGCCATCTGGCAGTATATACAGTTGGGACCCATCATCAACTTACATTCACGAACCTCCCTATTTCAAGGATATGACCATGACCCCACCTGGTCCACATAGTGTTAAGAATGCATATTGTTTGGTAAATTTTGGCGACAGTATCACAACCGATCACATTTCGCCTGCTGGGAGCATTCACAAGGATAGCCCTGCCGCCAAGTACTTAATGGACCGTGGTGTTGACAGGAAGGACTTCAATTCCTATGGGAGTCGCCGTGGTAATGATGAGGTGATGGCAAGGGGTACCTTTGCCAACATCCGGATCGTGAACAAGTTTCTTACGGGTGAAGTTGGGCCCAAGACTGTTCATGTTCCGTCGGGAGAAAAGCACTCTATTTTTGATGCTGCCATGGTAATTTTATTTTCATTTCTTTGATGATTTTTTTAATATTTAAGACACTATTGGAAGTATTTTAAACCATATAACATGTTTTTTTAATCTGATTTTGAATGTGTGTGTTGGTTTTGTCATTGCTAACTTCGCTTATCTTTGACGAACAGAGGTATAAAAATGAAGGGCATGACACCATCATTTTGGCGGGTGCGGAATATGGAAGTGGTAGCTCTCGTGACTGGGCTGCCAAAGGTCCGATGCTCCAGGTACATAAGCTAAATATCGTCTTTTGTATGGTTAACTCATTCTCCTATTCGTTGTTAACAATTTAATTTGTGGTTGAATACCTGCCTGCAGGGTGTCAAAGCAGTTATTGCCAAGAGTTTTGAGAGAATCCATCGCAGCAACCTGGTTGGCATGGGTGTAATTCCCCTCTGTTTCAAACCAGGTGAGGATGCAGATACTCTCGGTCTGACTGGCCATGAGCGCTTTACCATAGATCTCCCAAGCAACGTGAATGATATAAAACCAGGTCAAGACGTGACTGTTGCCACAGATGGTGGCAAGTCATTCACGTGCACCGTGCGATTTGATACGGAGGTAAGTAAACCCTATGGTCAAAGTTAATCTACGAGTAGATAGATCATGTTGCCTGCTTTCGTATAATATATTTCTTACCTTTTGTAGGTGGAACTAGCATATTACAACCACGGAGGCATCCTTCCATATGTCATCAGGAATCTGATGGAGGAGAAACAATAGGCCAAGTGCTTTATTTATTGAGACGTTAGTGTGTGCACATTTTTCCAGTAAAAAGCGTTTCCAAAGCTGCGGCGTAACTATTTATTTGGTTCTAGTAATTTTCTCCAAGCATGCCCAATAAGAGTAGAAGAAATAAGGTATATGCTGTACGATGAAACTTAACATTTCTCGTCGCAATTTAAAAAATTGATGCATATTTACCTTTCTTTGGCTATCATCTTGTTTTGCCAACTAGCTTTGATCATAATGCTTTGCATTTTGCTACGGCCTACGGATGGCATGGAGTTAATCATACCACATTATCAATCATTTCTGTCGCACGGGCTAATTTACAAATGCCACTGAGAGTTGGGCGGTATACCTAAACTTCACCGTATAAGATGTGTAGCCACCTTAGGTGTAACGTCCTCTCAATCACGAAAGCTTTTGCTTGAGGCTTGAGTTTATACCTTTTTCTTTTCATAAAATTATTCTTAAAGGTTCTTACACCATAAATTTTTCATTTTTAAAATATAAATAATTAGTCAATCAATAATATGTGTATATTATGTTTTAAAATTTCAACTTAATGTTACGATTTTTATTTAAAAACCAGTGATCGAAATATAATAAAAATTCTTGAATTTTAAGCTTTTCACTTGAAAAATAAATACTTATTCAATTTAGATAAAACTATGTACGCTTATAATTTTTTAAGTTAAAATATTTCTTTTAATTTGTTTATAAAAAGCTCTAAAAAAGATAAGTACAATCACTTGAGCTGCCGAGTGATAGCAATACTTATCTAACATTAGCATGTACGCATCAGAATGAAAAAATTTTAAATCAGCATGTCAAATTTCATTTGAGATCATTATTTCTACTGAATTGAATTATGATTGGAATAAATGACTGGAAACTGACGATTTTAAGAGCGCTACAATCCAGCAGGAAGAACCTTCAGAGACTCCTACAAAGGAAATGTCTGGTCAGGTCATGCTCTCAAATATAACAGTTGCACAATTAGGCTTCAAAATTCGTCATTAAGTAATCAACTATAATAACTTGACACAGGTAACGATACTCTAATTCCTTTCAAAATTCAAATCCGTTGAAAAAGAAACACTATCATTGTAAAAAAGAAAAAGTTAATTGCATCGTATCAAATAATGAGTAATCCACATGACGTCAAAGATTGGAGTGCCCATAATGAGTGCCTTATCCACGAACGATGTGCGAGAGGACCAGATCTCCAACCGTAACCTGGCAAACAACGAAAAAAACAGTAAATCAAAAAAATAGATCCAAGTTTTATACTAATGTTCTCGTAAAAATGTTCTGGTCAATATCATCATAATCTCTATGAGCATGCATCAATTTGCATCTCGTAAAAAAAATGTAGCATTTCTCTTTACCACTAATAGACAGAGTATTCTCCAACATGCATCCATTTTGTAGACGACCATTTATTCCCTCTAATGACTGGGCATCCACCTACAAGGAAAATCAGAAGATCATAAATACCAAAAAAATGATTTTCCATGGGAGAAATGGAGCAGCCATAACAAGATGCCACCTTGCAACATGTGGCAGGTTAAATACATACCACAATTTTTGTAGTCAAATAACTGACAACTTAAGACAGAATTTATAAGACGAAAAATACTGGTCAATATGAAAATCATTCAGGTTCTTGGAGAAACCTATTATATTAAGAAAAGCAACTCTTTCCAAACTTGTTTTTTGTCGATGTCCTAAACTATTCTTGGAAATAAGAATTATATTTTCAGAAAGTTATCATTGGATGAGGCTCCATCCTACAACCTCACATCCACTTGCCTTGCCAATCAAGTCATGCAATTTTATAGTCAAAATTTATATATAATTTTACATGATCATTATTGCTCACAATCCAATAATCATATCTCCAAATCTTAGACCCTCAATCACGTGCAATTTGCATATGCATTATGCAAGTAAACAGAACAAGGGCTCACCATGTAAACTACGAGGGTCCAAAGTTGCATCAGGCCTCATGCTCCAGAATAGTAATGCATTACCCATTCTTGGTTTTACTGCAAGACCTTTCTTTCCACATTTAGATAGCTCATTATAATATGGTAAAGTACTGCTGTTTGTTTTGGCATCAGGAAATACCGTCTCACCACCTTCTTCAACATCTGAACTGCACAAAGTACATTTATTATTAGACAATGAAGTACTGCATTAGTTCTCATTTATTTTAATGTAAATAAAATCATCTAAATATGAAAGTACAGTACATACAGGTACATCAACATTGTGGCTATTCGTTGACCACCATTTTTAGTGTTGAATTCATCAAGAAAGTAGTCAAAATGAGGATCGTATTTCTGACCAGCTTCATAGTGAAGAACTTGAAGACCCTCACCATGGTCTGTCAAAATAAACATAAGAAGCAATAACCTAGTTCATTAAAAAAGAAGCTGAAAACGTGCAACTTAACAAACCAGAAGCATTTCACAATACTAGGGACTAAAATCTAGATTCTAACCAGATAGAAACCCTCAAGTACATTTAACTTCAAATGATTCATCTTACACTCATCTGTAAGATCACAAAAATTTAATGCAAAAGATGATCCTTGCAAGGAGTTAGGACACATAAAAATATATTTGTTGTTAGTAAGACAAATTCAATCAAAACATCATCAAATAAAAATAGACCATAATTTATTAGCACATTCAGATAATTTACTAGGGACTAAAATCTAGATTCTAACCAAATAGAAACCCTCAAGTACATTTAACTTCAAATGATTCATCTTACACTCATCTGTAAGATCACAAAAATTTAATGCAAAAGATGATCCTTGCAAGGAATTAGGACACAAAAAATATATTTGTTGTTAATAAGACAAATTCAATCAAAACATCATCAAATAAAAATAGACCATAATTTATTAGCACATTCAGATATTGATCATAGTCAACATGAAAAGCAACAGCAGCCCATGATTTGTTAGGACATGTTAAGTGTTTCAATAAAAACAAACATTGATAAATTTTAAGTATTGCTTTAAAAATAAAAAGAAAACCTAATACATGAGGTTCCTACTGCAGATAGTCTATTCTATAACTTCTTATTCCTATCCTTCATAGTAGAGATCTCATCATCCATTGCAAAGGCAGCGTGTAAAGGTCTTGAAGATTCGCTAACCACACCTCCATTCTGTTAGAAGAAGACAATACTCCCTCTTGTAACACAACAGATGGGAGCAGATTGATCAACCAAGATATACCAAGCTTCGTTTGTTGGATATACATACCTTGTACAGTTCAGGAAGAATTCATTGTGAAAAATAACATCAAAATATTATTTTAGATTTGATGTTGGATATCTAATTCTAAAAGCCACAACCCATGTAAATGAATAAATATAATAATAAATTGTTGTTTTACCATAGGCATTCTTATGATAATGAATCAAAATATACTTCAACATAGCATGAACTGTATACTGTCAATGATTGGTTGATGATTTGGTATTGCACAAAATAACAAAATTAAGACCATAAAGACAAACAGAACAGTAGACATGGTAAAACTAAACTAAAAGATTGACACGAGCAGAACTGATGTCATCAACAATTTCTTACCAATTCATACCTGTAGGAATGAATGTAAAATCAGCTATCCTTTTCTCTATGGCCCTAATGATTTTATCACGTCCTCTCTGGAGAAACATGCCTGAGCTAGTGCGAACTCTGTACACAGTATGCTTGTAATAAGTAAAGCACCATTGATATATAACCATTCTTGTTGTCAATAACAAGCCAAACCTGCTATCTTTACTCTTTCCTGTTGCACTATCAACAACAGTAGACTTCGCCATATGTGGTTTAGCCAGTCCAATCAGATATTCACACTCCTCTTTTGACTGTTCAAAGATTCAAAAAATAGCAAGTGCATATATTACTACTGTGTTTCTTATTCCATGTTCAACAAAAGAGGAAGCAAACAAAAAACTTTCTTTCAAAAATGCAAGAATCTTTGGAAAGGCTTAGCTCAGTTTTCTAATGCACAACTATCACAATTCTTGCTGATATCAGTCTAGAATATATATAGATCTATTTCCTAGAACTCATATTCCTTCCTTTGAGTCAATGAGAAATATATAATGAATACTATCTGGAGTGCACAGCCCCTTCTGTGTTAATGTATTAAGTAGTAGATCATATGTGACGTTCACCTCTAGTAGCACAAGAGAATTAACAGAATTAGCTAAAATTATATAAAACCAGAACAAACTTGGTCTTTTTTTCTTTAGTACAATCAAGCAAAATAAAGTGATAGGAAGGGGTAATTGACAAAAACTAAGGCATGTGACCAAAGCCATAGAAAATCAATTTGAGTTTATGTTGT
Source organism: Cymodocea nodosa (assembly GCA_036874045.1). Lineage (NCBI taxonomy): Eukaryota > Viridiplantae > Streptophyta > Magnoliopsida > Alismatales > Cymodoceaceae > Cymodocea > Cymodocea nodosa. Next base: position 13,224,736 of record CM072345.1, read on the forward strand.
GAAGGTCAACAGTAAAAGTTATCCATTTACTTGGACAACTAATAGAAATTTTAGCATTAAAAAAAGGACCTCCACATTATTTTTATTGATTTAAAGAAAGCTTATGATAGAAAACCTAGAAACCTATTGTGGCAAGTGTTGGAAAGAAAAGAAGTATTCATAGGATATATTGATATTATAAAGAATATATGTGACTATTGGTAAATTTATAGAAAGAATAACTAAGGAATTTTTAATAGACATAGGTTTATACTAAGGATCTTCTTTAAATTCATAGCTGTTTGCCTTAGTTATGAATGAAGTAACTAAAGAAATTCAAGAATAAATATCATGATATATGTTATTTATTGATGACATAATTTTCATTGATCAAAGTGAGACAGAAATTAATTCTAAATTAAAATTATAGAAAAATGCTTTAGAGTCCAAAGGATTTAAATTGAATAGGTCAAAAATAGAATATATGGATTGTAGATTTAACAAAAATAAGAATAATGATGAAGGTATACAATTAGATGGTTATATGATTCATAAAAGTAAGACTTTTAAATGCCTAGGATCTATGATGTGTAGCAATGGAGAAATTATAGAGGGTGTTATTCATAAAATTAAAGTAGGGTGGAAATAGAGAAATGTTTCTAAAATGTTATGTATTAGGAGGAAACTCTTAAAATTAAAAGAAAAATTCTATAAAAATACTATTCACCTAGTTATACTTTATGATTTAGAATACCAGATTGTAAAGCATGATCATGTGCACAAAAATAGTGTTGCAAAGACACAAATGCTTAGATCGATCTGATATCACAAAACAATGAGATACAGGGATATGACCTTGTCCGATGTGGCCCTAATCACCACATATCTACGTACAAATTCTTGTGACAATGGCAGTCAAGAAATAACAAAGTAAAAAGTGGCTATCTAGAAAATCGTAGACTACAATTCAGGACTAACTTTTCTAATCTTTCTTACGTGCTTGTTCTTACTTAAGCCATTAAAATATCTAAAGTTTACCTGCCACATATCCCCGTATGTTTCCAAGATCAAAATTTGGAAGTAACTTAAAATCAGAACACCAAAGGACCTAAAAGGCTAAAATACATGTGTTTACTCTCTGATTAAAGGCTAGGAAGCTACATTCTACCCTTTCCAGTTAAAAATGTTTCATAATTTTTTTCTTGACGTATGTGGTTACGTGAACATATTTAAACAGAAGTTTGAACTTCTGTATTTCACCAGAAGCAACAACCAAATGTATGGGAAAACGAATAGAAAGTTCAATCTAAACGAGGTAATCAGCCAAAAATAGCTCGTCACTTGCATTAGATGTTCAAAAAACAAATATCTAAACGAACAGCTAATAAAACGATTGCTTGCTATGGAGATCATCAATTTCTGATAACAAGCTGGGAAATTCGAACAAGAAGAACACCCATTACTCACCAGGAAATTGTGATACAAAAAAGCTCTAGGCTCCCAAGACAATATCTCCGTCCACTGCTCTCCCCTTCGCCCTAATCCATCCCTACAAACACCTCAACAAAAAATACAGATCGCATCATCAACCGAACGACCAGAATGCCAAAATCCACGGCTCAAACTACCAGCTCTCACACTTACCGATCGCTAGGTAGCTTGATACGGGCGCGTTGGACTCTGTGCAACCTGGGAGAATCGGAGTTGATGGGGATCGAGAAGATGCCAAGGGCGAGAAGTATGAGGAAAGCCAGAGATAGCATCAGCAAGATCACGAGGACGAGAGTCCACGGTGACGACGACCTCCTCGTCAGGAGCCCTCTCCCGTGCCTCGCCCTTCCCGCGCCCACTACCGATTGATACACCCCAACTGTCGCTGTCATTGCTCACCGATTCTCGGTGGAGGTTCTTCTCCTGGCTACCGGATGTGGGAAGAACAACTAGGGTTCCAGAGAAGAAGATCGAACGTGGAACGGAAGAAGAAGAAGAAGAAGAGAACGACTGCCACCAGAATGGTCGAGGAGGAAGAGTTTCAGGCGGGGGACTCGTCCATTCCCGTCACCGGTCACCCTTTAATGCGTGTTAGTGCATGACGTAAAATCCTGCGGAAATGAAAATTAAAATTTTAACGGAAATTAAATAAAAAATTTGTAACGAAAATGAAAATAAAAATTTTAAGAGGGATTTAATATAGTATGAAAAATTCTGATAAAAGTTTATTACAATTAATATTTAAAAAATATAAATACATTTTAATTGAAATATTACAATACAAAATAATAATATCTAGTTATTTTATTTCACATTATCATCATCATATATTCTCGCATCTTATCTGCTATTTCTTTTCTTTATTCTTGAGTCATTCGAAATTGAGCATTACTTTCTATATGTATCTCTCCCATTGGTTATATGTCATCAATAATATTTAACTCTTCCAACTCATCTAACAAGTACTCAAGTAAATCTTTCTTATCAGTCTTATGAATTCCGTCAGCCACGAGAGAGTGAGAAAAATTTTCTGAATGGGAGAGATCGGAAATTTTCTGACGATAAAGGAAATTTTTAGATTTTATACAATGGTAAAATCCGACTTTCATTTCCGTCAAGTGTAATGCACACTAACAGCATTCTGACGGAATTCAATAATTTTTCTTTCTGTCAGTTGAATTCTATCAGTCACTAACCCCCCCTTTAGGTGGTTGTGAATAGCAAATATGTTGTATTTAAATTACCATCTTTGCTTAATAAAGATGTAAATATTACCGTAGATACTTTTATTGGAAAACATTAGAATTATTATTTTATAATCCATCGTTGATCAGAAATACTTGAATATATTTTTAACTTTCGATGCGGTCACATCTTTCAGGTCAATAAATTTGAAAGCTTCTTGCAATGTTTTGTTGGTGGAGGGTAATATCGTCATGAAACGTGACTCTCTCCGCGTCGATCGCCGTGGGTTGCAAGACGAGGAAAACCACCTTGGGTAGCCTGGAAGTCAAAGTACTGGCAACCACCATTTATTTTTTTTTTAAAAAAAATTCATAAACTTCGAATCTTGATTTTTAAAATATTTAAATTCACGATTAAATAAATAAATGATAAAAGACTTCTTTAACCATCATCCTTTCCTCCGGGAAAACGTAACTGTTACAGGAAGAAAGCTGCCGGCACCCATATTATGTTCCTGCTGCGCGCATGTGAATAAGTTATTAATACTTATTAGTCATTGGATTTATCTAACATTTATGATATTTGATAACTTGCATATCGAATCATCTAATTTAAATTAAAATGTAAGTCAACACAATAAATATAAATTCTCGTTGTTTTGAGAATACATTCAATAATAGGCAACTTTTGACTGAGAGAAGAGATTGTTTTTAATTCAGAAGACGCAGTGCAGTCTATCTAACCATTGCGAAAACGAATTGATTATGATCAGAGATTCCATTGCTCTTTATATAGCTTAAAAGAACCTGTAAATTTGAATTAATAAAGATATTAAAAATATAAAGGACAATAGTTGCACGTGTAAAAAAATTAAATTATATGTGGGCAGTTGTTAATGTAATGTCCAATTTAACCACAACTTGTTTACTCTTCTTAGCTTGAGACAATGAAATTGTCACAACCTTTAGAATTTTACTTGACCGTCACTTCTATTCGTCGAGTATTCTTGGGCCTTTCTTTGGTTTTCTTCGGTATAATTAAATCATTGACTGCAAAGCCAGATGATAATTAAATTTCACCAACACTTATTGTTCTTGTGAAGAAGATCTAATACGTACAAATTTAGATATTATAAATAAGCAAATCCAAGGGTAAACAAATACTTTTCAAGTAAATGTCCAACTCGTTTTTTTTTTTCCATACTGTAGACATGACGAGATAGCAAATAATTTCTTTGTGTTGGCACATTTTATTGTTATAAGAAATAGTTATAAAATTGAAAAAAAGTTTTTTCTAGCTTGTTACATTCAACTAAATTTAAAATTTAATAAAAATTACAGATATTACTATTTTTAATCAATTCCAGTATTGCAATTAATTGTACGAAGAAGTAGTTATATTTCTTATAAAGGATTTTAGTCTGCATATTTTTTAAAAGTTGCATTGGTAATGTTTTTATTTGAGTTTGAATGTAAGCAAAATAAGGAAAAATCAAACTTTTATATTATGAGGAGCACAAACATCTCTGCTGTTAAGGGTTCTTTCAAACGCAGGTTACCGGTTATTTATTAAATTTGAAAATTACAAAGAAGAAATTTATTTCACAGATAAGAGTTCCTTCAAGGGAACTAACTCAATAGTCTTCAATAAATAAATTAAATTTCTTATGGGATGCCTGACAAATATCCATAAATCAACGCGCCATTCAACAGCGAATAGATGCAAATCTTTCATACGAAGATGCAAAAGATACCAAAAGATCAACGTGCACCATTGGGCGCGAGTGGATCCCGCTTCAGTTGGGTTTATGCGAGGTGATTCCATGAGCTTATCGTCTGAGCCGTTCCATTGTAGCAGCGAACAATGGTCCGCAAATACAAGTTGCCTCACATAAGCATCCACCTAAAGTGACAACCTTTGTCCATGGTATCACAAAAGAGTAAGTTTAATATTATTCTGAAGGTGAGTTTATTTCTTTCATAGACTAAACAATCAACTCAAACAACGGGCAAGTTCATTTGAATGAAATTATGATAGAAGCAAGAAATTTCTTTATACATACAGATGCATTCCAAAACAAAAGATATTATTGATTATGTATATCCCAGGTGAGTTTACCCTTTCAGTATCCACGCGTGTATGAAATAAGTTGATCTATCGAAGGAGAAAGAAAATTATGTTTAGACAAGTACATCAGCTTAGTGAGCAGTGACACTTAAGTATTTCACACTACGCAAGTAGAAAAAAAGATTTCCTCAAAAAGACAAGCTTATTTAGCTCAGTTCACATACACATTAACTCTTTGGGAGCTAGCCTCCCATTTTCTAAAAAAACCTCCCAAAAATGTCCATACGAATATAATGTGGGAAAAACATCAGATTTAAATGTAGACAGGTATACCTTACCCATTTATATTCATGCCATTAATTTGGGTATTTTTATCCATATGAACTTGAAATTTGCTAGATGGCCAGAGATGGAAGCCATACAAGGAATGGGACCTTGAAAATGTTGACAATAAGATGGAACCGTTGTCTCGGAAATGTTTGCAATAGTTGTACATGATACATTACAGCCATACCCTGTCCTAGCTTCTTCTTATGGGTCACATCCTACATCTCAACATCAACCAAGGATGATGTTGAACTTCAGATGCATCAATTTTCTCTGTAAAAGGTTACTAGATGATTTCTAGTAACATTTAGCTTATATGATTTCCTGGTTTGCCCACAGACGAAGCTAACTTTTCTTTTTGAAGGGTCCTTCAGCACTCTACTAATGAGATTCAAACTGCAACAACCTAAGCAATGAGTGTGTGCACCGATTTTCAAATGAAAAGACGATTACAGCAACCAATGAACAGCCAATCTGTAACAGAAACTCAAAAATTATCCTGCTTTTACCTTAGTAAGGCTATCCCATTGAAGGAAATAGTTTAAATACTTGTCAATCTTGATTTCTATAATTACATCGATATCCGTAACATCATTAACAGAAATAACTACATACTGAAAAAGAACCCTCAGATAAACCATCATATCCGTAAAAACAACCAGACAGTATTAAAAAAGGTAAGCTAGAGAAGCAATGTACCACATAGTGAACCCTACAAAGGGTAGGCCAAGAAACCCCGCTTGACCAGTTTCTCCACAATCTCCTGGTGCTTCTTCATCTGCCTAGCTTTCATCAAACGATCCAAAACCATCTGACTGACAGTTTCACCTGGCTTGAGGTTCTTCTCATCCACCATCTCCCTAAGAAGCTGGTATGCACGATTCCAGTGTCCAATTCCACAAAACACCGAAATAAGCACCTTGTAAGTGTTTACATTGGGTTCCACCTCCTCCTCATCCATCTCTTTCTTCATCTTCAGCACCATATCCGTCGACTGGCTTTTTGCAAACAGCTTCATCAACAAGTTGTATGTCTGAGTGTTAGGCTTGCACGTGAGATCCCTCATTCGTGAGTACATCTTATGTGCAGAATTCACATCTCCCAACTCCAAAATGCAGGTAAATATAGGGTTGAAGGAATAAACATTGGGTGAAATCCCCTTTCCATCCATCTGATTGATGACCTTGATGGCAGCATCAAGATTCTCCTGTTTGCAATGTGCCTCGATAAGCAAATTGTACGTCATGAGATCAGGTGGACAACCCATCCGCTTCATCTGATTAAAAATCTCAAGAACTTTCTCTATGCGACCTGCCTTTACATAAAATCTCATCATACTATTGAAAGTCACGGCATTGGGTCCGCAACCTGAGTCTATCATTTGAGCAAACACCTCTTGGGCTCTACTTATCTGCCCCGCACGACACAATGCATCGATTACCACAGTATAGGTATAGACATTGGGAACGATCCCTTCCCTTTTCATCTCCTTAAACACCCGTTCCGCCTCGTCGATGTTATAAGCACGGCACCAAGCGTGAATTAGGCTAGTGTAGACCACCACATCAGGTGGGAACCGCTCCTTCACCTTGTCGAAGAACGCCTGAGCATCGGAAGCGCACCGCTTCTTGCAGAGAACAGAAAGTACGACGGAGAACGCGATGGGGTCAGGAGGGCAACCATATTCATCCATACGGCCGAAGGTATGTGCAGCTTCGGAAGTAAGACCGGCTCGCGCGTAACGACGGATAAAACTCGAGAAGGTCTTCAGCGTGATAGGCATACCACGGGCACGCATGCTGTCGACAAGTGACCACGCGAGTTCGAAATGGCGGTTCTTCCCGGCGAAGTCAATCATATCGTTGTATGGGGCGATGAAGCTGTCCGCAGAAGAGGAACCAAGGCTGAGATCAGAAGAGGCGACCCACCAGTTGAATAGGGCAAGCGTCTGTGGGAAGGGCGCACCGTGGCGTGGGGCAGCACAACGGCGGATGAGGTGGTGGAGGAGAGAGGGTGAGGGAGGAGAAGGGGAAAGGGTGGAGAAGGATGTGGAGAGGGCGGAGATGGTAAAGCTCGTCGTGAAGTGTCCATGGAAGTCGGGGTTATTGCGGTGGTGGTCTTTGATTATGGTGTGGAACTTGTCGAGGAGTACGGTTTCCGGAGGTGCCAGTGACGTGACAATGGTAGGATCGGTGCTCTCATTTGCTTCTACGATGGCAGACGCAGAAGAAGAAGAAGAAGAAGAAGAGAGGAGAAGAGACTGATGGGCAAAACGGCGGAGAAGGGAGGACAGAGTGCAAAGCCGTGGCTTCTGCTCGAGACGGACGAGGGCCATGTCACCGCCGGCACGATTTGTTTGGGGAACAAAAGGCGGGTGCGAAAATGGCTTCCACTCTGCTGGAACAAGAATGGCTCACGATTTTTAGTCCCACATCGTGCGTTGCGAGATGTTGGAAGGGCAGTGGCACCATATAATGAGAGGAACGCAACCTAAATTTCTCATACCTTTCTCGGCCTTTTGGCTAAGATCAAGTGTAGTATCTGTTCTTATCAGTTTAATATCTGATACGTGGGTCATCGGCCCACATGATATTAAATTAATTTTTCTTGGGAGAGGGTCCGCCACGGTAGCTTGCTACTGGGGCTCTCGGGTGTCGCCCTTGCGTTGCACTGCTGCATGGGCCTGGCACATCCCTACCAATTCTAAAGTAAAAGTTTGATGGTGTTTCTTGCCTCGCGTTATTCTATTGTTTAAGTGTTAATTCCTAACTTATACATCTTGGAGTCGATGACAACAAAAGCGCCAGAAAGATGCGATTAGTATAAAACTATTCTATACACTCAATATAATACCACGTCCCACAAAATGCTACAATAAAGTAATATGTATCGGCCCAGTTAAATCCATTGTATAAAATATGATATAAATAAAGTTGAAATATTTCGTGACCTTTTGAATTAAATGGTCGAAGAAACAGTAGATTAACATATTTCTTTCGTGTATGATATTTGAATTAAATCTTAATATGGTGAATTAATATCGATACAATTATTGGACCAATAATTGGAAATGTATATTTCAAAATCATTACTTATATAATATACTTGCTTTTATATGTGTACTTTATATGTGCACAATATTAATTATAGAAAATTTTTCTTCTTTTGTGTGAAGTGCCAATTTTCGATATAAAAAAATATCAAGCGAAGACAACTTCGATAAATTTTGGTGTGCTGCGTGTTTCTCGCTGCAGTTGTTTAATGATCATTATAAAAAAAAATTGGATTAAAAATTCCCTTGATTAGAATTAAATTTCAGTCATTAAATTTTGTAATAAACATAACTTAAGTGACTTAGATTAAATCAAAATTTTAATAAACAGAAAATTGTATTCCTTAGATTAAATTTAAACTTTGAAAAATAAAAAATACTCTAGAGAAGTTGTTTCTCGGTTACCAAGTCTTATCCCAGTAATCAAATCATTCGGCATGGTTAAATAATAAAGAATGGTATGGCTATCAGACGTGACTGTATATTTTATTATTAGATGATCATGAATGCATATGATAAATTTTTACTGAAATTAAATAATATTAATTGTTTATCCAAAGGCCCTTAAGTTCACCAATCTAAATTGTAGTCTTTTTTCATTCATTTTTTTAATAATGATACTGTGCAATTAGTGCTACGATATTTCACTCACATTTTCATATGGTGATTTTTTTCTTTTCTTTTTCTCTGTATTAACAATTATCTATTGAAGTTCTGCGTAAATTACTAGATAAGGTGTGTTTACCGCTGTGTACCATGCATTCTTTCTCTCTTCTTCTGAGTCTCCAATTCCCCAACTTCATATTTACAAGTGAAATCAAAAGTTTGTATCCCTTTTGTGAGCCTTTTCAGCTGAGTCTATGGCACTGTGCTCTCTGTGGAATTTGAATAGTGTTTTACTTGGACTAGAAATGGTCTGATGGTTTTAATACATAAAAAAGTGATAGCATTTGTCAAGATGGCAAAATGGAAAAACAATTATCTATAATTAATGCACAAGAACAATAGCAAGATTCCACCAACAAATAACTTTTATCATTACTTACAATAAGTAACATATACGCCCCCAAAAAATAATTGAGACCAGCACCAAATAGGAAATGGTGGGAGGGAAGATACCCTGATACACTACCATTATCAAAAAAAAAAGAGACAAATCATAAATCTTTGCCTCGGTTACATTATTGACACAGAACCTCAAGGAGGAAAGTTGCAACTCCCACGAGGTCTAAGCATTTCAAAATGTGACAATAACTTGCCATGTAATGTTCTGAAAAAAATAAAGATCATGGTCATTAAATGGATTTCAACACAATTTATTTAGTTAAAATTGTCCTTAAATGGATGTTAAATTAAAAAAAGGCTGTTTAGCAGACATTAAAGAATTTCTGTTGTTCAATCCACATATGATATCAGTTTTCGTCCTGTGGAACATTGTTGCCATGTAGATGATAACTACAAGCCTAATCTGTTTATTGCAAACAATTGGTTTGTACCTGTAGTCTACAAACTTCTTAATCTATAATCAATTGAAATAAGCAAATCAGAAGAAGATGATGGAAATGTTATAACGTGAGAATGGTAAGATAATACCTGCTTTTCAGCTGACAAAGAGGTTATTCAGCAAATAGGTTGTCTGGTGAATTGTGAGGGATTTTTTTTGGCAGTAATTAGGCATTGTAGGGCATCTGGTACTTCTGGTAGGAAAGAAATGACCACGTCCAGGTAATTCTTTTTTTGACAATAGGTAACCTGGTTAGTCCAAGTAATCACTGGAGAAGTTTTTTAACTCTTGAACTTTGACAATAAGCGCAACAGAATTTCTTCTCATGTCTGATATTGATATTCAGTGAATCCATAGGTAGAAGCTTGTAGTATTTGAACTCTCCTACTTGAATAACCACAGTGAGTTTTTTCTTTCTTCTTCTTTTTTACCACTTGACCAATTACTTGGACCGGTCATCTGGTATTAAGGCTACCACATATAATAAGAAGCCAAAATGCTGCTCGCCACTGCAAAGAATAATGAAAGAAGCCAAGATGTCGCTTAATGCTTAAAAAGAAAGAACCCAAGATGCAGACCACGAGTCTGCAATGAATAGCATAATCGTGGATTACAATGTACAGCAGACGATAAGCTACACAATGAATGAAATGGGTGTTTTGTCAAAAATAAATCATTATTGAACTAATAAAGCTGAAGAATATCAACATCAGCAAACAATAAAAAGAAACTATGCAAAATTGGTGTACGTTTAAGTGGGAAAAGAACTAAATTATACCGCATTGATGACCTAAAAAGGGTGAGTAGGAAGACCCCTTTTCCTAAGCTTCTCCACCAACTCCTTTAACTTCTCCCTTTCTCCAGCTCTCATCAGACTCTTAAGGACTGTCTTGTATATTGCTTCATTAGGCTTCAGATTCTTCACCTCCATCATCTCACACAACTGCTGGCATGCCCAATTCAAATACCCCATTCTGCATAATAATGTGATGGCCACATTGTAGGTGTTCAAGTTGGATTCTACTCCTTCCTCATCCATTTCCTTCAACAACTTCAGCAAAGCCTTGTCATCATCTCTAAACTTCTGCATTAACAAATTGTAAGTAACGGCATTTGGCTTACATTTGAGTTTCCTCATCCTTGAGTAGAGTCTCTGTGCACAAGTTAGACCCGGCAACTTCAGCATTAAGTTGAACATGGGATTGAATGAGAAGGCATCAGGGGCACATTTTTCTACAGTCATCAAATCGAGAACTTTCATGGCACCATCAAGGTTACACTGCCGACAGTGTGAATCAATGAGGAAGTTATATGTGGTCACATCTGGTTTACATTCCAACTGCAACATCTTGTTATAAACCTCAAATACCTTTTTGATACGATCCATCTTGACATACTCCCTCATCATTGCATTAAAAGGTGCAACATTAGGCCGAGCACCATACGAGTAAAGCATTTTAGCAAGCACCTTGTCGACGGCAGCATCTTTACCAGAACGGCACAGAGCACCGACAACAACAGTGTATGTGTACCCCTTGGGCGTGATTGCATTCTCTTCCATCTCGTCGAACAGACGCTGCACTTCATCAATCTGGTTGGCACGGCAACAGGCATGAATAAGAGTGGTGTAGACAACCACATTGGGCGAAAACCGATCCTTATGCTGATAAAAAAAGGTCACGGCATCAACGGCAGATGAATTCTTGGAAAGCAGGGAGATCGTAGCAGAAAAGGCAACCAAATCAGACGGGCATCCGTAGTCCTCCATCCGTCGAAAGGCGTGAGAAGCCTCAGACAGTAATCCGGCACAAGCATACCGACGTATGATCCGAGCGAATGTGTCTAGAGTGATTGGGACGCCGCCCGCACGCATGGCATCAAGAAGAGGCCAGGTGAGGTGGAAAAGGCGGGCCTTTCCGGCGAAGTCGATCATATCGTTGAAAGGGTCGGCCAATTCCTCGGGGGAGATGTCAACGGAGCCTGGGATGGTGGAGGAAACCCACCAGTTGAAGAGGGCCAGAGTCTGTGGAAAACATGCGGCGCTTCTCGGGGCGGCGCAGCGACGTATGAGGTGGTGGAGAAGAGATGGGGAGAGGGTGGGAAGGGAGAGAGCGGAGAAGTAGGAGGAGAGGGAGGGGATGGTAAAGTCTACGGCGAGATCAATGCCAGTGGGCGTATTGCAATTCTTAATGTGGTGCTCTTTGATTACCGAGTGGAACTTGTCGAGGAGTGTGGCTTCCGTAGCCGTCAGTGATGTGGTGGTGCCGGTGTTTTCGATATCTGTCGCTTCTTCCGAGTCTTCTCTGTGACGAGTGAAAGGGAGGAGGGAGGGAGAGACGGGAGGGGAGGAGGAGGAAGAGGAGAGTGTTGAGAACCGTCGAAAGGGCTTCAGATGGAATGCCATCTGGGCCTTTCCCATCTACGCTTGCTCGCACTATTTGCTCTGCGTACCACTAGATATTAGACAAACCCAGCTTAATTATTATGTTTGCTCTTCTCAAGACCAACTCATCTCCTTCCTCTCTCAAGCAATGAAGCACCCTCTGGTCTATCCACCTGAGTCCAAGGCAAGCGGCACAGAGCAGGCCACCGAAATACTCCGGCTCGTCGATAGCGAAAATTCGACGAAGACCCAAACTTCCTATGGAATGCCGGAGCTTGTCGAGGAAGAGAGATATGAAGAAGCGATGGAGATGTACCGTCGAATGCAAGCGTTGGGCGTACGAGCGGATTGTTTCATGTTCCCCTTCGTGAGCAAGTTGTGGCAGCATCACGGGGGTGCTGGTGAAGCTTGGGTTGGATTCGGACTCTTACATATGTGCGCGTCACCATGTACGGGAAGCTGGGAACCTATAGATGTTCGACGAAATGCCCGTAAGGGATCAAGTTTCTTGGAACTCCGGTTTGAGTTGTGGGTTATGTTGTTTTATGGTGTTTGCTCCAATTGGTTCTTAAGTACATGTCAATTTCATTAATGCCCTGGCTTCGATTGCGGGTAAAAACACTAAAAATTACAAAAACATGTATTAAGCGGTCATGTTGATCTATATGTCATTCAACCGGATGGTCGAAAGGCACTTCGCGACATGAAAGACCATGATCTCCGCTTGTGCATAAAATAGGTTAAGGTTATCTTTGTTTCAGTTTCTCAGCATTCCAATGATGATAAGGAGTTATACTCTTACTGTGTCTTAGAAGAAGTGCGTTAATAGAGAAGAACAATAATTTACTTTGTAGAGTAGCATTGTATATATATTTCTAAATTTACCTTTCTTTTATTTTAGTTTTTTAAAATGTAATATAATTATTATTTGATGAGTTTTTTAACACTTGTGAAAATATTTTAAAATAGCAAATGATTTCTTGAAAATAATATTTTTAATAAATATGTAGAAATTAATTTTTAATAATTTATTTAGATAATCTCCAAATTAAATAAGTAATGTTTTAAATTACATGATAGAATATATTATGTCAGAACATAATATGTTTAGGTTAGAAATTATTATGTTAAAACATATTATTTTTCAATAATTTATGTAATGTTTTAAATCACATGATATGTTTATGTTAAAAATTACTACGAAGGGTTTTCAATGGTCTTTCAACAAAGCAACGATAATAATAACACTGAGGGTGATTTCATCCTTTTACCTTTAAATGCTCCTTCGGTGACTATTTCTGGACTTCATGATCGATAGAGTTTCTACACTTCCTTCATGTGATATTTGGCCTCTTATTGGTAGCTCTTGCACAAGGAAATGCTTGCAAATTATCTTAACTCTGATAAAGCAGCGTCTAAGAAATATGTGTTGAAAGTTAAGTTGATTTCTAACTACAGGATACTGAATATACGATATGAACGCATATATTTTGATAGACATGTGAATACATTTAAGGGCACTTGCTTTGCCTATAGATTTTGGAGAGCATTAGTCATTTACAAATGGGAAACCAACTTCAAACCTGTACGGGAGAAAACATAGAAAAAGTTCTAGCTGATTTTTGTGTTTATCTTGTAAATATTATGGCCAAGAATTGTACGGCTAGAAGAAAAAAAATTCTTCCACCAGTGTATTGGTGATGCTGTTGTATATATGATTACTGAAGCTTTTCTCAGAAAGAAATTTTCAGAGTCGTAGATATAAAATAGGTTCTCTTCTTGGGAAGCAGAGTTGTAACCAAGTTCACCTCTGACAAGGAGATGCAATTTCATATGGGATTCATGAAACTTTTGCAAAAGGATGTTTTCCAGGTTGTAAATATCGAATGGGTTCCTTTTTTAAGAAGCAATGGTGTAAATATATTGATTCACCTCTTGTAAGCAAATCAAGAATAAGCAGCAATAAAAGAAATACAGCAGATGCATGGCATCAGAGAAGAAATAAATTCCAGAGAAGAATTTCAGAAAAATCTATTCCTAATTGTTGACTCAGTTCGTCAATCAATTAACAGGGGATTGGCAGTTCTTTGTTATTCTACCTTTTCCTACTCTTTTCCAATGTATCTCACAGATAAAGTGTGAAATATTTCATTTGATCAATAATGATTAAAAAAGTTCATTATATATTAACCTAGATTTCGTCTACATATGCACATCAATGTGAACTTTTCGTATTCTTCCTCACTATAATTTATTTTAAACCTAGATGTGTATGAACTTATTTTGATACTATATGAAAAATTTCATTTCAAGATTGGTAACAAGTGAAATGGTTCATCCAAAGTGTCGTTGAGCATAGGGAAGAAAGCCTTGACGGAAAGGATTACTCAAATCAACACCCAACGCAACGAAGTACTCAAAATGGAAAACCGACGCGGTTCCTCAAACTCAATTGCAAACTTGGAAACATTCACAAAATCTTAGAAGGACAGAAACTCATATCAATATACAGATCAGAAAACTTGTTTTCCAGTAATAATGTAAAATTATGCTACAAAAACATATCATTCCAAAGAAAGGGAGAAGAGAATTGTAGTGTTCCTCACACTGTAGATCCTCCGCCTCTGCCCTCTTGCTCCATCATCTTCTTGTGCTTCTCCACCAACTTATCCAAAGCAGCCTGCACGGCGTCCCTCCCGCCAATTAGGAGGCGGGTGATGATCTCCGGATCGCGTTCGAACCTTGCCTCCTCGAACTCCTTCCGGGCGTTAGCTCTCAGCACGTCCCGCCACGGCACCCCCCGGGAGTCGGGCCACGGGAAGAACCGCGTAGCCCGGAAGATGTCGCGGTACAGAGCTATGGCCTCTCGCCTGGAGCTCGCCAGCCTCCGACGGGCAGCAAGGTCGTCCTCGTCGTCGGGCTTCTTGTTCGCGTCCTTCACAAGGTGGCGGTCGAGAAGCTCGTCTATGGTGTCGGGGCCTTCGTGGAGGAGACGAGCGGTGGGTGAGGAGGTGGGGGCTGAGATCAAGATGGGGGGGGTGGTGCTCCTCGGCCGTCCGGCCACCGTTCTCGACCAGGAGGAGGCGGAAGCACTTGTCATGGACCTCATGATTGGGGATTCTGGTCCCGCTGTCGGGCGAACGGCGATGTATCGATTCGATTCGGTGGCTCCGATAAAAATCGAATCCGATTATTTCGTTTTTTTTTATTATAAATAATTTGGCTATGTTTTTTTCGCAAATAGTATTTTTGTTATGTTTTAATCGAAGATTTGTAATTATCTTATTGCCGATTTGTTTTAATTACGGTCATAATCCGACACCTACGAACCTATCGTTAAATATCATGGAAGATCACCTTATATATACACCTTCCTACAGTAAGCTTTTTTTTCTATTCAAGGGTTGCTTGCTTTTAAACGAAATTAAGATAAATTGTTAACTTATGCCTAACATCAAACAACTCAATAAATTCATTGTTGAGTTATTGATCATTAATATGCACAAGTTATTTCACACGTATTCTTTTTTGACAAAAAGTAGCAATTGATATAGAACTACAATATTTATGATACTGGGACGATACATTTAATTTTTCACTCTATTACGAGGGAAGAAATCAAAGATGCCCTCGTCGTCTTAGTACATTATTCCCTGATCGATAATTATTCTTTATCTACGGAAAAGAGAAGAAAATTGTGCCTAAATTAATACAAAATTCTGTGCTTTACTAGAAAACTGGTGTGCATATTTTTATAGTTATAAATCTTCTTCTTTGTCCATGGAATGGAAGATATACGTATATATATATAGACATGAAAAAAGAGCTTACCATGCAAAAGAGAATAGTCAAGGATAAACTACAATTAATCATATTTGTGGTTATAATTGTTGTTTGATTTTTTAGATCAAATAGAAAATATTAGAATGCATACACCGAAAGACCGGTACAACCGCGAGTATGAAATGGCCACTGTCATCGTTGTCACGTGCTTCCGATTTTCTGTGATACGATCTAATATTTTACTATTGATATGATAGTACGATTAAGATTAAAATTTAAGATTTAGCATGTAATTAGTATAAAATATTATAAATAAATAGGTAAATTTTCTTCTTCTTCTTCTTTTTTATGAATCAGATTTTATCGTCAATGTCTTGTTTCTGTCCGTACGTTTCTCTTTCTTTCTTTTATTCGTCGTTTCCTCGAATTTGAGATTGTCGACCATATTTTCATTGAGTTGGTGAATGTAGGGAAGAGTCGGTGGAAGAATGACAATGATCTCGAGCGTTCATTGATAATCCATCGGCTGTTGGAGATTCGGCGAGCTCGACGGTGGTTGGATTCGATTGTCAATGAAGATGAAGAAGAAAAAGAAAGGAAGAATAAGAGAAAAGAAGGGAATAAAGGGAAATAAGAAAAGTTCTGGACTTTTTACAATTTCCTCATTTTTATAAGTCTTTCTTACATTTTGTGTAAAATTATTTTTACTTTATATTAATGTATGATTATAATGTTTTATGCATTTTAAATTCTTAAGTATATGGATATTAGTGTTTATTGCATCTTTATTACGATTATGCCAAAATTATGCATTTATGAAAATATCTGTGATACTTCATAGGTTAGAAGATGATGCATATTTATTGATATTATCACATATATAAGGAAACCATGATTGTTATATATGACATGAAAATTTATTATTAACCATGGAAGACTTATTTATCTTACATGTGGTTACTTGAAGGTAAAGGCAATAATTGTAGGATATGCATGTTATTAATATGATTTTGGACCTAATATGAAATTTGACACTTATTAAAATGAATGAATATTTGGTTATGAAACTTAGTCATAGAAGTATGATATTATATACACAATAGAGATAGAATGATATATTTTATCTAATTTTAGACATTCAAGGTATTCTAGGTCATAGTTACAAAGTAATATGTAACAACCAGACATTGTTACAATAACTATAACGTGTAGTTATAATTAAACTAAATAACAAAATGTATGAATATAAATGATATCGTGACCTAATTAATCATTGCAAATTTGTAGGATTCATTTTGTTGTGATAGTTTTACATTTTTTTTTTTTTTTTGCATTGATTGACTATATAACATCTCTAATACATGCATCATAATATTTTAGACTTATGGTAGATTCTAAAGTCTTTGCTTACACATTATTGTTGTTTTCTAAGGATATTTGGTAGATACCTAAGGTGAACATGAGCAAGACAAGACACATTAGTTACTTTTTACAGTTGTACAATAATTATAAATGAACTGATATTATAGTGTGTATCACACTTGTGTATTTTACGTAAATAACTTTTATTATTTTTGTTATGAATTTTATTTATAATTATCTAAATTTTTATTGTTATATTTTTTTTTAGCAATATCAATCTTATAATATTAAAAGAGAAAATTGTTCACACATTAATGATTTATTTAAATATAATTTTTTTCTTTAATATTAGGGTGACAACCGTTTTCTTTAGGAAGGATGTGACATAGCATTTGAGTTTACTGCCGACATAGACACTACCGTGTTTACGTTTTTCTGATTTTTTTTTTCTCGAAAAAACTTTAATTCATTATAGTCATGTGCGGGAAATGTGACCGAAGCGACGGCTGCAAATAAAAGTAGTGAGAAAGTAGTCGATTAGAAATTGCACAGATCAAGTTCAAGTACGCATTTCCCATGTTTCTTCCCCAGGACGAAGAAAAATATTGGAACATTACTGATAGAGAAGTACTGTTGGGCTTTAACGATATATGTCTTGAAAAAATAAAAAGCAAAATTTATAAGGCACCTAATGATTTAAATTATAGAGCCAAATATTATATTAAATACAATATATGTACGTTTTATAAAAATAAATTATTTGTCGTGGTGCGTACATATTCTTTACGCAAGTTCAAGTGAGGATTTTTTTTTTTTTTTTAATTGTCGCATTTGAGGGCGTTTACGTAGAATATTTAAATGATTAGTGTATTGGTTTTGTCTTTTTTTGGTCCCATCCATGTACTGGTGATCGCCTTCGTTTCTGTCCTTGATAATATAGATCTAAAATGATTAGTATAATTGATTGTCTTTTTTTCAATATTTGTAGTAAAAAATATTCAAAATTTAAGTTGGAGTAAAAATATTATTATTACAAAAACTATAAAATTAAAATGTTTATGTTGACTTCAAAGTATCTTTTGTTATAACTGTTATGTTAATCTTATTGCTAAAAATTGATCAAATGAATTAAAAAAAGAGATCACGTAAATGTACCCCTACTTTCCGCCATTATTGATTGCATCTTTGTAAATGTATATTGTAAATCACATAAGTATATCTTGCTTTATCATTTTTAATTGTATTTTACTTTCTTTATGAATCACCTTGAAAATAATATATCAAAATAAAATCTGATGTCCTTTTTTATCCTGTAATGCATACCTTATTAATTTTATTTTTGAAAATTATAACAAAAAAACCGTAAATACGAAAAAAATTAACATCAAATTATATAATTAAAAAAATACCTAAATTTCAAACTTTAAGTCGCATTACGAAAAAATAAACTATTCGCATTAAAACAAAACAAGTTTGGTGCGGACCGATATTGACCACATCGCTTCGTTGGTCGAAACCAAACGTATCTCATCCTCTTGACTCTTCTGCCTTCCTTCCTCCGCAAATTCCTCCATCCTCTCTGTTCTCCTCTCTCGATCTCAAGCAGCAGCACACGTCAAGGTGGTCATGGACAGGACGGCGGCGAGCCACCCTCAACACCCGAAGACGGCGGAGAACAAGAATATCGTCAAGTACTTGAAGAGAGCCACGACGTTCACGGTGCCCACGAGAACGTACAGCCACGGCCACGACAGAGGCTTCTCGGGACCGATGGCGCCGCTCGTGCCGGCCGAGGCACGGCGACGTGGAATGAAGGGTGGGGGAGAGAGGGTGCTCGACGTCGATCAGGAACCCACGTCGCCCAAGGTGTCGTGCATCGGCCAAGTCAAGAAGCACAGGGAGGTGTGCATGTTGGCGTCGACGAGAGGGGACGTTTACCACGGTGAGGGGAAGGGGGAGAATAAGTATAAGAATAAGAAGAACACCTCTTCTACATCCTCCTCGGTGCTTTCGATGATTTTCAAAGGGAAGCTTCGTCGGGCGGCGAAGGCGACGGAAGCAGTACTGCCGCAGCCACAACCGGTGGCGCCGGAACAGGCGCCGTCGATTGGGCAAATGAAGAGGTTCACCAGCGGACGAGATAAGCTTTGTGGGTTTGATTGGAAGATGAATAGCAGCATCAATGGTCATGATGGAGACGCTGGCAGCAGTTACTTCAGTGCGGACGATGGCGAAGAGGAAGAAGAAGAGGACCGTGGTGTTACACATTCTGGGCCAACTGAGATGGAAGCAGAGAACAAGAGGAAGGAGATGAACTTGTGGCAGAGGAGGATGGCCAGACCACCCCAGCCAAGCTGATCAAGGAGTATTTTTTTCCAATTATTGTTGTTATATATCCGGTGCGGTTGTGATATTGGAAGAAACCATCGATGTAGATGGAGGTCCAAATGGTTTGGGATGTTTAATTGATATCGACAAAGAACTTATAGTTAAAGGTTCAATAATGGCATGTATAAGTAGGGAAGCAATATGTTCACGTACATTTTGATAGTCAAAGAATTATTTACAGCTAGCGTGATGTATCATTTTATTACATGAGTTTTATATAATAATTTACCTTCTCTTGGTCATCGATCATTAACGAAAAAAACATACCACCGAAAATATTATGACAGTTATCAGACAGTAACGATAATATTTATGCATAAATTTGAAACTCGCCATAGAATAAAATAGATGAAACAATAGCAGGCTCGGCTTAATAATAATTAAGAATCAATCAAACGTTGCTAATTAGCAATTACGCCCTGGTATCTTAGAATCTCGCCGATGAGGTCACCTTTGCCGGATCCCACGTACCTGCCACAGATCTGGCCGTCCCTGATGAACAAGAACGTCGGCACCTCTAAGACGTTCATGTCCTTCAGGAACTGCATGCAGCTGTCGTTCTCGTCGCCGTTCATCCTGGCGAACACGGCGACGTCGGCCATGGACCTCGATAGCTTCACCACCGTGGGGTAAACCTTCACGCACGGGCCGCAGTTCTTCAGCCCCACGTCCAGCACCACCAGCCTGCCCTTCTCGCCGCTCTCCCTCTCCATCAAGGCCTCCACGTCCTCCCGGTTGTGCAGCTGCACCACCAGCGAGTGCTTGTCGCCGTAGTACAGCACGTCGTCCCGAAGAACGTCCGGACCGATGGCTTCTTCCTCGTGGATTTTCTCCATACCTGTTAATTAATTAAGCGTACAAGCGTATGCCAATTGAGATTTTCCATCTTTTTTTCTTCTTTTTATGGTCCATCTTCGGTTTATTACTAGAAATATGAATCTTGAATCTTGTCCAATATATATGAACCATTGGGCTACCAACACCGTCAAATCTATTTTTTTTATAGGAAGGCAAGAGCTAGATATTGAACTTAAATTTAAATAAAAATCATATCATCATAAAAGAAGCATCATCGAATCATAAGAACGGTGGCTGATGGATTTGGGAATAGAACTTGTTCCACCTAAAAAAATGCTCGGATCACATGCGTTTTTCAATCATACAACTAACCAGAAATGATCCATCCACAAATAATCATAAGAATGGTGTTTGCCAAGCTTTCTTGAAAGGCTTAATTTTAAAATCTGGGCATTCAAATAAACATAGATAGGGGTTGAATTTCCTTCAAAGGCCAATTAAACGAACTTTAATCATGCATTTCGCGATTGTGGTATCAACTTAATGAATTGTATTCTCTCTGATTGTTGAGAATTAGAGGGTATCTAAATCATCCAATAATTGCAATATATGGGAAATCAAATGCTTTATATTTTTCTTGTAATCAGATTAGGGCATCGACGCTTATTTTCACCAGTAAATTAGGAAATCAGGTGCGAACGAATTAAGCCACAAGTGTCACCATACCTTTGTAGAAGCAGAAGTGGGGAACTTTGTCGATGCCTTCTCGCCGGCAGAGCTCACGGGTCTGATCGTTCTCGTCGCCCATCACCAGCAGGAAGTCCGCATCGCTACAAGTGCGGCTCAGCTCCACCATGACCGGGTAGAGCCGGCGGCTGTTGGGGCTATGGCTCGCCGCGTACTCTACCACCACAAGCCTATTCTTGGCGGCACGGAGGGCGGCGTCGAACTCTTCGGTGGTGTGGACTTGCCGGACCCGCTCGTCATTCCTGACGGTCGCAGCCTCGTTGACCTTGGTTGAGGCTATCGTCGGAAGGGTGGTTGGTCTCGGCACATGAACACTGCCGCGACTTCTACGATTGTTGGTCGAATGGGACGAACGAGAAGAAAGAAATGAAGAAGAGGAAGGCAGAGGGAGTACTGCTGTTGTGACGGCAGCGGCGTTGGTGGTGGTGGTGGGGAGTTTTGTGCGGAGGGGATAAGATAAGGGATTGGACAACAGCAAGTTGGTGACTGGAGCCATGTGAACCTCCGCCGAGGTGGAGAGACTCCGGTGCGGGGGAGCTGGACTGGAGCCGGACCCTTTTCTTTTGTCAGCGTTTTTCTTCAGTATTCTAGTGGAAGGGTTGTACCAACGGAATTAAAATAAAATGGCAGGAAATAAATTTTATTCGATTAAGATGTTTGTGTTATTGAAAATAATGAAAAAGAAATCTTATCATTTTCTTTATATAAAATTTCTTATTTAAAAATTTTCCGTATAATATTGAATGAGACTACAGTTATTTCTTTATTTTTAACTAATCAAATTATTATAATTTTTTGATTATTTAAATCATGGACGGATGCTTTTCCGTGTGGTATTGATAATTTTTTTTTAATTTTCTAAGATACTAATTTTTTTAAAAAATTATAAGTATCGTCATTAACCATGTAACTTGTAAATTTTGATCGAGTCGTAGAAAAATATCCTACACAAAATTGGAACGTGGAGGCGTGGCAGTGGTGGAGTGGAGCTTTGCGCATCCAATCAAACTCATGTGTGGTGGCTTTTTTTTGATAACATGTTTTTTTTTGCAATATATATATATATATAATATAAATATATTGATAACTTGTCGTGGCGGGCATTTTTTCTCCGTGGCGTGGACGGTTGAGATGTTTTCCGGCTCTTTTAATTTGCCTGGGATGTGAGGGCGCAATATCCTGTTTGAGTGACATTCTTTTGGTCTAAATAAATGTATGATTTATTCCCCTTGTATGTTATTATAAAATATCATTCTTTACGTATGTTATTGGAAAATCTTTATTTAATTATAATATCTTAACAGGGACTGGGAATTCGATTTATTGCAGGTGGTAAATTAGTCAAGTGATGGAAGGACATTTCGCACACAAAATATTTTAAGTCACTGTTATATATTAACCAAAGCAGCATTTTAAACAATGTTAAATTTTAAAGGGACGTACTAATAAATGTGTATTTTACAGTGATATATATGACAGTATGATGTTTTACAGTGCTATAACTAACAAAAAAAAAAAAACATAAAAGGAATTTTTGGGTTCATTAGAAGTTCATTTTGTAAGATTTAAGATGTTTAATTTATGGTGTAAATATAAAAATAGGAAAACTTGACGTAGGGGTGACGAGATGAATCATGGTCAACTAATTCAATTCGTCCTATTTGACAGATAGGTTTCAATTAAGGTTAAATAAATTTAGGTCATAAATAGATCAACTTGTCTAGTCTAACAAATGTAATATGCTTATAATGATTGCCGGCCTATACAAGAAAATCTTATAATCTGATACACATACAAATATTATTAACATATAATATATCATATGATATCATGTATATTTACTTATTTATAGTTATTTATATGATATTTAAAAAATATTAATAAAAAAAATATTTGAAATAAATACTTTTTAAATATAATCTTTATCTATTTTTATTTCCTTTGTGGTTTTCTTTATTTAGTAGGTGTTTGTACCTTCAAAAAGTTTAAAAAAAGAAAGTTAGTAAAGTAAACAAAACAAAAAGTTCAAGAAAGTTAAGAAAATTTAAAGACATTTGTGTACATTGAGAAATTATAAGAAAGAAAAGGAATACAAATTATAAATAAATAAATTTATTACTTTAAAATGTTTCAAAAAATAATGAATAATAACAATATCATTATTAAAAATATTTAAAAGATAATCAAACTATAAAAATGTATTACTATTTGAAAGTTGAATAATTTCATTAAATGAAATAAATATTACAACATGACAAATATTATAATTTTTTTTCATAATATTCATATACAAATTCATTTGAAAAATTTTGACTTCTTAATTATTCTCATATAGCATACATAATATTTTCATGCATTCTATCGATTATATATATTTTTTCTTCTTAAGTCATTCCTATAATATTTATTATTTCTTTCTCTCTTTCATCTATACCTGATATTTCATTAACAATGTCAAATTTTGATAATTTATCTTATAAATTTTTAAGTAAATCAATTATATTTGATTGACGAATGAAATTATAAAACAATAAATAATGAAACGATAAATCATTAACAAATGAAAGGAGAGAGATAGAATTTTAAAGAAGAAGATGAAGCAACGAGGATTAAATAGATTTTCTGCTAAATGCATTAAACATTGTTATGCATACATATCTATATATCCACTTTCAGAGTAGATTGAACTACCAATCCCTCCTTACATATACAAGGATGGGACTTATATATATATAAAAATAAATAAAGGAGTAATCTGCTACTCATAAGTTATAAACAATTGATTTTAAGTTAATTGACCTCATTTTAATATGATATCAAAATAAAAAATGATATTTTGAATGCAAGGCTCTAGTGTTAATCAACTAGTAGGGTCATCACCAAACAGAAACTAAAAATGAAAAATGATATGCCTAAATCTATTGGGTGGCCCCAAGCAATACCTAAATTATTGAATGAACAAAGAAATAATGATTAAAAAAACTAAATTGCATGATGCTCCAACTGAATTGACCAATACCAAGCACCGTCGCAACCTACCAAGAGAAGGTGGTAGTTCATTAGATAACACCTCGTTGTCTTTGATGCACGGCACACACAGACTGTACGATAACTCAAGCTCTAAGGGAATTTCACCAAAGAGGCGGTTGGAGTAGAGGAGGGAGGTGAGTAGTTGAGAGGTTTGACAGGAGTGGTGGGATGGGACCAGTGAGCTGATTGGATGAGAGGTCAAGATTGACAAGGTGAGGGAGTTTGGAAATAGGTCGGCTAGACATGTTGAGAAATAGAAAACAAGAGGTTTATTTTGATCGTAGAGATCAGACATCTTAATAAAATCAGATCGCTGACGTGAAGTAGATTTGAGAAACAACGTGAAACTTTTTCTGCTCTTCTATAAGGTGTGTCTCATAATCTTGTGTTAATAATATAATATGCATTGAATGTGCATAACATAAATTTGTCAGAAATTTAACACGATATAAACATAAATATTGTCCGTACTCTGAAAGCCGAGCAGAGGCCGGTATATATAATATGATTTTTGTTACATGTAACATGAAGTAGTCTAAAATGTTATATGATTTAAATGTCTATATTCGAAAAATGAGCATGAAGAATACACAACGTGATGAAAGATAGAAGAAACGTAGAAAAAACTCAACATGACGAGCAAAATATTCTGCTCACGTGGGCGATGGATCGTAGCAACGAAGCGGCAACACAACCGAAACGACGAGTCCGAGTCCATCCTCGGAGCGCTCAGTCGATTTGCCAATGGCCCGAATCCGATTACCAATGGTGTGCGTCTCTTTCGCCCGAATCCAAATTCAGAGAAGCTTTTCACTTCATCTCCATGTGATTTTTTTGCGAAAATAAATAACGTTCTTAATTTCAAAAATCACTTTACAATATCACAAAAATTGTCTCTTCTGCACAGAATGGTAATGCCAGGCCTGCCCTCCTCCTTAAGGCTCTTCTTCCTTTCTCTTTAATAGCAAAAGCCCAAGAGCAGGCAGGATATTTCCTTTTACATCAGCAAATCCCGGGAACAGGATTAGAAATTATGCTTTGCCCTTTCACTGCACCACCAATTATATCACTCACCCATCACTAGCCCTGTCTTCTGCTTTTCTTGCGGCTTCCGCTATTCCTTTCCTCTCTCATCTCTGTGCACAGACATATCTCGTATTCGGCTTGCACCATCACGCAATAAGCGAGCGAAGACCTTGGCAGACCAAGGAAGCCACCACTTTCTTAAAAGTTATGTTCTCCCCTGTTTGTTTGCTGGCTTGTTTTTTCCCTTCTCTCTTCCTCCACACTACTGCCTTTGTGCCTTTTTCTTTTTAACACACACACACACACACATACAGAGAGAGAGAGAGAGAGAGAGAGAGAGAGAGAGAGAGAGAGTTTCAATCCACTCCACTTCGTTCTGTCCTCGGTTTGCCCAGCACAAGCAAAAGCACCCACCACCACTACCAGAACAGCAGAGCTCTTGGTAACAGAGATGGGGGAGGGAAGCGGGCTTGGTCACCTGTACGTGTGTGTGTTCCTCTACAACTTCTCGGCCTTCATGGTCCTCCCAGCGATCACAGACGTGACGATGGAGACGCTCTGTCCCGGGACAGACCAGTGCGGCCTCGCCATTTACCTCTCCGGATTCCAGCAAGCCGTAAGCCAACATGCTCTTCTTCCTCCCACCACTCTCCTTTCTCTATACTAATGGGGGATGGCAGGGCAGCTTCCTCGTCTCTCTGTTTCTTGTCCTTTCTTCCTCTTTCTATGACATGGTTTTTCTCTTCTCCTGGTTAACGAACCAAGCTTTACCCAGATCACAGTAGAAGTATGTGAAATTCTAACATAAATAATTTTTAAAGTAAAGTGTACGCTTTGCCTGTCAACGGAGAGGTGAAATCGTCCCTCGGTGTTCTTTCAAATTATTTTTACATTAACATGTGCAATATTTCTGTTGATTTAAGGCAGTATAATCTTCCTTAGAGTTACCGTTATTATTAGTAAACAAATTAATTTAAAGTAAGAAATGAAATATTGAATTCGAATGTAATTAAAAACGCCGTCATTGCAAAAAAAAAAAAAAAAAAAAAAAACCTAAAAATAGAAACAAGTCGTCTTCTTTTTCTTTATAAATTAAAAAATAATAATAAAAGGAGATTACAAATGGATGGTGCTTACGGTAAATTTGATTTCGGCTTTTGTAAGATTCTAATGTCCGAACTAAAACGAATATTTTAATGGAAACACAGCTTTTCGAAAAAAGTACTATTTTACAGAAGTATGATTTTGGCCTCAGCTTTTACAAAAGTTAGCGTTCATTGGAAGCTTCGGTTCAAAGTTTAGTGCAACAAGATCTAAGAAATGAACAATTTCTAAAAAAGTGCAACAAAATATTAAACACTCAGTCAAAAATTGCACTCTCTCTAAGCTTAAATAGAAAGAATAACTAACTTCATATAAAAGTTACATTTTTTCGAGCAATCGAGCTTCTTCATTTTTCCATTTTACCGTCAACTTATTATATTATATCATAATTTGTCACTTTCTTATTTTGCCCTTGTATTTTTACTTTTTCACCCTCACACCATGCTTCTGATCGGGCTCGAGCCCGGTTCGCCCGTGCCCACTTTTTTCGAAATTTTATATTTTAATCGTATAATTTAATTTATACACATATATGAGTAATACCAATAATAAAAAACGAATAAATAATTAAAAATTTAATTGACTGAAAAAATTGTAAAAATTATAAACTTTCTATTTTCATTATACAAGTTTATTGTTTACGTTTAATATTTTAAAAAATGACAAAATTTTTACATCAATACTGAAATTTATTTGTTTGCATTTTTGCTCTGTTTTACATTAAGAACGACCAGTAGACGTTGTTGATATGTATGTTATATCATCTTCATTTATGTCGCTGTTTTTGAAGACAGACGATCTAAATCATTATATCAGTCCTTTAGATTGATTGACGACTTAGCAAATTTGACAAACAACTTTGTTCTTTATCCAATTGAGAAACCTTACCACCTGAAAAGAAGAAGAAGACTTCAACTCTACGGTACATGTAAAAATTGTTAGTGGTTTTTTTGCCATCTTAGAAACTGTAGAAAATCCAGATGAATTTACATGACATCAATTTAAAATATTTTTATTTAAATATTCGTCTTCACTAAAATATATACATGTATAATTATATGTTTTCATGTTCACGGTAATTTTTCCTCAAGATTTAAGTATAAAAAAAAAAAAAAACCACTGCTGCTATTATAAAAAAAAGAAAAGAACAAATCGTGCTCCAATTGTCCACTGATGATCTTGGTACGAGGTATTACGTTGACTTTGTCAAACGAAGGTGACAGGAGTGGGCACGCTCGTGGTAACTCCACTCGTCGGAAGCCTGTCCGACGTGCACGGCCGTAAGACGCTGCTGACTGTGCCCATGACGACTTCCATCATTCCGCTAGGTAAACTTTGCCTTTTCCTCCGAACATTGTCATTTTACCTATGACTTGTGACAAAAATATTATAATCGGGAATGCATCGTATGACAAGGATGTATCATTTACAATATAATCATATAAAAATACTCAATGAAAGAAACAATTTAATTTGTGCTTTTCTCGTAACCATTATTTTTGCAGCGATATTGGCCTGTGGTCGGAGCAAGAGCATGTTTTACGCTTACTACGTTGTCAACACATTCGCCGGGATGTTCTCAAAAGGAGGCATTCATTGCTTGACACATGCTTACGTGGTAACCTCACCTCCCTCTTGTTGTCGTTTTGGGAGACTTATTTATTCTAGGTCACCCTGACGACAACCGGCAATTTACTCGTCGTAGGCCGACGTAGTCGGGGACCGTCGGCGGGCTTCCGTCTTCGGCGTACTCTCTGGCATCTCCGCGGGCGGGTTCGTCTCTGGGACACTGGTCACTCGCTTCATCCCCGCCTCCCTCGCGTTCCAGGTCTCTCCCACCCTGTCCCACTCCCGTTTCTCTCGACCGTGTCTCCCTTTGGCATTGCATTGATTGGAGTGTTCTCGGCGCGTTCCAGGTCGCGGCGGCTGTGGCGACGCTGGCGGCTGTGTACATGAGACTCTTCCTTGTTGAATCTCTCGGAGCTGCGCCTTCTCCTGTTGATGAGCTCACTGGGCTGATCACCCCCGGCGAGGATAGCTCGTCTCAGAAGCTCATGCCGGAGATGAGAAGGCATTCCCCATTGGACATGTTTCGGTTTTTGAGGAGCAGGTGAGAGCATACTTTCCTAGACTCTATTGTAATGAATATCTTTGAGACGTTAATTCGGTTACTCAATGTTTTACTTTCAAGTGACCTTGAGTTTGTACCATCGATCCGTCAGAATAAAATTCACTTATATAAATATATTTTGAAAAAAAAAAAAGGAGTTGATAATTCGCTTGTACCATTTCATGATACATGACAATGTATTATTGTGTCAATCCCTTGATTAAGGTAGACAAGGGTCTGTTTTTTAGATTGATACATGAATCTTGAAAAAAAATGTTATGTTGTTCTTATTGGACTTAAACTTGTATTTGATCGTAAGGATGCAAGGATGCTTTAGTTCAATCAAAAGCTGTTGCTTATCATCTATTTCGATTCTTAAAAAAAATTGTGAACAAAGCTCCTCTCCGTATTTTAGGGTCTTCATCGACTCATGGCTTGCTATTTTCTTTCTAAATATCTGCACATGTTCTTTTCAGGTGCGCTAATTTATAAAAATATATATTCAAAATTAATTTTGCAGTTTGGTATTGTCGCAAGCAGCAATCATTGTATTTTTGATCAGCTTTGGAGATAGTGGCCTGCAAGACTCTATTCTGGTACATTCTCATAGGTCATAGATGTGAGGAGTCCTTTTTTCTCTAAACAAATTTGTTCATCTGAGGTCAACAACTTGGTAACTAGTTTTATCGACCAACTTATCATTGTAGTTCATGTTTCTAGCTGACTTATTTTCTGAACCTTGTTGTAGTACTATTTCAAAGCAGTGTTCCATTTCAACAAAGATCAGTTTGCAGATTTCTTGCTAATAATTGGTACTGCTGGTGCGTTTTCACAGGTAGATTAATGGTCTATTTCACTTAAATGAAATGGCTAGCTCTATGAATTTTTTATAGAACATCCGGTGTAGATATTCTCAGCAAAAAAACGTAGGATATGGATAGGCTTGTTACCCGTTTTATTTTCAGCTTTTGGCTCTGGTTCAACCTCATGTTTTATTGTTGCATTTTGCAGTTGATTCTGATGCCTATTGCTGTGCCTGCTATTGGAGAGGAAAGGCTTCTTAGCTTGGCACTCCTGGCCTATTGTGCACATGTAACACTATTTCTGTATCTTTTTCTTTCTTTATATTAATCTAATGGCTTTAATGTAACAATGAAACTAATTATATAGTTTTTGACTTTTAGTTTCAATCATGCAGGTATTTCTATATAGCATTGCATGGGCTTCTTGGGTACTTCTCCCCCTTATCTTGTTGCTTTTGTTTTGTGTCAACGAGAATTTGATCTTTCATGCAAATGCTTTTCCTCCTTTCATAAATATTATATCTACACTGCTTTGCACTCTCTGTTTTACAACCCTTACATTTTACTGCCTTACTGGAATCTTACCTTTTCCCATGATAAACTTACCAAGGATAAAATCTGTATGCTGGTAACCCTTTAGTCTGTCTTAATAAATCCAATGATAGGAACCCAATTTCCTGTCATTTAACTTTGTTTCCCCAAAATCCCCTAGACCCACCACCCTTTGGATGGTGAGCACAGGCTCTAGATTTGAGGTTGATTCACAGTGCCATGCTAGATTTTCCTAAATTTGCTTTCGCCCCCAGGGTTCAAGTTGGAGGTCTCTCACATGGAGGCCTTTCAACATGGCACCTACTACTAAGCCATTCTGTGGAGGGTATCGTTTAACATTGTTATTAAGTATGGTTGCTCTTTCAGTTGATTCTTGTTGACCATTTAAAATGAAAAGGTGATCTACAGCTTGTGTAAAAGCAATTCTTTTTATTAATATGTTGTGTTGCTTCCTCAAGACTCTTTATCCTTTGAATACCTTCTTCAAGTTGCCATCATTAAAAAAAAAGAAAAAGAAAAAGAAAAAAGTTGCCATCATTAACGAATCACAACATATAAACTGATCAAACAATAGATGGTTTAGATACTGCTTGCACCTTTTGAAAATTAAAATTCATTCACTATACTCTAATCCTTAAATCTATATATAGGTTATTGGTTTTTTGTCTTCAATTACCTCAACATTTAATAAATTTTATATCATTTTCAAACTTGCTGACTTTGCAGGTTCCATATTTTGCTGCTACCTTTATAGTTGCAAGTGTTTTTGGCCACCCCTGTGTGTGTATTACTTCCAACATTTTATTTAATTTCTTAAATAATGTTTACTTTTGGAGCTGATTCTCTTTCCACTTAGATTAGAAGCATTGTCTCAAAGAAAGTTGGGGCCTGTGAGCAGGTAATGTTGTATCATTTTAATCACTGTACTCTTTATCAGCTCTCTTCTTTTCTCTTAGAAATCTGAGATTTTTAGCCTAATTTTTTTTTTGTTGATAAAAAAGTTTTATTTCATTTTTGTTTTCAATTTCCCCATAAAGACCCATCATCTTTATCTGCCCATTTCTGGCACATTTACTGGAGATCTTATCGAAGCTTTTGAGAATTAGAGGTTCCAGTTGAACAAAAAAAAGTTTGATTTTTATTTTGGTAAACATTTTTAATTCTTTGGCAGGTTCAACTTATTATAGGATGGCATTAACTATTATTTCAGGGTACTGCATATTGATGCCATTTCAATCAGTTTTTAGTCAAATTCTTGAGTTTAGATGCCTATCATTTAATTTACTTAATCTTGATTTTTTGGATGATTGTGAATATCTGCATATAGTGTATGCTTATTCCAGAGAAATGCTTTAATTTCCTTTTTTCCTGTGGACAATCAGTGAATTTCTCTGCGGAAGTCATTTACTTTGTTAGTTCTTTTATATGTGATGATTAGCTGCAGTGATCAAAGCATGTCATGAAATAATACCATTCTTTCAAATCTTGTGCTTTTATCACATCCTAAATCTTAAACCCTTAATCCTCAATTTTAACGTTGGTCACACTTTTATGCATTAAGGGAATGTATATGGAATTTAAAAATTCAAGACAACAGATCTCTGTATTGTCCAATTGTTTCTGTAAGTATGTTGAAAATGGCATACGTGAGATTCCTTTCTGTTAGTCTGTTACCTCATTTCATATCCACATAATGGCATCGGATGACAACTTATTTATGCTCCTTTCAAACTAATGCTTGTTAACAATGATGATTCTTTGATAAAATTTTGATGAAAAAAGGTTTATTACATGTGCAACATGACTTAGGAGTTTTTAATAAGTCATATTTTTCTACCTGACTGCACTGGTTAGGGAATGGCTCAAGGATGCATTTCAGGAGTTTATTCTCTTGCTAACATATTAGCTCCATTTGTGATTACTCCACTAACCGGTAAATGTTACAAATTGACACTGGCTTGTAATTCCAGTACATAGACAAATCGATACATGATTAATTCATTTTCTTTTCTAGCACTGTTCCTGTCAGATAATGCACCTTTCAACTTTCCAGGATTCAGTATATTATGCATTGGATTTATAGCAGTAAGCATTCACAGATCAAACATGATTTCCCGTTATTGTTACTGTGGTATTGATCTCACAAGATATCTGTTGTTGCAGGTTGCTGCCTTTGTAGTAAGTGTAGTGATGATGAGGGCTGGACAACCGGGACCTTCAGTTTTGATTAAAAAAAATATGTTTTCCCAAAATGTATAAGAAAAATTAAATATTTTAGTAAGATGGCATATACCACTATATCTTTATTCCTCTGTCACTGATATGAGATGGAGGTACATACATGTATAATGTGTACTTCAAACAGTGGCAGTGGAGTGTCATATATATAAATTGTAATTCTGTAACTTGTAATTGTGTGCCATCAAACGTAGTGTACATTTTGCTAGTGTCAATATCATATAGTTTATAATTTGCAGATTTTAGTAATATTTATCAAACCTCCTGAAACATCAACAGTTATTTAGTAAATGTGATTTATTTCTGAAAAATCTCGTTTACTGACTTGTGTTTGCCATTTCTTGCGTTATCATAACTGTTGATGTTTCAGGAGGTTCTTCTCAAGCTACCATCTCCATTGGTTGATGTTTGAGGAAGTATTTCCCTTGATACTTCACCGTAGTTTGAATGCAATCTGTATATTAGAACTCAAAATATTTATCAAACAAATGTATGTCTGTTGAAAAAAGCTGTTTGACCTATCCCTAATTCCAGCTATTGTTAAAAAAGGTATAACAAGCATAAATTAATGAATTATTTTTATCTTCAAAATATATTTAAATATCAATTTCTACTTTATTTATTAGACATAAATGAAACAAGTGTGAATGAATCAGAGTTGTTCTTTAAGTTTTATGTAAGCAATTATGCACATCCTTTCTCATTTTAATACTACATATCTATTTTTAAAATTGAATAATATTTGGTTGTCCCTTTTATGTCAGGGAATAACAAACGTTGTTGTGCAGAAATTTTATTTATTTCAAAGTGAGGTGATTATTTTGTTTACTTGTGTTGTTGCCTATCTTAAGTTTTTAGTGTACAGAGTAGATAGTTATTTAGAACTGTGATTGATCTAGACTGTTACAACAAAAAAAACTTGATCTAGGCCTGATTTGAACAATCCCAGTCCCCTTTATGAGTCTCATGACCTGATGATTGTTAGCTGTCCAATCCAGAATCAGATCAGAACTGATCAATCATTAAAAGTACAGATGGAAATACCTGGCCTGAAAGTGATGGGATTCATTTGGAACTACATTTCTACCATAGTTTCTTCAGAAAAACACTTTTTTTCAAAACAAATCTTTAAACATGCATAGTGGTTGCAATTTTTTTTGAAAACGCAGTTTTTGCATTTCATTTTAGATTCAGTACTTTTAAAACTACTGATAAGAGTAAGCTTATGAAAAAGTTAGGGGGATAAAATTGTCCTTATAATTTTTTGTTTTTCTAAAGAAATCCTCAAAAAGATATTAACAGTACTATTTTCCAATAAATTAGCTTTTCTGAAAAAGTTATAAGCTTCATTGCAGTTCCAAATTCATTCTTGGTGTATCCGAACTTAACCTAACTCAGTGGATGTCCAGTGCACAACACTATTGTCTTCATCCTGTAAATTTGATACCATGATTACATTTTCTTGTTAAATTCGGTCATCACTTCAAATTATACAAGTCTACAAAAAATTGAGTTGTATTTTATATTCAAGACCCTTGTACTTGTATTTCTAAGTTTGGGATATATTGTATTAATTGATATCTTTAATCTCTTTTGGAAAACTTTAGTTCTACCAATACATGCACCATGCTCTCTTGTTCTTATTATTCCTTCCTCACTTTTACTAATGGTACAATCTTCTTTTAGATAGACAAATTGGTCTTTGATGGTTGGATTCTAGTTCAAAATCTTGCATCCTATAGAATAGACAATCAAGTCAGTCATTTTCCATTTCTGTCAAAAAAAATTAAATTTTAATCTGAATTGTTTTTAAGTACTTATGAAATATCATTCGTAAATTTGTTTCAGACATTTTTTTGTGCCAATCCGTTATCAGATAATTATGTGTAGAACTCTATGCTCATCATCAAAAATGGTTGTTGAAACAGAGATTTACTGCTCTTTTATGTGATCTTGATAGCTGAGGTGGATGTTATGATACACCACAATAGAGACTAATCCCAGATATTGACACTATGTTTCAGAACGGCTTTCATAATCCCACTTTTGCTGTAAGTGCTACTTCTTCACTGCGCTTTGCTTTTAGATTCACACCCTTTTTTACTGGAAATTATCTTCTTCTTTTTTGTTGCGGACGTTATTCTTCAGTAATATCGATTTTTTTTAATGTAGTCTATGAATGAGCAATTTTTATTAAATCCTTTCTATATAATATATTAGATCGGTTAACTATGTGACAAGTAGTTGAACCATGCAATCACTAATCAGTCCCACGAATGCATCGTTTGATTTGTATGATATCTTTTTTATCGACATTGGTATTCTTTTTGTCTATATTTTATTTGAATCTAAAACATTCATTCCTTTTAAGCTTTCCAAGAGAAGGGAAAAATCAATTTAATTATGCTAATCCGTAGTTTTTGCGTTTATATGAATTTTAATAACATTAATTTTCGTGTTTATTAAAATTTAAATATTAATGAAAATTATTAATGACGTTGTTCTTAAACAATAGAATTATTGCATATGGTTAATTTGTATTTACATGATGTCATTGAAAGACTCCTCGATGCATCCCAACCTCACGTCGGGATAGAATATGGTTTGTACTTCATGAAAAATTATTCTTGGAGTCGACGTTCTTCGAACTTTACTAGAATACCTTTTTTTAAAATAAATAAATAAATATTTTTTTAAACATAGATTTTAATTATATAATTAGTTAATTTATAATATAATCGGTGTATACTAAATTGTAAATTTGAACTTAACGTGAATTATATCCATTAAAAATTTCAGACCATGCACAGGGAGACATGAAATCAACACATAAGAAGAAGAAGAAGAAGAAGATACGCATCGTCACCCACATCCGACATCCTTCCTCTATCCACGACACGAGGATGGGAGAGCTGACACAACAAGATGGGGCGGAGACACAGATCACTCGACGACGACCTTGCCGACCATACCAGCCCCTTGGTGGGGGGAACAGTAGATGCCGTACGTTCCCTTTTCCGTCAACTTCACGCTGAACACTTCGCCCGGGCCGTTCAGGAGGTCCTCCTCGCTCATGGAGATCTTCCCCGCGTCGACGCCCGCCGGCACCTCGTCCTCGTCGAATATCACGTTGTGGGGGAACCCTGCGTTGTTCTTGAAGACGATGGAATCCCCGGACTTGACCTTGATCTCTCTCGGCACGAACGCCAGCGACCCGTCGTCCCCGCCCAGCAGCACCTCCACGGCGAGGGCGTTGCTCGCAAGCACCGCGCTCGCGGCGGTCGCCACGACGGCAACCCCAACGTCCTTCAGCGAGGCCCTGGCGGAGAAGCCTGGGGCGGCCTTCGGGGAGGCTGCCCCCGCGGGCACGGCGGCGCGGGGGATGGTAGAGCCAGCCTTGAGGCCGGAGAATTGGGGGATGGTGACTGCGGCGGAGGTCATGCTGGCCATCCTGTAGATGTAGTGGCGGTGGTAAGAAGCAAGCAAGCGTGGACCAGCGAAGGAGGTGTTGTGGTGATATATCTTTATAGGCAGAGGGTGGTGGCTTGTGTGGATGAGACGGCGGGTGGGAGTGAGAGGGTCTCCTATCCCGACAGCCTCTACTTCTATTGGCTGCGACGGATGGCATCTGCTGACGTGGCAGGAGAGGGCTGGTTCGTAGCCTCAAACTCTTATTTTTTTCAGCACCACTCATTTATCATTGTAAGATAAGGGTGATTTTTTTTTCTTAATACATATTTCATTTTAATATTATATATATTTATCATTTATGTATCTTGCGGTTGCGGACGTGCCACCGGAAAACCTTTCCGGTAGCATTTTCATTTTCTCGTAAACACATTCAAGAAGGTAAAATTGAACGTATAAATTTTATTATTGTGATAAAAAAAATTTATAGCACAATTTTATTATTAATTTGTTTAAAAATATTAGATAGAATTATATAATTAGTTTTAAAAGTTTAATTTGTTTAATAATTGAACGTATAATAATTAATTTTATCGCAATCTACCGTATATACATTGAACTTTTCTATCACTTTGAGTTGCGTTCATTATTAATTTAACAAAATGGGTGAATTTTAAGACCTATAAATTAAATGTCAATATTTAGTTAATTTAAGTAAAAAATTGTCAGTAGTGTTTCTCCCTGTGCGATAAAATAATCATTTGGGTCAGCAGTTTGAATATTTGAAGTTTAGCATATCTGGGCTGTTTTCTTCCTGTACCTTCGCAACGCCGTAGACGGTTTTCACGTTGAATTTTTACGCTCTCTCCAGGAGTTGGGCTTAATCCTCGACTAGTCAAGCGATCTGTCATCAAGTGATTTATATCTGAGCGTGCTTTATCATGGTTGTATTAATCTTTGTGCTTTGTGTGAACATTTGCACCTTATCATGGTTGTTCCGCCTATTATGTTAAATGAAATGAAATCATTTCAGTCAAAAAAAAAGAAAAAAAAAGTAAGCATATACTATAGTTATCTAATAATAAGATTTCCATTAGAAAAATCACCCAATGTCGCAAGTTAGAAATTCCTCCTCTAATTATTAGATGATTATAAAATTATTATGAAAATTTGCTTATATTAAATAAATATTGATATTTGATCCAAAAGTCTTAGAATTCATCCTTTTGGTTAAATTTCAATAAATGATTTTTAAATAAAATAATAACGAATATGACTTACATTAATCATACAATTACACAATTATGCGTACACGGCATAACCCAGTTTAACTATTTATATAAACATACTTAAAAAGTTTTAAACTAAAATTTTAAAAAGTGATACTATCAAAGAGTATTCTAGATTATGTGGCTAAGAATACTTCAACCCAAAAAAACAAAAGAGCTTTAAAGATTGATGACATGGTAAGATTGTACACCTCAAATTGGCGTATGGAGCTAAAACTATAGATATGATTTAAATGATGACGACCTCCAAGGAACGGTGACCTCAAGGCTGTACCTACCAACGGGACAAACAAAACGTTGGCGAAAACATAAGCACAATTTACAAATTTCAGATCGGTGTTGTACGACTCAAATTCCGCCACGACTTCGTCTATAGAAAATAAGGAATTAATTTCATGCTGCCCAAAATCTTGATTCAAACGGATAAAAACCTAATGAATTCACCACAACCCAACCAGTAGATTAATCGAAATTGATTGGAAATTTGAGTCATTACATGCTTGGAATAGGACGCCCATGAGGAGTTCTCGTGGGCTAAAACTCAAAAAGAAATTCTGCTTTGTAGGGCTGCCTGCAGCTTTGCTGGACATGCAGATCGGAGTATACAAAACCGAAAAGGTTTCATTGGAGATTAGAGTCATGACCAACTGCAGTAAATACGAAAAAGAACATTTCATATATAAACCACTGTTTTATTGTCGGAGCCGGTAGACCCAATTTGTGTTTCCCCACATTGTCCAAAACAATAGTGTACAATTTCCCAGAAAATAGAAACCACACTAGAAGAAAAGAAATTGCCACAGAAGCAGAAGTAAACCAACGAAATTAAATGATAGTTATAAAAAATAAGAGTACGACTATACAAAAACATTTGAGAATGAGAAAGCATAGATTAATGAATTCGTACAAAAAATTGGAAAAAAAAAGATGATGAAGACAAAGGAAAATAAAAAAAGAAATGAGTCAAGAAGTAAGCACCAGGAAAAGATGAAAAGGAGTGAATGGAAATAGAGGAGAAGAATAAAAGGAGAAAGAAAGAGACGTTGAGATACAGTAATTGAAAATAGAAGTATAGAATGTAAGAGAAATAAAAAACGAAAAAAATAAAAAGAAACACAATTAGAAGCATCAAATTTCAATAAAGCAACCAAGGCCATTAAGCGATCAAAGAGAGCACGAAAGTGATCTAAAGCAATTACCTATTCAAATCCAACCACCTGAAGGCCTAGCAGCCTGAGACAACAAGGTAACTCACCTTGGAAACTATAATAAATACTCTATGGAAAAACATCCTAAAATCTAGATATAACCTAGTCAAATATAACGAGCAATATTTGATACAGCAACCAAACATGAGTTGTTCAAGCAGAAAATAGAGAGCAAAACAGGCAAGACACCATTTCTATTGAAAAAACACTCTTATTCTTACGAGCAATAAAAAAGAAGCGCACACCAAAACCAGAAGAAAAAAACAGACCCTTAATGGTAGCTAATAAAAGCCTGACCAGGCATGGAACTGAATAACAATAATTAAAAAAAAAACATCCAGCATTTGATGAGATGATGAGATTGAGGAAAAAAAAATACTAGGTTCTCCAGTGGTTTACATAGGTGATCTTTCCTCATAAGTACTTAATCTAAACGGTTTTATGATGTAGCACACAATTGCTATATAGTTAGTATGGTTTGTAATACAGTGTTGTTATTTCTGTCCGGCCGTTGGGTATTGTTATGGGCACAGCAATCTTTTCCTTGGTCTTGGTGTTGTTCCTATATTCTTGTCAGCTATTGCTGGTTTTTCGGAGCTTACACTGCATGCTTGGGTATATAAAATAAATTGCCACCCACTTGTCAGCTATTTCCTTCCTCCGCTTCTTTAGTTGATTCTTCCCGTCCCAGACCAAGTTGGTCAAGGCTTAATGAGAAAAGTAACTAAAATTCAATTTCCAACAAAATCTATCATTTTCAAAAAAGAATTACCTGGATCAGAAAGCATGGAGGTAAAACTACACATGTAACGATGCTCAGAAGTTTTACATTTTCAGCTACTGTTTGATAAAAGTTCTGTAAACATGTGAAATATAAAACAGCATATACAGGTGGAAAACAAGCTGCTTCCAGACTTCTGAAACGATCAAGGTAACCGTTTTAACACTTTAAGGATAATAAGTTTGAGAATGTACACACCGTCCGATGCTAGACACGTTCACCCATCAGATCGAAGCACGCGTATCGTCATCACCGCGACCGTCCTCCTCCTCCCAGTAACTGAAGCGCACATCCCCCTTGTAGCGGAAATCGGACATCACATAGCACTTGGTATCATGGAACAGGTTCAAATTGTCTACCAGCTTGTGGAAAGCGTTGCACCCACAACACTGAAAAGATCACACGAGCAGAAAAGTGTAAAGAAACTGACGAACCAAAACCAAAATCGGAAAGATCAATTTGCCGTACTTGAACGAAAACGGTGCCGTCCGTGTAAGCGTGCGGGTTTATGGCGCGGGTGGTCCTCTGGCCGCAGACGTTGCAGGTGAAAGCAACACGCATCCTTCTGCGAGGCGACTTGGTGAAAAGTGACCATGGGAAAGTCGAAACCTGATCGGAGTGTCCACCAGCGTCAGCTTCCGTGGCCGGAACCGAAGGGCCTTCCATACCAGATCCGGTAGTCCATCCCCTCCCTGTAGCCGCGCTCAGCACCAGTCCCATCGCCGCATCCTAGGCACAATTTCACAAAACATCGGGGTCGATATACAAACACGTCACGAAACGTAGCTTTTGCGACCAAAGGAGATGCAGATTTTCACCTCAGAAAGAGATGATAAGGAGACTTGGTTCCGAAGGAAGGGCACGAGGCTCGTCCCGGTGGAGTCCTGGTGGAGATCGGGCTCCTTCTCTCCATCTGAACAAAAAAGTCTGTATAATCCTTGCGATCGGGGAAATCGAGGACGGGGGTAGGACAGGAGAGTACCTTTGGAGGCGACGGGAAGAAAAGCGAGTCGTTTGGGGGGCGTCTTCCGCGGGGAGAAGATGGAAAAGGCAGGAGAAGAGGAGGGAATCCTGGTGCTGGAGGTGATAATAGCTTCCATGGTTGCGGTGGGAGCGGCGGCAGGAGGAGGAAGAGCTCTCGAGATTAGAGGCCGGAGGGCGCTCGTGAAGGCGTGCGAGTTCCAGACCTCAAGCACAAAAGGGGGAAATGTGCCCGTTCGCCGGTGGCGCGGGTTGTAATTTTGGGGAATTTAATAATAAGAGGCGATCGAGGAAGATCGACGTGATAAAAACTATTTTTTTTTAAAATTTTATTGTACTTTTTTTCTTTTTTTAGCGACGTTCTATCTACTAGTTTTTTTTTTTTTTGCTTTGCATTATTATAATTTTTTTCTTCTTTAAACATTTTCATCAAGTGCACGATTGGAATACATCGAATCATTAAATTATACGAGTTTAGATTTACATCGTTCATGAGATACTTAGGTAAGACAATTTTGACATAGGATGTTGAAACAAAAATAAAAAAGTACCATTATATTGTAAATATTTTGTTAGTATTTTTAATAAATAATCAACAATATAACTGTTTTATTAACAAATTAAAGCAGATACATAATATTTAACATATTTCTATAAATCACTCTATTCTCTCCTTTTTTACAATGATATTTTTACGTTCAAATTGTGATAGAAATAACACTACCTTTATTTTTAACGGATTGATTATAAAAAAGCAATTTTTAATTTTTAATTTGTAATTTACATGAATCTTTAATTTTGTTTTAAAAAATTAAATTTATTAAATATTTTTGGGAGAAATTGTTTTCGTCACTCGAATATACTTATTTGTGTAACATATTTTTATTTGTTTACCGCTGCATACCCCGAAAACCCCCAGATTCTCCTCCTCCTGACGAACGCGCGTCGATGGCGGCGGCGACCTCCTCCTCCTCCCTCCCCTTCCGATATCATTCCTCCCCCTCGCTCAAGCGTCACCCTCTTCAGATCCCCTCCCCCATCCGCCACCCCTTCACCATATCCTGCACTGCCACCACCTCCGGAGACGCCGCCTCCCCGTCCCCTCCCTCAGCCTCCGCCAAGCAACGCCGCTCCACCGATGAGAACATCCGCGAGGAGGCCCGTCGCCACCACAACAACTCCGGATTCTCTGCTCGGTACGTCCCTTTCGTCCCCTCTCGCTCCCTCTTCTTCCCGTCCTCATCTGGCGACGAGCACTACTCCCTCGACGAGGTGGTCTACCGCAGCAGCTCCGGCGGGCTCCTGGACGTCAAGCACGATTTGGATGCGCTGAAGAAGTTCGATGGCCAGCACTGGAAGTCGCTGTTCGATTCTCGCGTCGGCCGCACCGCTTGGCCCTACGGATCGGGGGTCTGGTCGAAGAAAGAATGGGTTCTGCCTGGGATCGATTCCGACCATGTTGTCTCGTTGTTCGAGGGGAATTCGAACCTCTTCTGGGCGGAAAGATTTGGAAAGGAGCTGTTGGATATGAATGACCTGTGGGTAAAGCAGTGCGGGATTAGCCACACTGGTTCTTTCAAGGACCTTGGGATGACGGTTCTTGTTAGTCAGGTTAATCGTCTCATAAAGCTTGGCCGACCCATTGTTGGCGTTGGCTGTGCTTCCACCGGGGACACTTCTGCCGCCCTTTCTGCTTATTGTGCTGCTGCTTCCATACCTGCATTTGTATTCTTGCCTGCGGATCGCATCTCCATTGCCCAGCTCGTCCAACCCATCTCCAATGGTGCTTTCGTGCTTTCCATCGATACGGATTTCGATGGGTGTATGCGTCTTATCAGGGAGGTCACTGCTGAGCTACCCATCTATTTAGCCAATTCACTTAACAGTCTTCGCCTTGAGGGTCAGAAGACCGCGGCAATCGAGATACTCCAGCAGTTCGACTGGGAGGTGCCAGACTGGGTTATTGTCCCTGGTGGAAATCTTGGGAATATCTATGCATTCTATAAAGGGTTTGAGATGAGTCGCGAGCTTGGAATTGTTGATCGTATACCACGGCTTATATGTGCTCAGGCTGCCAATGCTAATCCACTGTACCTACATTACAAATCTGGCTGGGCGGATTTCAATCCTGTGATTGCCAACACAACCTTTGCCTCCGCAATACAGATTGGCGACCCTGTCTCTATTGATCGAGCTGTCTTTGCTCTCCAGTCCTCCGATGGCATCGTGGAGGAAGCCACTGAGGATGAGTTGATGGATGCTATGGCCAGAGCAGACATGACTGGGATGTTTGCTTGCCCACATACCGGTGTTGCACTTGCAGCGTTGATCAAATTGAGGGAGAGTGGGGTGATTGGGAAGAATGACAGAACAGTGGTTGTCAGCACTGCTCATGGTCTAAAATTTGCTCAGTCCAAGATTGCATATCACTCAAAGGAAATTCCTGAAATGGCCTGTCATTTTGCAAACCCACCTGTGAAAGTGAAAGCAGATTTTGGTTCAGTGATGGATGTTTTGAAGGGTGCATTGAAGAAGAAAAATGGCTCACCATTCAGCAGCATGCTTTAAGGTATTAAGAGAACTTTCGTAGATTGATTGGGTGACAGGGCTGTGACTTTCTAGTTAAATGAACAACTGGGATTCCACTGTCATAATATTCAGTTTTCTAATAACATCATGAAACCCACATTTAGGACATCAGGAGCGGTACCGGTAAAAAGTTTAATGTTGAGGAAACTAGGCTTTCTTGGATTCTCATCTGGTTAATTTTGTGGCAGTGTTTTCTGTTTTATCCATCTCTTACCTTCTTTATCGAAAATTTTCTGCAATTGCGCTAAA
Organism: Cymodocea nodosa; assembly: GCA_036874045.1. Classification (NCBI taxonomy): domain Eukaryota; kingdom Viridiplantae; phylum Streptophyta; class Magnoliopsida; order Alismatales; family Cymodoceaceae; genus Cymodocea; species Cymodocea nodosa. The sequence continues at coordinate 13,267,170 of CM072345.1, forward strand.
CAATAAGAACAACGACAATACGAGTCGTAATCTCGCAACGCAGAGTCAATCATATGAATCTTTTTTTTTAGAAGTGTTTCTATCAATTATCAAATCTTTCTTAAATTATATTAATTTAAATCTTTTATTATAATTCCTAATCATGCAGTTCCAAACATATCTTTACCATGCAATTACACTGCACTAGTTTTCTTTTTCTTTTTTCTGATCTTTATTGTATTTGTAGGAAATGAGTTCGCAACTCCTTTCATAAGAAGCTTGTACAAATATGGTGTTCCAGGCTTTCAGCTCTACATTTCACAGAGTTTGTGCTGCTTGCATGTTCTTGAATGAATGGTTTTGCTATTCTTTTATGGTTCCGAGTTATTCCGGATTGTTTGGTCCACAATTCTCTCGACTAAGAGAAAGGTTGGTAGAAAAATAAGTGTTCATGGAACTATAAATGATCTTTTGATTGAATTTTGAGTATTTGGCTTGACTTCAACCATGCATATGTTTACTCGATGGTTTGAGTCTATTTTAATGTGATTTTGCATGGAATGTAAACTTAGATCGACCACAATGTAAAAAAGGATAATTACAGTTTAATTTTGTTTTTAGCCCAAGCCATTTAGTTTGTTGAAAAATGGTATTAAGTATTTCAAAAAATGACATTTTCTATTTAAACGGTCGTTTTTTCTCATTTTTATGGAAAAATGTTTTTATTTTTTTGGTATTTTGCATTTTGAGTTATCGTTTATATCAAAACGATGGATTGTGTCATGTCGCATAATTATCATGTCAAACTATTCGTGCTATTGTATCAATCATTTTTCAGTCATGATGTTGCGTGATTTATTGAAATTATGATTGATTATTGACAACACTATAAACTCAAACATGAGAAAACTATAATTTTAGCAAGTTTCGTATTTATATATTTTATAAACTCATTTTAGATATTAATGTGTATAATTGATTTTAAGACGAGCTTTTAATACATTTAACTCCAAACCTTAGATCTTAAATCCCCTACCAGTGAGGTGAGGCAACCTGGTGATGTCATGCTCGTAGTCCTCCAGTGTATCAGATCTCCTTTCTTTCGTTCCATCTTCATTCTCAGGCATCGACTTGGTACTCACGGCAAAAAGATAAATGTTGCGAAGTCAACATCTTCATCTTTATATTGGTACTCATGGCAAAAAGACTTGGTACTCCTTTCTTTACGTTATGTTGGTGGAATTTTGTCTGGGTTTCTATTCTCTTTTCTTACAATAGGCTGACTCATGGCAGAGGCTTCGGTGGGCTAAAAGGTATGAGGCCCAAAGATGGTTGGTTCGGTTCCATTTCCTCAGAACCAGACGAGGGACTTTGAAAATAGAAGTTTCTTCGCTGCAGGGCCTTCAATTATTTCGCATTTAATGGAAAGTTGGGGACCAAGAAGAGCTAAGCTAGTAAAGATAAAAATCAGAGGAGGAAAGGAAAGCTTGCAGCTCTTCCTAGGGATCTAAAGGGCTAAGGTCTATCAACATGATCAGACTTTTTCTCATGGAGGTTTCTACTGGCTTCCTGCAGATTGATGATTGGCAGGTGTAAGGATGAGTTCTGGGTCGTAAATGCATTTGTTGGAGGAATTAAAGTGTGATGTGAGACGGGTAACTGCATAACATGATGGGCGGAGAAAGGGGAGAATAGCTGGAGTCTGTTGAAAGAAGGAAGTGTTTTTTTTAGGACTTTTGACGTGGGGAATAGAATAAGCTACCGAATTTATAATAATTAAGTAAAGAAATTTACAGTATGTTAACTTGTATTTTATCTTCATATCTTCCGACGCGTGACTTTTCAAATCAGCGAATTCAGTCAGCCATTCACATGTCCAGTACTTTACAACAGTTCGTGGAGATCAACAGCGAAGTCTATCGATCTTGCATGCTTTTTTAAGATAATGATAATGATAATGATTTTTACGTTAATTAATTAGTATTTAAATCTTAATGGAAGCTCCAGATACCCTCTTTCTTGGCAACAGTTGGCCAGCCAGGTGCTGGTAGTAACGAGAAGGATGCGGCATTTTAAAACGTTTTAAGTACCTCCAGTTATCTTATCGCTGATCAGATCATCTACGATGTGTTTACTTGCTAACATGAAATAACGGTAAAAAAGTTTATAATGTGTCTTGTTATTGGTAAAAAGGCAATATAATAATGTGGATGTTTGTTGTCGACTTTCAGATGAAGATCATGCGGCGATGGGCATGCAAACTGCAAAAACACACAGAACCCTAAGAAGGAAGAGACAATGTGTATGTAGTAGTGAGGAGCTGATTCCTGCCAGATCCAAGGATCCTGCTGAAGAAGAAGAAGACGACGACGACGGCATCACCCTTCCGTGTGGGCAACCTTAGTTTCTCCCAGAAATGCCCCCCTCCCATCTCTAGAAATTAGAAAAGGTAGAGAGAGAGAGAGAGGCCTTGTGGTTCTGCAGACGAGCTCGTGGTGGCAACAGGTGACACGCAGAAGCTTATTAATTCCAATCGGAACCGCAGGTAATACGAACCAACGTAGACGAATACCAACCATGAATAATTAGTGCATATGGGGCATGTTTTCTTGGACTGGGGAAGCCCGAGAGCTTGTTTTCCCTGTACCTGCACAGTAACAGCGTTAATCATCTACCTGTGTTTGTTTGTGTAGATATGTGTGCTTGAGAGAGAGAGAGAGGCAGGGAAGGGAAGGGCGTGTATTTTGTGTGTGAAGAGAGAAGAATATTGTTGGGGATGGCCTCTTATTAATGCCATTTAATGCGCTTCCTCGCTCACACACTTCTTAAATTCCACAAGACATTCCTCCCTTCCTCCACATCCCCAGCTCCCACCTCTCTCCCTTCCTCCTCACCCTCTCTTCTCCTCCTCCTCCTCCTCCTCCTCCCTTCCTTCTTCACCAGAGTCTCCCTCTCTCTTTTGTTGCTCCGGTCTTCCGAACAAGACTAGCTACGTACCGTTGAAAGGGTTCTATGATGTTGGCTCGGTTCATTCAGAAGTCCTTCTAATAGACAGTCAAGAAGAAATTGATCATCCAATGTGCCTTCTGATTGAGCCGTGCCAATATCTTAGTGTTCTTTCATACATACATACATACATATATGCTAGCATCACCCTCTTCTTAAACTAGTGTTTTCTCAGCATGCATGAACGACAAAAGATTTGCTTCTTTCATCCCACTCCTCCTCAGATCCTACCTCTTTTTTCTTGGCATGCAATATGATGGGCTTTTGGTTCTTTGATAATAGTAGTATTTTTGGTTTTTCTTGAATAAACCAATTGGCGCTGTCAAATTTGAAAAAAGAAAAGAAAAGAACCCAAAGTCATCATGGAACCCATTTTCCTTATTCTGCTGCGATCTTGTGATTTGATCATGTATCTATATATGTATGGGGTTTTCTTGTAGATTAATTTTGGCATAAAAATAAGAATATTCAATCTAGAATACATTGGCAGTGCAGTCGTTTTAGTCATTGTCTCACTGTTTATGTATTAAACTTGTTGTTTCCTCCCCTCCTCATGGCAATTGCCATTCTATTTTACTTTCCTTCCAGCACAGAAGGATTGCAATGGGTTCTGTCGAATTATGCCACATTACTTGTAGCCATAGGTAGATCCAATTCATATATAAATGCTGTTAAGTTCATACCTTTGATCCACCTTTTTTTTTTTAGTGCATCCACCACCTGCAGGCATGCATCAAGCTTTTGGCACTGTTTCTTTCTCAATTTTGAAGTTTGCGTTACACAGCAAGCTATATAACCCTAATACTACTGTCATGAATGGTTGGTTGATCACATACGCAAACTTCAAGCTTGCTTCTTCTTTTTCTAAAACGATTGATTTCACTGATCAGCACAGACCCAAGCCACTTTTCTCCTCACTTACTCATAGAATAAGGAAAAATCAACGATTTGACATTGTTCGGTTCAGAAGCTACAGGAACAGCATGCAATGATCTAGGTCTGAGATGAATCTGACGATGCATGTATGAGAGAACCAACTGCAGGTGAGCACTCACTTTCTCTTGCTGAACAGTTTAAAGCTTGCCAAATATTTATGTCATGGTATTAAATGATTTAGCTTCGGTGCCTTGATTTTAGCATCCTGCACAATTTTACATGATTTGATTTGGAGCTCGATCAATAATAATCCCTACGCCGGTGCCGTCCGTCCTCTCTGCCGCTCAGATCCACCACCCAAGGTGGTCTTCTGCAAGGTCGTTTCAGGAACCACGTACCAAGTCGCCTTTCCATCACAACATGTACAGATCTGTCGTCGACGAGATCGACGAGCAAAGCGTGGGATCACGCCACTGCATCTGCCTGTGGAGGGAGGGAATGGTAACGTTTTCTCCTGCTCTCTTGCATTGTATCTTTTTTTCTTCTTCTTTTTTAGGTCATTTTAAATCTAAGATCTTGTGATTTACAATGGAATGGACGATTAATCACGTAACCCTCGTCAAGGATCACGTTTTGCAAATGTGATGCGAGGATCTCAAGGAAATTTACACCTGCCGTTTTTGGTAGCGTATGTCGTTTATCTTCAATTTGTCACTGAATGATTAAAAAAAATACAACCATCTCATTCACATTACTAGTTCATCAATGAATGATTTAAATCCAATTTGGTGCTCCAAAATGACTAAGCCATCCATTATTAACTCTTCTGCCATAGCTATATTCAACCCTTTCAAGGAAGAAGAACGTATTGATCGGTAAGGTAGAAGATCTGTTGTGTTGTTTACCTTTCTTTTTGGGAAAAAGTGAATTTTGAGAGATAAAACCAGTGAATTTTCTCTCTCCCAGTTTTGACGGGGTTAAGTATATTCTGTTTATCTCAACTTCTTAATTCAAGCATTTTAACAACTTAGAATAATTATATGAAAACTTGAAGATGAAAGGTGTGTGTATGTACTGTAATAACATATATCATATTTTTGTGTTTGTTATCATTTTCAATAGTTCAAGTGCATATATAAGTTTTAGTCGTTGCCTTTTACGTCCTCAATTTAAATTTCTACATGTTATTATTAATCATATGCAAAATACAGTGTCTAACATTTTCCAAAAAAAATATCACCACCTCTACCTTATCTCTATCTCCCATCCTCTCTTCTCTCTCTTTTTATTTATATCTTTTAATCTTAGATAACCATACATGCATTGAATTTATAAATTGTGCATGGGCTTACTTAAAAATCTAATTTAAAATTAATTGACAACAAATAGAGGATCTAACATTATATTAATCATAAGTCCATTTCATTTCCTCGATGGAGAACATTTCCAATATTTTATCTTATTTATGACTTATCTGTATTTTATAAGTATTTACGGATAATATGTTTAAAATTTAACTCATAATCAATTAATATTGAGTATAGAGTCCAACATTATATTAATCACAGGTTTGTCCCCATTTCGTCAAATTTTCAACAATTTATGGTATAAATTTTTTTAATCTCTCTCTTACATCATTAAAAACTCTAATGTCATAGTTGATTTTCTCTTAAATATTTACAAAACTTGTAATTAAGGGAAGAAACAGGGTTTAAATCCAGAAAAATTTCTTGATATCAAAAAATCTCTCTTAAATGCTTGTAATTTTTGTTTTTCTTTTCGTTGATAACAATGCTTTGGTAAACTTGACATCCTCCCTCTCACGTGCCACATTTAATTTTGGATATGAACATCATGGAATGTAATTTCGTGCTTCCCTGTTTTTCTGTGTCACTTTTCTTTCCTGCATGTTTAATTTTGAAAATTACGTCCTGTTTAGATATGAATCACAAGTGTTTTTTTTCTCCCCCCCTTATTATGGAATAGATCGAAGACCATTCTTTTGTTGTCGGTAAATTTAAATGTTTCCTCTTTTTCGGAGAGGGCCATAGGATGAAGTTCTCGACTTCTGTATCGTACGTAGTGACATTATTCTTTGTGAATTAAATTTACCATTCTCTGATGCGGTGCCAAGTTCACGAAATAATGTTACTAAAAATGAAAAATCGAGATTTAATTTTGAGGGTGGTGATTATTCTCCAAAGTCACCTGTACTTTCTTCTTATTTCTTTTCATTACTTATGGTGGGCTGTGTTTGTTTTTTTTGTTTTTCCCTTTAACTTCTTATGGATGCATTTGTTTGAGAGTTTTACTTACTCTTTTTCCCATTAAATTTTACATCAGAAATTCTTAATAAATGCATCTACTTCGTTGCTTGGCTGCTTATGATCTCATTGCTTTTTTCATTTGATAATTATCTTAATTTATGATTTGATGGATTTTACTAATCGATTATGAATAGAACCAACCAAAATTGACTTTGATGATGATACAATTTTTACCGTGGAATTCTTCTAACTCAGGACAAGACCTTTAAAAAGGAAATATTTAATTTAAACCTAAGTGAAAACATTAATAATATTAGAGAATATTGTAAGGAATGAAATTTTACATTTCAACTTAAAGTAAAATACTATGATGCAAGTTACAATAGATGTAGTTCATTCTCTCGCTCATTATTATAACAAGACACTGAACAAAGAAAACCCTAAATTTAAATCTAACAAAAAACATGTTAAGATATGCCATTAACCCTAAACCCCATGAGATTCATAATAACTTTTGATATTTAAATATTAGAGAATGTGGGAAAAAGAGTCCATTTTTATTACTACACTAACATTAATTATATTTTGCTTTAGGTGCTTAAAGTAACGTATCAAATTTAACTGTGGTATATGATATGGTAATGTAAAACGTGTGATTTATGGGGAAAAAAATAGAGGTAAGATTAAAAGCAGTAACGAGAGATGCATGCATGTGATTTTAGGAGAAGAAAATATATAATTAAGAGCGATGGGATCAAACATATAAGTAAACTATTCAATTTATGATGCCTACAAACAAGAAACAAGAACAATTTTGAAGTGAAAGTAGAAGAAAGCGATGAGTTGGAACAAGCAGGAGTTGTGTATTTTATGGTGTCTACAAGTCATGCGATTTAAAAAACCTACAACAAAAGTTACATTAAATACTTACCACAACATTACCATCTTCACAAGAAGAAGAAAAGCATACAAGGGATGCGACTCAGGGTTTGGTGGGCATGAATTAATGTGAAGAGATGGAAGCGGTTGGGTGCGGCAGAGATTGAAAGGGAGAGAGAGCGCAGGGGTTGCAACTTCTAAAAGGGAAATGGAAGGAATAAATGAGAGAAGAGGGCAGGCTGCAACTGATATGACGTGAAAATCTGAAGAAAGAAATCTCTGGCAGAGCTGGAGAGAACCAAGTAACATTAATTGTGTGGCATGGGAATCAATTCCAAATAGTTAAAATGATTCAAATCTTAATTATAATTCTCTGATTGAATCTTAAAACACTATCAATCATTATCATTATACAAAAGAGAGTACTTCTACGAGAAGCTTAAACAAAAAGCAATACCATAATTAAAGAAAAAAGAACATCACAGATGACGACGTTGAAGCACGAAAACCCAAATCACTCACTTATAGCTCCTGCACTGGTAATACTATACATACGACATAGGAAGGAGAAAAGATCTGCAACCACTGTGTTGTGGCTATGCCTTTTATGTCGGTCAGGAAAAAAAGATTCCCCTTCATTTACTCCACTCTCTAACCCCATTCCTTCATTTACTTCCACCCTTTCCACGACCCATATATATATATATATAAGAGATCGTGTGCTATAAGACAAATCAAGATTCGAAGCTCCCAAGAATTTTCTGAGATAGGTTTAGGGCAAAGAAGAAATTGATTGATCAAAGGTGCAAGGGCAGAAGATCATGTAAACGGTGAGACTGGTAATTAGCTTATGCCAGTCTACATTCGTGGCCACTTAGAATAGAAACTTTGTAGTTCTTTTCTATGTAAGAAGGGAGAGTGTATTGAAAGATTTCCAACGCCATTCCTTCGTCCGTGGGATCTTATCCTTCCCATTCATGCAACATGGGCAAGGCTGCCTTTTGCTTGCTGTATTGTATAATTACACGTATGAGTATTGATGTGAATCGCGAGGTTGGGGAGTTGGAATTTTATATTTAGAAATCTGCAGCATGGACCGGTAAGGCGATGGACTAAACCTGCATGGCTACCATCATGTATATGTTTGGATCCAAGTGCTGGTAAGCAGACAAATTAAGAGATGCAGGACATTTCGTCTTCTTGGTGCTCAAACCAAGTTCATTTATGTGTAGGTGTTATCTGTTTGGTCATAATTTCCCATCTTCAATTGAATGGCAAGCTTCCAATAATCTGCAAGTCCCCACTTCTCACCTGTGTGCATTGAGTTTGGACTGGAGCTTGAGAAAAGGCTGCAACCTTTCCACAAATGGCTCTCTCCTTTTCTCTTATCAAAACCTAAGAAAAGAAAGCCAACAGTCATGAGTTTCTTTAGATTTTTATAATTCAATTAGACATGTGACAAGTGGAAAGGACGTGGATTCAGAGATTACTGCTGGTCTGATCTGATGATTCGTACACGCGTGTCGTAGGACGGCAATTAAGCACGGAATCTTTCTCCATACCCCATCTTCATCTTATCTCACAAGGCGCTGCGCCATGGAACATGCATGGTCATGGATCGCAGGAAAATATGCGTGGGACAGTAATGGTGGAGATACACAGAGAGAGAGAGAGAGAGAGTGAGTGAGTGGAAGGGGGCGAAGAAGAAGGGCAACTTGGAGGGAGGGTGGCGCACAGGCATTTAATGGGAAAGACAAAACGTGGAATAAGGCTTTACAGTACTCAATGAGTTAAAAAACTCTTGGGACAGACATAAACCTAGTCGATCTTGTCCTTTTGGGATTCCCAAGCGGGCATTCCATCACCGCCACCACCGCCACCACCAACAGTTCTCTTCACCACCACCCACTTTGTTGTGGACCGGAAAGGACTTTCTCGGGAACAAAACAAAATAAGGACGTTCGCATGTACATCTTAGAGAGACAGGCAGACACAGAGAGAGAGCGCGCGCTAGAGAAGAAAACGTCGAAATAGGGTTTCCATTTTCTAGGAAGAAGACGACGACGCAAGTACGACTGTTGGGTGTCGTGATCGATCGTTGCCACTTGGTTTTGTATATACTGTGTTGGTTAGGCTTAACTGTGGAATTTACTCCTCCAACTACTTCTGCTGCTCTCTCGCTGTTGCTGCCGCTGCTGCCGGTGGGTGTGTGAGATGTCGATGCATGCCGTCGCTGATCCATCCGGTTGGGCTGGTCCTGAGATTAATGCCGACTGCCCACGCTGTCTCCTCTGCCGAGCCACCTCTTCCTTCCCGGTGGGACAATGTACGTGCTTTCTTTTTCCTTTCACTTGTCTTCCCTGTGGAGATTATTAATTAACGGTCGACCGTAAGTCGGGTCTTCCGAAGCTTGCGATCACGTCCAGCTCGTAATCACAGGATTTGAAACACACAGATTATTGAAAATGTTTAAGATACATATAACAAAGCAAATCCCTGTACTTGTGCCGCAAACAAGAACAGAGTGTGAATCAAAAGATGATCGATCCCCAGGCTTCTTGTGTCCGACACCCAACAGGATAGCTAGCTGTATTTGTCTGTCACGAGACATCGATTCATGTCAGAATCTCCGCGAATTATCTAATTACACCCATCTCTTTACGTGCCTCTACCTAAATCCAGAAAAAAAGCAAGCGACCAACCGAGCATTCTGCTCAACAAAGCCTTTAATAAGTCCCCAAGAGGAATTCCTAACCTGCGTTGCCACGTAAAACCTACTGGACCTGGATTCATTCGGTAGGATCGAGCCCAACGTCCGCTGCTTCGGGCCTCCTTCGGCCCAAGCTCATTTTGGATGACCCCGTTTCCCAAGTTCGTTCGAGAGTGCGTTTTTTAAGCTTAAATTACTGTTTCTAGGTTGAAATATGTTCTTCTTCTTCGTCTCACCGGCTGATCTCTGCCTCCTTCACCGTTTTCTGCTTCGGCGCCTGGTATCTATGCTTTTATCCTGTGCAGCTTGCGGTGCTGGAGATTGTTGTGGAGGAACTCACGACCAGTACAGCCCCTGCAGCAGAACTGCGGAGTCCTGGCCGACGCATCCGAAAAAGGTACGACTCCCCATATTCGAGGACGAGCTGTGGGCGCGCAAATCCTTCGAGGTGATTTCCTCCTCCCCGCTTTTTATCTTGTTTGTTTTGTTGTAAGACGAAATTCTGTGGTGTTGTTCTGAAAATTCGAAATAATACGATCGTTAGATGGATTTGAACATTAAATTGTCGTTAAATGGTTGTTTAATGTTTTTTTAATCTCTATAATGTTCATTTTTTTAGAACATTGACCTGTGGTGTGGATTCGCCGAAAACTGGATAACTGAAGGGATTTCAAGAAAACATCATCAGCCAGCTGGTTTGATGAAGGGCACATGACTGGTTTAAAGATGTCCATTCCCAACCCCTTCCGTAACAAGGGGATAATCAATGGCAATTTGCTTAGTGTGATTACTTAAATTTGGGTTGCCAGTAAGGTGAAGGGTATTAATATTATCCCTCACGGGTGTGGCCTTGGGGAAGCAATAGGCCTTTCACGGTGAACTTGCTCTACTAAATGCTAACATATGGTAGTCCTTAACATGCCAATGGAAGAGTTGGATACTCACCGAAGTCTGGCTTTTTTCATGGTAGATGTGGCATGGTGAAGTGCCCCATAGAGAGTTTGTTGTAGAGGAGAGGTTTCTCACTGACTAGCATATGTAAATTTTGTGTTGATCGCGAAGAAAACTTGTTATTATTACCTATTCTTCGTATGTCCATCGATCAACAGATGGTGGTCGGCATGGGCGGATTTGAATGTGAATTGCACGAGAGAACATTTTGGCAGCGGATGATGGCCAACGGAAGTTCCAACGAGAGCAGGAGAAAGTTATGCCATTTCCTATGAGGTTTGATGGTGACATTGGTTACAGAGGAATAGGAGGATTTTCCAAGATAGCTCACAACGGTTATTATTTCGAACTCAGGGTGGGCTCGTGCGGTGACGGCAGATGTAGAGATTTTGGCATGGTTGCATACATTCATGACCTTGTGATAAGGCTAGGTTGGAGCAGCTACTTATTTTTGCTGTTTTTTTCCTCCACATTTTTTTGGATTTCTTCCCTGAAATCTATGCTTTGTATTTTGTATTTGATTCTTGATTCTTTTAGTTTGCCTGTATAAGTCCCTTTTTTCTTATTTTTAATATATTCCTCTTTGTTTGCTCAATAAAAAATTAATATTATCCAAGATATGTATGATAAAGTAGTCACTAGTATTACAGTTATAGGGGGATAGACAAAATAATTGTTAATAAATATGCTTGCACCAAAGATTGATTGTAAGTCATTACCTTTTTATTTTGATCATGGATGAAATAACTAATGAAATTCAAAGATAAATTTCTTAATTATGTTACTTGCTAATGACATAATCTTTTTTGATAAAAGGATTATAAGGAAAGACAAAGAATTTTCCATAAATATATGCTTAAACCCAACGATTTAACTCAAGGTTATTAACTTTTTATTTCGATTGCAGATGAAATAACTAAAGAAATTCAAAGAGAAATTTCTTGATATATGTTATTTGCTAAAAAAAATCTAAGATTCATAATAAGTAATAATGAAGAATTACAAAAAATGATATGTAAAGAATTAAAGTAGGATGAACGCATCTAAAGCATTTTGTGACAAAAGAATATCCTCAAAAATGAAAGGATAAATTTCATTGGTTGTATCCAATAGAAGACCTATAAAAATGTGCTAAGTAAAAAAGAATCAGAAATTTAATTAATTTAAGCGAAACTACAATTAACGAAAAAGTTTAAAATTACATAATTTAACAAAAGATTTAATGGTAGATAAGAATACAACGAAAGAAAGGATTCCTGCAGCTAACCTCACATGAAAAGATTAATACATTGTTTTTTTAGTGAAAGACTTGATTATTTTGCTGTGATTTGTTATACTGAATCAAGAAATAGACGAGGAAGATACCTTTTTCGTTAAGGAAAGCATTTCCAGATTCTTTCCCAATTTTTTACGTAATGAAATGAGATCACAACAATGAGTAATAATTATACCTTCAACTAAAGCGACAAGCCTGAGTTTTGACGCATTAGGTGAGAAAAAGAAGAGATGCACTGGTTTCTCTTTTCATTTCAGTCATAAAAATTATAATATGAGTACATGTTGTAGTTTTGTGATCTCAAATTCTATGAAGTATTGAAATGGGTACCTCAACAAAGAAGCGCTAGAGGTTGAGGATGTTTTACTCGATCTATTTACATCAACTGACCTTGCTTGTTCAGAGCTCTATCAACAACAACAAGAAAAGCATGCAGAGAATAGCATTAGCTCCTTCAGATAATGGAGAGTTCAGTGGATTCAGTTTCATCACTTTGGCACTTGCTCATTGATGCTGATGTCTTCAAGCCAAGAAACAATTTGCTGGATCATCGGTCTCATCTTAGGACATTCGTTTAGACAAAGGCAAGCAACTTCGAGGACCTGAAGCATTTGCTTTTCATGGTGCTTATCATGGATGTCTGGATCAAACACCTCCTTTGCCCTCTTCTCCTTCCTCATCTGAAGCACCCATGACACCAAGTCCCTGGTTTCCCTCGTCTTGCACATATCCATGGGTCTCCTCCCTGTCAGAAGCTCCAAGAGCACTACCCCAAAACTGTAGACATCTCCTTTAAACGTAGCAACCGACGACTGGCCATACTCAGGTGGGATATAGCCCAACGTCCCAACCAGATCCGTCGTCACATGGGTGTCGTATGGGCCCATGAGCCTTGCAAGGCCGAAATCCGCCAGGTGGGCTTCGAAGTTGTCGTTCAGGAGGATGTTGCTTGACTTGATGTCACGGTGAAGGATATGGGGTTGGCAGGACTGGTGCAGGTGTGCCAAACCCCTCGCTGCTCCTCGAGCTATCCGAAGCCGCGTGTCCCAGTCCAGCGCAGGTTCACCATCCATCTTCTCGTGAAGCCAGTAATCCAGGCTGCCTTTTTCCATGTATGTGTAGATCAGGAGTCTGTCATCACCTACTCTGCAATATCCTTGAAGCAGAACAAGGTTCTTGTGTTGAGCACTGGACAGGGCTTCCACTTCTGCTTGGAATTCTCTTTCCATCTGCCCATGGCCACCGGTAAGCCGTTTGATCGCCACCTTTCTACCGTCGGGAAGTGTTGCCTTGTACACCAAACCGAATCCGCCGCACCCAATTATGTTACCTTGGTCAAAGTTATTGGTGGATTTCAGTATATCATCTACGGTTAGCAGCCCCCTGATGTCTTTGTTTTGAAACAGAACCACAAACCGGGAACTGGGTTCCCGGCCGGAATAGTCCTCCATATCCAACACCTTCTCTGTATCCTCCACTCTTTTGGAATGCGTTCTTGACATAAACATGTAGATGAGAGCAAGAAGGAGCACCGTTCCACTTCCGATTCCAATGACCGTGCTTATGATCAGACTTTTGTTTCTCCCTTTTTCAGTGCTTGATGGAGGCTTAGGACTTGCTCTGCAAAAGGGATGCTGGCCGCAAAGATGAGGGTTCCCATTAAAGCTACTGTTCGGGAAGGTGGAGAACTGCCCTTCATTGGGGATGCGGCCCATCAGATTATTGTCTGCAACACTAAACCTTGAGAGGAAAGTTAACTCATTCAAAGATGATGGTATTTTTCCTGTGAGATTATTGTGAGATAAATCTAACACCTCCAAGCTTGTCATACCAGACAACTCATCAGGAATGGTACCTGTAAGTCTGTTGTTGCTCAGATCCAACACATGGAGCTTCTTGAGATTTCCAAACTGTGGCCAGATTGGGCTGACAAGCTTATTACAGCTCAAAATCAGAGAAGGTGGGAAGCTGTCGAGTTGATTATACTGCAGAGCCTTTGTACGATTATTCCTCTTGCTGAAGAAGGGGAAGTTAGACGAGGAGTTAGACGACGATCCTGACTTCGAAGGACCAGAAATGGCAAAGCTCTTCATTCTGGTCAGGCTCAAGGGGATTTCTCCATCCAGGGAATTATTGGATAGATCAAGGTAAAACAGATACTCGAGATCACCAAACCATGGTGGGATGTTTCCACTCAAAAGATTCCACGACAAGTCCACTAGCTGCAGCTTGCTACACACACTCAGCCATGGTGGAATGTAGCCGATGATGTCGCAGTTTGCAATGACCATCAGTTGCAGAGTTCGAAATCCATGGATTCCATCTGATGGCATCCTCTCGCCATGAAAATTCATGGTGAGAACCAGAGACGTGAGGCGAGGACAGTGCTGTAGAGTTGCCAACGCGGACGAAATGTTGGACAGAGAATTATTTGATAGAGATAGATAGGATAGGTTGCTGAGGTTCTTGAATCCCTCGGGAATCTCTCCCTGCAAAAAGTTTCTTGCAAAGTTTACAGTCTTCAGCCTTGAACAAGAGGATAGATCGGAAGGAACTTTGCCACTGAGCTTATTCGAACCAAGATCGATAGATCTCAAGCTTGCCATGTTGGCAAAACTAAGCTTGATCTCCCCACCAAGAGAATTGTTCCTCAAATCGATGACCTGAATTGATGACAGATTTGACATAGAAACAGGCAAGCTACCGATGAATCTATTGGATGAAGCATATAGAGACTGCAACGATTGGAGGCGACCAAACACATCGGGAATTTTCCCAGAGAAATTATTGGTGGAAATATCCAATACAACAAGGTTTGAGAGGTTTCCAATGCCAGCGCCGACGGTTCCACTGAGAAGATTATCCCGAAGATGCAATTCCCTGAGGTTGGGCAGCCGGAAGAGGTCATCAGGCAAGCTTCCAGAGATGTGATTGGAATCCAATGTTAGCGTTTGGAGCAATCTGCAATCGCCGAAACCCACTGGGAAGGCATCAGTGAGACCGTTGAACGAGAATGAAATGATCTCCAAATCTGGTGATGCAGAACATATACTAGCATTCAGAGAGCCGTGGAGCTCGTTGTGTGAGGCGTCGAGTTTTCTCAGATTCGTCGAGGCGGTGAGGACTGGTGGGTTGCCGGTGAAACTATTGAAGGAAATATTGAAGGCATGGATTGCTGGCAGATACGATTCCCTAGGAATTTCACCAGAGAAGTTGTTCCTGCTCAAGTCGAGAATTCTCAGATGCTGGAGCCGTAAAAGTCCCAAAGGTACGTGGCCGCCGAGTGAATTGTTGCTAAGAGATAGCACCGTCAACTGGTCCAAATCAGATAGAAAAGGGGACACAGAACCCTTCAAAAATCTGTTGGCAAGATCAACCTCGACCACTCTCCTGGAAGATCTTCCCAAGGAAGAAGAACCACAAATGATCCCAATCCATTCACAGCAATCAATGACGGAAGAAGAAGAAGAAGAAGAAGAAGAAGATGACGATGATGATGATGATGACGGTGATGATGTAGGGGTGGAAGAATTTGGGAAGACCCATCCAGGGATCGGTCCAGACTCCAGACCATCCATGAATCTCTTGAGAGCCATCATGTCCACGGGGCTACAAACCTGAGCTTGGGAATACACGAGACGAGCATGGAGAAGGAAGAGACACAGATACATCAGCACCGCCGCTATAGAAGAACCGCTTCTTCTTCCCATTGCAGGGAAGACAAAAGCTGGAGTAGAGAAGCAAAAAGAAAAAGTAAGGTTAGGCATTTCTAGAGGATGTGCAACGCAGAAAACCCACATCGAAGCTCCACAAAAAATCTCATCTTTCGGTGAATCCCCTGACGCGCCATTAAAGGCACCTCAAGGAAAGGAAGAGGTGCCAAACCTTGGAAGGTGAGATGAGAGTCTTGGGAGAGACAGAGAGAGACGCTGGCAGAAAAACGAAATGAAGTGGAAGGGTTGGCTTTGGACTCCTCTGTTTCTTTAGTAATAAAGAAAACGTAATCGCAATTCAAACTCCGTCCCCTAACCTTCTAAATCTGGTGCTTTTGTGTTTTCGATAATGGATTCGGTGCTTTTGTTAATTATAAGATTGATGAAAGCATTTTGACGAAAAAAAAAGGAATGACGAAAACGGAGGCAGAAGGGCGGAGTAGAGATGCAACCAGGGACAGAAGGCGGTCCACCAAGAAGGGGCGGTGGCTGTCCTTTTCTGGGTTAACAACCGTCAAAGTACGAGACCACACAACACGTGTGGGTTGAATATGGTGGACGCAAGCCGACAGCAGTTTCTGATTTTGTGGTGCCGGATTTTGGGGGCGCCTTTTTTATATTGGTAGTTTTTTTTTTATAACGATCAAATAGATTTTTTTTTCAATATTTATAAGGTGAGAAAATGCCACTTATATTATCATTGATGGTTTTTCTACATTTGGTGGTGTATTTGAATCAAAGTTTTTTTTTTTTTTTTTTTTTTAAAAAAAAAAAAAATTAACAAGAGAATGGATTATTAGAATTTGAATTCTTATGGAAAATATGAAATCATAAAATCAACTGTGGAATATTGTAATTGTTGTTTCTACTTTTTTGGGGTTCCTTGGTTTAAATCAATCATACAATTTTAATCAACTCGATTAACTAAAGCTATTCGAATCTAAGATCTTTAAATCGAAACTAAAACAAAAGCATTATCATTGTCAAGGACATGCAGTGATGCTTCACATTTAAATTAGCTTAATTGATATTTTTAATTCTCTCTATAGTGTCCATTTCTAATTAAGAAGAACCTATTTTCCATGATAATGCAATCTCTCCATGGGAAAAATCAACCTTCGTCAATCTCTGGTCTAAAAACGTGCGCTCGGGATCTCCACTCCACCAAAAACCTATCTTACCTTTCTCACTGCCGTGTTCATTTTTCCCCCTTTCTTTTGACGGGAATTGCCATTTTTCTTGTAATGAATAATGGTATAATAACATACTTCATATTACAATATTTATGTTTTCATGAGAGATATGGCACCTGAATGTTCCATCCACTTATCAGTTTCACACCAAGAATATATATATGGAATTGGGTTTCTTCCAAATGTTTGCTGCAGTAGTCCTTTTGTCTGGAATCTGTGACAATACATTGTTTAATATCATCTCTGTTCACTTACCACCCAAGCCATTTTATCTTAGTATGGAAGCAAGCATGAGAAGTGATATGCAAGCATCAAATAGGGCAATATATATATATATTTTTTTGAATATTGGTAATACTTTTTTTTTACTTGTGGGATATGTTATTCATTGTAATTTATCTAATAAACTATCTTCCATATGTGATGTCATGATTCCATAAGTGTCCATTTCCCAGACAAAACTACCAACAGCTTCTGCCAAAAGATTTTCTTTATGCTTGACGACGCAGGCAGATGGATTAGTTTACTGGTATGGTCAATGGAAGGATCGGGTGGGGGAGTTTATTAATGGACAACTTGATGCAGTTGGTCTAGAAATCAGAAAAGAAACTTTGCACATATTTCCTGAGAAAAAAGTAATATCACAAGATGAACGTAGCTGCTGCATTTGGCAACGAGTAAATCTTCTAAAAAATCTGCATGAAGGGTCGTCGGCCTACATCGAAAGCTTAACTCCTTGTGACTTACGGCGAGGAATTACCGAGAAGGTAAGAAAGCTTCGATTCTCCACCACCGGTTTGTCCCTGCTCTTCCCTTTTTCGAAACTTACATATGCAAATTCTAACTCCACTGCGTTACAGCACCGTATTCTTAAACCGTAACCAAAAAATTACGTATATTAATAATCAGCCAATCAATCGTATATTCAAATTGTAAGCGAAATTTCAGATGCTTTGATAATACCACCCTTACAAAAAGAAGAAGAGTGGCACGCAAAGCCAAAGGAAGGTATCCAGGAAATGCGCCACCTCGTTAGTGGAAGGCTGACGGAAAGGTGGAGATGACAGAAGCCCACCGCCACCATGAATTGTCTTGTCCGTTATTTATCCATTATTTTATTTTATTTTATAATGGCAATGATTTGAATTTCTTAAAAAGTGTTAGATGTCGTTTGCATCCCATGAACTAAATTACCAAGTCGTATATCTTTCAAACACTTCTTTAGCTGAGTGGAAAGCAGAACCCTGGACAATGAGAAGCCATTAAACGCCAACCGGATGCAGTGATGCTGCTGCCATGATGGTCTGCCTTTTAGCAAATGGCGGATCTTGTGAGATTAATTTGATTAAGCCAACGCTGTTTGGAGTTAATTCAACCCATAAAAAACACACGCACTAATGGAAAGAAGAGCGGGCGAGCAAGTGCGGTGGTAGAAGTTTAAGAGATACTGGTTTCCCTCTCGAAGGTCAACACCAATTTATACACCAATATAGATTAATAAATTATAAGGGTATGGAAATTAGTTACATTTGCTGCTGGTTCCATTTTATAACGATATTTTTTACTTCCACCTCGTAAAAATAAGTTGACGTTTTCCAAAAAGAAATAGAAGCTCGCACCTTTCCCAGGCTGCTTCCCTTTAATCTAATCAGGTTGAGAAATCCATGCAACGAGATATGGGGAAGCTAACAATTATTACGGTGACTTCTAGTTTACATTCAATTTATCGGAGGTTTCTCGGTTCCGTGGAAATAACAGACTTAAATAAAGGTTGGGCATTTTACCGACATATGGAAACATTCAACGTTTATTTCCATGGAAAAGAAATAATAATAGACTTAAATCTGATCAAAAAAACATTAGAATATCTCATGCCAACGGATGCAAAGAGAAAGCCTACGCTAATTAATATACGATCATTTTTCTACTCATTGGCAATTAATTTTAAAATAAAGTATTTCAAGTGAAATGGTAGATGTACGTAATAAGATACTTACACACTTAAAATAAAGTATGTATTCAAAACATTGTACATATGCAGAAACACTGGTGATTGGTTTTCTGAAGCGTTGCTCCAAGCGGAAAGCCGGAGTTAATAAGCTACTAAACTCCACCTCTTCAACACATTCTACATTCTCCGCTTTCTTCCATCTCAAGTCAAGACCGTTCCCCACAAGACAAAGACCCGTCCGTCCAAGAAGCTACTAAACTCCACCTCTTCGGTTAATGGCGAGGGTGAAGTATATGAGTATCATTGTTCCCATGCTGGACCTGAAAAATGAAAAGGCAAGCGCATGTTTCAGAGGGCATGGCATACAATAAAGAAAGGAAGGTGCATTAACGCCATACATACACCAAGTCAATACAAAAAAGAGCAGCCTCCATTGGATTAATAAAGCAATGCAGACGTTCAGCCGTTGCTTGCGTCCTGAAGGACAGCAATCATGCCGGGTTCTGAACTGGCAGGACCATGTGCAAAAGCTCCGCACACCATGGGCAGACCAATATGCTGCAACCCTAAAGCCTTAAACCCTCCCCTGACGTGCTTAAATTTTGCAAGTCATGAGATTTTGGGCCACTTGCTAGTTGGTGCATTTCTAAGGTAGATTCCATCCAGATGGCAATGTGACCACTACTTCCCACATTGAAATTGATAAAAAGCATGTAGTCACAACGATTTAAATTCTGATGGGAAACATGAAACCCTCCAACTCCACAACCAACTTAGCAACTCGTCTTTTGCATATTTTATCATCATTGGGATCTATGCTAAAAACTCTATGATGAAAAGTTGCAAACCAAACCATCATTTGATCTAAAAGCTCTCTCTACTGCAATTCAAATTCAAGAAGAAAAGAAAGAAGGAAAGAAGAGGGCACATGGGAGAAAAGCACTAAGGTTGAAGGTCAAATGCAAAAATCCACCCATGCAATCCCATCGACATAAATTATCAAATTCCTTCCCTATCATCGGCAAAAAAAAACCCCTTTCCACTCATGAATGGAGCCTTGAGCTAGGGCACCCATGCAAAACCTTGACTAGCAATAAGGGTAGAGATAATACCAACTGAACTGCCAGAACATAGCCTTCGTGAGAAAGATCACTGCAGCATCATCATGATAAGCTCTGTTCTGATTTGATGATATATAGGAGCACTACAAGTATCATCAAGGGCCTTATCATGTTGGGCATCCATTGACTTCGGCATCATGCCCATATAACTTTAAACCCAAATGTAGATACCCCCAAGACATTGCTGTCAATCCATATCAAGCCAGATGCAATTCCTCATCAAATGATATGATTTGATGGGTTGGAATCTGATATTACTGGAACAACTACTGCAAAGCTTTTTGTTGTATGTCTGTTGGCCCATACAGCCACAAAGACCAACCCTTCACTAATCTCATCATCTGTGTGCAGTAACCTTCACACCGGTCTTTTGCCTTAACTGAGATGGCCCTTCCAACTTATCGACTCAACTCAGTTCAATTGCTTTATTTACTCAGCGTTAATCTATACTCTCAACATATAATAATGTCACCTGCTTAGGGGTTCTACCATCCACTGAGCAAGGCTATCAAAATAAGAGTTGCTACCTTGCAGAGAATCACTTAGCTATTCCCTCTTATAACACATTTTAACACAGGAAAAAAAAATTTCCTAGCCATTGGTTGGATCAACATGAAACATGACAAATGAATATGTCTGAATCATGTTGAAAATATTTCCATTTGTCCTAAGTCTTCGTTGATTACCCTAATATCAATCTTGCAAGGTTCACACAACAATAAATAATGAACAAAGCTACTATCATCCAGAGTTAACATTTTCATCAAGAAATTTTTTATTAAGAATAATGTCTTAGCATGCAATTTTCCACACAATTTTCACTGAGAATCCACAAAGAAGAAAGTAACAAAACTTACATTGTTGCGAAAAATAGGAGGATTTTCCTTGGATTGATACTTGTGAAGCGACTGGGTTTCTTGCTTCTTCCATCCAATGCATCAGTGAAACAAGCATTATTTGGCGTAGCTGTAACAACCAAGGCAGTTTTGATTGGTGTTATTAGCTGTTTCAATTGTTCCAGCTGCAGAGCCATTATTGCATGATGAATAAATTGAGTTTCAGCGAAAACAATCAATTTTAGGGGGGCACACATAAATAGAAGCTAAAACTGTGAAGTTCCATGACATTCTAAAGGACAGACGCCGGGCAGAGCTGTTGGAACTGTAGCTGAACTAGATTGTTTTTTGTTTGAAAGCCACTATCAAACCCATTAGAAAGCTTGTGCAAGTGGATTGTATCTAATAAAAAAACTAACAAGATTGTTTTAAAATGTCAAATAAAAGTAAAAGAATAGTATAAGAGGATGAATGAAATATGACATGCTTGCAAAGGAAACAATCTAGCGTATAATCTTAATGGCATCTAAGAACAATGTAAACACAACAACGCAATAAGGCCAGTTTACATGGTCAACTATATGACACTTCTGCCAATCCGAGTCTAGTGAATTGTGCTTCATTTGTAAAATATGCATGTCAAAATTCAAATATCAAAATCACCATTCTATGCCTTTGTCATGCATCAACCCAAGCTATACAAGAAGTATAATACCAAGAGACACATAATAAACTAGTGTACCTTTAACAACAAACTTCTTGGATGCATCATCTGGTTCAGGTTCCTCATTAGTTCGTTTATCTATTCGACACGAGCCTTTTCTAGAAAGAGCTTTCTGAAGAATACAAAGCCTAGTTAATATATCAAGAAAAGACACAAGTTCTCATTTGAGTGAAATTAAAAAAAAACATGACGTGTGTTAAATTTTAGAAAGTCCATGATAGAAAAGTATGGGAACACTTACTTTCACTATGGGGCTACCAGAGCATTTATCCAAAGATTTTGCAAGGTTATCAACGTCAATAACCACATTTCCACTCTTCTCCACTGTGGCTGTTTGTGTCTGTTGAGCTGAATGTAGCTAATCAGAAACTTGGAATGTAATGACCCCAAGACCTTGTTTCTAAGACCATGAACCTCAAGATTCTCAACCATGTGAAGTATAACTTGGAAAGGCTACTTGTACCTCAACAAAAAATAATATTAAATTGTTCAGGATTCAATTAATTATGCAATATCGTGAACTTTACAGACTGGCTTTGAATCCTCTTGGTGAAACCATGATGTATGATATCTACTTTCATGATTGCGAGGGCAAGGCAGAATGAATAAAAAGAGAAGCCCGAATGTCACAAAAATTAATACCACACATTACCTGTTCTACAACCTCCTCCATTAAATAAGTCAAATAAAGGACGTCAAAGGTGGTGTTTGGTATGGGAATCAACTGCGACAAAGGAGTAAAGGACAACCAAGCAAACGGCAAACCTGAGGTATAAATGATCAAGACTGAAAGGGAAATTTAAAAATAAAAGAAAGCAATAAGTTATTCGCCATAAGATCTAAAACTTTTTACTGAAATACAGAAAATTTGAAACGGCAAAATGGGGCATCCCCACATTTCCGCATAGTTTGAAGCTGTTGGGTGGCAAATCATTCATAAACTCTCCTGGGAATTAAAGAGCTGTTTGTTTTGGTTAGCAGCTTCTGGATTTTTTAGTAGCAGGTAAGCTGCAGACATCTTAAGTAACCAATCAATAGCTCAAGATGCTGATAATAATATAACTCAGATGAGTTAGGCCACTTAAGCATTAACGAAATGCTAATTTTTGTTTAGGAATTCTACTCTGCAACACAAGCAAGGTTCCACGAATTTCGATATTTAGGTCGAGAGAAACAAGCAAAAAATTTTAAAAAAAAGAGAAGCAGTAGATTAACAGCGCAGAGAATGGAGATCCGAGAAAGAAGTGATCAGGAAAAAATGCCACTATAGCCCGGATTTCTCCAGACAAAGGAAAGAAAAAAAGGAGTGAGGGATGGAAGAAACATGTAGCTGGTGCAAGAGCTAGAATGCTATGGAAATTGAAAGATCAAAGATCCGAAACGACCTTTTTTGCTCCGGAAGAAGGGTTGGGAAGAAAGACTTAAAAGGGAAGAAACCGAAAAGCGCCACCTTTCAACAAGCAGACGAGAAAGTAGTTTCAGAGAAAAAAACTTTAGGAGAAGGAAAAAATGAGACAAAGAGGAGAAATCTCTTGGGTACCTTGAGATCTATGACACTTCATTGAGCAATAATGCTCCTTGCTCCCTCCATTCATCACAGGACCACAGAGAGAGAGAGCGCTAGTGCGTGATTACAAAAACCCAAATGTATGCGGAAATATGCATGGCAAATTGATGCACCTCCATGAAAAAACAAACGTCCACTTGTCTGGCAGAAACGAGAAGCGGGCTCTCTCTCTCTCTCTCTTTCTCCTTCTCCTTCGCTTTTCCAGAGTAAGTGAAAACAATGGGGAGCAAGAACAGAAAGGGTAAACAGACGTGGGATACGGACAGAGACGGAAGTTGCACCTGAACAGTAAGAGGAAGTGGTGGTGGGGCGTTCTATTCCATCAGGCTTGCTCGCCCATCTTCGGCGGTCTTCCTGGCTGCACGGCCACCGATGGCAGTGGGGCGCCGTGGTCGTGACCGGTGGCTCGCTTCCTCGAAGAGGGTGACACCTTTGCCCTGGCTTCGGTTCTAGCGGTGCAGAGCCTTCACGCTTCCCAAGCGTCCGTGGCAGCTGCTGCAGGAGACTGGGAGAAGAGAAAAACCTCAAACCCCAAGCCGAACGGTGTCTTTCTTGTTAGTCATCAGAGAAAAAATATATATATAACAACTTATTGCCAATGTCTTGATTGATTGATTAAGATTGAGTAGTTTTTCTGGGTAATTATTAAGAACGAGTAGTTATCACCGGAGTTTAAAATTTTTTTTATATCAAAATCATTATTATCAAAGAAAATCTTTTGCTGAGTTTTTTTATGTAAATATTTTTTTAAATATATATTAATTTATTTTTCATACCTTGAATATTATATATACTCTTCTCTGCGCTTTCGGAAAGTCAAAAGATTTTTTTAACGATCATGCAAGTTAATAGATATTTTTAAAGATCAGTAAGGCAAATGTTAATAGATATGTTTATTGAACGTAACTTGGTTAAAATGATGAGTCCGATAAGACACAGTTCCAATGCATTTGTAATTTTGAAAATGTCGTTTTATAAAATTAATTTTTTATTGTAATTATGCTATCGACAAAATCCTTCCTATTAAAGACGTACGTGTGGATTTGCATGAGTACAGCTTTAGAGTTAAGAGATAAGAATAAGAGTGATAGAAAGAATGAGAGCAGAATTCAACAAGGAGAAGATGAATAGGAAAAAGTTACAAAGGAGGTTTGTGGAGATGTGCGTGAAGAAGGAGAGATGTAGACAGAGAAGGAAGGATAAGTCTTTCCCGCTTGAAAAGAAATAAAGCCCTCGCGAAGCACAAGTCATCAACAGCTCTTTTAAATTATATCATCTCCAACACTGTCATGAATAGTACTTAAAAGTAGTTTTTAAAATATAATTAATTAATAAATTTATTACATTAATCAATTAATCAATTACACTTGTTATATAATTATATTATTAAATGTTCATATGTTATTTATCAATAGTTGAAGAACATGTAAAATTTGTTTAAAGTGGAATTCGATTTCATAACTCTTTGCACGACAATTCACATTTTTGTGTGTTATATTGTAATCCAGAATTTCATTTATTTTTAAAATTAAAATTTCAAGTACAAAAATACTTTTTATTCAAAATTGGACGGAATTAAAATTCATTTCCATTCAATTTCTAAATACACGAACCACACCTAAAACTTGATTTAAACAAACACGTGTAAGTTCAAATATAAGATATACTTAGAAAAAAAAAGGTTCGCCCAAATACTTGAAATTGCTCTAATTCCTCAAAGCTCAAGCTATCGGTGGGTAAGGCTGATTACCATTTAATTTGAAATACAATCATATTTTTACGTAACCATAAAAGTCCATTGCAAGGCATTTAAAATATCTTCTAACGGAAAACATACATTTTTTGAATGAACAAATGATCACAATAATTTTGTTAAAGAGAAAAAACATGGTTAATATCGTAATCAACAAATTAACTTTAAGTAAACCAGCTGCAATAAATTTGTCATTTAAAGACAAGAAATAGTATTTGCAACTTCCACAAAGATTCAAATTTTAGTAAATGTAAAAAATATTATTATTATTATTATTTTAAAAAAAAAAACTTTAAGTAGTTGAATTGACTAGCGATTTCATATTTTTTCGTGGCAAAAAATTACGAGATCAATTATAAAAGTTTTTCTTAAATGATTTTTTTAATAGATACTGAATTCTGAACACTTTCCTATCTTTAATTTGAAAAGAAGATTATCGATATAAACAACATGAATGATAAATCTGGGCCTGACTTTTTTAACCGACACCCATGAACGTGTAGATTGGATAAGTTTGGGCCGGTCCGAACCAACCAGAGAAATCGTCCGGTCGGACGGACCAACGTTAGGCCGGGCCGAGACTTTTTTATTGTTTTTGGAAGAGGTCGGCCCAACACGGCCCACGTAGTGCACTCAGGCTAAGTCCCGTCGAGTCGGGGCAGGTTGGGTTGGGTTGACTCAAGCCCAATGTTTGGAGTAATCCTTCACATCGTTATAAATATTGAAAAAAAATATTTGAATACGAACATGAATAATAAATAAAAGTATAGAAGTTCAGATGCAATTCCTTTTTATCAAAGGAATGTTTTTTTAAGAAATGATGACTCTATCTGATTCGTAATGAATTTGGATGAGTTTAACAGGTGGAAATCGATTGACTTACACCCTTAACGTTGACACGTCATTATCTAATGGTGCTTAAGCGGGAATTATAATTTGTAAATTGATCGCACAGTACGACTGTTGAAATTTCATTAGCTGGAAACGATGGAGTTGCATCGTATCATGCCGTCGACACAGTACTGTACTGCTGCCTGCGTCTCCATGGACGTGTGCGCTTCCGGAGGAGGAAAGCATGGTAATTAATAACCAGTATGTAGTAACAGTGCCGATCAAATAATATTCGTAATTTTTACTGAAATTAAGATTTGCATGAAATGTACCGATTTAACTGCCTGATGGCATCCAGGGGTCGAGGAGGAGCAGTCGTATATTGTAATTATCACATTGTTTACGGTGGCATTCCTTGTAATTAAAGGGAGCTGTGTAAACAGTCGACAACAGTTGGCCTACCAATTTTTCTCCTAGATCTCTTCACCACTGCTGAATTCTGCGCCACCGTCACGTGAGCAGTCGGCGCTGCTCTGGCTTGGTTCCTCCGGTTATTGTGTCCCTCCCTTTGTATTATATCCGCCAGCACCACCACTGACGTCGAGGAAAACCAAGGGTGGCTGGGAGCAGAACCATGATCCACAAATAGGACAGCAGCGGTAAAGTGGTAGAAGAAGAAGAAGAAGCAGAAGATTAGAAGAGAGAGGAGCCCGAGAGCCAAGATGAGCACCGTGATCTCCAACATCTTCCTGCTCCTTTCCTTGCTGATCTCGCATTTTGGCATGTGTGGGTCGGAGAGAGGGAGCGAAAACGACTCCAAGGCCCTGCTGGCCATCAAAACATTCGTCGACGCCGCCGACGTGATTCCTTGGAGGAAGGAAGATGCGGGCAACGCCTGCAACTGGAGATTTGTCAAGGAGTGCACCCCCGACGGCCGTGTCAGGAAGCTTGTCGTCGAGTATGTTAACCTCACCGGTGCGCTACCAGACGGCTCCCTGGCGCCTCTCGACCAGCTCCGGGTTCTCAGCTTCAAGTCCAACTCCCTCTCTGGATCAATCCCGGACTTCTCTCCCCTCGTCAACCTCAAGGTCCTCTATCTCAACGACAACTACTTCTCCGGCAACATTCCGGGTTATCTAGCCGCGCTCCATCGCCTCAAGATCGTTGTTCTGTCCGGCAATCTCTTGTCCGGAGTCATCCCGCCGAGCATTGCCAGGATATCCAGGTTGTACACGTTCTACGTGGAGGACAACCGGCTTACCGGAAGTATCCCGGCCCTGAGGCAAATGGAGCTCAAGTACTTCAACGTCTCCAACAACAACCTCTCCGGCGCAATCCCCCGGACAGGAGCTCTCTCGCGGTTCAACTCCACTTCCTTCCTCAACAACCAACATCTCTGCGGCCAACAGATCGAGGTCTCCTGCACGATTCTCTCCTCCACTGCCCCCGCCTCCTCTCCTTTTCCTGGCTCCGACCTAGATGCCAACTTCTCTTCGTCGTCGTCGTCGTCGTCCTCCTCCTCCTCCTCCAGCAAGCCGAATAAGCGAGTCGCCGCCATCGTTGGCGGGTCTGTCGGGGCCTTCCTCTTCCTTGCAGTCTGCCTGGTCTTAGTCGCCTGCCGCTACCTGGGCTCCCAGACAAAGAGAGCACCGACATCAGGACAGCCCAGATCAATGGTGGAAGGTAGCGGCGTCCGATCCAAGGGGGAAACCCCCGGCGCGAGTGGCCGGGGAGTGGCTGACGGCGGCCCATCTGGCTCACTTGGTTCGAGTGGAAAACGAGGGTTCTCGTGGGAAGCCGAGGGCTTGGGTAAGCTGGTGTTCTGCGGCGGCGTGGGGGAGATGTACAGTCTGGAGGACCTCCTAAAGGCGTCGGCGGAGACGCTAGGGAGAGGGACGGTTGGTAGCACATACAAGGCAGTGATGGAATCGGGCTTCATCGTGACAGTGAAGCGTCTGAGGGATTCTGGGCACCCGGGATCGGACGAGTTCCGGCGGAGGATGGAGGTGCTGGGCCGTCTCCGGCACCCCAACATCGTGCCGGTGAGGGCGTACTTCCAGGCGAAGGAGGAGAGACTGCTGGTCTACGATTACTTCCCCAATGGCAGCCTTTTCTCTCTCATCCACGGTATCGCTTGCTTCTCTTTTGTCTCGTGCTTTGTTCTCGCTTAACCAAAACCATCGTAGGTAGACCATCGAAACCGGCTCTTCCTGGCCGTAGATCGGAATTTCCCGCCAATTCCACGGGCTCTGTTCTGTCGCCGCCTTCGTCGTTGTCTTCCCCCAACCCACCTTTTTTCAGTAATGTTGGTTTTTTGCTTTAAAGAAAATGGTAACGTTCGTTTTTAACGAATATATCTATTTTAATTAAATAAGATGTTATGATTTTTTTTCTTAGAAAAAACAGAAAACAGTCTAGCGGTTGATTTGTTGCTTTCCCCTTTCGCTTCTACCATGACCAATTGTCTGTTGCCATTTCGTTGTCGTCTTTCCTCATCCGACTACTCTCTGGTCCAAGCCTGGGGTGGGATATTTTATTTTTTGAACAGAAGGCGTGGGATTGTTGAATGAATGAATGCCATTATTGCAAGTGACGCCAGTTTGTCGTCAGTCGTCGTTTTGAATTCGAAAAACTTGTGCCCGTGGAACAGTAAGGCGTGGAGTACTGCACCCACATGCAATTATCTGTCAGTTACCCCCATCCCAGGCCCAGGCCCACGTTGGAGTCGTGTCATGTGGAATATATTCTTCTTATCTTGATCTCTCTTATTGCTGCGGTGGATCGGATCTAATGCTTGGGTGCGTTGTAGGATCCCGGCCGTCGGGTGTGGGCAAGCCGCTGCATTGGACCTCATGTCTCAAGATCGCGGAAGACGTTGCCACCGGTCTGCTTTACCTCCATCAGACCCCTGAAATGATTCACGGCAACCTCAAGTCCTCCAATGTTCTGCTCGGTTCCGACTTCGAATCCTGCCTCACGGATTACGGCCTCGTTCCCTGCTTCCGAAACCCCGAGTACACCACCGAAGAGTCCAATGCCGGCGCCACCGCAATGTTCTACCGTGCGCCAGAGGCCCGGAAAGCCAACAGGAGCTTCACCCAACACTCGGACGTTTACAGCTTTGGAGTACTGCTGCTGGAACTTCTCACGGGGAAGACACCGTTCCAGGATCTGGTGGAGCGCCACGGGGCCAACATCCCACAGTGGGTGCGGTCGGTTAGGGAGGACGAAACCGAGTCTGCCGACGACCCATTGTCGGGAAACGAGGCTTCCGAAGACAAGCTCGGTGCATTGCTGAACGTGGCAATGGCGTGCCTGTCCTCCGCACCTGAGAATAGACCCGCGACCAAGGACGTGTTGAGGATGATCAGAGAAGCTAGGGCAGATGTGGTGGTGTCATCCGGTGGAAGCGATCACTCGCCGGCGAGATGGTCGGACGCGGTGCAAAGTTTGCCAAGAGAGTATGGGTCGGAGCACACCAATTTCGCTGAGAGAGATTGAACTAGTGAAGTCGAGAGGTAAGTCGTGCGAAATTGGGTTTTGCGGTTCTGATTCTACGATTAAGTTATTCAACAACACGTTGTAGAGAGATTACTAGTTTTGTATCGGGGCGTTCGGATGAATCAGATCCATGAATTCTTTCTCCTTCCAGTCAAACTTTTTGACACTCGAGCTCGAAAAATGGCGCCGCAAGCTTGAACCACAGATTCTACTGAATGGTGTGTCGGTATCCGAAGGTTTTAATTAATTTCACGTGAAAAGCTTTGTAAAATTAAACAAACACACAAGCAAAAGATCAAAAACTAAGCAAACCAAAAACTAGGCCCTGACCTTTCGCAGAAGGATACAGACGAACCTCTTGCTTCTGCTGTGACTGTTGCTGCAATTAGTTAAGCAACCCTTCTTTCTTGAAGCCATTCATGCCTGATGCTTCTTCAGTCCACAGGGTGGTAACTTCACACCATGTGCTGAACCGAATGAGAAACGGTAAGATTGCTGCCAACATTGCCGCTTGATATTACACGTGACATCACGACCATTTCCCATATAATTTCAACAATGGCAACAAAACAACAGCTCCCTGGTTTCCTCAAGTATTCACCATCCAGCCATCTATTATAAGCCCTAGTACAGTTGTACCACATGAAAAAACACTCATGCACTCACTAGCAGAAACATTTATAAGAGAAATGCTTTCGCAAAAATATTTAACTCCATTTAGGACTCTGAAGCACGTGCTCGAGCAGCGGTTCTTTCCAGTGCCTTGAGACGATTAGCTTCCATACGAGCTTTTTGTTCCTCTGTGACATGAACCGTACGAGGATGATTTGGACCATCCTCAGACCCTTTATTCGACGCCTGCACGTTGAAGCCGTTTTCAGGATTTGTTTCAGAGATGGCTGCACTTTGAAAGGTGTGCGATTTTTCCTTCGGCACAGATTGAGGTCTCTCCTGCGATAACAGGCACAGAGGAGAATACATTAAAAAGCTACAGAGATTACCAGCAGATGCAAAGACGCACTTTGACCAGTTCATCTGAGAAATTAAGAAAGGCACCCAACAACCAAACCTCACTGTAAAAATACCAAATTTTCTAAATCATTGAATGGAGATTGTGGAGTAATGGATCATAAATAAGGAAAAAAGGCGCAAAAATAACCTGGGTTTCTCTAAGCGATATGCATATCTAAATATTAGGATAATAAATAGAAGAGAAAATATGTTATAGAAATTAACAAGACATGAGACCACCTTTATTGTTCATAAACTGCGTCATGCCCTTTCTAAATAGGAACATATTCAAAATGGAGAAAACATCTAAAAAAAGTAAAGTTCAGAAATTCTTGTTCCAAAGGGAAATGCATCAAATAAAATGTCAAATCAAAGACAAAGGCAACTTTAGGTTATGAACAATAAAACTACGGCAGTAATTTCCAAAAAAGTATAACTTCTACTAAAAGATAATTCCTGAAAACACCAATCTTACCTCAAGAAGTAAAAGTATAAGCAAAATATGCAGTCACCAGAGTCCTTTAAGTGTTGGGCTGCTTCTCGAGAAATGCGAAGAAACACAAGGAGAATCTCTCCTAATGATAGATACATAAGCATGAAATGAAAGCATACCTAATTCAAACCCTACATAATAATCGAAACGAATATTTTGTCTTTATGTCTGAGGCAAAACTTTAGTCTTGATTTTTTGGCTGCAGGCTAAGCATTGGTTCTAACAACAATAATTATGTATTGCCAATGAAATCTTAAACTAGGACTCACAAACAGGATCATACTTCTGTTGCATTCCTGTATATCTCATCAAACATTTCTTCTTGCAAATCATTGATATCATTCCTCTCTGTCGGTGCATCATCCTTCTCAAGAACTGGAAGCTCAGCAGCTGTTGATTTTGTAAGAATTAAAAGCAGATCATATTCTTGATTTATTGATAAAAAGACACATTGCAGACACCGAAAATGCAACTAGTTCTACATGTAATTTTTTACTGCTTGAGAAAGGAGAACAAAAAAATACGCAACAGCTAAACTAGCCATTAGCAACCAACCATAGATAGAGTATTTTATCATCCGTCACTTTATAAGACTCTTAAGAGAAGAAAACCTGAAATTCAAATCCAACCAAAAACATTACCAATATCAAAAAAATCAAACTAGGAATTAGCTGATTGAATCTTAATGCGGGAGATCCTGGTAAAAATATGTAAAAAAAATTGCACAATATCAAAAAAAGCAAACTCGGGATTTCTTGATCACCCATAAAACTACTTTGTTGTTGCAGTTTGGGTTGTACACAACATATTCATCAAAACAAAAGAGACAAAATTATAAACTCATCCAGGAGAGAATAAAATGAACAAGAAGAAAAACAGAAACATGAAAACCAAGAAAGTCCCACAGTCTTCCGCTAAAGCTACAACCCCAAAGCAGGGCAATATCCCATCCCAAGGATACGTCAAAACCATCAGTCAAACCTCATAAGATCAATATTTCCAGATTCTAGTATCTCTCTCACCTCCATCTATAACTGCCTTGGTGATCTCCTTCCCTTGTAACAAATTTATAGAAACTCTTTGCACTGTCAACTAAACCCTTATTTACCAACAGGTTTGTAACTAACTAAACAACGATGATAGAAAACAAGGATACCGAATATAACACTTGCATTTTTCTAAAGCATGCAAAAAGAAAAAGAAAACTTCATCAAGTTAATAATCTGCCACCTCAAATGCAAGAGTGTAAATTAGAAATAATGCATTTCTTT
The DNA here is from genome assembly GCA_036874045.1 of Cymodocea nodosa. Taxonomy (NCBI): domain Eukaryota; kingdom Viridiplantae; phylum Streptophyta; class Magnoliopsida; order Alismatales; family Cymodoceaceae; genus Cymodocea; species Cymodocea nodosa. The sequence continues at coordinate 13,299,079 of CM072345.1, forward strand.
ACCCACATGGCCATTTTACTTTATATAGTGAATTCTAGCAGACAAGCATTAATTGGATACTCGAATTATGAAGATAACGATACTTGGGGATGTATTGTAAAATGATTGCACGAAATCTCCTAAAACAGGTCGTTACATGGGAAATACCAATGAAAAATACATGCCAAATTGTTTGTTTTACCTTTTTATCTATCATGCAATAAACTTTCATTTTATATCATGATTCAAAGATATATAGACCTATCTTAAAATGCAGAATTAGCATACTAAAGTTGAAAAACAGAAGCAAACTTAATGAAAACATTCTTGCAGTTTGAAAATGGTTTTGCAAATATGCTACTCTTGAGATTACCTGGTTCACAGTCAGGAGTTTCATCTTCTTTTGGTGGTTGATGCAACTTCGTAGGATCTCCTCCATTGGCAACTCTATCTCTTAATTCTCTCAGACACATCTACATGGCAAGATAGAGACACAGGTGGCAAAAGAAAAATGCGTTTGGTCAAATCTATAAGTGGTGATGACTTTGTTTTCCATACTAGCATAAAATAGAACAAACTGCATCTACATCCACAATTCCCGCATGCTAAAATCATAATTCGATCATGTAACGTTACCCAGAAATCAAATGCCTTTGGAATGTCAAAGAATTTTCTTACCCTTACTCGCCTAGTGCAACCAACTTGCTCCACTTTCTGTATGAACTGATTGAAAGAGTAGTAAGGAATCAGATGGGAATGCCACTGAACGTACAAGGAGATCAATTTACCCAGATCTCTTGCCTGAACCAAAAGAAAAGCAATTTCCAACAAAAAGAACCAAGCATTAATATAAATAAAAGAAAACAACAGAGACGGGGCTTCCCGACCTCATGGCCGCGGCCGTGGTACTTGAATGCTTTGGGGAAATGCCGGAGCACGTATCCGAGACCATCTTCGGAGAGGAGCAGCTCCGGCGTAAGCTTGGGCCTCGTCTTGGTGAGTCTCTTGGCGGTGGCAGTTGCCGGAGCAGATTCACCGTCCAAGGTAGCGCCCTTCCCTGGGGTGGTCTTGGCAGTTCCATGGGGGAACCTGGAGGGGATTCCGGAGGATCTCTGATACGAACCAGGATTAGGGTAAGGGTTCGCCGACGCAGAGGATGGACAGTCCCGGGACCAGTGACCTGGCCGGCCGCACTTGAAGCACCCCGTCGGGGCCAGCCCTCCACCGCCGTCCTTCTGCATCGCTTCCCTTCCGCCGCCTCGGATCTGACTTCGGTTATCGTTGATTTATTAGGCGCGGGAAAAGTGACCAGGGAAACGGCCGGAACGCTGTGAAGTGAAGAAGTGTACTTTGGGAAGGGAAATTGGCGGGAGGAGGAGGAAATTTCCCGGCATAACGATGATGCCACCCTTTTTTTTATTAAAGTTTAAATCTTATAAATATAAAAATCATCATTATTAAAAACATAACTACTGTAGATGTATACTAGTTGAGTTGGTTAAGAATAGTGATATTCATAATTTTTCTTCTAATTTTTTAATATAAAGCTATAAAACTTATATTAAAAATCAACCCAACTTTGGATAAATTAAAGTTGTCAATCAACCCTTAAAGGAGAGTCAGATATACGAGAGATTTTGTATTTATTATTTTATCGTCATAATTTTATTTATGTTTATATTCTTCGATATAAACTAATCATATTCGCAATCCAGGTAATGATTTAGAAATTTATATTAAACTCTTTGCAAATAGAATATAGGCATTCAAATTTAGATTTTTAGATTCGAACTTTCAAATTGAAATATCAACCAAATTCCTATAAATCCATCTACGACAGAAGCAATGCGTCTTTGGAAATCGGGGCCCTGTTTCCCCCGAGGGAAGTTAGAAAAAAGGATGAGTGCTGCACTCGATATTCCAATGAGCCATCAAACTCATCTTCTCCGACCTTTTGTGGAGATTGGAATGCACGCAAACTATTAAAAATGATTTATTGTGCGTGTATCTAAAGTTCTTACATTCTCCCCTTTTCTTGGTTTTCGCCGTCACCAAGTACATGGCTTTCCACGACTGGTGCAACTTCTCTCTGTTATATAATTTAAAGCTTTGCTTTGGAAATTCTGGGATTGCAGATCTGGTACCACCACATCACACTCACTGAAGTGGGTGTTTGTGGTTCTCTTCCGAAGCATATGCTTGACTTCTCATGTGTTCAGGGACCAGTCAAAGTCCAGATATACCGTATTTACGGGGCTTCCATCGCTCAAAAGATGCGTCAAAAGGCCTGCCTTGGTTGCATCCAAGAAATCGACGATCCACACGAGGATTTCTTTATCCGGCACGAAATCAACGCCATACCTGCAGTGAGAATGAGGAATTTCCATTACGCCAGAATAAGGTGAAGTGGTGACCTTGAGATAGATGTTCTGAATCTGATCATCTGACGTGCTTATGCTTTTTTAAAGTTTTTACCGCTTGATTATACTGGTAAGATACACCGTCCTCTTTTCCAAATCAACCTGCACGGCACCTGCTTGAAAGAATTCCCTTGTGACCTGCCGCAGTTCGATTTCTATCCCTTCGGCGGAGAAGAACCGCACACCGGGGCTTGACCGTGCTCCGTCGCATAGTCCAAAATGAATCAAAGGGTTCACTCTCGGAAGTACCAACTAAGAAATATGGATGGACGTCGATCGATTAAGGTTTAGAATTAATCCAGAAGAAAAGGCAAGCAAGAGTGACGAACGCCTACCTCCAAGCGCCTGTCTCTGGAACCGAAAGGTTTCGCAAAAGAATACGGCTGCCGTCGGTTTGATCTGAGAATTCCATTCTTAATGGCGGAGAGGGAGTAAGAATACCCACCGATGATGTAGCAGAAATCGTTGAAGAAGAATCTCCTGTCGATGTCTCCTCCCTGCCTCCCTATGCTTATGACGGCGTGGATGACCATGGCATTGTAGAGGTTCATGAAGAAGGCCTGCTTCTCTTCAGTTGACAGGGAGAAGACATCAATGCGTTGCAGGTCCCGAACGAGATTCACGTATCTGATAGCATAAGTATGTGGTAAGGGTCGTTTGTACATCTACGCTCGTCGATTTTGACACGATGATTTGATCGATCGGTTCAGCACTTCACCTTCTGAACTCTTCGCTAACGCCGATCCGGTGGTAGTCGAGGTGCCGCCGGTCGTCAGACGCGTAGGCTTCGAGTACGGCGAACATTAGCTTGGTCAGCCGCTGTCCGACGACGACCGCGGGTTTGGGCTCGTTGTCGTTGACGGAAACCCTAAAATTGAAGCATCTGAAAATCATCGGATCGTGCTCCAGGAACCGGTAGAGCTGGTTCCCGTCCTCGAAGTCGTTCTCCCTGCGGCGTGAATTCCCAAATCAACCACGGTTGCGATGCTCCTCGTGGCAAGAAGAAGACGAACATGTGAAGGCGAAAATGGAGGTCGACCAGTCGGAATAACGTCACTCACCGGTAGACGTGGTGTATGAAGTGCTTCCTCGCCAGCTCTTTCCCAACCTGCACCGCCTGGAGCAAGATGATGCGCAATTAATATTACATGTTTTAAACTAAACTACAATTAAAATTGACACAACCCTTCTCTCAATATTAAGCGCCGTGTCAACTAATTAATTAGTCAATGTCGTGTGATTAGATACTATTCATTAAATTTAGAGTTCCATTAATACCCACAACTTTTATAAATTAAAAGAAATCGCTGTCTCATGACTCCTCCCATCGCCATGCTTCATGCTTGACCAAAATCTAAAATCCAACGGATAGGATCATCTAACGAACTCACATCCTACGGCCGCCACTAACACGAAAAAGAATAGAGGAAAGCTCAAAGCCGGTGCAACGGTAGGTAGTACTGGCTTACATTTCTCCGGCCACAGTCGAGGTGGTCGATGACGGCCTCAACCAAATCGGCACCGGTGAAGCAGTTCTTCACCAGCTTCATCTTCGTGATCCAGTCCTGGATCGGCAGCCTCTGCCTCAGAAACCTCATCACCGCCAACAACTCGTCCGCCTGTCTTTCCTTCTCACCATCGTCATCGAACCCGTACACCGGAACCCTTGGCGCCGTGTCGGGGCACTTCCCGCCGGCCATCCCCCTCAGCCTCTTTTCCAGCTCCCCGCTGTTCCGCAGTGAGTTGAACGCCATCAGCCCCCCGAGCAGGTTGTCGTTGAAGAATATCTGCGGCACCGAGGTGCTCCCCCCAGTCCTCTCCGCTAGCTCCCTCTCCCTCTCCGGGAAAACGTCGACGTTGATCTCGACGTACTTCAGCCCCTTCTCCCGGAAGAAGGTCCTCACGGCCGAGCAGTCCCTGGAGTTCGACCGTGAGAAGAAACTAATCCTTCCCTTCAATTCCGAACAAAGTTCGATGCCCTCCTCGTTCTTTGTTCCGTTTTCGTCTTTCTTTTTTTCCACGATAACCTTAACGCCGGAGAGATGGAACTCGGTGACGGCGGAGGAAGGTGGAGTTCGAGATGAGGACGAGGGCGACTGCTTCATGAAGGAGATCCTCTTCGCCAGGGCCGTTCTCTTCTGGCGGAGGAACATCCCAATAGAGGACTCCTCCGACGAGTTCTGCGACAAAGACCTGCCGATACTGGGCTTGTGATAGTCCTCCCCGCAGTTGGACCTGGACTTCAACAGGAGACCTGGCGGGGTGTCGGGCTTCGGTAGGTGAGACGACGGAGAGAGAACCTTCTCCTTCTCCTTCTCCTTCTCCTTTTCCTTTTCATCCAACTCCTCTCTGACCTTATGGTCGAGGACTCCGTCCGTGACCTTGTGGTTGACATCCGAGTCGTTGGAGCGGCGTTGGCGTTCGTCGTCGGAGAACATGGTGCAGGAGGAAACGGAGGGAGAGGAGGAGGAAAAGGTCAACAAACGCCGGGGGGGGGGGAGGGGAACGAGTGACCAGGATGGACTTGTGATAGGGAGGGGTATTAATGGAAGGACTGAAAAGTTCAAAATCTTCGGAACGGGTGGTGTCGACAGCGGCGATGGACATCGGGCCTGTTATGTGAGGGGGGAGAGTACGAAATTACGATATTGTACTCATGATACGGATGGTTGGGACGGAGGATGTTGACTTTCTTTCATGTGGTCCACTTATTAATATTTGGAATTATTTTTTCTCACCGCCACGTGGACGCTTCTTCGGCCTTTGGATCCGGGGGTATTTGAATTTTCACTTTTTTCTTAGTATAGATATTCGAAATGCAAAGTATTGATAATATTTTCAATCAATTATAATATTGTCATTAATCAAAAGCAGTATTCCTATTAAAATTTGAATCTCGATGAATACAAAAATCACTAGCATTGTCAAAAAAAAAAAAAAAAAAACTGATAAAATTTTTATTAAAAAGATTTATCATCATAAATTTTTTTTTTGTCTATAATAGAATCTAAGCTCTTCATCTTTATGAATCTGGTCTTGTACCGGAGAATAAAAGACTAGATGCATCATCTGCCGTGGCTTAAGTGGTACAAGTTCAAATAATCATAATATGTGAAAACGTCGATTGCATTTACTGATTACTACAAGATTACATCGTGACATCATACACATCGATCAAAGAAGTTGACGTGAGTTTTTGACTGCATGGTTCAATTAAGCTCCGTCCTAAATGAATTGAGTTCATGGGTGGATTAGTTTCCTACCCATAAACCATGTGCTCCAGTCCAAGATCACCACCATTCAAATTCCATGGTCGATGACACGGAGATGATGTGTGCGACCAACCTGATTTCCTACAATGCCCAAGGGCCTTTTGTTGTGTTCTCTGATCTGGCTATCCATCATCACGTGTAGTTTTATAAATATGAAGTAATTCCTACTACACGTACCTTAGAATCGATGATAACGTCCAAACTACTTGTCTAGCTTAAGCATCAAAGAGATTTTAGTTGTTCATTTGGTTTCGAAACTTTCTTTCTATTCTTTAATAATGAAGTGGTCCACTTCTAATTTCAACAGATTCAGTCACACATCAAGTTGGAGCATGCAAGTTGAACCGGCTTTCTTGATAAGAGGAAGATTGGTTGACATAGCTTGTGAAAACTTATTTAACAACTAACTAAGATTAAAAGAAGGATCGTGAGATTGTATGTAAATAATTTTAATTCTCATAATCTGAAACAAATATTTTCGATGCGATGGGTTTCGTGAAGATCCAGCGAGATTGGGCCACAAGATTTCTGATCACAACAATTAAGTTTTCAGTTAATTATGAAATCGTTGTGCACATTGAGACCTTTTTCCACGAAATACTTGAGTATATTCTCATCCAAACGTGATTCTTGGTGGATGTAAATAATATCTCAAACACAATTTAAGTAGACAATATGCAAATGCAGACTTGACCTCAAGTTTAAAGACATTAACAAAGAACAATATAAAGACCATCTAGAGAAGCTTGTAGATAATGTGAGGGAACTAACAGACGAGGCATACAAGTTGAAGGATGATCGTTTAAGATATTGTGACCAACGATCTTGCTCAGCTTTCCCACACGATTAACGCAGTTGAAGGCTGAAGATTAACTTTCACCAATATCGCCTTACTATTCGATGATGGTCTAGTTCTAGCACTCTTTTGGACAAAATCTTAACCATGGTGAAGGCAAACCCTTCAAATTCAGCAAACATAATCCAAATGCAAAATCAGTGAGTCCAAATGAAGGATATCAAACTAGCATTAGCCCGCTCAGTACATCACATAGAATGAAAACAGATGTCAAACACAAGATAGAAAAAGGAAAACATCGGAAAGATTCCTTAATAATACCTCTTTACACACTCAAGTCAATTTCTCTTCTTTGCCTTCTTTCTGTTCAGCCGCAGCAGCTTCAAATGTCTCGCCAGGAACAAGCTCAGGGACGTCATCATCATCCTCTTCGTTAGTGGCTTCCCCTGCATTGGGGCCCTGCTTCTGAAATTGTTCGGCAAGCTTCTTCAAGTTTTCAAGGTTATCAGACCCTGGAAAAAAGGAGATACCCAGTGGTCAGAAATATGGATTAAAACCAAGGAGAATTTCTCGTTTTCCCAACATAAATAATAAAATAAGCACAGTTAAGAAATTTAATAACAATGACAGCCAAATGAAAATTTTAATTGATACTAATTATTAATATAACTAATAATTACTATAAGTAGTAAATATTAATTATCATTGATATTTAATAATAACAATAGTAAATAGTGATAAAGATGATCATTTATTAAAATTATATTTATAATTATTAAGAAAGATAATATGATTATACTATATAATATTATAACATTGTTTTAGTAAAAATATTAATAATTAATAGTTATTGTTTATTGTAAATGTTATCAATGATTCTTACTAATCATTACAAAATTAATATTAGCATCAATAATATTTGATACTATAGTTATTAATAATTAATTTTATTAATTTTTTGATAATAATATCTAATATTAAAATGGTAGTTATTAATTTATCAATTCTTAATAATATTATTAGTTATCAACAACTATTATTTAACAATTTTACCTATGTTAATATTAGTAAAAGCAAGCAACCTAGAACGTCTTGATTTTAAAGCCTAACTGTCAAAAATAACTAGAGCTAGTCCCTTACTACTCAAGACTAAGGGTCCGTTAGTACACAACAGAAAGTTTAAAAAGAAATGAAATGGAAAGTTCAAGTGAAAAAAAAATGAAAAGTTTAGATGGAGAGGTTAATACACAATAGAAAGTTCAGATGAAAAGTCAGAATTTCCTAAGAGTTAGTGCAAGACAAAATGTTCAGAATTTATAATATACTACCAAAAATAGACTGTTTGATATATCATTCTTAATTTTGAAATTTCAAAAGTAAAATGATATTAATGAAATAAAAAGTACATTTAATAGATTGTTCTAACTTCATTCATTTCATTTTTATTTTTATTTTATTTACTTTCATTTATGATTATTTTCTTTTCTTTTCTTCCTTTTTTTTTTTTTCTAATCTCATTAATTTTTTTCTTTCTTACTCACACGCCTCCTCTTCTTCACTGTTTTATTTTTTTATTTTTCCCTTTCTTCTTTGTTTGACCTTTTTTCTTCCTTTTTCGATTTCACCCCTTTCTTTCACATCTTGCCTTCTTCTCCACGTTTAACAACTTCCATCAAGTGATCCAACGCAACTTCTTCTTGGTGGCAAACAAGAGGAGGTGAGCATGGGGAGCCATCTTGGCTCTTCCAATGGAGATGAAATCGAACGCACCACTACTGGCAACAACTTTGAAGGGGAGCTCGTAGAACCCATTAACTATAGTGTTGTTCAAGCATTTTGGGGTAGTAACAACAATTGTCTTTCATCAAGAGAGGAACCCACTGGTGGTGACAACTTTGAAGTGTTGAAGGATTTTTTTTTTTCTTTCCCCCTTCATGTATGGGTGTGACAAGTTGGAAACTAGAAACCACCAACTTCTGGATGTTCGAAGATGGCACAACGAGTTGGTGCAATGGGCTAGCGATGAGAATAAGGGTGGCTAGATCAAAGGAGATTCCTTGATAGTTGGCAAATGGGGCTTCACCTTGTGATGAGCGACAATGTGTAGATGGAATTCTTCGCAAGTCGAGAACAGAGGTGACAATTTTTGGAGTTCTCCTAAGCTTTGGAAGGAGTTGGGGTCTAGAAGCTTGGAAGGTGTTTCCAGAAATTTGGGAGTCGACAAGGGTGTCAATTGGGAGGATGTTCGGAGAGGGCTTTGATTGAGAGGATGTTCAAAGAGCTATGTTCAAGCGAGATGAAGGAAAACATGATTTCAAAAGCCTCGACCAGGGAAAGGTTCCAACGGAAAGGAATTTTGACCTTTTTATATCAACGAAAAGATTAACATTCCCTTCTGTTGATTCCATCCTCCACTAACGCTTATGACATCAAAATTTAAAGACTTTCCTTTCCATCCCTTAAATTCTGATGTGCACCAAGCCCACCTAAGTCTTTATACTTTCATTACCTTCATTGTAGTTTGCTAACATACATTTTCAAGTGACTTTGCAATGACCCTTGCTAGGTAAATTTGAAGGCAAGGGTTATATATATTAGGTGTGTGTGTGGGGGGGGGTTTGTAGCTGACTTGCTGGTGATCCTCTTTTCAGAGCCTCACAAGTGAGAGAAGCCCACTAGTTCAAGGGTTACATTTAAGTCTAGTACCTCAAGTCATTGTACCTTGAACAGTTAGACCAAGGTAATGTTTAGTTTAAAATCCCACCGATTGGTAGCTTCCTCATAATGGAGAAACTATAGGCATGGAATATCACATCTGAAAATGTGTGCTACTGCACACCTTTCCAACTAGTTCATCAAAGGTGTGAAGATGATTAGCATAGCACCAAAGGAAATACTAATAAGAAATATTAATATTGATATTAGTCTAAGGATAATAAAAATTAATAACATAAATATTATTATAAATGGTATTAACAATACTAAGACTTTTAGCTGACTTATATATGCAAAATTAATATTCAGAAAATATTAATGCTATATTTTGAAGCCAATATTTCAGAATATAGAGTGAAGTACATATACATGGATGTGTGTGAACTGTCACTCAACAAGCACTATAAAGCAACCAAACATCCGTCAAGATGAAGGCAATTCAACTGGTGTTCTAATAGAATTTCCATCCCAGCCAGCTATGATCCTAGAGCAACATGCACTCTATCAAACCTAATAAAACTAATTGTTTGTATTAATTTCCGGGAAAATCCTATGGACTACTTGGAATAAGAGGGTATAGGCAGTTAAGTTGAATTTATATGGAATTATTTTTTATCCACCTTAAAAGTGTTTCCATATACCAATTTAAGAGGATGTGCAATCTAAACGATATAAACATCAATACTAGGTGATGTCCATTTAAGTCCCGAATCTCATAATCCACTGATGCAACATAACCTCAAACTTCTTAGTGATCTATTAAGTACATGGAATTGATGGATAGAGGACATCAATCTATGAATAAAGGGAATTGATAGATAGAGGACTAGACCAATTGTACATCCCCAAGCCTCTTCCAACGAATAAAATATGGGCCAGTCAACTGTAATTCTGTATTAGTCAAGTATTCCAATAGCCATAATCAAAGGATTCCGTTTAAGGCAACTAAACCATACAACTCAACAATGGATCATAAGCTCCTTTACCGTGCCTTTCTTTTACAAAGAAGCTATCTCCAATATTTATGCACAAAATAACTAGCACTTTTACATATACTCCTGAACTAACATATAGGTTTAAAATAAATGCCAAACAGAATAATACGAACCATAAGATGAGGTAAATAAAAAAGCAATAATAAATATAGAAAAGAGGTGTACCAAGTTGGCTGATGATCCCAGGTAGTAAATCCTGAAGTTCTGTAAGAAGATACAAATATTTCAGGCACCGATAAAATTCACATGATCAAATACATGTCAAACTTAAGCTCGTAAAGAAACCTTTCTGAATGAACAGAGAGTTTAGTTTCACTAAAACAAATTAAAATTTCAATATAAGTTCATAAATAAGGTTGCTCCGCTGTGAACACTGGGGCAATGGTAAGGCTACTTCATTTTGACTTGAAGGACATGGATTTGAGTCCTAAAAAACAGCCTTTTCACTTATGGAGGTAAGATTGCAAACAATTAGACCCTCTAGAACCCACATTGAAGAGAGCCTTGTGTATCAGATTTATCCTTTTTACAAGTACATAAATAAATAGATCTGGAATACTTGTGTAGGGAATGAAACATTATTTTATTATCAAAAATGATATTTCATAAATGACATGGAATTTGCAATATAACAAAATAAAGTCTGAGAACATACTTTTGGTTTGAGGAGAACCACTAACAACCCAAGTATTGGCAGGAAGAGAGGCTTGCACTGAACCAAAAAAAAAAGTTGGCTGTTATACAACAAAGGATCAGCAACTTTAGGAAACGGGTACAAGCAGATTTGGCATGCATTACCTTTGGGGTTGGTAAACTGGATAACTATGTCATCCTTGAATATATTAACCTCCTCTATGGCTGGGATTGCATTTACCCCTATTCTTTTTAGTGTGCTCTGAAGTCTCTTGTCATCTGTTGTTGTAGTCTTGTGGACAGCCTTCTTCTTTCTGGTTGTCAGACATGGTATGAAAACATTCAAGTATCATACTAGGGATACAGAGTTAATGACTTGAATGTTTTCTTCAAATAAGGCAATGAAACCCCTTAAAAAAAGATAAATACATAAAGCCTGGAGGACCAAACAAAGATTTTGAGGCCCTCAAAAGAACCAAACAAAGTTCACCAAAATATAGACCAAAGAATAGTATGCTTACGATGTAGAAACAACCAATATAAACAACAAACCTGCGCATGCTTCCTTTGCCACCAGTGCGAACGACACCTGCCATCTTCATGAGCTTCTCCCGGTTCATCTGTGTACGATATTAACAAATAAATTCTCTCTGAAAATGAGTAAATCAACAGAAACGTTGAACTAAAAGAAATACAGTATTTCAAAGATATCACAACGAGTCATTAAGACTGATACGCTAACTTCAGAACAATACAACTCTCTGAACATCTTGGCCAAAAAATTATACAGCAAACAGGCTAGATGCTGCATGTGAGTTGCTCCTGCTGCTGGATTATAAGACAAGCATTTTTCCTAATGAATGATCAATTTTTCATGATTTTGAATTTCCCTACTGGTTGGCATTTAGCTTGAAAGAATAGTAGCATTAAACAATAAACATGGCTTCTCCCTAAAACAAATAGTATAGGAAATGATTAAATCAAAAGAGGAGGAAAACATGCAACATCTGTAAGGCCCAATTCATCTATCATAAATCGACTGTGATGTTTAACACATTCAATCGTTGTAAAAAAAAAAATTTCTACCCATGCTAAATTACAGCACCATCTTCCTTTACATCCAAGTTGCTACGATAGAAATCAGTAAAACATAAACCCGTACAAGCTAATGGCAACTAGTAAGTTAATTCACGTCCAACAATCAACACCACTTTATCCATCACAGCTTATTTCTCAATCCAGAAATAAATAAATAAAACAAACAAACAAAGAAAATTTGATAAAAAGTCCCATAATCCTCCACAAACCCTCGTGATTCACGACTCTTCCACACAACGACACTAAACCCTTTCCCTATCTACTTTACTTAACACCACGAAACCAACAGAATCTTCCAGGTCAACCGTTCCTTCGGCTTGCATCTAATAATAAACCCACGGCCACCACTAAAAAAAGGAAACAATAATTAATTAATGCCACTCATCATCCTTGCCAACAGCACTAGATCTAGAGCAGCGAAATCGGACTCCCCAAAGAAGTACTCGAACAAGAGGGAGAGGAAGGGAAAACCACAAGCTGCAAGGAGGAGCAGCGAAACTCCAGATCGAAATCTCACCTTTTAGCCGTTCGCAGCGGAAGAAGAGTTCGGGATGACGGTTGAGTGGAGGGTGGGAGCGTAGAAGAAGCCCGGTCCGTGCGGGAAGTCTCCCTCCTGCCAGTCCGCTGCCTGTGGATTAGGGTTTGTCCATCTTGCCGCCCGGTACGTGGACCCATCGGCCGGTTGACATCCAACCGTCCATTGGATGGGCCCTTTGAGACGGATGATGTTTACAGGTAGCTCCGATAATTTAATTAACCAATTATTATAATTAAGTTGACTGTAATAATGTTCGTAATTCAATATTTAAATTTTAATAAAATGAAAATAATTATTATCAAAAATTTCAATAATTTAATTAACAAAAAAACGATAATGTTCATAATTCTTATTAAAATTCAAATAAACAAAAAATAATTACCATTGTAAAAAATATACAAAACCATTCCAAAAACAGTTGATGTTTATCAACCATCACACCGAGAAAGTTGCATCGCTAGTAGAAAATCCAATCTTCAATTTTTACATAGCGTTTCTTGTAACATCTTGCACTTGGGAGTGGGTTTAATGGGCCGGCCCCTCTTTACTGCCCCAAGTCACCTGTTGAAATAGGCCCATCTAGTCCAATCCGACTCGGTCCGTAGCAACTAAATATAATAATTTATTTATACCTGTAAATATTGTAATTATATCAACTAAAGTTGATAATTAATTTATAAACGATATTTATCTTTATCCAGTCAAAAATATTTACATCCTAAAATGTAATTATCATATAAATATTCTTGTTTTGCAGTATTATGTTGGGGCGGCAAGCGAAGGAAAGGTTGACGAAAAATCAACTCTCGTGGTTCCTAACAGCGTCAAGATTAGAGAAACTGCTGCGGGAAAGAGTTCTTGTTGAGAAAGAAGATAATGATAGCATGGATCTTGCAAGTTGCCGAATGCCGAGGGTGGTGGCCCTCCGGAAAGGGAGATCGCTGACCAGGAGTTCCAAGTAGAGCCATTGCCCATGCACGAGAGAGGTGAAGAAATGAAACCACAGAAAGAAGAATGCTTACGAAGAGTACTGGCCGAATGTGCCCGCCTCGCCATCGTTTCAGCACCACCCACCCATGTGTAGAAACCCTACACGTCCGTCGTCTTCTCCTCTCCCGACGCCCGCCGCCGCCGCCGCCGCCTCACCCCCCCCCCCCCCCCCCATAAGAGACGGGCGTGCCCACGCGCATCGCGTCCCCGTCTCTCTCTCGATCTCGTTACACTACGCACACACAAAAGTAATATATGTATATCAGTAATAATATAACATGGATACATATATTCATAATATATTTTATTAAATATATAATATAAAATCGAAAAATGAAAGAACAGGGCCTGGATCGAGCTAGCCTGACCCCAAAAGTCAGGCTCCATCTGGTACAGCCCAGATTCGGAGAGGATGGACACGGAACGACGAGGAGGTTGACGGAGAGTGCTCGCAGGCGATTCACCAATGGCCTTCCCTCGCTGCAATCTCGTATTAAATAAATTCGAAAACGTGCATGGATTGGAAACAGAATATGTGACGTCATCCAAAAAAATCACACCTGAGGCGGTAAAACATCCACCGCCTCACTTATACATTTAACTATTATATAAGTAGAAGAAAATAGGGAATTTTATTGTAGAAGAGGGAGAGAAGGGGAAGAAGAAGAAGAAAAAGAAGAGAAGAGGAAAAAAGAAGAAGAAGAAAAAAATAGGGAATTTTATTGTATTTTTGTAATTTTCTTTTTTAGGTAAGTTTTTCTTCTTTTAGTTTAAAAATAGTCTTATATGAGATTTATACATGATTTTGGTAAGTATGGTGAGTTATGTAATTATATTCATAATTACTTATCATTAGTGTTATACATTATAGAATAATGTATAGATATAGTTATAATGTTATTGATATACATTTCAAATCCATAACTATAAATATATTAATGTTATTATAAATTTATATTAATTATAACATAATTATGTGTTTATGCAAATAATGAGATTTTATATAACTTTTTAAGATTAGTGTATATCGAGCTTAAAGTAAAAATTCATATATATTAAAATGAATGAATGTTTAACTATAAATCTGACCATAAAGGTATAGTATTGTAGTATTATATATAATAGAGACGTAAGATATATTTGGCTTTATCTTAGACATTCAAGGTATTTGACTCTAATCATAATAACATAACATAAGTGACAACTAGTTTCTCTTATAGAGAGTAAATATATAATTATAATTAAATAAAATATGAAAATGCATGAATAATTTTGATATTAAGGTTTAAGATATTATTGTAATTTATAAAATACATTTTTATTTGTGACAGAAATACATACTTTTTATTATTGCATTAGTTGATAATATAACATTCTTTTTCATATGTATAACATGTTATTATTATATTTTAGACTAATAATAAAATAACTTATTAAACTTTAGCTTCCATGTTGATATTGTTTCTTTTAAGATACTTGAAAGATATTTTGGAAGAACATGAGCATTTTTCAGTATTTTTCATCTTTTTCTTTTTACATGCATATATATTTTTTACTTTCTCTCTTTTTTTTTGAAGTTTTTTTTTTTAACACTTCAAAACCTTAAACCCAAAGATACTCTGAAGAGTAAATTACTTTTTAACTAATTATAATAAAATATTGTAAATAACAAATTTTATAGTTTATACTTTATTTTGTATTTTTATTTATTTGAAGTCAAATTATAAATAATTTCTATTACTTTTGATGCAAATCTATATATATGTATTGTGAATTATTATTATTATATTTCTTTAACAAGTACAAATCTTATAATATTAAAGATAAACATTTTTCACACATCAAAATTTTTATTTATACGTATTTTTTTCTCTTTAATATTATGATGATTACCGTATCTTTTTGAGATGTGACAGAATAACACATCGAAAAGACCTATTGTGGAATAGATATATCACAATTTATTGCAATAAAAAAAAATCAATACCAATCTCTCTCCATGGCGTTATTTTAGATACAAGCATACCCGTTAGGTTTTCATGTTATATTTTATGTCATCCGAAATATCCAAATCGGATAAAATTTTCCTTGAATAGATTCCATGCCAGATGGCAAGATATTTTACAAACTTGACTGGAAAATAGCAAACTCTGTCAAAAGCATCCTGTTACATTAGAACATATTTCGTCCCCTCGATCGAAATGGGAACGTAAAGGTTGGATAAATGTCATCACAGATACAACACATGAGCATATAAAGATGTATGGACTCCAATACCCAGCGTGGTCGACGAGAACAGAAACAACAAAGCGTAAGGCGGACTCATTCCCAGTCACATATATATATTAAGACGAAGGCAACACGTGAAGCACAAGCCAATGTTGTTGCTTTCTCTCTCCGAAGTCCTTCATAGGCACGAGAAATACTGTTCTAAACTCGAAGAAGTGGAAACATTTGATGCCAAGCAGCTTGAAGCAGCAGGTGAAATGTGGAGTAGGTATCTAATGAATCGCTGTTCCAACGACATAAATTTGTAAGATGGTCGGAAACAAAAACACGAGAAATTTTCAACACAAAGATAGGTAAAGAGGCATACAGAGAGATTAGATACTATCTCTGAGTTTGTATCAACGTGCCAATCTGGCTCTAGTTGCCGAACAAAAGAAGCCCGTCCATTCTCAGTGCTACAAAAGAGAACCTGTACGACAAAGCACAAGCAGAAAGAGGAACTGGCGAATCAGAAAAGATGCCCTGGAATTTATGTGAAATTTAATAAGTTTCTCGGTAAGAAGGAGGTTGCCTGGAATGAGAAAGCTCAAAAGATAATTGTGCATTCTCAGATTAATTTTCCACTAAATAATTTATAAGAAGAAAAAATTGGAAAGAAACATAGAATGAAATTCTTAGGTCTCTAGCATCACACCTTGTCCTTCACCAAACCACCGACCTTGAAGAACCCAGCATCCTCCAAAGCTACCAGAACTCTTTCCTGAAGATGATGAACTGAATTATACTAAAAGGATTCCCCATAGAACTTCAATCATATAGACTGCTTGCAAAATGAAGCAAGCAGACAAATCAAGCACACAGATGAAGAAAAGAATTTCACAGGAATTTGAGAAAGCTCATAAATGTACTTTCGGAACATACCTCACTTTCATCATCTAAAACTGTTTCCATCAAGTAGACATCACACAATTTAGCTAATTCTGAAAGCACCTCCAAAACAGAGGGCCTGACAGTTGCATGTTTCTGTAATAAAATGACCATATGATAACTGAAATGTGCCCTATCTGGAAGTTAGTAAATATGATAATAATAATTCAACAATTTATTTGCAACCTGAAGTTCATCAGGAGTTCTCTCCTCCAAAATCACACCAAGCAGCTGACAAGTTACCTGCATAAATACAACTGATATACATGAATGCCGACCAAATCACAAATTTAATCTTCTTAACCCTCATCTTAAATATCTTGAACTTATTGAGATGAACCCCACATAGTTGGATATAGGCATTTATTGTTGTTATTGCATTGAATCTAAAATTTGATCCAACCACTGCAGAAATTTGGAAGATCAACAGGAAACTAGATAATTAATGACACAATCACAAAGGATTTAAATAAAAGCTAAAATCACCTATATATAACCATACCCAGCTTACATTAAATATTAAACTTATGATAAAATGGTAAGCTTGCGATGATTATAGCATGAAAATTTATCTATTTCATTTTGATTCTATAAAATAAAACATTTTCTGCACTTCAATTTCAACAATATCTGAAAGCAAAATATGAAACTTGAGGTGAAAATAGATCTTCGTCATGTAAAAAGAAAACCAATCTTTACGTCTGTTTAAAATGGCAATTTACTTAAGATATCACTAATACCATAACACTATTGTAACAATAACAAAACCAACAACAACAATCTGAACTATAATCCTATTACCTGAGAACTATAACACTATCATATAGACAAACAAAATAAGTTAATAGCATTAATATAAGAAAATGATATCATATAGTAATCAGTATCAATATGTGTGTATGAATTAGCAACAGTAATACAATTTTAAAAATATCAAAACACCAATAAATAAAAGTATAATGCCATTCTATGAAAAACCAAATCAAAATGAAACTTCCAGGCTTTCAGTATTGAAATTCATCTCATGAATCACGACTTTATTTGAAAAGGGTAAAAATGGAAGTTAACACTAAGCAATAAAATGTAGGAACCAAAAAATAAGGAAAGTCCTACATTAGTCAGTTCTATAAGAATAAAGAACTTTAAATTTACCGAAAAAGAATCAAGACTTTTAAGAAACAAAGAAGGAAAGATTTCATTAGTTAAAGGTTATGAAGGTAAAGCCTATGCATGTCCAAAGTTAATAAGCAGTCCGAAAATTTAAATGCTGAGTCTTTTTAGAACTGGAGCCTTGTTGGATCTAGTGACGAATCCAACAATGATCCATTTTTAAGGGTCTCTACAACCAAAAAGGCTTTTGTGTGCCTGTGTCTGTGTTTATGTATTTGTGTGTCTATGTATATCTCTATGAATGTGTGTGTGTGTAATTTGAAAAATTAATGCAACCAAGCATTAATAGCCTTGCATCAACCCATGAAAATACTTCTGTTTAAAATTTGTGTCAAGTTTGGTTTCCACCAAAGATCTTACATTGATGTGGTTGGTTTTTTGAAAAGAAAATGAAGATCAAAGTTCTTTTAGAAAAATCAAAAAAGAAAGAAAAAAATTGCATAATAAAGATAATAATTTTTAATCATATAGGAAAAAGACATAGAATATCAGTCCATGGGCTTCAACAGTACACCATCTCATTTAACAAAATGAGTTGAAATGTAAATGGAAGTATTTCATGTGTATGTGCACGAAAAGAATTATATAAGTACAGCAATGAATTGGTTTTATTGCCCACAAACATCAACAAGAGCAATATTGATGCATTCTTCTATTCCATATTGTCAACCATGAATACAAATTGTCCACAAAATTGTGGATCATTTTAACAGTTTAAGACGTCTACCCTAAATCAAGATACTTTTCAGCAAGCTATTCACTATCAGTCATTTTTTGAGTATTGGTGTATCAGAAAAAGAAGGCACATCAAGTATCGATGGAAATTTTGATGAAGACAATACAAAGTTATGGAAGCACCAAATTTTGAAGGAAAAACCTCAAATTTTGGCTTAAAACATCAAGATAAGATAAAAAAAATTATAATAGATATTTAAAATCAATTAGATTTAATTTTTAGACAATTATATCAAACAAATGTTACATACAATGAATTATATGATCCATATGCTTGTAGATAACCACAAAGCTAAACAACAAAATGTAAAATAATAAGATATGACTTACCTTGGAAAAATACAATTCAATACCATGAGGAGTGTCTAGGGGTTCATAGTGATTATCATCTCCTTCTAAATGTTGTTGCTGTAAATACACGGGTTGGGCATACTTTATTTGACTATGTCACTTTCCTTCTATTCTACAAAATAAGTCCATACTATAGTAGTGGCATAGCATATCTGGTAGTTGATAAACATTTAATGATATTCAGCATCAGGCACATTCTTGTGATAACCCATAAGTGGTAATTGCTGCTTATACCATAAAAGTTTTTTCATCATTTCCTCATTTATCTCCATCTCTCTTGTCTTTGATAGCTGTGGTGACTTCCATAACTTTGATGACCGATAACTGAGGTGACCTTGACTACTTAGATGACTCTAATGACTTGGAGCATAAATAGATCCAATATTACTCCATATATTCACTGAAGAGTAATCAAATTAATCATAAAGGCTACTACCCTCAAATGATGTGTAGCCATATGGATCATGGATACTCATTAGATAATTAATGACATCTATTTCATTAAAAAAAAAACCAGAAATTCAAAGAAAATCTATCTGAAACTTACAAAAATATGAATCTAGTAAAGGAAACCTTAGATCTAACACAACATGAGGCAAATGTACTACATTTCTTTTATAAATACAAGTAAAAAAAGAAATTACGAAAAAACTGATAAAATTACGTAAATTAACGAAAAATAAAAGAAATTATGCCATTAACAAAATAACACTTTAATATAAGCTATGAGGGAAACATCTAACCTAACATTGACAATACGTGATGAATTTCACCTAAGACTTCAATATTTCTGAAAATCCATATAAAAATTCAAAAAAATTAAGATTGTAATAAAAATAACTATCTAACCTAAAATACCTTAGTTCTAACATATGATGGGCTGACTTCATTAAATCTCAGCTATAAATATCTAAAAAATGAAAATTATGAAAAAGGAAAATAATCTGTAAAAAAACCGAAAATTATAAAAAAATTCAAAACTTAGCAAAATCATCTTAAGCCTAAAGTAAATAGACAAGATCTAACATTGAATAAGAGGAAAGCTTTAAAATTATACCTTTTTGTAACCTTGAAGAAGATCCCAGCGCTTAAATTCCTTTGTTGGAAGCCTTTAATCATATAAACAAACTATGATTGAACAGCAGCTCAAATCTCTGGCATTTCAATGGATTAATTGAAGTTTCATCCATATTACATGAAATGTGCATGTTAGTGCTTAAAAATGGAGGTATCAAATCGATACCACCAATCCAGCTCAATATTTTGACCAATCTAGATCTGATTCTGATGTCGCCCTTGATATCAGATTGATTCTCTGAAAAAACTGAAATTTCAACAATATGGATCGAGACAGCAATCACTACTTTTAAGCTATGAAACACAGATACTCCTAAAATCCCATTGCACCCATATTGGACAAATGTCAAACATGGATTAACTTGGATTAGGCCCAAATATGTGTTTGAAACACCACATGGCATGCTTAGAATATTTTGGTAAAAAATTAAATATTTGGCCTAGTTCAACTAGGATACTTCATGAATGCTTTAGGGATACTCAAAGGATTCAATTTTGGTACTAAAAAGCATACCTAGGTTTCAACATGCAAAATGTCCATAACATAAACCCTAACACATCCCCCCTCACAGCTTCACTCTCCTCTTCATGTTGATGAACTTGTCATCACACGACAACTTTGCTACTAACAACCACTCATTCTCTGATGACTCTTTAAACATCAAAGTCCTGTAATTCTATTGGCACGATCTCCTTCAATAGCAGATCTTCTACCACTAAACTCCTCTAAAGAAGACTCTTCTAGAACCAAACTCTTCAAACTCTATCCACATGAAAGTAATTTTTCAACTTTGATAGCATTCTCCTCCTACATTGATGCTACCAACATCGAATCCTACCTTCACTACCACCACTTCTACCACTATCTCCTTCCTTCACATCCATCAATGCTCCAATAGGTGAGTTTTTTTTTTTTACTATGGTGAATGTTGCGATTTTTTGTTATTGCCTTATTGTATGTTTGAGGTCCTTATTTCGTAAATTTTGGTATAGTGTATTATATTTTTTGAGTTTGATTTCACATATGTTGTATGATTTATATTACTTTGTGTTATTTTAATATATTTTTAATCTTTAAATAATTATATTATTTATTTATTTATTGTTGCGTCCATGCTGAATTGCATCTAAAATTTTAGAAATTTACCAAATGCTTGAAACTGTATCTTATCATATCTGTATCCATGCTACAGAGCTTTTAAGTGTTCTACCATTTGAACAAGTATCCTATGGCAATCTATGTAACACGTTCTCATGTATGGAACATGACATCATTTAGCATCTAGGATCTCAGATATAGAAAATGCATCATAAATACGGTAAAAATCAGAGAGAAAAAGAAATGTTTGCATACAACTTTAAAATCTTACATATGTAACATAAGGGAGTCTTTCCTAATTGTGACACTAGGTAATTTTTCTAGTGGTATATTAATATTTTTCTTTAATTTATAAATACAAGGGTGGGCTAAGAGGACCATATAGATTTTATTATTAGAGGGTTATACAAAGCTCAATAAATATTGATCCTTGACCTAAAGGTTTTGAAATTTGACACTTTTCTATGAAATCTCAACCACTGATTTTGAACTAGAAAATAATATTATTATTATATAGTATAAAAATATATTATACTATTATTAACTAATTATATTTAATTTTTAAAAATAAAATATTAGAAAAGACGTGATGCCACCAGGAAAACTTTACCAAAATAAAGTTTAGGAACTTCTCCAAAAGAAAGTAATAAAGAAAGAATTCGGATGGGATTATATGGTTAATAAGCAATCTATGAACAACAAAATAGCATACCTTTCGACCACCGCTTAGTTTCTTCCTCATGACTTGTCCTAGAGTACACTGTAATGGCTAACATGAAAACAAGAACCATAAATTGGGCAGCAACTTCTTCAGATCTACATTCAAAAAATAACAAAGTACAAAACAGTTTACAAGTAAATTCAAGTAGCAGGTTTTTTTTAACCTCGATGGGATGATTGATCCCTTCGGTTGCATCCATGTCCTTCAAATTCAGTAACTGTGAATAAACTTCGGGGTCGGAAGGCTGCACATTTGCTAAGCCACTGTTGCTCGATGAAGGGCCATTTCTCCGCTTTCTGCGTGGTGGTCTTTCAGGTGATCTCAAGAACTTCCAAGCAAAGACGATAGCAAGAGCAAAACCAGCAAGGGCGCCAAATGAACCAGCATTCTGAAAGTCCGACATGAGAAGAGAAGCTTCAAAGCTAATCGGGAAAGAAAACGCAAGTTATACTACAAAAAATAGGACAAATTTCGAAGAAAATATCCTCCATCAATCCAGAAACTATCAAACCTAGACCTCGCACGCAATTCCTTTCCTTCTAATCAAGGGAGGAACATCTAAATAACGTGTTGATGATGCAGATATCAGTTTTTTTCACCGGTAGAAATCCATTCAACTTAGAAGGAAGGAAAAAAAAAAAAAACAAACGGAAGATAGGAATCAGTCGGAGAGAGAAGAAAATGAGCTTGACCTTATTATTGAAGAGAAGCACGACGATGCCGGAAATCTTCCGCCCGAGATGACCTGCGACCCTTCTCACGAGATTCCCAACCTGGTCCGTCACCGACTCCACAGCCATCGCGTTCAAATCTCACACCGACTGCGTCAGGGTTGGCCCTCTGTCTCTCACGACAACGGAGACGCCATGGATCTGGCTCCGGCAGCCCTAGAAGAGAGAATTCGTTGTAGATAAGGAAGGGAAAAGGAATCCCTCCGAAGGAAGAAGAAGACGACGACGACGACGACGACGGACGGAAGACCGAGCTCAGCTTTACCCTCTCGCGAATTCTCGCGTTCATATTTTATTTTGTTTATCCTCTTGTAATATTCTGTTAATTTTGATTTAGATCGGATAAAAGATAAAAGGCTGAATTTTGCTTTACGCTTTATTTAATTTTTTAAGTTTTATTTATTTACAAGGGCCACATATTTACGTTAAATTACGAGGGCACTGAACTATGGACCGATGAAATGTTTATTTATTTCTTTTAATTTTTGATAACGATTACGTTTTATTTAAGATTAAAATGAAGCAACAGATTAATTACATTGCCCTTTATTTTTTTATGTTTATTTCTCCAAACGTGTTTTCAGACAACTTCCGTAATTGTACCTTTTATAAAATACAAAAGGTAAATAATCATATGAATTAAGCTGTTAAATGATTTTAAACACGGTAAATTTTTCATTTTAATAAAACAAGTGCTTCATCTAACGATTTTAAAATCCATTGATTTTATAATTAATATATCATAATGAATAAATTTAGATTAAATTGTAATTTTAATACATAGAAAGGTATCTTTTAGAATAAAAAATTATATCAATAATAATAATATAACCGTATTCTCTATGGCGTATATCATAAAATCTCATGTATAATTGATTTTGGAGATAGACTTCTAAATAACTGTCTACTTATATAGAACATGTGTGATGCAATGGATTTTTTTATAATAGAGAACGGTTCGAAAATATACAATATTATCGTTTGATTTTATAATATAAATGATATCTTCATTTTTATTTTCAGTAATTTGGGTCTTTTTAACTGAATAATTTTTTTCCTTTATTAGACTTATACATGACCTATCTTTTAAATTCCTATTTTTCTATCACCAGTTTCTACTACAAGATGTAATTTATCTACTAAGGCATGAACATGGCTTTTTTCCCCCACAACGCTCTCAACCGCCGGAGATTGTGAAATAAGAAACATGTATTTTTTGGCGGTCGGCGATTAATGTCACCTACGTCATAACTCTTAATTTCCTTTTAAAATGATTCAATCATTTTATCAATGCCATGATATAAATATTTCCAGAATTTCTTATTGAAAGAAAATTTACTAGAAATAATGTCGACGTTTTCCAAAAGAAATATCGATAGTATTTCGAGAACGTAGATCATCGGAAAGAATCGTTCTACACGTTTCGAAGAGAATCGAGTAGCTTTTAAATAGTATTTTATAATTTGTTTTTTCAGAATTGTAGAATTAAGAAAAAGTTCAACTTTGATCGACTTTTTTTAATTTAAAAAATGTTCTCTCCTGACATGAAATTTAATTTTAAAATTAAGACAAGATTTGAGGAAATTTCTAAACAGATTTTATACAATTATTTAAAATTTGAGGATTCTTCTGACCTTAAAATCGATGTAAGTTTCGTGATTTTACAGAAATGTAAACTTCTAAAATTGGCCCCTAGTGCTTTTCTTGGAAATTTTTTCGAGTATCATTCGGTTTATATGTATATAATACGTCTCTTTTAGTTCAAATTTAAGTAAAAGCATCAGCAAGATTAAAAGCAAGTAGCATTCATGCAAAGAAATTCCTAAGATAAATATGACCGACTTCATTTCAGGCATCTCCCGTACATTTTATTCCAAGCCCAAGCAAAACAAATCCATGTCATACCATTCAACGGGCGGAATCAGAAATACATGAATGATGTTCCATATATGGCACCGTACGCGAAGAAAATGTTCAACCACTCTGCCACATGTTATTGTTCATTATTATTTATTAAACATTACGAAATTCACAGCCCAACCCATGACTTTCATATTGACAGTTTCACCCACACGCTCAACAAGCGCAATAGGGGAAATTGGAGAATGCAATATAGAATACACACATAAGTTACTTGACTAGTGTACGGTAAAATTGTGGCAGAAAATACAGCCTTCATGAAAAAAAAACACACACACACACACACACGCTTCATCACTTTATGGGTCACTTCAACTAGCTTGTTATAAGAAGGGAATGACCCTCAACATTAATCAAAACGGAGTAAATGGAAGAGAAACACACCCTATACAATAAATATGAAGTCTCATCACCTCTGCGAGAACCTTTAAATAATCAATTAGCTTGACTGACAGTGACGGTTCCCATGATCCCCATCCCCAATTTGCTCCTGAACTGCCGCTGCAGGTTTTGCTTCATCCTCGGAAATAATGGAGCTGGTGCTGCTGCCAGTTCGAGGAATACCACCATCGCCAGAAGCGGGTTGGCTTACATTTCCGGTGAGATGATCGGAACGAGGCCCTTGCTCTTCCGAATGCTTATGTCCATTCAAAGCATGACAATGTGGACAGTAGTAAGTGATGTGTGCGAAATCCTCTTTCCTAGCTAGACCTGCATATCGATAATAAATAGTACGAACAACTTAAAAAATGTGAGCACAACAAATTGCAGAAGAGAAGTTATTACAGTTGCCAAGCACTCACCATTATGCATTCGACAATTTCCACAAATAAGTGCATAGCTCTGGGATGGATCTTCGCCCACAAGCATGGCAGCCAGACGAGTAACCCATCCCACTTCACTAGTGCCAGGACCTTCATAATGCTCCACATATCTCTGACCTTGGCAACCAGCTTCTTGTTGTCCTGGACTGTTCTCTGGGGTTGTTTCATCATTACCGGACTGTTGACTTTCAGAGCTGTGACTTTCGGCATTGGTCTTCTTCCTGTTACGGAGACCATCAGATGGAACTAGTTCAATATCATTCTGTTTGCTCGAGGCCAGGTTAGCTCTTCCTGATTCATCTTCAAAAGACATTTTCAACCCAGAATCTGCTCCTAATTTTGAAGCCAAAATTGTTGCTGCGGCAGCCTTAGCAGCAGGATCAAGGTCGTATCTCTGGATGCAAAGAAGATTTCTCACAAATCAGGGCAAGAATAAATTTCTCAAAGAGAAAATGCCAACACTGAGGGAGTCAAGTACAAGTAGACAAACAATCAAAAATTATGGAGTGGAGTGCAATAAATCAAAAATATTTACTTGATTATTTGTAAATGGTTCAGCACAAGAAGTGCAGCACCTGTATAAGTTGTTGGGTGGTGTAGTAATTTGTTTTCTCCTTAAGTTCATCAATCTTGGCTTGTCGTTCTGCACGCAGCCTTTGAAGTGTCTTCTGGTCCTTATGTTCACCTGCAAACACAAGCAATTAGACCTAAATGAAAAGGTAGCTATGTATTTCTGAAACAGTACTATTCATTGCAAGTGCCAAGGCAGAGCCAGTTGCAACCGTCAGATGAACATGGAACAAGAACTGCCACAGAAAAACAATAAAACACCAGATTGCTTAAAATAACCTTCTCGTACACATAAACAACCATAATCAATGATTAATCAAAATATATAATACTATAAATTGTAAATACAATACAGGTGCCTTGGTTTGACATATGACAAGAATCAAGGATCATTCATAATGCTCAAAACATTAACTTTTGTGGAGAAAACACAAGGTATCAACAACAAAAATGATAATTGATAGCATATAACCTAATCTAGGGATTCAATTTCAAATTAGCTTTAACTGAAAAGATAATTGATATCTCATTAGCAAAAAAATTGAACATGTTCTTTGTCCAAACTATGGGCATGTAATTGATCAATTCTAAGAATCTGGTGTTGTCACATTACAAGATTTTTTTCTAAAAAAGATGGATTGCTACTCATAGTAAACCAAAACCAACCTTTCAAAAATGTCCATTACATCATGATAGTCTGCTAGAAGACATTATATTAGATGTAATCAAACCAAAGTGATAAAATCTATGTTTTCTAGAAGCCTTTGATGATAGAAAATAATCATATAAGTAATTGCTGTTCATATAAAAAGCCACATAAATAGAAAGTGATACTTACAAGCAAAAATACAATAATAAATGATTTGTTCTCCCAACAAAGGGAAAACACATGAAGCAATAGTTATGAAGGAAAAAGGAAATTTTAAGGCAAGTGTAGCAAGCCAATAACCATAAATAAGGCTGCAAACAATTTGACACTCTTCAGATTCTACACTAATGGAAGATTCATGCATTGAGTTTACCGCTTTTATTTAGCATAAATCCAACTTGACAAATTTCTTTTTTTTGAGCAGCAACGAATTCAATATTTAAGTTTATGTCACAATTTAATAAAAAATTTCTTAATTTATTGATTTAAATCAGTAGGAGTTGGATGGTAGAGGAGAGAAGTTCATCAAAGCACTTTCTTGGAGGCAAAGAGCACTTGAAAAGGAAGGGGAAAGGGACTCACTTGACAATTGGGTGAGAAGATTCAATACAGGGAAACGGTATAGACGAAATGACTACTGAAGTCAAAGAAAGAGGAACATCATCATGGATGAAGGAGAATGTTATAGGAGTGGAGAGTTGGACAGGGGAGTAAGAGGAGGATGTTAGAGACCATGGAGTATTTTACTTCTATTCTAGCAAAACCAACTTGGTTAAATTATTAAACAGAAATGAGGCTCCATCCACTCAGTCAATACAGGTGACTGAGTTGAGAAGCAACCCAGGTAAGATATGAGGGAACAAAGTCACACACTTGATTACACCCCAACATCCTAGAGTTACACAAGACACGGATGGTAATGAAAGGTGACAAGGCAACACACCTTAATCACTCTTCATGAAGCATTGAACGGAGAAGTTTTCTAAAAAGTTGCAGTAAGAAAATAAGCACAACAAAAATAGAAGAAGCTAGAAAGAACAAAGTGCTTGATTTTAGTTGAGAGACTTACGCATTTTTATGAAGCTGCCAAGTATCATGTAGATGGAGAAAGATAAACCAGGTAAAGCAAACATAGGTAACACTCGCAGGGCTCTCAATTGCCAACTTAAATCTAAAGACCTTGTTGAAAGGATGGCATAGATCACTGCTGCTACCTGGTAAGAATCAAAGCTAGCTGTACACACATCAAGTTGAACAAAGTAAAAGAAAAACAATAATCAAACGATGCTTGTTTTACTGGAGAAACCAAGTTCTATAAATTACTATTTTTTAGGAGTTTCATTTTTTTCACTACTAAGGTGTACATGGAAAAGAATGAATTTCCATTCTCCTTTCCATCTAATCCAGAAACCTAACCAGTGGCATTGTGTGTTTGTTTTTTTTTTCCAAAATGAAAGTACTTGGGAAGTAAACATTTTAATTCAGCACCTCATTTTTAGATGATTTTCTGGTGCTGTATTTGAGTAACAAACTCTTTTGAACCACACTTTAACATACGGACCCGTGACCCTTTGGAGCTAAATTTTGCAAATTACCTATTGCTTAAAGGTTGATAGCTTGGAACTTGATTGAAAATGAAACATAGCATTCAAAATGGATATCTTCACGTTTAGAATTCAAAACTGATAAGTCGGAGTTGCGTTTCAAAAAGAAAATTGAAGAAGAACCATACTGTTCAGTAACATCAGACCCAAATCCTTAGTAAAACATAAGCCTATAACATATTCATCCTAGAGGCAGAAAAAAAAAAAAAAAAAACGAATTCTCATCAAGCAAACAGTTTCATCTTCAAATTTGCGAAGCGACTGACCTCAGCAACGACGGAGAATAGAATAACATTCCTGGCCATCTTCCTCCACCGCAGCGCCCTCCTCTTCGTCCTGGCGTGCACAGCGGCCTCCTCCTTGGACAGATACTGCAATCTCTTCTCGTAATCCTCCCCCCTCCCTCTGAAAATCCCGTTCCACACTCTAGCCAGCAGTCCCTTCTTACTCCCCTTCGTCTCGTCGGGGACCACAGCAGCCTTCTTGTCCGAAGCAGAGGCAGTCGCAGCATCTTCCTCCGCCATAGATCTTGATCGGAATCGGAGAGAGAACCGAAGCGGCGGTGGGTTGGGCAGGGTGGCCGACGGAGTCTAGGGATTCATCGTGGAACTGGTGTGGGTTTTAGAGGAGTGATGGGACGAGCAACCACGCACGTATCTCATCGCATCGCTCACGTCCTGGGAGTACGCGCGAAGGAAAGAGGGAGGAATCCCAATTCCAATCCCAATCCCAAAGTCATGATAATTTCCATTAAATTATTATAATTAACATATTTAATATTTTTTATAATAATAATGTTGATGATAACTTTTTTTTTATTCGTGACTTCTCTAATTTCCATTCATTCCATTTCTTTTGAAGAAATTACTTTCACGGGTCCTGGTAATCCCAGCACGAGTTTCAGGAGACCCACAATAGGACAATGGGATTATTTATGATCATATTGTAATGTTTTTTTTTTTTTTTTTTTTCAATTCACATCATACTTTGTGAAGTAGATGATTAATTGCGTCACTTCAATATTGTTTAGAATACCACGTATGCTGCTTAATTAATAGTATTACTATTGAGCTGTACACACGAATGTCTAGTTCGATAGTTTAGTGGAGAACATTCCTTATCATCTTTTCTCAATATGCGTTATTTGATCAACTTTGCGGCCCAAAAAAAAACAAAAAAAAAAACCGGTACCGACGAACCGTATTCCTTTCTCACAAAGGGAGTAGTAGTAGCAAACACGTTGTTGTTCGGTAATGCAAGCCGATTAAAAGCTCCAATACAAAATTCGAAGCTTGCATGACAACAGCAGAGCCAGAAGTTTGAGCTTCGAAGAGATCTGAAGTGTCGTCCCCATGAGAGAAATTTGTCTTTGAAGGATTCATATTCTTCACCTTCCCCTCAGTGTTCGATCTTCCCGTGGGATAACACAACTGCAAAGCCTTGGAACATCTGATTGCCTGAGTGGTTTTATCAGGAAGTCCTCAGCTCCTTCCTCTAAGCATCTGGTACAGAACAAAAACAAAAAAGATCAGAACGATTCCATTTTCTCCAGGGAAGGATGCGTCGGTAGACCTGTTAATCCTGTTGGGTACATTCTCTGACGAGACGATCACCACTGGTATCTCCTTCAGAGCTGAAGATTCCTGTAAGCCATGTGAAAATAGTTACATGCCGGCCGCAGAAGGTTAAGAGGTAGGTAAGGTAGAACAAGGTTGGGAAAGAAGTGTGGTTGCTGTGAAGTGGGTATACCTTGACCTTTTTCAGAAGATCATACCCGGTCACTTCCGGCATGCAGTAGTCTGTAACAATCATGTTCACCTTGGGAGCCTGCAAAATTACAAAAGAAAGAACATTATGAACACGGAAGGAACATGTCACGGTGGTGGAAGAGTGATCGATCAACACAGGTAGTTAGAGAAGTAGACAGAAGATAAAACCATGGAAGCTGCAAACCTTCGACGGACTGCCGCAGCCTTTGCCTCCCAAACCCAACAATTCCAGTGCCCTCTTTCCACTATCGACCGTGGTCACTGCAAAAAAAGGAAGCCAACACTGCCTGTAAAACCAGAGGACTGCCGTTCACGAACAAACGACAAACAAGTTGGGACCTCCCACCCACACTACCTCTGAAGGAAGAGCCCTTCAGCAACTTCTCGATGAGTTTCCGGTCGACCAGGCTATCATCCACGGCCAGAACGTGGAGAGGTTGCCCCGATTCCCTCCTCGTTGATGCCATTATTCTATTTGAAGAACGCAGAGAGAATGAAAGTGGTGGTGGGTATAATTGTATTTGCGTTCGCTAGGGGATGGAGGAGCAGAAAAGTGTGTATAAATAGAAGACCGAGAAGAAGCCAAAAGGTAGGTAATGTGGTGGTGGTGGTGGTGGCGGCGCCGTCAAATGGGCAAAAGGAAAATCTCCCGGAATCCGATCAGCACAGCAGCCGAGATTGCATACGATACGATCCTCCACCCTCACTGGGATTTATTTCCATCTCCAACCTGATTCTGTGCGTTTCCCTCCGACCACCAGCTCAAAGCCACCCTCCCATTTATTACCACCACCACCACCACATCCCCAAAAAGCATCGGTGATGGATGAGCGCACGAGATGAGATGAGGCGACACGGAACGGAAGTCAACGGCCACTCGTCAGTCGACCACCACCACCAGTCGGAATCGTCGACCTGCGGGAAACCAACGTGCCCTCTACTGTTGTTAATTCTGGGCGGTACTTGGGATATGGAGTGAGAAGATCTTTTGGTCAATGCCGAGGGAGATCTCACCAGACTGCGCTCCCACCCGCCCCTTTTCTGCTCACCACCTCGAGACAAGATACGTGCATCGGCAATGGATCATATAATCTTCCAACTGTAACTCAAATGATTAAGATACTTGTGGTACCCAACAAAAAATTACATCGTTATCAATGCTAATTGCCGAATTAACAACGGTATTGATGACATGATTTGAATCTTGGATGAGGAGGAGGAGGAGGACAGATCTACGAGGATCGAAATGATCGAATCCTTCGGAGCAGAGCAGGGCAGTACACACCTTGGGCCTGCCAATTCGCTCTTCTACGAGGGAAGACAGCTGTTGCATGAGATCTGAACATTACGTGAGGGAGGTGACGGCCACGTTCGAGGGCCTCACATGAGATCAGACTGACGGGACTAGGGAATCCCAGACACTTGCTCTTCTTCCCCTGCCCTCCTCTGCTTATTCTCGAGTTTATCTGTCTTGTGCATTGAACGCCTTGGACGGTGGAGGCGACAGAAATGGCTGGCTGGCGGAGGAGCAAGATTTGATGGGAGGACGAACCCTTTCCGATTCAATGCATCACTGCGACACTGCCACGGAGATTACGATCTCCTTCAGCCAATGAACAACCCTGACCTCCTCTGCAATTCGAAGAAGAATCGTGCGTTACAGAACCCATTCAGACGACTCGAGTCTCTGGAGATTTGTCGATGACGGAGTAACCGGTGTAATTTTTTTTTCTTTTTTCTTCTTTTCACTGAGATTAAAAAAAAAAAAAAAAAAAAAAAACAATTCGTTATAAATAATAAAAATTTAAATTTACGTCGGTAACACCGTGAAAGTTATCCATCATCGTTAACATACACACTGATATTGATATTGATATTGATATTGATATCCATCATCGTTGCAAAAGTTTCTTTGGTTCCCCCAACTACGACGTTTCATTTGATTTACATCTACGATTGCAAATATCGCATGGGAAATCGAGAAGATGAAAATCTTCGGATAAAATACGAGAAACGTTAAAAAAATTATGTTTGTTAGAGAATTATAAAATGCTCGTTCACATCAACGTCGAAATCTGATTTCGACAGAAAATCTCACGATCAACCTTTTGCGTCGATTATCAAAATTAATAATATACATCTTTTCTACCGTTGGAAATTCATAAGATTTATGCTACGATTTGTAATTACGTCACACCTATTTATTTCAGGAATCAATCCAAACTTTATGCTAAGGTGTTATTAAATCACGTTTAAACTTAACTTGTTTATAAATGAATTAAAATTCCATCCATTAAAGCTTTATCGAGACAAGTGTGAGCTATTCAAGGGGCTAGGTAGAATTTACAAATTTAATGATTAACATCAGGGTAAGAAGTAGACGAGAGAATTAATAGTTTAATAGTTTTCTCATATTTTATTTGCTTAGTAGACTTTTTTACTTTCAGGTTACTGATTATTCTAAAATAACTAAAATTTATATTCTTTGTAAACAACTAATGAAAAAAATTTATCACAATCAAAAAATGCTATACATTGGACGTGCGAACACATTATTCACTTTGAGATTAAAATTGTCCTTATTTCCCAAAGTCAAGTTTAGATCTAAACTTCTAACTCTTATTGATTTCAGTCTTAAAATATTATAATTAATATAACAAAAATAAATACAAAGACAAACTTATGAAGCACAATCAATTCACGTAAGAAAAATATTCACCAATATTATTTTCACGTTGAAATGAAGTTCAAGAAATTAATCTATCACCGATTACGTTGATATCTATAATATCAATATTACTACCAATATCAAAATGTAGAATTAATTAGTAACCATTAAAATAAACAAAATACATCAACCTCTTAATTAATTGAAGATTTTCATGGATTCCATTGAAGTTCCAATAAGTGAACATAAAAAGTAAGGCAATCCAAAAGGTAACGTGAATCTACTCTACTTTTATTTTCAAAGATGCGTACAAACCCCCTTCATTTTGGATGGTTCAAAAGAATCCACACTCGATATAGAAGATCCATCTTCTTCTACAATATTTGCAATCTCTTCCTTGACCTTTTGCTTTTGTTGCCTATTAAGGCTTTCCATAGAAATCAACTCTTTTCTATCTTATTCAACTTAATCTCTTTTAACTCTCTTCCTCACCTCTTACCAACATCTCTCTCTCTCTCTCTCTCTCTAATGACCCAAACTATATCACATGGAATTTAAATAGCAACAAGTCCTGCGATACCAAATCTTTTTGAGTTAAGTTTGGTATTGTAAAGTTGGACTACTCATTTGGTTAGTCGTTCTTAGAATAAACTTCTTATCAAAGCTAACATTGTTAAGAAAAATTGGTTAAGAGATACCTGCAGCTCTTAGTGCAATATAATGATACTAAGCACTTGTTTGTGGAACATACGTATCCATTTAAAAATTTCGTTTTCTTTTTTCTCAATAATTTTAGAATCTACCTCTCAGCAGATTCATTCTTTTGTTCCTTTCCTATTCCCTTGTTCTTAGATTCTTCAAATCTGCTTTCCCTCCATTCCATTTCCCTTGTCCTTCAATTCTTCCTTGTGGCACGCCTTAGTTTTAGATTTTCTTTGGTTAATTTGGAATAACAGGAACAATTACATTTTACAAACTCTCCTACGAATATTATCTTGATATTCAACTTCATTATTTATTTTACTTCGTTTTTAGATAGATTCTCTTTCAATTAAGAAAAATACGAAGAAGCTTAATGAAAAACTCAATTGTCTATTTACCTTTTATCATAAATAAAAAACCCTTCTTTTGTAGGTCAAATCTTTTTCTTTTTCTTTTTAAAGGTACAATACACACATCGTGCCTACGTCTTAACAAAGCCAAAATTATTATCATCAAGTTGAAGATACCATAAGAGGTCATACACGCAACCTAAAAGTCGTCTTTAATGGCTCTTTACGAAAATAAAAGTTAATATCAAAATTTTTCAAGAGGTTACTTATCTTGATACCACTCCTCTGCTTAATAAACACACTTAATTTTAAAATTTCTACAGAAGAAGTGAATGATTAGTGATAGGTGTGATTGCACAGACCAAACTTACCTTACATTCAGACGAAAATAATATCACGATGAAAAAAGGCTAATGATTCGATCCATTGACGCACCGAACCATGCGGGAGAGAAAGGACCGACAGG
Organism: Cymodocea nodosa; assembly: GCA_036874045.1. Taxonomy (NCBI): domain Eukaryota; kingdom Viridiplantae; phylum Streptophyta; class Magnoliopsida; order Alismatales; family Cymodoceaceae; genus Cymodocea; species Cymodocea nodosa. The sequence goes on from CM072345.1 coordinate 13,333,077, forward strand.
TTCGAAGACAACTTCTTTTTCTAAGATAAAAGGTGGGCAAGTCGTAGTTTCCACCACCACAGACGTCCGCGTGGGTCCTTTCGGACGACGTCTGGACCGAGTTATATGGTCGGCATTCAACGTTCAATTGTCAAACAACACGATTATTTAGACATGAATTATATGATGATGATGCACCTTTATTCAGTAAATCCTATAATGTAGTATTTTTGGTTCAAATCCAGTAAGAAGTAGAAAGCATGTTGCCCGTAACAACTATTACTGCAACGGCAAGCTAAATTACCGCGTACACCAGTCACAGGCACCAGAAGAAAAAATATTGACAGAAATTGATGAAAAGTTAGAACTGGATTTTTTCTATCCAGTTTACCGTTCCGTGGAGATGGTCATATTGCCATTCTTCGTTCAAGTAAAAATTTACCTGACACTTGCGGCTGAACGAAATTTAGAGAGATGAAACATAGAAAAAAGAAGAAGGGTTGAAACGTTGTGGAACAACAACCTCCACAAATAATAACGAATCAGAAGGGCACATTAACATGCCACTGGCGTGTAGAACAGAAAATTCAATATACTCAGATTATATGACCTAGTCATCGATTCACAACATAATGCAATCTCTCTCGTTCATTGAAAAGCCAGTGCAACACAACTAACCAACCAAATTTTCTATGGATACAGACCTTCTAGTCAGGGACTCGCAAAAAAATGGTCTCTCATCAACATCATTTGTAAATTCCAACTGATATTACCATCCAAATGAATCATATCATGATATCCATGTCAAATGTTACAAGAATCAGAATCTTAAATAGAATCACAAAACTGGAACAAAAGGGTTTGCGTGACTTTCATCAAAACTTGGCAGAAAGCAATATTAGAAGAACAGAAGCCATCTGCAATCAACTGGCTAGGAACAGTGGTGCCCATATTTCTCACCAAGATTCAAATCATAGTGAATACAAAAACTACCATTATTTTAAACAAAGGAACCAGCCTCATTAGGGAAGCCACTGTTTTCATAAAATTCAAAGCAATTACTGAAATGGCAAGATTATGTGCTAAACGGAAATTACGTTTTCTCAGAACACTTCTTGAACAGAGAAGAGGCTTATGAGGGGGGAAATGCCCCATTGCAGTAGAATCTCTAATTGCAAAATTTCATCAAAACACTCATCTATTTGATACCTTCACGAGCATTTCTGATTGCTTTTGGAAAAATCACTAACCCAAAAAGGTTACAAACACCGATTCTGTTTGGTTGACTGTAAACTTACACATCAATGTAACTGAATTACATTGCATATAATTAAATTACAATAGTTGATAACTAAGTATAAAATAATTATGATATTATATACTTATTCAATTTTACCATTTAAGCTCACATTACGTTGGTTAAGTGATATTCCAAAGAACGTAAATTCTTATAATGAAATACCAAATCTTATAATTACAAAAACTCAACACTGAAGCCTAATTAAGGAATGCAATTTATTTACACGAAGTTCAATCAAATAGGACCTGTGTTTCTAATTTCTTTACAATGATGTCGCATAAATTCCAATTCGTCCTGCATGTTCATTTAACTACACATTGTCAAGCAGAGCCTTCATGAAGAGTACCTACTCTATTAAAGGAGGACCCAACAACCCCCCCCCCCCCCCTCAAAAAAAGAAAAGAAAAGAGAGACAGGGTAATGTATATGACCGACCCTAGTTAAAATCATTCAAAAATATCTTTAACAGAAAAACTAATAGACATCAATAAACAACAAAGTATAAGATAGAAACAGAAAGTGGGCAAATGAATGCAAGTTAAATAGAATATGTGCATTATATAGGACAATATAGAGTTGCATCATAGAATTCCAAATCCACAATTAAGTTTATGGCACGGCATAGGCAATACTGACGATAAGAAAGATACCACCCACTTCAGGGCATGGAACACGGAAGAAAAACACAGTTCACAACGGCTATTGAAAAGAAAGGGCCCCAACCTCAACCCCTGCCCTAATTCCCCTCATAGCCTTCTTTGACAGGCGATGCTGGTGTGGCAGGCGCGGGAGGAATGCTGGCATACCCCATCTTCTTCTGGTTCTCGATCTCATCATCATCTTCTGTTTCTTGATCGTATCCATACCCACATATCTCATAGCGGTTCGTCAGCAGTGACCAGGCGAGGTACATGGTAGCAGCCGTCAGCGCACCACAACCAACCCCAAAAAGCAGCCCCATGACGACGACGAGGATGTCCTTCGCCCTATCCCGGAGCGAATTGCTGATCCCAAAGTAAGGGAAGGTCACGGGCGATGCCGAAGAGGAGGAGGAGGAGGAGGAGGAAGAAGAAGATTCTTGTTGGACACGGATCGGGCGGGGGAAGGAGAGAGGTATGGAGGCCGAGGACGAGGCGTCGGCGGGATAGAAACGGACGGGGTGGATGACGCGGAAGACCGCGAAGAATCGGGAGGGGTTGGTTCTAGGGTTTTGATCGGAGGAGAATTGGGGGATGTCAGTGGATGTGAGTGTGTAGGAGACGAAGAGAGTCTTACAGGGGTGAAAGAGGACGCCGGGGCGAGCCGACACACCGACGGCGAGGACGCAGAGGAACGTGAAGAGGATCTGAAGCGAGAAGGAAGACGCCATGGCTGCCGGGGTGCGAGCGTGGAAGGGAGGAGGACCGAGGATTTTCTTCTTGTGGTCCAAGAGACGGGCGACTCGTATTTATAGGTGGGCGATAGGGCCAACGGTTGGGTGCCTTTGAAGTCCATTTTTAGTCTTTCCTCATCCTTTACTTTGGTTTTGGGTAAAATGATTTAAATTTTATTTATAAAAATCCCCGTCGATCGAAGAAAACGGGGTCGCGTTTGATACCTAAACTACAAAGCATAATCATGCCACGTCAATTTTTTAGCCAGTGATCATCAGAATTCACCGTTTTTCTTGAGGATACCATGGGCTTTCGGAGTATCCAAATCAACGGCTGAAGGTCGTCGGCTTCCATTCGCGTGAATGAAGACGTGCATTAAACACTTCATCGATTTAAAGTGACGGGAAAAAAAAGGTACGTAAGATTTCAAGAATTGAGCTTAGATTAGGCCTTCGTTTGATCCGATGAAAAGATCACAGTGTTGCAACTACCCTGCTGCAAAGGCTGAGCACGTCATCGCTCGAACAGAGAGGGATCACAAAAGTCATTACCATTTGAAAGTTATCTTACCAAGCGATATGGGACTTTTCTTGAGGATTCCATGCGCTTTCGGAGTATCCAAATCAACGGCTGAAGGTCGTCGGCTTCCATTCGCGTGAATGAAGACGTGCATTTAACACTTCATCGATTTAAAGTGACGGGAAAAAAAAGGTACATAAGATTTCAAGAATTGAGCTGGCCTTCGTTTGATCCGATGGAAAGATCACAGTGTTGCAACTACCCTGCTGCAAAGGCTGAGCACGTCATCGCTCGAACAGAGAGGGATCACAAAAGTCATTACCATTTGAAAGTTATCTTACCAAGCGATATGGGACTTTTCTTGAGGATTCCATGCGCTTTCGGAGTATCCAAATCAACGGCTGAAGGTCGTCGGCTTCCATTCGCGTGAATGAAGACGTGCATTTAACACTTCATCGATTTAAAGTGACGGGAAAAAAAAGATACATAAGATTTCAAGAATAGAGCTCAGATTAGGCCTTCGTTTGAAAAAGATCACAGTGTTGCAACTACCCTGTTGCAAAGGCTGAGCACGTCATCGCTCGAACGGAGAGGGATCACAAAAATCATTACCATTTGAAATTTATCTTACCAAGCGATATGGGACTTTTCTTGAGGATTCCATGCGCTTTCGGAGCATCTAAATCAACGGGTGAAGGTCGTCGGCTTCCATTCGCGTGAATGTAGTGCATTTAACACTTCATCGAAGTAAAGTGACGGGAAAAAAAAGATACATAAGATTTCAAGAATTGAGCTCAGACTTGGCCTTCGTTTGATCCGACGGAAAGATCACAGTGTTGCAACTACCCTGTTGCAAAGGCTGAGCACGTCATCGCTCGAACGGAGAGGGATCACAAAAATCATTACCATTTGAAATTTATCTTACCAAGCGATATGGGACTTTTCTTGAGGATTCCATGCGCTTTCGGAGTATCTAAATCAACGGGTGAAGGTCGTCGGCTTCCATTCGCGTGAATGTAGTGCATTTAACACTTCATCGATTTAAAGTGACGGGAAAAAAAAGATACATAAGATTTCAAGAATTGAGCTCAGATTAGGCCTTCGATTGCTCCGATGGAAGATCACAGTGTTGCAACTACCCTGCTGCAAAGGCTGAGCACGTCATCGCTCGAACGGAGAGGGATCACAAAAATCATTACCATTTGAAAGTTATCTTACCAAGCGATATGGGACTTTTCTTGAGGATTCCATGCGCTTTCGGAGTATCCAAATCAACGGGTGAAGGTCGTCGGCTTCCATTCGCGTGAATGTAGTGCATTTAACACTTCATCGAAGTAAAGTGACGGGAAAAAAAAGATACATAAGATTTCAAGAATTGAGCTCAGATTAAGCCTTCGTTTGATCCGATGGAAAGATCACAGTATTGCAACTACCCTATTGCAAAGGCTGAGCACGTCATCGCTCGAACGGAGGGGGATCACAAAAATCATTACCATTTGAAAGTTATCTTACCAAGCGATATGGGACTTTTCTTGAGGATTCCATGCGCTTTCGGAGTATCCAAATCAACGGGTGAAGGTCGTCGGCTTCCATTCGCGTGAATGTAGTGCATTTAACACTTCATCGATTTAAAGTGACGGGAAAAAAGTACATAAGATTTCAAGAATTGAGCTCAGATTAGGCCTTCGATTGATCCGATGGAAGATCACAGTATTGCAACTACCCTGCTGCAAAGGCTGAGCACTTCATCGCTCGAGTGGAGAGGGATCACAAAAATCATTACCATTTGAAATTTATCTTACCAAAGCGATATGGGACTTTTCTTGAGGATTCCATGCGCTTTTCATGATAATACTTCATCGAAGTAAAGTGACGGGCCTCGATTGATCTGACAAAAATTCACAAATGTGGTAGTTACCCAACTCCACAGGCTCATCACGTCATCGCTCGTCCGTGCATAGATCCCAAAAGAACATTACCATTTAAAATTTATCTTACCGAGCGATATGGGACTTTTCAAACAGCGATTGAGGGCCTTTGCCGGCATGGTTCCTACCACGCCTTGATTCGTGAAAGTGAGTAATGTGAAGTGACAAACAATTGCTAACTTGTGACGGCCATCAATGACGTACGGTTCAAGGCATCTTTTCTGGAAATTTTCAAAAACGGAGGCCAAGTAAAGTATTTCTATACTTCATTTCGAAACTTCAAGTTTTAAAAATTGGAAAATTATCCATGGTTTTATCTCGTAAAGAAATACCTAAATTTTAAAGTCGTAGGTACTTGCCTTTGGATAAAAAATCTTGCCATCCATGTATATAAATCGATGGTCAACATCTTGGTATTCAAGAAAATTTATTGTATTCAATCTTTTAAAATTTCTAAACTTTTTTTATTTTAAATTTTTTCTCTTGACTATTATATCTTTTGGAAAAGATCTCCAAAAGATATGGGTCTCTTTCTATCGATCCTCAACGCAAAATTTATAAAATATTTACCGTAGGATTTTTCTGAAAACTATATATGATCTAAAAAACGGCGGGTAAAATAACTATCATCCTAGTACAAGCAACCGTGGTTCAACGTGGATTCCATCCACGGTTAGACGACGATTTCATTGCAAAATGAACCAGAACAGAAAGAAAGAGTTGGGTTGTACTAGTCCTGAAGGAAAGTCATGGATCCTTGTCTGGTCGACGGTGAACAGACGATCGAACTGGCGTTTCCATTAAACACTGTTTGATGATGTGATCGACGAATACCGTCTAAATTAATTGAGGACCTCCAACTTGCAACATGTCCACCACCAAATTATCAGGTCCGAGCTGTAGTGTGGCAGAGGCAACATGTATGTCCACCACCAAGTTCTCTAATGTTTAGGTGAAATGGTTCAATCCCTGGTCCACATTCATGTCACTTGTGTGGAATACTCTATAAATCCTTATTGAAACAACGAGGAGTGCACCTAACTTTATCTTTGGACAGCTACTACACTCTTCTCCTCCTTCAATCGATGTCTTTCTCTCTTCTTGGTACTTGATTTTTCATCTTCGGTGACAGTAGAAAGAAAAATTTGAAGTTATGGTGTTGCAAGCAAAAAGAAAGAAAGAGATTGTGTGAGATGTGTTCAAAGAGGTTATATTTTGAGATTTCTCAACATTCAAACATGAAACATGAACATATTTCATTCAATCATAATGTTCTTTTACCAATCAAGTTTGACTTTTTCTACATTTTTGAGAGCTATCTTAGTGTCTTGACTGTGCTAGGGATGTTGAGATTTAAGGTAATCCACATGAAGAAGAAGTTCTAGGAGACATGAAGAGAGTTTTTGATAGGAGTGGAATGACTGAGTCAACTCAACACAAGGGTGAATGTCACTTTTATCTTTTCTTGTATTAGTATCTAGGTTTTTATTATATTTTTGTTTCAAAAATTTCTTGTTTGGTTAAATTTAAATGTACTTGAATGAAATATGTTTATGTTTCGTGTGTTGAATGTTGAGAAATCTCAAAATATAAATGTATTATGTTGATGTTGCAATGTTAAACGAGAACAAAAAATTTGTCTCGCTTATCTTCAAACGCGATGCTAATAAAAAGTGCAAAGGTACGATTGCCACATATCAATCTCTAAGGTTTTCTAGACAAGAGATCAAACAACTTGGTCCAGTTAAGCTTCTTCGAATCACAACGAAATAATCCAAAGTGATCATTCTCTATGTTACAAAAGTTTAGTTTGATTTATATCATACCACATTCTAAGCTATGCATGATTGATGTCATGTATACTTAGATATTATAGGAGTAGATTATAAATGTCTTTGTCACATGGTACGGTACAAAATTGAATACTATAATCTATAATGTTAAAATCCTTTATTTCAAATTATCATCATAATCTTCAAATCAAATTGCTTTTAATACGAATCAAATTAAACCCTAAAAATACTATAGTTATGAACACAATCATATATATATTTTTAATAATTGGAGCACTAGAACATGCACTTATTTTATACTCCTACATCAGAGGATGGACATGTACATTTGATACTCTTATTTTGAACAGTTTATCATATTGAAATTCAGATTTTGAATCGATTTACAAATTTACTTTTCTTGAACCCGCAAACGTGGGAATGCTCTTTTTTCTGGCTCCTACGTTCTTTCAAGTTGGCAGCACGTCTTTCCGTCTTTCTTCCCTTTTTTTTAATCCTTAATTTTAAAAGTTATTTTAAACCAGCACCCATATTCCCCCCTCCTCTTTTCATGTGCCAATAATCATTACTAAATCATAGATTTTATTATCATATCATTTTCTTCTAATATAAAAAAAGCTTATTCTTTTTGGTAATAAGGTAGTTAAAAAATAAGCTTCTCAAATTAAAATGATATTCTTTCCTTCCTTGAAATATCATTTCTAATTTATTTTAAGTAAAATTTTAAATAGATTTACTAATTATTAATATAATAGAAAAAATGTCTTGGCTAATAGGTAAATGCTTTTATATATTTTTTCACAATACCTCGATGTGACATAAATGTGAGAGAGATTCAAAAATCAGTTTTATTTTTATAAGGACTAAAAAGAAATCACTTATTTAGACTTTTTAACTTACCCCTGTATCTTCCAAAAGGAAAAAAGATTTTTGAGAGTTGTTACATGGATCCACAAGAGAGTGAAGTAGTTATTAGGAAAATAAACATTATAGAATTTAATAATCTCAGTAAAATGACAACTAAAGATTAGATATATTATTATTGGTGATTAACAGTAATTATACCTACTAGATACTTCAAATTATTTACATGGAATATAAACTGATGCAACGTATGGGACCGGTAATCTAGATTTCTCGTAACCTTCATTTTGAACAGCAATAAATGTTTCCTAATAAAAAATGAACACAAAACCAATCAGTTTGATATAAGTTACATAGATTGATTCTGATGCAGCCATACTAGCATATGCTATTACAGTCGGACGCTAATATAGACATGAAATGCTGAGTACAATCGTCACGCCATTACCAGTAAAAGGCCCAGCTCAAGGACGTGCATGATACCAAGTATTATCTAAATTGATGCAAAACATCCAGCAGAAGGATCAGACATGAAGGAACTTCACCTGCTTCATTGGTAGCTGCAATAAAAATATAAATTAAAATCAAAATGGATATTAACTACAGGTCAACTTGCGAAATCGTTATTATGTAAAACATGAACAATAAAAGGTTAGGCATTTATAGCAGAAGTTGAACAGTGGAATAGGGAATTCCACATCCACTAAACTTGCCGTCGTTGGGCCACAACCGCAGTCATTAGCATGGCATACAACTAGCAATATGACAATCCAAGTTATAATCTCATTACATAGAGGTTAAACATATGAATCTTTTTTTCATGTATTTCCATGTAAAGTCAATTTTTGAATAAATTATATAAATTTAATTTTTTCACAATTTCTAACCAAGTACTTCTAAGTCTTTTCCATTTTTTTTAGTTTTTTTTTACATTAATTAATTCTCTTCTCCTAATTTACGTATTTTTTGATCCACTAAGAATATGACCAAACTACCTAAACCAGTTTTCTTTTATCATTACTTGATGTAACTACTACTCTGTTCTTAATAAAATAATTTCTTAACTTATCCCTCGGTGCAACTTTTATTCATCCATTTAAGAATGCACATGTTAGTAATTATAACTTCTTTTTTAAATATGGTCATACTTTACATCTTAATATTTTGAATTATAAAATATAACTAGGTGAATAATAGTATTACAGAATGTTTCTTTTAATTTTAAAAATATTTTCTTATCACGATACTCTAAAAGCATTTCTCAATTTCATTCATCCTACTTTAATTCTGTGAATAACATTTTTATTATTGTTATTTATTATAGATTCTAGGTATCTAAAAGTTTTACTTTTATGAATCCTATGGCTATCTTGGTGTATACATTCATCATTATTCCTATTTCCATTAAAACTACATTCTATATATTCAGTTTTTAGCTTAATCTCAATATTTTGGACTCTAAAGTATCTCTCTATAATTTTAATTTATAACTAATTTCTGGTTTACCTTCATCCACTAAAACTATATCATTAGTAAATAACAAACATAAAGGTATTTCTTCTTAAACTTTCTTAATATTTCATCCAAAGCTAAGACAAATAAATAGAGTGCCTTTAGCCGCTGTTTATTTTCCTTGTTGTGGGACCTTGGCCTAGTCCCCCCACTTGTACTCCTTTAGTTAATTAGGTCTCCCCCCTATAAATAAATCAGAGGTTATATATGTGTGTATGTATGCATATGTATATATATGTGAGTGTGTGTGTGTGTGTGTGTGTAGACTTAGAGAAGATTTTTTGTGTAAACATATGGCTAAAATCCTCTAATTTCTCCTCCCATAGTTTTAATGTTAATAACTACTTTTTCATATATACCATTTATAATATCAATATATTCTATAAATCCTTTTTTTTCTAAAACTTACTGCAATAGATTTCTAAATACTCTACATAAACTTTCTTAAAATCAATAACCATATAAAGGCCATTTTTCTTAACTCTACTATTTTTTATTAGTTGTCTAAGTAAATGGATAACTTTCGTTGTTAACTTATCTAAAATAAATTTAAATTGATTTTTTATAATTTTAATTGCATACCTTAGGTCTTAACTTAATTACCACTTTTCATAATTTTATAGTATGACTTATTAACTTAATACTACAATAATTATTACAATACTATGTCACCATTATTCTTAAATATATATTAAAGAATTCTTTCTCCATTTATTTAACATCTTCTTATCTTTTAAATTATATTAAAAAGTTTAATTAACCACTTAATCTCTACCTCACCCATAACTTCAATAGAAATACTATCCGATCCAATAATTTTCTTACATTTCATTTTCATAAGAAATTCTTTTATCACTACTAATTCTTCTAAAATAACTATAATTTACATCCTTTATATTACTTCTCAAATTTTGCACATAAAAATTTCTTAAGATAGATTCATCAAAAAAATTTACTAAAATACTTACACCATCTATCTTTTATTTCATTTTCTTTTACTAAAACTCTATCTACCTACAAAATAGGCCAAGCAAGCAGTTCGTCTTGAACAGAATAATACATCTAGGACAAACTGAAGGCATTACTTGCGAAAAGGGTGATATATGAGATTGAAGCTCACCAACGATGTCCACTTTAATATTGCAGGGTTTTCAGTTGGATTCAACGAGTAATAGAAACAACTCCTCATCAGTTACTGGCCCAAAATCCATTGCCCTTTCCAGAGCCGTTAGGCCTCCACAATCCCTGATGGCGGGACTTGCACCCCTACAAAATGAAACATCTTTTGCCTAAATGTCCGAAAAAGAGTATTATCATATAAATATATAATCTATTTCTTAAAAAAATTCAAATTCTAACTAAAACTAAAAATAATAATATTTCCTGAATTTCTTGAAAGAAAACCACTAATTACCTCATTCTTCACCTAGACGAAAGGCTGAGAAAATATTTTAATTTTAAGTGCTCATAAATAAAGGAAGTAAGTTATAAATATGAGCAATTCTAACTTAAGAACATATTATCTTAAAAATTGACCACTGCAACAAAGTCTAACAATACTTGCATAGATTTTTAGGGAATATTACACAGCACCCTCCCTCAAGATGGTATTTCGAGAATCAATGCCAGATATGTTTGCAAGAGCTAACAATTGAATAAATGAATTATGAAAAAATGCATTCCTATATAGATAGATTCCCATATGGAATCCCCACAATGTGAGTTTGGTTGCATGAAGGAGGTTCATCCCTTTATAACTAGTCTCAAGTCTGGATAAAAAAAGGAGAGTTAATATTAGATAAACGGTTAGCTCTAAAAATTTGTTAATTTTTAAAGAAAATCTATTGTTGTTGTGAGTTTAATCGCACAAATCTTTTCCTTTTATTTTTCCATTAATAACTAAATATTGAATTAAATTATATAAATTAAATATTTTTTCATTATTTTTAGCTAAATAGTATTTGGTCTTCTTTTACCTCTTTTAATTTCATATGCATTAATTAATTTTTATGTCCTTACAAATGCATTTATAGGCTTACTATGATAAAACACTGACCAAACAATCCAGACTAGAAGAAAAAAAATGTTTCATCTAAAAACGCACCCTTTCGTAGAAAGAAAATTCTAATCATATTGACAGCAATATCCTTACCTTCTAATTAAATACTTGGCAAGCACGTTGTTCCTCATGAAAACACAATGATGAAGAGCCGTTCTACCATGCAAATCTTGCATGTTTATGTTGGCACCAAATTGCAAGAGCAGTTCTGACATCACAAGATCGCCTGTATGACATGCTAAATGCAGTGGAGAACAGCCTTCAAAACAATAGGTTGCCTCACCAGTGTGTTTGATTTTCTGACAACTTGCAGGATCATATTGCTTCCATTCTGTTTGGCACTGACTTGCCTTTTGGACATTCTTCAAATGGTAAAGATCTTCAGGATAAGCCATATCATATGCTGTATCTGGACTTGTTTGTGATGTGACAAGAAGACGATACACTTCTTGTATTTTACCAGATTTTACAGATTCCCAAAATAAAGCAGCACAAGAATGTGTTGACTTGGTCGTGTTTTTGACTACTAAACGTTTCTCCACATACTGTTGAAGAATAGCCACGTCAGAGCATGCTCATGACATACATTAGTTTTAAACAAAAAAAGAACTCAATTTCAGTTGGAACAATGTGCCTTTCGTCATAATCATTGTTCCAACGGTACAGGAATTTCTAAGATTAAAACATGATTCAAACTCAAATGTGCCACACTTCAATGGAAATATTAGGAGAAATCTGGTGAAAACATAGAAGTTATGAAAGAGAGATAAACATGACTTGAAACCAATGTGGGATTAAACCCACAATACATAAATAATCTTAATATATTATTTTCTCTAATATTCCCCCTTCAATATGAAACATCTAGCTTGCAACAGACATATAAATAAATTATAACAAACTAAACAAAGATAAGTAGCAATAATGTTGTGTAGGAAAAACAGTCAAACCCTACGTGACTACACTTTAATAAGTATAAATATTAATTCATTTTAACATCATTAGATTTAATCAACGTACGAACACCTATACATACTAAGAGGCCGATTTGTTGTTAATATCATTAAGCTTAGTCAACATATAAAAGTTTACTTATATTAAGAGATTCACATACATGTTCTTACAAATACTAATAAAATCATCCAATAAAAGTAACAAAATAACATTGTCTAACATCAAAACTAATTTCATAAAGGATATACAACTTTGACAAAGCAACATTGCTATAGCGTCGAGACTTACAAAAGAATAGTATAATTAATTTAATTGAAGATTGATAATGGATTATTAAACACTATTTTTCTATCTTGTTTTTCTCTACTTTTTCCTTTTTTTAATTTTTTTTTGAACTTCCACCACTTTTAAACACTATTTTTTCATAATATTTTTTCATTTTTTTTCTTCTCTCCCCCTCCTTTTTTTCTCCTTTTTTGCTTTTCTTTATCTCTTTTTTTCTTGTTATTCTTCCTTTTTATATTTCTCTCTCCCCTCTCCATTTTTTTAAATCTCATGTATGTCTCTTCCTGCATCCCTACCTCTCCTTCCTCTTCTTCGTTTCTCCTCTCCCCACATGAAAACCTTATTCGGTTATGGTAGTGGTTGCACATGGAGTCCTCTAGATGAGACAACTATTATGTCTAGAAACATCAGTGATGCCTCTTGGAGGCATTCAAAATTGTAACAATGAGGAGGAAATTTGGGAGAGAGAACTAGATGATACGATGGATGGTGGTGATAGAAAAAAATTGAGTGAATGATAAATGTGTGTGGGCATGAAAAGAGAGGCATTGACAATAAGAAGAGAGGGTTGCAAAGTCCTATTGGTGGAAACAATAGGTAAGGTTGGGTGGGAAAGAAGGTGGATAGGAGCCAACGGTAAGAAAAGAGTTTGGATGTTGGAGAGAGAGGGGGACAATTACAGTTGGCAGCAACAAAGAGCTAGGATGAGGTCATTTGTGATAGTGGAGAGCAAAAAGGATAGTGCTGGTGCTACAACACAGGTACAGTGGTGGGGAAGATGTGGTAGCTGCAATAGTGGGAGGCAAAGATAGTGGGCCAACAGTAGTAGTGGCTGGGAGATAATAGCTAGGGTTTCTCTCTTCCCTGCCCTAATTTTCCATCATTTTGAACTCTTAAAATTTAGCTCTAATATCATATTAGAATAAAGAGAATAAGTAGAAGTAGATTGATTTTATAAATAAATATAAGTTTCTATATGTAAAGGCTACATATAAGAGATAAATATAACTTAACCAATATGAGACTAAACCCACAAATATACAAATAACCTTAATACATTATTTTCTCCAATACATATATATAGTGGGTAATTAGAGAAGAGGATCCATATAACATAAAGGATCAACCCACTAACATCAACAATAACACTAACACTCCCTTTTTTCCCATAGAAGATTGTGCTCGAATCAGTAGTTGTTACCTGTTCTTCCCCTTGAAGTGCTTGGTTTGTTGCATTTGTTCAAGATTATAGACTTAGCCTTGATAAGCTAACTCCTCAGGCTTTAAATGTGTTTCTATTAGGTATTATAGGGCTCAATTACCGGTGATTTCTCTACTGATGCATCAGTATTTTTTCTGCAGAAATTACCTTTTTGAGTACAAATTTTTCTTCCAAGGGAAAGATATGAGAAATATTGATTAGTTAAATTTGCTACATCTTAGTCAACATGGCTGACGCAAGCTTAAAGAAAATCCCTCGTGTCCACAAACATGACTCAACAAGCACCAAGTCATCAACATTCCTTCTTGAGCTCTATTGCTCACCAAACCATCAGTTGTTTAAAAATCCATGCATTAGAAGCATGCAATTAAACACCGTCATATGTCTCACAAATTTCATTGATGTGTTAGTTTTTTTGAAACGACACTAGAACCAATGTTGACATGATAATTTTATTACAAAAGGTGATTGTCTTTACTAAATCTTCATCAACCTAACTTTCAATATAACAAAATTTTATCAATATATGTCATTTTTTCAATTTACTTGAGTCCATTACAAAATCAAAAGTTGAATTCTTCGATCAAAAGTGACTTGCATCTGGTTGACGTAGGATGCAAACTAGGTGACTATGCTTGTAAAGGCTCTTGATCTACCACTTGACATGCCACCCCAATCTCTAATTCAACAAGTTACTTAAGGCTCTCCCATGATACTGTAGGACCATGGAAAACAACATGGCATGCCAAGCATGCATGACGTGGACTCGAATCATTAGACCATATTATCTCCACCCACTTGGCAAACCACTCCCGTCTCTAATTTAACAACTTAAGGCTCTCCCATGATACCGTAGGACCATGGAAAACAACATGGCATGCCAAGCATGCATGACGTGAACTAGAATCATCAGACCATACTATCTCCACCCACTTGGCAAACCACTCCCGTCTCAATTTAACAACTTAAGGCTCTCCCATGATATCATAGGACCATAGAAAACAAGATGGTGTGCATGCATGATGTAAACTAGAATCACTAGACTATGCTATCTCCACCCTAGGAGTAGGTTGACCATTGGATTAAGGAGCCTTCTCTATGTACTCCACCATCTTCTTCCATCACTAGTGTTTCCTCTTATCCTCATGCTAACTGTAACCCAAGCACCAACAATACTGGTATGTACGCCACCATCTTCTTCCATCACTAGCATTTCCTCTTATCCCCATGGTAGCTTCCACTCCTTATCTCCCAAAGCTCATCTACCTTGTGCAAACATCTCCTTGTCTCTCATCTTTTGCTGCCAAAATACCTTTGACCTTTGCTTTTTTCTGGTGATAGGGAATGGTAGTGTGGTTTCAAGAGTGCATCCCACCAAACCCACCATGCACACACTTTTCAGGAGAGGGGTAGGTTGAATCTTACAAAACCATAAGATGCATCCAGAGTTATGAAGCTGAACAAGATGATCAATCCACCCAAATAGAAAAACAAAAAGAAAATTACATAAGTGGCTTGAGCAAGCACATCTTAAAGATTATGGCATTCTTGGCAGACCGGAGAACCCAAAAAATGACACTCTTAGCAGCCAGTGATGATCAGTTGAGAGCTTGCCCTTCAGTATCCTGATCGCAAACTCCACAGGTGAGCTTCTGGAATCAAACTGCAACAACACCCTCACCCCCCAACAACCAATGGTAGCAGGTAGCATAGAACTCCAAACAGCCCTGACACAGGTACACCAGTAGAAGAGGTGATTGCAGTCCTCTGGTACCAAATGGCAAAACACAAGAGGTGTCAAGATGTTGAACCCATTTGTTGGCACAGTGATGAATGTGCATCTTAGTCACAAGCTGCCCATGCACGAGTAAGTACATCAAAAGTTTGACTTGGAGGTCTAGCTTTCCAAACCATCTTGAATGCAAGCCAGGTAGTCTCTTGAAGATTAAGGAGATCACAACAGCTGCTAACCAAGAATCGCCCACTGGGCCTCCTTTCCATTTTAAATTGTCCACCCCACCTGCAGTTGGCTTGTTCCAGTCAATTAGGTCAAGGAAAGTCACCATGACCTTCATTTCATCATCCTTCAAGTGCCTTCTTAGACTAAGGTTCCATCACTATGTCCCATCTTTTAGACAATCCTTGTCCCAGACCTTAGCTTCTTTGCATGCACATAAGTGAAAGAATCCAGGATACAAGGACATCAAAGGCTCCACTGAACAGTTTCTGTCTTGCCAAAATCTCACTAAAGTTCCACCACCTAGATCAAAACTGATCTTTGTGTGAAAGAATCCCAACAAGGTCAAAATTGCCTTCAAGAAATGGGACACTTTCTTGTCTTCAGTAATTATATATATATTTAGCTTTATTAATTCCTAAATATACTCAGATATATAAATGATCACAATATAACATCAAAATATGAAATGTAAAGCACAAAGTATAAGTGTAAACACATGATCTAAATAATTTTCAAACAATAAGTTTGATGTCCAAAGCTTAAGGATTGAATAAAATATAAGATAATAACAATATCTAGGTTTAAGGACACAAAAAAGCTCATGTATGGTTTTGAACATATTATATATAATTATTATGTGAATTTTAGTAATATTTTGGGTAAACTGTAATGTATATTTGAGCAATATGCTAATATGTACATTTTAGAAATTTATATGATTATATATTTCAATAATTATACAAATTTCAACTATTCAATAGTATTCCATCAAAAATATATCTAAGTTTTTCTGCAAGGAAAAAGCCTTTAAAAAACTAATTACAACAAGGGCCCTTGCTGGGTTCAGAGGACAGCTCATGCCTGGGCATTTAGATATATTTAACAAGCGCCTTATAAACTCCATTTAAACATTTGCTTCTAATGCTACTGTATAAAAAAGTTAATGTGAATCCTGGTCCATTACGTACTGAAGAACTAAATCGTTTTTTCATCATCACATAAGATTTCACAGAAGGGAATTCAACGTAAGACACTTGCTCATAAATAGCCATGTACAATTGTATCAAATACAATGTATAAGTTGATATCTGAATAAATACATTTTAACTTATCACTTGTAACAGATGATTAAAAATGTAACTAAATTATGAAGTTGCACATAGGTGAATTAAATGAATACCTTTAGTTGAATATATTTCTCCTTCACAGATATAGAGTCTTGAGGACAAGGTTTTATGATAGGTGCCAAAAATTTATCTGATTCCTTCCTTCTGCAGAAGTTCCAACATCAAAATTAAGTATCATTACAGAATAAACAGCTCGACCAAATGTTTGTACAGCAAAGCCAACTTTAATAAGTGGCTATATGTGATCTATAAATAATTGCATGAAATTTTCTTGTATGAATAAGATGGTTGGAGCATCTATTTCCCAATTTGCAGTTTGCTCGTTTCCTCTATGTATTTTCCCTTTTTTCTTATTCTCTTTTTTGCTTATTTTTTCGGTAAGCATTCATGTCACTTGTATCCCTTTTCCTAGCAATGAATAGCTTTGTTTTATATCTCAAAAGAATAAGATGGTAAACCCATACCAGGTTTTACCTTTCGTCCTCTACCACTAGTAGCTCCTCCCACACAGAATTGCAGTATGAATTTCCCAATGCACGAAATAAATCCACAATAGTAGATTCCCATACTTTAACATCTAGTGTCAAAGACCTAACCTGTAATCATGTGTAATACAATTTAGACAAAAACACCATACAAGTATCAATTGGATAATTATAGTGTCTAATCTACCAACGAAGAGGATAGGAGACATTATTATCAAACCAATATTGTAAATTGTGTCAACTTTCAGGGATAATTGAATATGCTAAAATTTCTGTATTTCCTTTGTACTTGTGAAATAATTTAATCAAGTAGAAAAGAAAACAATAGGATTGGAAAGGGAAGCTGACACTAAGATAAGTAAACAATGTCTATGAGACAAAATCAAAACAAGAATAAAAAACTGTCGACAAAAGAAAAGCAAACATTACTCAGCATCAACATTGTCATAGTTGATTTTAACATTACTTCAGTACCAACTGAAGATTAACTAGCAAGATTAGCCTAAAACAGCTATAAGCATTTTCAATAAATTAGGCAATATCAATGACTTACAAGAAGTCAAATATTATAATGCCAAATGATCTTAACAATACTACAGTAAGCCCCATGATGATCCAGAATCATCTAAGAAAGTATTGTGGAAGAAATCATGGCTACGTTATTTCCACTAACTTTTAATTTCATAAACCATGTTTTGTAATATAGCCTACACATTTTCTTTAAAGAAAATTTTGTAGCAGTTATATTTTTCAGAACTTTACAAATACTCGTGTGAATCACTTATTTGGCATAAAAGAGAAATTTATTCGACCATCATTATGCAGGGGTGTACGTCCCATAGCCTGATAGGTGTTATAGAAATGACCATAGCTGGAGCAGAGGTGTAAGTAAGAATCACCAGTCAGGGGCAAGGGTGGACGTAAGAATCACTAGTCAGGGGAAGGTGCTGGAGGACCCACATACCTTAGCTGGCTAAGTGAGCTCAAGTGACCACGGCTGGGACAAGGATGGGCATAAGACCCACCAGTCTGAAGCCAAGGCCAGAGGGCCCTTAGGTGGAAGCTCAAGTATGGGGCCAGCCTAAAGCTGTTTTGAGACATCTTATATCAAGTTCAAGCAGACACAGACCATCTCAAGTACATATGATAAAGGAGTGAATAAGGTATCAAGCATATGTAAGATTTTTATTCTATTTCACTACCATTGAGAGAGAAGAAGCCAACTGTTACTTCAGAATCTTATATTACACCATGAGTTTATCCTATCGATCCTTTTACATCTATTTTCTTGGTAATGAAGTTTTTATCTTTTCCCTTACAAGACACATCTTCTACATTGCAGATAACACAAATATCAGGTATGCTAGTTTGTCAGTGCTACATAACACAAATATCAGTGGTTATTTGTATACTTGTATGATCTTTTTTATGCTTACCCAAAAGAAAAATATCCCAAAGCAAGCATTTGTATATCAGATGTATAAACAAAACATGCAATTGCACCTTTGAAATGTGAACCCCAAGATTCCTGTGAACACCAGAGCATTCAATACATAGAAGTACTCCAAGATTCAGTGATGCCCAATCTGGTTCTGGAGAACTACATTCTGCACATACATCATTTCCAGGAATACTTTTAAGAGCACTAGAAACATCATGCTGCACAAGATCTGTAACATTCTTCACATTGCTTGCATTGGTATTCCCTGGGGCAGAACCACCAACTTCTGCAGAGCTGTAACCACCCTCACCAAGAAGTTGGGGATCTTCCTATCATCAATAAATGTAGTGGTGAATGTGAGACCTTACATATTCACACCATGTACATGCAAATCAAGGAAATGAAGAAGATGAATGAGTAAACCTGCTTTAGGAGAGGAGAATGCAAAAGCAATGCAATAACTGCTATGATTTTATTAACCCAATCTGTTCTCTCTGATTCATTTTCTGCCTGTCAAAACGCAAGTTTCAAGGAATTTCCATGATTAAAAAATGTTAGAATTCACGGAATACATAACAAAATCTACTCTGATCTACTTTATTGCTATTTGATAACTCTACTACTCTGAGCTCCATCTTTAGCATATGAAACTCTATATCCACAAGCTTGTAAGTCATCTTTGATGGAATTTCCACCAATAAGAAGAGTTACCAACAAGAATGTTAGAATTAATTTTCTCAACTACATGTTCCATATAGTTTTTTTTTAGCAGCAATGACTAGAGATGCATCAAAATCAAGATAAAACAGGTGGTCTAGACAGGCCGTAGGCAAATTGAAAACACTTAAACAAAGTACAAAAGGGTGGACTTCCAGGAAGGAAATCCAGGCAAGAAGTGGTTTTCAGATGTAAAGTGGATCATCTTCCTTTTCAATACTTGGGTTTGCCTTTGACACTCAAAAAACCTAAGATTAGGGACTGGCATTTCCTTCTGGACAAGTTTTATAGGAAGTTGGCAGGTTGGAAGTTCAAAAGCATGGGTGCTGGGGAAGGATTGTTCTGCTGTAATCAGTACTAGGAAGTCTTCCTATTTTTCATGTTTGTCTTCAAGCTTCCTAAAAGAGTTGCCAAGATTATCGAACAGAAATGTAGGAAGGAAAGGATCAAATGATGAGAGAATACAAAGTGGGATGGAAGGAATTATGCAAACCAATAAAACGAGGGTTGGGATTCAGAGATCTGGCCAGTGTTAATTGTCCAAGTGGTGGTGGAGATGGCAATCAACGGACAATGCTCTATGGATTGAAATCATTTTCAGTAAATATGAGATGGACCTGTTAGAGCATTACACACTGCAGCAGAATTCCAAGGTATCCTGAAAATCTTTTCTAAGCATGTCTGTCAACTTCTTATGATGCCTCATGTTTCCCCTGAGGTTAGGGCAAGAGAGAGGGTATCTTTTTCACTAAGACAATTGGCTGGCAGGAAAGTAAGAATTTCTTGTTAAATCATAAATAGGCAACCACTTAGACATCCATTCTGAAAGTCATTGTCAACATGAGTTGTGGCAAGGGAACACCTATATTCAGTTGATAGATCTAGGAAACACTAAAAATTGTAAAATTGCTTGAACAACATTATAAAATTGATTGATTTGGGAAATTGCTTGAGCAAGGGAATTAACTCCATCCCTGACCACTCATTCACCCAAAACCTTAGTAGTCCTAGAATCCCAGTAGCTCTCTCTCAAAGCCAAGAGATGGGAAAAAATGAAGAAAGGAGAGGCTTTCTTCTTGAACAAAGTCTTATTTAATCTCCCTCCTATGTGAAGCAAGGAAAAGAAGGGCTGAAGAAACCTTTGAGGAGCCTCTGGATTGATGAAAGGGAGGGAAAATTCGAGCAAAACACAAAGGTAAGTAAATTTACCTAAAAATTGCTATATAGCAATAAAAGGTATATGATTCCTTGATTTATCAAGTGATCCAGGGATTCGGGTGGTTGAATAAAGTTAATTTTATGGTAAGAATTCAAAAAATTATGCCAGAAAGAGAAATACTCAAGGATAGATCAGAGTTTTGTAATTAAAACAATCAAATTATACTCTATTTTAGTATAGTTGATGAGAGTGATGAAAATGCTACAATTTTTGTGTAGTTTATGCTAAAGGTGAAAAGGGTACTTGAAGGACCCTGAGGGAAGGAAAGAAACTAAGGAAATTGAGAGAAGAATCATAGAGAAATAAAGTGGAAAGGCTCAGTAACTCAACCATGCAATGTTCAAAACCAGGATGGAGAAAATGATGGAAGCACTGCCTTTCAAGCCAGTCCACCAAATTGAGGGTTTGCAACCTTATCTCCACTGTCTAAATAGTAAATAAATGAAAATGGTTGAATAAAATAAAGTTAAATTTGAATGGGCCGACCAGATGACCAGTTGACCATTCCACTTGGTTCAAGCCCTTTGATTAATTAATCTGAAATGTTAAGTAATGTTATGGTAACTTAAAACGACCTACAAAGTCAAACCACAACTGAATGTTAAGAAACATAGACATGAAAAGATGTGGTTAAGACAGTCAATTAATAGAGATTGAAATTTTATTAATGGATTGTTTTAAGGGTGTTTAACAATGGAATACATGGCATTATTCATACTTATTGTTGTTTGCATGTTGTTGCTATTTCTAGTTTTCTACTATGGTAACCTCTAGATGCTTACATGTCTTGTGCCTACTGCAGCTATATACTACCACTTTAGTTATATATATTTTTTAATTGTACATGTGGGTGTTGCAAGTTAGATGTTTCAGCTTAAAATGGAGTGTTAAAGTTATTATGTATTAACACTGGTACTACTCAGTTATTATGGAGTGTTAAAGTTATTATGCAAACTCTATTTATATAGGACTAATAATAGTCGATGGAATAAGAATCTTCTATGTTTCCTTGTTTACACAAGTACAAAGGCCACCAGTGCAGCAACCAACAAATGAGCATGCACAAGAGAGATCCATGTTGTTCAACTTCGTTTCCTGTGAGCAAACTACCACAAATTTTGATTCTAACATTGTTGACTTGATCATCCTGTATTTATTGGCCTAACCCCAACCTTGAACATTTCAAA